>JAKOOJ010000009.1:62627152-64029652 GCA_022577455.1 Arizona elegans
CTGCATTGGTTGCCTGTATGTTTCCACATGCAATATAAGATCTGGTTGTCACCTCTAAAGCCCTTCATGGTTTAGGGCTGAGTTATTTAAGGGACCATCTTCTTCCAGTGGTTTCTACCCATAGAATTTGGTCTGACAGATTGGGCACATTACAGTCCCATCAGCCAAAGAAAGTCAACTGGCAGGAAATTTGCCTCTCTGCCATAGCTATGCTCTCTGGAACATTCTCCCCTCAGAGTTGAGGATGTTGCTGGCCATACTGGTCTTTCATAAATCCTTGAAAATCTGGCTTTGTGCCCCAACCTGAGCATGGGTGCAAAGGGCCCTGTTTCGAATTTCCTGTATATGCTGACAGCTATGGTGACATTTTTTCTCGGCTACCTTATGTGTTTAATTTATATTATATTGTAACTGTTTTTAATTGTAATATGATTGTTTGCATGTGACTTGCTTAACATAGGTGGCTATAGAAATTGAATAAAATATCACAAAATAAAATAATGATGTGTATATGATAGTGTATTTTAATGGTAACAAAGCCTCCAAAATATGTCTGGACAATATGGACACTCTAATAAGTTTATCAATTTGATTAAGACGCTGCAGAAGTCTCCAAACAAATTATTGTATTATTTAGGGAGCAGTTTCTGTAAAAAGAGTAGACATTTTGAGTTGTCCCAAAGATAAAGACTTACTGAATTTCAGAAGAATAAATATAAGAGTTTGAGTGAAACAGGGATTGATTTGTAAATAATTAAATATCCCCGAGGATGGATGAATCTGGTAAATTACTAAAGACATAGATATTGTATAAAAATATATTATAAAGAAGTCACAAAGACAATTTTTAAACTGTGGGTAATATCTGGAAGTATTTTAGGTGTGAGATGAATAAAGAGGGAAAACATCTTACATGTGATTTAGACTGCATTCCTACAAAGACTTGAATTTTTTCAGTCACTGTATGTAAAGGGTTTCAGGGTAGTGATGAAGATGATGGAGGAGACTACCATCAGAATTTGAGTTTAATATGCTCAAATAACAAAAGAACATATTTGCAAATAAACCTTCTAGTAGATGATATGATACATTTTTTTTTCTAGCTATTCAGGACAGGACATTACCATCCTGTTAAAATTTGAGGGTTCATCTGCATCTGAATCTGATAATTTCTCACAGACTAAAGATCATCCGGCATCAACATCTCACTAAAGTGTCATATGGGTAGCCATAATAAATGTAATTTATGGGTAGCTATAATAAATGTAAGAGAGAGAGGGGGGGAGGGGGGGAGGGAGGGAGGGAGGGAGGAAGGAAGGAAGGAAGGAAGGAAGGAAGGAAGGAAGGAAGGAAGGAAGGAAGGAAGGAAGGAAGGCTTTTCTTGACTTCATCCTATGTTTTCTGTGATGCTTTGCCTAATTATCTAGTTTTTGCCAGTAAGCCTGAGAGAGAGATATTTCTGTCGCTATTCTTTGGCTAATTTGTCACATGATTGCTCAGAGCTTCTTCAGAACTTGCTTTGGCACATGATCACTTAGTTCTTAGATGAAAACAGTAGTGAAGATTTCTGCAAGGCAAAGTGGTGCCGTGTCTTGATATCTTTCTCCAGTTCAGATCTTTTCTGAAGTGAAGGGAACTTGTAAATCATGGATTAACAATCAATCCAAAAAGATGTTGCAACGTGCTCTACTTCTTCTGTGTTCAGATCCGTTCACAAAATAGTAATTATTTTGTAATCAGACTAACTGCCATTCTGCAATCCTCAGAACTCAGATATTCAAATTAAATTCTGGTAACTTTGGAGACTATTCCACTTTGATTCAGAAAACAACAAAATATTTCCTATTTAGGATTCAACCAATTCCAACTAACAATTCTAAAAGACTGTAAGAACACAAACTAATCAAAGCGTACTAAATAACAAATGGAACATCATAATATTTTTCAAAGCGCTTCTGTCCATTTTGTATTACCCAAATATGTATTTCCTATGAATTTACATTTATAATTGAATTTCCAAGTGCACAGAGGAACAGACTCATAAATGTTTATTTCATCTGCTTTAACATTGCAGTAGGGATATGATCTTGTGCCAGTCTCATAAATATATTACTTATTGTTGCAATTATTTGCTTTTTGCCCCAAGATGCATTATTCCCCAGATTTCATATCATTTCTAATCAGATTAATGGAGCTATTGAGCATTTGTTCTTCCATTAAAAAAAAATAGTCGTAGTCCAAAGTCCTTGGGCTAACTCATGTAATGATTCTGACAATTTTCTTGTTCATAAACCTAAGCTGAAATTATTACCCAAATTTTTTTATCTATCAAATGTAGTATTGCATTTCCAATTCTGTCTTCAGTCTTCTAGCCACCTGTTTTTTCTCCATTTCTGGTGACCACACCAGTAGTGGAATTCAACTTTTTTTACTACCGGTTCTATGGGCGTGGCTTGGTGGGCATGGTGTGGCTTGGTGGGCATGGCTTGGTGGGCATGGCAGGGAAAGGATACTGTAAAATTCCCATTCCCACCCCTCTCCAGGCAAAGGATACTGCAAAATCCCCATTCCCTCCCCACTCCAGGGGAAGGATACTGCAAAATCCCCATTTCCCCCCACTCCTGGGGGAAGGATATTGCAAAATCTCCCTTCCCTCCCCACTCTGGGGCAGCCAGAGGTGGTATTTGCCAGTTCTCCAAACTACTCAAAATTTCCGCTACCGGTTCTCCAGAACCTGTCAGAACCTGCTGAATAGCACCCCTGGACCACACTCTTCTTTCCATTTTATCACCCATAATTCTTTATAATTAAAAGAAATCCTATTATATATAAAAATGCATTAACAATTTAATGCAATTACGCTTCATAGCTTGCATTGGAGATTAAACAACAATCTATGGAAGTGAACTGGTTTGATATTAATAATCTCTACCAAGATATATGTGCCTTAACATTAACATATTCCTATTGGAGACTAGCAGCAGAAAGGATAGTAAAAAAAGTGTCATAGGGGAATTAAGAATCTGCTTGCTTGGGCTGTAAAGGAGAAGGGGACCTGGGGAGATTTGTATTTTCAGATTGCAAGATTTATGTCAGCTTTACTAGGAAGAACAGCAAGGAAACATGGCCAGATGAGATAATTCTACTTTATTACAAAGCTACATTAACAAAATTTTGCATGTCTCCTGCCATCTCCTTTACAGCCCAAGAAACTAGAAAGTCTCTTTTCCACCCACTGTCCAGTTGTCTCTTAATTGACCACTGTCTCTTAGCTGACCATTCTGTGGTCTCTGAGCCCAGCCTCCCAAGTTCTTTCTCACATATCATTATAGCCTCTGTCCATTCCAGCGGATTAGTTGTTTCATAAGGTAGAGTGGTCTCTGTACCTAATTTCTTATGTACCATTAATGTGGCATAACATTGTTAATGGGGAAGGGGAGGCTATAGATAGATCCAGGATAGGTAGATATTGTTTGATGATGTCAAAGGTATTGTTGCAGGATGTAAGATGTTCCTGATACAGCTGCCTTTTGCAATTAGCTGATAGTGATGGGTTTCAAGTGGTGTCCCAGCTGTTTTGGGATTGCACTGAAGGCACCTATTAGTACTGATATTACCCTTGCTTTCTTTTGCCACAGTCATTCTATTTCTATTTGCAGATCTTTGCATTTTGTTAGCGTTTCCGATTCCTTCTCTTCTATTTGTCAGAGTTTGTTGCAAAATCAAATCCAGAAAGCACACACAGGTAAACTGATTCAGCAGGAGTCATCAATTTCTTTATATACATAATAACGCATGAAGTAAATTTACAATACCAATGGCAGAGGAGAGAACAGTTTTCAGTTCAGAGTTGCAGACAGACTCAGAGCTTAACACAGACAAAGAGAATCTCCTCTATACAGGGCAGTTAAACTAAGCCTAAACCACACCCAGGTTCCAAGCTGTTTCAGCTCCGAAACAGCCCTCATTGGCTGACTTAGTTACTATGCCTATACATTGGCTGACCTTGTTACCATGTCCTATTCCAGCCAGTCCCAATGGCTGACCTGTTGCCATGTCTATCCCAGTTCATGAATATTCTGACACTATTCTGCTGTCTCTAAGTACTGTTGCATCCAATATTCAGACATTTTTGTCTTTCTTTACTTTCTGTTACTTACTATTATTATTATTCTTGTGAAATCCATCTCATCATTATACTGTAGCAGTATACAAAAAGAAAATATCCATTACCCATTTCCCACACTTATTCACAAAACTGACTTAATGAATTAAATTTTCACTTAAGAAAACAAAACAAAAAAAAAACCCTGCTTGCATATTGTGAATCTGGTGTCACCTCAAAACTGTTAGGTTACAGAAATTAGCAATTAAAAGGCATGAAATATGCTTTCTGGCTGATAATACCATCAGCCAAGGGCTCAGGGCAGGGGTGGGGGGGTGGCGGTCGTTATAAAGGAAGGTCTTGATCCGAGGGAGGCCATTGTACCTCAGATAGTCGGATGTGAGTCTCTCCTAGTGAAGTGGGGCCATGGGATGCAGGTGGGCCTGCTGATCGCGTACCTGGCTCCCTGCCACGTGACAGCGGCCCTGCCCGAGCTTCTCAACGTTATTGCCGGGGTGGCGGTTGATACCCCCAGACTTTTGGTCATGGGGGATTTCAACCTGCCGTCTACCGGTGAGGCGTCTGGGATGGCTCGGGAGTTTATGGCTTCCATGACAGCCATGGACCTGACACAATTAATTCATGGCCCCACTCACGTGGGAGGACACACTCTGGACTTGGTTTTTATCTCTGGTCAGTGGCTGAGTGGTCTGGATATAGGGGATATAGTTATTGAACCCCTGTCATGGTCGGACCATTCTCTCCTGAGACTGGACCTTTTGACCGCTGCACCCCACTGCAGGGAGGCGGAACCGACCAGGTGGTTCCGCCCCAGGCACCTGATGGATCCTGATCGGTTCCAGAGGGAGCTTGGGCCAGTTCCTGAAACTCTGGCTCATGACTCGGCTGAAGATCTGGTGGCTGCCTGGGATAGGATGGCCGCCGGTGCTCTGGACCGAGTCGTGCCTTTGCGGCCTCTTACCCGACGCCGAACTTGCCCGGCCCCTTGGTTTTCCGAGGAGCTGAGGGAGATGAAGCGCCGGAAAAGACGCCTAGAGAGTGGTTGGAGGGCTAGTCGCTCCGAATCTGACCGAACACTAGTTAGGTCTCATATTAAGACCTATCTAGTGGCGATAAAAGCGGCAAAGCGTAACCACTTTTCCGCTCTTATTGCATCGGCAGATAACCGCCCTCCCGCCTTGTTTAGGGTGACTCGCTCCCTCCTACATCAGGGAGTGCGGGAAGACCCCTTGCAAGGGCAGGCTGAGGATTTTGCACAGTATCTGCACGATAAAATCGCTCAGATTCGGGAAGGCTTGGACTCTGACTGGGTAGATCCTGGCGGGGTGACTGAGGCTGGTCTTGAGAATGTTATCTGGGATGAGTTCGACCCTGTGACTCCTGAGGACGTGGACAGGATCCTGGGGAGGTTAAACGCAACCACATGTTTATTGGACCCGTGCCCCTCCTGGCTGATACTGGCCACCCGGGAGGTAACACGAGGCTAGCTCCAGAGGATTATAAATGCTTCTCTGAGAGAGGGTTTCTTGCCTCCCACCTTGAAAGAGGCGGTGGTGAGACCCCTCCTCAAGAAGCCTTCTCTGGATGCGGCCGTTTGGGCAAACTACCGTCCGGTCTCCAACCTTCGCTTTGTTGCGAAGGTTGTGGAGAGTGTGGTTGCGCGACAACTCCCACAGTTCCTGGATGAAACCATCTATCTAGATCCATGCCAGTCCGGCTTCAGGCCTGGGTACAGCACGAAGACGGCATTGGTCGCATTGGTGGATGATCTCTGGAGGGCCCGGGACAGGGGTTGTTCCTCTGTTCTGGTCCTGTTAGACCTTTCAGCGGCTTTTGATACCATCGACCATGGTATCATGCTGCGCCGGCTGGAGGGATTGGGGTTGGGAGGCACCGTGCTGCGGTGGTTCTCCTCCTATCTCTCTGACCGGTCGCAGTCTGTGTTGGCAGGGGGGCAGAGGTCGACCTCGAGGTGCCTTGCTTGCGGGGTGCCGCAAGGGTCGGTCCTCTCGCCGCTCCTGTTCAACATTTATGTGAAGCCGCTGGGTGAGATCATCCGTGGTTTTGGGGTGTGATGCCATCTGTACGCTGATGACACTCAGCTGTACATTTCCACCCCAGACCACCCCAATGATGCCCTCGAAGTGATGTCCCAGTGTCTGGAGGCCGTGCAGGTCTGGATGGGGAGGAACAGGCTTCGGCTCAATCCTTCCAAGACCAAGTGGCTGTGGATGCCAGCGTCCCAGTATAGCCAGCTGGTGCCATCGCTGGCTATTGGGGGCAAGTCACTGACCCCCACAGAGGGGGCTCGCAACTTGGGTGTCCTCCTGGACACACGGCTGTCTTTAGAAGAGCATATGACGGCCGTGACAAGGGGGGCTTTTTATCAGGTTCACCTGATACGCCAGTTGCGCCCCTTTCTGGATCGGGACTCCTTGTGCACAGTCACTCATGCCTTGATTACGTCACGCCTGGACTACTATAACACTCTCTACATGGGGCTCCCCCTGAGAAGCACCCAGAGGCTCCAGCTGGTGCAGAATGCGGCCGCGCGGGTGATTATGGGAGCGACGTGGCGCTCCCACGTAACACCTCTCCTGTGCGAGCTGCATTGGCTCCCGGTGGTCTTCCAGGTGCGCTTTAAGGTGTTGGTTCTCATCTTTAAAGTGCTCCATGGCTTAGGGACAGGGTATTTGCGAGACCGCCTGCTGCTACCGATAACCTCCCACCGGCCAATACGCTCTCACAGAGAGGGCCTCCTCGGGGTGCCGTTGGTCAGGCAATGTCGGCTGGCGGCCCCCAGGGGGCGAGCCTTCTCTGTGGGGGCACCCGCCCTGTGGAATGAGCTGCCTCCTGGAATACGACTGATCCCGGACCTCCAGACCTTCCGTAAAGCCCTGAAGACGTTTTTATTTCATCAAGCCGGCCTAGCCTAAATGGTTTTTAATTGGGATTTTAAATTTTATGGATTTGGGGTTTTAAATTGGGTAGCCAGTGATTTAATTCTTTTAATTATCTTAACTTTTGCATTTGTATGTTTTTTAATTTTGGCTGTTCACCGCCCTGAGTCCCTTCCGGGAGAAGGGCGGTATACAAATTAAATAAATAAATAAATTAAATAAATAAATAAATAATACATTAAAAAAAGATGTATAACAATTCCTTTCCAAACATATGTACAAATTTTCTTAAAGTGATATTTGGAATTTCAATTGAAGCCACCTCCTTGTGACTGATGGGTACCCATAGATATGTATGCTATTAAAACATTATCACCAAGAGTTCCAAATGCACATCTTTATTGCTAACAAAGTATTCTTTTTTGAAAAAAAAAATATTTTAAAACAAAACAAAACATAAAACAATCATCATCCATTACAATTACAGAAAGTGTGTCAATCGGTTACAATTATTTTGTGCTTAATCCCATATCCAAAATTTATAGGTTATTTAATTTCTCTTATTTGACAATTCATTATATCCCTTTATGCTATTATTCTTATTTAACAATTGTTTAACAATGGCTTGTCTCCCATAAAAAATCGTTTCATATATTTTATTGTTACATTTATTTCATGTTTCATACTTCATTTCCATGCTTTATTATCTAGTCATTGATAAAAGCTAACAAAGTATTTTTTAATCTTATATAAATAAATGGGTAAAAATGATACCATTCAAGGGCTTCGACCCAGTACTTTCCTAAATCTGTCTTTCTCCTAATCTCCCAACTCAAATCTTTCCTGTTCCCATTCAGTTGTTCTAGTTCTCTTCTTGGGATTGTCCCAGTACTTAGTGTATCCTCAAGTGCTCCTCTGGGTAGATAGCTTTAAACTGCAGGGATCTAGCAGTTCCTTCCTGCATGTCTATCTTCTTTTTCCACTAGCTGGACTCAATTTGCCTAAATTTTCCTTCTACTGCTGCAAATCCTCTTCCTATCCTGGCCATTCTTGAATAGGACCATGAGGTTGTAAACAGAGAGTTACGAAGCAGATTTGTGTGTATAAGAGCAAGCAAAGGCTGGTTTCTCCAAAGTTAGAGAGAACCCGGTTATGTTTATTCTTCCCAGGTCCTTGAATTGAGCACTCAGGGGAGGGGTCTGAAAACAAAAGCAGACTGTTTGCAGCCTTTCAAATGAAAAATTCAAGGTCATGTTCAAAATAAAATGCCTAGCCAAGAGGTAAGTGGTTTGGACAACAGGTTTGAGGCTGGGTTTTTTTCCATCTTGTCACAAAAATGTCTACTATCAGTGGTGGGTGTGTAAGCATCGCCCTCCTTGTGTAGTCTCTGGCACCCTTTCTTCCCTCCTCATTTTCCTGGGCAGTAATTTGATTCTAGGCCAAGCCATAAAAAGGTGAGGGACTTTGTTTGCAGAAACCTAGTAAGGATAGTCCAGCAGCAATGACACTACTGTAGTTCTCTTTTCTGCCAGCTGCTGGTATTCATCCTCTCCTTCTTCCTTCTCCTCCCTTCCTGCATTGTCAGAGTAACCCTTTACACTCAGCAGGCACTAAAGCTGCCTTCATTCCCTGTTATTCTGGCTCATTCATAAGGAGGCTGCAGTTCTCCCTATACCACATCCAGTAAAACTGTGATCATGAACTACATTTTGCTGAAGTTCCTTCTCTAATCTCAATTACCTATTCTTTTTTTTCCCACCACCCTCTTCTGCCTTTTTCTATTTTCTCCATAATTATATAAAGTCTAGATATAAAAACTAAACCTAGAATAAAAAAAATTCTCCCTTTTTACAATCTTGTAATTCCCTGGGCAACTGGGTGGAGCTGAGTTTACTGGTCGGATGCAGCAGATTTTTTGTTTTTGTGCCCTAGGAGAGAAATATCTGCTGCTACTTAGGATTTGAACTCTCAACCTTCTGAGTGAAAGGCAAGTCTCTCCAGAACTAGACCACCGTGCCACTCTTTATAAAGTCTAGAATAATCTTCTAAAAATACTATCCTATTTAAGAATAGAAAGACACGTTGGAGGTTTTCATAGATTAGGACTTAACATTTCACAAATAATTCTTACTTTAAATTGAACTTCTACAAGAAAAATCTCTGCCAAAGGCAGGTAGAATTATGGGCCTTCTTATGCCATAGCACTTTGCTTCACTCTCTTGAAAAATACATGTGAACAATTCAAGTCAAGTTCATATTAACCATTTTGACTCCTTCCATAACAAAAATAAAAATATGGAATTCAGTTCTTTTTTAATTATGAGATCTGAATTCAATTTGAAACATTTTTTTTTATTTGTGTCGAGAAAATATAAAAGAATGAGAGAAAATGAGCAATGACAAAATGTTGTAAAAATGAGGAAAAAGGAAAAAAAAATCCCCCATTTTCCTGCAGTCAAGCAGCCATAAAATAAAGTCTTAAAGAGAAACTATTTCCATGATTCCTTTCCCATCTATTATCAGTACTTGAGCCCAAATCCTAAATTACCCTAAATTATTAACATTATACAGCTTTCCACTAGATATCAGCCTTTAATATCACAAGACCTTTGAGTGAATCTGTTTTATCTATAGTTAAGAAATACATCTTTCTAAAACCCAGATAAATTAATATTTTGGCCGTCTCCTGCCTAATCAAAATAATATCCCAAAAAGAGAAAATAGTTTTCTATGAGTGGAGACAAAATAAACCTAAAGCTAAGAACTATTTTTCTGTCATGCCCCCATTGGAGCCTGAATCTGTGGGAAAACGAGCCGGAACTGGAGACAACAGAGAGCAAGGGGGCGGCTTCGTTGGCTTCAGAGGAAAATGGGGAAGGGCAGAGCCAGTCAGGCCAGGGCTTTTCAGGATTAGAATGGCTTGTAGCAGGGAGGAACAGGGGCAGGAGAACCAAGAGAGGATAGTCAGTGAGCAGGAGAGACAGAGCTCAGTCGAGGAGCAAGGACCACCCCCTCCTGATCCCCGAGTATGGAAAGAAGAAAGAAAGCAAGAACAGCACAGACTGAGCCAGCTACTCAGGAGGAGAGTGCTAGGCCCTTCTTCACAAGGCACACCTAGGGACGGAGACTTAAGGAGACACTGTGGGGAGGGTCATTTGTCAGGAACAAGTGTTGAATCTGTGGAGCCTTGTGTGCACTTGCCGACATCTGGATATTACTGTGCTCTGTCTTGTATGCCTTGCCCGGTTTGCCTACCTCACTGGACTTCTGGCCTTGGTTACTGCTTTGTTAACCTTGCTTACAGGATTTCTGGCCTTGGTTACTGCTTTGCTCACCTTGCTTACTGGACTACTTGCAGTCAGAGGCTGTTGAAGGTGCATGTGAGAGCTTGGCTCCAGGACTTGTGGTAAATGTGGGGATGTTGGGGGGCAAAGTTGGAGCAATAAAAGGGAGTAAGATCTGTTATCTGGCTGTGTTGCTTCCGTGCCACACCTCGAGTCATCACATTTTCTTTGTAATGTACATGATAACAGTGTGTTCTATGTAAACAATATGTTTACATAAGCAACATGATAATAGTGTTCCAATATTAGATGGGCTGCCACATGAGCATTGACCTATTTTACAAAGCACCTGAAGGCAGGACAAGAAGGAATTGATGGAAACTAATCAAGGAGAGAAGCAACCTAAAACTAAGAGAGATTTCCTGACAGCGAGAACCATAAACCCAGTGGAATGGCTTTCCTTCAGAAATTGTGAGTGCTCCAACAATGGAGGATTTTAAGAAGAGACTGGACAACCACTTATATGGAATGGTATAGGATTTGCTGAACAGGGGACTAGAGGACCTGCAAGGTCCCTTCCAACTCTATTCTATTCTATTATTCTATTATTCTGTTATTGTTAAGTCCCCGCCGGCTCAGCTGCTTTTGAGCAGGCTGTGTCGTCAGTAGTAGGAGGGGATTGGAGGAGACGCACAGCAACAAAAGTAGCGGGAGTTGCCTGGGTGTTAATTGGTTGCAGCTGTCTGACAGCTTTGCTTTTAAGGGGCTGTCAGATCGTCTCTCGCGTTCTGTTCTTCACTCTCTAGTTGTGTTAATTCAACTGGTTAATAAAGTTTATGAATTGAGCGACCTGGCTCCAGAGTCGTCCTTAAAGACACAACAACTGGCGACGAAGGTGGGATTCGAACCCACGCGTGCAAAGCACCATCTGTAGTCACGGAGCCCGCCAAACCTTCAAAGGGCGACGCTCCGCCTTCTGCCCCTCTCGTACCTGAATTAAGGCGGTCCGGGAGGCTCCGGCATCATCCCGCCTACTTAGCTGACTACGCCTGTTCGATCCGGGGGGATAGGGGTGTTAAGTCCCCGCCGGCTCAGCTGCTTTCGAGCAGGCTGTGTCGTCAGTAGGAGGGGATTGGAGGAGACGCACAGCAACAAAAGTAGCCGGAGTTGCCTGGGTGTTAATTGGTTGCAGCTGTCTGACAGCTTTGCTTTTAAGGGGCTGTCAGATCGTCTCTCGCGTTCTGTTCTTCACTCTCTAGTTGTGTTAATTCAACTGGTTAATAAAGTTTATGAATTGAGCGACCTGGCTCCAGAGTCATCCTTAAAGACACAACAGTTATCATGATGACTGGAGCTATCTATATAAATAGGAAAAAAAAGTTTCTTTACTCCACTGTTATTCCCAAAATTTATACAACATTTTCTACGATTAGCGGTTAAAGACATTGAGCTTGTCAGCTGGAAAGCTGACAGCCTGGATTCAAGACCAAGTGCTGCATGACAGGGTGAGCTCCTGCTACTTGCCCAGTTTTTGCCCAGCTGGCAGGTCAAAAGCATAGAAATGCAGGTAGATAAATAGGTACCACTTCAGTGGGAAGATAACTGTTCTGTGTGTCTCGGCATATAGACATCCTGGCTACATGACCATGGAAATGTTTTGGACAATGCTGGTTCCCTTGGCTAAGAAATGGAGATAAGCACTGCTCTCTAGTCAGACATGATTGGAAAGGACAAAACTTTACCTTTTCAAAGATTCATCCTGTTTGTAGGATTCACAAATTCACAATATAGGGATATATTTTTATACTTGAACAAAGAGAGTTGGGTGTGAATATTTAGACCCCTTTTATTCTAAAAATAATCAGTTTAGAATATAATGCTGCCCTACCCCATTTCTCACATCATTGAAAATGTGTTCTTTATTCCTGTTATATTAATTTGCTCCGGTGAACATATGGAGGAAGAGAGAATCAAAACACGAAAAGGCAAAATAATCAGCAAAATAATAATGAGTCAAAACTATAGGCAGATGATAATGAGTCATAAAACAACAAAAACATGAAATTGAATATATCTTATACAGGGAATGGTTAAAATTTAATAAATAAACCAGTTGCAATGTAAACATGAAATGAATTGTGTCAGTTATGTTAATCAATCAAAGCATAATAAATGGCAAATAAGAATCTTAACTCTGTCTAGTTCCATCTCTAATTATCATTAATTTAATTGTTCTAAATATTCTAAGAAAAATCAATATTTGTTCCTCAAATTGAAGGTTGAAAATTCTTAGATGATTCTCAAGTTAAATATAATGTTCCCAAAATATCTAAAAAATTCTTCTAGCAAATTTGTGACAAAAGACTCACCTATAAGAAAGTCAAAATAGGAAGTAAACTGGAGGCTAAAAAGAAACTAAGGTCTGTTAAGGAGCATCATTGCATGTTCTTCCTTCTCAGTAGGACACCCTAGCCTCAAATGACATAAGAATACAACAGGAAAGTCTCCTGTTATCTTAATTTAACGCCTAACAATCGTCTCCTTTCACTATGGCCTGCATATGTATACTGTATGTTTATGGGAATGTATATGTATGCAAATAAACATCTTAAAACAGCAATGTTTCAAATAATAGAGCCTCGGTGGTGCAGCAGACTAAAGTGCTGTTAAGTGCTAGCACTTAGCTGCCAGCTGCCTGCAATTAGTGCAAGTTCGAATCTCACCAGGCTCAAGGTTGACTCAGCCTTCCATCCTTTCGAGGTAGGTAAATTGAGGACCCGGATTGTGGGGGCAATAAGACAACTTTGTATAGAACAACACCACTTTGGGGGGGGGGGGGCGAAAGCCCTAATAAGCAGGTATATACAAAAAAGTATGCAAGCTATTGCTATAATGCATTGTAAGCTGCCCTGAGTGTACGGAGAAGGGCGGCATATAAATTGGACTAATAAAATAAATAAATAAAATATATGATTGGTTGCAGCTTATTAATTAGATAAATTATTTTTTCTCTTGAATAAAAGTTATTTTATATATTAATTACTCAAACCAAATCTTAATGTTTTGATTTATAGTTTTTATTTATAGTTCTCCAAAATTATTAATTTCAATGGGCTTAATGCAATTGAACTCTGCTGGATTTTAACTAACATAAAAAATCATGTGTGCTAACATAGTCTACTTATTTCTCCTCCTTTGTTCTAATTTATTTAAATCTTTTTCAGATTTTTTGAAATGGTACCCAAAAACATCAGACAAAAAAAAAAACCTGATCGAAAATGCTTTATACCTTCTGCCAAAAAAAATATGTTCCAATAACATATTCACTTCTCTTCCATCTATGCCACTGTTTCTTGGGAGATATCCAAAAGAACTCATTAAGAAGGATTAGGTTTCATTGCAATGTTTATTTTTCCATTGATTGCATCCATTCTGCATTAATATAAACCTGGGAACAATAAATATAATGTGTGCATTCACTAGTTATAATTAAAAAACTGATTCAAGAGCCTTTTTCTGGTTGCTAATAGAAGAAGGAACCACTACTGAAAAAAAAAAAAAAATCCCTGGTCAGGGTAATATAAGTTCAAATGAGCTCAAAGATTTTATACTAATTTTCTATGGCAACTGTCCTGCTTTGAGCATTCATATTGATAACATGGGATGACGCTTTCTTTTGTCTTTAATTTCATAGTTTTAAAACGGAAATGAAAGACTGGGTACTTTTCTCTGATTTAGTTTTGCAAAAAAACCCAAAATGCCCTCAAATGCCTTTTAATCTCATTTATCAAAACAAGGTTTTCAGATATTTGTAAAAAAAATATTGTAAATTTAAATCGTTCCGAGGAGTTCTAGAATATCCTGGAAGATAGACTATTTTAGACATAGTGTTATAAAATAATAGCGAGCTAAGGATATTATTCCTAAAGGAATATTGTCACCTTTGATTTTGGCCAGATTGATTTGCATACTCCTTAAATTAAAACTTTTTACTTTAAGTAAATATTCTGTAGCTAAAAGTTATATTTTTAAGTGACATAACCCACACAATTTTATGGTCCTTAGATGTTTTATCATAAAAACAGGTGGGTGATTAACCATTTTCACAAAAAATATGAAAGTAAAAATGTTCTTCCTTTCTTTTTTTTTCCCCCTCATTTTAGTTGCCTCTAGATGAGATGAGCAGCACATAAATCTAAAAAATAAATAAATTTTAAAAATTAATTGATTTATACAGCTGCCAATCTCACATATGTAACACTAGGCAGTTTACAATAAAGATGAATTAAAGATATAATAGAAATACACAGCAGCTGAGTACAATGAAGCCAAAAGTAGCTTCATCAGGAAATGAGAGCTCCTGACACAACCAGCGCAACCAAGTTTTCAGGCCCTTGCAAAAGGCCAACAACTTCTTTGATCTAACAGGGTATGTATTCTGACCCAGCTTCCCAAACACGACAAACCATCTGACGTGAATTCAAAAGATTCCTTTATTAGCAATGCCGGCAGCCCCAGCAAAAAGTTTCTCTCACAGGCTAACAAGTCCGTCTGTCCAGAAGATCAATAGTTGTCTGCCACATCTATTCATCTCTGCCCCCTGCCTTTTATCCCCATAGCTAGGGTGGGGCCTCATTAGCAGCAGTGGCTCTTCCTTCCCCAGGATCAGCCCATGGCTTTCCACTGCTCTCCTCTTCTCTGTCTTCTGCGCAGCCATATGTCAGGCACCGGATCCAGCTGTTCCTCCTCTTCTTCATCAACCACCTCCAGACCTGGGGGCTGTTGACTCGCCATCTGAGGGCTGACAGATGGCCCCGGCTACGCCTCTGTCTCTATCTCGGACAGCTCCATTCCTTCTTCCCCCTTGGCGCTCCCAGGTTGCCCTGATGCTGACCTGACTCCCATGCCTCCTCCTCTGATTCGGCTGCTTGAGGGGTCGGTGGCTGACAAGCCACAACAGTATGGTTTTCCAGAGAATGGGCAGAATAGCAGACAATGTTCTCCTTCTGGGTCTCACCAGCTGGCACTTCTTGAGCCAGGACTACTTGGAGCATCTCCTTCCTGTCAGATTGGATCAGACAAGTTAAAAACAATTGGAATGATGTGGTCTCTTAAATAACCCAATCCCAAGAATCTTCATATGTCATTTATTAATATACAACACTTATTTGTTGTCTTTAAAATGGTAGATAATACTGTCTTTTACAGAAGTATTCATGGTTTTTTTTTAATTTTTATTAGGTAACATAGTGGATAGCTTCCACAGGTGTCACAAGAGATTGCTGTGGATCATTCAACTATAGCAAAAATGGTTAACAATCCAAACTGCGCTACCAGGAGCCCTGGTAGTGCAGCAGACTAAAGCACCATTATTAACATCAGCTGCCTGCAATTACTGCAAGTTCAAATCTTACGAGGCTCAAGGTTGACTCAGCCTTCCATATTTCTAAGGTAGGTAAAATGAGGACCCGGTTTGTGGGGACAATAAGCTGACTTTGTATAAAATATACAAAAGTATGGAGGCTATTGCTTAACGCATTGTAAGCCGCCCTGAGTCTCCGGAGAAGGGCGGCATATAAATCAGTTTTTTTTAAAAAAAAATTTATAACTGTGACTCTGAAGAAGGTCCCACTGAGTTTAAAAATGTTTATTCTCCAGTAACTGGCATAAGATTTCAGGCAAAACAAGGCAAATACAACCAAAAGTCTAATCCATTTGTTATGACAAATCAGCAGATAAATAGTGCATTTAGGTAAATATCTATATTAATCAGGTAGAAAAAAATGTTGAACTCCGTAAGTGCTACTTCTAAGGAGACAACATACATACATACATACATACATACATACATACATACATACGAAATAGCCAACAATTGATCATGATAGCAAGAACACTTAGGCTTATACACATCTTCATAGTGCTTTACAGCCCTCTCTAAGTACCATACTTTTCGGAGTATAAGATGCACTCCCACCCCCAAAAGCGGGTGGAAATGTTAGTGTGTCTTATACACCGAATACAGCCATTTTTGGCCTCCCAAAGTCTGCCCCGCGCATCCCGTTTTTGCAAAAGATGGGCCCGTTATTTGCAAAAACAGGGTGTGCAGAGGCTTTGGGAGGCCTGCAGAGTGCTCATGGGGGCTGGGGAGAGCAAAAACGTTTTTTTCCTTGTTTGAAATCTTGGTGCGTCTTATATACCGGTGCGCCTTATAGTCTTAAAAATATGGTAGTTTACAGAGTCAGCATATTGCCCCTAACAATCTGAGTCCTCATTTTGCTGACCATGAAAGGCTGAGTCAAGCTTGAGCCTGAATAGCAAACTGCTATTCAATCAGCAGAATTAGCCTGCAAGGCTGCATTCTAACCACTATGCCACCACAGCTCTTACCGTGATATTTTTCCAAATTCTATATTGTCCAATTGTCATATTTAATACCTCTCACTTCTTTCTTTCTTTCCCTTCCTTTTACAAGTGGTTAAATCAAAGGAAATTAGATGACCTATGATACAAACTGTAATCCAGATCAACAAGAGAAAGGCTAACACAGTAAACAGTTTTGTCTATGACTGACAGATCAATCTTCTTTAAAAGAAAAAAAAATATGCAGGCATAATTAATTGGTAAAATTCCACTGACTGCACAATAACTATTTGTCGCTGTGAGCTCAAAGTTTATTCCAATGAATTGCACTTTGTTTCATCTGATGAGAAGTTCACATTTACGATACTTATGTCAGACAGCAGTTAAACAGTGCCATCTTTTGCCAGTAATAAGAGTATTATCTTACATACAATTTTCAAAAAGATTAATTAAAATGACTACAGGCTTAGGGGGTTGGAGTGGGCCAATATTCTTCCCCACAATCCTTCTAGAACTGCAATAAACACAGGCATGATTTCATCAATATTTACACTAAATTAATTAAATATAATAGATATTCCATTCATTTCAATTGTTTCCCATAGTTAAGGTGACCAGATTTTAACATTGGTAAAGAGGGACACCATTGTGGGCGTGGCTTATTTTGTGGGCGTGGCTTGGAGGTCATGTGACTGGTGGGCGTGGCTAGCTGGTCATGTGACCAGGTGGCCATGGCTATGTGTATTGGGACTACTCAGAGGGCTGAAAAAAGTCATTTCTGACAGGTCCTCGCACTTTTGACTGGTCCTCACATTTATGACCATCCTCACATTTATGCCCATGCAGCATTCTTAGCAACCATTCATTTCACAACTGCTTCTCTTCATCATGGTGATAAGATAGGGCAAAAAACGTAAAATGTGAGGGCAGTCGTAAGTTTGAGGACTGGTCAAAAGTGCGAGGACCAGTCAAAAATAACTTTTTCAGCCCTCTGGGTAGTCCATATGCACAAAAGGACTAACCAGAGGGCTGAAAAAAGTCATTTCTGACAGGTCCTCGCACTTTTGACTGGTCCTCACACTTATGACCATCCTCACATTTATGCCCGTGCAGCATTCTTAACAACCATGTCACTCATTTCACAACTGCTTCTCTTCACCATGGTGATAAGATAGGGCAAAAAATGTAAGGACAGTCGTAAGTTTGAGGACTGGTCAAAAGTGTGAGGACCAGTCAAAAATAACTTTTTCAGCCCTCTGGGTAGGCCATATGCATTAAAGGATACAGCAATAGAGAGGGATGAAGGAAGGGAAATTAGAGTAGGAGTGAGGGTAAGAGAGGGAGGAAGAGAGGAGGAGAAGGAGAAAGAAAGAGGAAGTAGGGAGAAGAAGAGGGGGGGAAAAGAAAGTAAGAAGGAAAGAAAAGAGAGAGGTGGTAGGTTTGAGGAGAAAGATTGCTGTACAATAAAAAAGATGAAAGGGAAGAAAGCCAACCCCAAGCAAATATAAAGATATTAAGATAAAGAATGAATTGTTAAACTTTAAAGAATAAAAGAGAACAAATATAAATAAATAGCAATAATTAGAAACACACATACAAACATACAATGTATTTTCTTTGAACAGAATATTTGGCTGGTTCTCAAATTTAAACAGTGTTTAGTCATTTCAATTAAATTTACAATTTCTATATTTCCTTTTTGCCATATTTATTCCTCATCTATTTTTTTAAAAAACCAATATTACCCTTCATCCTCATCTCTAATCTTAATCAAATTCATTTTTTCCCTTCTATTCTATATTATACCCCTTCCCATTGTCATCTATTTTTATATCCATCCTCACATTGGTTAATTATGTAATTATGTAATACAGTTGTTTAATACAAATTCAGCATTTTAATATAAATCAATTAGTTATATAACTATCTTTTTTGTATATTAATCAATATGAACATGAATATTCCAATTATTTCCATGCAATCCAATTTCTCACAAATCAATTAATTATATTTACCAATAATAATAAACCAAATAATTCCCCCCATATATTCCTCCAAACCACAACTTAACCATTTCTGCTTTCAACACAATATACAATTATTAGTAGTATCTCAATTATTACAATTCCCTAGTTAAATAGAGCTTTTTTTTCTTTTGTGTTTTAAAATCTTGAACTCTCCTCTTTTGTCCTAAATTTCCCATTGTTTACACCTACCTTTTTTGGTGAAGAAAAAGAAAAAGAAATCTCTCTGCCTCATTTTGTCACGTTGCAGCTTTACTTTCGCTTTTTCAGTATAGCTAGGGGGAAAAAAATCTGCTCCAGGAACTCTTTGCAGCCAATTAACCTATGCGGAAGCTGTAAGGGGCTGTTTTTTCTATTTTTGCAGGCATGGGTGTTTTCTTTTAACATTCATCAGCTGTAAGTCGGCCCTTTGAAGCCCCGCGGCAAGAGTTTAAACAGTTTTTTTTCCTGTAGCCATCAGCTGGGACTCAGGAGGCAGCCCGGACTCAGGAGGCAGAATGAAAAATCGGGACTTTTTTAAAACGCCGCGGGACGCGGGACAAATTGCTAAAAATCGGGACTGTCCCGCCAAAAGCGGGACGTCTGGTCACCTTACCCATAGTGGAACATAATGTTTCCTTAAGGAACAGCTACATTTTAAGTTCACCCTTCTTGTTTAAAAAATGTGTTGAATTATTTTGATATTTAGTTGGATGTTAAGTCTTCTTGAAGATTTAGGGATGAAAACACTTCTATTTTTTGGAAACCAGGCATGTCTTCTTTAAAAAAATAAGGAAATGTGGCTAACATTAAGAAAGATTAAGGCTTCAAGATGACACACCCTTAAAGGTTAGGCTTATTCAACCAGGAATTCAGCCACAATTTTTATAATGGAAACTAAAGTTTGGACAGAGTGGAAGGCATACATTTTCATTATTTTTACCCTCATCTTTTCCCAAGGTAGCTTTCCCCAACAACGTGATATACAAATAAGTTATATCCAATCTTCATTATCTAGTGTCAGTGGTGGGATTCAGCCGGTTCGGACTGGTTCAGGCAAACTGGTAATTAAATTTCTGGCTGGCCCCGCCTCTTCCCACCCCGCCCCTTCCAGGAGTCCCCACATGACCCATTTTGGCTCCCAGGTAAGTGCAGGAAGGCCTATTAGGCCCAAAATGGGGCACAGGGGGGCAGCACGCCCCCCCCCGCCTGAAGCCCATTTTTGCTCCCAAGGGGGTGTAGGAGGCCAAGTGCTGCCTGTCACAACATCTGGCCATGCCAACCCAGCTGGTCATTAAGGCAGAGAACTGGCTGTTAAATTATTTGAATCCCAAATTTCACACTGTCTAGTGTGAAAACATCCTGGTTATGAAAAAAAGAGAATCAAAATCCAACATATTTGTAAGGTATTCAAATTGTGAAACTTCCATTTTCAAACATTTTCATCCCCTCTAAAATGAATTCCTGTGCATGATAACTGAGTTCTTCTACCTATAACAGAAATCGAAACACACAGCAAATTTTAATCCTTTAATATCTTACGTAACTGAGACAAAAATGTTCATAGAATGGAATCCTTTTTTTTTTTTTACAACTGTATTTTTTTCCTGCATAACTGACTCAACCTGTTTGTCCAGGATGTGATATCCTCTAATAAAAGGTTAAGTAAACTGCTCTACTCAACTTCATGTATACCAAGTAAGTGTTTGCATTTTGTTTAGGTTAACAGTACATGGAGCTGCCATTCACAAAACTTGAAGTAGCTTTCATCTTGCTGGCTTTTGTGATTTTTACCTTATTTATCCTGGCTTCTATTTACAGCGAACCTGACACAAAGGATGCAGGTAAATAATGCAGATTCTTTTACATTTGGTGGTATATAGTACTAAGCATTTTTCATTAAATTACATGTGTCAATATGGTCTGTACTATTGTGAATGTTGTTTAGCCCTCTTATTGCCATATGTACTGGTGCAGCTTCATAGTATCTATGATATAAGAGTAGTTTTTAGCTTTTCACTAGCCTGCAGTGAGTTGAATTTGTTATTACATACTGGTTTTCAGTTAAGCCCACAATACCAAAATGTTGTATTAAAGGATGATGCAGTGAAAGAGCATGATGATGTGAATGGAAATTTAAAAATATAGAAATCAGCTTTCTAAAAAGAATTGACTTGCCTGTGGTTCCTCTTTTCACTATAGCTCTTTATAATCATCCCACCACTACTGCTCCCATATCTGTCTATGGTCAATTCAGGTGAGCAGATCTGGCTCAATCATTAAAGAGAACAAGACAGCCCTTTCAGATAGCAGATGCTGTAGGAGACATTGTTAATAGTTAACTAATAATAATAATTACAGCCAGTGGTGGGTTGCCCCCAGTTCGGACCGATTCGCAAAACCGGTAGTAAAACTGGTGGGAGGCCCTCCCCGCTGCCCCGGATGTTGTCATCAGTGATCTGCGCATGCCATTGCAAACTGGTGCACAGGTAAAGGTAAGTAGAACCCACCCCTGGTTACACCCCTTATACGCTATAAGGAAAATCTGTACAAAATGTTCTATAGATGGCACCTCCCACTGCGCGGCTGGCAAAAATGTTTCCAACTATGTCTCCAAAGTGTTGGAAATGTAAATCGCAAAATCATAATTGACGATCTGCGCATGCACAGAAGCGTGCCCGCTCCCATTGCAAACTAGTAGTAAAGATAAGTAGAACCCACCCCTGGCCTGCATCCATGCAGGGACTCCCAGGCGTGCCGTGCTTGCGCCACAGTTTGGCCAACAGAGCGCAGGCCTTGGCTGACAGGTCACTAAGACCGCACACTCTGGCTCATCCCAGCCTTGAGGATTTATAACTTGAGAAGGTTCAAACCTAAAGCAAGACAAGGCCTGTTGGAATTTACTTGTCCCTCTTTTGAACTATCCTGTGGCAAGTTGGCCAGAGCAGGTTGGCCGGGGCGAGTTGTCCTAGACCAGTGGTTCTCAACCTTCCTAATGTTGTGACCCTTTAATACAGTTCCTCATGTTGTGGTGACCCCCAACAATAAAATTATTCCTAACACCATTGAAAATATGTGTTTTCCAATGGTCTTAGGCAACCCCTGTGAAAGGGTCATTCGACCCCCCCAAAGGGGTCCCGACCCACAGGTTGAGAACCACTGTCCTAGACCCAAGTAGGAGAAGGAAGAAGTATTAAGTACTATAAAAAAAATAAAGCTGGGATCTAAATAAATATCTAATAAATAAATAAATAAATAGCAATAGAACAAGTTCTTTACAGTATCATCTAGTTAGCCTACTAAGCATGGCTAGCAACTAGATACCCATTTCTTGTACTACAAGTTACTGGCTTGAATGGACCAGGAGAAACTCTCTGCTGATGAAGAAACAGGATTCAAGGAAGGCAGAGATATAATCAGTGTATCATCTTATGATGTTTGATAGAAAAATACATACTATCCTGTATGTGTTGCTTTCATTGTCTTAAAATCATCCTTTGAATCTATGCCAAGGACAGACTTTGGTGGAAATTGTCTCTTAACACCTATTGATCAGAAGATGCTGGGAGATAGTAAACTGGGAATACTATCTCCCAGATTCAATGTAATAGAATTGGTCATCTTATTGCTCACATTCTGATCTAAGTGTGAAACAGGATTGTGTTGTAGCTTTTGTGTGGTTTTATTTCTAGGCAAATTCAGTGATAGTTAATGTAACTGAAAAGGAATTCCACTTTTTCAAAGCCAGTGACAGGCATTTGGCAGTACAGCTGTGTGCTGATGATAAAGCAGTTCTTTCTCTCACACAGCTGGGCCTCAGGAGAAATCTCTGAGCCTCAGCAGAATTCTGTAAGGAGGAAAAGCTTTCAGTCAATCACTCTAAGATCAGAATTATGATTTTTTCTTGGGAAGACCAAGATCAAACACCCATGTCAAACTGGAAATAATAAAAGTGAAGGAGTTTTAAATAGCTTGTAATTTTTGAAGTCTCTAGAGCTTGGCAGGAACACATTATAGACACTTCTGCCAAAATCAACAATAGTGCCAAGGCAATTTGGGCCCCTTTTTTTTCATTCCAGAGTGTGCTACCATTAAGTTTTTTAAAATAGATAAATCAAATCCCAAATGGTGTGTGATGTACAAGTATGCAATTACAATGATTTAAAACCTTGTTCAGTGTAGATTTGCAAGTACCTTTGCATGTTTCATGTTGTATTTCCAATGCATTAATCCATATGGAAACTGGAATGATCCCACTGGAGGCAAGAATTCACATTTTCTAACTCCCATACTGGCTTAAACTCCTATTTTTTAATGGCTTATTGGTCTCACTAGGTTTCCTCAATGACTTTTGATCAAGGTGGAAAGAGAAAATCCCATCTGACCTCTGTTAGTGTAGTCTTTCTACTTACTCTTTGCAGCCTCTAAGTTTAGGGCGAGCTAAAGCTGAAATGTGTCAGTTTGTGATTAAAACCAAGATAATGCTGAGTGAAGTGGTTCGGGAATAACGAGAGGCACAAGCAAGCAAGTGACAACAGCTCTTTAATATACAGTGAGACTTCAGCTAAAACTCAGGGGCTGCAGTCCTCCTTATATACAATCCAGGAGGGACTGTCAGCCAATCAGGAACGTAGGCAAGTTTGAAACTCCCGCTTAAAAAGTATCAATACATAACACCCCTCCCTTCCCAGAAGGCACTAATACTCAAAAATTAACATATGTACACACAAAGTCTCGCAGGTGCTTAGGACGAGTTCTCGCCCTAGTTGACCTGCGCAGTTCAGAGTCTGGTGGGGCGTCGAGCTGGTCGGAGGGACTCTTTGTCTCTCCCGGCTCCGCCAATGGAACCTCCTGGATTTTGTCCGGGGCGTGGTTATCCCCGGCTGGGAGTGGCGACTCGCTGGGGCGGCGCTGGAACCAGGGCTTGTCAGCTAAGTATTCGCACGACCCCGGGCTTGAGTTAGCTGTTTTGGAGAAGTGGTCATAGTTAGGCTCGGAAATGTCTAAGTTGATGTTTGCCTCGCCAACCACCCGTTTCCTAAGTTGGTCTATGTGGCGCTTCCAGAGTCTATCTACCCCAACGTCCACCGTGTATGATTTTGGGCCTGTTATCCCCACTATGGTTCCTGCAACCCATAGAGGACCGCTGGCATAATTGCGAGCGAACACCGGGGACCCGACCTGGAACTGCCTTAAGCCACAGGTTTCTCCCTTAAAGTTTTCGTGCGAGTAGTTAGGGTGAAGCCTGTCCAACACGCACCGGAGCTTCCTTCCCATGAGGAGCTCTGCTGGGCTTCTCCCTGTTGCTGTGCATGGTGATGCATGCTGAACTGCTAGGAATTGATCTATCCTGGCCTGCCAGTCCCCATTGTCTAATCTAGACAGCGCTTCCTTGGCTGTCCTGACAAATCGTTCAGCCAATCCGTTGGAAGCCGGGTGAAATGGAGCTGATAGGGCATGGCGGATTCCCAGGCCGGCCAAGTAACCTTCGAAAAGGGTTGCTGTAAATTGAGGCCCGTTGTCCGATACCAAGGTATCCGGCAGGCCGTGGGTGGCAAACAACTTCCTTAGGGCCTTGATAACGGCTTCGGCCGTTGTGGATGGCATTAATATAATTTCGAGCCATTTTGAGTAGGCATCCACAACTATTAAAAACGTTTGGCCATGGAACGGGCCGGCAAAATCAATGTGGATCCTCCCCCATGGGCCTTTTGGTTTCTCCCACTCTCGGATGGGCGCTACTGGGGGATCGGGCCGAGACTCCTGGCAGGGTCTGCACTTCCCCACCCACTCGGCAATGACCTGGTCCATGTTGGGCCACCAGACATAGCTGCGGGCTAAACACTTCATCCTAACAATGCCCGGGTGCCCTTCGTGCAGCAACTCCAAAACCCTATTTCGTAGTTTCGTTGGAATTACCACCCTGTCACCCCATAGCAAGCACCCCCCTTGCATGAACAGTTCGTTCCGTTTGTTGGCAAACCCTTGGTACTCCTCCCCTACCACCTTGTCCGGCCACCCTTTCAGAACCCAACCCATAACAGTCCGGATGACTGGGTCTCTATTTGAGGCTTTCGCCACCTCGCCGGAGGATATGGGGCCCAAAGTTAACGTGTCCAACAAGAGGACGGAGGCTTCCGGCGTTGGGTTGTCCAGTAGGTCGGGAAGGGGGCAGCGGCTAAGGGCATCCGCATGACCCAGGGTCTGCCCAGGTCGATGGACGAGTTGATATGAGTAGGCCGACAAAAAAATGGCCCATCTGGTCAAACGAGGGGAGAGGGCAGCGGGGGTTGGCCTATCGCCCGCCAGCAGTCCTAGCAAGGGTCTATGATCCGTCACAAGTTTGAATTTTCGGCCATAGAGGTATTCGTGGAATTTTTTAACCCCCGCAATCGCAGCCAGAGCCTCTCTGTCCAACTGGCTATAGTTCCGCTCTGTGCTGGACAGGGTGCGGGAATAAAATGCAATGGGCGCCTCTAGGCCGTTCGGCAGTCTATGGCCTAGGACGGCACCAACTCCTACGGGGGAGGCGTCACACACTAAGACGAGCGGCAGCTCTGCATTGTACTGTATCAGGAAACTGTCCTCAGATAGGAGTCTTTTCACTGCCTCAAAAGCGGCTGCTTGCGGTTTCCCCCAGACCCATGGTACATTTTTTCCTAAAAGCTTGTGAAGGGGATCTGCAACCGTGGCTTTATCTTTTAGGAACATTGAGTAGAAATTGAGCAGTCCAAGGAAGGCTTGGAGCTCTGCTTTGGATTTGGGGGCTGGTGCGCTCTTAATAGCTCTCACCTTGCTTTCGGTAGGGTGGATGCCTGTGCCGTCCACCCTGTACCCCAGAAATTCTACAGAGGGGACCGCTATCCTACACTTGTTTCTTTTAAGTCTTAGTCCCGCCTCTCTGAATCTGGACAGGACGTTCCGTACCCTGTCCCCCAGCTGGTGTTCGTCTTGGGCGCTGACTAAGACGTCATCGAAATAGGGCACCACTCCTGGGAGTCCTTGCAACAGGCGCTCCATGGTGCTTTGAAATAAGCCGGGTGCGACGCTCACCCCAAATTGGAGCCTGGTGCATTTAAATGCACCCCTATGAGTCACAATCGTTTGCGCCTCTGCCGTGGCGTCGTCGACCGGTAACTGTTGGTAGGCTTGGGCCAGGTCTAATTTGGCAAAAATTTTTCCGGGGCCCAGGGAGTGCAGTAGATGGTGCACGATCGGCACCAGATAGGCGCTCGGCTGCAAAGCCTTGTTGATCGTGCACTTGTAGTCGGCGCAAATTCTTATTGAGCCGTCGGACTTAACTGGGGTGACTATAGGGGTCTCCCACTTAGCATGGTCAACGGGAACCAACACCCCTTGCTTAATCAGTTTGTCCAGTTCCGCATCGATCTTCGGTTTCAATGCGAACGGCACTCGTCTGGCCTTTAGTCTTACTTGGGCTATGTTGGGGTCTAAGTTTAGTGAAATAGGGGTCCCCACATACTTGCCCAACGTGTCCCCGAAAACGTCATGGAACTCGGACAGGAGGCTGTCTTTCAGGGTTGACTTGGACATCAGGTGGACGCCGGTGAAGCCCATGCCAAGGGCTCGGAACCACCCCATGCCCAGGAGGCTAGGAAGCTGCTTCGTGACGATGGTCAGCGGCAGGTCTCTTTCGTAGTCTCCGTAGGTGACCCGGAACGTGCCCACGCCTTCGAGGGGGACTCGGTTCCCCTGGTAGTCTAGGATGCGTAGTCTCTGTCTGGAGAGTTGATCCTTCCGGAACGACGGCAGGAGGGTCTTTAGGGTCGTCCACGACATTATGGAGAGAGCTGATCCGGTGTCGATCTCCATCGAGCACGGCCTTCCGTTGATCTCGACCACCGTGCTGACTTTGTCCTCGACCGTCGTGCTGGCCTGGTCGATGTGTATGCTGCGGCCATCTCGCGGTTCAAATTCACGCCGTTTTTTCGCGCCGCCTTCTCTCGTTGGCTGCTTCTGGCGCGCTGATTCCGGTTGGCTGCGGCGCTCACGTGGTTTGTGTCTTCTGGGCAGAATGGCTCTGCAGACTCGCGCTAAGTGCCCCTTTTTCTCGCAGCGCCTGCAAATAGCCTCTCTGTATTTGCAGGACAGTCTATCATGGTGCCCGCCACAGCTGGGACAGCTTCGCCGGGGGCTGCCAGTGTCTTTTCTCTGGTGTTCAGTTCGGAAGACGTCCTCATCCGACTCGGACTCCGAGCTGGATCCGGCGTCTTCTCTGTGCACCGGGGCAGACTTGGGGCTGTCCTTGCTGGTCAGCGGATGCTGCAGCGTTTCAGCGGCCTTTGTGGAGGCTTCATGAGCGCTAGCCTCGTCTAGGGCTCCGGCAAGCGTCAAATCAGGCTTGGCAAGCAGACGCCGTTGCAGCCTAATGTCCCGAACACCACAGATCAGTTGCTCAAGCAACGCATCGTCCAAATCTCTATAGTCGCAATGGGTTGCGGCTTTTCTCAGGCTGGCCATGTACGCGCTGACCGGCTCTCCCTCTCGTTGAACGCTCTGCCTCAGTTGGTATCGCTGCACGAACTTGGAGGGGACGGGAGCGTAGTGAGCCCGGAGAGTTGCCATCAGGGTGTCCCAGGAGACTGTTTGAACCGGCGTTGGCTCACACAGTGACTCGGCCATCTCGAACATGTCCGGTCCGCAGTGGCTTAGGAATAGGGCTCTCTTTCAATTAGCCGAGAGGCCCTGCATGTCGCTGGCTTCTAGCGAGCATTCAAACCTCGTTAGGTACGAGACCCATTTTTCGCGGGTCGGATCGAAAGGCTTGGGCGGAACGTAGGCAGACATGTTCGGTATGCCTCCTGTGGCTCGCCTCGTCGCCTAGCTGAAGCTCGTGGTCTCACTGGTTGGCTTCTTGTAGCCTCAATCCCATCCTCGTCGCCAATGAAGTGGTTCGGGAATAACGAGAGGCACAAGCAAGCAAGTGACAACAGCTCTTTAATATACAGTGAGACTTCAGCTAAAACTCAGGGGCTGCAGTCCTCCTTATATACAATCCAGGAGGGACTGTCAGCCAATCAGGAACGTAGGCAAATTTGAAACTCCCGCTTAAAAAGTATCAATACATAACACTGAGTTTTAAATCATTCTGGAGCTTCAGATGGCAAGAGGGCCCATCTCCAGAAGTAATAGGAAAAATGTGATGGTGGCAATTTGGGTGACAAAACCAGCATGATTTTGCAGGCAAAGTTAAATCTGTTATCCCGCATAATAGGAACTCAGTATAAAGAGAATACTCGGATAGTAAGATATTTATGTGGAGCAAGATATCCAGAATCTCAAAGATACTACAATTTCAAGTTTGTTGGATCAGAGAATTCAAACCCAAATCATAGAGCCCTTGTTATCTGAACAGAGACACTTCCATATACTTCAAGTAAAGGTTCCCCTCGCACATATGTGCTAATCGTTCCCAACTCTAGGGGGCGGTGCTCATCTCTGTTTCAAAGCCAAAGAACCAGCGCTGTCCGAAGACATCTCTGTCGTCATGTGGCCAGCATGACTAAACGCCAAAGGCACATGGAACGCTGTTACCTTCCCACCAATGGTGGTCCCTATTTTTCTACTTGCATTTTTTACGTGCTTTCAAACTGCTAGATTGGCAGAAGCTGGGACAAGTAACGGGAGCTCACCCCGTTCCGCGGCACTAGGGATTCGAACTGCTGAACTGCCAACCTTTCAATTGACAAGCTCGGCGTCTTAGCCACTGAGCCACCACATCCCATTTCCCATATACTTCAACCAAACCCTAAATATGCTTTAAATATGTTTTAACCTCTCTTACCTCAGGAAGTGTTTTTGACATAAGAAATCAAGGTTCTCTGACATCATTTTAAAACAAAATTGTTTTAGAAGAACAAATTTCCATTCTAAGTCTTAGAAATTATTGTTTTACTATATAAACAGAGAAAAGAATTAACAAAAAACTTAATAATTGGGGTTGCACAAAATACAAAGGTAAGCTAAAACAGCTGGGTGATTTGTGATTTAGGACATTATGAAACCAAGCCATTATATTTGTGTGTGGTGTCAACTAGGTAATTTCATTCAACCATAAAACGGATATTAGCACATTGTTTTTTTGTGAACTTAGACTACGTATGAATGAATGTGACAACTCTGTAATAGAATCTTAAATTTAATCAGCAATGATCATGAAGTTTACAAGCAAAGTGCATTTTATTCACTGGACTTGTTTGCATAAACTAATAAGCTTCTCTTCTCCATTTAGGATTTATCTGGCCTTATTTGTATGAAAAGAGTAGAATTTATCAATCTGTTTACAAGCGAAGCAGCACGATTTTTCAACATCTAAAATCCCTATGTTTAATGAAAATGTAAATAAATGGTGAATGGAGTCTTACAAATATCTTTAATAATTTCCATTAGCAGGTACAGTAGTGGCCAAAATTGTGGAAACTGTTTGGGAAAAGTGTATTTTTCAGGTTTGATGGCTAATAACACCCCTTTTTGGGGGGGAGTCTCAAGATAATCATATTCCACTGCTGGAATGGCTTGGGAATAGCCCAGACCTTAACCCAATTGAAAATCTATGGAGCTGACTAAAGAAACTTGTTAATCAGAAGCGACCCAGCAATAAAACCCAGTTAATAGAAGCAATTATTCAACCTTGGTTTCACATTATAACAGCCTATATAAAAGACTTGGTTCACTCCATGGGAAAACGTAAGGCCGTAATTCATGCTAAAGGTTACCCAACTAAGTATTAACTGACATGATAATTTTTGTATATCTTGTTTTTTCTACGGTGATAATTTTTATATATCCTTTTTTTCCAACGTGTCCCATTTTTCTTTTTTATGCTGTAACTGCTATTCTAATAGCAAATCCTTCATAAATGTTATTACATTACATTCTTGATTAAATTATCTTTCCATTGATATATAATTTTATGGGTACTACTCCAAAAAAAAGTGGTGTTATTAGCTACTTTTAGAAAATACACTTCCCAAAAGGTTTCCACAATTTTGGCCACTACTGGGAGTATGGGAGTAATGTCAGCAGAGAAGATATAATAGTAATTCACAGCCCCATTTTCCATTCATCCCCCTTACCCCCCACCCCCAAAAAACCCCAACCCACTATTTAGCATACAGTCTACAAATCTCCCACTGGATGGAGCTCTCCTCTCACCATGATTTCACACGATCAGTTTCCTGGGTAAAATCCAGGAATCAGCTACATGGTTTTGGCTGGTGTATAAAAGAACTGCATATACACAGATTCAATAAGACTCCATTAGCTCAGATAGTAAAAGTAAGTCAGGAGTACTGGAGCCACGCAAGGTCTCAGATCTGATTTCAAGAAGTTTTGTCCAACTATTCCTCCAATTACTTTCCCAGAACAGAAATTTATATTCTTGATACTCTAGATTCAAGTATGAAATCCAAATCTTGAGAAATTTTTCAACTTCTATTTGAGGTAGTTCCTCAGAACCCTCAGCATCTGAAATATAAAAATTATTGTATTTTATTCCAATTCTATTTTAAATTGTTTTTATCAGATTTTAGCAATAATTTGTGTCTGGAACTCTGCACTTTGTATGGTCCAAGGCAGGGGTGGGTTCTACTTACCTTTACTACTGGTTCGCAACGGGATCACACATGCGCAGATCGCTTCTGATGACATCAGGGTCAGTGGGCGGAGCCTCCCACCGGTTTTACTACCAGTTCTATAGAACTGGTCTGAACCAGGGCAACCCACCAATGGTCCAAGGGCTAATCAGTAAAGTAAACTAACTAACTGAGATCTAAAAGCAAGTGTGTTAACAGAGATAATATATTGTTTGTTTGTTTATCCCCAACATTTATTATTTTTATAAAGAACTCAAAGTTGCAAACATATCTAATACTCCTTCTCCACCTATTTTCCTCACAACAACAATTCTGTGATGTGAGTTGGCTGAGAGAGAGTGACTGGCCCAAGGTCACCCAGCTGGCTTTCATGCACCTGGCGGGGCTAGAATTCATGGTCTCTCAGTTTCCAGCTTTGTGTCTTGTCTACTAGACCAAATTGGCTCTTGTTTTTCTTTTGTTTTTTACATTTTTATTTATTTAGCAATATTTCTAATATCTGTTTGTATATATATCATCAAATGTTCTGTGCAGAGATATGAAACACCTACTACTTTGCCCTTGTCTTTTCATTAGGTCCAATTCAATATAGGAATAGTTTGGCTGAAACAGAGCATTAAAATTACCTACAGCATTTTGCATTACAGGATTCTTTATATAGAGCAAGCTGAAGAATGAGGGAAAAAATTAGCTTACAATTTGTCCTGAATTATGTAAATGAAAGATAATTCAAAATGCTATACATTGAGTCTGAGCCTGTTCCTCCCCATCCAGGCCCGCACGGCCTCCAGGCAGCGGGACATCACATCAAGGGCATCATTGGGGTGGTCTGGGGTGGAGATGTACAGCTGAGTATCATCAGCGTACAGATGACACTTCACCCCAAAACCACGGATGATCTCACCCAGTGGCTTCACATAAATGTTGAACAGGAGGGGCGAGAGGACTGACCCTTGCGGCACTCCCCATGCGAGATGCCTCGAGGTCGACTTCTGACCCCCGGCCAACACAAACTGCGAGTGGTCGGAGAGGAAGGAGGAGAACCACCACAGAACGGTGCCCCCTATTCCTAACCCCCTCAACCGCTGCAGCATGATACCATGGTCGATGGTATCAAAAGCCGCTGAAGGTCTAATAGGACTAGGACAGAGGAGCAATCCCTATCCCGAGCCCTCCAGAGATCATCCACCAATGCGACCAATGCTGTTTCTGTGCTGTAGCCCTGCCTGAAGCCTGACTGGTACGGGTCCAGATAGATAGCTTCATCCAGGTGCCGGGGAAGCTGTCGTGCCACCACGCTCTCAACAACCTTCGCCACAAAACGGAGGTTGGAGACTGGACGATAGCTGGCTAATTCAGCCGGGTCCAGGGAAGGCTTCTTGAGGAGGGGCCTCACTACCGCCTCTTTCAAGGTGGCAGGAAAGGCACCCTCACTCAGAGAAGCATTTATAATCCCCTGGAGCCAGCCTCATGTAACCTCCCGGGAGGCCAGCACCAACCAGGAGGGACACAGGTCCAATAAACACGTGGCGGCACTAATCTTACCCAGAACCCTGTCCACATCCTCGGGAGTCACAGGATCAAACTCCTCCCAGATAACATTCACAAGACCTGCCCTCGTCTCCTCCCGTGGACCCATCCAGTCGGAGTCCAAGCCATCCCGAATCCGAGCGACTTTATCGTGCAGGAATTGCACAAAATCCTCAGCATGACCCTGCAAGGGATCTTCCCGCACTCCCCCCCCGAAGAAGGGAGTGGGTCACCCTAAACAAGGCGGCTGGGCAGTTCTCTGCAGATGCGATAACAGCGGAAAAATGGTTAGACTTTGCTGCTTTTATCGCCACTAGGTAGGTCTTGATATAAGACCTCACCTGTGTCCGGTCAGAATCGGATTGACTAGTCCTCCAAATGCTCTCTAGGCGTCTTTTCCAATGCTTCATCTCTCTCAGCTCCTCAGAGAACCAAGGAGCCAATTGAGATCGGCATCGGGTCAGAGGCCGCAAAGGCACGACGCGGTCCAAAGCTCCAGCGGCCGCCCTTTCCCAGGCGGCCACCAGCTCTTCAGTCGAGTCGTGTGTTAGAGTCTCAGGGAATGGCCCAAGCTCCGTCAGGAACCTTTCGGGGTCTATCAGGCGCCTGGGACGGAACCATCTAGTTGGTTCTGTCTCCCTGCAGTGGGGGAAGGCGGTTGGAGGAGCGAATGATCTGTCCATGACAAGGGTTTAATATCTAGGTCCCCTCTACCAAGATCATTCAACCACTGACCAGAGACAAAAATCAAGTCCAGAGTGTGTCCCCCTATGTGAGTTGGGCCTTGAACTAACTGGGTCAGGTCCATGGCCGTCATGGAAGCCATGAACTGCCGAACCGCCTCTGACGCCTCACCCGCGGATAGAAGGTTGAAATCCCCCATGACGATAAGTCTGGGGGTATCAACCGCCAGCCTGGCAATGACGTCGAGTAACTTGGTCAGGGTCGCTGCCACGTGGCAGGGAGCCAGGTACGTAGTCAGCAAACCCATCTGCACCCCACAGCCCCACTTCACACAAAGGGACTCACATCCGGCTATCTGAGGAACAGTGGTCTCCCTCAGACAAAGACTTTCCCTAATAATCACCGCCACTCCCCCACCCCTCCCCTGGGCCCTTGGCTGATGAAATGCACAGAAACCTGGCGGGCACATCTCGATGAGGGGGACCCCCCCTCCTGGCCCAACCAGGTCTCCGTAATACCTGCCAGGTCCGCACCCCCCTCCAAAATAAGATCACAAATGAGGGGGGCTTTATTAACCACTGACCTGGCATTACACAACATCAGCCGCGGACCCTGGGTCTGAGGCTCTACACAACCCAGTACACGAGTCACGCATTGGGGGCCGGAGTGTGCAATCGCTCGTAAACAGCGTATGCGCACCCCCGACACTTGATATGACCCCCTGCGTCCATCATACCTGCCCCTCCCACTCATTATTTCAATTTCCTGTTGTCCCCCTGCTCCCCGGTTAAATTTCCTTTCACGACCCCCCTGCCACAACTAATCGACCCATCATCCCGCTCAGTCGCTATCTGGACCCCCCCAGGTCCGCTTTTACAACCCCCTCCCTCTCTCCCGGGTCCCCTTAAAATTTTCTTTAAAAATTTAGCTAAAAAACCCCTAAACCCCCTCTTCGCTACATGCCATCTCTCGGGGTTCCAAAGCCCGTCATCAAGATAGGCCCTCGATAATGTGGAGGGCCAGGCCTGCAAGAGGGGGGAGTCTCACAGCGCGAGAAAGTCGGCTTTTTGGAGCATCAACCGAACCAAAGATGGGAAAGAAAGGCCAGTCCGGGAGTCTATCATAGTCCAAAGGGATAACTGAGCATAAAGGTCACAAAATATCCATTTATAGAGCTGGACTCCACTGTCCTCTCACGACAGGGAGAAGGTCCAATGTTCTTTTTTTCTCCAACGGAGGCTAATAGCCAACCATCCTCTCACAACGGCTGGTCCGGTTACAAGAAGTTAACGGGAACAGTGTTCTATCCTCCCCGTTGGGATACAGAAAATCCCTCAGTTCTATCAAATGGTGCTCAGTCTCTCCTGCCAGTGAGGGCGTGAGTGGAACATGGTGGGGGGGGGTCCAAAGTGTCCAGAGTGTAGCAGTTCATAAACCCCCCCCATAAAAAGGGAGGCGGGGAGGCGAGGAGAGGGAGGGGGGAAACAGTATCCCCAGAGGAGGGTAACATCTCTTCCTCTGCTGATCTATAAGTCCAGGACTCCTCACCTCAGCTTCTCCTCTTCACTCTCTAGCAGACTACCATTGCAGCATTCTACGGCGGACGCCATCACCGGCGCCAGTGTCACCCCCCCCACACACCAGCACCATAAACAGATGCATCTGGGGGGGCAACCAGCGCCGCCAACTGGCCTCCACCGCCAGCACCGCCTTGGCTCTGTTGCTTTGAGTGTGGGGGGAGGGGAGGAGGGGGGAGGCATCGCCCCACGGCCGTTTGCACTACCGCCGGAGCCGCCATCCCCCTCCAACCCCTCTTCTTTGATGAAAAATAAAGACCGCAGCCAGATGACTCTCTGTGGCCACACCAAGCTGCTCCCACCATCGCTGCTACCGCCATTACCGCTGCCGCCGCCGCCATCACTGCCATTGCCTTGTCAGCACCCTCTGCTGTTTTACGGCGCCCTCATTGCCGCCATAAGCTCATGGGGCTCCAGGCAGTTCCGCAGCGCCCAGGGTGGTTCCACAGCGTCGCCACCGCCGCTGCTATCAATTTTGCGGCATTCCGCGGCGTCCTCGGTGTCCTCGGCGTCCTCTGCACTCTCCAGGGCCTCTCCCAAACCGCTAGCCCCTCGCTCCAACCACGATGTCACAGAGGGAGTAAAAATCCTCCCCAGGTTGGGCAGGGGCTCTCCTCGCTGGGGCTCGGGGTCGCAGATGGATTTAGCAACCCTACACCTCCCGAAAAGACCAAATAGCCCCCATCGTCAGACCGGGAGCTAACCCAGCACCGCCATCTTCGAGCATGCGCAAATCATCATTTATCATTGTTTATGATAAAATATTAGTTGTTAATTAGTATTATCAAAGTATCAATATATACCCAAGTTACAAAGTCTTAATGTGCCGCTTCATGAATTATTCATAATATGAGTTATTTACAGAATTGGAAATATATTTACAGCTAAGACCTTTTCTATTTTACAAAGAACTCGCACACATTGAGTATGATTCACTTTCCTAAACAACTGCTTTCCATATGTTTTGCTGTATAGTATGGTACGATCTTCCAGCAGCCAGAGAGTTGTATTTGCTGCTCTACAGTATTAGCTGAACTGAGTCCTAAACTTAATTTGCCTCTTTTTTTTGGAACTTGCAACAATGAAAAGAAGAAATACATAATTTAGAAAGTTCTAAAGCATGGCTAGCAGGTCTGGGTTTCAAAATCTGGATCACCAAGAAATGGTAGGCAAGGACATACAGAAAACCCTGAATCTCTCCTGCCATCTCATAATTGCCTGGATTTTTGAGCCAAGATATTATAACCAGGGATGGGATTTCAATAACTTGTTCGCTGCCCAGTTGCTGGATGGACATGGGGGCGTGGCCTACTCAGCCTTCTGCACCACAGCATTTTCACCCTCCCCAGGCTCCGGATGCTTTCCTGGAGCCTCCAGGAGGGTAAAAACGGCCTCCCCTGGGCACCGGAGGCCCTCATGAGACCAAAAAGAGGCTCATTTCCAGACTTCCAGTAGTCCCATTTTTCGCCCTCCCAGAGCCTCCGCGTGCACCCTGCACTTACCTGGCATCCAAAACGGGCCGCATGGAGACTCCTGGGAGGGGAGGGGAGAGGTGGGCGAGGTAAGCCAGTCCTTGGAATAACCAGTTTGGTGAACCAGATTAAAATTAACATCCGGTTCCTCCAAACTGGTCCGAACCGGCTGAATCCCATTCCTGAATATAGTTTGTTCTAAGATCACTAGCCATGATTAGAAAGTAGTTGTTTTCAGGTGCCTTCTTTGTTTCGCTTATACATTTTGGAAAAGTAGCATATTATGGTGTTAACATTGAAATTTCCGTATTCTTGTTATACTGTGGAATGAAAGAAAACTTCAAGGGCATGAATTTGGAAATGCTTCAGAACTGTTCTAAGTTTATTGGCCTTTTGTAATCCCTTAAAATATATTCTTATTTCTAACTGTCACTAAAGCCTTTATGTTGACTGTTCAGTGTGTTCCTTAATTTAGTTTCTTGAGCCAAAATTCCAGAATAATGTCAGTGAAAATACACAAAGCACTACTATCCAGAGAGACAACACATCTCTTTTCCCACATCACATTTGTTATATTCAGGTAATAATTACCCAGATGAAAGGCACAACACCAGGCAGCAAATTCTATAAGGCAGAGTACAGCAGGGGGATCTTTTCTGCTTCTTCCTTCAAAAGATGTGGCTAATAACAGGAACATGTCATTGGAATTGTAAGGATTAAAAAGTTAGGAATCATTTTTCAAGTGTAAATAATCATATTTTCGAAGGATTAATGTGTATGCCTTAAGACTTTGCAAAGTCTAAATCATTCAGTTCATCCTTAGAACTCCCAAAATATCAGGTTTGTGTTTTTGACTTGAAGAACAAGATAAAGAATAGAACACAACTAAAGAATGTTTTATCAGATATTAAATTACATTGGTTGAATTTAATACAATTAGAGAATTGGATAAAAGTGGAAGAAAGATTAATTAATACAATTAATTAATACAATTAATACAATTAGAGAAATGGATAAAAGTGGAAGAAAGATTCAAGGAGAAAGATAGATAGTTAACAAAATTTGAATGATTACAAAAGAATGTGAGGTGAATGAAGAATATAGAATAGAATAACAGAGCTGGAAGGTACCTTGGAGGTCTCCTAGTCCAACCCCTTGCTTAGGCAGGAAACCCTACACCACTTCAGATAAATGGTAATCTAATTTCTTCTCAAAGAATAGAATGGAATGGAATGGAATGGAGGGTAGGCTAGGCTAGGCTAGGCTAGGCTAGGATAGGATAGGATAGGATAGGATAGGATAGGATAGGATAGGTTAGGATCGAGTAGAACAGAACAGAACAGAATTCTCTATTGGCCAAGTTTGATTGGACACACAAGGTTCATAAGCTCTCAGTGTATCTATAAACAACAACAAAGTGATACAGTAAATCATAGGTCATAGATCATAAGATACCAATAGGAGAAGGTAGTAGATAAGATAAGTAGATAAGAGCTGAGAAAGATGAGTCAAGAAGATGGGAAAGATGACAAGATGACAAGGATGATTGCAATACATCCTACTACATGATTAAATATCTTTAGCCATAAGATAGTGCTGTGGGAGTTAGTGTTTAGCAGAGTAATGGCATGGGGGAAGAAACTGACTTTGTGTCCAGTTGTTTTGGCATGCAATGCTCTACAGCGACGTCTTGAAGGAAGAAGTTTAAACAGTTTATGTCCAGGATGTGAAGGGTCCATAGATATTTTCTCAGCCTCTTTCTGGTTCGTGCAGTATAGGTAGTCCTTGAGTTACGACCACAATTGAGCCCAAAATTTATGTTGCTAAGTGAAACATTTGTTAAGTGAATTTGCGCCATTTTACAACTTTTCTTGCCATAGTTGTTAAGTGAATCATTGCATTTCTTAAGTTAATAACATGGTTGTTAAGCAAATCTGGCTTCCCTATTGACTTTGCTTGTCGGAAGGTCACAAAAGCTGATCACATAATCCTGGGATATTGCCAGCATCATAACTATGAGTCAGTGGCCAAGCATCTGAATTTCGATCATGTGACTGTGCAGCATGCAACAGTTGTAAATGTGAAAAATGGTCGTAAGTCTCTTTTTTCAATGCCATTGTAATTTTGAACGGTCACTAAATGAACTGTTGTAAGTCGAGGACTACCTGTATATCAGTAGTGGGTTCCACTTACCTTCGCTACCAGTTCAGAACTGGGAGCACACTCACACTCACACATATACTTCACTCGCATGCATCACTTTTGCGCATGCGCAGAGCGTTCATGATGATGTCCAGGTGGGTGGGCGGAGCCTCCCACCACCTCCACTACCGGTTTGCCCAAACCAGGCGAACCGGTAGAAACCCACCACTGCTGTATATAGGTCCTCAATGGAAAGCAAGCTGGCTGCAATTGTTTTTTCTGCAGTCCTAATTATTATTTTAGATATTTCAGAATACCACCAAATTTATTTCCAAAATTATCAGTTTCAAACAAACTGCACAAAATGTTTGTTAACTATATTTGCCAGCTAACTAACCCTGCCAGTTCAGAGATGCGGCAACATGAAAAAAATATCTTCAGTAAAAGACTAAGTGCTTTGCTTTCCAAAATCTATCTTTTCTGTCTTTCTACTAGCATTCCGAGTGACCTAGTTTTATGCAGGTGTTTAATATTTATGCATTTACCTCAGGAGGGCTAATTTCAAAATATACATGAGTGACACAAATGCTAGAGAAACCTAATAACAGCCACCACAAGATACTACATCATGCTGTCATACATCTAATTTTATTATGGCCATAATTTCATTTTTATCTTCTCATTAATACGCTTTTTAACAATTCAGTGTTATCGATAATAAAGCCTGATATTTCAAACATGAATCATAGCTGATAAGAGGGGTATATTTATGTCATCCTAGGTCAACTAGTGAACTTAGGACCAAATTCAAATTGAATGTGGCAGGACTTATTTTGGGAGAGGATTTCAGGAATTTAAAGATGTGCTTAAAATGAATCTTTTAGACCCATAACTTTAAGCCTCTCTTCCCGAATTGAAAAAGTCTAAACTTTTGTCAAATTAGTTGGTTAGTTAGTTAGTTAACAAATTTAGAGAGTGCACATCTCCCTCATAGAGCTATAAAACGGGTCAGTGTACAAATAGGCATAAAATCATTAAAGCTATACTATATATAAATATAATCATAACAAAAACTAGAATAAAATAATTAAAATTTATAATTAAAAAGGGCAGGAAATTCAGGGTGGGGGTTAACTCAACAACTGAGCATCCCTCTAGGGCAGAGGTGGGTTTCAACAGGCTTTGACCAGTTCTGGAGAACTGGTAGTGGAAATTTTGAGTAGTACAGAGAACCGGTAGTAAAAATTCTGACTGGCCCTAGCCCCATCTATTCTCTGCCTCCCAAGTCCCAACTGATCGGGAGGAAATGGGGATTTTGCAGTATCCTTCCCCTGTCATGCCCACCAAGCCACGCCCACCAAGCCATGCCATGCCATGCCACGCCCACCAAGCCACGCCCACAGAACTGGTAGTAAAAAAATTTGAAACCCATCTCTGCTCTAGGGGGCCCAAGTGAATTGGTAGAGCCAAGTCTTCAAGCATTTCCAAAAGGCCAAGAAAGTGACGAGTCCAGCTCACTTCTGAGAGGAAAATGGTGCAAATGGCGGGGCCAACAGCAGAGAAGTCACTCTTCCTGGGCCCCACCCATTGAAATTCTTTAACTGACAGGGTCTTCTGCAGCATACCTCCTCTTCCTGACTGCATAGGACAGATCAATGCAATGGGGTGAAGAAGGTAATATTGGTATTACCTCCTTATATAATTCCTGGGCCAACTTTTTGGTATACTTTAGTTAAGAATATTATTTAAACAACAATGTGTAAACAACTTGCTCTATCCTCAGTGCAAGAAAGAGATGTTGTGTACTGTTTTATAAAAGCATAATAATCCAAACTCCGCTTTAGTACATAGTCCGTAAAAGAAAGCTACATCAGTTTCCAGACACAAAGAGATACATTTAAGAATAACACAGTCATTTACATGTGTTATCTGATAATCTTTGAAAACCTTTCTGCAGTGCCACAAGTATGCCTTGCATGTTTTGGACTCCATGGCTGACCTGAGAGACTGATAGACATACTCACTTGATTCACTAGATAAGGTTGGCATCATCCATTGTTTTGATCCTTCCACTTCTCTTCAACCGTTTAAAGTAGAACAGATTAGGAAATCAAAATATTGTATTCCAATACTACTTTTATTGTAAAGATAGTGTAAAAGAATCTTGCAAGTCTGAAAGTGCATCTCTCTATATCTTTGTGAGAATTAGAGAAGGTTTCTCTGACAAATTTTCTCAGGTTATATTCCCGCCTTAGATTTAATCCTCTTTTATCTGTCCATTGTCTCTTCCTCCTGTTCCTCAAGGCCATTTCCTCCTCCCATTGTAATTCCAAGACATTGTACTATTTTTACTGTGTTGTTATAATTATTTATCTAAGATAGTATCATATATAGTAGGAGTACATCTGAAAACAGATTGCTTGGGTTGAAATAGCATGGATTCGTGGATTCCATTTTACTTCTGCACTACAGAAGAAATGGGGCTGAATTTTACTATAGCGTAAGTCAAGTTGCTGTCAAAATATTTTCAAAATTGTCATTACACATGCCAGTCTAAAATTCTTCAGTAATTAAGGAAAGGGGTATACTGACATGTTTTTTTTCCATTTCCTCCCTTCCCCTGTTGATAGTGAGACTGAGGGAGACTAGCAATTAGAAGCTCTATACCAGGGGTGTCAAAATTGTGTCGTTATGTCATTACATGATGTATCATAGACTTTTTCCTCTTTGCTAAACCAGGGGTAGGAGTGGCCAGCGAATGACACATCTGGCCCGCAGGCCGCAAGTTTAACAACCCTACTCTATGCAGTTAGGATATCATATTATACAGAGAATTGTAAATTCATTGATGTGAATATGGTTGCTACCATTAAGATCTTCCTGTTCAACACAAGGAAGCCATACATGACTAAAATACATATATAGAAGTCATCACTGTCTCCTTTCCATTCATTTTTGTTGAACACTTAACGAATGGTATATTGTCTACTTATCCTCATTCAATGCATATTAGCTCATTGTCAGGATTCAATCAACGAAGTCAGGAAATAAATAGTTCCTAAATTATGCTGACTAATGTCTTTGAAGAATCTTTTTTGTTTCTTCTGTGTGGAGCTTTGTTGATTGCTTGGAATAGCAAATATCCACATTAAAAAAAATTCATTTTGCTTGCCTCACATGCCATACAATTCTCAAGAAAGAAAATTATATCTTAGGTACAAATACAGCGTTCAGCATAACTTAAATGCATTTTTAAAATTCAGTTGCTACCAATAAAGTTTTTACCATCATTGATCACCCTTGCACTTCATTCATTGTCCTGGCATTCTAAAGGTACCCATTAGACTTCCGACTCTGAAATATTTCGTAGAAGGAACATTCCATTAAAACATTACTACAGCTGGAGCCAATAAAACCTCTAGATAGAAGCTGTCCCACAGAGTAGATGGTAATATTGAAAAACCTTGAAGGAATGGAAGATCACCAGACATTTCTCATGGGGCATACAAATTAAATGGGTTGATTTCAGTTGGAAGAGAAAATCTTGATGATACCTTGATGCCAAACTACCCAGGACTTAATAATTGATGATCAACATATTGAGCGGAACCTGGAAACAAATAGGAAACCAGCATAAGGCCCAGATCCGATATACTCCTAGTTAATCATCAAGCTACTGTATTATGGACTAACTGAAGCTTCCAAGCAGTCTTCAGAGGCAGCCCCATGAATAGCAGGTTTCAATCAGTGGTGAAATGTAAAATTTGTTACTACCAGTTCTGTGGGTGTGGCTTGGTGGGGGCGGGTTAATGTGACTGAGTGGGCGTGGCCAACTTTTAAAACCATTTTTCTACAACCTCTTCGGCCAAAGAGGTTGTAAAAAAAATGCTTTTAAAAACCTCTGACGATCCCAGCTGAGTTGCCTGATCGGCAGAAGCTTTTTTTTCTTTTAAAAGCCTCTGACGATCCCAGCTGAGTTGCTTGATCGGCAAAGGCTTTTATTCTTTAAAAAACATTTTTTCTACAACCTCTTCAGCCAAACATCTCATTGTCCTCAAGTAGAACCTATACAAAGATCAGGAAGTCACACTACACACGGATTACTGTGAAACACATTGACTGCAGGCTGGCAAAAAAGTGAGGCAAGCTGGTATACATTCCCCTTGTTTATTCTGTACTGAGCATTTTGAGAAAAACTGGATTGGAAAAGCTGGAGCATGGTTTGAAAACTGGAGAAGAAACATCAGTAATCTATGCTATGTTGATGTCAAAAAAGAGGAAAAGAAAGGCTAAGGGTGACATGAATACTATGGAACATGGAAGAAAGAGAAAAAAATAAGACAAACAGCAGCAAGATAGATGAACTCAATTATTATCGCAAAGGGTGTTCAGCTGGAGGGCCTGAAGGACGAGGTTGAGAACTGATCATCAAAAAAAAAATTCTTTGTGATTGCTAAGACACTTTTGACTTGTTGGCACATAATCAATTAAAAACTGATAGCATTCTCGTTGCTCACATGTAACACCGCTCCTGCGCGAGCTGCACTGGCTCCCGGTGGTTTTCCGGGTGCGATTCAAGGTGTTGGTTGCCACCTTTAAAGTGCTCCATGGCTTAGGACCTGGGTATTTACGAGACCGCCTTCTGCCACCGATAGCCTCCCATTGACCAGTATGCTCCCACAGAGAGGGACTTCTCGGGATGCCGTCTTGGCTGTACATTGCCCTGAGTCCTTCGGGAGAAGGGCGATATAGAAATTTAAATATAAATAAATATAAATAAATACATTCTAATTAGCAATACATTATACATGTAAGACATTGTGCAAATTCAACTCACAGAGATGAGGATCCATAGTGATGATAGCTACTAAACAATTAAAGCAAAGGCAACATACCATCCCAGTGCAACATAGTTCATTGTGGCAGATCTGGTATTTGCCATGCAATGGGCTATTACGTTGGAATGGGATCATCACTGGTGAAAGCAAGTTTGAGTGGTAAATGGCAAACACTTTATTAAAACAATGTGAAATATTCTGAATTTTTCAATTCATTGAAAAATAATATTTGGGGTCCAGACCTGTTGAGTAATATGTTTATATACTTTTTTTATTTTTATCATTATTGTAGCATATGTTGACCATACTTATGGTAATTTATGAAAAGAATTTTAAGTGCTACTATATTAAATCTATCAAAGGCAACCATCTGGCAGATCAAGGCTTGCCTTCAGTAACTCACATTATGTCATTAAACTTAGATTTCTCTTAGTTATCCCATAAATGCGTCCAGCTTTTTCTTGACATATGTTCCACATTTTTATTGCTGACTTCAGCACTTCATTCATTCATTCAACCACCCATTGTGTTAATCAGATTAATGTTTTAGCAACACAGCATTAAAAAAATCTTCTCTTTTTCTTTTGAAGCTAGAGAGGAAGGTATGTTTATGGAGTCAAAATGCAGCCCACCCTATATTTAATATGAAAATGTGAAATCAATTAAATCTGTAGAATTATTATTTTTTTTTTTGCAGCACAAGCAACAATGTGAATTATGTTCAGTCGCTTTTTCTGTGCATATCTCCAGTGTATTATCTCCTACAGGTGTTGGATGACAACTCCCACAATTTTCAGGAAACATAGTTTATCTTTTCATTTGGAAAGAATCAGTCAGTTTAATATTATGTATTTCCTTTTAGAAGTAAGAATTATCAAATTCCGTGGCATTAACTCCTAGTGAATTGCACGGTATACAGCTGTGATGGCGAACCTATGGCACGCGTGTCACAGGTGGCACGTAGAGCCATCTCTGTGGGCACGCAAGCCGTCACCCCAGCTCAGCTCCATCATGCATGCGTACGTGCCTCCCGCCGGCCAGCTGGTTTTCAAGTCTCTGCCGCGCATGTGCAGGGGACAGGGGGCATGCGGGAGATGCATGTGCATGTGTGAGGGGCACACAGGGGGCACCTGTGGGGTGGTCGCATGCACATGTGTGGGGGCGCATGCACGGGGAGCACACAGGGGGGCATACACACATTGCATTATGGGTATGTGCACAGGCAGGCGCACATCACATATGCGTGCACTTTGGGCACTTGGTGCCGAAAAGGTTAACCATCACTGGTATACAGTATAGAAAGAGCTGGGCAATATTTCAATGACCAGGAAGCACCATTTTCTTAATTTCTTTTTATATGATAAGGACTACATAGGTTATTAATAAAATTACATCAAAATAAGGGAATATGGAGCTTGTTTTTGCTCTGTGTGCACGCATGTGTGTGTTTCTCTGTGTGCTTTAATCTTTTGAATCTCATAGAAAGATCAAAAAAAATACATTAAGTTGCTCAGACTATTCATCTATTTGTCCATCAACAGGTTACTTTTCTGAGAACTGAATAGAATGAGATGTGGAGGGAGAAGCTGGCAAAAGGAAGATTGAAAACTGATCAGGTCATGCCAAGGACTGCAGAGAAAAAGATTGCATTACATTAAACAATTCCTCAACCAATCCCTATGGGAGAGGCAGTTTAACAGCTACTCAGAATACTGCCATTCTAAACTACAATACTGCCACATAAGAAAAAATGAAAACACACACACAAGAATATACTCATTACTGTGCATCACAGGAAAATATATATATATAAGCATCTTGTATAATTTCCCAAAGACAATTGAAAAAATTCAAAAAGCCATGATGCTTTTTTTTCTTGCTTTAACTTTTATAGATGAATTAAGTCAAAGTGAAACTTATTTCATTGATTTCACAACCAAATTTGAAGATTTTGTTGCCATTATTTAATGATCAGCTGTTGAATTTGAAATTGGCACTAATTAGAGCAGGGGTGTCAAACTCGATTTCATTGCGGGCCGCATCAGGGTTGTGTTTGAGCTCGGGGGGTGGGGGGTGCATGGCCAGGGTGGGTATGGCCAGCTCGACATCACTCATGTTGGGGGCCCCTATGGTGGCCAGCGAAGCCAGCGAAGATGGGCTTTCTGAGCTCTGTTTTTGGCTGCAACAGCCTCCTGCAACCCTCTGCCAGTGAAAAGAGAGCTCGAGCCACCCTCCCGAGCTCCATTTTCACTGGCAGAGGCCCCACAGGCCGGTCCTTTGCTGTTTTCAGGGCAGCCCCACGGGCCAGATCTAAGCACCCCATGCGCCGAATCCAGCCTCCAAGCCTTGAGTTTGACACCCCTGACTTAGAGGGCTTGGAGATTAGCAGAAAATGAATTTGAGATGCCCACCTTTGGAAAACAAACTTGAAATTAAACAAAATGTCAGGATTGAGTTAAGGGAAACTTTTGCCTTGGTTCATCAAGGAGAGTTTAATCATACCATGAAAGATAATGTTGACTTATCCACACTCAGCTTGCTTTTCCCAGTTACAGAAGTATCAGTACATATGAACACATTATTACCACTAGTGATTATTTTGTCATGAATAATGTACTTTGAAGTAATTTTAAATACAAGAAATCAATATTGTTCAGGTACATACACTAAATTGTAAAGATAAAAGATAAAAGGAGAGTAACTTTTTCTCCCAAGCTATTTCTGTAGCAAGAATAGGAGGAATGGAAAGTAAACCATTTTCAATCTTCTTTATTAAACAAAAAGGCCCCAGAATAAGCTGAGTCCAGAAGTTCTCAAATGGGCTACAAGAAGGACCCTTTCGGTATTCTATGATGCAGTTATTAATTATTGCACCAGAACCAAATTCATTCCATTGTCAGTCATGAAACTCAATGAATGACTTCAAGCCAGTCGTTTTCTCAAACCCACCTACCTCATAGAATGAATGAATGAATGAATGAATGAATGAATGAATGAATGATCTATTATGCTCCAAAGACAGCAATTTAAAATTGTCTGCAAAAGTGAAAATGGCCAGACAATAAATAATAAACAGTACATAATAATACAGATTGTTTTTCTTTCGTTCAATCGTGTCTGATTCTCAGAGAGTGAACAAGTCTCTGCAGTTTTCTTGGCAAAGTGTTTTTTTCAGAAGTGGTTCGCCATTGCCGTCTAGGGATGAGGGAAAGCAACAGGCCCAAGCTCACTCAGGTGGCTTTGTGTCTAAAGCAGTTTCCCAGTTTCAAGCTCAATCCCTTAACCACTACACCAAACTGATAATTAGCATAGTGATACTATAGCACAGGGATGGCTAACTTTTTCTGGACTGAGTGCCCAAAGCGCATGTGCACGAATGTGCGTGTGCATACCTGAAACCCCAAAATGCAATGTGCATGCCCCCCATGCATGCCTCCTCCCCCTGCACATGTGGCTCCTCTCATACACCCCAGCCCTCCATACATTCATACACCATCCACTGCACATGCACACGCCCCCAGGCATGCATGGCAGAGATCTGACAACCAGCTGGCTGCCAGGAGGTGCATCCGCATGTGTGGCAGAGCTGAATTGGGGCAATAGCTCGCGTGCTGTTGCACAGAGCACAGAGAGGGCGCTGTGTGCCACCTGTGGCACTCGTGCCATAGGTTTGCCATCACGGCTATAGCATGAAGAAAGTAGATGACAACTTTTTAATAACCCATTGGATAGATGACGAGATCGTCAAAGACTCGATGATTGCCTGGGGGAGGAATATTGGCCACTCAATCGATTTGGCGAAATGGGAAGAAATTTGGTCTAGACAATTGAAAGTTTTGATGGCAACTACTTATAAGGAAAACTTGTACAAGATGGTATACAGGTGGCACCTCCCTCCCGCCCGACTATCCAAAATGTTTCCTGGACTCTCCCCAAATTGCTGGAAGTGTGGGGAATTAGGTACCTATTTCCATGTATGGTGGACTTGCTCCAGAGTAACTGAATTTTGGAAACTCATTCAGGGGTGGTTGTTAGAAATTACTGGTTACAAACTACAATTGAAACCTGAATTTTACTTGTTAAACATCAAGCCATATAAAATAGGCACTAGCAAATGGTATCTGATTGTTTATATCACAACTGCGGCTAGAATATGCCTCGACCAAAACTGGAAGGGTAAAGATCTACCATCTGAAGATATGATTATAGGGAAAATCATGGAATGTGCAGAAGCCGATAGGCTAACTAAACTTTTAAGAGATCAAAAAGACTCTGCATATTTCCAATGTTGGGACCTATCGTATGCTTGGTTAGATAATAGAATAAAAAGAGGACAATGCTAGATTAGACTTTTATTTTTTATCTGTTTATTTAGATTGAATGGTATGTACTGTGTAATGTTCCCACCATGATCTGTTTGTCGATAAATCTTCTGTTTGTACTTTTTTAAAGAAATAAAATTATATTTAAAAAAAGAAAAAAAGAGAGTAGATGACTGTTTGCTGTATTTTTTTAGGGAGCTGCATCACCTGTTTCCATGAGAACCCCTGATATCTATCTGTTACCACTTTCTACGGCCGTTACATTAAATTTTGCTGGGTATGTCCAGACGGGATGACTGAGGCAGGTCTTGAGAGTGTTATCTGGGGGGAGTTCGATCCTGTGGCTCCCGAGGACATGGACAGGGTCCTGGGACAGCTGAACGCAACCACATGTTTATTGGACCCGTGCCCCTCCTGGCTGGTACTGGCTTCCCGGAAGGTGACACGAGGCTGGCTCCAGAAGATTGTTGACGCTTTTTTGAGTGAGGGGGTCCTGCCGGCTGCTTTGAAAGAAGCGGTTGTGAGGCCCCCTCCTCAAGAAGCCGTCTCTGGATCCGGCTGTTTTGGCTAACTATCGTCCAGTCTCCAACCTTCGCTTTGTTGCGAAGGTTGTTGAGAGTGTGGTGGCGCAACAGCTTCCCCGGTACCTGGATGAAGCTGTCTATCTAAACCCGCTCCAGTCCGGCTTCCGGCCTGGGCACAGCACGGAAACGGCATTGGTCGCGTTGGTGGATGATCTCTGGAGGGTTCGGGGTAGGGGTTGCTCCTCTATCCTGGTCCTGTTAGACCTCTCAGCAGCTTTTGCTACCATCGACCATGGTATCATGTTGCACCGGTTGGTGGGGGTGGGGGTGGGGGGCACCGTTCTGCGGTGGTTCAACTCCTACCTCTCTGACCGGTCGCAATCCGTGTTGACAGGGGGGCAGCGGTCGACCCCAAGGCACCTTGCTTGTGGGGTGCCACAAGGGTCGGTCCTCTCGCCCCTTCTGTTCAACATTTATGTAAAGCCGCTGGGTGAGATCATCCGTGGCTTCGGGGTGGAGTTCCATCAGTACGCTGATGACACCCAGCTGTACATCTCCACCCCAGGCCACCCCAACGATGCCCTTGAAGTGATGTCCCAGTGCCTGGAGGCCGTGCGGGCCTGGATGGGGAGAAACAGGCTCCGACTCAACCCCTCCAAGACCGAGTGGCTGTGGCTTCCGGCGTCCTGATATAGCCAGCTGACACCATCGCTGGCTATTGGGGGCGAATCACTCGCCCCCACGGAGAGGGCTCGTAACTTGGGCATCCTCCTGGACGCACGGCTGTCGTTAGAAGATCATTTGACAGCCGTGGCCAGGGGGGCTTTTTATCAGGTCTGCCTGATACGCCAGTTGTGCCCCTTTCTAGATCGGGACTCCCTACACACAGTCACTCAGGCACTCGTCACTTCCCGCCTGGACTACTGCAATGCTCTCTACATGGGGCTCCCCCTGGGGTGCACCCGGAGGCTCCAGCTGGTCCAGAACGCGGCCGCGCAGGGGATTATGGGGGCGACGAGGCGCTCCCATGTAACACCTCTCCTGCGCGAGCTGCACTGGCTCCCGGTGGTCTTCCGGGTGCGCTTCAAGGTGTTGGTGACCACCTTTAAAGCGCTTCATGGCTTAGGGCCGGGGTACTTACGAGACCGCCTTCTGGCACCAATAGCCTCCCACCGGCCAGTACGCTCGCACAGAGTGGGCCTCCTCAGGGTGCCGTCCACCAGACAATGTCGGCTGGCGACCCCCAGGGGGAGAGCCTTCTCTGTGGCGGCGCCCACCCTCTGGAACAACCTCCCCCCAGAGATACGTACAATAACAGACCTCCGGATTTTTCGTCGGGCCCTGAAAACCCATTTATTTCAACTAGCTGGGCTGGCTTGAGTGAATTTTAAATTGATTTTAAATTGGGTTGTTTTAATTTTCGGCCAAATATTTAATTATTTTAAACTGCTTTTAAATTTTGTATGCATTGTTTTTTACTTTGGCTGTTCACCGCCCTGAGTCCTATTTTGGAGAAGGGCGGTATAGAAATTTAAATAAATGAAATGAAAATGAAATGAAATATAGGCGACCAAAAAGATTTACTACAGACATAATTTTACTGCATAGATCTTTACAATGTTTACAGTGTAACAGGACCTGGCCAAGTGTTTCATCCATGCCTAAAGCTTGATTTAGATTTCCCCATAACTGCATATATTTATTTTTTGTTTATTTATTTTATTTAGTTTGTCAAACATGTACAAGATAACAGGTATAGGTATAAACATGGACATGAACAAGGAATGAGTACAAATAAATGGGGCCAGTAGGACAGGGACAGTAGGCACTCTGGTGCACTTATGCACGGCCCCTTTACGGACCTCTTAGGAATGGGGCAAGGTACACGGTAGACAGTTTAAGGTTGAAGTTGTGGGGGTTAGAGGATGTAACAATGGAGTCGGGTAGAGTATTCCAGGCGTTGACCACTCTGTTGCTGAAGTTGTATTTTCTGCAATTGAGTTTGGAGAGGTTTACCTTGAGTTTGTGTCTATTGTTTGCCCGTGTATTGTTGAGGTTGAAGCTGAAGTAGTCGTTGACAGGTAGGACCTTGTAGCAGACAATTTTGTGTACTATGCTTAGGTCAGACTATAGGCGATGTAGTTCCAGTTTGTCGTTCCAATGTAGTTCCGATGTAGTTCCAATAAGGTATCCTATTGTGAGCAGAGGAGTGGAGTACTCTCTCGTGAAATACCTCTAGACCCACTCAACTGTATTAATGTCAGATATACAGTGTAGATTCCAGGCAGATGAGCTGCATTCAGGAATTGGTCAGGCAAAGGTTTTGTATGCCCTAGTTTGCAGTACAATATAGGCACCAACGCATATCTACTCTATGAAGTGGTTGATGGGTAAACGTAGATTGCAGATAGTGACAGATGGGTTGACATACAGACCTCCCAAATCTCAACTACACATTGTATAGAGATGTGCATCCTGCACGCCGATTGGTTGATGGTGCTTTGTTGTTTGAGCGCCCCCTAGGCAGAACATTAATATTTGCAGAAATATAAATGCAACCATTATGCAAGCATCTCTAAATGACAGATGCATATGTCTCCTGACAACCAGTGATGCAAAAGTTTAGAGCAGCTTTAAGCTGCAAGAGGTAGTGCACTCTTTCTAAAGGGTTCTGTTAAACCTGCTTTCCAAGAAAGTGGATGGAAAAAGTGTTACATCAGGCCCACAAATGGCCACATAGGAATGTTGTGAAGAAAAATTGAAGGTAGGACTTCTATATTTTAAGCTCCTGGAAGAAAGTTGAGATAAAGTAAATCAAATCCATCAAGAAAGAAAAATAGTATGGTGTTAATTTGACGCCCCACAACATTTTCTTTGTACATGTTACTGTAATTCTCCATTCTTTTTTGTTATTAGTCCATTGACTAAGTGAATGGTACAATAAATCAGAAAACATGATAACTCAGGTGTAATAACTTAACTGGTTTGTTTTATGCATTTAGTGGCAACTATTTGAATCATAGGTTGAATCATGAATGCAGGTATGCCTTCAATGGAAAATATTGATCCAGCTAATCATTTCAAATTTTGAATCCTCTTCCTAATGGGGAGCCAGTGGCATCTTTCCATTACTGTCACTGCAGCTCCTCTCAAAAGATCTTGCTTGTAGGAACAGAATTCATTATATCAATGAATCCTTTAATTACTTTCTTACTGGAATCCACATCATGCTTGACTGCAGGATATCTAGAAATCATCTAAAATATCACACTCTTTTAACCATGTAAAAACAATGTTTCTATAGACATTGCTTGTTGTTTTTTTCTTCTCTTTTTTCCAGCCAAGGAATATTATCCACACAAAGAAAGGAGAAATAAAAGACAGTCCAGCAAGATAAAGACAAAGACTTCTGCAGACTCCATTGTGGTTAAAACTGTTTAGTACAGAAAGAACTCCTCAGTTAGGTTGCTAAAAATTCTTTCTGAAGAGATTTAAAAAGCTGGTTCCTGGAGATGAATAAAGACAAAGGAAGTGAATGTGAATGGAAAAGGTTCTTCAGGCAGCAAAAGGAATCCACTCATTATAAACCAGCTCAATGAACTATGTCATGCAAAGCAATTTTACTCTCTCTTCCACTTTTAATAAAAATGCTCTTTATATTGCTATGATAGGAAAAAAAGATACTGAGGCTTATTACACATTTTATCACCTCCAATTGTTAGAATGATCAAAACTTTTTAATTGCAGATCTTCTTTTGTTCACAGTTCCTCTACCCTTCCCAGGTATTCTTTCCTCCATCAGCAACAACTAAAGAACAGAAAACTGATGTGATTCTTACATTGCATGAGCAAGATTATGGAAAAATTGGCATTGGGATTTTCATATAAAAGGAGACTATCGAACACTTACTTACTCTAAAATCTTTTCTACTACTGCTTTGCAACTGCCTTCCTTGCTCAGAAGCTGCTGACAAAAAGCACTGCAGAGAGAATCCACAATTGCAGACACAATAAATACCTCAGCATGTTTGTTATAGAGTTAGTCAGTATTTCTACTATGAACTTGTATAGAGTGTCAGCAAGAGAGAATTATTAACCAAAAAGGAAGGGAAGGGAGAAGAGGGGAGGGGAGAGAAGGAAAGGGATTTGTTTACCACCACAGTGTTTGCTCTCCAAATCATTAGAAAAAACTTTAGGTTGGCCAGTACTTGTCCTCATCACTATCAACTTCAAAATGCAAAGAATATTCCAGGAGGTATTGGTTAGATGCTGTTCAGCTGAACAATAAGAAACAGCATCTAACCAATTTCCCACAGTTGGCCCATAGTCTGTTTTATCTGACATCTGAAGATATGAATGCTCAAGTCACTGTTCAATTGATTAAAACAGGAAAAATTATAGCCATGAAGTTATGGTGCCTTAACCTCTGTAGGGAGAGGGGAGAGGTCAGAAGCATGAAGCAAAGCTGAAGTAAGGTTTCCCATCTATGAGAAACCAGCCTTCCCTCCTGTTCGGCAAAGCTCCAGCACGTACACTGGCTAACAGAATTCAGTGTATATTGTGTTAAACAGATACTGAATGGAAATAAATCAGCCCAGCTGCCAACTCAGGCCATATCTCACAGACATGAACCATATCCAAGGTCACCAATATTGTGTGTATAGAGGTGATCAAAGAAAAATCTAAAAATAAAAAAGGGATGCTTAGTAGTCTCTAGAAGCCACGCTACATTGAGTGTCAACTTTAAAAGCAAATAGAAATAGAAAACTGGGCAGTGGGAAGGATGGGAAGAAATGACGTGTGATTTGGTCCCTGTTAACTGCTTACAACTTCATGTATCCCGAAAGACAGCCTGCTAGCTGAGTAGTTGCCATTCTGAAAGTAAATAACATTTGTCTCGCTTAATATGTGTGGTGATTAAATCATTGGACTAAGACCAGGAAGACACAAAATTTTGCTGACTGACTTTAAGCCAGATTCTTCTAGTTCATAGCATCATTACAACGTGGGATGGAAATCATATTCATTACACTGTACTAGCAGAGGAAGAGTAGGAAAGACAAGTAAATAAATATTCAGATGTTGTTTCCATTATAATTCATCAAATCAATACCCAGTGTAGAGATCTATGATACTAATTTACAGAGACTTCTCAGGAAATTCTTATGAAAAACAATTTTTATTTGGCTATACTGGGGTGTTTTTACTCTATATTGATAAATTAGTTTTAGATTCAAACTTTGGGGGAAAAGCTAGGCAAAAGGTGCATTGTTAATGGTCTGATGATATGATGCTATTCATATGTGCACTTATTATTAGGTTCTCCAAACTCCAATACAACATAAGAGAAATAGAGCACCAGCTATTGTTCAATAATCACTATAAAGTCTTTATCATTAACATTTATTGTTACCATAAATAGGAAGGAATTTTTTTTTGTTTTGATTAGATAATAACAATTACTGTACTATAGCTGCCTCAGCTGACAGACTATCTCATTACTAGATATGGTTCTCATGACTATTTTCTAGCAGTTCTAGAGAACTGGACTCATTTTAAATGTATCCCATATATGTATTGTTAGGTAATTATTTGTCCCCTTCATTGTAATCCATTGATGTGAAAAGAGATCATTTTAAGAGTTAAAAACACTGGCATAATAAGAAATCACCCACAGACTCCTCAATCAAGTGCCTAGGTAATAACAAGATTATTCAAAGCCATATATTTACAAAACCTTCAGAGCTTCATTGCCAAAAAAAACCCTTACAATTTTTTTGTTGGTACCTGATAAATGTCCAATTTAAGCACTGCCAAGAGGGAGAAGCAGGATATGCCCATTAACTGCTCACTATCCAGCACTTTTCCATCACCTCCATTGCATGAAGGATGGAGATGAAAAAGGCAATAATTGGGAATAATCCAACACATTTCAGAAATAGGAGCTACCTTTGACTTTCAAAGGTTCGTAGCTCCTTTGACTTTTTTGACCAATTAAGTATCAATCTGAATTTATATATGGTAGCAGATATGTGTGTACTTATTTATTAAATCTCCACAAAAACACAATGAAATTAAGTTACATGCACATATACATGTACACTACAATGATACCTTAGTATTTGATATAGTCATTTAACTTTAAATTGGTACCATCCAGTTGTGTCGTAATTCAGCTCCATTTGATAGACTCAAAGTTATTTTGAAAACTATATTCAAACAGTCCTCCTCATTGATGTCATTGCAAGATATTGTAATGAATAATATATTAAGTGGAATATCTGAGGCTCAGATTTGTATTATTTCATTGAAAAGGTGAAGAAAACGCCTATCATATTTGCAGATGACAAAAACTGGTGGTAACGATAATAGGATTGTTGAGCATTTCATATTTGAAGACAGAAAGATGCTTCATAGGATCAGATTTATATAATATTTGAATCTGAGTGTTGGAGTGAGGATAAAGTTTATTTGGATGTTAAGGTTATGATTAGATAAAGTTTCAAATTAAAATTTAACAAGTACCATTAGGATTACAAATAACATGATGTTTAACTTTGATGGCTTGTAGTAGATTTACGCTGAAATCAAGTCTTTAGGTTAGGGTATAAATTTGAATTGATGTAACGATAAACATAATATGGGTTTTGAGCATTAAAATAAATCACCATATTTTTTGGACTATAAGACACACTGGAATATAAGACACACCAAGATTTCGAAGAGGTAAACAAGAATAAAAAAGTGCTTGCTCTCCCCGGCCCTCAGGAGCACTCTGCAGACCTCCCAAACCCTCTGCAGGCCCTATTTTTGCAAAAAATGGCTTTCCAAGCCCTCTGTTTTTGGCCTCTCAAGCCCCCCCATGCATCACGTTTTTGCCCTCCCAGCCCAAAGGAGCACTCTGAAGGCCTCCAAAATCCTCCACAGGCCCAGTTTTTATGAAAAACAGGCCTGTTTTTGGTGAAAACGAGACGTGCGGGGTGGAGTTTCAGGAGGCCAAAAATGGCTGTATTTGGTTTATAAGATGCACCAACATTTCAACCCTCTTTTAGGGTGGGAAAAAGTGTGTCTTATACTACAAAAAGTATGGTATGTTACCAGGATGGTTCTTATCCATCAAAATTGAACTATAATAGTGAGAGGAATAGGGAAACACTATTCTGTATATATTTCCATCTTTCTGTCTCATTAGGAACTTTTGAAGATCCCCTTGGTTTTTAAAATTCATTTGCATCCTATAAAAAAAAACCTTAGCTAGTACAATAACAAATTAACAAAAAATTAGCAAATGTTGCTAGTGACCTATGCAATACAAGTGTCAAGCAAATCACAATTATTCTCTTTTCAAGTCTGTCATGGCTTATATACAACACTGGCTCCAAAAGTTTCATTAAGTAAGTAAAGATTATGAGATCATGTAAATATTATTTACAAATAGTTATAATGGCCACATACTGTTTTTATGCCACACAGAATCATGTTTTTATAAGATAGATGGCTATGTAAATTTGATTAAGAATAAACTAATTTTTAAAAATCCAAATGTGATTTTTGGTTGATTCTAACTGGCTTTTTAATGGATTTCTTTTCTAATGTAATCCTAGTCACTGTCCGGTTCTTTTTCAGTGTGTATTTTAAAAGATGTAAATATATTTCAATAAGCAATTTTGAGCATTTCCCCAAAGGCCATCTGAGCACCAAACTCTCTAAGAATTTTATTTGCTCCATAGCATGCAAAGACTTCAGCCTTCAGAATTCATTCTGGCAAAGCTAAACAAAATGAAGAAAAAACAGCACTGAAGTTGCATCAGAAAAAAGATATATGTAAAGTAAGTACTGATTACTGAAGTATGCTGGGTATATTGTTGCCTACTTTTCATTTACCTGTACAATAGAGGAGTTTAGTTTGGTTTTGTTTTTTCTAAAGATGTTCATTTTTCCCAAAACAATGACTTTGTGTAGGCTGAGTGTCATCCCATCTAGGAGTGTTAACCAAAACCAAAAATAAATGGAATATTTATTTTTCATCACTTGCAAAATGATTCAAGTCTGCATATGTTTTGAAGCAGCATAAAGCACCTGTATACGAAATCTGATGCACAATTCTCAACAGCGTCTTCTGGGTGAAAAGTGGTATGTGTGTGTTGATATGGATGTGTATATTTGTGTATATGTATCCACCCATGCATATCACACAAAGCATTTGGATGTTATGACTCTCCCAACTGCTTGTATTTGATCTATAAGAGATTCTTCTTTTATCTAATGCACTTCTAAATTTGCCTTGTGTAAATTATCACTTCTATGCTGTCTTATCCCCTGCATATTTTTCCTTCGAACGCTCATCTAGAGGGTTTAATTAAGAATGGAAAGTATAGAAGGAGGCCAAAAACTCAAGAAACATCCCATTCAGCAGGCCACTTTAAAGGAAAGCAATTAATCACCCCAGCTACCACAAAGTCACCCAACTATGAGAAAACCCAACATGCACACATTTTTGCAGATAAGTCCACAGAGCTTTCCAAGCACATGATTATAAATTATTCATGCATTCCTGACCAACATCTATTAACCGTAAGCATCTCTTGATGTCATGGAAAGGTCATCCTTACTTGTTCTTCCTGTATTCATTGAATATATCTATCTGAACAAAAATACAGGGCTAATGAGAGTTGCTGCTTGAGACAGAAGTCAAGATGGTGCTCCCTTCTATTTCTATGTGCCAAAAATCACCACCCTAGCTGTTATATCTGCCTTCCACATTAACAATATCCATTAGACCTGAAGATAGTAAGCAAATTCAAGGGAGTCAAGATAGGCTGTCTGAGAGAGTCAGCTCTGCCCTGGAGAACTTTTGTATCATTCACTTACCGGTAGTTTTCCACATTGTTGCCTGCTCAAAAAGTGCTTCAATGTAAGGTTACATCAATATGTAACATTGAGGCAAAATAATACATGTGCACATGCAATTAACTAATGTTGGATTGCTATATCAAAGTTTTTTTTCAAAGATGTGTGATGCTTGAAAGAAAACTTCCGAAACAAGATAGAGTAGAGTAGGGTAGAGTAGAGTAGAGTAGAGTAGAGTAGAGTAGAGTAGAGTAGAGTAGAGTAGAGTAGAGTAGAGTAGAATAGAATAGAATAGAATAGAATAGAATAGAATAGAATAGAATAGAATAACAGAGTTGGAAGGGACTTTGGAGGTCTTCTAGTCCAATCCCCTGCTTAGGCAGGAAACCCTACACCACTTCAGACAAATGGTTATCCAATATCTTCTTAAAAATTTCCAGTGTTGGAGCATCCACAACTTCTGGAGGAAAGTTGTTCCACTGATTAATTGTTCTAACTGTCAGGAAATTTCTTCTTAGTTCTAGATTGCTTCTCTCCTTGATTAGTTTCCACCCATTGCTTCTTGTCCTACCCTCAGGTGCTTTGGAGAATAGCTTGACTCCCTCTTCTTGTGGCAGCCCCTGAGATATTGGAACACTGCTATCATGTCTCCCCTAGTCCATCTTTTCTTTAAACTAGACATACCCAGTTCCTGCAACCGTTCTTCATATGTTTTAGCCAAGGTAGATTGGCTACAGCCACCACTGAAACATCATCTCAGAAACATGAAAATCTCTAGAAAATAAATGTTTGAGAATAGGGAAGCTTGCATAGACTTTTATGCCATTTTGATGGCTCTGAAAATTATATTATCCAAGGGTGGTTAGATGGATGGACAGATAGATATAAAAACACATCAACTCTATGTTTCTTAATGTTAACCTCTAGCTTTTCCAACTTCCAGCTTTCCCTTTCCTGCTGAAAGATCATTTTAAGACTTAGGTTAGGTGTTCCTTTTTTTAAAAAAAAAATAATTATCAAAAGAATTAAATGAAAAGTGTGATCTAGTTTCTTGATCTAGTTCAAGAAAATAACTTTTTTTTCTATGAGCATTCCATTGTATTTCTAATACAGTATGGTATTCAAAAAGCGTAGATGGAATGAATGGATAGGGTAGCTATTAAGATAATAGGATTTTCATTACTATCACAAGATACTTCAGCATCCTATAGAATACTGGACTTACTCAATTCATCAAAATCACATTATGTGAAGATGTCCGATTTAATAATATTAACCTTCTTACAAACTCTTAGTGAAATCTTAGATGTTATATCAGTCAGAAAGCTACAGAAGAAATGTGTTATTGTTCTCCAAGAAGAACAGAAGAAGCCCAGGAAACTCCTGATTCCAATCAATGCTAAATTCAGTACACCACATATTGCTGAATATATGTTATCTATAAATAAACACTGCCATGATTCTATCTTAGCAGGAAAACAGAGGAAAAATTCTAGGGATTGAAAGAAAAAAAAAGATAACCAAATATAAGATTCTACTGCTTCCTTAAAATACTACCCTTGGTTGCTTGGTTAAGTTCAGTTTTGCAAATGTGATTGGTCTACTGTGTTTCCCCAAAAATAACACCAGGTCCTATATTAATTTTTGCTCCAAAATTAAGCCCAACATTAGGGCTTATTTTCTGGTTAGGTCTTATTTGGGGGGGGGAAATATGGTACTAAATGCATCTATCTGGCTGACAATCTTAACTGGGGCTTACCGTATTTTTCAGAGTATAAGGTGCACCTTCCCCCCCCCGCAAAAAAAAGAGGGTGGAAATGTTGGTGCATCTTATACACCGAATACAGCCTTTTTTGGCTTCCCGAAGCCTCGCCAGCTCATTCCATTTTTGCAAAAAGCAGACCTGTTTTTTGCCCAATTTTTGCAAAACACGGGGGCATTTTTGCCCTCCCCCAGCCTCCAGGAGCACTCTGCAAGCCTCCCAAATCCTCTGCCTGTTCTGTTTTTTGCAATAGTGGGCCCGTTTTTCACCCATTTTTGCAAAAAACAGGGCACGCAGAGGGTTTGGGAGGCCTGCAGAGTGCTCCTGAGGGCCGGGGGGGCAAAAATATTGTTTTTCTTACTTACCTCTTTGAAATCTTGGTGTGTCTTATACACCAGTGTGTCTCATAGTCCGAAAAATAAGATATTTTGGAGGTAGGACTTATATTACGAGCATCCTGAACAATCATGCTAGGACTTATTTTCCGGTTGGGTCTTATTTTTGGGGAAACAGGGTACTGAAAATATATCCTATCTCTTATAGATGGCAGTCATTTTATGTTCTCATGTAAGAGTCAACCAAGCAAAACCCAAGGTAAATTAAGAAAAAGAATATATAAAGTGCTGGGGAAAAGTAATGAGATTATACACTCCAGCACAGTACTTTTTTATATATATGTGTTTTTTTTTACTTTATTCTTTTTGCATGTCTCACCTTTTTATTTACTAGCCAGTATTATTTCTCCTTAGTGACTTTTCTTAACTTGCTGCTCCTGCAATCTGCTTGACACAACCAAAGCACCAGTCTGAAAAAAAGTACTGTATGTTCTCTAATATCTGTCAGCTGAAGAGACAGCACAGTAGTTTGTGAGCAGGAATGGAAAATTTGCAGTATAGCATTATCATCTAATTCAGTTTACATCGTATCCATCATCTTTTCATTTTCCAAGGGTCAAAAATAATCTCTTATCTGTATTTGCCTTGGGACTACCATGCTTCTTCAGTGTAAAAATACTTTCACTTATCAGCATTGTTTCCTCATTAGTATTGTTATAACCATGTCAATTATCCAAATGTTTCCTAGATACATCTGTGATATTAGCTATAATCCACTCTCAGGACTCCCAAATTGGCACATCAAGTTTCACTGCTCTTTGCAGCAATCCATTTTTCCATTTTGGGGAGCTTAGATTTTACAGTTAGAACATAAAGCAATCTCTTGCTGCACGAAATAAAAAAGCAAACTATTTCCCACAGTTGCAAGAAGTTCCTAACAAACAATAGGAGGGTGGCAAAAGATTTTTCTCTAATGATGTTCCCCAGCAAATGGCATACTGAATTATACTCTTTCAATCTAGGAATTCCATTCGACCACAATGCTTAAGAGCTATTTATAAATGAATGCTTAAAAAATTATTATTTAAAGTTTCTAGTCCTCATTACAATTTATTTTATTATTTACACATTAAGAAAATTTATATGGCTGCCCAACTCATTCATGGTGACTCTGGGCAGCTTACAGAAGTAAAATACAAATACAAGACCCAATAAACCCTCACCCCGCCCCCCCGCCCCCAGCCTTTGGGGACAACAATCAAATAAACCACTTGATGGACTCTGTATCTCCCTGAGGTCCCCAGCAGTGGTGGGTTGCTACCGCTTCTCCCTGGTTTGGGAGAGACAGTAGCAGAAATGTTGATGTGAGAGTGAACTGGTTCGCTCCGATCATCAGCTGGGCCCTCCCGCCTGCCCCTGCACTATACCTACCTTTATTCCTTCATTTTTAGCGCAGCTGAAAGGCACAGCAGAGAGGATTGCCATTCCTCAGCTGTTCTGCAATTCAATGCGCTTTGAAAGTTTGGCATGTGTGTGAGCGAAGGGAGCACACGTGCCCCGATCGCGTGCAAAGCACGTGCATGAAGCAAACCAGTGGTAACACTGGTTGGAATCCACCACCGGTCCCCAGGCCTTCTGGCAAAGCACATGTGTTCAGGATCTTTTGAAAGACTATCCAATGGGGAACAACCCTATCTCCATGGGGATAATGTTCCATGGAGATGGAACCATCATAGAGAAGGCCCTTCTTCTGTCCCACAATAGAGGGGATCTAACCTACCCTGCCTTCCTGTTCTGGTGGGTTGGGTAGAAGTATTTAGGAAAAGTCAGTCCTTCACATAACGTGGCCCCAAGCCTTGTGAGGCTTTAATGGTGACAACCAGCACCTTGAATTGGATGCAGAAGCAAATCAGTGACTAATGCAGCTTCCACAAAAGTGGTGACATGTATGCAAATCTAGATTTGTACAAAACTATGTAGGCCACTTTTTTTTTAACCAATTGAAATTTAGTAATCTGGTAATGAAGAACAATCAAATGGAGAAGGATTGGGGTGGGCTTCAGATCCTTTAGCAACAGGTTTGCTGCCCCGTTGCTGGGTGGATGTGGCCATGGTGGGCATGGCCTAGTCGGCTGCCTGGACCACAGCAGGGAGGGGGAGGTGTTTTTTGCCCTCCCCAGGCTTCAAAGGTTTTCCTCAAGCCTCCGGAAGGGCGAAAACTGCAGGGTCCGGAGGTCCTCCGGAGGCCAGAAACAGGTCTGTTTCCAGACTTCCAGAACCTCCAGTAGGCCCATTTTTGCCCTCCCAGACCTTCCGCATGGCCCCTGCACTTACCTGGAATGATGAATGGGGACTCCTGGGAGGGGCAGGATGGGGTGGGTGTAGCCAGTCAGGGGTGGCATTTGGGGTTCGCCAAATCCTGGTGATTCTTGGCTAGAGGATTGCCTGAACCCTGCCAAATCCCCAGGAGCCCCCCCCCCCAAAGAAGGATCTATTCAGATTCTCCACCATTATTAAAGGCTGATTATTCAGTCATCATCCATGTGATAATAATCTGATACATTTGACCATTCTGTCACTTACTATTTGATGCTTTCTGCTACCACCAAGGATAAGGTGACCAGATTTTAACATTGGTAAAGAGGGACATTGTGGGCGTGGCTTATTTTGTGGGCATGGCTAGCTGGTCATGTGACTGGGTGGCCGTGGCTAGCTGGTCATGTGACCGGGTGGCCATGGCTATGTGTATAGGGTAAGGTGAACAGATTTTAACATTGGTAAGAAGGACACCATTGTGGGCGTGGCTTATTGTGTGGGTGTGGCTTGGAGGCCATGTGACTGGGTGGGCGTGGCTAGCTGGTCATGTGACCGGGTGGCCATGGCTATGTGTATAGGGACTACTCAGAGGGCTGAAAAAGTTATTTTTGACTGGTCCTCACACTTTTGACTGGTCCTCACACTTATGACCATCCTCACTTTTATGCCTGTGCAGTATTCTTAACAACCATGTCACTCATTTAACAACTGCTTCTCTTCACCATGGTGACAAGATAGGGCAAAAACGTAAAATGTGAGGACAGTCGTAACTTCGAGGACTGGTCAAAAGTGTGAGGACCAGTCAAAAATAATTTTTCAGCCCTCTGAGTAGTACATATGCACAAAAGGACTAACCAGAGGGCTGAAAAAAGTCATTTCTGACAGGTCCTCGCACTTTTGACTGGTCCTCACACTTATGACCATCCTCACATTTATGCCCGTGCAGCATTCTTAACAACCATGTCACTCATTTCACAACTGCTTCTCTTCACCATGATGACAAGATAGGGCAAAAATGTAAAATGTGAGGACAGTCATAAGTTCGAGGACTGGTCAAAAGTGTGAGGACCAGTCAAAAATAACTTTTTCAGCCCTCTGAGTAGTCCATATGCATTAAAGGATACAGCAATAGAGAGGGATGAAGGAATGGAAATTAGAGTAGGAGTGAGGGTAAGAGAGGGAGGAAGAGAGGAGGAGAAGGAGAAAGGAAGAGGAAGTAGGGAGGAGAAAAAGAGGGTGGGGGGAAGAGAAAGTAAGAAGGAAAGAAAAGAGAGAGGTGGTAGATTTGAGGAGAAAGATTGCTGTACAATAAAAAAGATGAAAGGGAAGAAAGCCAACCCCAAACAAATATAAAGATATTAAGATGAAGAATGAATTGTTAAACTTTAATGAATAAAAGAGAACAAATATGAATAAATAGCAATAATTAGAAACACACATACAAACATACAATGCATTTTCTTTGAACAGAATATTTGGCTGGTTCACAAATTTAAACAGCGTTTAGTCATTTCAATTAAATTTACAATTTCTATATTTCCTTTTTGCCATATTTATTCCTCATCTATTTTTTTAAAAAAACAATATTACCCTTCATCCTCATCTCTAATCTTAATCAAATTCAATTTTTCCCTTCTATTCTATATTATACCCCTTCCCATTGTCATCTATTTTTATATCCATCCTCACATTGGTTAATTATGTAATTATGTAATACAGTTGTTTAATACAAATTCAACATTTTAATATAAATCAATTAGTTATATAACTATCTTTTTTGTATATTAATCAATATGAACATGAATATTCCAATTATTTCCATGCAATCCAATTTCTTACAAATCAATTAATTATATTTACCAATAATAATAAACCAAATAATTTCCCCCATATATTCCTCCAAACCACAACTTAACCATTTCTGCTTTCAACACAATATACAATTATTAATAGTATCTCAATTATTACAATTCCCTAGTTAAATAGAGCTTTTTTTCTTTTGTGTTTTAAAATCTTGAACTCTCCTCTTTTGCCCTAAATTTCCCATTGTTTGTAGTTTTGCACCTACCTTTTTTGGTGAGGAAAAAGAAAAAGAAAAAGAAAGAAATCTCTCTCTGCCTCATTTTGTCACGTTGCAGGTTTACTTTCGCTTTCGCCTTTGTTTTCAGCATAGCTAGGGGGAAAAAAATCTGCTCCAGGAACTTTTTGCAGCTTTTTGCAGCTAATTAACCTAGCGGAAGCTGTTAACAGGGGCTGTTTTTTCTATTTTTGCAGGCATGGGTCTACTCATTTTTTTTTTAACACTGATCAGCTGTAGGCCGGCCCTTTGAAGCCCCGCAGCAAGAGTTTAAACAGTTTTTTTTCCCTCTAGCCATCAGTGGGGATTCAGGAGGCAGCCGGGACTCAGGAGGCAGAATGAAAAATCGGGACTTTTTTAAAACGCCGCGGGACGCGGGACAAATTGCTCAAAAGCGGGACTGTCCCGCCAAAAGCGGGACGTCTGGTCACCTTAACAAAGGAGGTATTTTCCTATGCTTGAGAGCATGTGCTTTGTTCCTGGTTGGCACCATGGGCTGCTTAGTACTTATAGAATGATGCCTAAATAGGTTATTAAATATACTCAAGGTTGTTAAGTGCCTGTTGCCCTTCACTGTTAACTTGTACATTGCAGGGATCGCAAACAGAATAGCATGGGTATTCAAGTACAAACTTCGAAGGCTGTCATATCTGTGTTCAGTGTGTAGCATTTCTGACACACATCTGCAGCATTTCTACTCAATTGGTAATGTGTGTTTTGCTGTCAAATCTGGGACATCACTTCTGTCATATGCTATGACTCAAATTCAGAAGAAGATATCAGCTTCTCATCTTGATCTCTGGCTTTAATCTCTTGGTTGACAAAAGAGGTGAATGAAAGTGATATAATGGCCTGAAGTGTTGATACCTCCACTTCCACCTATGTTGAGGAAGCATCCACCATAGTAACACTTATAACCAGGAGAAATGGGCATAATATTACAATCTAACCTCTATATAGCACTGCCCTTTTTCCCCTCTTGATCATTAATCTTTGACTGGCATAGTTTTCCCTGTCCTATTATGGAATATCTGCATATCAAGGAAGATAGTTTGAAAATATACCTAAAGTAGCTCTTAACTGGTGGATGGTGAGGGAAGACAAATTTCAAAGCCAACTTTCTTTAAAAACAACAAGTCTGAACCTGTATCAATGTATTAACACAATTCTATATTCCAGATAATCCTTGGGTACACTAGAGCAGATGGGACATTTAACAGTCTTAAAATTGGATACTGCTCAGTTTCTATCCAATATGTATTGACAAACACAAATAATAAATGTCCTGAATTGCTGATCTTAAACCATGGTATATGAATTGGCTTCCCAATTGCAAAGGTCTTTGAATTTCATTTTATTTCATTGTCAGATCCTATTTCCATCTTTTTTGTTATTTGAATCTTATTTAAATATTCAACATATTACTTGATTACTTTATTATGAATAGGCTTATTTTAAATATTTATTGCATTCTGATGTATAAGTTGGTTGGGAGAAGGTAGAAATTATGTTCTCACAAAGCAGATCTGCTTTTAATATAAACAGCACTAGTTTAAAAACCGGGACTAAAAGAAATAACATTAGCAATCCTTGAGATTTAGGTTTACTAACATTCAAACTAAGCTTGATAGTTACATATCTTATTAAAAATGATGGATTCTTTTCATCCATATGACAGCATCTTGGATATCACTTCTGTCATATGCTATGACTCAAATTCAGAAGAAGATATCAGCTTCTCATCTTGCCCTCTGGCTTTAATCTCTTGGTTGACAAAAGAGGTGAATGAAAGTGATATAATGCCTGAAGGTTTGATACTTCCACTTCCACCTATGTGGAAGTGGACAAATTCTTTATGTGTCCAATCACACTTGGCCAATAAATAATTCTGTTCTGTTCTGTTCTGTTCTGTTCTGTTCTGTTCTGTTCTGTTCTGTTCTGTTCTATTCTATTCTATTCTATAGCAACATTTTTTTCATATAAAGTCTGCTCATGTTTTTTTCCCACTAGGTCCATCTTCAACCCTTGCTGGAGACAAAAATATCTGGAACTTGCAGGAGAGGAGAATATTCTTCAGATCCATATGTCTTCCTGAAACTTAAACTGGAAACCCATTTTCTCCATGACTGTGTTAGAGCCATTGAAATACATGAGCCTGCTTCGTCATTACATCTAAGGAGATAGGGACATTCTACAAAATCTGCAAACTCAAGATTAAAATACTAATTTAGTGTATAAAGTACTGTAGTTGGTTGAGCTTAGTGGAAATTACATTTCCAATGCCTGTTCAATTCAAAGGATGGGAATTTCAAGCTCTTCTATTCACTTGTAGAGTTAACAAGAATGAATCTACAAGACATATCGGTACTGCATTGATAAGTCAATTGTCTCTAGGGAAAAAATATAGTGCCAAATGATCCTCTCCAATCTAATTTCTCTCAAAGAGTTTTTCCCCTGATTATTATAGGGGCTCTTTAAGGGAATCACAGCTTTTGTGTGCTTCTGAACATAATACATTTCAAATATTGAGTATTATCCAGATTGTGTTTTTACCATCGGTACTGTGAGTGGGAGGGGTAGATATGGTGGGAGCAAGGGGCCATATCATGTGGAGGGAGCGCGCGCCCGCTGTCTTCGAGCGGTGGCGCGCTCCGGCTCCCAAGGCTCCACTCGTTCTCCAGGTTGCACAGACCCTCAGGGCCTGGGCCTGTGACTGATGTTGTGCAACGCCAGGTCTGTAGTAAATAAAGCCCCCTTCATTTGTGATCTTATTCAGGAGGGGGGAGCGGACCTGGCGGGTATTACGGAGACCTGGTTGGGCCCGGAGGGAGGGGTCCCTCTGGTAGAAATGTGCCCACCAGGCTTCCATGCATTCCATCAGCCAAGGTCACAGGAGAGGGGTGGGGAAGTAGCGGTTGTTATTAGAGAAGGCCTTAGGCCGAGGGAGGCCACTGTCCCTCAGACGGCCGGCTGTGAGTCTCTCCTCGTAAAGTGGGGTCATGGGGTTCAGATGGGTTTGCTGATCATGTACCTGGCTCCCTGCCACGTGGCAGCAGCCCTGCCCAAGCTTCTCAATGTCATCGCTGCGGTGGCGGTTGATACCCCCAGACTTATGGTCATGGGGGATTTCAACCTGCCGTCCGTAGGTGAAGCATCTGAGGCAGCTCAGGAGTTCATGGCTTCCATGACGGCTATGGACCTAACTCAGTTAATTCATGGCCCTACACATGAAAACACGCTGGACTTGGTTTTTGTCCCTGGACAGTGGCTGAGTGATCTCGAGATAGGGGATATAGTCATTGAGCCCTTGTCATGGTCGGATCACTCTCTCCTTAGCCTTGACCTTCAAACTGCTGCACCCCGCCGCAGGGAGGCAGAACTGACAAGATGGTACCGCCCCAGGCGCCTGATGGAACCTGATAGGTTCCAGATGGAGCTTGGGCCAATCCCTGAGGTTCTGGCTCATGCCTCGACTGGAGACCTAGTGGCCGCCTGGGATAGGGCGGCCGCTGGAGCTCTGGATCGAGTCGTGCCTTTGCAGCCTCTGACCCGGTGCCGATCTCACCTGGCTCCTTGGTTCACTGAGGAGCTAAGGGAGATGAAGCGCCGGAAAAGATGCCTAGAGAGTAGTTGGAGGGCCAGTCGTGCTGAATCTGACCAGACACTGGTAAGATCTCATATTAAGAATTACCTAGTGGCGATAAAAGCAGCAAAATGTACTCACTTTGCTGCTCTTATTGTGTCATCAGATAATCGCCCGGCCGCCCTGTTTAGGGTGACCCGCTCCCTGCTCCACCAGGAAGCGCGGGAGGACCCCTTGGAGGGAAGAGCCGAGGATTTTGTTCAGTATCTGCATGACAAAATCACTCAGATTTGGGAAGATCTGGACTCCGACTGGGTAGATCCAGCGGGGATGACGGAGGCAGGTCTTGAGAATGTTATCTGGGATGAGTTTGATCCTGTGACCCCTGAGGACATGGACAGGATTCTGGGTAGACTGAATGCGACCACATGTTTGTTGGACCCGTGCCCCTCCTGGTTAGTGCTGGCTTCCCAGGAGGTGACACGAGGCTGGCTCCAGGGGATTATAAATGCTTCATTGGGTGAGGGTGTCTTTCCTGCCGCCTTGAAAGAGGCGGTGGTGAGACCTCTCCTCAAGAAGCCTTCCCTGGACCCGGCAGTATTGGCTAACTATCGTCCAGTCTCCAACCTTCGCTTTGTGGCGAAGGTTGTTGAAAGTGTGGTTGCACAACAGCTCCCCCAGTACCTGGATGAAACGATGTATCTAGATCTGTTCCAGTCGGGCTTCAGGCCTGGGTACAGCACAGAAACGGCATTGGTCGTGTTGGTGGATGATCTCTGGAGGGCTCGGGACAGGGGGTGATCCTCTGTCCTGGTCCTGTTAGATCTCTCAGCGGCTTTTGATACCATCGACCATGGTATCATGCTGCAGCGGTTGAGAGGGTTAGGAGTAGGGGCACCGTTTTGCGGTGGTTCTCTTCCTTCCTCTCTGGCCACTCACAGTTTGTGTTGGCAGGGGGGAAGAGGTCGACCTCGAGGCATCTCGCATCGGGAGTGCCACAAGGGTCGGTCCTCTCACCTCTTCTGTTCAACATTTATGTGAAGCCGCTGGGTGAGATCATCTGTGGTTTTGGGGTGAAGTGTCACCTGTACGCTGATGATACTCAGCTGTACATCTCCACCCCAGACCACCCCAACGATGCCCTTGAAGTGATGTCCCGGTGCCTGGAGGCCATGCAGATCTGGATGGGGAGGAACAGGCTCAGGCTCAACCCATCCAAGACCGAGTGGCTGTGGTTTCCGACGTCCCGATATAGTCAGCTGGTACCATCACTGACTATTGGGGGCGAATCATTGGCCCCCACGGAAAGGGCTCACAACTTGGGTGTCCTCCTGGACTCACTGCTGTCTTTAGAAGAGCACTTGTCGGCCGTGGCCGGGAGGATTTTTCATCAGGTTCGCCTGATCCGCCAGTTGCATCCCTTTCTGGATCGGGACTTGTTACGCACGGTCACTCATGCCCTCGTCACCTCCCGTTTGGACTATTGTAATGCTCTCTACATGGGGCTCCCCTTGAGGTGCACTCAGAGGCTCCAACTGGCGCAGAGTGCGGCCGCGCAGGTGGTGACGGGAGCGACGTGGCGCTCCCATGTAACACCTCTCCTGGCTCCCGCTGGTCTTCCGAGTGCACTTCAAGGTTTTGGTTATCACCTTTAGAGCGTTCCATGGCTTAAGACCTGGTTATTTACGGGACCGCCTGCTATCACCAATAGCCTCCCACCTACCAGTATGCTCCCATAGAGAAGGGCTCCTCCGGGTGCCGTCAGCCAAACAATATCAACTGGCAGCCCCCAGGGGGAGAGCCTTCTCTGTGGGGGCACCTACTATCTGGAACGAGCTCCCCCCAGAGATACGGAGGATCCCGGATCTGTATACCTTCCGTCACGCGCTTAAGACCTTCCTCTTTCACCAAGCCGGCCTGACCTAAGTCTCTCCCCTTTTTAAATGGAAATTTTAAATCTGGTTTTAAATTATTGGGGTTTTAAATTTTTTCAGCCAAATTATTTAATTCGTTTTAATCTATTTTAAATTTTGTATTTATATGTTTTATTCCATGGCTGTTCATCGCCCTGAGTCCTTCGGGAGTAGGGCAGTATACAAATTCAATTTAAAAAAAATTATCCATTTTACTTGACGGACACTCTGGAAAGTTTATGCCATGACTAGAAAAATTGAAATTCAGCTTTGAATTACAAAACGGGGGTGGTGGGGACGGGAGGGGAGAGACTGCCCTAACCAGTATTTCCCCAGAGACTGATGAACAGAAAAGTGTTAGTTTCTTTTAAAACATCATAATGAGCTGAGATGGTGCAGTGGTTAGAGTGCTGTACTGCAGCTACTTCAGCTGACTGCTAGTTCAGCAGATCAGCGGATCAAATCTCACTGGCTCAAGGTTGACTCAGCCTTCCATCCTTCTGAGGTGGGTAAAATGAGGACCCAGATTGTTGGGGGCAATATGCTATTTAGTATACTGTCGATTGTTGTAAGCCGCCCAGAGTCCTTGGAGAGTGGGCAGCATAGAAATATGATTAATAAAATAAATAAAAATAAAATAAAATAAATACCGTATTTTCTCCAAAAAGATGACCCACCTTGAAAAGAAGCCCTACCATATTTTTGAGTGCATGCGATCAAATTAAGCCTCACCCACAAATTTAGCCCTAATTAAGACCCTGCCCACCCCTGGGTGCAGGGAGTGGGGTGAAGCACACAGGTAAAAAAAAAGCTAGGGTGGGGATGGGGGGTTTAGGGTGGGGATGGGGGGTTTAGGGTTAGCCACACACCCTGACACCTGCCTTGCCTTCTTCTGCGGCCACTTGCTGCCACTTAGATGCAGCACCCTGGCCTTCGTTTTGCCTTCAGATGCCTGCCAGAAGACATCTGCAGCCAATAACAGAGCTCCGGATTGATCTGGAGCTCTGTTATCGGCTGCAGTTGCCTTCTGGCAGGCATCTGAAGGCAAAACAGAGGCCAGGGTGATTTGTGCGAGTGGCGGCAAGTGGCCGCAGAAGAAGTGGGCCAGCAGCGGGCTCCTGCTGGGCGGGGCTGTCAGTGCCACCGCCGTGAGGTGTCAATAATTAGAATCCTCCAAAAAGAAGGCCTAGCCATTTTTTCACGGGTCAAAAGAAAATAAGACCCAGCCTTCTTTTTGAAGAAACACGGTAATAATAATTTGCAAAATGCATGCAAACAAAAGGATTGAACTCTGCTTATGAAAATTTACAGATAGAAATTAGACCAAACAATTCCATGTATACGTTTGCAAAGAAATATGAATTTACTTCTCGGTACTTCCCTCTGATCTTGCAAATGTAACAGGGAGAAAGTTCAGTTTCCTACTTTACATATCACACCCAAATGAACTGTTATTACCCCTAAATAGCACCCCTACTTTCCTTACTGAAAAGAAAAAGAAATATTGCTCACCATAAGATTGAAATTGACCAGAGACAGCAAAACTCTAGCCTAGAAAACTGACTAACCCTAATGAGTAAATTGCAACAAAATAATTGGCTGATAATCATCTGATCCCACCAATGTTTCTCAACTACCAAGAAACATTAGCTATTCTCAGCACTGCTGTCACCTCTAAATAGCATAGTTTTCCTTAACAATACAACATGTCTCTTTACACAATCATTATTAAATTTTCTCTGTAGGGGATGCAAGATCTTGACAGTTAATCAGAGCCCTAGAATTTTATGCCTCACAATTCAAAATACTTATAATTCTTTCTTTCTTTCTTTCTTTTTTTGGGGGGGGAATTTTTTTTTTTTATTTTTAAACAAAACTTAAAACATAAAACAATTATCATCCATTACAATTACAGAAAGTGTATTGATCGGTTACAAATCTTTTGTGCTTAATCCTCTATCCAACATTTTATTTAACAGTTTATTACATTATTATTCTCATTTACCAGTTATTTAACAATAAATTATCCTCCATAAGGGGAAAAAAACCCTTTATATGTTTTATTATCTTATCCATTTCATATTTCATATTTCATTTCCATTCTTTCTTGTCTAACCATTGATAAAATAAATCCCATATCAAATAATATTGTTTATCTTCTTGTTCCCTAATTTCAAATGTCAATTTACTCATTTCAGCACACTCCAAAATTTTCTTGATAACGTCGTCATCCGTGGGTATCTTCTCACCTTTCCAGTTTCTAGCAAATACAATTCTAGCTGCCGTTAAAACATTCACAATTAAATATCACATTTCTCCATTGTATATTTCTGGTAAAATCCCCAATAAAAATATATCTGGTTTAAAGTCAATATGTTTCTTTGTCATTTTTTCCAACCATTTGTGGATTTTAGTCCAATATCTTTTAGCTTCTGCGCATGTCCACCACATATGGTAATATGAGCCCGGAGTCTGATGACACTTCCAACATTTCTCCGATTTATTCTTGTACATTCTGGCTATTCTCGCCGGAGGTAAATGCCACCTGTAAAACATCTTATACAGATTTTCCTTATATGCTGTTGACATTGTCATTTTATAATTCTGCAACCATAATTTTTCCCATTTCTCTAAGTCAATCCCATGACCCACATTTTCCCCCATGCAATCATTGTTTCTTTAACTTGTTCTTCTGCCAATTTTACTTCTAATAAATGACTGTACAATTTTTTAATTACATGGTCATCAGAACCTGTTAAGATTTTATCTAAGTTTGTCAAGTTACTATAAAAACCCTCCATTTTAGAATCTTCATCATATCTAGACTGTATTTGCACATATGAAAACCAATCCATTTCAAACTCTTGTTCTTCTAGTTCTTGCTTCGACTTAAGTTCACCCCTTTCATTTAATAATTCACCATATCTAACAATTTTTTCCTTTCTAAATGTTATGGTGTGTGAGACTGCTTCAATAGGTAATAACCAGACTGGAATTTTTAAATAGTAGCATTGTTTGATCTTCTCCCAGTTTAAAATACTTATAATTCTTTCTTTCTACTGTTTGTTGTTCCTTTTCCTTTGTAAATTGGAAGCTACCAAACCAAACATTTCGGTGAAGTGTGATCTTCCACCTCAGAGTTATGTTCCATCTTTCATGTCCATGACACAATACATAATAGAAATGGCTGTGTTATTCGGCTGTCCAGAATAATAACTTCTCCAGTACTTATTTCTTTAATAAATGTATATGGCCTGCCATCTCATATAGATTACCGGTACCCTTAAACTTCCTGCTTTACACAGTTCCAAGGTGTAACTCATGCTTTTGCTATAAACACAATGGATACTGTGCCGTACAGTTGGCTAGTGAACTGCAACTACGTTGTGGAAAAGTATTACCCTGAACTGAAAGTTAAAGATATCCTTCCTTGGGGGATCATTTTCTGCAGTCAGCTCTGATGTATCCCAGTCATATTCAGGTCAAAGTCAGGAATTTTCAGTATAAAAGATTTTGAAAGCTGTCAGAAGCTGAACACGTTTTCTGTTGACCTGACTTTGCTTGGCCTTAGAGAGCTCCTTCTGGATCTGGTGCTTTGCTACTCAGCCTCCTGAACTTTGGCTGAGAATACTGAATATATTGCCTTTGCTTATTGACCAGAGCTTGACCAAACATCTACCCGCTGGCTTTTTTGTGCTCCTGATGTTTGTTTTCTAACCCCAACAAAGCTATTTGACAGACCTTTCTACCTTACTGCCTGAAAGCAAGAAGTGGGGTGGGTTGGGGAGTGTACTATAGCATATTGAACAGATTACATGGTACAATTCATGTATGCTGGTCCTGAAATCCTAAAGATTTAAGAATACATTTGTATATCTCTCAATTTTTAAAGATGTAAGAACATTAGGTAAAGGTAAGGGTTCCCCTCGCACATATGTTCTAGTCGTTTCTGACTCTAGGTGGCTGTGCTCATCTCCATTTCAAAGCCGAAGAGCCAGCACTGTCTGAAGACATCTCCATGGTCATGTAGCCGGCATGACTAAAGTCACTAAACACCAAAGGCATACAGAACGCTGTTACCTTCCCACCAAAGGTGATCCCTATTTTTCTACTTGCATTTTTTATGTGCTTTTGAACTGCTAGGTTGGCAGAAGCTGGGACAAGTAATGGGAGCTCACCCCATTACGCGGCACTAGGGATTCGAACCGAACTGCCGACCTTTCAATTGACAAGCTCAGCATCTTAGCCACTGAGTCACCACATCCCCTGTAAGAATATTAGGTAGATAAAAAAACAACCCTGCTGTTGTGACTCCGACCCCCGAGCCTGTCTTATCAGAGGGAGAAGACTTCAAAAGTGAAGGAGAGGAGTTGGCAAGGCCTCCCTCTCCAGGACCCTCCTCTCTGGCAATGCCTCAGGTGTCCTCTGAAGGCCAAGAGATAGGCCAGGAGCCAGGCACTTCCAAGCAGCTGCAGTTAGACAGCGACGGAGATGAGTCTTGGCTGGATCCCCGACAGCATCAGAAAGATAAGCACGCGCAGCAGAGAAAGAGGCATGCCAGAGATTAAGCTGAGTCACTGGACCACAGCCCACAGGGGAAGGGGGTGTGGTGGCCATTCAGGTCTTGTGATGGACAAAACTGAAAAGCTAGCAAGTCATACTGTGTTTCTGGAACTTCGTTATATGCTCTTCTTGGATTTATTATGGACTGGACTTGACAATTCTTTGGCTTTGTGGACTTATTTTTGTGCATCGGACGGAGGAGAAAAGCCTCCCTTTGTGAGTAAAGTCTTTGGCAGGCAGCTACTGGGTTGCTGCCAATTCTGTTATCTCAAAGGAATTCCTGACTGCTGATTGTATTAACTCCTGGCTGACTGTTTGTGTGCGTGTGTGAGATGGGGACAGAACACCTGCGTTCTCAGGATTGCAAGTGCACATATTTCAAAAATTATATTTATATATATCAAATTAATATTAGAATAGATGAAATAAATTACACAGATAAATAAATTGGTGTCATTTCTAAAAGTAATTGGCCTACATTTTGAAGTGAGAGTTTAATTAGATCACCTTTATAGATATCTCTTGCCTAAATATATAATAAATACTTCTATAATTTTCCAATGGCATTTTATGGAGGAGGTTGAGTAGCAGAGCTATGGTGCAGTTCCTATAATTTTAATGCCATGTTCATCGTAGAAAGCAGTATTCAATATATTTTAACTCCTGCCATATTTTTCTTTATCTTATCAAACAATAGAAAATATTCCTTATCTATTTTAAAATCACAACACACTGAGCAAGTTTTCTGAACCAAATGTGCATGTTCAGCATTTTTCTTCTGGAGGTTGCTAAAGCAAAATGGACAAAATAGGCAGATCTTTGTATCAACTACAAATTTTCATCTACTGTATGTTTATATTTACAGTATATTTTTATTTATTTTTATTAAATTTCTATTAAATTTCTCCCAAAGGACTCAGGGCGGTGTACAACCAGAAATAAAACCATGACAGTATAAAAAATTAAAAACAATTAAAAACAATTAAATCAATTGGCTGAAAATTCTAATAAAACAACCCATTAAAATAGTAAAAATATTATTATTATTTAGGCCAGCCCTGCTTGTTGGAATAGTAATGTTTTAGGGTGCAACGAAAGGTACGCAGGTCGGAAATCCTACGAATCTCCGGGGGCAGCCAATTCCAGAGGGTGGGGGCCTCCACAGAGAATGCTCTCCCCCTGAGGGTCGCCAGCCGACATTGTCTAGCTGATGGCACCCGGAGGAACCCCTCTCTGTGGGAGCGTACCGGTCGATGGGAGGCTATCGGTGGCAGAAGGTGGTCTCATAGATACCCAGGGCCCATGCCATGGAGCGCTTTAAAGGTGGTAACCAGAACCTTGAAGCGCACCTGGAAGACCACCGGGAGCCAGTGCAGCTCGCGCAGGAGAGGTGTTACATGGGAGCTCCATGCTGCTCCCATAACCACCCGCGTGGCCGCACTCTGCACCAGTTGGAGCCTCCGGGTGCACCTCAAGGGGAGCCCCATGTAGAGAGCGTTACAATAGTCCAGACGAGAGGTGACGAGGGCATGAGTGACTGTACGTAATGAGTCCCGATCTAGAAAGGGACGCAACTGGCGAATCAGGTGAACCTGATGAAAAATCCTCCCGGTCACGGCCGTCAAGTGCTCTTCTAAAGACAGCCGTGAATCCAGGAGGACACCCAAGTTACGAGCCCTTTCCGTGGGGGCCAAAGATTCGCCCCCCAATAGCCAGCGATGGCGCCAGCTGACTATATCGGGATGTCAGAAACCACAGCCACTCGGTCTTGGATGGGTTGAGCCTGAGCCCGTTTCTCCCCATCCAGATCCGTACGGCCTCCAGGCACTGGGACATCACTTCAAGGACAAGTTCTTGTCTGGCTAGGCATCTGCATCCACACACGTTTAATACACAGAGAGAAAGGGGGGATGGGTATTAAACATATACTCAGTAAATTAGCGATACATTGGAAATGGGAGTTCATAATACAGACTAGGCAGGTTATTGGTTCGGGAATGAACCATCCCACCTCCAAATCTCCCCATACTTTGCTGTTCTCCACAATGATTTTTTTTTCTTTTATGCTGACTATTCCCAAAAGCTTAGCAGCTAACAATATCAACTTATAAAATAATGACCCACAAACCACAAATATGAAACAGTTAATACATACAAAAATGAACAAGATAAACAAGATTAAAACCAACGAAGTAGAAGTGGCTCACACATCCCACTTTCAGGTACAATGTACTTTCCTTTTACAAAACACAGCAGTCTTCACAATTTTCCTAAAAACCACTAGGCATGAAATTGACTGAATTTCTTGGCAGTTCCAAAGAGTGGAGGTGGATGCAAAACACTGTGAACCATCTCTAAGCAGAAGGGTATTCAGGTTACATAAACTGCTGAGTTCAAGAAAAAATGATGGATGAAGAACATTGGGAAAATTCAGAGTTAGTTCCAGTCTTCTTGTTTTCATTTGGAGCATTTTGCCAGACATCAGTCATAAGAAATATCTCATTCTTCAAGCTTTGGTATAATAGCTGAATTGACTCACAATAGAACTGCCTGTCAAGAACTAAATTAGAAAATTGGATCTTTGAAAGGAAGTAGCATGGATTGTCACAGTAATTTCTTCATGTTTCTTATGCCTATCGTAATTTGGCCAGTCAAGAAAAAAATATGTACAATCTTTCTGAACAAATGTGTGTTCCACATTTATATACAGTATTTGTTAGGTTTCCCTTAACAAAATGTACCACTTAGATGCATCTTGCCAAAGGCTTGGTAGTGTATGCTATCACTACATTTTTTTGTAACTCGAGAAAATGGCTATTACAAATAGTTGACACTTTCTGAACATTAAGGAGATGGCTAAACATATAGAGCAGTGGTGGCGCAGTGGTTAGAATGCAGTACTGCAGACTACTTCTGCTGACTGCCGGCTGCCAGCAGTTCAGCAGTTCGAATCTCACCAGCTCAAGGTTGACTCAGCCTTCCATCCTTCCAAGGTGGGTAAAATGAGGATCCAGATTGTTGGGGGCAATATGTTGACTCTGTAAACCGCTTAGTAAAGCATTGTGAAGCCCTATATAAGTCTAAATCCTATTGCTATTGCTAAACGTATATTCTTTTTAGATTCAAATCTGGCACCCTTTCTTCCCATACTTTCTTCTGTGTAATGTAAACTGAATTTTCATTTCCTACATTAATTTGCATTATCTACATTTTTGTCCTTGGAAATTGTAACCATTAATGAAACCCCAACAATATTAGAAGGAAATGCTTGGTATACAAAGACCTCAAGTTCAATCTCCAATGTTTCTAGGTTTGGGGAAAAAATAATTAGCTGGACCATGGTCAGTTGTTTCTGATAATTTCAACTCCATATTAGTCTGAGAAAAAGGAGGCACAAAGAAGTAAGAAGCAAGAAACGTTCAGAATCTGAACATCCAAATAAGAATTTATACAACATATCTGAACATTATCAAATTGTGAAAGCGAACTGCAAAAAGTAAATATGGATTTCCCTAGGTATGAAGAAAAGGGGGGTGGGATATTTGGAATTTCCAAATGTCTCTCTGAGTAACAGAATAAATGCTATAATGAGAAGTATTTTTCATTTCTACAGAGAATGCTTGCTTTTTCATCTGTCTATAAAAACAACACAATACTGATTGATTTTCTTGGCAAGATATAATAAACTGAACTAATAGACCCTATTTTAAAAAACAACATGTGATCATACTTAATTCACTTTCAAAAGCAAAACAAAGCTATAGCAAAAGAAATGGACATTGTAAAGATAGTGCAAAGGACATATCTTTCATCTGGACTACACTGAAAACATACTAATGTCCCCAGATGGCACTAATAGAGGCATCTACGCTCTATTATTTATTAACTCTGTAAATCATTTTGTAATACAGTAGGGAGAAAATGTGGGGACCGAGTGAAGAGAGAAGATCAAGGGAAGAAAGTTTATGCAGATGCAGCAAATAAAATAAAAGGGCCAAAAGGCAGACTGAAGCCAGTTCTATTTAATATTATATCTCAGAACAGTATTGACAGCAATAAATACTGGTCAAATAATCTGAAGGGAAGCCAAAGTAGGACTGCAACAAAAAAATAAGTGAAAGACACACTGCGCTGTCATGTGCTTATTATTTCTCTTACTCCAGAAGAGAAGTAATAGGTGTAATAGAAGTAAGAGAAGGTGGGTTTCAAAATTTTTTACTATCGGTTCTGTGGCTTAGTGGGTGTGGCTTGGTGGGCGTGGCAGGGGAAGAATACTGTAAAATCCCATTCCCACCCCACTCCAGGGGAAGGATACTGCAAAATCACCATTTCTTCCCAATCAGCTGGAAATTGGGAGGCAGAGAATAGATGGGGGCGGGGCCAGTCAGAATTTTTACTACCGGTTCTCCGAACTACTCAAAATTTCCACTACCGGTTCTCCAGAACAGTCAGAACCTGCTGAAACCCACTTCTGCTCCAGAACAAATTTCATATCTGAGTTATAGAATAGTCACTGTGTCTTGCAAGGGAGCAGCATTTGCGTTGAAACTCATGTAGGACAGATGCTCTGGCTGTTTATTTACACATTTTTGTCATAATATTTACTGACCATCCCAGTCAGCTGAAATTATGGGCAGAATGCAACAAACAAATAAAGCCAACAAAACAATATAACAAAAAACTAATCTTGCAGATACAACAATGATATGCAACTCTTATTGCCTGGAACCTCTAGAAACCTTGATTGCAGATCACAGGGTCTCTCCAATGATAGCCGTCTGACTACAATTTGATAATAGAAAAAGTGGGGGAAATTAAATATTTGTTAAATAATCATATTAAGAGTATTTAAATGAATTGTATTTAATTAAAATTACATTTAATTTTTTGTCCAACCTCCACCTTATTCTTTGTTCTTATCTCACCTACTTTTGTGACTATAGCCCAGGGATATCAAGCTCAATTTCATTGACAGATGCATCAGGGCTGTGGTTGATCTTGGGGTGCCAGCCATGTGTGGCCAACTGGGTGGGCGTGGCTGACTGGGTGGGCAGGTTGACACCACTCCCCAAACTGCTGGCATGTTTCTTCTTCGCACTGGGTAGACCGGGCCAAAGCCACACTGACCCAATGTTTCCTCTTCACATTGGGTAGACCAGGCTGAGGCAACGCAGGACGGCCCTTTACGTTTTCCAGGTTGGCCCTGTGGGCCAGATCCTACTACCTCACGGTCTGGATTCAGCCCACAGGCCGTGTGTTTGACACCCCTGCTATAGCCAAAGCATGAAACACAAACGGGAAATATAGACCTCATCCTGGAAAACTTTGTCATACTTAATGAAATAAGCCTACATGCTAAATTATATCCATTTTAAAAAAAAAGTACAATGCTTTCACTTTTGGCTATGGTCCCAGAAGACACATTTGAAATTTTAAACATCAAAGATCTTATGCCATCTTATAAATATATATTGCTTAATATATTGTACTTTCCTGGCTACTGCTCACTTAAGTGATCGTGAGCTAGAATTATATGGTAGCAGAATCCAGTCATGACAGACTAAGTGGGGAGTGCTATTACCATGTTTCCCCGAAAATAAGACTCACCTGATAATAAGCCCTCCCCATAAAATAAGCCCTCCCCAAAAATAAGCCTTCCCCAAAAATATTTAAAAGCATGCACAGCTGGTCTTGTGAGGGTTAGGGAGACAGAGCTGGAAATCAGGTAAGACAGCAAGAGGAGCCCTGTCTTGCTCCATGTGCCCCAAAATAATAAGACCTCTCAGAAAATAAGGCCAAGCACTTATTTTGGGGTTCAAAAAAAATATAAGACGGGTCTTACTTTCAGGAAAACACTGTATTAATAAAACACACAAATACCAGAAAGCCAGTTTGGTGTACTGGATGAAGGTGCTGGCCTAGAAACCAGGACACAGAGAGTTCTAGTCCTGTCTTAGTCATTAAAGCCAGCTGGGTGACTTTAAGCCAGTCACTCTCTCAGCCCAACCCACTTCACAGGGTTCTTGTTGTCGGCAAAATATGAGAGGAAGGATTATTAGGTATCTTCACCATTTGAGTTATTTATAAAAAAATTATAAAGACAGGATTAAAAAAATTGTACAGGGAGAGTTGAATAAGGTCTGGATATAGCAACAGCTGGTGTATCCTCCTACTTCACATACATAGAGATTCTTCTCTTTTTTAAAACAAAAGACCAGGTTTTTTTAAAAAAAAGAATGTAAGATAACATCATTAGAAACACTGTTGTTTCTCCTTCAGTATCATCCAATCCAGGGGTGTCAAACTCACGTCGTCATGGCGGCGTCACGTGACGTATCACAACTTTTCCCCCCTTCGCTAAATTGGGCATGGGTGTGGCCAGTGTGTGACGCATCTGGCCTGCGAGCCACAAGACAGCCCTGATCTAACCTATGGTTTCCTGTTCTAGCCAGTGATTGTTTCCAATATATAGTTCTCAATTCCCCAGGAGAACTGACCTTGCAAAATGAGGTTCTACCTGCTGCTCAGTTTAATTCCAATTCTCACAGAAAGATTGGATAACAGTTTTGACATATCAATAGCACAGAACTATTACTATAGCAAAAAGGGATGTGGTGGCTCAGTGGCTAAGACGCTGAGCTTGTTGATTGAAAGGTCGGCAGTTCAGTGGTTCAAATCCCTAGTGCCGCGTAATGGGGTGAGCTCCTGTTACTTGTCCTAGTTTCTGCCAACGTAGCAGTTCAAAAGCACGTACAAAATGCAAGTAAAAAAATAGGGACCACCTTTGGTGGAAAGGTAACAGCATTCCGTGCGCCTTTGACGTTTAGTCATGCTGGCCACATGACCACGGAGATATCTTTGGACAGCGCTGGCTTTGAAATGGAGATGAGCACCGCCCCTAGAGTCAGGAACAACTAGTACATATGTGGGAGGGGAACCTTTACCTTTACTTAATTACTATAGCATTAAAAACAAATGTTTTCAGCATGAACTCAAAAGGAAAGTTAGACTTATCCCTGTGAACAAAAATGATTCAACAGGTGTCAGAAAATAAAGGACAAGTGGAAAAAAATGTTCTGGTTCATTGAAAGTAGGGTGATGATCAAAATCTACCTGCTGAGGCTATGGCCAAAGATGAAAGATATCTGCTTGTGTTTGGAGAATAACTGTGATGGCCCGGGGCTGGGCACGGAAGCAGCATAGCTGGAACGAAGGCTTAACTCCCCTTTATTGCTCCAGGTTTTCCCAAAAGTCCTGTTGGTCATTGCAAGTCGAGGAGCAAAGCTCTAAACACGCAACTCCAATAGTTCCTAGCTGCTATTAGTCCAGAGGAGCAGCACAGTTCTGAGAGCAGCCACAAATTTAGGGAATTTGGTTCCAAGGAGTCCTCGTCACACGAAAAGTTCACTGAGACTGCAACACAACCAGGATCAGAACTGTGTCGCTTCGAACTCACACATAGACAGGCCAGGCAAGCAGGGCAAGGCAAACAGGGCAAGGTAAGCAGGATAAGGCACAGAATCCAATCATTGGTGAGACTGGAAAAAGGCAACACTTGTTCCCGACAAGTGTCCCAACCAACAGCGTCTCTTTAAATCTCATTCCCCAGGTGAGCCTTGTGAAGAGGGGCAGGGTGCCCTCCTCCTAAGTTGTTGGGTCATCCTGCGCTGACCCTGCCTCCTCTCCATTCTCTGTGTTTGGGGATTGTGGGGAGGTAATTGCTCGTCGCCGGAGCTCCGTCGCTCCTCTGCTCCACTGTCTGCCCTCCCCATCCCTCTCGTTTGGTTGTCCTGTGCCCTCTCTCCTTTGCTGGCGAGTCTTCCCAGGGACCTGGGACTGCCTCGTCCTGCTCCTCTGGTCATTCCTCTGTCAGTCCTAACTCCATCTTGTCCTCCTTCTCAGACTCCGACTGGGTCATGACTATAGCCCTTGATAGTTATCTTGTTGTGGAGGGAGACAAATTGATGGCTTTCCAGATACCATCTAGTACCTCAATGTGTATTGAGTTCAGTCACACATACACTAAATTGGGCAATGGAGGAACAAAAATTAGGATGAACCCTAGCATAACACACATTTAAAGCATTATATTTTTACATTTCTTCATAATTGTATAAGATGTCAATGTTTGTTATTATATTATGTACTTTAATTCTGCTACTCTATAGATGGATGGATGGATGGATGGATGGATGGATGTTTTATATTCAATCAAAATATTTTTTTATATTTTTATGTTCAGTCAGAAATTTAATTTGGATTTCTCAAAAAATAGATAAACGTGAAACTCACACAAGTCATTTTTTTTTAGTTTAGTTTATTTCTGAGGCTTTCCCATCAGTTTCTTAAAATAACTAATGTAGAATTCACAACATTGCTATCTAACCCTGAAGCCATTTTCCCCATCTTTAAGATACACATCTATTTTACAGCACCAGTTTTTGGTCTCCACAGTCATTAACAAAAGTTGTCAAAGGTTGCAATTGTAGTTCTTTGTACATGGGGATAAACTCAGTTATAATTGTTTCTGCAAAGACAGCTTTTATTATAAGCATGAAAATACAAATTGGAAAATCTTTTAATTAGATTGTAGTATAGGTAGTCCTTGACTTACGAACACAATTGAGCCTAAGATTTCTGTTGTTAAGTGAGTTTTGCCCTGTTTTATGACCTTTCTTGACTCAGTTGTTAAGTGGATCATTGCAGTTGATAAGTTAGTAACCTGGTTGTTAAGTGAATCTGGCTTCCTCATTGACTTCGCTTGTCAGAAGGGTGCAAAAGGTGATCACATGACCTTGGGACACAGCAACGGTCATAAATATGAACTAGTTGCCAAGCATCTGAATTTTGATCACATGACCATGGGGATGCTTCAAAGGTTGCAACTGTGAAAAACGGTCATAACTCCCTTTTTTCAGTGCCGTTGTAACTTTGAACAGTCACTAAATGAAGTGTTGTAAGTTGAGGACTATCTGCATTCCATAATTTGATGCAAAAATTGTCTCGTTGGATACAAATAACATGTTCATATACTGTATACCATAACCCAATTTATATTTAATTAATTGGCACTCATTGTAAAAGTATACATTGAAATTCAGATAAAGATGAACTAGTCATTCTCTTCCAGCTAAGAAATCTGAAGAAATGAGATTAAAAATGAAACATTTTTTGGAAGGTCTTTTTAGCTGATGCAAATGATTTGTTACCATTTAGTACTGATTTAGAAAAGGAAGATATGCTAATATCTCAGTCATTAGCATTATAAGAAACTGTTTCCTTTTAGGCCTATCCTTTTTATTCATCTCTCTCAGAATTGTTGTTATTGACTTGAAGCAGCTCTCCAGAGTTTCAGGTACTGCAGGATTTCTTTTAGCCTATCTAAAGACTATGCAGCTTCTTCAATCTGGGATCTTCCTTAAGCAAAGCATATGTTATACCACTGAGGCAGGCCTCTTCAATATTTTTTAAAGCCAACAATTAACAATGTGGTCTTGGTCAACCAGTCGTTCTGTATTTACGTATGTATACAAACTTGTTTAGTGCTTGGGTGGCCAGATTCCGAGAACAACTGACTGTCAAGTTTTAACACCCCCCACTTTCAACAACCCACTGCCCATTCAAAGCATTCCTGTGGAGCAGACTGAAGACTGTATTCCTATTTCCCAGACCACAAAATTAGATGCTCCAAAAAGGCCAGGTTGGCAAGATGTTCTAATACCACATTTTTATTTCTTATTTACCCAGGGGACAATTTGACATACAAATTTATTAGCTACTGAAGAGCAGCCTCATAGGTCACTTTAATTTATGTTAATGCAACCCTAAAAAGTTATGAATACTGTGTAACAAACTGTGCATTTATAATGCCAGGAGGTAAAACGAGCTAAGCAGCTATATTAAAGACATTTTTTATGTATGATAACTCCAAATTTCATTAGTCTCTTATATCAATCCAAGTAGGCAGTGGTGGGCAACAGTTACAGATAGACTGTGTTATGCAATCATCATCATCATTATCATTATTATCATCATCATCATCATCTGAAAATTGCAGAAGGTATGATAAAGCACTGTGGTATCATAGAATTTTGTTTTTAAAATTTATTTTGAAGGGAAAGCTCTTAGGGGAATGTCTGTTTTCAATAGTTTGGAGTTTCAAAAGGCCAACATTTGTACTACTAAAGTTTCATGCTTTGCTACTGAACTCTTGCAGCATGATCCAAAAGGATTCAGAAAACCACAAAGTGAGGTTGAAGTGGGGCCATTCATGGTCGAAGGCCTGTGGCTCATTCATTACTAATATGCATCATTCAGGTGTTGGTATCTTTTGTGTTAGCCCCACTTAATCAGGGTTAATTTATTTCTGAGCAAACAAGGTCTTCTTGCTTCAAAATTATATTCACGTTAGATTAGCCTATCATTTTACCAACTCAAAGTAAGCACAAACATGCTTATAGTTTAGCAAACTATAAGTCTGAGTCAATATAGCAGAAGTTGGGAAATTTTGCACTAATATTATAAGGTCTCTGCAGTTCAGGTCAGGATGTTGAGTGCCACAACTGTGGTTATCATTCTTGTTAGTTAATATGTAACTAGCATTTTTCATCAGGTTATCAACAGCTCATAACTGCAGCCAAATGCTTTTGATCCACAAAGCCAGCAAAAAAAAAATACTGTTCAATGCTGCAATCATGATATATAGATATAGGTATAGATACCATTTCTTTTTCATGAAATATAAGCGTTTGTGATTTTAACATCAAAAGGACTTTCTTAAAGAAACATTTACTAACATTATTTATTGCTTCACAGTGGAAGCATTAATTTCATACAGGCTTTTACATTATTTTGAAAAATGCAGAAGACTTATGTATATTTGCATGGGTTAATATATGCTGCCATATAGAAATAGTGTGATTTGTTGACAGCTACAAAACCAATGGCAGTTTTCTAATTTTAATAAGCTATTCCCACTTTCACTGGCTGACTTTTTACTGTATTCAATGCGTTTTAAAGAGCAGAGTGTCTCAGTGATAATCTATCTCATAGTTTTGCCCTCTCTGGGGGCCCAAGTCTCACTCCAAACAAGTTATACATAGAAATCTATTTAGCAAACATAATAGATACCATCTGGAAAACTTGAATGTTGGGAAGGGGTAGTGAGAAAGGAGGAGATTCAAATGTCTAGGCCCCTTCCTCCAAATTCTAGGCAGTAGTACCCTCCTAATTGTTTTATAAAAAGAGTAGCTAAAAAGGCTGTAGAAGCAAGCCCTCCCCCACCTCCATCTCTGTAATTTGAGCGGTGTAATAGGGCCTCAAACTGAAAAAAAATGGACTCTAGACCTACACTGGGTGTGAGGTTTCTGATGGCTGTCTGCCTTCAGCTTCTGTTTTTCTCCCTTGTTGGAATTTCAAAATTTCTTACCTTAAATCAGAGTCCTTTGGAATCCTAACATTGCCTGCACATGATGAGTTTTGAAATATTTAGGAACCTCCACTTAGCTGACTATGTTCTCTCAGCTACCCTAGGAGCATTTACAGGTGGGTATGTGAGAATTCTAGTTTATTTATTAGAATAATAGAGGATGTCAAGATGAAACGAAAGCATGTATAGAAGAATACCATTTGCCAAGTCGTAATTCAGTTCATTCTACTAGGGTGCTGAATCATGATGAGACGATAATATCTAATAGATTGGATATTCAGATGTAACCCCATCTATAAGTTGATGGGATACTACAACCATTTTTAGTATTACCATTTATAATATTCCAAATATGATTATTTACAATTTTCTAATTTCCTTTCTAACTGATCTTATTGTAATATTTTTAACAGTGTACTATTCAAAAATTACAATGTATTACAATGGCAGAAAAATATGCTGAAATAGTTTCTTGAATAAGGATGCACTTCCCAGAAATAAATATTATTTTTATTTATATATACATGCAAACATACAAACACATAAACATACATACTCCAATTTAAGCAACCTAAGAAAAACTCTAACCTGTCACGAATGTGCATAGAATATTAAATTGAAAGGAATAGTTAGGCCATCAACTCCACCCCTTATCCATACAACAGTGCAAATAAAATCATTCCTCATCGTTTGTTGCTTAATCTCTATTTAAACATATCCAGCCAAGTGGAGTTTACTGCCCACCTAAATAGTTCCACTACTGAAATGTTGCAGTGATGTGAAATCTTTATGTTGTCTTCCATAACCCAATGCTACAGTTTTGTGTTATGTGTTTTGAAATAACATAGAATTGATAATGGCCTTCTTCAGAGGGTTATTTTTTCCGAGAGCTACAAAATACTATTGTATCCCCCTTTCCAACTCTGTTGTTCTATTATTCTATGTTTCACAAAGGAATCAAGTTATATTCTCTGTGGTATTAATTGTTGGTACTGCATTTTACCTAATAATAGTTATGGAGAGGTTTAAGCCTATTATATGTACTTAACAAAAGGATATTAATGAAAGACAAGGTATCAGCAAGGTATCAGCAATTGTTGTTTTGTATTAGATATGCTTCCCTTCTTTGAATGGATCTGGAAGTCATTCAAGCTTGGCTCTATAGAATTCTGTAAATAAAATCAGGCCTTTTCATTTTACTTTCTTAGTCTCAAAGAAGTTAAAATCAGTTCCTAGTTCCTAATCCTGTTTGTTGCCTTTCACTGAACCTATTTCATTCTTCCTGAATTCTTCTTAACCTTGCAAAGTTCTGTAGAATTGTACTTTGGCCATGTTCAAGATCCATGAGCCTAGAAGAGAGAAAAGAGAATGTAGTCAAAGCAGCACAACCTAGAGAAATTATCAGAAACTCAGAACCCGAAAGTTCAAAAAGCCAGAAATGATGCTTGTAGAGAAAAGGAGTGTTGTGGGAGGGAAGACAGACAGGATTAAGAATGCTCAGTGCTCATGGAACAGGAAATCAAGCAAGAAAACAAAAGGGAATGGAATAGGGTTTTGTTTTGTTTTTTTAAAAAAAGGTCATAGTTATTCACCTGGCTAGAACACAGGATATCTTGTACCACATTGTTAAAAGTCCCATTGGAGGTATAGGAATGCTGAGTCTCTTGAGTCATTAAAAATAGATATACATGAGTTCTGTAACATGAATAGCTTCTAACAGCTTCATTAAGACATCCCATGGAAAACAGCTTTTAAGAGGTATCGGCCTTATTATGTTTCCAGATGAAGTACCTGTTTTTTAAAATAACAGTTTTTAAAAATTGCTTGCATTTGACAAGAAAAATATATTTCCCTTGGAAAATGCATAACTTTTTTTACTCAAGCAAGGGACTTATCATGGTAAACAGACGCCAACTAATTGGCTTCCAAGCGGTTATAAACCAGGAAATGAAAGCACAATGCCAAAGTTGTGCCTCTCTAAGTAATTCCCATCCTCACTCCCACTCAGAATCCACAAATTCTTCTTTGGTCATGTTGTGGTATAAATAAATATATAAATAGAAAAGACAAAACTGGCAAAATTTTAAAGGGAACATAAGCATTTCTTCAGTTTATATTTCATTACAGTAATTGCTTTAGGTTGCCAATACAGGACATCTGGAAAGATTCAAAGGCATAAGAGTAATTTTACAGAGCCTATAATGCTTATTTGCAAATATGTTTTAAATCCCAAAGTCCCAGATTCTTTCCACTTCTGCTTTGTCCGAACTCTAGGCCAGCACAATTTCAAATACGAATTGTTTTTACCTTGTCCAATAGACTCAATTTACATAACTCTTGTAATGAATTGTAAATACATACTGCTTAATATAAATATCCTTCTCTTTCTTTTTTAAACATGATTATAACTTCTTTTAAGATAAGTTATTCTAAGATTTCTGCAATATATTTATTATAAAGCATGGCACTAATCCTGTAAAATGAAGTAACTGAGAATGAAAGCAAATCTGGGAAATTTCCAAACAAACAATTCCTGGTGTTAGTAGCATCAGGAAGACATTTTGTTTAATCCATATATATCCAGTACCAAGCTTGGCTATGTATGTGGCTGAGTCTATTTGATGTTGGCTGATCTTGAAAAGTTAAGCCGCATCAGGGAGCACTTTTGCTGTAGGCTATACTGAAAGAGTATCTTTGTCAAGAAAATTGCATGACATGAAATGTCCATGAAATCACTAAAGGTTGTGTTGTGACCCAGGCCCACATAGTTGATATTAAATGCAAAACAAACAGATTTTATTAAAACAGCTGAGAATTAACTCATTCTCAGCATATTCTAAATGAAATGAAAGCAAAGTCCTTAAAACACCAGTCTTTTGTTTATCTCTGACCTTGTGATAATTAGGCAAACTGCCAAAAGCTTTTCTTGGCAACAGTTCAGGAACAGAAGAAAGAACTACAGCCAAACAAGAAGCAATTCTCTCGATGGTTGTTTTCCGGCGAAGAGTCCAAGAGCCGTTGCTGGTCTTTTAAGCCTTATGGGAGGGGCCAATAATCTCTTGGCCCTACTCCCAAGTAATCCTCTCTGCTTTAACTGCTCCTGCCTTCTGGCAGCTCTTCTCATATGCGCACTAGGAACAGGCTCCTCCTGTTCCTCTGCCTCTCTACTGTCAGCCTCTGGAGGCTCCAAAGTCCGTACATCACTCCCCAATGGCCCTGGCCCCATCTCTGCCTTCGACGCAGAGCCCTCATCCAGGCCTTCCCCAGCCTCCAGGACTGGCCCATGTTCTTCCTCAGTCTCATCGCTGTCCGACTCCGCTGCCAGCTCCGCAGGGTGCTGGCGGACCACAACAGGTTGAGCCTCGCTTGTGAAAAACCTTACCTTTATCCAATATCATATGGCAGACTAAAGAGTACCACTACAATCTGATACAGTTTCACCCTTGACTGCTAAAACATCAGAATATATTCTGCTATATACTGTACATTCAGGACAAACGCTTACTTCAAGAATGCCTATAAAAGAGAGAGGAAAATATGGAGGGGGGGGCAGGATTGCATTTTTCTTTGAGACTAAGAAAGTAAAATAAAAAGGCCTGATTTTATTTGCAGAATTCTATAGAGCCAAGCTTGAATGAATTCCAGATCCATTCAAAGAAGGGAAGAATATCTAATACCAAACAAAATTGCTGATACCTTGTCTTTCATTAATATCCCTTTGTTAAGTACAGTACATATAATAGGCTTAAGCTTCTCCATAACTATTGTTAGGTAAAATGCAGTACCAACAACTAATACCATAGAGAATATAACCTGACTTCTTGATGAAACGTAGAATAATAGAATAACAGAGTTGGAAGGGACCTTGGAGGTCTTCCAGTCCAGCCCCTGACTCAACCAGGAAACCCAATATCATTTCAGAGAAATAGTTATCTAATCTCTTCTTTAAAATCTCCAGTGTTGGAGCATTCACAACTTCTGGAGGCAAGTTGTTCCACTGATTAATTGTTCTGTCAGGAAATTTCTCCTTAGTTCTAGGTTGCTTCTCCTTGATTAGTTTCCATCCCATGCTTTTTGTCCTGCCTTCGGGTGCTTTGGAGAATAGATTGACCCCTACTTCTTTGTGGCAGCCCCTTACACATTAGAACACTGCTATCATGTCATCCCTACTTCTTCTTTTCATTAAACCAGACACACCCAATTCCTGCAAACATTCTCCATATGTTTTAGCCTCCAATCCCCTAATCATCCTTGTTTCTCTTCTTTGCATGATTTCTAGAGCCTCAACATCTTTTTTTTATATCATGGTAACCGAAACTGGATGCAATATTCCATGTATATTTTACCAAGTGGTACTAGCAATTCACATCCTGTGGAATACTTTTTTTTAGTCTGCTGCAGAAATGCTTGCCAATAATGTGATGGTTTTTATAAGCAATTGGTTCCTATGATATAAATTTTCTCAAAGTAGGGCCAGTTCAGCAGATTTAGGATATCTCTATACCCAGTGCCATCTTAATGCATGGCATGTGCTTTATCACTGATTTTCATTCCTCCGTTCCTTTTAAGTAGAGCAGCTGCCCCAAATGGGACACCAATTCTAAGAATTCCAGCCAGCACTGGAAAAGACCACAATAGAGTAGCTTGTTCCAACTTGGCATCTTCTAGATATGTTAGGATTAGGAAGATTCTAAGCCAAGAGCTAGAGAGATAACAAAGAGGGGGTTGGGATGAGATGAGCTGGTGGGTGAAAGTGTGTATTAAAGTTGTGAAATAACTACAAATATGTAACCTTAAATCACTTCTTAAATTTCTGATAAAATAAGGCAATCTTGAGGTAGGCACACCTATTCCATTTTGATTTCTTGTTAATATAAACAGGGAGAGCTTTTTGCGTTGTAAATTTGTATGTTGTAAAGTGTTGTAAGAATCACTATATGACACTGCATGAGAAATACTATGAAATATTTTGAAGCACTCTACAAATTCTTTGCGGAAGTTAGATTTTGCTGGAGTTTAGTAAATGAGCGATGTGTCACCGACATGGCTAAATCGAGTGAATTATTCTCCCTCAAATTTTCGAACGTGGAGATTTAGTAGCAGATCAAAGTTTTATAATTCTCTGATGCCTTTACTATTGTTTCTCCTCGAACAATGGTATCATTCAGGGTAGACAAAAAATTCAAACTGAGCGGAGAAACACTCAGCAGTAGGTCTAAAAAGACAGGAGCCAGAGGTACCTTGAAATGGCTCCTTTCCTCTCTCCCCAGACAACTTTTTATAGAAGGCTCGGCTCAACAGAGAAACCCATCAGGGCACTTCCAATCAACCTAAAAGAATGATTCTTATGTAAAATGTATTTGATGAGGGTGGATGATAATTGTTGATGTTTTGGTTGGTTTTTGGTTTAGAATCAATACAAGTTGATACTTAAGACTGATAGACATACAGTCCTACAACCATAGATATTATTTCCTGGTCCTTAACAAGCAACAATTATACTTGAATTAAAAGAACAAGTTTTAATGTCAAGATAAAAAAAAGCCAAGAGATGTACAAATATTTCAATTATCCCAGCAGATTCCATTAATGTTCCTTGTTAGACAAAATAAAATCATTCAGACTCCTCTGCTTTCATGCACAGCTCACAGTGACAAAATGTTACTTTATATTTCAGTCAGGAGCAGAAGAAGAAAATGGTTTCCTATTCCTCTAAACCTTATCTTTGCTTGAAGCATTCTGGTCCAGAGTCTGCTAAAATTAATGACCCGATTTTTACAAGTCTGCAAGAGTTTTAACCTTCTGGTTAGTTGATAGGAATTATGGAAGCTATAAAGCTGGAGGAAGGAAATGCAATGTGTCTCTCTGTCTGCTTGTTGCATGTTTGCTAAAGAACTAATTGGAAGAGAAAGGAATAAAACTGTTTTTACTATCATCTAAAACTGTCACCTAATAGTTTAGGATTAGGTGATAAACTGACTTATGAACATCTTATAGAATCAGGACACTTTATTTATCATGGCTGCTTTCCAGTTGGATTAGGACACCGATTGCAAAGTTTCCAAGAATAAGATGTTATAGAGGATGTGTGTATATCATGTCATTCCTAAAATGTTTTAATCTTATAGGGAAAAAAAGCTAGGTAATCAATTGAAAGAGACAAATCAGGTAGCCAAGAATGGCTGTAGATACATAGAATGCTACCCCATGGTTTACTTAGCTAAATCAGTCTTCTGGTTTAGCTCAACTGTACTGAAATATAAATTAATCACACTGGCTGGGTTCATATATCAGCTTTGCTTGCTATAGTATAGCTAAGGCTACCACATCTGGGCTGCAAAAATCTTGATACAGAAAACTTTAGTTAGTGTCACTTAGTGGTTTTTACAGAGTTCTACAGCCTAAAACTGGCTGACCTAGTAATTACATTATGGATACCACCAGGCAGTAACATTAAAGTGCTATCCTCTGTCTATGAGTGGGCCTAAAAGGATGCTGACATCAATTGTGCAGCCCTTCTTACTGATTCCTAGTTGGCCTGCCATGTTTTATTTATGTATGCATGCATGCATGCATACACGCAAGCTTACTTGTAGACAACTTCAGTCACAGCTGACTCCATGTAGCAAACTATTCTATATTTTAAACAAGGTTAAAACAATACATAATAATATTAATAATTAATAATAACTAATATCTTAAAATAGCACAAAAAAACAACTTTATTATTAGGTATCATGGGGACTCACATTCATGATTTACAAAACATGTTTTATGGCTTATTGCTACGCTGTATAGAAAGCCAATCACTGTGTGTGTGCTTATTTAGGTAAGAGCTTGTCCCTGAACTTTTGTAGCATTATTTTTGTTGTTAGTGTGAATGAAATATTTCTCACTCCAAACATAACAGCCACCTTCTCTTACTGAATGGTTGCTGAAGTTCAACAAGCTGTTCCTGATTGCCTGTTAATCATGAAAAGGATTGCTTGAATTTTTGGATAGAAAACTGGTAAAAGCATGTTTCAGAAAGCCAGTATTAGCAAATCATATTATATTCTTTTTAAAGACAGTTACTGCAGCAAAATAAGCTCAGATAGTCTGTAAAACTTGGGGTAGGGGACAGTGGTGAAATCCAATTTTTTTTTACTACTGGTTATGTGGGCGTTGCTTGGTGGGTATGGTGTGGCTTGGTGGGCGTGGCTTGGTGGGTGTGGCAGGGGAAGAATACTACAAAATCTTCATTCCCACCCCACTCTGGGGCCAGCCAGAGATGGTATTTGCCGGTTCTCCGAACTACTTAAAATTTCCACTACCGGTTCTCCAAACTGCTCAAAATTTCCACTACTGGTTCTCCAGAACCTGTCAGAACCTGCTGGATTTAACCCCTGGTGGGGGAGTGATTTCAGTTGAAATCAAATGTCTGATTTCGCCATTTGGCTTTCCTTGTACTTTGTAACTTGCAGTTTTCTAGCAGCAGTCAACTGTGTTTAATTCATCTGGTTATGCATAGATTGTGATTCTGTAGTAGAGAAAACATGCAGTTTCTCATCTACTAAATTAATCTTATTTCTGTCTAAAACTACTTGGTTTCAATTTGAAAAGGTGACTTAGATCTTATAGTATTACGATGTTTTGTGGCACTTTGTTAAAGCAACCATTATCCTGGCCTTCGAGACAGTGGCCACTTCAGCTGCTGTCAAGATCATATAACAGATGTTACATTTCAGTAGTACAAAAATGCCTAGGGAGTAGCAGTAAAGTAACTAGCTGCACTTTGATTTATGGTTTGTGAAGCCATGTAAACAAGGGCTTTTGGTTTAAAATGATATGTGAATCCAGCCAATTATAGATAATTCAGCAATTTAATAAACTTTGCAATATTTATGTTTTTATGTTTAAACTGAAGGGGGGGAGAGAATTATAGGTGTATTTAATGGTTTGATATGTGTATCTGTGTTTCTCTATTAGCTTGTGCATTGTTATGGATGATTAGAATGTGATTTCTCCTGCCTCACTATCCATGCCCAATCTTACACAACCTTCAGTAAAAACAAAAGTTAAAATAAATGAGTCAGGTACTATGCTGCTCCAAGTCCCAAACAAATATCTATGCTTCATTAATTCACTGGGTGCTGAATGCTAAATTATGTTCAGAAATTTAACTGGTCTTTTTCCACTTTTTAAAATTCCGTGTTACCTTACTTTAGGAATTATAAGTACTTTTAATAGATAAAATAAATATACATATGTGGTTTAAAATAGATGGGGAGACCTGATGGTCTTTGGATGTTACTGGTCTTACTGTCTCATGTATATGTCCTGTTGTAGGATCAAGATGAGCAAAAAAATGTTTTTGCATGCTTTGAATGCCATTGACCCATATAGAGATCCATACTGTGCTTTGATCAATTTATAAGGGATGGAAATGGTAGACAACTCTCTGAAACACAGATTGGAGACGAGAAGACAACAGAAGAGCCAAAAAGTTCTTAACAGATCCAAAACAATCTTGATAGATTTGAACACTGGGCCCTCTCTAACAAAATGAAAGTCAATGTAGAGAAAAGTAAGGTTTTACATTTAGGCAAGAAAAATCAAATGTACAGGTACAAACTAGGTAAACTTGGCTCAACAGCAGTTAAGTGTGAGAGGGATCTTGGAGTCAGAGTGGCTAATCACTTAAATATGAGCCAGCAGTGTGAGGCTGCAGCCAGTAAAGCCAATGTAATCCTAGGCTGCATTAATAGAAGGATAGAATCAAGACCACATGAAGTTCTAGTACCTCTTACAAAGCCTTAGTAAGACCATATTTAGAATACTGCATCCAGTTCTGGTCACCACAATATAAAAAAGATATTGAGACTCTGGAAAGAGTGCAGGAAAGAGCAATTAAGAGGTTTAGAGGGCTGGAAGCAAAAACATACAAAACGGTTACAGGAATTTGGATATGTCTAGTCTAATGAAAAGAAGTACTAGGGGAGACATAATAGCAGTGTTCCAATATTTGAGGGGCTACCACAAAGATGAGTGGGTCAACTGATTTTCCAAAGCACCAAAAGGCAAGACAAAAAACCATGGATGGAAACTAACCAAGGAGAGAAGAAACCTAGAACTAAGGAGAAATTTCCTAACAGTGATAACAATTAACCAGTGGAACAGCTTTGTCACTGCATTTTTGTATTTACCAGATGAGCTCTTATTTTTGAACTTTCAGACTTACCGTAGCTTGCCAAGTTTCTTATCAGTAACTACTGCGCATGTCTACATTCTTTTCTTTCTTCTATCTTTTTTTGTTCTCCAGCCAAGAGAGGTCCGGTAGGAATGTTGCCAAGATGTAACTAATTAGACTAGTAAGATGTTTTATTTTCTTTATAACAAATAAATGAATACATTTTTCTTAGAAAATATATCTTCGGGTTTATTTTCTTAAAGTATACTTCAAGGAAAAAGCCTCAATCCACTTCTCTAAATCAAGGTGCAATTACCCAAAAGCAGAATGGAATTAATTGCCACCCTGACAAGCTTGCCTTCCAAAGTTGTGGGTGCTCCATCACTGGAGGCTTTCAAAAAGAGAATGGATAATCATTTGTCTGAAATGGTATAGGGTTTGCTACTCCAGCATGGAGTTGGACTAGAAGACCTCCAAGGTCCCTTCTAACCTCTATGTTCTAGAAACTATACTGAATGTTCAGAGTAACTCTCTCTGGCCTGCAGCACAAAGAAGCTGATGTCACCCATAGTAAGAAAAATAAAAAACCCTATTTGATTTTTCCTATTTCTACTTTAAAAAAAAAAAACTTTGATTTTTGAGCAGAAGCATTTGACGCACCAAATTCCATGCCAACAGTGACACTGGCTTGTCTTCTTCCAGTTCCACATCTGTCCTGATATACTTTTTCTTGTCTTACAGCCAATTCTGTTTCTCAGCAATTTATGTTCTTAACCTCCATCATCTCACAACACACTAATGGCCCTCCATTACATCCTCATAAAATGGAATGCCACATCTACAACACTGTACAAGTTGCTTCTGAAATACAGTTGTTGTAATTTGAAGGATAAATAGGGTTGGAAACACCTGACTCACAGTTTTCTTCCCACAAAACATCTGTAACCTACAAAAAAAAATCTGTAGGAATTCCAGTTAAAAGCTTTTGCTTGCTTGCTTGTCTGCCTGTCAAATTTATTTGCTGCCCATCTCATGGTTCAAGGTGAGTCTGAGCAAGCTTACTTATCAAACCACAGCATTCATTATAATCATGAAAAGACACAATTCAGCAGGTCAACTCCTGATGTTTGGCTGTGTTATACAGTTATTTATTTATTTATTTATTTATTTTATTCAATTTGTATACCGCCCTTCTCCTAGTGGACTCAGGGCGGTGCACAGCCAGAACTAAAACACATACCAATATGTTCAAGATGGGATACTTTCAAGGCAGATACTTCTCATGAGTATCTCCTGAATTTTTAAGAACTTTAGACCAGTGCTGAAATCCATTTTCTTTTTTTACTACCAGTTCTGTGGGCATGGCTTGGTGGGCATGGTGTGGCTTGGTGGGCATGGTGTGGCTTGGTGGATGTGACAGGGACAAGATACTACAAAATCTCCATTCCCACCCCACTCATGGGGGAAGGATATTGCAAAATCTCCATTCCCACCCCACTCTGGGGCCAGCCAGAAGTGGTATTTGCTGGTTCTCCGAACTGCTCAAAATTTCCACTACTGGTTTCTCCAGAATCTGCTGGATTTCACCCTTGCTTTAAACTGTGACTCACTAATGTAAAAGCCTTAATAAATGCATTTCAGGTTTAAGATGAATCAAGGTGCATCTTTGTACTTTATGGCTGCCCCTCAAGGTGATACTCATTTTTAAATCTTGCCAGTCTCAGAAATGATACATTTAAATTCAAAGTGTTTTGACTCCTTAAAAAAAAAATCCTTGTTGCCACAAAAGGCACAGTTTTAGCACTTTGCAGCTAGTTGATCAGGATTGGGGGTAGGGGTAGCGGAGGGGCCCCACAATTCTTTTTTGGGGGGGGATCTTAAGCCTTCCCTTTCAGTGCCAAACAAAAGACAGGACTTTCCATCCCTCCCCTGCCTTGTTTGCATATGGGACAGAGATGGGCAAAATAGCCAAAGCGTAAACAGCTGCAAATGGGAGGAGGAAACCAGTAGCTGGAAAGAGACGGGGGGGGGGCATATATTTATTCTTCCTGGACTGAATCGGGGAAGGAAGTTTGGATCGTTGCTGGGGGGGGGGGAGAGAAAAAATCTCCAGTTCCACACAGGTTTTCCTTCCTGTTGTTTGCTTAGGGAATCGAGTTGGGGGGGGGGGGAGTGATAAAAGGAAGAGGCAGGGCAGGGCAGAGTCGCGGGGGACCCAGAGGGGAAGGAACTGACCACAACGTGCCCAACCAGTAGCCTTGCCTCCCGCGGTCATTAACCTTGCTGGGAAAGGCAAGGGAAGCTCCCCGGCAAGGCTTGTCATTCAGAGAATGTGAGCCACGCCAAGAGCCCACTGCAGTTTCCGGCAAGCTGCTCCTTCGCCGCGAAGTGGGATTAAAAGAGCGGGGGTCCCCTTGCCGTGCGCTCATCCGCCGACATGAGATTCCCGCAGCTCCTTTTGAGCTGGGTGTTGCTGCTGACGGGGTTGCTTCTGGTCAATGGACAGAGGCCAGGTAAGACTTGGTGGTGGGGGTTTTTTTTGGGGGTGGGGGTTGTTTCTTGTTTGGCTCTCCCCGGTCAAGGGGAGAATAAACAGAGATAGTAGTCGGTGGTCCTTGTGCGCTCCGGCAGAGCGCCGACTGTCCGCTTCTGCTCCTTCTGCTCGTTGGGACGATGGCAAATTTAGGAATTGTCCCGAGCATATAGACCACCTCTGATAACCTGCGCGCGGACCTGCCTAGTGGGGTTTAAGCACGGGAGGTTAGATTTGCTTAGGCTGGTTAATTCTGTGTCTTTATCAAAATAAATTCCCACTAGAACTGGAAACTGGTCGGGTTTTTAGATCCTCTGCTCATTTTTAAGCTCTGTGGTTGCTATCTTATTAAAATGGAGCTTTTAAAAAAATAGCTTAGTTACCTTAATGGCAATATCCATACTGCCCAGAACCCTTAAGGGAACCTATATAAAATTTCATTTTTAAAAAAAAGTGCTGTAAGGGCATGCAAATCTATATTCGAAGTTCCTGATGTTTTGCAAGCTTTCTAACATTGTTTAGAAATGACCTGTGTTCTTCAGATAATATCTCCCAGGACTGCTTCCTAGGATGGCTTAACCCTATTAGGCTAGCCAATATCACAATGAGAAGTGACTTGATTTGAGCCTTTTATTTTATTTTGTTTATGCAAAATCACTGAGGCTCTCTTGATTTCTATTGCGCTCATCTCAACAAATCAATAATAAAAAAATAAAAAAAACCAGCAAACATGGTTCAGATATATGGATTGTCTGACAGAATAAGCCAGCCCTGTAGCCCTCTGCTGACTTTCCAGCTAAAAAAAATAAATAAAATCAACAGTCAATTGACTTTTCAAAAGGGAGTTTAACAATCTTACAGCACCGAGTCTGGCAGTGGTCTCCGTGAACTCTAAATAAAACAGAGTTTGAAGTTGCACCCTTGAGGCTGCAGGGAGACACGACTCCTTTAATGCCAGCTGGTGATAACTTACATTTCCAGTTCTCTTCGGCTGAAAGAGAAAAGAAAACGGCAACAAGGCTGCAACTGGGGAGTCGGGAAAGGTATATTTAACTATTATAAACTCCCCCCCCCCCATTTCATGTACTGTACATGTTAAAAGCATTCCACTGCAGGTGAACCAAGTTTGATTTATTTTTCTACAGAAAAAGCAGAGCCATGCATGCATATTCTTCTTTTAAGAGAGTTCCCCATAGATCTGATGAAATGGTATGTGCTCCATAAAATATTAGGTAGCCGTAGCTGTAAAGTCCATTTGATAGTCTGATCCTGCAAGACAGTTCTCTTAATGGGTAAGAGGAGAGAAAGGAGCCCTTGAGTCCATTTATGTGTGTATGCATGTGCCTGTCCGGAGACAGAGAGAAAAAAAATTACAGATAATAGATAAAAATTCACCTGTCACCTTTATCACTGCACCAGTAACTGTCCAAGGGTTTGAAGAATTATAAAGTGGCTCTCTTGCTGTCCTCAGAATGTGATAAAAAAATGGTAAGATAGCAATAGCAATAGCACTTAGACTTATATACTGCTTCACAGTGCTTTACAGTCCTCTCTAAGCTGTTTACAGAGTCAACCTATTGCCCCCAACAATCTGGGTCCTCATTTTACCCACCTCAGAAGGGTGGAAGGCTGAGTCAGCCTTGAGTCTGGTGAGATTTGAACTGCCAAATTGCAGTCAGCCGGCAGTCAGCAGAAGTAGCCTGCAGTACTGCACTTTAATCTCTGCGCCACTGTGCCTCAAGATGGCAGCCAAAACAGTGCAATAGTAGTTCTGCCTATTTTTTTAAGGGCATCACATACCCTGCAGACACTCTAGATACAGGACAAACCTACAAAGACCAGAACAGCAACAAACATGGTGTGGATTCATGTTCTACAGCAGGACTGTCAAACTCCCAACCCGCAGGCAGGATGCGTCACGTGCTGGCCACACCCACACCCGGTTTAGCAAAGGGGGGGGGAAGTCCCGATTCATCATGTGATGATGCCGTGACGACTTGAGTTTGATACCCTACAGGATGTTGGATCAAATTGCCACAGTATTTGTAGAGCCCAGCTAGCATTTGAAGAATGCTTGATTCTGATGTGATACAATTTTTCTTGGCTTAGTTTCAAGCCTAGAAAAATATCAAAAAGCTCAAGCAATTGTTCACGCATCTTTACATCCTTGAAAGTACAGTATGTCCTATGGCTTTAGGAAAACTATGACATTTGGATTTAAGCTCTTCTTTGAATAACATGGCACAGCAGGCAGCAGTACCTAACTTGATGTTGGCCATCTAAAAATTGCTAACAAATCAGATGTGGCTAGTCCGCTGGAAGGAAAACCACCAGGAGTTCCCAGGTATAACTTAGCAAAAGATTTCCATATTAGTGGTGGTGGGGGGAACATAATGGTGTAGTCAAAAGGAGTAAAGTTTTTCTAATAGAAACTTACTTTATTTAATTAATTATTTATATAAAGAAAATATAGGTCACTCATGCCCTCGTCACTTCCTGCCTGGACTACTGTAACACTCTGTACATGGGGCTCCCTTTGAGGAGCACCCAGAGGCTCCAACTGGCGCAGAGTGCGGCCGCATGGGTGGTTATGGGAGCGACGTGGCACTCCCATGTAACACCTCTCCTGCGCGAGCTGCACTGGCTCCCGGTGGTCTTCCGGGTGTGCTTCAAGGTTTTGGTTACCACCTTTAGAGCACTCCATGGCTTAGGGCCTGGTTATTTATGGGACCGCCTGCTGCTGCAAACGGATTCCCACCAGCCCGTACGCTCTCACAGAGAGGGACTCCTCCGGGTGCCGTCGGCCAAACAATGTCAGCTGGCGGCCCCCAGGGGGAGAGCATTCTCTGTGGGGACACATACTATCTGGAACGAGCTGCCCCTAGAGATACGGAGGATCCCAGATCTATGCACCTTCCGCCGCGCTCTTAAGACCTTTTTATTTCACCAGGCTGGTCTGGCCTAACCTCTCCCATTCTCTTTTTAATGTAAATTTTAATGTAAATTTTAATTTGTTCTTAACCTGGGGTTTTAAATTTGTCTTGGGCTAAATTGATTTAATTCGATTTTACTTCTGCTCTTAAATTTTTGTATTCTATGTGTTTTATCTTGTGCCTGTTCACCGCCCTGAGTCCTTCGGGAGTAGGGCGGTATATAAATCAAATAAAATGACAAAAATGACAAAAAAGATAAAGAACCATTTTAATTACACAATTCTCTTGAGAGAGGAGAAGTTAGTACTTTATGATCATCTGGGCAAAACTGGGCATATTTCTGTCTTCATACGAGATTTTTAGCACTTTGCAATGAATTTTGCTTTCCACTTTCAATGACTCGTGCTACACCAGCATTTCTTAATTATTCTTCCTAAACGTTCAGATATGTTTTGCATGGTATTACCAACAAAAAAAAAAAAAAAAAACCCTCTGAGGCAGACCATTATTATGAGGGGGCTGAAGCAGAAAGAATGAACAACTGTCTGCTCATTGTTTTTCCAACTGTGAACAACTGTCTGCTCAATGCTTTTCCAACTGCATTGAGATGAGAAGCTGTTTGTGCCTTAGGATATAATCCAACATTTCCCATTCTGGATCTTTCCAACATACATTACATTTCATCCCCTGTCATCCACAGAAAAGAATACTGGCTGAGATTAAGAGAGTTTCAGTCTAACATTCTGGGAAGGGATCAAACTGGGAAAGCTTGTAGTTTAGAAACTAAGCCAAAACAATTAGCAGGCTTAAGCCATTTATATTTTCAAAAAAAATATTTGAATTTATTTTACGCAGTGTTTTTTTTTTTAATTCGTGCAATAAAACCAAAGAACACAATCCAGCCGCACATGGCATCCTCTAAAGCTAAACCCATTGCATTATGCTTTAAAGTTTTAGTTACACATCATGTACAAATTATGTGGGAGTTGAACACCATGAGACATACTTTGTTGTATCCAGGTATTAATTATACAATAAGCTGCTTGCTGGCTCACGTTTTTAAACAGCTGATGGATTTATACATTATACTAGGCTTAACCAATGGTTTTATTATATGCAAGTATTTATAAAATACACACACATGCATGTACTCCCATAGTTTTGAAAGGGGAGTTTTGCTAGAGATAGCCTATTACTTTAACAGGAAATTTGTCTTTGGACTTGGAACAAGCAGACATCTTCTAAGGTCCTTCTAAAATACTTCTGATAGCAAGCTGAAGTCACGGTTGCTTATATCTTGTATTAATCCTTATATCACAATACTGACATCTCAATATTATCTTTCCTGTCTTCCAGCTAACTTGGCCAACAGACGAAAACTACACAGACATCACTGTTCCCACAGGAGATGCATGCCCCTTCATTCCAGAGTGCCCTTCCCTTGAGGTATTTCCCAGGGCTGGGATTAAATTTAGACAAGGAACAATCAACACCACTCTGGTAATGAAGCCAGGTTCCATTAGGGTGCAGCCATCAAAGGTTGCTCCTCTCATGTTGCCACTCAGAAGGACTGGGTGGCTGGCTGGGTCACCAGAATATTCCTCTTTGCAAATTACGTTTCCGTTTTCAAAACTTTGTGTGTATGGGGTTGGGGGGGGAGGAGAGATTTGATTGACCCCAAACCACAAACAATTTCCTTTGGGCTGCTCCCATTGTGTTTTTATTTGCTCTGAAAATAGAGTAAGGAAGAGGGAGTACTGGGGGTAGGGTGGGGATGGGAATAAACTAAAGGGAGGAACAGAACAATAAAAGTACTTGTTTTATGTGAACCCCTGGGCATGGTTCCAAATGATTGAGTAGCACTGGGCTCTCTGTCAATTATTTCACTCTCTGAAGCTGTACAGAGAAAGAGGCTCATTCGAAACCCTGCTGTCCTGTTGAAGCTTTCTACTCACCAAAGGCCAGTATTTCCTCTTCCAATGAAACTGCAACTATCCCATCCCCTGTTAATGTAGAAATACAAATTTCTCGCATATTGGTTCATACAAGATTTTTAAATAATAGCATTGGTTTACATGGATATTGGACAAATGTCCAAATGTTTGGATTCCTGTCCGCTTAGAGCAGGATGCAGATGTAATCCACGTAGCAGATGAAAAGCTAGCTTGAGAGGACTGTCATTGAAAAGGACAGAATCGTTTTGTGCTTTAACTTCAGGCCATACAAATATAGCAGCCAATATTCCTAGCTACGTAGCAGAGACAATCTCTGCAGTTTTAAAGGTCAACCTTATTAAATAACGTTTCTAAACAGATACTAAATGAAAAATCATAAGCAGAAGTAAATTTCTTTGCCAAGTTGGTCAGGGATTTGCATTTGGAGTTTGCTGTATTTGTCATATATTGTTCCCACAGTTTTGGAAACAATAAAGTTTGAGATGAAAAGCATTATTTAAAATCTTAAATCACTAAGGAAGGAACCTGGAATGCAGCGGTGCTAACAAGCTAAGTAGTAAACTAATATTGTACTAGTTATGGAATGGCAATTTAACACATATACATGTTATTTAACAAATCATGCAAAACAATATTAATGGAGCTTCTTTTCATCCACTTCATAGAGTTGCTTTTTCCCCTAATTGTGTCTAAATGCTTCAACACATGGACTGTGTTAATGGAAATACTGTTATAGCAAATCCTTCCTCTAATTCCCTTATACTAGATTGTCAAAAACAAAGTGACATTCATTTTTTATTAAAAGACTTGGAATCTTTGCTCTGTAGGCATTGCTAAATTACAACTCCCAAGTCACTATGCTGATTGTGAGGGATGTTGAACTTTGAAGTTCAGGAACATCTGGATCATTACAGATTTTAGTTCCAGAAAAGCTGAAATTTGCCGATGGTTCATCTATTCAAAGTTTAAATTTTATGACAATGTCAGTAAGTCTGAAACTATAGATCTGGATAGGGCTATGAATTTAGCTAAGTGGTAGTTAAATTTAATATCTAATGTAAGTCCCCAGAATTTAGACACACATTTAATTTAGGTGTCAACTGTTTGTGGCCCGTGACAGCCACTCATGAGGCATTTTGTTCAGAGAGGTCACTGGCAAGCGGTTGCCATGAGGACCTGGGAGCACTTTAAATTTTAGATTGCATTCTAGCAATGTATAAGGCTAAACTCACGAACCCAGTTGGGGTCCTGCAGCTTAAATAATGGAAAGTGCAAAGAAGCAGGACTGCATTCTGTGACAGCATATAAATGCAAACAGTCCAGAAGGATAGAATTAGGACATACTAGAGCAAGGATCAAAAGAATGCTAAGCTCTTTTCTCAAGGAAGCATCCCATTTACAGATGAATAAAGCATGTGGTCAAACACTTTGCATCTGGAAACTTCTTTTGTTATATGTGGGCAACTACACAGCCTTTGATACTCTAGCTGTAATAAATAAATTTTTTAAAAATTATAAGGGTTGTCACTTCTCCTAAAGGCTCTTTAGAACCAGTAAGACCCACCTCTGAGTAGTTTTAAGTGGTTTTAAGTTATCTTTAAAGGAATGTTTGCTTTTTCTAGGCACTTAAAGGCAAACAAAAACCAAGCACTTTATTTAGCCAGTGCCTCTACCCCTTTGAATCCTGTCTGTCACAGGGCTGGGAGAAAATGGCATAGCAGAAACCTTTGCTATGTATATGTACCTCCTGAGTACATATGTGATTTGACATGGTTTGTTTGTTTCTTATTTATTTGCATTGCAGAATTAGTGAATCATTTTTCTGCCTTAGAGGGAAATGAGATTCTAGATCTTGGATGTAAGAGTCCATAAATGGCAGCAAAATGATTCAGAGAACTTTAGCTCCTGGGTGCCATCTAGCAGTTGTTTGGATTATTGAAGCCCAAATCTGTTAATGCAAGCTGCTTCTTGTATCATACTGGTTCAGTAGCAAATAATCTGGGGTACTGCAGAAGTTGCCGAACTACAGTTTCCAGCAGGTCCAGCCAGTATTGTCCGTTCCTGCTCCTAAATCCGGGGTTTGTTCATTGAGAAAATCACTGTGAGATCACAAAACATGTTATGCCATCAATGTTTCACTAGCCCTACCCAAGTAAATTAGATAATTGATTTACCTTTTCTCTACCCTGTTAACTGATACAATATAAATGCTTAGATTAAGGCAGGCAATAAATATTTCTTCTGTTCCAAAGCAAACCCCAGTGGGAGCTTTTTCCCCAAGAAAGAAAACATGAATACCTTATTAAACAAAAAATTAATTTATCATACGTAAATGTTTGTTCATTGCGTCCTAGAGTGGGAATAAGAAATATATTTCCAAGCTGCCTCTGCACTGTCCATTACTTTTTCCATGATCCAGTTTAGTTAGACCATTAGAGTTTAAATGATAGGAGATCAAACAAAGCAATTAGGGTTTAGGCTTATCTTGGGGTTAAATTCAACTCGTGGCAGATTAGGAGACTGGCGGTGTCAGCAGAAGAATATTTAGCCAAAGGAATTACATCTGTTCACTCACCACATAAAATGTAGTCACATTGTGGAATTTAGATGGAAGGAGAAGCCTTGGGCCATTTCTGCAAAAGTGATTCAATCATCTCTTTCCTGCACATCCAGCACTTTCTGAAGTCTTTAATGTGCATTGAAATATAATGCATGTGAGTTACTGTTGAAGACCTGGGTGATAAAAATGCACTTAGGTGGACTTCTTTTTTCCTTCACCACATACCCATTTATAGAACAGCTATTTGTAAAACGGAAAGCTATTTTGTAGCTAGTTCCATTTATGGAGCTGCTTGCTTGTAACAAGAGTCAGGGAACAGAAATACATGCTCTTAACTATCACTTTGTAAATGGCACATCAATTGAAGGAAGGATTTAATAGAGTCAATGTTTCTAATGTATTTCTAAACTTTCTATGTTGTGAACCAATGAAAGGCAGCCTGAGACTCTACAGCTGGTTATGACTTGATCCCTGTTTTGGTGGGTTTAAGACAACTTGCCACAGTCAACTCATCACTGCCAACTTGCCGTGGCCAACTTATGCAGCCAACCTCCCATAGCCAACTTGCTGTGGCCAATTCGCCATGGGACAAGAGTAACACTAGTATCAAATAAATGGTGGAATAGAATCATTAAAGAAAGAATGCAAAGGAAGGACAAAATGAAATATGAATGACAAGAATTAAAGTAATTTCTTAATTATTTTAAATAATTAAATTGAATTGTTAAGCTGTCCCATGGTAAATTGGCCATGATGAGTTGGTTGTGGCCAGTTGTCCCATTCCGTGTTTTGGTAGCCCTTAGGTTCTCTCTCATTGAAATACCAAGATAAAACTAAACCATATACAGCAAGGAGATGAGCTGCATTTGGAATCACATGTAGAACCTAGAACAGAGAATAATAGGGTTGGAAGGAGCTATAGAAGTCTTCTAGTCCAACCCTGTGCCCATGGCAAGAGATCATATACTATTCCAGACAAATAGCTGTCCAGTCTCGTCTTGAAACCTACACCCACACAAGTTCTAGAGGCAAGCTATTCTACTGATTAATTGTTCTCACGATCAGGAAATTTCTTAGTTCTAGGTTAGATATCTATAGATAAATTTAAAATAATTTTTAAATTTGTACTGTAGACATACAACATTCACAAAATCTGTTTATATGTTTTAAAACTGACCATTAGTGTGTTACTGTTGTTTCTTAAGGCTATAGCAAACTTTCCCAGTTCCCAGTTTAGAGCTCCAGATGTGTTGAGACTGCAACACTCACACTGACTGGGTTGTAGCTGAGTATAACTGTCAGGAATCAAAAATGAAGGGCAAGGCCATACAAAAGTAACATACATTTAAAATTGGTTATTAAGAGAATTAATATATATTTATGGTATCCCATTTCCAATGACATTCCATGTATCTCTATATTTCATATTAACTACTTAGAAATAAAAGGGATGCAGTGGGAGTTCTGGGGGAAGAAAGATGTTATACATCTACATAAAAGTTATTGAGACTGACTCTAATTTAGACTAGTTTAATAACAAGGAACATCTTTTTGGTGTACTTTGATCACTCTCTGTCTAAGGAAAGTAAGATTTAATGAGAAAAAAACCCAGTTGAGCTCTAATGTATTCAGTTATTGCACTGGCCTAATTTTAAGAATTTAGATGTTTCTCTGGTAGACATTTTTATTACAGCAGATTTATCACGTCTTAAAAATCCTGATCTGCAGTCTAATGTAAATAGATTCCCCTCCATTCCTTAACAAGGAACTGAAAGCCAATAAATTATATTTTTACCAAACCACTGTATACCTGCCATCCTATATTTTCTTTATATGCTTATGCATATAATGTAAAATGCTTATTGGACAGGAAGATTAACACAGTTCCACTGATTCCACCAGACCATCCTTTACAAAAAATTTTCTATGAAGTTCATAATATTAGCATTATATAATACCTGATAATTATATTTTATTTTGTATAGGATCAAGAATTTCCTGGGATGGAAGTTGTCAATTTTTTTAAAAAATGCATAAAGTAAATAGTGGTATAATTTAGAAAGATTATGGTACAAGTGCATATGAAACAAGATTCAGCAGGCACAGAAAAACACATCCACCATTCATGTTTTCCATCCTCTATCTAACTGCAATGGACTAGCATAACAGAGAAGAAGATAGGGAGAGCGTATATGCATGTAAAGATGCTATTTTTGTTTTGTGTTTGGGTTTTGAAATGGGTTCTGAATTTCAGGTGGCTAAAATTTATTCTACGCGCCATACATCAAGGTGCTCTAATTATCTTCTCCTTTTGCCCAATTCTTTTATTAAATGATGGAATTCCCACTGGAGAATAAAGTTGTATGTAATTCGGTAGAGACAATTTAACTGACCATGTATAAAGAATATGTTTCTTGTAAGGATAAATAAGTGGTATGGGTTTTTACAGACAGGAAGTTAAGTCAGAGCAGAAGTAACAAGATGTTAGAATCACAGAGGGCTCCAAATGCATCTTTTCTTCCCAACAAACAAGCAAAGTCTTTTGGACATATTGCAGTTTACATGTTTATTCAGTATTACCCTTCCAAAGGCTCCCACTTCAGCACAGCTAGACTTGTAGGCTCCTCTTGAGCATCCACAAAAAGAAAATTCTGTTTGACTAAAGTACCAATTTAACTACTGGCTAAACACAGTGAGCCAAATGTATCCTGTTTGCTCAGTTTTAATCACTTGGTCCAAGGAAACAGGTGGATCACAGCTCCTCTATATAGGAATCAGCTTTCCAGATGACAGTACAATTGAATGATGACTTTTATCTCTTAGCTGTTTTTTTTTTTTTACACATCAATAAGCTACATAATGCAAGATTGTGCAAAACACATCTTTAAACAATGAAAACATCTGGGGTAACATCTAATCTCACATCTATTTCCAGCACAATATTTTCCCAAACATTTCCAAAGAAGCAGATTTGGTAGACTATCCCCAAAGGTACTTTTTAAAAGGCAATTGGCCCTTCTTTTATTTCTCATTCAACACGTTTCTTCAGTTATGAACTGAAGAAGCTTCTTGGATGAGAAACGGGGGAGAAAAGTCCAGTTGCCTTTTGAAAAAGCACTTTTGGGACAACCATGACCTGGATGACTGTGAATCTCCATAGATGAATTAGTAGTGTATTTAGTGAGGAATTTGTTCTACAGACATTCAAGCTTTTTTTTCCATGATCAGAACTAAATCAACCTATTAAGATTTTGCAATAAATTGAATGGGTCCCAAATTTTTCCCTGAATTTCATGTAACTTGTCAGCTGCTATGTGTTAAATTTGAAGCTGCAGCATGATTTTGCAGTGCAAATTTTCAACATTTTAATGTTGCATTTGCTCATGGTGTTTTCTAGTCCTGCTATGGTCTAAGTAACTCTGTTCTACGATCCCATATTTTATATTGATTCATCTTCACTATATTACTAGGTTTCTTTTTTCAAAGAGAGGGAAGAATTACCCCCTACAAATCTACAAGCAAATGTTGTTTTCCTGAAGTATGCCTTCCTTGATTATTTATTATGATCTGACTACATTGGCAGTTTCATAAATTTAATGTTAATAATATTTTTATGGACCATCTCAGTATGACAATTTTAAATCCAGTCTCGTTCTCTTTTCTCTATAAAATAGTTTCTTCAAAATGTTGAGAAAAAGAATTAAGCACAGAAGTCCAGATGACATTTTGGTAATGGCACAGTTATAATCTGCAGAGATATCCCATAAGCCATCATCAGGAAACATAGAGAAATCATATGAAAAAACTGTTGGAACAAGTTTTCCTGGAGCTTGGGGATTCTTTCAAGAAGGAAGAAACAATTATCAACCAAAAGAGCTTATCTAGCAGCACTGGAAAATCATCGATGCAGTATACTCACCACTTTTCTTGGCATGTCAACATAACAATCTAGTAGCCAGAAAGCAAACATTGCAATGTTAGACAAATTATGTCCTTGAAAAAGCTTTTGCTGTATTAAGTGTCTCTTACTCGTGTATCTTTTAACACTCTTATTAAAAATATGCAAGAATGAACTTAATATTTGATAAACAGTATTACTGCTTAAAGCTACAATTATTTAATTAGTTTCACTATTGCTTGAAGACCAGGTTGCTTTGTTTTATTCCTGTTGTGTTCAAAAATTTCTCAGGCCAGCACTCCTTAGTATCGCGGCCTAACATTCCAGAATTTCCAACTGCAGCATGTCAACAAATGCCAGGTTAGATAATCTGGCTATTTTTGAAAGAGGAAATACTCAAATATTAACTAAAATTAACAGAAAAAGCTTACAAGCATGTTTGAACCTTAAAAATCACTTATACCAGTGGAAATGACCTGGGAGATAAGGCTTTGTGTGGTCAGATACTTATCAATATTGTAATGTATATCTTGCCATAAAGTAGTCCTTGATAATTTGTACCCTGTTTTCCCCAAAATAAGACATCCCCTGATAATAAGCCCAATCGGACTTTTGAGCACATGGCAATAAGGCCAAGTGCTTATTTCAGGGTTCAAAAAAAAATAAAACAAGATAGGATCTTATTTTTGGGGAAACACGGTAGCAATTTTAACACTACAATCAATTTAGATCATATATTGTAATTCAATAATTTCTTAAAGCATGTTTGTAACTGTATGTTGTACAAAACGTATTTCAAATAGTACTGTCACATTAAATATTCATGTATCTTTTCACATTTTTGTATGCTGTATATTGAAATCATCCACTTTCAGAGAGACGTGAAATCTTTGCTTCATTTTTTTAATTTACATAAGGGATCAATATAAACAGTAATGATATACTGTATCTACCTAAGTAAAATATACATTAAACTATTCTTTTTTAAAATGTTAAGCCAAAACTATTACTAGAATAATCAGATAATGGCACATTAAAGAAATTGTAGATTTCCAGTTCTACCAGAATAAAAATTATACACCTTTCTTTGGAGAGAACTGAAATTAAAGATCAATATTTTTAAATATCAGTGTGTTATGTTGTGTTCCTATTACAACAATTTAATAATTATTAAAGCTTCAAATAAGTCAAAGAGATACATTTTTAAGTGTGCAAATAAATAAACATCAGTCAAAGGCATTTAAAATATATAGGTTCCTTCAAAAGTAAATAGGAATGGGAGTGAGGAACCATAAAATACTTTCAAGTCCTTTAGGAAAAAATAGACACATATCACTTAAGTGATATGTGAAATGTCTTAGCCTTCATGTTGCTTCAAAACCTCTATTGCAACTAAGATAGTAGCCACAAATGATTTGCTTCTTCCTACAAAACCATTTTTCCAAGCAAGAGATATTTATATGCAGTTTTTATTATCTTGCATTACTTTGTCTGATATTTGGCATTGGGTTCTTAGATTTTCCTTTGCCCTGATAGATTCTGCTGCCCAAACGGAGAAACTAAGGAGAGTTGCTTATTTTGTGATGCCATGGGAATGGGCTTAAGAGTGAGTGGTCTCTATAGGGGCTCCCCTCTGTTGGAATAGCCCCCCTCCTGAATTGAGGATACTTTCCATTCTTCTCATGGACTTCTAAAGTCTTGTAAACATCTGGCTTTTCCAATTGATTTTGTGTTGAAGAATGAGTAATTTTAGACCCTTTCTATTTAATCATTATGAATTGTATAGAATTGCTGTATTCTATATTTGAACTGTGTACATGTCTTAATGTCTGCTTCTAGACTGAGGCAGTAAATATATTGCAGGGAAGGAGGACGGGAGCTTGGGGGGGATGGAGGAAGGAAAGCCTGAATTCCCTTGAGCAAAAGATAGTGGACTTACTGAAAAACATCTTCAGGTTCAGCAAAAACTTTAAACATATTTAACGTTCAAGATTCTTTTTTTAAAAAAAAGTATACCTCATTTAGCCTGATTCCAATCTAGTGCAGTGTCCTCTGTAAATCAACTAATGTACAAGTGTTTGAAAAAAACGTGGGTCAAAGGGATTGTGTACATTGTAGTTTAGTGCCAACCACAGTCCAAACAACCAGATGTGGGAAGGAAAACTTTACCTATTGGAAAAAGCAATTGATATTTGCTCCCATTTGCATACTGATTAAGGATTTCCCATTGTATAATATTTACACACTGGGACAGCAGAACAATTTGTAGCCCAGTTCTGTCTCCAAACACATTGTTATGCATCAGAGACACTTTAACCAGTCAACATAAAAGGACAATCACTGTGGGAAACAGTTATCTCAGGATTAGGTTGTTGATAATATTATCCAACTAGACTTTTGCCTTTAATTACCCATCACAGTGAAAAGAAGTGTTGACTCTGATGTTTCTTTTCATGTACATTTCATTCATATTGTTTCCAGCATTAAATGTTTATGGGAAGTCGATTCAGTTAACATAAATTTGAAAATTCATAAGGGGGGGAGGGAATTAAGCGCACTCCAGAAACACTGTGGGAAAATATATATCAAACCTTATACTTTCAGCTCTTTTTTTTTTTTTAAAAAAGGAGCTATAAATAGTCTTGCAATAGGGTACTGAAAATATTTTTTGTTTACTTACATTTCAATGTACAAATTTGCAAGGTAGTAAATCTTTTTATCTAGTATTTGCAAGAAAACAAAAGTCTTTGTTGATACATCATGCATTCAATATGATCTTAAGCTAGAGTGTGGGAGTACACAGAAAGCATTTTTCAGTGTTAAGAAAAAACACTCAAGACTTGTTTTTTCCTTCTTTTGTCTTCCCCAATTTGAGAATTATTTCGTCATTTTAAAGCGTGCCCTTTTTTGAGAAATTTCATGAACTTTTAAAGCAACTAGGTTGTTCTAGCATTTTGAAGATCTTTCGTTTTTGTAATGTTTTTCTAAATGTTTTTTCTTTATTTTCCAGACAAAAACTTGAGTTATACTATGAATTATACTGATGCTTTCTCTCCACATGATATCAACTCATTTGTGAACTATTTAAGTACTTATGCTACTGAGTCATCAATATAAGAATCTAGTTATGTTTGTCCTTTCAACCAGCCCATGCAGAAACAGACACCTGAATAATTGTTTAGGTTGTATTATGCATTCAGTATTTATAGACACACTTCTCTATATAAAACTGCCTGTATAGAACTTAATGGATACTCTCCTTTACACAGATTGAATTGTGATCATAGGGGAATGGGAGGATTCCCAATCATATAATTGAGATATCCATAGGGCATGGGTGTCACACAGCTCCTCCCCCTTCCATTTTCGCTGGCAGAGGATGACAGGAGGCCGTCATGGCTGAAAACTGAGCTCGGGAGCCCATTTTCACTGGCAGAGCACTTGGGCCACCACAGATGCCCCCAACATGAATGACATCAAGCTGGCCATGCCCACCCTGGCCACGCCCATCCTGGCCCCCGAGGTCAAACATAACCCTGATGCAGCCCTCAATGAACTTGAGTTTGACACCCATGCCATAGGGGAATGGAAAATGTCAATTCATGCAGCGTCAGATGGAGGCTATGCAATGTATTTGATTTTTGAGATAATTCCTGCTATAAGCCTCTCACTGATGCACAAAACTCATGCATCCAGTACCTCTTTATCAGTACATGCTTTGGTGAGAGTCATGACAAGCAGCAGTATGTAACAGAACTTGACTGATCCCTAAAATGTTAGGTGGAAAATCATCACAAGAGCCTGAGTCTTAAGACGAGATTGGGAAACTAGGAAAAAACAACAACAGCAAACTGTGTCCATATTGTTGTCAAATGGAATGCATAGGTAAATCAATGTGGTCAGGAGGAATAAAGCTTGACCTAACCTTAGTAAGAGATCAGTAGGAGACAAGATGGTTAGATACTATCACTGGTATTAGGAGCTTGAGTTTAGAACTTTAAAAATCAGTCACTGACAGTCCTGGGGAATTATAGCCCAATATATCATGAATAATTTAAAAAAACTGTATTACTGACCATCAACAACATGGTAAACACTGTAAGAAATTATTTCTGATTCAAATAATTTATTCCTTTCTAAAATAGATAAAATTGAGATATGCTTTTTTAATAGTTAGCTTCGTAACATAAGCCACTGATCTACTCAAATGCCAGTGGTGACTCCCTGGATCCCTACATATAGTCTGTGATCAGGACAATTTAGAATGAAGAAATTGTTAACACTCTGATTCATTCCCCAATTGGGATAAATAAGAGATATTTTTTTCTTTGCAAACCCAAACTAGTTCAGCCCTATTTTAAAATCAGATATAGTTTTTACCAGTTTCTCCCCACTCTGGTTCAGTTATTGGAGTATTATTCTGCTAATGCTTTATATCAGCAGATATAAAGGAAGCAAATACAAAGGAAGCATTCAGTTTTAAGAAAGAGACTTCTTATATGGCTTGAGCATTTTTATTTTATTAGAGCAGCATTCCTCTCGCTGGGAATTTGGTAATTCTGGGAGATTATAGTTCAATGCATGTCTGGGGATTCAGTCTGAAGCAGCCAGTCTTTTAAATGAATTTAAAGGTATTTTGTAATGCACTTAAGACCCTTATCCAAAAGTGGAATTTACTACTTGCCCTGAGCCAGTAAAGACATGGACTCCTTGATAAAATATGAACTTGAGGTGGAGGAGAGGCAATTTGAAGCGTAACAGAGGGTGCACTTGAAACAGGGAGGGTATTAAAAGCATTGATTTGTGACTCAGTTCATAGATATTGCACAAATTAGCAAATCTTCCAAAGTACAAAGGAAATTAAATGGGAAAAATGTATCTTGACCAAAGGATGGATACTGTGAAAATAAAATAATTATAGCTGAACTGGAAGGATGGAAGCTTTGTGATTGGTAAAAAAGAATCTTCGGCATTTACCAGATGCTCCACAACTTCAAGCAACATTAGCAAGTTTGGCTGAAAACAACAACAGATGAAAAGCACTGTTGTGCAGCTGGAATGCCACAGGTTGCTTACTATACTCTACCCCAGTAGCTTTTCAAAATTGGCGACTTTTTGAGGGGAATGGCTGGGGAATTCTAGATGTTTAAGACCACACAACTTAGTTGCCAAGTTTTTTTAAAAAAAACACTGCTCTAAATGTTCAAATCCAGTAAGAGCTGCAACTGAAAGAGCCATAACAAAAATAATAGCAAGTGTTTCTATGCAATTTAACTAATCATTGGCTTAAATTAATGCACAAGTATTTATATCGATATCTAATATTCTAGACTAGAATCGTTCCTGTTGACATTAATAGAATCATAGAATATCAGTGCTTTATAAATGGTTGGATAATAGAAGTAGAAATTAGGAGCTGAAAAAGTATTATGTAAGCAAATTGACCCAAACAATCCACTGTACACAAAGCGCTTATGTAAGTTAAATGAAATTGCATAAATAAACTGTTTAAAAAAAGAATATCAGAGTTGGAAGGGACCTTAGAGGTAGCACTTTCCTGCTACCAATCACATTTGATAACAAGATGAGTTCTTAAGTAGGCAACTAGATCTGATAAAGACATATTTTTTTCACAGGCATATTAACACAGGGTTTGAAGAATCTTTAGGTACAGATTGCAATAGATTAGGATTTATTGCATTTATTCATTTATCACATTTAATACAAAAGATAGAACAAATTACATACAAACTATGATGAAATCTAAGTAACCTTTAAAAGGAAAGCTCATCTTCTATATAAAATCTTACCTGTGCTTAAACCACAGCCTAAAAGACATGAAGGAATTAGTGTTAGAAGGAGTCAGTTGCAATATTAAGTTATTTTGTGCAATATACATGCGTACATATATTTCAGTAAGCAGTGAATGAACAATTAGTTTGTATAATTTATAGCAGGATGGTTGGTATACTTTTGTTCTTCCCTAGGCAAAATCACAGAATTATCCAATTTGTAGAAAAGTATGCCTTTCTGACTACAGAATACACAAAAATTACTCTTCATTGGCAGCAAAAAGACAGAGCAGGCAATTAACTGTTAACAGAGAAAAAAGAAATTAAAAACTTTAGTCGAGCAGATTCCAGCAACTAATTTTTCACTGAATTCAATAGGATCTACACACTTTTACGTACATATTTTGTGCAACAGCTTTCAGGGGGAGCAATCATTAAATATAGTAGGCCTGAGTATTTTCAATAATTATGACAGGTTTAAAGGGCAGAGGTGGTGAATTTTAATCCCATATGCAGGGATTAAAGAAGTAGCTTTTCAAAATAAAGTAGGTTTTAAGAAGAACATAAAAGCCAGAAACTAAGGTTTCTTCACATTATAAACAATACTGTACCATAAACCCCTAGGATAGAGATAAAGACTTACATGCAGCTTGTTACTATCCCCCAACATTTAAAAAATATTTTCACACTTTTTCCCATTCTTGTTCATTTGATTGTAAGATGCTGGCCCATACGCATAAGCAAGGCAGAAAGGCAATATTAGCTTTATTTTGATATCCATGATTTTAAAAGGCTCAATTTATATTTCCCATATTATACCCACATGGTCTTTCGGATATTCCTTTGCATTTAGGATTCTATTCTGTTATCGCTATAATTGCAGAAATGGAACCTGTGACTCCAGTTTTTTTAAAAAAGGGTATTAAAGAGTTTTCAGATGATTCTTCACTATTACTATAGTAACTTTATTCATCTCTGATGAAGCAGATACTAATAGCCTAATACTGATATATTCTTTTATAAATGTATCCAATAGTTTAACTGATAATATAGATGTAAAGAAAAATGACACTTAAATGAAGATGTTTCCTTGCTGTATTTTTGAAAAGAACTGAATCCTGAACTACTATAGAAATCTTTGGCACTTTGGAAGAACAATCTGCAACTGACATAGAAAGAGAAATTTTCTCTATCTAAGGTCTGCTTCCTGCACTGCAAAAAAATTTAGTAGAGACAACCATTTAAAAATATATATCCTTTTTAAAAAGAAGCTTTTCCAGTGATCCAGAAGTGGCCCAACTGCTATTCAAAACTTGGACTGGAGTTTTTCAGTACAACTTGCATTTCAGAGAATAAATCAGTACTGGAGATGTTTTTCTTCTACATTGCTGTCTTGAATACCACTAGCTTCTGTTCTGCTCGGACATTAATGCCAATAGTCTCTTGCTAAGCAGGGCATTGTGCCGCTGAAGGTATTCAATCATATCACCTTGTTTTTCAACTACTTCTTCCAAACTTGAGATTTCTCTGAAAAGCAAAAATATAAAATAAAATAAAATCATTACCATCATCCTAATTACATTGTCTTTTACTATTTTAACTCATTTCAAAAGGGTTGTTCTTCCCCGAGTCATGCTGGATCAGAAATTCTGGAAGTTGAAGTCCACAGGTCATAAAAGGGCCATAGTTTTCCACCCCTGCTCTAGAACAGGGCTGTCAAAACTCCCGGCCCATTGGCCGGATGCGTTACATGCTGGCCACACCCACACCCGGTTTAGCGAAGGGGGAAAAAGTCCTGATATGTCACGTGATGCCAACGTGACGACATGAGTTTGACACCCCTGCTCTAGAATAATAAATCATGAGATTAATGTATCAAACTATCAAGGCTTTGAAAACACAGGAGTCCATGACAAGGATTTATCCAAGTTCAGCAAATTTTATACAAGTACCTGAATCCAACTTCTGAGGTAACTTGATTAGGATAAGAATACATCTTCTCTTCTTCTATTATATCAGGTCTTGGCTTTGCTCGATTAAAGTTGCTTACCTTCACTTTGAAAACAAAGAAAAGATCAAATGTATTCCGCTACTATCAAACTATATTCAATTAAAAACAAACTTCATTTATAGAAAAAAATCTATTGTTTCCTCTACAAAATGGAACTGTTCAAAGCATTTAAGTATAAAACAAGAAAGCATAAGGAAAAAAATGAGTTGTCTTATTATTCAGACCCAGAGAAAACCAGAGAGCCCAAACAAAGTTAAATAAAATGACAAAATCCAAAGTTGATTTAAAAGGAATTTTGAATTCTTGTAGCATAAATAAATATTCTGCTTCCAAAGATAAAAATCCCTTCACATATTTCATTAAATGTGCCTCTAAAGGTAATTAGTTATGAAAAAAGAATCACAACAGGCTTTGTGTTCCATTCACATGGATGGAAACAGTTCATCAGAAAGCTTTATGTCAAGATGTCTAGGGCTCTAATCAAATGCAAACAATTTAGCAATTCTAGAATATACCCCAATATAGGCAAGAGAATAGGAAGGTTTTTTTCTTTCGGCTTTTCTCTAAAACAAAAAAACAAAAAACAAAAAAAAACAAAAAAGAAACCAATTTCCATGGGCTAAGAATAGTCGGCTTAAGTCAAAACATGCCATCTTAGGGGCAAGGAAAGAGAACCTACAATTGTGTAGTTATTTTTTCTTTATCTAATGCTATCATGATCCTGTTTTTCATGGCATGTTTATAAGGAAAAGGTATTGATATGTTATAATAACTGGAAAGCTGGGATAATTTTTACTCAGTTGACTAAATATCCTGAAAAAGAGCCAGGTTATGTTTAATATATTCATACACACAAATTATATCTGGACAAGAACTAGACATAGTAAACCACTACATATACCTTGGCCAATGGATCTTAATGGAAGGTGATACAGTAAAGGAAATTGTTGTTAAATCTGGTTGGCAGGCATTCAGCAAGCTAAGCATAAATTTCAAGGATAACCTACCCCTACACATGCCTGAAGATAAAAGTTTTCAATCAGTGTGTGCTACGTATTCTAACATATGCCAGAGAAACATGGACACTAACCGCACAATCAATACAAAAGATACAAGTGGTGCAAAGAGCCATGGAAAGATACATGTTTGGCATTGCAAGACAAGATAGAAAGACCTGCACATGGATTCAAGAACAAACAAAAGTATACAATATCATCAAGAGAGTAAAAGAATTGAAATGGAAATGAGCTGGTGAATGGATGGCAGACAGAGAATGGATCAAGGCAGTCATAGAATGGATCCCACTTGGTAAGAAGTGTCCATGAAGGAGACCTAAAACAAGATGGATCAATGACATCAGCATGTATTGCGGGCCCAACTGGCAAAAGAAAGCTCAGGACCATATTGGTTGGAAACAGGCCTTCATCCTGAAGTGGATAGACAATGGCTAAAATGGTGATGATGATTCTGGGTGAATGGGGAATACATCTTTTCGAAGACTCTAGAGCAGGGGTGTCAAACTGGCAGTTGGATGTGTCATGCATAGGCCACGCCCATCCCAGCTCCACGAAGGGGAAAAATGTTGCAATACATTAATGACGGCAATGTGACAGTGTGAGTTTGAAACCCAAGAGAACAGACCTGTTTTGGCATTTCATCAGTTTTCTTCCCCATCAAATAAAAAGGAAGCAGGAGTGGGATATGATAAAACAGTGGCATTACTATCTTTCCCATCTGTTCAAGAAAATAATATGGGAAATAGACAAAATCTTCCAGCCTGCTTTGTGCCAATAAGAAAACAAACAACCAAGCAAAACTTATTCCAGGGGTCCTCAAACTTGGCAGCTTTAAGACTTGTTGACTTAAAGCTATGCTGGCTGGAGAATTCTGGGAGTTGAAGTCCACCAGTCTTAAAGCTGCCAAGTTTGAGGACCCCTGGCTTATTTGTTATTGGAGAGTAGAAATGGGTGAACTGGCTGAGCAAGGGGATTGCTATGTAATTTGTCATGTGAATACAACCATACTTTATGATTATCTACCAGGAAATTCAATGACCAAAAAAAAAAAAAAAAATGGAGACAAGTATTAACACGGAAAGCTCATGTGACCATTTCAGCTATTTTTATATTTTACATCAGGCTAATTATCCACTTGTTAACTCAGAGAAAACCCTTGTCAATTGGGTTATTTGTGCAATTGTGGGATATTTTGTTAGGAAATATGGAGATGTGGCATATGTACCATTCTTAGTCTAAATCCTTTTAAAGAGCCCCGAGATTGGACTCCTATTTAATTGCCTTTATTTTTTGAAAGGAGCATTAAAATGCTGTTTTGAAATGGTATGAATTAAAGCGGATCTACTTGTTGAGTTGATGGGTAATGTATTCCCATACATTGTGGGAAGGGTGGGGAGTCTCTGGCTAGGAAAAACTGTATAAAATTATCATCATTCACATCCAATATTTGGTTCTGCAAATATATTTTCAGAATGAATGCTTGAATACTCCTAGCCTTTAGCCAAAAAGGGGTTAGCAAACATACTGGAGAAGATTGTTTTTATTTATTTACTGGTCCACATCAACACAATGCTTCATTCTCATCTACTCAATCAACAGCTCTGTGTGAACAGAAAAACTCTTCCTATCTCTACTAGAATTGCTTTACTAGGCCACCTGCTATGTAGGAAGAGAGCTGCATGACTGATCAGAGGAATAACTAAAACAGGTGTGTCTACAAGCTGTAAAAAGCTTTAGGTGCATTTAGCTCTCAAGCTACCTTAGAATTCAAGTATCAAAGCACAGATCAGATTACCCCAAAGCACACATTTGAAACAATTGTCATTTAACAGGTGCCTAAAGGTGGCCAGTGGAGCAGAATCATAAAAGATGGGCAAGCTACTGATTTTGTTAATACAACTGTAAACAAAGTATTTTATTGTGCCATTTAAAAATAATATAACTTTTTTCTGAAATAGATTATTGTAAATCAGATGAAGAGACACATGAGGGCGATTAACAACAATGTTCAGAAATAGAAGTAGAGATAGAATGGTGGGCATCTGCTGGGGCACAAAAGATGAAATAACCACTCTGAGGAAAACTCTGCTTCATTTATGTATTCTTATATTGCACATGTGTACAATGTGTAGGGACAGAACCTGCATTCATTAAACTCATTTCATCACTTTGTCAAAGCCATTGCTCCTTAATTGAACATAGAATAATAGAGTTGGAAGGAACCTTGGAGGTCTTTCAACCCCCTGCTCGAGCAGGAGACCCTATGCCATTTCAGACAAATAGAACTAAAGAATTGTGTGGCACATAAAAGACTAGCCAATGTGCTGTCTTGCATATTTACAGCAATTTGTGTGCTGTCATACACATTGCCAGTGAAAATCAGTATCACTGACCAGGAAGCAATAAAGGAAAACATTGAAGAGTAGTAGAAGAAAGTAAAAAAAAAAAAGAAGAAGAAGAAGAAGAAGAAGAAGAACAAACAACTGTGAAGATGAACAATGTAGATTCTATGGCTATGCGGAGGTCTGGATTCAAAGGGCAAAAGGGGATCCCACTTTGCCTTTTGAATTTGGATCTCTGTACAGACTTATTATATACAGTAGTAAAGCATTAATAGGCCAAAATACCCAGCATGGTTCTTGTGAACCCTTTTGAATTTTCAGTAATTCTAAGTCATAAATATGACCTAAGTGTTGAGAATCATTTTCTTCAATAAACAAATTAACAAGTTTAATGTTTTTGATTCATATATAGTTTTAGGAGTTGCATGGAGATAACATGTTTTAAATCATATTTATGCAGAAATATTGAAAATTCAAAAGGATTCACAAGCTTCTAAGCACAACTGTATTTAGCTACTTCAAAGTGCTATTTTGCTTCCATTACACTTACAAAGATGCCTTAGAAGCTAGCTAAAATCTGTGTTTATGTTGTCATTGTGTATTAAATGAGACATTACCTGTCACATACTTTTTTGTTCTAGGTTCTAAATTTTATTTCTTTAATTGTAAACAGTGGGAGACTCTGAATGGGTTAGAGAAAAAGAAAAAGCAGCAAGTCCAATACAAAGCCACAATACTCGAAAGCCAACACCTTTGAAACAGCAGTTTACAGATTATTCACATACACCTTAACTCCTTAAAATACAGATTCACTAGGATGGCTGGAAAATAATAGCATGATCTTCTTTGCTGCAATAACTTATAGAATTATCTCACTTTACTGTCAAATGCTACATTCTTTGGCAGTTTCATCTTTTTTCATCCTAAGAAAGAGACCGGATAATTTTATTATTCTTATAAAACTGCATCTTGTGCTTGAGTTTTTCTAACAGTCTCTGAATTGTGCAAATATATCTTGCAATATGAATTTCGTGCTCTTTCCTTCCTCAGCTACCATGTACCCAGTAAGAAATAAAGAGCCTTGAACTATTCATGAAGAGATGTAGCTGCTTATCAGTGCCAGGCAAAAAGCTTCTCAAAGCAGCTGCTTTGCCACAAAAGATGGCTCTCACTGCCAAGGGAAGAATTTCTTTATCAACAGCTGCATTTTGTATGCTCTATTTTTGTGCTGCACACTGCTCCAAGCCCTTGGGATACACCAGCATAAAAGTTGAAAGATGTAAGTGTCATGCAAACAATTGCAGCTTGCAGTTCCACCACCACAAAAGTTAAGTTCAGTAACATCCGCATCTTTGTCCTCTTCTAAAGTTAACCATTTTTTTTTCAAATGTATTAAATTACATACTTTTTCTCAGCATCATATAGAATAACACTGAAAGGACTGGTGGTATGATTTCCAATAATATAAATATAAGGGTGACAGCTTGTAATTTTTTTGCAGCCCTCTTAAATCAAGTTCATGTTAAAATAATGCTTTAAAAACAGAACCAGAGTGGGTGGCTTAATCACCCTAACAAGGCAAAGAAACAATTCTCACCTGTGTAGATAACCAGACATATCAATGAACATATCAATTCCAGAGCCAAGATTCCCAGCATGAAGCAGAGATACATTTTATTGTGATTAGGAAACGAATGCTGAAGTGATACTATCAGCAGTAAAGCCACATTTCCTATTAAAAACAAACAGGACACATTTGAAACAGAAATCTGGGTCAGTTTCTCCCACAAAGCCACATTGGTTGAAAGTCAAGATCCTGTGATGACCACTAAAACAGTGAAGGGTAGTCTAGAATTTTCCAAATATAACTCAAAATTAACCCTTCTACTTAAATGATAATGATGCAACAACTTTAAACCAAATTGCATGCAACAGATAACCTTGATCAATAAGCCATTAAAATAAATCCATACACAGCTCACTCTAATGACCCAAAATAGAAACAAACAGAAAATGAATTAACGGTCTGCAGGGCTAGGGCTTGAATTCAATTCTCCCCTTCATTATGCCTTTCAGAACAATTCAGTCACCACTGATTAACTGTGTAAGGCTCCTGGATGAATCTTTACAGTAGTGGGCTATACTTACTGGAATGATACATACTATTTATTTTGATAGGATTTATACCAATCACATCACCATCTTTCAATGGGTTTTAGGAGTAATATTATGAACATATATAAGGCTATTCTTGGTCAAATTAATATTCAGATTGATTGAGTACTGTCAAATCAATGTTACCTTTCAGCAACCATAGCTGAATTCTTTCTATTATGATTTATTTTTATTTTGGCCTGTTAGGGATGTGATGATTTTAACAATCACTACAATCATTTGCTCTCCATATCCAAATGTAAGAGCACATTACCATTGTATTCTTTTGTGTAATGTGAAATATTCTGTTGTTATACCCCTCCAGGACTTTCTTGTATCAGTTCTGCCTTATATATACAGAACTGTACAGGTGTCTGCTTGTTTTAGCTGGGCTGCTGGGATGACCTTTATATTTTGGGGTGGCTGTACTGAGAAAAAAACACCCTCTGGCTCTACCTTACCATCCTTCCCAAGAACACCCACCCCATAAGGATGAGACAGCACAGAAGGACTTACAAGTGAAATGATTATTAGCATTATGTAAAAGGACAATATATTTTTTTCCATAGGAGCATAGCACAAGCACTAGATCTTCAAGAGAATGTATCATCTGTTTAAATAGTTATCGGCCATCTTGTCAATTTTTCTATCACTAGAGCTCTATCTAGTGGCCCCATTCCAGTGGTGCACATCTAACATGACTACAGAGATGCATCAAACTGCAGATTGTTGATTGGTTCAAACTGCAGTTTGGTTGCTACAAAATGTATATATATTGATATGCCAGATGCTTAATTTATAAATAAACAATTTTTCATTAGAGAACAAGTAAACCTCTTTTCAAAGGGTGCTTATTAACTTACATTTTAAATATCTGGAAAAAGATTTTTCATTCTACCCAGTTAAGTAAATTTAAAGCTGCTCAGTGGCAAGTATTAGCCCTTCAAGGTAGTCCAGAGAAGAAGCACAACCAGGAGCATCGTATTATTTTTACTGCAAGATTCCACTGAGAAGAATTTTGCAAGACTGAAAATATTCCTTCCCTTTCTGTCTTATTGATTCTTTCTGAAATACTTCCCATCCTTTCCCCCCACCTGCAAATTAAGTTGCCTCTTATCAAATGTTGCCCAGACTGCTAGTCATCCTCCCACAAGGTCATCCCCAACATTATCATATAACCTGGGAAAACGGGCAGCCACAACATTCTTGTCTTGTTTCGTAATTACATAATCAAGGAATAGAAATGTAACATTATAGGTTGAGTTAGAAACATAAATTTAAAAATGAAAATAAGTGGTACTACAATAAGAGGAAATAATCTGGCCAGTTTGGTAAAGATTGCATCTTTTAATTTAATACCAATTTAATATTTGTTTTATGTTCAGAGTGCATGCCATTTTCCATCTACATGCTACATGTTCTACTTATTTCTACAAGCCAATGGGAAACTATGATATGGTAACTGATAAGAGTGAGCTTATTGTCTTACTGTAGTGGGCAGGATCTAAACCAACAGACCCAAGATAAAAGTTTTCAAGTAAACATTAATTTAGATAATATAAACCATTGGGCACCAGATTAGAGTATATTAAAAGTTGATAAACTTTCATCCTTGAAAGCAAGCCTAAAAGCCCATTTTTCAGGGCTGTTCAAACAAACTTCAGATGTTTCAAACAATATCTTACATTTATTGTGTATCAGATGATACAGTCCTAAAGAAAAAGTGGCTTGGATACATTCTTGATCTCTAAAGAATTGGGACCACTGGTGTTACTGCAAATTTTCTATGCATGATTCTATGCATGAGACATGATACTCTTATCTGTGGAATTATTTACCACATAGTGGGCCTGGTACAATTAAGACAGCACATTATCACTTTTCATAGTAGAAAATATGTGACCATGCAGTGTAAAATGCATTAAATGCATGAAAAATAAAATCATATTTTTCAGTCTGAGCAGGATTTTATACTTTTTATTAATCATAGCTATAACAGTGACTTGTTTCATCTTACTAGAATAAAAGTTTCAACTTATCAGAATGAGATATACAGTCATGGCTGTAAATGTTGGCACCTCTGAAATTTTTCCAGAAAATGAAATATTTCTCACAGAAAAGTATTGCAGTAACACATTTTGCTATACACATGTTTATTCCCTTTGTGTGTATTGGATCAAAACCAAAAAAGGGAGGGGAAAAAGCAAATTGGACATAATGTCACACAAAACTCCAAAAATGGGCTGGACAAAATCATTGGCACCCTTTCAAAATTGTAGATAAATAAGATTGTTTCAAGCATGTGATGCTCCTTTAAACTCACCTGGGGCAAGTAACAGGTATGGGCAATATAAAACTCACACCTGAAAGCAGATAAAAAGGAGAGAAGTTCACTTAGCCTTTGCATTGTGCGTCTGTGTGTGCCACACCAAGCATGGACAACAGAAAGAGGAGAAGAGAACTGTCTGAGGACTTGAGAACCAAAATTGTGGAAAAATATCACCAATCTCAAGGTTACAAGTCCATCTCCAGAGACCTAGATTTGCCTTTGTCCACAGTGCGCAACATTATCAAGAAGTTTGCAACTCATGGCACTGTAGCTAATCTCCCTGGGCGTGGACAGAAGAGAAAAATTGATGAAAGGTGCCAACGCAGGATAGTCCGGATGGTGGATAAGCAGCCCCAAACAAGTTCCAAAGCAATTCAAGCTGTCCTGCAGGCACAGGGAGCATCAGTGTCAGCGCGAACTATCCGTCTACATTTAAATGAAATGAAACGCTATGGCAGGAGACCCAGGAGGACCCCACTGCTGACACAGAGACATAAAAAAGCAAGACTACAGTTTGCCAACATGTACTTGAGTAAGCCAAAATCCTTCTGGGCAAACGTCTTGTGGACAGATGAGACCAATATAGAGCCTTTTAGTAAAGTACATAATTCTACTGTTTACCGCAAATGGAATGAGGCCTACAAAGAAAAGAACACAGTACCTACAGTGAAATATGGTGGAGGTTCACTGATGTTTTGGGGTTGTTTTGCTGCCTCTGGCACTGGGTGCCTTGAATGTGTGCAAGGCATCATGAAATCTGAGGATTACCAACGGATTTTGGGTTGCACTGTAGAGCCCAGTGTCAGAAAGCTGGGTTTGTGTCAGAGATTTTGGGTCTTCCAGCAGGACAATGACCCCAAACATACGTCAAAAAGCACCCAGAAATGGATGGCAACAAAGCGCTGGAGAGTTCTGAAGTGACCAGCAAGGAGTCCAGATCTCAATCCCATTGAACACCTGTGGAGAGATCTTAAAATTGTTTTTGGGAAGAGGCGCCCTTCCAATAAGAGAGACCTGGAGCAGTTTGCAAAGGAAGAGTGATCCAAAATTCCAGGTGAGAGGTGTAAGAAGCTTATTGATCGTTATCGGAAGCGACTGATTTCAGTTATTTATTCCAAAGGGTGTGCAACCAAATATTAAGTAAAAGATGCCAATGATTTTGTCCAGCCCATTTTTGGAGTTTTGTGTGACATTATGTCCAATTTCCTTTTTTTCCTCCCTTTTTTGGTTTTGTTCCAATACACACAAAGGGAATAAACATGTGTATAGCAAAACATGTGTTACTGCAATACTTTTTTGTGAGAAATACTTCATTTTCTGGAAAAATTTCAGGGGTGCCAACATTTACGGCCATGACTGTATCACTACAAAAATAAGTCAAAAAAATTTCCACCCTAGATGTGTAACATTATTACTGTATACTGAAATACCCGAATTTAGATAGAAAACATTAACTAAATTAAATTAAGCATTATTTAATTAAAATAACCAAATATGTTATGGCTCACCTGTTGACTGAATTAGTAGGGGAACCCTTTTAAGATGTCTTGTGGTTCGGTAGATGTGGAGGTAACCTTTGCTTCTAGCTTTGCTGTGATGAAAGTGAATGTATCGTTCCAGGAACAGATGAAGCATCCAGAGAATTACCTTGGCAATCGTTATAGTAGTCTGCACTTTCAAAGGATAAGTGTAGTTTTCAGGGCACGTGTCTTCACTTGAATCAGCATAAGAACAAATCACGCCTGTCACAAATGCCAACACAACGAAAGTAACCTAAAAAAGAAAGATATTAAATAATTATATGCACTAATGAAATATTATCAAGTCAGGTTTCATACAAACTATTCGTATCAAGCGTCTTTGTTTTTTTTCAAAAAAGTTTTTATTTGTTTCTCATAAACATATTTACATGTACAGTCATTTATCCACCATTTTTCATTCATCTTATCTTTTAACTTTCATTTTTAATTTTTACTTATTCGGGGCTGTTCTTTTACCATTTACCCTTCTTTATTTTGCTACAACCTTTCTTCTTCTCCTCTCCTTCTCTTTCCTACTTCCCCTTCCCTTCCCCCACTTCTCTCTTCTTCCCCCTTCTAACCTTCTCTCCTACTCTTTCCCCTCCCTTTTCTTCCTCTCCTTTTCCCTTTCTTCTCTCTTCTCCCTTCCTCTCTCTCTACTCCTTCCCCTCTCTCTTTTCCCTTTTCAGTTCAATTTAGAATGGTATTAGAGCAGCCCCGATTTTCTATTTTTTCTATTCTCATTTCAATTTCTTATTTAATAATTATATCTATTTCATCATTTGTGTATATTTTTATAATAATCTCACTTTTTCCCTTTCACTCCTTGTTTTTTGTTGTGAGCTGAAGTATCGTAGTGTTTCAACTGGGAATACTTGTATTTCCCATTTCAGAACTAATACCATTATAACCCAATTCTAAGCATGCTAGAATATTCTAATGCAAACATGCACCCAAGATATAGCTGGGCAGATTTAGAGCCCTTTATAACCAGTTGAAGTGTCATTAAAAAAGTCCATAAGATTCAGCTTTTGCTTGCTTCAAAGGAGTTCCTGGGGTTGTTCAATGCCCTCTTTAAATAGCACAAAGACATTATGGGGACTCCCCAATTTATGATGCGTGTATGTTATTTCTTTAAACTTTCCAAGGCACCAGAGTTATTTTTTCTCAGTTCAGGAAGCCTGGGTGTGCACATGGGACCAGTTTCCATCAGCCTGTTTCTGGCAAATGGTATGGCCAAAGTTCCTATATAAAGATTCTAACATGAAGCAGTGAATTAATGATAAATTTTGAGAGTCAGAAGCTGTTTATTACAGTCAACATTCCAATATTCAAGGAATATACCACAACACTACTGCCAGTAGATGTGTACGGACATGTGTTAAAAATTATTCAACATAAACTAGAAATAAAACCTCAAGATTCTAGTATAGTTATCAAAAAGCTTTGGGATGATTGAAATTTGTGATATTTAACATCAGATTTAACTTGTAAATATGCATCCATTTTAACACAGAAAAAAGTCTATTTAGGTGACGTTCAATTTATGGTTTGAATTCAAAAACTGTCTTGCTGAAATATTAAAATATTGAAACTTTCACTTCAGTGAAATAGAAACTCATTCAGAAAAGGGGAAATTCAGTTTCTGCTTTATTATTTTTTTCATTTCTGTTATAATCTGTCCCAAACATTTTGAAGGTAGTCGCTATGGTCATTCACTTGTAGAGAGAGTTACTTAATCTGGTTTTAATACATGTCACTGCTTCTGTCATCAAGTTATGTTAAGTGTCAAGTTATGTTTAGTGTTATGTTTTCTTCCTTCCCTCACCCTCTATACATACACATACACTGAAGCATGCCTCTCTTTTATTATATCCACACTACTGCTTGGCATATGCAGAAACTGTTTTGATTGCTCTATTTCATTTTGTTAATAATAGTGAGACTTGGCAATTCAGATCCCATTACTGGAATAACAAAAGCTAGATTTATTAGTTATGGCACCAGAAATAGGAATCTTCTGCACACTCCATTTTGTTTAATTTTCTCAGTTGAGATATGATTTCCACACTGAAAGTTGACAAAACTGTAACAGTAAACACAGTGGTATCTCAGTACTCAACATTAATTGGTTCTGAGAAGCACACCGAGTACTAAAAAATATGAGCGTCAAACAAAGTGACTTTCCACTTTGTTTTGGCTGGAAATAACTTTGCCTTTTTTCCTATGCCAGTGACCTTCCTAGCATGGCCAACTTCCTGTCCACCCTCTGTGGCAGTCCCCTTCTTCCTTTTGCTGTGTGCTGAATACCAAGGAAACAATGAGTACCAGGACAACATTTTCACATCAAAATGCATCGAGAACCAAATTCGACAAGTTCTGAAGCAGTTGAATACTGAGGTAATATTATAATAATGATGGGGCAAGACTGTCTTAAAGGATACTAGATGCCTCTGCCATTTTTAAAGGACCAAGAAGGAAACATTGAGATAAATGTTTTTCTGCTGGGGAAGGAGCAATTTAGGTGGCAAAGAAAGAAGTTGGTATTCCTAATCTGTTGGGTCAGCTAAGTGAAATAGGCACACTTTACCACTGGTCTTCAGGAAAACTAAGCTGATCTTTTGCATGATTCCACATTTGTTTTTTTCTTCAACTTACATGCAAAAGCAACAAAACATTGGCAACAAAGACTGTAGGTATAGCATGGAACTCTGGATGAAGCCTGGAATGTAACGTATGGCGTGGAAGAAGTGGTGCATCAAGTAGAGGGTCATCATCCATACTCTGTGTTACCTCCAAGGACCCCTGAAATAGATGACAGTTTTTTTAAAAAAAAAACAGAAAGTCAAAATAACTTTTATAATATGCAATAATTGTGCTATTTGTGCAAGTTGTGTCACATTAGAAAGAGCCGTTTATTTCAAAAAGCAAAATATTTCCAACAAAATTCTATGTGTTTACTTAGATACCCCCCATTATGCTTAATAGGATTTAACATCATCTACAGAGAATTATAGTTATGTAATTTTAGAACTACCCAGATTATAGCAATGAAGTATAGAAAAAGACACCCCCCCCCCAAGAAAATGTTGCTATGAAAAACAGTATAAATCCAATTAAAATATTTACCTCAGCATCCATTAATAACATCCTCAGCATCCATAAATTATTTGAAGGGGGGCATTAAATCCCTGTTCAATTTTTATAATAACCTCCACAAAACCAAACTTCAATACAACACTGAAACTGCCAAACATGCCTGACTGGAAAATCTTCTGGCTCACAAATCTGACCAGGAAATCCTGATTCCACGTTTTGGTTTTGGGCCCATCATTATTTCTCATGAAGCATGAATGTTGTTGTGAGGAAAAGAGAGATCCACATTTTATTTTTAGTAACAGAAGCTACCTAAAAGTAAGTAATAACCTATTTAAATTCAAACTTCAATAAATTGAAACCAAGCAATGTAACTGAAATGTGAAAATATGTGATGGCAGATGAAATTTAATTTTCTTAAACTAATACATGCATCCAACAATATGTTTCTAAATTTGACAGGAATGTATTATGTTCCATTTGTAGGGGGCAAAAACCCCAAAAGTATTCCCTGGAAAAAAAAATGCACATGTGATCACTGAAAATAATTCCCTTCTCTTCAGGAGCAATGCTTAGCTAAGACGACAATTCCTCCACCTTGATTTCTTTTTGGCCACAGGTAAAAATAATTCAAGTTTGGGGGGGGGTTTGAAGGTATTACTATTTCATATATATCAATATACACTAACATAATTTACTGTTTTTGACAACAAATTCTGTATCTGTGACAATCAATTCAAGCAAAATTCCTCATGTCACAAAGTTTTAATACATTATACCAGAGAATAAATAAATAAGCACAGAGTATCTCATGATCTGAAAAAATAAACATCACCAAAGTCACTTTTGGAAACATAGGTGTCCTTACTCTTTACACTGTATATAACTCTTGCCAGCGAGAAGCAATTTGACTTATCTGTATGTGACCTTAAAGAATAATACTTTAACACACTAGGAACTTTTTACTAAGAAGCATGTTTACCATTTTCAGCTCCTTCAAGCATAACACGAACTAAATACATTTCCCCCAACTTTGAGAGTCATCCTTTCAAGATGCTTTTATTTTGAATTTTGCAAACCTCCCTTTGAAACACAGAATTAGATGGCTAAAAATTCATATTTAATTCAACCTAGGATATTAAGCATAGCTGTAACTAACAACGAGGACAATTAATCAATGGGACAGATTGATTCTAGAAGTTGTAGGTGCTTCATCACTGGAGTTTTTTCAGGACAAACAGGGCAGTCACTTGTCTGAAATGGTAGAGGGTCTCCTACTTTGGGGGGGCTGGACTAGAAGACTTCCAAGATCCCTTCCAGCTTCATTCTTACACAAATTCATCCCCACTGTCACATACATGCTTCAGTTCACACGTCCAATGAACTGGGTTTGGCTCACTTATATCGTGTGGAAGCAGGGGTGAAATCCAGCAGGTTCTGACAGGTTCTGGAGAACCGGTAGCGGAAATTTTGAGTAGTTCGGAGAACCGGCAAATATCACCTCTGGCTGGCCCCAGAGTGGGGTGGGAATGGAGATTTTGCAATATCCTTCTCCCTGGAGTGAGATGGGAATGGAGATTTTACAGTATCCTTCCTTTGCCATGCCCACCAAGCCACGCCCACAGAACCGGTAGTAAAAAAATTTGAAACCCACCACTGATTTATTTGCTTACAGAATGAATAGTTTATCCTGTGTTCCGGAATGGCCATGGGAAGGGATCATAATGGAAGGAAGGAAGGAAGGAAGGAAGATTGCAATATCCTTCCCCCTGGAGTGGGGTGGGAATGGAGATTTTGCAGCATCCTTCCCCTGCCACACCCACCAAGCCACACCCACAGAACCGGTAGTAAAAAAATTCAGATTTCACCACTGTGTGGAAAGTCCCAATAAAATTAACCCCAAGATCTCGCCAAGCGAAATACATCCTCCCTGTCTCCCCAAAGAGAAATGAAAGAAAAGCAGCGCCATCACATGATCGTGACGAGACGCCTTCATGCTGGGGCTCTCCAAACACGAGACTAGCCATTCCCGGTATCTCTCTCAATTAATATGGGATCATATTGGTTGGCAACGACAGCAGCCGCAGTCCGGCTCGTTCGCAGAGCGTCGGGCTGCTGAGGGCAATAAGCGAGCGAGGGAGGGGGTGGTGGGGTTGTCAGGGCGACCCTAAATAGATTTGCTCTAAAACCTCGGGAGTCTCTCGACCCCCCCCCAACTGTGACCCCCCCCCTCCCACCGTCGTCCCCTTTCCCGACATAAGGCTCGCCGTCCACAGGAGCCTCCGTAATAACCTACAAAACACCATTCATGCCCACAAACACTCACGTTATCCAGCGAGCGCAACTGCCGCCGCCCTCCTGAAGCCGAAGCTCCCGCCATGGTGGGATGCTCCAGCAGCTGCTTCCGGTGGCCCCTCCCCTCTTCGTTGCAATAAAGGAAACACCCCCCCCCCCCGCCCTCCCTCCCTTCCTTCCTCGGGCGCGACGTAGCGCAACTTCCACTTTTGTTTCCACTCCAAGGCTCCGCCCACTTTGTACTGGCGCTGTTACTGGAGGCGCGTGGCTCTCAAAATAACCGCCGCTCTCGAGGGACCCGCCCTTCCCTTCCCGCCCGCCCCCCCCCCAAATCCAATGTTATGCTGCCTCAGAGCCGTTCGCTTTGCCGAAAGAGCAACTTCTCTTTACGCGTTTTGAGGTGGATGGGCTCCTTCCGATTTTCAGGAAGGGGAAGCCCAAAGCGAAGGATAAAATTGAGAAAAGGGTTATAAATGCGTTTCTGAAAGCACAACTTAAGTCTTATCAGGACTAAGAGGACAGGACAATTCAATGCAGTTGCTATTTGTTTGTCCTACAGGAGGAGTTTAAACGTGACCCCTTAACTCCATCTGGCACCTAGCCCATGAGTTAGCTTTTAGTCATCATTAATTGTACTGGAATAACACGGTTTTCCTTATTCTGACATTATTTAAGATACCTATGTCAATCTCGAAGGGAGGGGAAAATGCACCAATGTTTCCCAACAGTTTCAAATTTCTAGGTTCTGTACCTTATGATTCTTGAAGAACGTATCTTTTCTTTTATGTACACTGAGGGCATATGCACCAAGACAAATTCCTTTATCTATTTTTTATCATTTATCTTAGTGGTCAAAACAGGCTCATAGATGCTTACTTATTTATTTATTTTATTTATTTATTTATTTATATTTCTATACCGCCTTTCTCCCGTAGGACTCAAGGCGGTGTACAGTCAAGAAACATAGACACACAAACATCATAAAATTGCTAATTAAAATTATTACTTAGTTTGGTCAATTAAATAAAACCCAGAATTAGATAACATTTAAAAAATCATTGACATGTTCGTATGTTTAGCCCCGCCTGTTGGAACATCAAGGTCTTGAGGGCACGGCGGAAAGCACGGAGATCAGGGATATTCCGATCTCAGGGGGCAGTTCATTCCAAAGGGTTGGAGCCCCCACAGAGAAGGCCCTCCCCCTGGGAGTCGCCAGTCGACATAATTTGACTGACGGTACCCTGAGTAGTCCCTCCCTGTGAGAACGAACTGGTCGGTGGGAGGCTATTGGTGGCAAAAGACGGTCTCGTAGGTACCCAGGTCCTAAGCCATGGAGCGCTTTAAAGGTGATAACTAACACCTTGAATCGCACCCAGAAGACCACCGGGAGCCAGTGCAGCTCACGCAGGAGAGGTGTTACATGGGCGTAACGAGCTGCGCCCATAATCACCCGCGCGGCTACATTCTGGACCAGTTGGAGCCTCCGAGTGCTTTTCAAGGGGAGCCCCATGTAGAGAGCATTACAGTAGTCCATACGGGAGGTAACTAGGGCATGAGTGACCGTGTGCAAGACATCCCAATCCAGAAAGGGATGCAACTGGCGGATCAGGCGAACCTGATAAAAGGCACCCCTGGCCACGGCCGTCAAATGATCTTCTAAAGATAACCGTGAATCCAGGAGGACACCCAAGTTGCGGGCCCTCTCTGTGGGGAGCAAGATCTCATCCCCTATTGTCAGTGATGGTACTAGCTGACTATACCGGGACGCCGGAAGCCACAGCCACTCGGTCTTGGAGGGGTTGAGTCTGAGCTTGTTTCTCCCCATCCAGATCCGCACGGCCTCCAGGCAACGGGACATCACAGCAAGGGCATCATTGGGGTGGTCTGGGGTGGAGATGTATAGGAGTGTGTCATCAGCATACTGATGAACACTCACCCCAAAACCACGGATGATCTCACCTAGCGGTTTTACATAAATGTTGAACAGAAGGGGTGAGAGGACTGACCCTTGCGGCACCCCACAAATAAGGTGCCTCGAGGTCGACCTCTGCCCCCCTGCCAACACAAACTGCGAACGGTCAGAGAGGAAGGAGGAGAACCACCGAAGCACAGTGCCCCCTATTCCTAACCCCTCCAGCCGGTGCAGTAAGATACCATGGTCGATGGTATCAAAAGCCGCTGAGAGATCTAATAGGACCAGGATAGAGGAGCAACCTCTGTCCCGAGCCCTCCAGAGATCATCCACCAATGCGACCAATGCCGTTTCCATGCTGTATCGTGACCTGAAGCCCGACTGGAACGGATCCAGATAGACAACTTCATCCAGGTATCGGGGTAGTTGTCGCGCCACCACACTCTCAACAACCTTCGCAACAAAGCGAAGATTGGAGACTGGACGATAATTTGATAATATAGCCGGGTCCAGGGAAGGCTTCTTGAGGAGGGGCTTCACAACCGCCTCTTTCAAGGCGGCGGGAAAGACACCCTCACTCAGAGAAGCATTTATAATCCCCTGGAGCCAGCCTCGTGTAACCTCCCGGGAGGCCAGTCCCAACCAGGAGGGACACGGGTCCAATAAACATGTGGCAGCGTTAAGCTTGCCCAGAATCCTGTCCACGTCCTCAGGAGCCACAGAGTCAAACTCTTCCCAGATAACGCTCTCAAGATCTGCCCCTGTCTCCTCCCCTGGATCTACCCAATCGGAGTCCAGGCCTTCCCGAATCTGAGCGACTTTATCATGCAGGAATTGTACAAAATCCTCAGCTCGACCCTTTAAGGGATCTTCCCGTACCCCCACCTGAAGTAGGGAGCGGGTCACCCTAAACAGCGCAGCTGGGCAGTTCTCTGCAGATGCAATAAGAGCGGAGAAGTAGCTAGACTTCGCCACTCTTATCGCCACTAGGTAGGTCTTAATATAAGATCTCACCTGTGTTCGGTCAGATTCAGATCGGCTTGTCCTCCAATTGCTCTCCAGGTGTCTTTTCCGACGCTTCATCTCTCTCAGCTCCTCGGAAAACCAAGGAGCTAGACGAGATCGGCATCGGGTCAGAGGCCGCAAAGGCACAACACGGTCCAAGGCCCCAGTAGCCGCCCTGTCCCAGGCGACCACCAGGTCCTCAGTCGAGTTGTGAGCCAGAGCCTCAGGAAATGGCCCAAGCTCCATCAGGAACCTTTCGGGGTCCATCAGGCGCCTGGGACGGAACCATTTGGTTGGTTCCGTCTCCCTGCGGTGGGTGGAAGTGACTTGAAAGTCCATGTGAAGGAGAGAATGATCAGACCATGACAAGGGCTTGATGTCTATATCCCCTATTCTTAGATCATTCAGCCACTGATCAGAGACAAAAATCAAGTCCAGAGTGTGATTCCCCAAGTGGGTGGGGCCTTGAACTACCTGGGTCAGGTCCATGGCCGTCATGGAAGCCATGAACTCCCGAGCCATCTCCAACATCTCACCAGCGGATGGTAGGTTAAAATCTCCCATAACAATAAGTCTGGGGGTTTCCAGACAAACATGCAGCACAAAATCATTTAATTAATGTTAAAAAACATTGCTCCCAATACACTTACTAGAGATTTCTCTTCTTAACTTTCTTTAATTGAAAAAAAGTTTCCTTTTTTAAAAAAACAATCAGCAATCCAAAAAATGCAAGGTCCTCTTATGACCATTAAGTTTACTCAAGATGAGGAATTTTGTCAATTACAATTGCCTGCAATTACTGCAAGTTCAATTCTCACCAGGCTCAAGGTTGATTTAGCCTTCCATCCTTCCGAGGTAGGTAAAATGAGGACCCGGTTTGTGGGGGCAATAAGCTGACTTTGTATAAAATAGAACACCGCTTGGGGGTGGGGGCAAAAGCCCTACTAAGCAGGTATATACAAAAGTATAAAGGCTATTGCTTAAAAGCATTGTAAGCCGCCCTGAGTCTCTGGAGAAGGGCGGCATATAAATCAAACTAATAATAAATAAATAAATAAAAGTACTTGAAAATTCAAGTATAGTCTTGATAGATACCTGTATTCACATGCTTGTTGGCACTCTCAAAAAATCTCTATAAAATTAATGAAGCAGAATTGACCTTTATTGAAGCTTGTTCCTCAATGTCCTTATTTTGGTAATAAATAGTAATCACTTTGTACCTATTCGTCTGGAACAGTCATTACATTGATTGGCTTGTAATTTCCTGGATTTCTCCCAGGCCCGTTTTAAAAATTAGAAATCATGTTGGTAATTCTCTGGTATTGAGTCTATTTTGAGATACAAGTTAGTTAGGTAAGAGATTAGCAAGTTTATTATATCTCTTAATGTATATTCCTCATGGTCTTTATCATTATTGCTTTCCTTACACTTTTTTTCTTCCATGCTTTGTACCATGTTTTATTTTTCTCATGAGAAAAGGCTTTTTATTTCGTAAAGGAAGACTGCTTTTAACTTTTTTCGTTTACTGGATACCTACAAAATACCCATGCTGGCTTCCTTCTGGACTTAGTTGACTTTTTCTGCCATTAGAATACAGAGTTGAGCCTGAATTTCTGAGATTTTATATAATCTTTAGGTATTACAAAAAGATTTGGCTCTCTTGTCTCCTTTAAAGCTTTTTGTTACTAGTTGTCTCATTTCTGAGATTATTTTCTTTTATAGCTGTTGGAAGAAACATCCTTCTGGATTCTGCTCCAAGTGGGGAAACAGACACTGGAAACAAGGAGACTGCTTGGAAAGATGGTTTAATGGTGGACAGGATCACATGGCTTGAGTTCCTGAACAGAAAAAAGGGGCAGATACAGTAAATCCTCAGGTTTTTATGCTCTCTCTGGCTCTGCATTTCTTGGGGCCCGAAAGAATATCCTGATTGGTTGTCAGACTCCCAGGGGATGGGGGCCTTGCTGGCTGATGGTCACATGTGCTGCCGAAGTCACATGTGGTGAGTTTCTGCTGCTATTGTGTAGAGGGATAATCCTATCTTTGTTGTATCTTTGGCAATTCCTACTATGGCTCTGTCTGAAGGAGGCAAATCTTTGTTATGTACAATAGACTGGCCCAGGCCTTAATGGCCCATTGACAAAGGGTGGGGGGCAGGAAGGTGGGAGCTGCTTTGTCTGTAAAATATGCTTCTCATATTTCTCATCCAGGGAAATATAATATTCTGCCTTTTTCATATTTCCTAAAATATTTCACTTCCAGGAAAGGGGGAGGGGGTGCTAACTTCCTACAATCCCTACTTTTTTTTTCAAAACGTGAGTTTTGAAACAAGTTCTTGGCAAAAGATTAAAATTGGTCAGGTCAAGGAGGCTTGATGGGTGTTTTTAATTGTTTTAATGCAAAGGGGAGGCACTGATAGAGGCAACAGAAAAAGGATTCCTTCAGTGGCTTCCAAAAGCTTTCGACTATGAAGGTCTAGCAGCCAGGAGAAAAGTTCTGGTAAGAATTTTACAGTATCCAATTTTCTATGCCAATTAATTTCGGATTTCAAATTCTATGCCAATTAATTTCAGATTTCAGATATTACTTTCTGTGAGCTTCCAGTCAGGTTTCAAGCAAGCATATGTCCCAAAATTTTTCACAGCCATGGTTTTCCTTTAAATTACAGGCTGCCCATTTCCAGGGTTGGTTACTGAACCTGCCCTAGCTCTTAGTTTGGTGCATCCAGGATTTGTGAGTCCAAATTGAGGTTAGCCAATGTACAATTTCGGATCCAAAAAGGGGATCCGCGAGGACCTGCTGACCCCTGCAGCCAGGTGTGGGCACCTCCTTTTACACACACACACGCTCGCCCCGTGTCTGGGCTGGACAAAACCGGGTTTCCCTTTCACAATTTATTACCCCCCTTCACACGCTTGGCTTTCGCTCGGCTTCCATTCCTTTTAAACACAAAGTTCCACATTTGGCAACCCCCCCTTGCTTTCTCTATCCTACTGGTCATGGCTCGGTGGAGCTAGCAGTAGGCAGAGGTGCAGCTAGAGGTCGCTCAAAGAGGTGAAATCAGACTGTTTTCCAGATGGAATCCCACACACATACTTCCTCCTTCCCTAACAAAAGGTCCTGTGCTCTGGTAAAACCCCCATGCTCTCCAGACTGTTGGTCTTTCTGCAGTTAGGAAATGCACAGAGGTAGCAAGATCCAGCTGTGATTGGGAGAAGAGCCTTCACTCACACACATGCAGGCATACACACATTTCCCATGCTTTTTTCCCATGCTTTAAATTAAAATTTAGAGGTACTCACCTTCTTTCCAAGCAGCCTTTGAGCTCAAACTCAAAACCCCTTTAAAACCTAGTTCCAAATGGCCAAGGTCCACAAAAACATGCCCACAGACTCAATGGGTCTGCTGCTAGCAAGGGAGGCTTGCCTGGGCCTGGTCCATTGGTTAGGTTAGCTTGGAGTCCCATCTGGGTCGCCAATTGTTGGAAGAAACATCCTTCTGGGTTCTGCTCCAAGTGGGGAAACAGACACTGGAAACATGGAGACTGCTTGGAAAGATGGTTTAATGGTGGACAGGATCACATGGCTTGAGTTCCTGAACAGAAAAAAGGGGCCGATACAGTAAATCCTCAGGTTTTTATGCTCTCTCTGGCTCTGCACTTCTTGGGGCCCAGAAAGAGTACTCTGATTGGTTGTCAGACTCCCAGGGGGTGGGGGCCTTGCTGGCTGATGGTCACATGTGCTTCCCAGGTCACATGTGGTGAGTTTCTGCTGCTATTGTGTAGAGGGATAATCCTATCTTTATTGTATCTTTGGCAATTTCTACTATGGCTCTGCCTGAAGGAGGCAGATCTTTGTTATGTACAATAGACTGGCCCAGGCCTTAATGGCCCATTGACAAAGGGTGGGGGGCAGGAAGGTGGGAGTTGCTTTGTCTGTAAAATATGCTTCTCATATTTCTCATCCAGGGAAATATAAAATTCTGCCTTTTTCATATTTCCTAAAATATTTCACTCTTCCAGGAAAGGGGTGGGTGCTAACTTCCTACATAGCAAAATATGATTGTGTTGGATTCTGCTAGCAATTTCCCAGTAACATGTATGTTAAGTGGAACAGTAGTATTGCAACTATTGTTTTCTGTCAGTTACAAACTTTACATTTCATACCACTTCACAAGCACCATTGAAGATTAAATCTAATATTGTTTCTTCTGTCAGTTCCAAGGACAATTGTTTTAGGACACAGTGACTGAATTATACAGTATGTCCAAAATATTTAAGCATTAGCTTCTTTTTAGTGCTTTCCATGAATAGTGTTATTTCATTTAATACTGAATGATTAGTTCTTTCAGTCCATGACATTGTCAACAATTGTTTTCAACACTATTATTCAACAATAGTTATTCTTCTCTCTTCAGCCTTTCTGGTTATTCTAGTATCCATTCACAGCCATATGCTACAATTGGGCAGTGTGGCCTTCATAATATATATACCTTTATAGTCAATTTGATGTCTATGATGTTGAATAATTTGTCTAGATCTGCTATATCTTTCTTTTAAGTGGAAGACATTTCTTTTCTTTTCTTTTTTTCTTTTTGGCTACCATAGCAAAATATAAAAAGGTGACAAAAGTCCCAGAAAGTTTGAACCTCAGAATAAATTCAAAATCCCAGGAGGGTTCCTAGCATACTGAAGGGATATGGATTGGCATATCTTTCTTTGTTAATTGTTTTAATATTTATTCAATATAATCCTTTTTATTGTTTCAATTTGATCTGAGACTATTGTATTTGAATCCTAAAGAACCTATTGGCTCCTGACTGGTGACTGGAGCACATTACGTTCTCCTACTTGAACTTTTTGTCCTTCCAAATAAACTACTGTTCAGTGTATTGGTATTATATATTTCTCTTCTTTGCAACTCAGTTCCTAATTGAGCAAATTTTACTTTGTTATCTTTTGCTTTCTACATTTCTTCAGCTATTTTTGTGTAGGCAGCTATTTCACCTTCTGCTGATGAATTTTAGGATATTTTTGTTGGTTACATCTCTAATGGTGTTAATACGTTTCAGTTTAGAGTTTTTTAAACATTTTAACAAGCTATGGATATAAAAGTGAAAACCACCCACGCATTAATCACGAAATCTCCAGAACCGTAAAGCCTACAAACTTGAAATTTGCCATGTATGTTCCTCTTGGCTTCTAGGTGCTCACTAAGAAAGGATTTTTCGAAATGACCATCAGAACATTAGTATTTCCTATATTATTGTTAAAATGCTTTGATGCTAAGGAGTTCTACTCCCCCTCCCCACCTCCAAAGAAATCTAATAAAATTAGAGTTGCCAGGTGTCCACTATTTGAGTTCGCTTTTTTCACATTATGTTCACTATTTTTTTTCACAAAATAGTGGACATTTTTTTTATTCAAAAGCTTTATGATGAAATGGTACGTAATCTAAAGCTGTTCAATCTAAGAGAATAAGGATAGGAGAATCGTGTTTTGTCTTTTTTTTTCATAAGTTAGAATGAGACAAAGATCAAATATCCATTGAACTCGATTCTCCGAAAAAAATATTATATTAATATAATAATATTAATTATTATATTATTATTATAATATATTATAAAATTATGTACAGTTCACATTTTTAAAATGTATTGTAGCTTGTGTTGACTGACCTAAAATGGCGTGTTAAAATGTTTGTAAGAAAATATATAATTTAATTGTAAATTTGTTTTTATTTTTTTACTACTTAACACCAGCCCCCCCGGCTTGTCCGCTATTTTTTGGAAGCAGACCTGGCAACCCTAAAATCTATTCCAAATACAAAACACAAGCAGAGGAGTTTCACTTTCAGTTTTACTTTCACAGCAGCAAGCAGCTTTACTACAGAACAATTGAGCTAAGCCATGCCCAGCCTCCTTCCTCACACAGCAAATACTGTTTGAGTTTCCAAACACCCCTGAACTCTCTCACATACTGACAGGTTACTAGCCAGATGAATACCAATGGATGCTGCAGGCTGGGACATTCTACTCCCCCTCCCCTCTGTTCCAACTGCCAGTTGCATTATATTAACACACTCTGATGCTACGGAGTTACACATTCTACATTAAATTTCAGGCTGCAAGTGTCAATTTATCAAGCCAGAGCACATAGTTTTGTAGTGAAGTATGGACATCCAGCTAGTCCATATAATATATTCTTTACTTCTGTTGCATAACCATACTGAATATTGATGAGGTCATTTCTTGTTATGTCTGATTTTTTATTTTATTTCGTAAATTTAGTTAAAAATTTAAAAATAGTAGTTAAAAATCTGCATTCAGCATCTGGTTTTATTTTTGGTGACTGAATTGTGCTTTTCCATCTTTATTGCAGAATACATATTGAATTTGATTTCATTGTTGCCTATCTTTTGATCACAATGTTTATAGCTGTCTTTTATGTTATTGGAAGAAGATATTTCCTATTTATATTTAATTTTCTTTTCAGAATTCTATTAACCTTTCCCCTGCTTCATTTCATACACTAAGAATTTTCCCCATTATTCCAAATGCTATTTCTAACTTTAAGATTTCTGTCTTCTATAAATTAGTATGATATCTGTTTTGATGCATTGTCAGTGTCATAAAGTTGCTAGTCAAGCTTCAGAATCTTGGAAGCTGGGTTCATGTACTTTGACCCTTATTTATCAGTGCCTGTGTTACAGCTGAATCTCCCTATTGTCTTTGATTTTGTTTCTTACTGAATTTTAGTTTAATGGGAAAAAGCTAATCACTTATTTGACACCACAAAATGTCCATCTTTTGGAATAGTATTCTTCCAATGATATAGCTCATAGTTTCATTGGAATCACAGGTTACAAGGTAACAATACATGAAAGGCAAGCCATAATGCCCTTAACTATAAACCATTATTTTTAAACCACAGTAAGTAGGTTCACAATAGGCCAAAACCAGACAAACTATGTAATGGCTTAGTGCATTGAAATCAATTGGCAGTTTTCTGTCTTTTCAATTACTGCTTTTGGTGTAGGAATAATTTATTAAATGTATTTAGCACCTGACTCTAGTGCATGGGTATCAAACTCAATCCCATCACATGACGTATCATGACAGATTTTGATGTTTTTTGCTTTTGCGGAGCCAGGGTGGGGATGGCCTGCATGTGATGCATCCGGCCTACAGGCCGCCAGTTTGACAGGCCTGCTAGGGTATATAGTACCTGATCCTGGGTGGTTTACAAATTGTTAAAAACATTTTAAAACAAGAAAACAGTACGAAGGAAACAAAGATGCCAGAGATAACAAATCCAGATGGGAAAAAAGAAGAAAGGGGGGCTTCAATCGTATTTGTCAAAGGGCTGGATGAAGAGTTGGGTGGTCCTCAGGGGCTTTTAAAATACCAGAATGGAGGCTGTTTTAATATTGGAGGGCAGGGCGCAACATTCCAGACACTGCTGCAGAAAAGATATACTACTGGGGTACTAATAGATAGCATTGTTTAATTAAAGGTATTGGAGCATCCCAATCCTGATAGACTGAATTGGCTGGGCAGATACTATAGCAGACTACAGTGGTCCCTCTAGCAACCAGCTCCTGTATCACATAGGTCAGAGGTCTTCAAACTTGGCAGTTTTAAGACTTGTGGACTTCAACTCCCAGAATTCTCCAGCCACCTATGCTTTGACATAGGTCTGACATACCTCTGACATAGGTATACGTTAGTAACCAAAAACTTGAATCTTTTTGCCTCTGAGTACATCAACAGCTGGATCTTCTTTCAGCTTTAAGACAGAATAAACTTCAATGCTACTTGTATTTGCCCTTTGCTCTGTTGGAATAAAAAAATGATCAAACTATCCCAGGTAAATTATATAACAAACATTACTTGAGTGCTGTTGCGAAAAACAAATTCTGGGAGTCAGTTTACAAAATGGTCAAAGTACAGGCAATGTGGAACTGGAAGAAAGGAAAATAATTTCCAAATAATTTAACCCTATTATTTAGTTACTCTTCATGGGGTTCTGTCCTAAATTAGACATTCAAATCCAGTTTAAGGGTTTTACAGCTGGTTGAACTATGTGCAATGCTTCCTGTGAGAACTATCTCTAAAATCAATTTGAACCTTTAGTTGATCTCAATAGATGGAACATATAACAGAATCCACAGATCACTGCAAATACTTCAGGTGTCTGAAAAGTTTAGCTGACACTTATCCACAGGTCTACAAGTGCAGCATTACTTACACTCTGAGTAGGAGACCTCATCATAAAAGTCATTTTCTAATCTTTCATTCTTTCTTTCAAATCATTTACAACCACTTAAGATACCTATGAGGAAACTTTGATTTTGGGTATTACTGATTAGATAGATTTGTTGATATAGAAATAGCTAGTTAATACGATTATGTAATAAGTTGAGGTTTGATATTAATGCCCTATTCTACTGTACCAAAGGGACTTGGAAGTCAATCCTTTTTTTTTCTTCCCCCCTCCTTTGATTTCCCTCACATTTCCTTCCCCTTTTCCCTTCCCTATTTTCCCCACTGTTTACTTTTGTATTTTCTTTGTGTGTTACAGTATAAACTAATAAAAAACTATTTTAAAAAGGTACCTATGAAGAAAATGGGTGAAGAAGAACCTCCGGCCAACTGGTAGGCACAATGGCCTGGTACCACTGAGATATTGTGTTTATTAGGGATTCACGGACACATCTACTTTGACAAGGAGTGCCTACACATTTGCATGTGTACTTCATTTACTTCAACTTATGGTTGAAGTATAAGGTCAAGTAAGTTTTTAAACAACCCTGTGAGATACAGTAGGCTTAAGTAAGAGGGCAAACAGTCCAAATTTAACCAATGAGCTTTCATGTTTGAGGGTGAACTTGAACTTGGATACTATTCCAGCAATGCCTGGCTAGGTGGCTCAGTGGCTAAGATGCTGAGCTTGTCGATCAGAAAGGTTGGCAGTTCAGCGGTTCGAATCCCTAGTATAGGTCTCCTGCGTGAGCAGGGGGTTGGACTAGATCAGGGGTTACCAACCTTTCGGACCTCAGGGACCACTAAATTCATAAATTAAAGTCCTGTGCACCACTAATACGATCTGCTTAATGACCGGCTGGGTGGGCATGGCTAGGTGGTCATGCGACTAGGTGGGTGTGGCCAACTCAATGTCACTTGCATTGAGGGGCGCCTCACCGGCCTCTACTTGCCCCTCTCCTCCCAGCCACTACTTGCCTGACCGCCCAGGCTCCTTAAGGCCCCAACAGGAAGCAGTTGTTGGAGCTAAGCAACCACCATGAGAAAGAGTTGGCAAAAGAGCTGGCTCAGTTCAAATTGAATCTGACAGAGAAGAAGGTTCAGCAGAAACACCTCACTGAGGACTACAAGCATAGGCTTTCCAAGCAGAGGGAAGACCTGCAGGAGTGTAAGATGCCGGTACCGGTGCCTGGAGGCTCAGCGGGCTGAAATGGTCAGCCAGTTCCAGGCCATGATGCAGTCCCACTGGAACAAGGCCCTCTGGCTCCTTGCCACCAGTGGCGCTTCCCTCCAGTCTTCGCCGAAGTCCTGCACCAGACCCCAAGTCGGAATTTCTTCCCCCCTCTGACCCACACAAGAAGACCCAGAAGGGGGAGACTCTCTGCAGCAACACAAATGCTCATTGCATGTATCTGGCCCAAGGGTCGTAGTTCGAGGACCTCTGATTTAGTGCCATATAAAAAATGCAAATAATTTTTCTGTGGACCACTAAAATTTTCTCACGGACCACCAGTTGGTGACCGCTGGACTAGATGACCGCCAAGATTCCTTCCAACTCTGCAACTGTTACAAATATATATCGGCTGATGGCCCCCAGGAAGAGAGTGTTCTCTGTGGGAGCCCCGACCCTCTGGAATGATTTGCCCACCGAGCTCAGGACAGCCCCCGACCTCCTTATTTATTTATTTATTTATTATATTTCTATACCGCCTTTCTCCCGTAGGACTCAAGGCGGTGTACAGTCAAGAAAAATATAGACACACAAACATCATAAAATTGCTAATTAAAATTATTACTTAGTTTGGTCAATTAAATAAAACCCAGAATTAGATAACATTTAAAAAATCATTCACATGTTCGTATGTTTAGCCCCGTCTGTTGGAACATCAGGGTCTTGAGGGCATGGTGGAAAGCACGGAGATCAGGGATATTCTGTATCTCTGGGGGCAGTTCATTCCAAAGGGTTGGAGCCCCCACAGAGAAGGCCCTCCCCCTGGGAGTCGCCAGTCGACATAATTTGACTGACGGTACCCTGAGTAGTCCCTCCCTGTGAGAACGAACTGGTTGGTGGGAGGCTATTGGTGGCAAAAGACGGTCTCGTAGGTACCTAGGTCCTAAGCCATGGAGCGCTTTAAAGGTGATAACTAACACCTTGAATCGCACCCGGAAGACTACTGGGAGCCAGTGCAGCTCGCGTAGGAGAGGTGTTACATGGGCATAATGAGCTGCGCCCATAATCACCCGCGCGGCTATGTTATGGACCAGTTGGAGCTTCCGGGTGCTTTTCAAGGGGAGCCCCATGTAGAGAGCATTACAGTAGTCCATACGGGAGGTAACTAGGGCATGAGTGACCGTGCACAAGGCGTCCCGATCCAGAAAGGGACGCAATTGGCAGATCAGGCGAACCTGATAAAAGGCACCCCTGGCCATGGCCATCAAATGATCTTCTAAAGATAACCGTGAATCCAGGAGGACACCCAAGTTGCGGGCCCTCTCTGTGGGGAGCAAGATCTCATCCCCTATTGTCAGTGATGGTACTAGCTGACTATACCGGGACGCCGGAAGCCACAGCCACTCGGTCTTGGAGGGGTTGAGCCTGAGCTTGTTTCTCCCCATCCAGATCCGCACAGCCTCCAGGCAACGGGACATCACAGCAAGGGCATCATTGGGGTGGTCTGGGGTGGAGATGTATAGCTGTGTGTCATCAGCATACTGATGAACACTCACCCCAAAACTACGGATGATCTCGCCTAGCGGTTTTACATAAATGTTGAACAGAAGGGGTGAGAGGACTGACCCTTGTGGCACCCCACAAATAAGGTGCCTCGACGTCGACCTCTGCCCCCCTGCTAACACAAACTGCGAACGGTCAGAGAGGAAGGAGGAGAACCACTGAAGCACGGTGCCCCCTATTCCTAACCCCTCCAGCTGGTGCAGTAAGATACCATGGTTGATGGTATCAAAAGCCGCTGAGAGATTTAATAGGACCAGGATAGAGGAGCAACCTCTGTCCCAAGCCCTCCAGAGATCATCCACCAATGCGACCAATGCCGTTTCCGTGCTGTATTGTGTGACCTGAAGCCCGACTGGAACGGATCCAGATAGACAACTTCATCCAGGTATCGGGGTAGTTGTCGCGCCACCACACTCTCAACAACCTTCGCAACAAAGCGAAGATTGGAGACTGGACAATAATTTGATAATATAGCCGGGTCCAGGGAAGGCTTCTTGAGGAGGGGCTTCACAACTGCCTCTTTCAAGGCAGTGGGAAAGACACCCTCACTCAGAGAAGCATTTATAATCCCCTGGAGCCAGCCTCATGTAACCTCCCGGGAGGCCAGTACCAACCAGGAGGGACACGGGTCCAATAAACATGTGGCAGCGTTAAGCTTGCCCAGAATCCTGTCCACGTCCTCAGGAGCCACAGAGTCAAACTCTTCCCAGATAATGCTCTCAAGACCTGCCCCCGTCTCCTCCCCTGGATCTACCCAATCAGAGTCCAGGCCTTCCCGAATCTGAGCGACTTTATCATACAGGAATTGTACAAAATCCTCAGCTCGACCCTTTAAGGGATCTTCCCGTACCCCCACCTGAAGTAGGGAGCGGGTCACCCTAAACAGCGCAGCTGGGCGGTTCTCTGCAGATGCAATAAGAGCGGAGAAGTAGCTAGACTTCGCCACTCTTATCGCCACTAGGTAGGTCTTAATATAAGATCTCACCTGTGTTCGGTCAGATTCAGATCGGCTTGTCCTCCAATCGCTCTCCAGGCGTCTTTTCCGACGCTTCATCTCTCTCAGCTCCTCGGAAAACCAAGGAGCTAGGCGAGATCAGCATCAGGTCAGAGGCCGCAAAGGCACAACACGGTCCAAGGCCCCAGTAGCCGCCCTGTCCCAGGCGACCACCAGGTCCTCAGTCGAGTTGTGAGCCAGAGTCTCAGGAAATGGCCCAAGCTCCATCAGGAACCTTTCGGGGTCCATCAGGCACCTGGGATGGAACCATTTGGTTGGTTCCGTCTCTCTGCAGTGGGTGGAAGTGACTTGAAAGTCCATGTGAAGGAGAGAATGATCAGACCATGACAAGGGCTTGATGTCTATATCCCCTATTCTTAGATCATTCAGCCACTGATCAGAGACAAAAATCAAGTCCAGAGTGTGATTCCCCAAGTGGGTGGGGCCTTGAACTACCTGGGTCAGGTCCATGGCCGTCATGGAAGCCATGAACTCTCGAGCCATCTCTGACATCTCACCAGTGGATGGCAGGTTAAAATCCCCCATAACAATAAGTCTGGGGGTTTCCACCGCCACCCCGGCTATAATGTCAAGCAGCTCAGGCAGGACCGCTGTTACATGGCAGGGAGCCAGGTACGCAATCAGGCCCATCTGAATCCCCTGACCCCACTTCACAAGGAGGGACTCACATCCGGCTATCTGAGGAACAGTGGCCTCCCTCGGGCAAAGACTTTCTCTAATGATTGCTGCCACTCCCCCACCCCTTCCCTGAGTCCTTGGCTGATAGAATGCACGGAAACCTGGCGGGCACATTTCCACAAGGGGAACTCCTCCCTCCTGGCCTAACCAGGTCTCCGTAATCCCTGCCAGGTCAGCACCCCCCTCTGAAATAAGATCATGAATGAGGGGGGCTTTATTTACCACTGACCTAGCATTACATAACATCAGCTGTAGACCCAGGGTCTGAGACTCTGAACAACCCGGGAAACAAGCAGTGCTTTGCGGGTCGGAGTGGGCAATCGCTCGTAAACAACGAGTGCGCACTCCCGAAACATAATATGGCCCCCTGCAGCTGTCATATCTGCCCCTCCCACTTACTATACTAATGCCCATCGCTTCATCCCCCTGCATCCTTGTCAGATTTCTGTCCCCATCCTCCCCACCATGATTATCAGACCCATTACCCCTTTCAGTGGATTGATGGATCCCCCCAGATCCATTCCCACAATCCCTCCCAGAACCCCTTAAAATAGAACTTAAAGATTTATCTAAAAAACCCCAAAGCCATCAGTTTTTTGCAAACCACCTCTCAGGGTTCCAAAACCCGTCCTCAAGGGCGGCCCTTGATAACTGAGAGGGCCAGACATGCAAGAGGGGGAATCTCGCAGTGCGAGGAGCTCCGCAGTTGAATACGTCAAAGATAGGAGCGAGTTGAAGGAGATGAAGGATCATTTTCTTCTAAGAGTGTTAGAGATGGTTAAGACAGGTAATTTAAAATAAGGGAGGAAATAGATGTAAAAGGGAGACCAGTATGTTACAAATGTCAATACATCGGAACATCATCGCCCTCTCACGACGATGGGAAGTCTTGTGGTTGTAGTAAGTCCATCCAAAGGAGGTGGAGATAGAGGTCTCAAAGGGACGTCCTCTCACAGCAACCAAATCATTTGAAACAAACAAAGAGAAGGTGGTCTATCTCCCCATAATCCAAGACTGTCGATGTCTGTATCTCCTCCAGTCCTGATACCAGCGATGGCCTAGGATTAGATCAAAAAAGTAAGGCAGAGCCACTGGACAAAGTATTTAGGGTTAAATAATCAGGGTAATCTTGGGGAATAGGTGGTAAATAAAGCTGCAGATCGATCTAAGATTGCAAGTTAACGCTGAATGGTCGTAATAGATCTAGATCTGATAAAGGAGAGAGGGACAGTTGAGGGGGAGAGTAAGTCATCATCTCCTGTTTGTAATCCTCAGTCCCTATCCATCACCTTGCTCAGGCTACTTAGTTCAATTAGTTTAATAAGTCCTCAGAGTTTCAAGAAAGAGGAGTGCAACAGATCCCTAGAGGTTGAAGGGATCCTAACATTTATAGCCTTTGCAGCATTGCCCTCTCCTCTATTAACAACGAGGGCTTCCTTGCAGCCTCCTGGTGTTGCCGTCGCCGTCGCTGCCATTAGCGCCATTCCCCTCGCCATTGTGGTAACCCCCCTTGCCATAGACATCATCGCTGCCGTGTTGCTACATGCAGTGCCTATTAGCCCAGGCATCATTATCAACACCCTATCCGGAGTCACTATTGCCACCGTCTCGCCAACCATTTCATCAGCTGTATTAGACTCAGTGGTTGACCTGGTCGTGACAGCCAGGCTTTGATGTTGACATTCTCCCCACCGCCCTCAGTCTTTTTACTGACAAACAGCTGATCTTCAGGCTCGGCTCGGGTTTTATCCTTGGGCTCCATCCACAGCTCTATTGAGCCGAAAATACCTCAGCTTACTGGGAGGGGTGGTCTGTGGATGGTTAATTGACCCCCACACTCTTGAAAATGTCGAAACATCTCCCTCCTAGCCTCGGAGTTTCAGCTCTGAGCTGCCATTTTGTTTTGCAACTGTCAACGGAATCCTTTCCTTTCCTTCTTTTGTGAGTTGAAGACGTGGCTCTTTCATCAACTTAACTGATCCGTTATGGGTGTACATTGTTATAAATTTTAAATTGTTTTAATTGGGTTGTTGATTTTAATTTTATTGTGATTTGTATTGGATATTGTTTTTGTAAGCTGCCCTGAGTCCCTCGGGAGAATGGCGGCATATAAATCGCAAGAAAGAAAAAAAGGAAGGAAGGAAGGAAGGAAGGAAGGAAGGAAGGAAGGAAGGAAGAAAGAAAGAAAGAAAGAAAGAAAGAAAGAAAGAAAGAAAGAAAGAAAAAGCGAGCGAGCTCCATCACGTTGGCTGCCCTAGTCCCAGGACTCCCATCCCTGCTCATTGCAAAACGCTAGAAGTTACTTAAAACCTTTGGAGGGACCTGCTGTGAAGAAAGACATCCTTCAAAACAGTCATTTCAAAACCGCAAAGAGAACCGCGCTTAGTCCCCAATAGGGCTTCCGTGCTTCCTACCACTGCCTTCCCAGTAACCACCCCAACACCAGCTGCTTCTGTTGCAAACCCCGTTCTCGCGCGCCCCTTAAGACAGGCGGCGGCGGAGGAGGGGGAAGACGTCGGAGTCCGTCCTACAACCCCCCCCTCCCCATTACGTGTTGACGTCACATTTCTTCGGGGAAGAAGAGGATAAATCGGCTTAAGCCTGTCCAGACCCCGGAAGTCGAGGTTTGGCAGGCTGGAGGAGACCGTGTGAAGCGTGAGTCGGCTCCGCTGAAGCGGAGGAAGGAAACGATCGTCGGTTGCGCCGGGGCTGCGTTCTACGGAGAGGCTGGGCTGATTGAAGCCAGGAAAGTCTTGCCGCTCCCTGGGCTTTCTGCCGGAAGAGTCCCAGCTTTTGCGGCTGGAATGGTGCTGGCGCCGGCGTTCGGTGCTTGCGTTCTTCGGAGGGAGCAGCCCGAGCGGAGGAGCCGCGATGGAAATGCTGCTGCTGCAACCCTTGGGGTGAGTCTCCCGTTTGATCTCTTCTTGATGTGTCGGATTCAAAGCCCATCGTCCTCCCCCCCCTCCCAGGCTGGCTGAAAGTGATGGGACTTGGAGTCCAGAGCACCCCCGATTGAAGAGGACTGCTAGATAAGTGAAGGTGGACGTGCGCCCTCCTAATATCGTCAGGTTTCTGGAGAGAATTGCCCCTTTGCAAAAAAAAAAAAAAAATAATAATAATTACCTTCGAACAGGCCTTGGTCCTATTACCTGACTGGAACATCTCGTTTGTTATTGGAACCTACGTGCCAATAATCCAACCGTATGCTGAACATGTACAGAGGGCATTTCTTTTTTTTTTAATGGTAGCTATGGTAAAAACAGCAGCTCATTTCTGGGGGATGGCTAATTTGGTCACTCTGCCTGGAAGGGCTGTTTCCAGCCCCGTTATCTTTAGGGTTTGTCTGTGGTTAGCTTGAAGTTAGAAAACCACAGAACCAACAGCCAGAGAGGGATCCTCCTTTCGCATCTCATATACTGTATTCCAAAACAGGGCCTTGAAATTCCAAGCAGCTTCTGAGTGAGTTGTGGCTTAGTTGAAGATTTGGATTGCTTTAACCAAAGTAGTCAGCATATTTTAAATAAGAGCAGCTTTTAGGTAGGTTGTCTTTTACTTTGGTTATCCTTGTCCTAGCTAAGTATTTGAGGGTCAACTGAGACTCTAACAAAAGAGCCTCCGGAGATTAATGCAGATTAATCCTCGTTTGCTACTTTCCTTTGCAATGGAGAAAAAATACTTTTTCATTCTAGTCACAATTCGAATAACAAATAATGACAGTTGAATACTAGCTGCATGCTCAAAATTGACGGCTGAAACGAATTTACTCTGTCATTTGGAATATCTGTCATTCTTGGTTTTGTCCAATAATAATGATTACAGTGGATGAATAAGCCAAAAGCACCTGATGTGTTTGTATTCTTTTAAATAGAAGAATTGAAGGTGAATATTTCTGCATTGGGGGTTTTCAATTTTAAAAAGTTCTAGGAAAAGTGGAAATTCATGACTAAAGAACTCTACCTGCACATGTGATGTTACTTTTAACTTAGTTTTTTAAAAGTAAGCTTTTTCTTGGGGTCTGGGCCAACAGGTATTGGATGAGGATGGCAAGGAAAAGAGCTTTCTCATGATGGCACCTTAACTTTGGGATTCTTTCCAATGCTTATTAAGATTTAAGAGCCTGACCTAATTTGCCTTATGTGTCCAGATGTTAAATGATTCAGTGAACCTGAAGCTGTTTTTAAATATTTTATTGTTGCAAATACTGCTTATTTTATGATGTGTCATTTTAGAGGCAGTGTATTAATGTTATTGTAGACTACAGTACTTAAAAAAACAAATTTAGAACATATAGCTCTTTCACTACGATCTTCCGAATTTGTCCTCCAGTTGCATGTACCTGTTCTACTGGGCAGCTAGCTATATAATTTTTTTACATAAATTGAGCCACATTTTATTAATTTTTTTGCTACGTGGAGTTCTTTCCAAAACTAATTTTTTTCCCTCTGATTCTAATCACATTTTCTATTGGCTTCAGGTCTGACATGAATTTTGTAAAAGTTTAGGAAAACCTTCCCTGATATGGTTTTCCTCAAATAGATTAGATTGTAACTCCAATTAACTATTGAGCATGTGACCAGTGACTCTAGAATAATAGGCACTTTAGTGGCATTAAGCTTGAAAAAATTAGGGATTGTTCTGGTCATTTCAGTGACATGGAGAGAAAGGAATTACAGAAGCTTCTTTCTCACTTGAAGGGAATGTAGAATTAAGTTGGCATTAATGAGTTATCTGAACTGTTAAATTACAGTACACTTTTTAAAACTCTATCCAAGTTTGGTCCCCAGGAAAACCTAAAGTGTTAGGAAAATTACATTTGAAATTAAATGTTAAACTGGGATAAAACAGTCCCAATGTTTGTTTTTTGAGTAGTGTCTTCTGTGAAAGGTAGCGATATATGATAATATCAATCTTTTATGTTTAGGATAATCAACATGTTGTTTGGAGAATTATGAAAGAATAGTATTTCTGTATTAGAACCTTGGGCAGTCAATTGCAGTATCTCAGCACAATCAAACTGGAGGTGCAGCAAAGGACAATCCCATAACTAATTGTATAAAGCTCTTGCACGTTTCTCATGTCCACCAGTTATGTGTAGTTGCTGTCTTCTAGTATTAGTTCTAGTCTGATTTTAAGGAATTTGCTCATTCTGAACATAGGGATCAGCAGGATAAAATGCTGGCTATTTTAAAAACAAACATCTGGAAATGTTAAATTGTTTATCAGGCCAGAATAGTGAGTATATAGGGAAGTGGTTGCCAATTATGCTTTAGTTTCATTTTTAAAAAATCATGGAATTGTTTTAAGAAGAGATTTAAGGCCAATATATGGGAAAACTACATATTTTAATAAGATACAAAGTTATTCTAAATCTTTACCAAGCCCATGACTTTCAGACATGCTGAATTAAAATTTCCAGTATTTCCCATCATGCCGATGGCCAATGATCATGTGGACTGACTATTCTGAAAGATACAGTTGAATACATAGAATATATCAAGTTGGGAAAAGTTGTTCTTTCCTTATTAATAGTTTCAGTTACAGAAACCATTTGATAAAGAAGATATTTTAATAATCAGCTTTGCAATGACAAATGATGCTTCACCTTTTTTACTGTATGCTGTTAGCACTAACTTCAGTTTAGTGCATTTCAATATGTCTTTAATTGTAGTTACTTCAGCCTCTTAGCAATAATTTAATCATTGTGGATGTTTAAATTTAGGGCTTTTCCTAGTTTGAATTTCACTTGGGAGTTGAGTTGTTCATTCCAAAGCTTAAAGGCATAGTCAAGTCAAAGCTAAAAGCACATTTCACTTGGCAGAGTTGCAGAACTGTAAGTGAATGTAGATATTACAAGCTTTTGTATCATTTCAGTCAAGGACTCTAAAGCAGCTTATAAGGCTATATAACAATATTGTGGAACAATAAAAGCATAAATAAACTATCAGTTTAGCATTAGTAATTAAGTTGGTTGCCAACTCTCATGGTTAACAAATCTTTTTTCTTTTTCAGATGTACCAAATTATGCCAGCAGAAACCTCTGGATTTGAAAGATGATAATACTGAAAAACACTGTCCTGTTACAGTGAATCCTTGGCACATGAAGAAAGCCTTTAAAGTTTTGAATGAATTAAGAAGGTATTGTTCTTGAAAAGCAGGCAGTGTCTTCAGTAGTTTTCCAGATTTTGCTCTTATTGGAATACAACATTGAATATGAAATTGCATTATTTAAATAAGATGCTGGGTTGGCCATTTCATTTTATATAATTGTTATTTTTTTCCCCTCCAGAGCTGTTCAATAAGAGTTTGAAGGGGAAACTTTGAGCTGCAGAAATTCCAGCTCTTTATTAATGATAAATCTGTTTTCAAATGTTGGTATATGATGTGGATTAAGGTTATCATATCATTCCCCCACTCCTGAAAAATTATCTTTCTTATGAAAGTATCCTGGGAGGATAAGATATGTGGATAGGCAATGATGGGGCTTAAAACCTAACCCATAAGGATGGGATTTTCTCCTTTTAGGGTGGTGTCTCCTTTTTAGGGACAAAGTGGTAAAATACTACTGGACCACTATTGAGTTATTACTCCACTAACTGTGCTCCTGTCCACTGCTTTGTAGGTGCTGCTATTTTGGGTTAGGTCCCCTACTTTTTCTTCACTGTCCTGTTCTTTCATAACTTGAACAATATAGGCATTGTGTCTCTCATATCTCCTGTGCCCCCACTCTTTCACTTGTTTTGGCATATGACTAAAGAAACTAGTCATTTTTGTTGTTATGTCAAATGTTTCTTCCTAATGATCGATAAGCTGGTAGCTTTAATATGTTGAGATCTGGCCACCAGATTTTCCTGTATTGCTGAAAAGGGAAAGCTAAGTATGAGCAATATAGCATAAAGTACACACCCACACGATATCTATCATAATCACAAAAAGTTTTTCAGAAAGCAAATTGTTTGAAAATTGTTGTCCAGTGTTTGTTCTAAAAATGTATTGGGCATTCTGGTCTAGATTTTTGGAAATTCAACCCAGCCTATTCAGAGGGAACTAGAGCATTCTTGGATGAAGATCTTGGCATGCTTGATTCTTGACTAGTTAAATGTACATGAGATTTATGCTATTCTTCCAACATGGTTCTCTGAAAAATTAGAATAATGGCTCCAATTAACATTGCAACTTCTGCGTGAAAGCCATGGTGAGCCAGACATGAGTTTTGGAGCAGGGTGGTGTTGCAATGGAAATTAGAGTGAGATGCAGAATCCTGGCTGTTGAAATTCTCTCTGGATCTTTGAAATAGCCCATGTGATTCCATACAGCTGCTCCTTGCAAGTAAACCACAGAAATCATTATACTTAAGTTATGTACTTGGTGGAATGAAGAGGAAAGCGACTTTTTTCTTTTTTTCCCCACATTTTTTATATTTTTGTAATTTATATAACCTTTATTCTTTTTATTGTAGTCTTTAATAACTTTTTTGAAAACATAATACCAAGAATTTCTATTCATCGAAGTTAATAGATGTGGACTTGTACAAAATCCTGAAGAGGTTTACTTCCACAAAACTATTTAGAATACAGTGATGAGATCCTCTGTTCTGGAGCTGTCTTATTTGTTCATTATACTGAATGCAATATCCATTTATGCTTTACAATTAGAAACCAAACTAAATTTTAGCTACTTGCTGTTTACACTTCATTTTTTATCATTATTCAGACATAACAAGATTTAATCATATCAATAACCCTAATTCCTTGAGTTACTTCCTAATGAACACGATTAGAAAAATGATGTTAAGCAAAATGATTTCACAACCTAACATTTTGTTGCAAATTGAAGATGAAAATTGGCTTTCTTAACGGGCCTGGCACTGCATTGTTTCAAGAGTAAGTGTATATTATCAAGGAGTAAAAGTTTTCTATGAAATCGTACTGTAAAACTCATTTTTGGAGACTGTAAGTGTAAGGTCCTGCCTTTCCTCCCCGTTCAAGGAAGTACGAACTCTTGAAATAGCAGAATTTCAAAAGAAAGCTTTTATTGAAAGGAAGTGATTGCAAGACAAAAGCAAAGCAGGCTCTAAGGTCCCCTTAGGCAATTTCATTAGGATAAAGGAGTTAGAAACCCCTCCCCTCGGTCCAGTGTTGAATGAGCCAATCCACAGGTGCAAAGATATTGTGAAAATGGTCGTCCTGGGAAGGAGATAAGGAACTATTCCCAGGCACTTCTTTCAGGACACTTCAGAACTCAGACCAAATAGATGGCCCTTCCCCCCCCCCTTACACATTCCCCAGAGGTAAATCAAAGCACAGGGCAGATAGGTGTCAGAGTAGGGGTTATAAACTAAGGGATTACAGGATATGTAGGAAACAGAAAGAGTGTAATAAGCGAATAAATGATCCAGGCCCCACTCCCCACAGAAATGGCAGTATCAGGATAGTCATATGATAGTAAGTCTATTTCTTTACCACTTGAAAACTTCTATTATAGGTAGCCCTCGACTTATGACTGCAATTGGGGCCAGAATATGCACAATAGTTAACTAACCAGGCTATGATTATCTTTCCTGTGATCTAAGGTTATTTTTGTTCTGTTTTTCTTAATAGTCAAAACCTATTATGTGATGTGACAATAGTAGCTGAAGACATGGAAATTGCAGCTCATCGAGTTGTATTAGCAGCTTGCAGTCCATATTTTCTTGCAATGTTTACAGGTACCTGTTTTTCTTGTTTCTTGCAGCTGAACTATCAGTCAATTTTGAAAGGCATAAGCATAATGGCTATTTCCTCAGGATGCTATTGTGCTGTATGTAAATATGCACAGTGTATGTAAAACACTTTAATAAGTAAACTTTGTTCTTGAAGCTGATTCCTAGAAATAAAAGCTGCACTTTGGAAGGTATATTCTTGCTAGTACTGTTATCCTTGGTGTTACCATTAGTTGGTAAACTGTATTCTGTAAACTGCTGAACTAAAAAGCTGTAGTATATATATGTATACACACACAAGCTGATAACCCGGCGTTGCCTGTGTATTTCTTTATCCCATTCCTGAAATTGCTTGAGGCATTCCAAAGTTATGCTGGAACACACACACACACACACACACACACACACACACACACACACCTACACACACACACACCTAAGAGTGCTAGGGGTGTCTTACCCCCACAGTATTTGTTTCCAGATAGTAAGTCATTTGTGTACCATGTTTGGTCGGCATTCCAGAGTTATGCTGGAACATACATACACACACACACACATCAGGAAGCCATTGAGAAAGGCATTTCTTCCCCCTACTCACATGCCCATCATCCCTGCCCTCTGCCTTCCCCCTCCCATGCACTCCTCTTTCCTGCCCTGTGTACGATCCTGGCGCTTTGCCCCAAATCCACCAGGGGGCGCCTTCTTCCAAGAGAAGGGAACATCAGGCGCTTCCCTGGGTGAACGTCATGGCTGGCTTTCCAGAGGAAGCTGCAAAGGAACTGACACACAAACAATTGCCGCTCTAGGACACCGCACTCACTCTCCTTAATGGCCCAGGTGTTCCAGAGATGCTGGAACACACACACACACACACACACACACACACACACACACACCAGGGGTATCTTAGACACCCCCCCTCCCCAGTATTTGTTTCCAGAGGGTAAGTCATCTGTATACCAAGTTCGGTTGAAATTGCTCGAGGCATTCCAGAGTTATGCTGGAACATACATATATGCATGCATGCATACATACATACATACATAGAGCCTTTTTATATATATATAGAAGATTATACACACACACACACACTGTGTTTCTTCAAAAGTAAAACCTGGTCTTATTTTCTTTTGACTCTTCGCCCTCCCCCCCCCACTTCGCCTCCTCACCTCATGTTGTCCTCACTGCAAGTGATGTGAGGAAATGGTGGGGACCAGCCGTGCATGCACTTAAATAGGGCCAAATTTTGGGAGTAGGGCTTAATTTTAACGCATGCTCACAAAACAGTGCTGGGCCTTCTTTTTGGGGTGGGTCATGTTTTAGGAGAAACATGGTGTGTGTGTATGTGTGTGTGTGTTTGTGTATGTACATCTTAGTTAACAAGTATAATATTCTTCATCCCATTACATCTTTTAATATTATATCCAATCTGATTACCAGCAAATCTTTCCGTACTAAAATATTAAATATATAAAATGCAACAAGCATATCCTGACTCTTAACTGTAACAAAATCCCATTTCAAAAGCATAAAATAGTCCTTTTATGCTAATATAAACATAATAAAACAAAACCAAAGTTTAACATTACAAACATAGACCATTTCTCTATTACAAAAGACAAGCTCCAATACAGAACATGCTCCCATACCAAACACCAACAATTCCTGTGCCAAATAACAAATAACAAAAGCCTGTGCCAAATAACAATTTATACCATTCACAAAAACAATTTCAAAACTACAAAAAATTTACATGTCAAAAATGTAAAGTAATCTCCGTATTCTAATATAAAAATCTAAAATTCAGCATAACAGAGAAAATAGTTTCTCCTTCAAAGAGAAAAATATACCAAACTTTCTTATTTTGAATAAAAAGTTATTTGTCTAAAACTAAAATACATAAACATACACAAAAATATTGTTTATGTATTAACATAAAGTTTTCTACACATGTATATATGTTTAATACTGTAATAAGTGTAAGCAAACCCAGGATATCACATTTTTCAATTAAGATACCAGTAATTGGAAAAAGAGCCACATAAAATGACAACATATTCCATTTTATCCCTGGTCAAATAAACTGACTTTGGAGTCCTTATTGCATTCAGATAGTTATTATTTCTTATTGCAAATTTCTTCAGTAATCAATCATTTAATCAATCTCTCTTGTGGAATCCAACAAAATGAAATTATTCCAATTGCTCTCTGGAATTATTATTTTTATCTTTTTCTTTAAAAGTTAAGACTTTCCCATACAGTTGTTTTGCTTTATATCTTATGACACATTCTTATTCAGAGTTTCCTTCATATTTTTCTTGGATAGATTTTCTTGTTCTGTAACATTTTCTTCTGGTAACATTGTTTCTGAGAAGACAAAACATAGCTGATATAATTGAATCAGATTGTTGATGCAGATCTCATCCCTCAAAGATGTCTCCAAATACCATAATAAGTTTCTCTTGTTATGTCTTAAATCTGAAAAGCATTTTTCCCCACAAACATGCATTCTTTAAAAATAATTTTGAAGCCTTAATATTCAAAATCCAATGTTTCAACATTTTATGAGCCCTTATTTCTATCTTGTTTTGTGTTTTGCTCTTTGTTTGGATTATAAAAATAGATCTTCATATTCTTATATTAAGGTTTGAAGGCATTCACTCATATTTCCAGCCTTGTCATTCTTAACTTCTTTGAAGCTTTTAATAGACAATTTTCAGAGGTAATTAGTAAAGGAAGTGAACAAACTTTTTTTCCTTTTGAAAAAAGCTGTTTGCAGCTGGAGTAATTATGGCAAATTCCCCAGTTTCCCAATTATCCCTTTTCCAGAAACTACCATCTTATAGTTTTTTCATGAGGGGCAACCATAAGGAAAAACAGCTTGGATGATCTCACCTCTCTTTTTATCTACAAATGTTAAAATGTCCACAAACATTGGCTCCACTTTTCCACAGAACTGCCTTCACAGAACTATCTTCTCCCAGAAAGTCCAAAAAGTATTTTTCATTCATCTTGTGAGTAATAGCATCTCCTGAACCAAATGCCTCTTTTTAAAAAACAAGTCTTCTGTTTCAAACGGTAATTAATTCTGGCTGCTGCATTTCCTAAAAGGTATTTAGATAAAAATGTAAAATGTTAGATTCTCGTTAAGGATAGGTAATTTCTGCTTTTCTGAGATGTGTATAAATAAATGTAAGTAAGTGTAATGATAGGTGGTCAGAGTAGACGATTAACTCTCTGCTTCACTTTGAACCCTCATATAACAGCTTTAAAAGCAAATGAATATATTATTTAAAACAGTAGTGAAAGAGAAGGATAAAATTGCATCAGTACCACAGCAGTTTTATGTTCTCTCTGTTCCACCTTTCATTGTGATTTGACAACAGGTCCTGATGTCATAGTAGTCTTGCAGGCAAAGTGTTGGCAGCTGTCACATAAGGAGAGATATGGAAATTAATGTTCTGCTCAGAAAAAAAGTGAAATGTCAGATCTGGTTAGTTTGGGAATCAGCCAACTTCTGATGTTATAAAGCTAGAGAAGGATTTAGTATTGCTTGAAGTTCAAGCTGCTTTTTAAAACATTAGATATTGCAGGCATTTTCCATTGTTAACCAATAGATTTTGGATATACATCAGGTCCCTAGAGCTGAGATTTGCTTTAAATTCTCTTTTCTAAACATTCATTCTGGCACTACAGATAGTCCTGTTCTAATCTCCACAAATTGAAAAGGTGTCTTTTTATATTGCGAAGAGATGATATTGTTTTATATTACAATAAATCAAAATGCTGTTAATATTAATCCTCTCGATTAATGCTTACAATTTATTTTGATCTTTTTTTAAAAAAAAACTTTACATATAAAATGAATTGACCAAATTAGTGTACATTCCACTATTTATTAAACTCTGCTTTTTCCATATACTGTATGGAATCACATATATCACAACTGGCAGCTACTGGCAGCCAGACTACTCTAGATTTTCCTGGCTTTCAAAACACATGGCAACGATGCTGGTCTATATGCCATATGATTGATTGATAAATGCATAAATAAAAATCATAATATAAAATATATATGTAAGTCCAACTCGGTGCTTAAACTTCCGAGCAATCAAGTTATGAACAACAGTGAAACATATATGAACTCAGCCTTTCAAAATATTTATGTAATTTGAACAGGAGGTAAATTAAGTTTGATTACTGCTTTTTAATTCCAAATTTATTTGGTATTTCAATTTCAAGATTGTTTATCCTTGTAGAATTATGCTTATTTCTCTTCCTCAATAAAATAAATACCTTTTTTGGTCCCTGGCATTTTTTAATTATGGTTGTACAAAATTAGAAATTATGAAAGATGTCAAAAATTCTGAAAGGCATTCAGTACCTCGTGGCTGGTACTTTGGTACCCATGGATATTATTTCCTCTTTTATTACTGTAGGATTACTTTTTTTTTGCTCCCTAATAAGATCTCTTTGCAGCATGTTTATTCTACTTGCCAGTGTTTGAATTAAATCTCTTTTGCAGGTGAAATGAGTGAAAGTCAAGCAAAGAAAGTTCGAATCAAAGAAGTTGATGGTTGGACCCTTAAGATGCTCATTGAATACATTTACACTGGGGAAATTACAGTTACAGAAGAAAACGTACAGGTGAGTGAGATGATTATATTTATTGATCATAAAACGTGTGATCATAAAACACATATCCTCTCTCTGGTTCTGGTGAGGATAATATTTATTTCTTACATATGTATGAAAAATGAGCACTTTTTAGCAATATTTCTGTTGTCTTCTTGCCCTATTATAACATAAAATAATCAATGAGCATCTTGCTTGTACTTGCATTTAAAAAGACCTGCTGAGTTTTAAAGTCCTTGACAAAGTACACTGAATTATATCAAGCAACTGTAACAGAAAAGGTTAGGGTTAGAAACCCTGGGAAAGCTAAACAAATCCATTGTTTGAAGAATACATATTAATCCAGAGGTGGGCTGCTGGGGGTTCACAGGGGTTTGGGAGAACCTCTACCTAAGATTCTGTGCAGTTCGGAGAACCCCCAAATTCCACACCTGACTGGCCTCACCACTCCCAGGAGTCCCCACGCGACCCATTTTGGATGCAGGTAAGTGCAGGGCGCATGCAGAGGCTCAGGGAGGAAAAATGGGCCTACCGGAAGTTCAGGAAGGGCCTCCAGAGCCTGGGAAAGCCGTTTTCACCTTCCCGGAGACTCAAGGAAAGTCTCTGGAACCCGGGGAGGGCAGAAAGCCCACCCACCCACTCTGGTGCAGGAGGCTGACTAGGCCACATCCACCAAGGCCACATCAACCAAGCAACCAGGCAGAGAACCCCTTGCTAAAATTTTTGAAGCCCACCCCTGTATTAATCTATTTTCATTTAAGACTATACTTATATCTACAATAACAGAATTTCCTAATGCAAAAGTGGACACATTTTATATCATAGTAAATAAATGAACAGTACATTTATGTGCATACTTTGTGAAACCATTGTGCATAAGCTCTCAGTGTAGATACAAACAACAAAGTGATATAAGATATCAATAGGAAAAGGTAATAGGAAAGATGAGAAGGATAATAGTAATACAGCCCTATCACATGGGTAAATAAGTTTAGGCATAAAACAGTGCTGTGGAAGTTAGAAATTTAGCAGAGTGATGGCATGGGGGGAAAACTGTCTTTGTGTCCAGTAGTTTTGGCATGCAAGGTCCTATAGTGGCATCCTGAGGGGAGAAGTTGAAACAGTTTATGTTCAGAATGTGAGGGGTCCATATCAGTGGTGGGTTGCTACCAGTTTGCACTGGATTGGGCGTGTCACTGCGGTTTTGTATTTGTCAGCTGGGCTTCCATTCTGAGATTTACGGTAGACTGATTTGACTCTTATCTCAGAAGCCACCACGCATGTCCACATTCTTTCCTCCACATTCCTTCACTTTCTTCTAACTTTCTTTGTTCGCCTGCCAAGAGGCAAGGCAGGAACGCTGCCAAGATGTAATTAATTATCTAGTAAGGCCGTTTTTACTTCTTTATAATAAAATGTGTTTATTAGAATATATCTCGGGTTTATTTTCTTAAAGTATACTTCAAGGAAAGGTCACGATCCATTCTCTAATCAAGGTGCAATTACCCAAAAGCAGAATGGGATTAATTGCCACCCTGACAGGGCGAACCGGTAGCGGTAGGGACGGGAGAGTCTGCCCACCTGTCCAGAAGCACCGTGCGCGTGCACAAACGCACACGCAAGCACAAGTGAACTGGTAGCGATGGGATTTGGAACCCACCCCTGGTCCATAGATATTTCCTTAGCCCTCTTTCTGACTCATGTAGTATACAGATCCTCAATGGAAGTCAGGCTGGTTGCAATTGTTTTTTCTGCAGTCCTAACTATATCCATTGAAGTCTGTACCTGTCTTGTTTAGTTGCTGTACCAAACCAGTTACAGAAGCGCAAATGACATACTCAATAATTCCTCTGTAGAGCTGTATCAGCAGCTCCTTGGGCAGCCTGAGCTTTCTGAGTTGGACTCAAGAAGAATATTCTTGTATTTGCAGACTGATCCGCAAAAAAATAAGATAAAAGAGAAAATTGAGCTAATAAAACATAAACATAAACTAAACCTAATAGTACAAGATGAAATGACACGAAAAATTAAAATGGTGAAACAAAACTTTTTTGAAAATGCAAATAAGCCAGGTAGATGGCTAGTATACAAGTTGAAAAAAGAGAAAGAGGAGAAAGTGATATACAAACTTGATAGATGAGAAGGGGACTCTTCACCACCAGAATGAAGATAAAAAGAAAATAATCCAGGAATTCTTTAGGAAACTTTACAGTCAAGAAAAAAAGTCAGAAGAGACAATAAAAACAATAAAAAGAATAACGACAATGGAACTAACAGAAGCAATTAAAAGGCAAAAAAACAATAAAACAGCTGGACCAGACCGGCTTCCAGCAGAACTCTATAAAAATTTACAAGAGGCACTAGGGTTGCCAATGCTGGAGATCTATAATGAAGTGCTGTTAAAGGCAAAACTCCCTAAAATGTGGACAGAAGCATACATTACGTTAATACCAAAGGAAGATTCAGATCCTCAACAAATAAAAAACTACAGACCAATATCCTTATTAAATGTAGACTAAAATATTTGCATCTATAATTTCAGAGAGATTAAAAAGATTTCTAAACAAATTTATACACCCATATCAGAATGGTTTCCTACCTAAAAGACAATTGAAAAATAACATGAGGATTATTGTGAACGCATTGGAATATTATGAAGCTCATTCTGATCTTTTTGGATGCGCAAAAAGCCTTTGATAATATGAACTGGCAATTCATGACACTACAACTACAAACTACACGCACACGCATCCCAGAGTTTTTTGTGGTACTTTTATTTCTGGGGCTTGACTTTCTTCAGGATTGTTAAAGGGTTGTTTTAAGCTTTTTGGAGTATACTTCCAACACAGCTGGAACAGCTATTTACAGAAGGGTTGGCCTAGCCATAGAAGAAATGGCTGAGGGGCAGGATGAAAGTTTGGCTTTCTGTCTGATTTTTTTTACTGCTTTCTGGGGGCATGTGATCTTTTCTTAAATCTGGATCATTACCTAAGGATATCTTGTGAGGTGAGTGAGACCAGCTGATATCTTTAAGTGGTGCAAATGGATCTAATGATTGCTTCTCTTGGGTGAGAAACTGTGCTTTGTCGGTTCACTGAGCACAAGAGTCTCTTGTCTATGGGGATTCTTCAATCAATCCAGTTCATGGTTGACCCAAAGATGCTTTTTTCAAGAGGCAACTGGACTTTCTTGGTTTCCAGAAAGTTCAGTTGCCTCTTGAAAAAGCACCCTTGGGACAGGAGTCTCTTGCATTGCTTCCGAGTGGGCAAGACACCTGATTGTTCATTGATGATAAGTGGATCCTCCTTCCAATTTGTTTTCGTTTTCTCTCATGATAATATGGCATAGTAACATGGCACCAATTGTAGAAAGTTAGCACCCACCCCTCTCCTAGAAGAATGAAATATTTTGAGAAATATTAAAAAGGAAGAATATATTTCCCTGAATGAGAAATGGAGAAACATGTTTTCTTAGAAGGAGAAAACAGCCCCCACCTTCCTTAATAGCCCACAGAAGATGTCAGCACTTAAGAGATAAAGAGATAGATAGCTATATTCATAGGCAAAAATTCCCTGCAGCAAGGTCTGAACAAAGTCAGAATGGGAGTAACCCTCACTCAAGATATTAATTTGTTAATTTGTCTCTTTAGCTCGGCATTTTCTAGCCCCAATATGCCCATCCACTTTCTGGAGCGCTTAAATGACCTCTCTGCTAAAGGGTTTCACTTTATGAGCAAGAGTAACTTGGCTGCTGATAGTTAGCCTTGTTTTTTAACTATTTTAATTCCTCAATGTGCTCTGGCAACCTGCCTGATTTGTAACTCCGGGTTGCAGGTATTGTTGAAGAAAAGGAAGGTATTCAAACAGAATGGTTTAGCTTTCCATGATGGCTGTAACTCATTGATCTTCAGTGTGCATTCTCCCATTTCTAATCGAATGACTGGTATTTAGGGCAGCTTTTTGCAAGCAAAGAAGCTTTTTGTATTTTTGAACAGGTAATCCTTGACTTACAACGACCATTTTTCACACTTACGACTGTTGCAGCATCCCCACAATCACGAGAGGCCAGGCAAGGTGAAGCGCCTCTCGATGTCAGTGACATCAATTTCGCCATGCCCACCGAGGCAGTCATTAGGGCAGAGAACCAGTTAAAAAATTTGCAGTTCATCACTGCGTGTTATGTTGCCGTCACATGAGGTTTCGTGATGTTTTCCCCCTTCGTGGAGCTGGGATGGGCATGGTCTAGACGTGATGCATCCTGCCCGTGGGCCGCCAGTTTGACATCCCTGTCCTAGACTGAGTCCCTACTCACTAAAATGAAGACAATTATAGAGAAGCAAAGCACATGTACATGTATATCCTGATCTATTCTGATTCATTTGTCAAAACACAGCCTACAGTTTAAATAAATAGCCGTGTTACTGCTGTCCTTTTCTGTCAGTTCTTCATCACTACCCATTATGGTAAAGGTTCAAAACAGAATTAAGATTGAAGCATGATGAGAATTTAACTATTAGTTATATAATTACTTAACCTTTTACAGACTGTCTTAGACTTAGAAATTCCTTTTTTTTACTTTTCTTGATGATACTGACTCTTTTAATTTTGGTTATTGTAGGTACTACTCCCAGCAGCTAGTTTGTTGCAGCTGCAGGATGTAAAAAAAAGTTGCTGTGATTTTTTGGAAACTCAGCTTCATCCTGTCAACTGTTTGGGTATCCGAGCATTTGCTGATATGCATGCCTGCATTGAGCTTCTGAACAAGGCCAACACATACGCAGGCAAGTGGAAGTTCAATTCTAAAATTGAGGATTGTGGTATTATTTTTAACTTTGGAGAAGCCTTTCCATATTGTTCACATGAAAAAGAATGTAAATTACAATGGAGAAATTAAAGTTGTACGGATAACAAACAAAGATTGTTTTATGATTTGATATTAGCAAAGCAGCCAAGAGGCTGAATAAATTTCAAAAACTAAATTTTAAGATTAAAATAGATATTTAAACAAAGCAGTATTAAATCTTTGAAAACTGGCACCTTTTCCCTTTTTCAAAATATTAATGTAAGTAATACAATAGTAGGATTCAATTTGCCAGAATAAAAAGAATTATTGTTAATGTGGCAATTCAATAGACAGTAATTCAGTTTCCCAGATTACTTCAGCTATAATAGCGATAATACAGCAAATGCAACTACTTTTTTATCTGGCCAGCTACCATTTCTGAGAAATGCTCTTCTTCATTGTACCATCAAGGGCCTGTGTTGAGAATTATTCCCCTTGTATTAATCATGCATGTGTGCTTGCATCTGTGGAGTTCACCTTATGGAAAGCAATTATAATACACTACATTTCATATGTTAATTTTACAGATAAAAAATACTATATGTTTAGACATACAGTACTTTTAATGGTGGGAAGGTAACAGCGTTCTGTGTGCCTTTGGTGTTTAGTCATACCGGCCACATGACCATGGAGACGTCTTTGGACAGTGCTGGCTCCTCAGCTTTGAAACGGAGATGAGCACCGCCCCCTAGAGTCAGGAACGACTAACACATATGTGGCAGGGGAACCTTTACCTTACCTTTACTTTACTTTTAATAATTGCTTCTAGTAAAGTAATTAGTTTAGTAATTACTTCTAGGAATATTTCCAGTTATGTATTGATTGTTAATGTCTTTCCTTTGAGAAAATAGTGCATAATAATTTGAGGCATTATTATAAAAATGAGTTTCAGCCAATTGCATTGTCTTCTAATACAGGTCTGTATTAGAAGACAACATTGCAAAACATTGTCTTCTAATACAAATTATGCAATTTGGCACATAAGCCTCTAGTTCTGCAACAATGGGAGATTGCACTGGCCCAGCTCAAGTAACCCCAACCAGATTATGGGAAATATGTTTGGGCTGGTGCTCACCTAATCCCCTGTCTTCGTGGGTGTCTATTTTCTTGAACTAGAAGGTACAAACAAGAATGATAATTAGCAACACTCCCTTCCCATATCTCCTACATACATGCACGCACTACTATTTTAGCTACGTATTTATTGGCGGATATGCCCAAATACCAGAAATAGGGCGAATTGTGGAATTCTTTTCCACCAGATATCTGTCAAGTTCCTTCCCTTTCTTTGTTTAAACAATGATTTGAAACCTTTGTACATCAACTAGCAACCTGTGGAATGGGGCTCATAAGCTTGTGAATACATATAAATAAAATAGCTTTATTTTGTTTATATAATTTCTTGTATGATTTTACAGAATTGGAAGATCTGTTTTAAATTGGATATCGTTATTTTGGTTTACCATGTTCTAATAGCCAACGTATCAAACTGTAGTGAAGATTAGAAGACTCTCATTTTAAAATTCTAGTTGCTGTTTTCTATTCTATTTACACCTGAATACATTTTGTTAGCCATTTGTTTGTATTATGCCTATTATTTTTAGAAATAACTTTTACAAATACAAGCTGGCAAACATATCCAACACACCTTCTTCCTTCTATTTTCTCCACCAGAACAACTCTGTGAAGAGAGTTAGGCTAAGAAAGACTGACTAGGCTGAAGTCACTCATTTGGTTTTCATGGCTAAAGCGGGACTTGAACTCACAATCTCCCACTTTCTAGCCTGGTGCCTTAACTACTAGACCAAACTGCCTCTCAAATAATGTTGCCTTATTTATTTTATAACTTTATATGATTTTATAGCTATTCACCACATGCAGATGATTATGGGTGGTTTACAAAAACAAGCCCATCAAACATAACATCCATGAATTCATCTATCATGTTTGCTGATATTTGTTTGTTTATGTTCTTGGTGTATGTAGCATTGTGCACATTTTGTAACATGCTCAAATGTACTGAAACAAAAATCATAGGGTGTTCTAAAAGTCTTAATATAGTTCTGTACTAAGACTTTGGGATAACCCTGTATTTAAAATAGGATTTATCCAGCCACTGCCATGATTCCAGTCTTTAACCTTATTATGTATTACATTTTTCAAAAGGAAGACCTAATAGTCAGTCTTATTTTCCAAATGTAGTGGCCTTATTTTAGAAATTATGTTGGTAATTGCACACAAAGTCCAGTTGGCTTTATAAATGAGAATTCCACATTTTAAATGACATTATTCTTTCATGGACATGAGCTGTATATTCTAGCAATTATAACTAGAAAGAAAACTATTTTGTGTTTCCTGAATCTCTAAAGGATAAAATGCTTCCTTCATGCTTTTTCTGTTGCTACAATCTGTATGTTTACATTTTTTTTTCTTGAAATAGAACAGCACTTTACTGAGGTTGTACTAGGTGAGGAATTTCTCAGTATTGGTGTAGAACAGGTGTGCAGCTTAATATCCAGTGACAAATTAACAGTAGCATCAGAAGAAAAGGTAAGGTAATGTCTTCCTTATTTAGCCGTTATGATATGTAATAATATAGAGGTGTGCAATCTGTTTTAGATGCTAATGTTTAAAATTTGAGTTTGAAATGGAGTGTTCTGTTCTTTTTTGATCTGATACTCAGATGCTGTGTCTTTTTTTGCCCAAAATATTCCAATATAAGAATGGTTGCAGTAAGGTCAGAAGTGTCTAACTTTGGCTTTGAAATAGTTTTAATGCAAAAGTTTTTACACACCTTTAAAATCATGGAACTACTGGTAGATTAGAAGGCACATTGTTGAAATATTTATCCCTTTACAATATACCTTGATAGGAGGATATAGGAGAAAGATCTTTGAACGTTTTTCCCTTTCACTTCATTCTGTTCAGATTTTTTTTTCCCAATTGTGGCTGCCAAAGCAAAAATCTATGAAACTCAAAGAAAACTCTTTTTATCTACATTATTATATAGTTGGTGATAATGTAGGAGGCCCTTTTCTTGCTTAGAGGAAGAAAGAGGTCTCCTACATTAACTCAAACTATTAATAAACTGGGGGAAGATTCTAATATTTATCTCCTCAAGGAAAACCAATTGTGAAAAAAATAATCGGAATCAAACTGTATATGATACAAATACTGCTAAACATGTGAAAAAGCATAAAAGTATACATACTGATAGGAATCCTTAGTTCCAGCTAATTCAGAAAAAGAATTCATAGGGGAAATTAGATGTGTTGTTCTTTGTAATGCCAAAACTGGCTAGTTATTGTTACATTTTAAAACATATTGATCTGGTCTAGATAAGTTAAAACTTTATATAACCAATATGTCTTCACTTCTAAGAGATGAATGGGTGGATACAAGGCAGTCCCAGCTGGCTGTTGCTGGAAATGTTCTTCCTCTCTTTCAGTTTGAATTATAAAATGAGCAAAATCTTAGCGTTCTATATCTATCTGTCAAGAAAACCATATGCAGAACTCATAACGTGTCTTTATTTCACATAAGGTATTCGAAGCAGTGATTGCTTGGGTTAACTATGACAAAGATGTGAGGCAAGAACTCATGGCACGTCTGATGGAACATGTTCGATTACCTTTGCTGTCAAAGGAATATTTGGTCCAGGTAATTAACCGGAGGCATTTCATTCATGGTCTTCTATTCCCTTGTTATATTGCAAGATAAAAGCTTGTGTAATGGAAGAAACATAACAAAGCAGGGGTGAAATCCAGCAGGTTCTGACAGGTTCTGGAGAACCGGTGGCGGAAATTTTGAGCAGTTTGGAGAACCGGGAAATACCACCTCTGGCTGGCCCCGGAGTGGGGAGGGAATGGAAATTTTGCAGTATCCTTCCCCCGGAGTAGGGCAGGAATGGAGATTTTGCAGTATCCGTCCCCTGCCACGCCCACCAAGCGTGGCAGGTAGTAGTAGTAAACCAGTAGTAAAAATAATTGGATTTCACCACTGTAACAAAGGGTCTAGGCCACGGGTGTCAAACTCCCATCATCATGGCGGCATCATGTGATATATCGGGACTTTTTTCTCGTTCGCTAAATCGGGCGTGGCCAGCACATAACACATCCAGCCCGTGGGTTGGGAATTTGACAGCCCTGGTTTGGCCAACTTGCTGCAACCAACTCACCATAGCCAACTGATTCCACGACAATTCAATTGTTCTAGTAATCATTTCATTTGGTTACTTTTAGTATTGGTGACTGCATTTTTGTCGATACTAGATAATACTATTTCTCTATTGACTTTCTTCATTTTATTATTATTGGCCACAGTTCTATTGAATATTTACCTTGTGTATTTGTTGAATTGTCCCATGGCAAGTTGTCTTGCAGCAAGTTGGCCACAAGTTGGCCCCAACAATTTGATCTATTCCGGATAATAAAATCCCCCAAATTGGTGCTTTCTATAAAAGTTGAATCAACCTTTATAATCATACTAGGCAACCTGTGCTTCGTTGGGCCTTCGTTTAATAGATATCTCGTTATCAAAACAGAGAAGCAAAATAACCATACATGAGAAAAAAATCAGTGAGAGGGGAGTAACTTCCAATTTCCTGTTGGCTTTCCCATTGGATTTCTTTGTGGGAACTTGTCATGAGTGTTGGCAATCCTCCCTCCCTCCCTCCCTCCGCTGTTGTTTTTTCCTTCCCTACCTTCTCTCCCCTGCCTCCTCTTCCTTTCTTCCTCTCTTCCTTCCTTCTTGCTACCCACCCACCTACATACCTACAATCTCACATTGATTCCATTATTGTGGAATATGCCCATTCTCAATTCAACACCGTCTTGAGGACCCATGAAGTAAATTTTAATAAATTTGGCTTATTTGTTTGGGTCTGTCATGAAATGTCAATGTAATTTGCTCTTGATTACTCACAGAAGGATTCCATCCATTCCTCGTTGGAAGGACTTTGGCACAAAAGAGTGTCATTTGAAAGACACAGTTGTATTAGACTTCCGGGTTTGACTGCCACCGGCGAAGACGGTCGCTTTTGAACGGCCGCCAGCCCCGCCGCCTGTAGAGCCGCCCCGAGTGAGGGAAGCGGCTTGAAAACTCCAGAATCCTGAGGATTTGAGGAGAAGAGCAAAGCAAGAAGCAGGTTGAGCCCCCGTGAACCCCCAGAAGTTTGCTACTGGGGAGGAAACGGGTGTGGCTCCCTTTTAACTTGCGGAGACTCCGGACGGCGTGGGACGACTCTGCTCGTCAGAGCAAGCCGGCTGCAGCAAACATTTAAACTGATGGGAAGATAACTTTGTTATAAAACAACCTCAACCCCCAAACCAAGAAACTGCAAGTATTTCTTCTCTTTTGAACTTTTGATTTGGGGAAAAGCTAGAGCGAGAGGAAACGGCTTGAAAAAATGGCGCCGTTCCAGCGTTAACGAGCTGAAAGGGAGAGTGATTGCGCAGAACTATTCTAACAAGCTACATTGTAGCAGTGCCTGTTGCAAGCGAACGGAGAAGAGTGGAAAAGAAAAATAAATTTGAGCTTGTCTCAATCTATTTAATTCTGGGGGACTTTTTCAAAGGATATTGTGGAGGTGCAAAGGAAAGGAAAAAAAAAGATTTTCTTCTTTCAGAAAAGTTAATTTACGTGGCAAAATGGCTTCAAAGAAACAGGAAGGAAAGGTGGCAGGGGAGGGATCTCCCACCCACAAACCAGAACAGCAACCCCCTCCCAGTCAGCAGAGGGAGGGAAAGGACTTTGATGTGCAAAGTTTAAAAGATTTTATTACCCAGGCTTTGGATGAAAAATTTCAAAAATCACAACAGGAAATGAAGAGGGAAATTAATGAATTTAAAGAGGCAATGAAAGAAAATTATGATAAGGTGTCAGATAAATTGTCAAATGTGGTTTCTGACTTGGCAGAATCCATTACTAAAGTGGACTCCAAACTGGAAGAATTTAAATCAGAAGTCAATGTCAAAATGAAGGATGCTGATATTAAAATTGCAGATGTGGATAACAAAGTGGAGAGAGTCGAAAACGAAATCACAATGATACAGTTCCGATCCATGGAATTTGCTATTAGGCTTTGAGGAATTAAAGAGAGTGATAGGCAAGATCTGAGACAGATTTGTTCTGATGCCTTGGCTGTATTGCTAAAAATTGATCCAGCAGATGTGGTCTATAAAATAGATAAAATTTACAGAGTGAATTCATGGGTTGCTAGACAAAGAAAATTGCCCAGAGATGTGGTGATATACTTTACTAATAGAAGAATAAGAAATGATATTTTGCAAAGATCCTTTCTTTCCTCTGTGCAAGTGGAGGGAGCTCAAATTGGAATTTATAAGGAATTACCACCTAAGATGTTAAAAGATCGAAAAGAGTACAGGTTCTTAGTGAATGAATTGCAAAAGCAAGAAATACCATTTCGGTGGGATGCCCCAACTGGTATAATTTTGAAATATAATGGAGAGAGACATCGATTGAATACTTTTCAGAAGGCGGAATATTTTTATTATAATATCCTTAAAGAAAGATCATCATCCCCACGTACATCTACATTGTTGGAGATAAAAAGTGATAAAGAAAAGCAATCTCAGCACGAGAGGGCACAACAGTCTAAGCAGATGGAACCAGTGGAAATGCAGGGTGCTGCACAGGGAGGAGGCCTTTTGGAGGAATCATTGTCAGAACCTTCCCCGATTCTGTCAACTGGTGCTGTTTTGGATGAAGCTGGGATGCCTGAAGTTAAAGACCAGCGTATAACTCGTGCAATTTCCAAGCAGATAAAAGAAAAACGTGAAGCCATGGGAGGAGCTAGGCCGAAGACTTCAGAAGAAGTTAGGCAAAGCAGCTCATCGCTTCAGAAAGGTCAAAATGACAATTAGGCTCTTATCTTGGAATGTTAATGGACTAAATTCACCACAAAAAAGGAAGAAATTATTTACATATTTGAGACAATTTAATAATGACATAATTTGTTTACAAGAAACTCATATTCGAACTCAAGATCATAAATATTTGATAAATTCTAAATTAGGAACACACTTTATAGCTTCAACCTCGGAAAAAAAGAATGGTGTGGTTATTTATGTGAATAAAAGACTGTCCGCTAAAATTATAGAAGCAGATGAAGATGGTAGGTTTGTTGCAATTGAATTGCACACAGCAAATGGCCAAATTCTTTTGATTGGAATTTATGCTCCGAACCAACAACAGGATCATTTTTATAAGACTCTACACAATAAAATATTGCAATGGGACTATAGATCTATTCTAATAATGGGAGACTGGAATGGAGTAATTGATTCTAAATTAGATAAAAAAAGTTTGGCGAAATCAAGGATCAGACTGCCACAGACTTTTTTTGATATGAAAGAAGATTTGGAATTAAAGGATATCTGGAGAATATATAACCCAAAAGAACTGGACTATACTTTTTTCTCTGACAGACACAGATCTTTCTCCAGGATTGACTTTATCTTGTTATCAGATGATTTACTTATTAAAACAAAAAGAACAAAGATATTTCCAAGAACTTTAACTGATCATAGCTCTGTATGGATAGAAATCGAGATGGGAAAGTCTGAGAGAAGGTCATGGAGACTAAATGAAAATTTGTTCAGATATGAAAAAAATATAATAGAACTTAAAAAACAGATGAAAGAATTTTTTGAAATGAATTTGAATAAGGGTACCCCAATTGAAATAGTATGGGACGCGAGCAAAGCTTATATGAGAGGGGTACTTATTCATATGAACTTCAAACATAAACAGAATCGACAAAGGAAAAGACTTGAATTGGAAGCAGAAATAAAGAATAAGGAACAGTTACTTATTAAAAACCCAACAGATGAAAGAATAAGTGGTGCTATAAAACTTTTGAAAGATCAGTTTCAAATGCTTTTGGCGGAACAAGTTGCAACAAATCTACAATATGCGAAGCATAATACGTTTTGTAATGCTAACAAACCGGGGAGATGGTTGGCTTATACCTTAAGGAAAAAGCAGAGTATACGGACTATTGAGAGTATTGACCTTGGGGGGAAAGAAATTTTCCAACAAAAACTGATTAAAGAAGTCTTTGTAGATTACTACGTTAAATTATATGCTAAAGATGACATACAGAATGGACTTATAGAAAAATATCTAGAAGAGAAAAGAGTCTCAAAAATTACTAGCCAACAAAAAGAAAGAATGAATTACCCTATAACAGTTGAGGAAATAATTGCAGCAATTAAACAATTGAAAACAGCTAAAGCTCCTGGAACAGATGGATTGACAGCAGTGTATTATAAAACTTTACAAGCAGAAATGGTGGAACAACTTAGAGACTTATTTTGTAATATACAACAAGGGGGTAAAATACCCCCATCATGGAAATCAGCATATATTACTTTGATACCAAAAGAACAAGCAGGTCCTAAAAAACCGGAAAATTATAGACCAATATCTCTTCTAAATAATGACTATAAAATTTATGCAAAAGTATTAGCCAACAGACTGATGCCAGTAATTCAAGAGGTGATTAATGACGACCAAGCTGGGTTTATAGAGGGTAGATACATGAAGGATAATGTAAGGCAAGTTATAGATTTACTGGAATATCTTGAGAAGAATAAACAGATCTCTGCAGTGCTGTTTTTTTTGGATGCGGAGAAGGCCTTTGATAGAGTGGATTGGAATTTTCTACTAAAGACTTTAAAAAAAATGGGATTTGGAGACCAATTTATACAGGCGGTTTCAGCAATCTACCAAGAGCAAAAGGCACAGATTATTATTAATGGAAGTCTGACATCAGAGTTTAAAATCGAAAAAGGAACAAGACAGGGATGTCCGTTGTCCCCATTGTTGTTTATTTTAACACTAGAAGTCTTGCTAAATACAATAAGGGACTCTAATATCTTGAAAGGTATAATGATAAGGCAAGAGGATTACAGAATAAAGGCATTTGCAGATGATCTGGTCGTTACCCTAACACAGCCAATGGAATCAATAATCCAGATGAAGGACATTATACAAGACTATGGTAAAGTTTCAGGTTTTAGTCTGAACCAGAAAAAAACTAAGATGATAGTCAAAAATATGACACAAGATCGTAAACACGAGCTTGAAAGGAGGGCAGGTTTTGAGATTGTACCAAAGGTAAAATATCTAGGAGTTCAGGTTGCAGAATCAAATATGAAATTGTTTCAAAATAATTATGAGGTGTTGTGGCGAGAGGTGCAAAAAGACATGGAGACTTGGAAAAAACTGCAGCTGTCTTTACTTGGAAGAATAGCAGCAGTTAAGATGAACATTTTGCCAAGATTTCTTTTTTTGTTTCAAATGATTCCGGTGCTTAAAAATGATAAACAACTAAAAGTATGGCAAACTGGAGTGAATAAGTTTGTCTGGAACGAGAAAAAACCAAGAGTAAAATTGAAAATTATGCAAGATGTTCCAGAAAGGGGAGGTCTTAAACTTCCAAACCTACAGTTATATTATGATGCAGCAGCTTTGACTCAAGCAAGTGATTGGTTTGGAAGGAAAAAGACTGGAATACTAAATGCAGAAAGTTTTGATTTGGAATTTGGATGGCATGCTTATTTATTTTATGACAGCAAAGTGGATAAAGTATTTAAAAGCCATATACTTAGAGACTCTTTGTTGAGAGTTTGGAAGAAGCACCGACTCAAATGGGATTATAAAATACCGCTATGGCTGGATCTTGGTCATATTTTGTGGAATACAAATATAACGTCACTCGGGGGGGTTTTATACAAAGAGGTTCTTTTTACAGATGCGGGCAGATGGCAGCTGAAGACATTACAGACACTGTTGGCTGAAGGGATTAATTTAACTTGGTTACAATATAATCAATTGCAATTGAGATGGAAAGAGGACCAAAGAACTGGTATTATGTTGCATGAGGAAGAATTGGTTAGACATATAAAAGAGAAAGGTCCAATGCATATTAAAAGGCTTTATAATGTTTTGTTAGAAAGGGATTCGGAAACTGAATTAGTTAAAGATTGTATGATTAAGTGGGCACAAAATTTTGAAGAACCAGTGATGTTGGAAACATGGGAAAAAATTTGGGTTCAGAATGTTAAATTTACACAGTCGCAGAATTTGAGGGAAAATTTTTACAAAATGTTTTATAGATGGCATTTAGATCCTAAGAAATTGTCGTGTATGTACCCTAATGTTCAGCCAAAATGTTGGAGGTGTGATTGTTTAGATGCTACATATTATCATATTTGGTGGACTTGTAAGAAAGTTAAGGCTTTTTGGATAAAAATTTGGTGGGTCATGCAGAATGTTTTAAAGAAAAAAATCCAATTTTCTCCACAATTGCTTTTATTGGGTATAGTTGAGGGTTTTACAGTGGATGAAATAAAGTTGATTTTGTATATGATTACAGCAGCGAGATTGTTGATAGGTAAATATTGGAAAAATGAAGCTCTGCCCACCGTAGAAGAATGGATTTTGAAGATGGCCAGCTTCGCGGAGATGGCGAAGATTTCAGCATACTTAAAAGATCGCTCACAAGAGACTTATGAATGTGGATGGAAAAAGTGGATAGATTATGTGCAGAACAAATACCAAACTAAGAAGTATCAAATAGCTTTTCATTGATAGTATTAATATTAAGATAGAAATAGTCGAACTATGTGAAGATGAAAAATGACATGGGGGTCGGGGGGGTTCAAGGTTTTTGTATAGGGGATAATGATATTCTATGGAAGTCCGGGGGGGAGGGGAGGGTCAGGGGGGGTTGGGAGGGGGGGTTGGGGAGTTTGGGGAGGGTTAGGGGGCTGAAAATGGGGTGAAAATGTAATTGTAAAACTTTTACAATAAAAAAAAAAAAAAGAAAGACGCAGTTGTATTGTATGATGTTCTTCCGGAACTAAATTGCAAAGGGTTCATTATTGCTATATAAATTGAGGCGTTCATTAGACAGAGGCTGCAAATTGCCTATCCTGACCTTTTCCTTCAGACAGCAGAAATTGACAGATTTTCCAGGAAAAAGGAATGCACAACAGTAAAGGAAGACTTTAACCATGGCACCAATATCAGGAGAAATATTGTGTCGTGTAAATTATGCATTTTGCTTCACTCTTTCCCTGTTGAGGTTTGTTGTTCAAAGAGGGTATTGTCATGTTGAGGCATGTCATTTCTTGATCATAATACACTCCCTCTCTTTTTTATATTCCCTCGGGATATAATTAGAATTTTAATTTTAATGTTTTAATTTATTTTATTTTTACCAAATGATGTTGTCACCAGAGAACAGTTTAGAATCCCTATTGACTTCTCCACTGAGTTTAAAAGACAGTCAGAGACAGTTTCAAAATAGGGTCTGAAGACCTCCTAAGGGCTAGGATGGTACTAGTCTACCTGATCTCCAGTGACTGAAGGGAGCAGTCTACATTCAGTTACAGAGTAGGAAGCTAATAAATGAATAGAATGGGCAAGGACCATGGATAATGGCTAATGTATTTGACTGATACCAGAGAGATTCAGTTTCTACTCCATCTGCAGCCACAGCAACTCCCTTAATGACTTTAACCCAATCTACCTCATAAGGTTGTTGTGAGGAAATATAGGAGTAGTATATATAATTTTTGCATTCCTGGACAAAGATGGGGTATAGATAAACGTGCATGTTTGTGTGCAAGAGGAAGGGCAAATAAAGCAGGGAACATATCCAGCCTTTCTGACACAGTGAGTCACCTTTTTCCCCTGTAAAAGGGGGTGAAAATTTAGGTGCATCTTATACACTGAATGTAACCCTGCCCACCCACAGTCCCCCACCCTTTGGCCTCTGCCTCCCAGCAGTTTACCTCCTAGCAGCAAGAAGAAACAGCTCATTTCAGCTTCAGCACAGCCTAATTAGCACAAGCTGATTGGATCAGCCTCCCAACTCTCAGCTGTTTTGCTCTCAGCTGTTTTGTGCAGGCCTCTGCTGCTTGCTGCAAGAAGATAAATTGCTGGGAGCAGATATTTTTTTCTTGTGCTAATCAAGCTATGCTGAAAACAAAAATGAAAGTAAAGCAGGCTATTTGCTGTTTGCTGCAAGGAGGCAAAATTGCTGGGAGGCAGAGGCAGATTTCTTTTTCTTGTTTTCCTCACCAAAAAAGGTAGGCGCGTCTTATAGTCCGGAGTGTCTTATACTCTGAAAAATACGGTATATTGGTTCAAATATTGTTGCCCTATAATGCACCGTTTCACTCAGTTAATGGTAATGACAACGAGAGTTTTAATGGTATAGTGTATAGATTGGATTTGCAGGTTTGAGAGTTATATGAACTAAGGGCACCATAAACGGGATAGCTAAATTATATGAATATAAAATACAAAAAATTATAAAATAAATGTGATAATAAATAAAAAAGTCACAGTTCCCCAATCTGGACAAGTTCAGACATGCAAACTTCAGCTTTCAGAATTTCTTCGTCTCTCAAGGTGATAACTCTGGAAACTGAAGTCTGTACATCTAGAAGCTGCCCAGGCTGAAAAACACTGATCAATATTAATAAAAAAAATCTTTATTATTCGTATAGAATATTTCAAAGAGTACTTCACAAATAAAAAGATACATAGATCAGATTGTCATTATCTCTAGTTTGTTTTCATTTAGCAATAATTGTTGGGAAAAATTATTTTAAAGTTTTCACTGAACCAATTCAAAACTAATAACTACATGGAAACTACATTCATGCAAATTAGTCAGTGTGTTCTTTCTTGCTAAGATTGCATCAATATGGCTAATTCACAGAGAGTTGAAGAAGAGATACTTGTTAAAAATAGCAGTGCGTGTAAAGATTACCTAATTGAAGCAATGAAGTACCATTTGTTGCCACTTGAACAAAGAGCTTTGATGAAGTCCACACGAACAAAGTTAAGAACACCTTCCTGCCTTCCAAAGGTACATTTCACTTATATGTACTTCCTTTTCGAATTGCCTTGCATTGTATGAAAAAAATGTATGTGATTTAAGTCACGGGCTCTTTTTTATTTTAAAATATGTATATAATTCGAATAATTGAAATGAAGTAGAAAATTATAGAATTGGAAGAAGCCATTATGTCAATAAGTCTTAATTTCCTGTTCAATTAAAGCATACTTAAATCAATCTAGTAAAATTAATAAAGCAGCCAGAGAGTCTTGTCAGTATTCAGCTGCGTACAAAATGATGCTGACTTGTGTCTACATTCTTGTTAACCTAGGCTAGGACTTCACCTTTTATTTAAGAAAATTTGAAAGCTATTGTGTGGCATTTATCAGACTTAAATAGAGTTACAATTCATAAAGAAACAACTCTCTTAATTAAGATGACTAAGATAACTAAGATGTTTTTTCATTAGTGGGAATTATTTGGGTATAAAGGTAAAGGTAAAGGTTCCCCTCGCACATATGTGCTAGTCATTCCTGACTCTAGGGGGTGGTGCTCATCTCCATTTCAAAGCTGAAGAGCCAGCGCTGTCCAAAGACATCTCTGTGGTCATGTGGCTGGCATGACTAAACGCCAAAGGCACACAGAACGCTGTTACCTTCCCACCAAAGGTGGTCCCTACTTTTCTACTTGCGTTTTTTACGTGCTTTCGAACTGCTAGGTTGGCAGTAGCTGGGGCAAGTAACGGGAGCTCACCCCATTATGCGGCACTAGGGATTTGAACCGCTGAACTGCCAACCATTCAATCGACAAGCTCAGCATCTTAGCCACTGAGCCACCACATCCCTGTTTGGGTATAGCATGTGTTTTTTTCCAGGGACAAGTCAAAAAAGGCTGCACTATATTCATATCTGCAGGGCTTTCCTTGAACCTTTTGAACCCATCCTGAGTAATGCCATTCCGAGAAATGGAATAGTATTGTGGATAGAATTTTTTTTGTTCATTGTCAGAGACTGTTCAGTTTCTCTCTCCCCCACCCCCAATTAATGTGTATCTAAGTTTATGATGTTGCTTCTGTTAAAGGTGATGGTAGTGGTAGGAGGCCAAGCCCCAAAGGCTATCCGCAGTGTGGAGTGTTATGATTTTAAAGAACACCGATGGCACCAAGTTGCTGAACTGCCTTCCAGAAGATGCAGGGCAGGTACCCCAACACTTTCAACTGATGCTTCCTGCATGCAAACTTAAATCTATGTCAGCTATTTCCTTTTTATTGTATGATATAATGTATTTTATTGATTAGTCAATTGACCATATCAGACAGAAGCACCAGCCACTGTAAAATGCAATAAAATGAGATATGATACAGCAAAATGAGATAAAATAGCTAGGTAAATGTAAAGGTTCCCCTCGCACAGATGTGCCAGTCTTTCCTGACTCTAGGGGGCAATGCTCATCTCCGTTTGAAAGCCGAAGAGCCAGTGCTGTCCAAAGACGTCTCTGTGGTCATATGGCTGGCATGACTAAACGCCAAAGGTGCATGGAACACTGTTACCTTCCCACCAAAATTGGTCCCTATTTTTCTACTTCAATTTTTTACATGCTTTTGAACTGCTAGGTTGGCAGAAGCTGGGACAAGTAACGGGAGCTCACCCCGTTACGCAGCACTAGGGATTCGAACCGCCGAACTGCTGACCTTTCTGATTGACAAGTTCAGTGTCTTAGCCACTGAGCCACCGCGTGAGATAAAATAGAATAAAATATACTAGGCAAGATAAAGTGAAGTTAAAAGAGTACGATTTTTAAAAAAGTGTAAAGTAAAATAGAAGAAGAGCTATTTCCTCTTTTTAAAATACGGTCTGGTGTTCATGATATATGAAAAGACTCTTCTACTAGAACAGAACCCCTTTTTTTCCCCAGGAGTTGTATACATGAATGGTCTTGTCTTTGCTGTTGGTGGCTTCAACGGCTCCTTGAGGGTTCGTACTGTGGATTCTTATGATCCAGTAAAAGATCAGTGGACAAGCATTGCTAGCATGCGGGACAGAAGAAGCACTTTGGGCGCTGCTGTATTAAACGGGCTTCTATATGCTGTAGGAGGTTTTGATGGAAGTACAGGTATATAATTTTATATAGTGACATCACCATACAACCCTTCTTTGTATAAGGCATCTAGACTGTGGAGTGTTTTTGTTGCAATAATTCTCACTATCTTCTCCCCTCCCCCACCCCCAAAACACATTTTGGCACACATCTTTTTTCTTAAATTCCAAACAGAAAATTTCATTATCAAACATACAGAAATGCTAAAAGTAAATCATTAGAAGTAGGATACTATAGAAAGTTTTTCAAAATTTATTTTCTAGAGCAGTGATGGCGAACCTTCTTTTCCTCGGGTACCGAAAGTGTGTGTGTGTGTGCAGGATAGCGCACACGCATGTGCCCATACCAATAATTCAATGTCCCCCACGCGCCCCACCCCCCTGCACAACCCCCCCATGTTGTCGCACTCCATGCGCAGCCCCCCATGCTCCCCTGCGCATGTGCTCATGACCTCCCTGCGCCCCATTTTGGGCCTAGTAGGCCTCCCTGAAGCCTCCGGAGGCTGGAAATGGCCCGTTTCCTGACTTCCTGTGGGCCCAGTAGGCCCGTTTTTTGCCCTCCCCAGGCTCCAGAGGCTTTCTTACAGCCTGGGGAGGGTGAAAATGGCCTCCCCACCCCAGAGGCCCTCCAGAGGCCGAAAACATCATCCTAGGGCCTCTGTGCGAGCCTTGTACTTACCTGGCATTCAAAATGGGCCGCGTGGAGACTCCTGGGAGGGAAGGGGAGGCATGGGCGTGGCCAGCTGAAAATCAGCTGGCTGGTGTGCTCATGTGTGCTGGAGCCAAGCTAGGGCAATGGCTCGCGTGCCTGCAGGTATAGCTCTGCATGTCACCTGTGGTATTTGTGCCATAGGTTCGCCATCACAGTTCTAGAGTATATCTTGTTTCTCATTCGTGTCAGAAGAATCATCCTGCGGCTGAATCTATCTTGGGGGAGGGACATGCAGTCAGGCACACAAACACTTACGTGTGCTATTTCAGCAGGTGGCATTACCAGCTGAATTAGTTTGGGCTTCAGGCCAAGCCAGATTGGATCTGGGTTAAAAGTTGGATAGGAGACCATTGGGGGATTCTGCCGGCTAAATTTGGGAAATCAAAAAAGTGATCCTAAAAGAAGGCATTGGTAAACCAGTGCTGTTGCATAGATATGTCGAAGAAGTCATCAGAAGGAAAAATCTGTGCAAAGGAACTTTTATTTATGCAGTGAATTTTAGCCAGTTATCTCTAATGGTAGCCAAACGGTATGCTTTTAGATGCTTTTTACTTACTGCAAAACAACAACAACAGATTCAGTAATGCTTCATTTTGATTAGGTTTCTTTATGCTTTATTACAGGTTTATCCTCAGTAGAAGCTTATAATATGAAGACTAATGAATGGTTTCATGTAGCTCCAATGCACACAAGGAGAAGTAGTGTTGGAGTAGGTGTAATTGGAGGTAAGATTTCTGAGTTGACTTTTCTCTCTGCATGACTCAGCTTTTTAGGTATCTAATCCTAAAGGCCCTGCCTATTCAAAGAAAGCTCATTAAGAATGTTATGAAGGCAGAGTGGAACTTTATTTTGAATGGAAGGCCCAGGAATGCTGCTTCACTGTTTCTGCTCTACTTTTCCATCCTTCTTTCCTATCCTTTTTTGTGCTGTGGCTCTGACACCATTTGCTTGGCTTATTCTAGAAAGTAAAATTATTCCTTTTATGAAATGCCTATTCAGATAGAAGGTTGTTTTTTTGGTGGGGGGGCTAAAAAGCTGCTGGGAAATGGGTTAATGGTTTACATTATAAATATTTTTTCCTCGTTGAGTGAATAGCCTGATTAAGATTTTTATTTTCATCCATAAAAATATTTGACCCATAAATTAGGGAAGTAGGTTTATAGAATGAACAGAATAATGTATACTTTAAATCATATCTTTCAAAAGCCGTTAAAATGACACTTTTTCTATTTTTAAAAAAATTAATAAATGTTGCACTTGTAATTTTCAAAATGTTTACAACTAAATTAACGTAAAAAGAGTACATTTGTCCTTACAACATGAATAGACTAGACTAGACCAGACCAGACCAGACCAGACCAGACCAGACCAGACCAGAATAGAATTTTTTATTGGCCAGGTGTGATTGGACACACAAGGAATCTCTCTTGGTGCATACACTCTCAGAGTACATAAAAGAAAAGATACATTAATCAAGAATCACTTAAAGAAGCACTTACTGTCATTCAAGGCTATAGCATGTAAACTGGAAGAAATCAGTTTGTTGATACAAAATAGCGTTAATTCTCTATGAAATGCCCTGTATGTATTTGAATATTGCTGTTGTATGTTAATGTACAATTATAATAAATTATAGGGTTGTTTAGCAATAAAGCTTAATCTTTTCTATATTTGTCTATTAAAAAAGAAGGGAAAAAACACCAAACAAATATTTATATTTTAAATATGCTATCTAGTGATTAGATAGATTGGCTATCTATATATGTTTGTGTGTGTATAGCTATGTAATATATGCACATTTGCACACATATGTCTCCTAAACCTATTTCCAGGTATGTTGTATGCAGTTGGTGGCTATGATGGTGCATCGCGTCAGTGCCTTAGCACAGTGGAATGTTATAACTATAATTCAAATGAGTGGACCTATGTTGCAGAGATGAGTATTCGACGTAGTGGAGCTGGTGAGCAATCAAAGTTAAATTACGTTTATACATAAAATCTCTTCCTCCCTGCCCTCTCTCCCTCTCCCTCCCTCTCTCTTCCCCCCTTACTTTCTCTCTCTCTCTCTTTCTCTCTCTGCCTTTGAATCAGTTTTAACTTTTGGCAAATGCCCCGACAGTCACTGCAGTTTTTACAACAAGATTATTTTGGAAGTAGGACTAGAATTCACAGTGTTTTGGTTTCTAGCCTGATGAATTAACTGCTGCACTAATAGCTGGCTGGAGAATTCTGGGAGTTGAAGTCCACAAGTCTTAAAGCTGTCAAGTTTGAAGACTTCTGCTCTAGAAAACTGTACACAATCTTTACATCTAGCTTTCTAGGTCAAACACCTCCGTAATTTTTTTAAAAAAAATTAATTTATATGCCTCCTGTCAGCGTTCCAAATTAGGCTCTCTTCCAGTGCTGACATGAACGAGATGAAGCATAGAGCAGAAGCTTGATTTATTGCTGAGATGAACTTTTACCTAGTTTTTTGTATGTTACAGATAGTGTTTCCTGGGTGACGAGGGTGGGGGCCACATTCCTGTGAAAAGAATGTGCCGGGATGTAGAGATGGATCTGCATGATGGCCAATGGGACATTGGGGTTGGAGAGCGGAAGAGGAGGAGGTTGAAAGGAGGGGCCAGTTTGGCTGCAACTTGAATCAGGAATGTCGGATTCTGCTATTCTTAAAATAAAAGTGATTCATTAGAGACTTTGTGCTTGAGAATGAAGTTTATTTAAGATAGCACCGAAACCTGACACCGCCCTTCTCCGGAGACTCAGGGCGGCTTACAATGCGTTAAGCAATAGCCTTCATACTTTTGTCAATTTATACAAAGTCATCTTATTGCCCCCACAAACTGGGTCCTCAATTTACCTACCTTAGAAAGGATGGAAGGCTGAGTCAACCTTGAGCCTGGTGAGATTCGAACTTACAGTAATTGCAGACAGCTGGTGTTAATCACAATGCTATCAGTCTGCTGAGCCACCAGGCCCTGTAGTTTGAAGTAATGCCACCAGGCCTTTTGTAGTTTGAAGTAATGCTTCAAACTACAAAAATCCCTGTTCAGGGTCTCTTCCGGGTTTATCCCCTTTTAAACAGCCTTCTGTCTCCAACCAAAATTCTAGAGACTCTATAGAAGTCTGTTTTAGTCATCAGTGTTATGTTGCCTTAACCATAAATGACGAAGACCTCCCCCCTTTTATTCAGAACGTGGTTTGTGGCTCTGTAACATTAGCTGAAGGATAAAGATCACAGCCCCTGCATTCCAAAGGCTAAAATGTGCAGTGCATTTTTCTATTTAAAGGGATAAACTTTGTTTCATCCCAATTTAAATCCTACATCCATCCATCCATCTAGCACCTCCATTCATCTATGAAGTTAGCTGTAGCTCATGAAAACCTAAGCCTTTTCATAACATTTCTTAGACTGAGAAGGTAGCACCAGACTCCTGATCTACCATAATATAGAATATTATTAAATCTATTTAATATATTTTGCATTTAAAAAAATCACAATGTGACTGCAATTTTTGGATTTTTATACTTAAGATCTTGGAGGAGGGCTTGCAAATGATGCTCTCGTATTGAAAAATATTTGTGTCGTGTGATCTCTGACTTTTTAACAATTAAAATCTTGATGCAATTCTCTCCACTATTCATTAACTTTTTAAAAAAATTGATAGCATTTGAGAAGACAATAGACCCTTTTCTCTGATTTCTGAATATTTTTTATTTTCTCTTTGCAGGTGTTGGGGTTTTAAATAACTTACTCTATGCAGTTGGAGGACATGATGGCCCTTTAGTTAGAAAAAGTGCTGAAGTTTATGATCCCACCATTAATGTATGGAAACAAGTTGCAGATATGAACATGTGTAGGAGAAATGCAGGTAAATTATTTGAAGTCATAAAGAACTTTTTAATAGTCAGTTTGAAAAAACACTAGTTTTCATGCAATTTTTAAAAGTCATCAGTACAATCATAAATAAGGCAATGGAATATGTTAAGAGTAGCCTGTTATATATAGGCATAAAAATATAGGTTTGTTTTCTTAATGGATATACGCTCAGACAACATTATAGCAGTTCCCAGCAACTTTAAAACTAGAATGCTTTCTACTGTTTCAATATTATAGCACATAAGTAGAAGACAAGGGAAAAAAAACAGAATTATGATATAGTTCTACCAAGACTGAATTGGTCATGTTTAAATTGCTCATTATTTTCTGTTTTGTTTTTATTTTGTCTTAATTGTTAGCTGCTCAGAGTCATGTATGTGAGATGTGACACTATATAAATTTAATAAACACATGCACACTGTTCAAGTAAACAATGCATATTTTTTGGCTTAAGCATTTTCCATTAAAATTACTCCCAAAGATGCTTGCAAACATGAACTTAAGCCATTTCTTAAATGGGATATTTTAAATTTAATTTTCTTTACAAAAAATACACAAAAAGCCATGAACAAAGCAGATTGAAAAACCGTAATGTACACTTGCCCAGTAGATAACCTAATGAATTGTTAAATTATATTACAAAATAGCAATAGCACTTAGACTGCTTTATAGCTCTCTCTAAGCAATTTACAGAGTCATCCTATTGTCCCCAACAAGCTGGGTCCTCATTTTACTGACCTCGGAAGGATGGAAGAGTAAGCCAGCCTTGTTCCAGTGAGAATTGAACTGCCGAACTGTTGGCAATTAGCAATCGACAGTCAACAGAAGTAGCATACAGTTCTGCATTCTAACCACTGTGCCACCATGGCAAAAAAAAAAAAAAAAAAAAAACCTAAACTAATTAACTAATTTAAACTAATTGTTTAAACTAAAAATTATGTTAAATTAATAACAATTCTCTAAATATATCACATCATGTTTAATAATAATCTGTAAAATTACTATTCTTGTAAAGTATCATGATTCTGTTTTTGTGCTGTAAACTGTAAACCATCCTGAGGTGCTGGGAATGAGGTAGAATATAAATTTAATAAATTTCTATTGTTGTTGTTGCAGTTGTTTGTTCCTCCAATTTTTCTTCCAAAACTAAACTACGGTAGCAAATATTGCCTGGATAGTGAGCAACCAAGTGATAATGTTTTATGTCTTTTTCATATTAGGGGTTTCTGCTGTGAATGGACTTTTATATGTAATTGGAGGAGATGATGGCTCCTGTAACTTGGCCACAGTGGAATATTATAACCCAATGACAGATAAATGGACAGTTGTATCATCATGTATGAGTACAGGAAGAAGTTATGCAGGTATTGAAAAATAAATTTGGAAAATACTGTTCCCTTCTAGAAGAAAAATTGGTATATTTTCCAGCTTAGGAATTGCTTTATCATCATCATCATAATCATCACCTCTATTTTGAGTATCAGGAATGGAAGGAAGTATGGCAACGACATTAGCAGAATAGGCAGGATCTTTTACTTTTAAATGGAAGTCATATCAGTTGTAGCATATGGTGCAAAATAAGTTAATAATTGTGGAATCATTGATCCTGTGGTCAGGCAAGGAGAGAAGTAAATGACAAAATGCATATTGTGATATCACAATGCAAGTTTTATCATTTTGAGATTTTGTTGAGAAGTCTGTGGATTTGGATAGCTTATACTTTTTTAGATTCCGTATCCTGTCTTCAGTAAGGTGGTACTCGTGACAAGTATTACAAGCATATGAAGCATTTGTGAACAAATCTTCTCCAATATTACTTAGGAATGTTCCAATACAAAGAATTGATCTCTTGCATCTCTCTTTCTAGGTGTGACTGTTATTGACAAACCATTGTGAATTGGTGCAGATATTTTCCCTCTTGATTATGCACTTAAAAAGCAAGCTTTAACAAGTAGTGTTGAAGTGATTAAGCATCCAAGCACTTCTCAACTTGTAGCTGTGCACTGAGACATGTTGGAAACTGCAATTAAGGTTTAAAATGAAGATTATTCCAGGTTGAAGCAAAGTGTAGCATTATTCCACAGTAGGCTGCATCTACTGGAGATGTACAAACTGTATGGACCTTATTTGCTGGATTTCTAGACAAAACTCATTTTCTTAAGAGCCAATCATGTCTCCCATATGGTTGACTATAGATTTTTTTTCTAGTAGAACATAATATGTTCTGTGGAAAGTTAAAAAATAAAGATTTGGCGGGGGGGGGGGGTTAAAATGTCCATGAATAGTAGGTTTTATGTCCGCATTACTTTTTCTCACTCATCTTTGGTTACATTACAAATGTTTGCATATTTATAAATTTTCTTTATATTTGTTAGGGACTTACTGATATTATTTATAACTGGCATGGTATTCCAAAATTTGCCAGTACTACATTGTAAAACAGAGGTATATATTTTGATATTTACTAATGCCATGAAACTGATACCATACAAAACTCAATTAAAAAGTGTTTTAACTCATATTGTTGATTTGTATTCAGCAAGATCCCTTTGTTATGTTTTAACGTATTTATCTTAATTGTAATTGGGCATGATAATAATTATGGAATAAAATGAATGTAGGGGGTTATTTTACTTGCATGGCATTTAAAACTCTTCCTGTATAACTATTTAAAAAGTTGGTGTAACTATTTAAAACTGTTAGCTACTATTAGTTACTGTATTATATGTGAACATATTTGTACAAGAAATACATTAAACTTCTGGATGTGTTAAATTTGACCCAAAGTATTGTCATTTTGATCTGTTTTCTTTAATAAAAATTTACATACTTGTTTTCTCAAGTTTGGGGTTGCTTTTTATCTGATTGCTCTTTCATTGGCAGATAGCTTCCGTCTCATCAGCTCATGAAACAATACCAAAAACAGGTTATGGAACTAGTTAATGTAATACGTTGATTTTATTTCTAGTGCATGATTTAGTACTATGGTATTTGAAGTGTAGGGACATAATAATAGTAGAATAGGTAGAATTACTGGGACATAATAATAACTTGCTGTTTTGCTTCTGTAAGAATTGCTTAGCTAAGAATTAGAATTGCTTCGACCATTTGCTCCTACCAGTGATCTAACTTCTGTTCTTGTTATCTTGTTTTTCTGTACAACTCTGCACTTGGTGGATATCTCAAGAAGCAGGGTTGCTAAGCACCCAGCCCCTCTGTTGCTAAGCACTCAATCCCCTGTTCCTTACTGCACTGCCAAAGGAAGTCATGGGCCAAGGGGCCAGAATTGGGTATTAAGCTAATGTCTCTGAAGGTATAAAAAGATGCCATACCTTTCCCAAGGTGTGGCTATTCCTTACATGCATTATATCTGTATGTTCTGGATATAGTTTCACCCAGGGGTGAAATTTACTTATCTTTGCTCTACTGGTTTGCAAATGTGAGCATGCATGCGCAGAGGGTCAAAAACAGGACGTGATGACGTCCAGGTGGGTGGGCGGAGCCTCCCGCCACCGGGCTACCGGTTTGCCCAAGCCGGATAGAACTGGCTGAATTTCACCACTGGTTTCACCCAGTATTTTGTTTTGGCCATAAATATAATCTGCTGCTTTTTGCAAGCCTCCTCTTGAGTCTCATTCTCTTTGGTATCTCATTGGCTTGGGGAAGCTTCTGGGACCTTACATTTTCTGGTGCCCAACAACATGTGGCTCGAGGGCATTGTTCCTTTGAGGTTGCTGCATTCAGCTGCTCACAAGCTGAATTTCTTTGTAGTTCAGTGGCCTTCACTACGGCGAACGGAAGAAACCAGCTGGGACCAGAGGCGAAGTCAAGAGCGCTCCTGGAAAACTTTATCCAGTGACTTTGACGGAGTCACTTGTTGGCAGGCTCCAATTCTGCCTACCCTGAATGCCTAACCAAAGAGGCTTGCACAGAGGATTGTGGAACGGAGCTCTTCTAAGTGAGTAGAAAGTTTTTTTGGGGGGAAGGGGTGGGGAGTGTTTCCTTGTGTGTGTGAGTGACTGGGATGTGGGAAATACCTACTAGAGTTTTGCCTAACTTTGAAAGGAGTGTGACTGGTGGAATGACATGGAATTTTGAAGTTCAGGGGATGGTTCTGACCAAACGTCAGACTGGCAGGGGAGGTCCAGGAAAAAGGGAGGGTTTGGTGAGGCTTTGAACCAATGGAAAGGTCTGGGAAATCCCCTCAGGAGAAAGAGAAGGTATAGTTAGGATTCGAGCTGATGGAAAGAAATCCCATGGGGAAAAAATGGGCAACCATACTGGTAGCCTGTTCGAAACAAATAACCTAGTAAAAAGAATAGGGCCCTGTTTTCCATTAGGCTGCGTGTTAGCCCACTGGAACACATTAAAAACATGTTGTGAAAAAGAAAAAAAGTATAAATAATTTATTTTTTAAATGTTGTGGTAGTAAAAGTTGCTTTTAAAAATGTCTTTTAAAAAGAAAAATAAATGGAAATTTGAAAGGACAAAACCTCCACAGGTCTGGAAATCTTGTTTAATTTGTGTGTGTGTGTGTGTGGGTGTGTGTGTGTGATCATTTCCAAACCTGCAGGGAGGATGAGACCCTCTAATAAAAATGGAGCTCATTGGCTTGTGAAAAAGTTCCCTGAAATAATTATAAGCATGAAATTATATTTTTGTATGTGAAATTGGTTTACACAAAAAGTCTGATTGCAGTACAAATGTGAGTGTGTGTGTGTGTGTGTGTGTGTGTGTGTGTGTGAGATGCCCCGAGGCTCATAAGGAGTGATAAGGTGAAGTGATCCTGAGACCTGGGAATGCCTGTATGTTTAACCGCCCAACCCCCACCCACCCACCCCCGCCCTCCAGATTCCCTTTCGTATAAAGAAACAGTAAGTTGCAAAGTTTTGTTGTAGTAGTAGTGAAGTAAGTGAAAAAGGCAATGGCCTTTTTCAAGAGTGTTTGCAAGAGAAAAAGATGGGAGAAATCCCATGGAGGATGTGGGAGAGAAATTTGTGGAGAAAGGAGGTGAGAATTCTGTGTAATTTAAACATTTTTCCACTCTATATTCCTCCCCCACCCCCCACCCCCCCCACCCCATCATTCTTTTACACAAGGATTTTTTGCCTTGGAAGAACAAGAGAAGCAGGCAAGAAGGGAAATGCAGTTTTTCTGCTCATTTTAACCATCTCCCCCCCTCTCTCTGCCAAGTCTGTCTGAGAAAGGCTGGGCAAATGGGTGACCTGTCCTTGCAGCCTTGCCTTTCACTGTTTTGGTCTGTTTCATTTGCATATAAAAGCTATGCAGATATATTTTCTTTTCTGCTCTGAATACAATTTTGATTCTTTTTTCTGGAAATTTTTGAGGTTTCCAATGCTTAATTAAACCTATATAAAAGAAATGATTTTGAAATATTTTGTTTACATTTGTAAATGTTTTTAACCTGATGAGAATTTGCTTCCATCTGAAGGAATCTCATTTTATTTTACTAAAAGCAGAGAATTAATCCTAAAGTTTGACCCAAATATATTTCATAGTATTGACTAAATACCTCATTTAGATCGTTTGTTTTATTTTTGAAACTGTTCTTCTTACCTCCCTCTTTTCTGTCTTTATGTCTGCATGCATTTTGAATGCTTCTGAGTCAAGGTGCTCCATTCTATAGCATTTTGTTTGTTTGTTAGCAGCACAAGTTGTTGCCCTTTTAGGTATTGTCACAGAGATGAGTTAGAAATTACAATATGTAGAAAGAGAGACAAAATACTTAGGACATTTAATTAATGAAAGAAGTAGCATAAATAACACCTGAAGGAGCTGAGGAAATTTCTAGGATTGACTGGATATTGTAAGCTGTGAATAGATAATTATGCTATTTTGAATAAAGACTGGTATGCAAAAGAGCTTAGTGTTACATGGATAAGGGAATGGCTTTTGAGGGTTTTAATCCAGAAGTGGGGAGGAAAGAGAGAGTCAGTAACATTTTTGTCTAAAATGTTAGATCCTGATGTTAAGGATTGCCAGATTGTGTTCAATCAGTGGCAGCTGTAAGTAGAAATGATTAAAATGTTGTTTGAAGAGGTATAAATATATATCTTTGACAAAGTATTTGAAAATTAGAGATAAGATTTAAGGAAGTAACTTGGTTTATTATTATTATTATTATTATTATTATTATTATATAAAGAAAAAACAGTTATATAATTAATCGATTTTATTAAGATGTTGGAGTGTATTATTTGGAATAAGACTTAAGGAAATGTACGGTATAAAATGTTTTGGTTTATTATTTTGATATGAAATGAATGATTGCAATATTAGGGATTATGTTAAATGAGATTTAAAACTTAAGGGATTTAATATAGAGATGAAGGGAAAAATGGAATTTGGTTAAGATTAGAGTTAGGATGAATGGGTAATATTGATTTTAAGAAAAAAAGAAGGAAGGAAGGAAGGAAGGAAGGAAGGAAGAAAGAAAGAAAGAAAGAAAGAAAGAAAGAAAGAAAGAAAGAAAGAAAGAAAGAAAGAAAGAAAGAAAGAAAGAAATAGAATAAATACTATGGCAAAAAGAGAATATATAAATTGTGTTGAAATGACTAAAAAAATTTTAAATTTGTGAACCCACCAATACTCTGTTCAGAAAAAATACATTGTATGTCTGTCTGTCTGTGTGTCTAAAAAATAAAAAAAACTTAAAAAAAAAAGCAGTGGCAGCTACGGCAGTGTTAGTGAGGGAAAGCAGAAAATTGTCTTTTGGAGGAGCCCTAGTGCCCCTCCTCAAGTGAGGTGGATCTTGAACCAAAAAGCCAGTCGATGACTGACAGATTCAAGGATTTTAACCACTGATGTTCGCTAGAATCCAACTAGGATGATCGGATATTGGTGCTGAGAAGGAGTCAGTTTGTTTATATATGGGAAAAGAAAATGGTAGAAGGTATTGTAAGAGAAGAGGTTTTGGTATAAACTAGAAAGTTAAGTTGGTTTGCACAGAGTTGTGAATTGTATGCCTTAAATCAAGCTTTGAATTCCTTTGAAGCTCAAGGCAATAATTTAGCAGACTTGGAAGCCAGGATGGTAGCGGCAGAAGGAACTGAATGTTTAACGTTAGGTGAGAAGAACGAGTTAAAGAAAATGTGAGCAGTAGAAAGTGGGGAGGTAAATCAGGGGTAGTACCTGATGGAAGGCAAACGTTGATTTTGGACATTACGGTAGTCATTGGGGGACTAAGGTATGATGTGACTTGTTTGTAGAAGCTTATGGATGCTGTGGATTGTGACAAATATGAGAAAAATGTATAGTATGTAAAACAGTAAACAAGTTCTACACATAAAGAAAAGGGAGGGGAACTTTAGTGTGAGACCATTTCAATGCATTCGAGTTGATTTTATTAAACTACCTCAAGTAGGGAAACATAAATATTTATAGTGGGTCACTTGACTGGGTGGGTTGAGGCTTATCCAGCCATGAAAGCCACTGCAGTAGTAGTCACCAAAATTATATTGGAATAGATTATACCTAGATATGGAGTAGTAGAAGCTATAGACAACAACCAGGGACTCATTTTCCTGAAAAAGGGCTTCAATCAATCATGGAAGCAGTGGGAATTCAGTGGGAATGTCATGTTCCGTGGTATGCAAAATTGTCTATGCCGTGAGCCAAATCTTTACCCTTGACCTTGCCTTCTGAAATGATCTTTGGATTTCCACACTTGGACAGAATGGGGGAAATTCACAATATGAAACTAAAGATATGTCTGTAAAGAACTGGATACTTGGCCTCTCCTCTTCTTTATCTTGTCTCAGAAATGAAGGGTTACTAGCTCAAACCCTACCTCTCGATTTTGGTCATATGTTCCAGCCTGGTGATGGGGTCCTGATAAAACCTGACATGAGGAAAAACTTAACCAACCCTGGGACAGTTCCTGCCAAATCCTGCTGACCACTGAAACAGCAATCCAAACTAAAGACAAAGGGTGGAACCACTGTACGCGTGTAAAAGGACCAGTGGAAGAACTTAAAGAGTGGAAGTTATTCCTGTAGAAGACTTGCTGAGAATAATCATTTCCAAAAACTGATGTAGTCATTGTGGTATGAATGGGTTTTGTTTGTGATTTTTCTCATTGCAGGAGTAGCAACCTTTTGGTCTTTCCGACCTGAGTGGTGGCCTATGTTAGTCCATCTGAAGATCTCAAAAGAAGCTGTGCAACTTCGCAGTCTACAGATTGTGTTGGTTCTATGATTGTAACTGTATCACTGAATGTTGTTGTTATTATTGTTGTGATTGTGAACTGATATATGTCTGTGGGGAATAGTAGGACACTGTGATTGTCGAAATGTGCAAGGGATTGCTCCCCATAGAAACTCTATTCCTATATATATCCTACCGGAGGATTGGGGCATTGAATCAGATCAACCTGACTTGAACACAGTAGTCCTAGGAGATAGTGTTATCATAATCCCTGACAATATAAAATGTATTGATTTAATGCAATGGTTCAATATTTGGGAATAATTTTCTTATGCATAGGACTAACAGGAGAATATCATGCAATGATAAGTATGAAACATATTACAAGCAAGGTTGTTTTTTTCGCTTATTGTCACCTTTCAGTCTGGATTTAACCTAACACAACCTAGTAACCCATTTGAAAATATAACTAGACTGAGTGTGTGATGGACAAATGTAGTAACTCTTAATTGGCATGCTCCAGCTGGTTTATATTGGATATGTGGAATGTTTGCCTATGTGCAATTGCCTAGGCGATGGTATGAAGCATGTATATTAGGCAATGTGAAACCTAGTTTTTTCTACTGCCCATAAACAAGGTAAAAGACTGGGTGTACCTGTTTATGAGAAAGTAGGCCACAAATCTAAGAGAATGTTGAGAATGGAAGGATGATGTCTCCAGAAAGAATAATTCAGGTATATGGACCAGCCACCTGGGCAGAAGATGGTATGTATGGTTGTAGAACTCCCATTTATATGCTGTTTAAAATTATAAGGTTATAGGCAGTGCTTAAATTTAATAGCTAAACAGCTCACTGTTTAAAACAGCAATATCTCAGAATATGTTTGCTTTACTCTTTTTGTTAGCAAAAGTAGTAGGTGTGTGTGGAAAATTTAATCTCACAAATTTTGTTTGCAAAATTTATGATCAGAAAAGCTCTACAGGGCAAAACTGCCAAAGGGGAGAAGGTCGCACACATCCCAGTACACACTTGGACTGGGGCAGTTGACTTCACCTGGTTTGGCAGTCCCTTCTCTTATTAGAAAAGGATTGGATTTCTAGTGTTGTTAACCTTTGGAGGTCTCCTCCTCCTCCTCTGTTTCATCCCTTTAATCCAACGCATAGTGTCTTCTATCCCTCCCGATAAACCGGCAAATATCATGGTCCTCCAGACCGTCCCCATACACCTCTAGTTCACCATTGACAGGACACATCCTGTTCAAAATAAAAAAGGGAGGAATTGTAGAGACATAATAGTAGAATAGGTAGAATTACTGGGACATAATAATACTTGCTGTTTTGCTTCTGTAAGAATTGCTTTGCTAAGAATTGGAATTGTCTCGGCCATTTACTCCTACCAGTGATCTAACTTCTATTATCTTGTTATCTTGTTTTTCTGTACAATTCTGCGCCTGGTGGATATTTCAGGAAGCGGATTTCTAAGTACCCAAACCAGTGGTAAAATCTAAAAATTTTCGCTACCGGTTCTGTGGGCGTGGTTTGGTGGCCATGTGACCAGTGGGCATGGCCACTCACTGTTAGAGCCAGGAGCTGCACATTCTGAAGCACATTCTGCCCTTCTGAAGCCCTCAACACTTTGAGTTTTCCTCCGCCATATGGCTTGACTGCCCAAGTGAACCTTGGAGCCTTTTCTTGCCCTGCTCTCCATCCCGGAGGGTGACGCATCCCCCCCACCAATCCTCTGTACAAACCGCCAGCCCCATTTCTGCAAAGACAGAGCCCCCCTTGGAGGGCGATTGAAAGAGGAGAGGGGGATGCTGTAGAAAAGGCCGCCTTCCATCCCTGCCCAGCGCTCCTGTTGAGTAGGCGGGCGGGCGGGTGGGGCCGGGGCCACCAGGGATGATTGCTACCAGTTCAACAAACCAATGCCAATCAACACTACCGGTTTGCCCAAACCAGTCCAAACCAGTAGGATTTCACCCCTGACCTAACCCCTCTGTTGCTAAGCACTCAACCCCCCTGTTCCTTGCTGCACTGCCAAAGGAAGGCAAGGGCCAAGGGGCCAGAATTGGGTATTAAGCTAATGCCTCTGAAGGTATAAAAGGACGCCATACCTTCCCCAAAGTGTCGCTATTCCTTACATGCATTATATCCAGGGGTGGGTTCTACTTACCTCTGCTACTGGTTCGTAGTGGGAGCGCACGCGCGAGGCTTCTCAGCATGCACAGATCATTTATGATGACATCTGGACGGAGCCTTCCGCTGCCATTACTACCGGTTTGCAAGAACCGGACCGAACCGGGAACAATCCACCACTCATTGTATCTGTGTGTTCTAAATATAGTTTCACCCAGTATTTTGTTTTAACCATAAATAAAATCTGCTTCTTTTTGCAAGCCTCGTCTTGAATCTCACTCTCTTTGGCATCTCAATTGTTCGAGGAAACTTCTGGGACCTTACAGAAGCTTTGGACTACACTGAAGCGCTGTACTCCTTATGATTGAAAAAATTACTGAGAAGTTAGTTAATGAATGTTGGAGAAGAAGCATTCTTCAATTAAATGAATATCTGATTGCTTTTAAAATGGTAGAACATTTCAGGTTTACATTCTGAGAAGTGTCCATTAACTACAGTCAATCAAAACAGATGGTAAAACAGGTAGGTGATGAGCTTTTGCACACCATAAAACTATCCTTGAAAATATGATACAAGAAGAACTAGTTCGTTGAATACAATACAATACAATACAATAATACAATTCTTTATTGGCCAAGTTACCCAAGGAATTTGCCTTTGGTGCAGATGCTCTCAGTGTACATAAAAAGTGTACATAAAAAGACAAGATACATTCGTCAAGAATCATAAGGTACAACACTTAATGATGGTCATAGGGTACAAATAAGCAATCAAATCATACCAGGAAACAATCAATATAAAACACACCTCAAGTAGGAAAAAGGTTAGAACTTGGCCAGTAAGATTCCATAACTAATTGGCCGCATCTGGGCTGCAAAACCCGAGAAAATTGTGTGTCTTTAGTGCTAGTTTTGCAACCCAGATTGGGAATAGGAATGTCGTGGAAGAAATAAATCAATATACCGTAAACCTTTATCTCTATTAAGATCTACTTTAACAAATGAGCCTCAGGAGTAGTTCACAACAAACTGTTTTTATTTATATAGAAATAAAACAATGTCTATTCAAATACTAAATCGTATTTCATTCCTTTGCTTAAATATCCTGTCAGCTATAATAATAACTTTTATTTGCAGTCACAGACCAAAATACAAATATAGTTGCAAAAGAATGTGGGAAAGTAACATCATAAACAGTTGGCTACCAGAAGCCTTGGCTGAGAAGAATTACAGCGTTCTCCTCTAATAGTTATAGCTCTTTAAAAAAATTTAGAAACCTGAAAAGTAATGTGTGAGGAACCATCCCCTAAACAATATAAGGTCAAATTACTAGCATTGGATCCAGAGAGATCTGTTTCTAGGACAGAGAGTAATTTAGTCCTGCCTGCGTTATACATAGGGCAGTATAAAAGAACATGCTCCACAGTTTCAATCTCAGTTCTATCACAGGGGCATAACCGCTCACTTATCGGGAGCCTCTTAAATTGTCCATCCAGCAATGCTGAGGGCAAGACGTTGAAACGAGCAAGGGAGAAGCTATATATGACTATATATATGTCAGCTACGAAAAAAAAAATGTGTGTGTGTGACTTTGTGTGTGTGTGTGTAATTGCTCTAAGCAATGTTAGTTCTGGCTATTCTTCCTCAGAAGAAAGAGTCTTGTAAACCATCAGAAGAGCTAAATCAACAGAACCAACAAAAGAGCACAGTTTCCTGTCAAGAATCTCCTTTTATACTGTCAACTGTGACAGTTAGGGGAGGGAATATAAAAGCCTGGGAGATTCAAACCTATTAGCTGCTTTCTGATTGGCTTATTTACTTGTCCATGCCAAAAGCCATTAATAGGCACAGCAAATGAGAAATAACTTTTCTCTGACAAGGAAGAACAAAAATGGAGCCTCGGTTTCTTTGTATAGAAAATCAAAATGTTTTGGAGAAATATAAAAATAAATGGGAAGATATAAAAATTGTGGAAAGGAAATTAGGTACATGTTTATGTCAAATATAAATAAAATAACTAGAATGATAGAATATATTATAAGGGTATATATATATATATATATATATGATACACTAGAAATATATCTATAAAAGATACATTAAGATAAGAAAGAGAAAATGTATAAATATGGATCACTGATGCGAAGATGTTGAAAAGAAGATGTAAATATCTGTTTTTGTTTGTTTTTTAAAAAAACTTTAATAACAATATTTTTTTAAAAAAAGAAAATCTTTTTTTTTTTTTTTTTTTTTTGCTCAAGTAGCTTAGGCTATTCATTTTTACTGTATGTATGTCAATGAAAGCATGCTTGAAAGTCTGCATTCCTTAACCACGGCCTCCGTGTGTTGTCGAGCGAGTGCACGCCTGATCGTGACGACATCTCATGCTTTAGCCAATCGGAGCAGCGCAAGCCTTCAGAGCTATTCCCGGGGAGCTTCTTTCTAAAGAGCTCACACTGAGGACGAATTTGCTTTTTTTTCCCCTTCCCTCCACTGGAGCTTTGCAGAGAGAGCTGCGCCAGGTAAGCGAACCAGAGCCATCGCTCGAGTGTGATTGTGTGGTTGTGTGGTCCTGTGCCTTTCCAGCATTTCTGCAGCGCAATGAACCAGTCTCATCATGCGGAGGGTGGAAATGCAGGAACAGGCACTTTCCCGAAGTGAATTCATTACCTTTTAGTATGTTAGCCTATTAAACATCCCCAAAGAATGACAAATCCCCTCCGCATGTTTATTTGTGTGTGTTTTGCTTCTTTCCCCTTTTATTAGTGTGTGTGTTTGCGGGGGAGGGAGGGATGGATATTGTTTAGCTGTGATGCATGATCATTTTAAGTAATTTCTAATGCATCTCCGTCAGAAACAAAGCAGATTTCTGAATTAGGGAGGGAGATTTGTTTCTTGCAGATGAGGGGATCATTGAAAGGTACTTCTCCAACAGGTAATACTAATGTGGATAAAAGAAAGGAATAATACAGAGTCAGATATATGAGCTCTAAAGGATCCTCTCTATTCACATTATTATAAGGGAAAGACATGCTTAGATACATGAATTCTGAGAGACCCTCTCTATTCACATTATTATAAGAGAGGAAAGTGCTTGCTTGGAGATTACATTAATGTTATGTATGTATCTATTTTGTGCGGGAAATTCAAATGTTCTGTGAATCAGTTTAGTTTAGTTTAGTTTATTTGATTTGTATACCGCCCTACTCCCGAAGGACTCAGGGCGGTGAACAGCCAAACAATAAAATAACATAGATACAAAAATTTAAAAAAACAGATAAAATCAAATTAAATCATTTTGGCCCAGACAGAATTAAAACACCCCAATAATTTAAAAACAGATTAAAATTTACATATTTAAAAAAGGGAAGAGATTAGGCCAGGCCCGCCTGATGGAATAAAAAGGTCTTCACAGCGCGGCAGAAGGTGCGCAGATCCGGGATCCTCCGTATCTCCGGGGGAAGCTCATTCCAGATGGTAGGTGCCCCCACAGAGAAGGCTCTCCCCCTAGGGGTCGCCAGCCTACACTGTTTGGCTGACGGCACCCGGAGGAGTCCCTCTCTATGAGAGCGTACTGGCCGGTGAGAGGCTATTGGTGGTAGTAGGTGGTCCCGTAGATAACCAGGTCCTAAGCCATGGAGCGCTTTAAAGGTGGTAACCAAAACCTTGAAGCGCACCCGAAAGACCACCGGGAGCCAGTGCAGCTCGCGCAGGAGAGGTGTTACATGGGAGCGCCATGTCGCTCCCATTACCACCCGCGCGGCCGCACTCTGCGCCAGTTGGAGCCTCCGGGTGCTCCTCAAGGGGAGCCCCATGTAGAGAGCATTGCAATAGTCCAGGTGGGAGGTGACGAGGGCATGAGTGACCGTGCGTAACGAGTCCCGATCCAGAAAGGGACGCAACTGGCGAATCAGGCGAACCTGATGAAAAATCCTCCCGGTCACGGCCATCAAGTGCTCTTCAAAAGACAGCCGTGAGTCCAGGAGGATGCCCAAGTTGCGAACCCCGTCTGTGGGGGCCAACGACTCGCCCCCAATAGTCAGAGATGGCACCAACTGACTATATCGGGACGACGGAAACCACAGCCACTCGGTCTTGGATGGGTTGAGTCTGAGTTTGTTCCTCCCCATCCAGATCCGTACGGCCTCCAGGCACCGGGACATCACCTCGAGGGCATCGTTGGGGTGGTCTGGGGTGGAGATGTACAGCTGGGTGTCGTCACCGTACTGATGGTACTTCACCCTGAAACCACGGATGATCTCGCCCAGCGGCTTCACATAAATGTTGAACAGGAGAGGTGAGAGGACCAACCCTTGCGGCACCCCACATATGAGGGGCCTCGGGGTCGACCTCTGTCCCCCTGTCAACACAGACTGCGACCGGTCAGAGAGAAAGGAGGAGAACAACCGCAACACAGTGCCTCCCACCCCTAACTCTTACAACCGGTGCAGCATGATACCATGGTCGATGGTATCAAAAGCCGCTGAGAGATCTAACAGGACCAGGACAGAGGAGCACCCCCTGTCCCGAGCCCTCCAGAGATCATCAACCAACGCAACCAATGCTGTTTCCGTGCTGTACCCGGGCCTGAAGCCCGACTGGAACGGATCCAGATACGTCGTTTCATCCAGGTGCTGGGGGAGCTGTTGAGCAACCACACTCTCAACAACCTTTGCCAGAAAACGAAGGTTGGAGACCGGACGATAATTTACCAACATTGCCGGGTCCAGGGAAGGCTTCTTGAGGAGAGGCCTCACCACCGCCTCTTTCAAGGCGGCAGGAAAGACACCCTCACCCAACGAAGCATTTATAATCCCCTGGAACCAGCCTCGTGTCACCTCCCGAGAAGCCAGCGCTAACCAGGAGGGACATGGGTCCAATAAACAAGTGGTCGCGTTCAGTCTACCCAGAATCCTGTCCACGTCCTCAGGGGTCACAGGATCAAACTCATCCCAGATAACATTCTCAAGACCTGCCCCAGTCCCTCCCCCTGAGACTACCCAGTCGGAATCCAGATCTTCCCGAATCTGAGTGATTTTGTTATACAGATACTGAACAAAATCCTCGGCTCTACCCTCCAAGGGGTCCTTCCGCGCTTCCTGGTGGAGCAGGGAGTGGGTCACCCTAAACAGGGCGGCCGGGCGATTATCTGATGATGCAATAAGAGCAGCAAAATAGCTACATTTTGCTGCTTTTATCGCCACTAGGTAATTCCTAATATGAGATCTTACCAGTGTCCGGTCAGATTCAGAAAGACTGGCCCTCCAACTGCTCTCTAGGTGTCTTTTCCGGCGCTTCAACTCCCTCAGCTCCTCAGTAAACCAAGGAGCTAAATGAGATCGGCGCTGGGTCAGAGGCCGCAAAGGCACGACCCGGTCCAGAGCTCCAGCGGCCGCCCTATCCCAGGCGGCCACTAGGTCTCCAGTCGAGGCATGTGCCAGAGCCTCAGGGAATGGCCCAAGCTCCATCTGGAATCTGTCAGGTTCCATCAGGCGCCTGGGGCGGAACCATCTTACCGGCTCCGCCTCCCTGCAGCGGGGTGTAGCGGTTTGAAGGTCGAGACGAAGGAGAGAGTGATCAGACCATGACAAGGGCTCGGTGACTATATCCCCTATCTCGAGATCACTCAACCACTGTCCAGAGACAAAAACCAGATCCAGCGTGTTTCCCCCCGTGTGGGTAGGGCCATGAATTAACTGGGTCAGGTCCATGGCTGTCATGGAAGCCATGAACTCCTGAGCCACCTCTGACCCCTCACCCACGGACGGCAGGTTGAAATCCCCCATGACCATAAGCCTAGGGGTCTCAACCGCCACCGCGGCAATGACGTTGAGTAGCTCAGGCGGGGCTGCTGCCACGTGACAGGGAGCCAGGTACGTGATCAGCAAACCCCTCTGAACCCCGTGACCCCATTTCACAAGGAGGGATTCACAGCCGGCCGTCTGAGGAACAGTGGCCTCCCTCGGTCTCAGGCCATCTTTAATGATAACCGCTACCCCCCCGCCCCTCCCCTGTGACCTTGGCTGATGGAATGCGTGGAAACCTGGTGGGCACATTTCAATGAGGGGAACCCCCCCCCTCCTGGCCCAACCTGGTCTCCGTAATACCTGCCAGGTCCCCACCGCCCTCCTGAATAAGATCACAAATGAGGGGGGCTTTATTTACTACGGACCTGGCATTGCACAGCATCAGCCGAAGGCCTGGGCCCTGAGGGTCCAGTTGTGATTTGTTAACGGTTGCCCCTGAAAAGTATATAAAGAGGGCTGTTGCCTGTGTTCCTTCGCTGAAGTCTCACCCTGAATTAAAGAGCTGTTGTCACTAGCCTGCTTGTGCCTCTCGTTATTCCCACGCTACAACATTGGTGATGAGGATGGGATTGAGGCCACAAGAAGCAAATCAAAAAGAGCTCTGAGTTTCAGCCCAGGTGACGAGCGAACACTGAGACACGGCAATGTCTGCCTATGTTCTGACAAAATCCTTCGATCCGACCCGAGAGAAGTGGGGATCGTATCTGACCAGGTTCGATTGTTCCCTGGAAGCAAGCGAGATGCAAGGGCTCTCCGCGAACCGAAAAAGAGCCCTGTTCTTAAGCCACTGCAGGCCAGACGTATTCGAGATGGCCAAGTCCCTCTGCGAGCCAACCCCAGTCCAGATGGTCCCCTGGGATGTCCTTCAAGCAAACCTGAGAGCCCACTACGCTCCAGTTCCTTCGAAATTTGTACAGCGCTATGAGCTCCAGCAACGTGTACAAAGAGAAGGAGAACCGGTCAGCGCATATGTGGCCACCCTTCGAAAAGCCGCAACGCATTGCGACTGCCGAGATCTAGACGATGCGCTACTCGAGCAATTGATTTGTGGCGTTAGAGACACTTGTTTACAGAGGTGCCTTCTGGCGAAGCCAGATCTAACGTTAGCCGGCGCGCTTGACGAAGCCAGAGCACACGAAGTGTCCATGAAGGCTTCTGAAGCGCTACAACGGCCACTACCAAGCAAAGACGGCACAAAAACAGCCCCCGTTCACAGAGAGGAGGCGTGAACCAGCACGGAGGAAGAGTCAGATGAGGATGTCTTCCACACGGAAAAGAAAAGCCGCCGCCACGAGAACTGTCCTAGCTGTGGCGGGGATCACGAGAGACAATTCTGCAAATACAGAGACGCCATTTGCAGGCGTTGTGAGAAGAAAGGCCACCTAGCACGAGTTTGTAGAGCTCAATTGCCGCGTAGTCGCAAGCCATGTGACTACCGCGACCAACCAGAACCAGCATGTTCAAAACAGCCAACCAAAGATGACAGCGCGAGAAAACGGCGCAAGATTCAAAAGCGGGAGACCTACAGCACGAGAATCGGCCAAGCCAGCACAACTGACGATGGGAAAGTCTATACGAAAGTATAAATCGAAGGGAGACCATGCAAAATGGAAATCGACACTGGGTCTACCCTGTCCATCATGTCCTGGACTACACTCAAAGCGCTCCTGCCAAAGATCCAGAAAAACCAGCTGTCACGACAAAGAGTTTGCCTCCTCGACTACCAAGGAAACCGAGTTCCTGTGGAAGGCGTGGGCACATTCCGGGTCACCTACGGCAAATTCCAGAAAGAGCTTCCCCTGACCATCATCAGCAAGCCGCTACCAAGTCTCCTGGGCATGGCATGGTTCTGAGCCCTCGGCATGGGCTTCACGGGCGTCCACAGCATTGGCGGACCATCGCTCAAAGAAAACCTCCTTCACGAATTTCAGGACGTTTTTGAGAAGACACTAGGCAAGTATGTGGGGACCCCTATTTCCTTTAATTTAGACCCCAACGTGGCCCAAATCAGACTAAAAGTAAGACGGGTTCCATTTGCTTTAAAGCTCAAAATTGACGCTGAGCTCGACAAGCTAATCAGACAGGGGGTGTTAGTTCCCATAGATCACGCTAAGTGGGAAACTCCAATAGTCACGCCAGTAAAATCAGACAGATCAATTAGAATCTGCGCTGACTATAAATGTACAATCAACAAGGCGTTGCAACAAAGCGCCTATCCCATTCCGATTGTCCACCATCTACTACACTCCCTTGGGCCTGGCAAGCTATTCGCCAAATTAGACCTTGTGCAGGCGTACCAGCAGCTGCCAGTAGATGACGCTACGGCAGAATCACAGACCATAGTAACTCACAGAGGTGCGTTCAAATGCACTAGACTACAGTTTGTGGTTAGAATCGCCGCAGGGCTCTTCCAGAGTATCATGGAGCACCTTCTACAAGGCCTCCCAGGAGTCGTCCCCTATTTTGACGACGTCCTCATTAGTGGCCAGGACGAAGCACAGCTTGGGGACAGGGTTAGACAAGTCCTAACCAGGTTCAGAGAAGCGGGACTTAAACTTAAAAAGTCCAAATGCAAGATAGCGGTACCCTCAGTAGAATTTTTGGGCTACCGGATTGACAGAACGGGTATTCACCCCATGGAAAGCAAAGTCAGGGCCATTCAGAATGCGCCCACTCCCAAATCGAAGCCTGAACTGCAGGCGTTCTTGGGACTCCTCAATTTTTACACAATGTTTTTAAAGGACAAAGCCACCATTGCAGAGCCTCTGCATAGACTCTTAGGAAAAAACGTTCCCTGGGTGTGGGGCAAAGCAGAAGCGGCTGCGTTTAGGGCAGTTAAAAAACTTTTGTCCGAGGACAGCTTCCTCATACAATACAACTCAGAACTGCCTCTAGTACTCGTTTGCGACACGTCCCCCTTTGGTGTGGGCACTGTGTTAAGCCATAGACTACCGAATGGGTTAGAGGCGCCCATTGCCTATTACTCTCGCATTTTATCCAGTGCCGAAAGAAATTACAGCCAGCTGGACAGGGAGGCATTAGCGGCTGTTGCTGGGGTCAAAAAATTTCACGAGTAGTTGTTTGGCCAGACCTTTGAATTTATCACGGACCACCAGCCTCTTTTGGGACTTTTGGCTGGCGACAAGCCGACCCCGGCTGCTCTCTCCCCCCGGATGACCAGATGGTCCATTTTCCTGGCTGCATATTCGTACAGACTGCTCCACTGACCGGGCCGAACCCTGGGCCATGCTGACACCCTCAGCCAATGCCCCTTGCCCGAGATATTAGAGAACCCGGCTCCGGAAGCCCCTGTGTTACTAATTGACGTTGTGTCCCTGGGCCCCATTTCTTCTAGCGAAGTGTCAAAGGCTTCTGCCAGGGACTCTGTATTGCACACTGTAATGTGCTGGGTAATGCGGGGTTGGCCTACCAAGGTGGACAGTGGGGATTTTCAATTGTATTTCAATAAGAAAAATGAACTGTCAATGTTGGGGGGTTGCTTGCTGTGGGGAGACAGGGTGGTCATTCCTTCTCGGTTAAGGCATAGGGTGTTAGAAATGCTGCACAAAGGACACCCTGGTATTGTAAGAATGAAAGGCCTAGCTCAAAGCTATGTGTGGTGGCCACATCTTGACCAAGACATCATTGAGTGGGTGGGGAAGTGCAGGCCCTGCCAGGAGTCCTGCCCGGATCCCCCTATAGCTCCCGTTAGGGAATGGGAAAAAACAAAGGAGCCATGGGGGAGGATTCATATCGATTTCGCAGGCCCGTTCCACGGCCAAAATTTCCTCATTATCGTAGATGCCTTTTCAAAATGGCTAGAAATTGTTTTGATGCCTTCGACAACTTCTGAGGCCATAATTAAAGTCCTCAGGAAACTCTTTGCAACTCACAGATTGCCAGACACTCTGGTGTCGGATAATGGGCCCCAATTCACAACTACCCAATTCAAAGGTTATTTGGCTGAGTTAGGCATATGACACACATTATCTGCTCCTTTTCACCCGGCTTCGAATGGCCTTGCAGAGAGATTTGTAAGAACGGCCAAGGAAGCACTATCCCGGCTCGACGCAGGAGACTGGCAAGCTAGGATAGATCAATTCTTAGCAATACAACCTGCAACCCCGTGCCCTACCACGGGGCGCAGCCCAGCCGAGCTATTAATGGGCCGAAAGCTCAGGTGCATTCTCGATCGTTTACACCCCAATTACTCCTCTGATAATTACAAGGGGGAAGGGGGAGGATTAAGACAATTCCAAATCAGAACCCCGGTATTCGCCAGAAACTATGCCAACGGCCCACTGTGGATTGAGGGGACTATCGTAGGAATCACCAGTCCAAAATCATACACGGTAGATGTAGGGCATGGTAAAATTTGGAGAAGACACATAGACCAATTGTGTAAACGTTTGCATTACAAAAACCCCAACACGGTAAATCCTAACTTCCAAAGTTTTCCTAAAACAGCTATCTCAAGCCCGAGTAAGCCGTAATACTTATCTGGCAAGCCAGAGTTCCAGCACCGCCCCAGCGAGTCGACACTCCCAGCCGGGGATAACCACACCTCTGGAGAAATCCAGGAGGTTCCATTGGCAGAGCCAGGAGAGACGGGAGGTCCCTCTGACTGGCTCGACGCCTCTCCAGCAACCGAACTGTGCAGGTCAATCAGAGTAAAGACACGCCCTGCTCACCTGTGTGATTTTGTATGTAAATATGTAAATAGATAGGATAAGTGCCTTCTGGGAGAGGAGGGGTGTTATGTGTGTATCTATTTTGTGCGGGAAATTCAAATGTTTTGTGAATTGTGATTGGTTAACGGTTGCCCCTGAAAAGTATATAAAGAGGGCTGTTGCCTGTGTTCCTTCGCTGAAGTCTCACCCTGAATTAAAGAGCTGTTGTCACTAGCCTGCTTGTGCCTCTCGTTATTCCCGCGCTACAACAATTAACAAACAAATGGGGTTTAACAATTAAACCCCATTAAGGGTAATAAATCTTCTGATGAAGCCTAGCCGTCACAGAAGGACAGCCAGATGGAAGACATCTGAATGGCCCCCACTATCAGATACACAAAACAGCCACAGGAAACAAAGAGTCACTTATTACCTCTTATTACCCAAGGACAGTAGTAAATCTCCCATTAGCAACTCTGAGCACTTAAGAAAAAGTTGTGTGGCTAAGATAATTTTATAAACTAAAATTAATGGTTTAAGTAATTAGATGAACATATTATCAAATGTATGTAACCATATAGGGAAAATCGGATGTATGTAACCATATATGGAAAATGTATGATCTCACTGAATCCTTTGTCTTAGAAATGTATAAAAACAGAGATATCACAGCTCTTGGGTTGTTTATTTTTTCATTTATTTATTTTTTTATATTTATGTTCAAAGCTTCAGGTAGATTTCTGGCTCTGAACCTTGCGCAATAAAACTGTCTCTGACTGACCCAGGAATGTTGCTTGGTCCTTTCATTCCACATCAATACATTTACTCATAATGGTTGCGAAATAAAGATAACTTGGTCCTGGACTTTTCTCCAAGGCACTCAAGGCAATGTATCTGTCCCCCCGCCCCCCATGATATTTTTACAAAGGTCAAGTGCAGATCAGGGTTAATGAATGGCTTAAAATGGTTTCAAATATTCTAGGCAAACATTGCCCATCACGATGTTCTTTTTAGTTGTAGTAGTTAGCAGTTAGCAATTAGAATTGCATCCCAATACTTCTGGAAAGCAACAGGTAGAATAAATCAGCTGTCCCATATTATCTCTCTCATCCAAATGCCTTTACTGGTGATTATATTAAATTACATACCGTATTTTCCGGCGTATAAGACGACTTTTTAACACATGAAAATCTTCTCAAAAGTCGGGGCTTGTCTTATACGCCAGGTGTCATTCTCCTGTAACCAGGCAGACCAGCCCAAAAGACTCTGACAAGCCTTAAATGGCTGTGGCGATCCAAGCTCTGACGATCCCAGCTTTGCCTGCTAATCAGGCAACTCAGCTGGGATGCCAGAGCCATGTAAAAGGAAAAAAACTTTTTTTCTTTTATGTGGCTCTGCAAGCTCTGACGATCCCAGCTGAGTTGTCTGCCAATCAGAGCCAAGCTGAGGAAAAAAATTTTCCCCCTCCAGCTTGCTTACCTTAGCTGCTAATCGGAACGCTTGCCTTGCTTCGCTTGCCTGAATCCATTCCAGCAGCAAGCCACTCCCTGCCTGCAATCAAGCAGGCAGGAGTTGTGGACTTCAACTCCCAGAATTCCTCAGCCAGCAAAACAAAGCTGGCTGAGGAATTCTGGGAGTTGAAGTCTACAAGTCTTAAAGTTGCCAAGGTTGGAGACCCCTGTTCTATTGGGTAAGTTTTTTTCCCCTTTGGGAGCTTTAAAAAAAAATAGTTAATTGGGGTTTTTTTTAGTTGTTCTTTTTTAGACCTAGCCATTTAAAGTTTAGGAAGTTTTAAATTTAGTTTTCATATAAAAATAAAAATAAAATAATATTTGTGCAGCTTTCTGAGATTTAGTGTGTTTCTGTAGTGTTTCACTAACTACACAAACACACAAAATCTCACAATGCTGTATGTGGAATTTTGTGTGTGTAAAGTGTGAAAGTTGTTTTTTGGGGCTTTTTGTGGCTGTGTGAGGTTCCTGCTTGTTGCAGGGGCCATTTTGGGTCTAGCACAGCTGCTTTTACATTTTGGGTGAGCCAGTTGATGTTTTTTAATTTTTATTTGGTGTGCGTGGGAAGAGGGGTAGTCTTATACGGTGACTATAGCCCAAACCCTATATTTTAACAGGAAAAGTCGGGGGTTGTCTTATATGCCCAGTCGTCTTATACACTGGAAAATACGGTCAATTATACAAATCTTAACTCCATTCATACATTCAGAGATATTCCTTCTTGATCAAATATATGTAAACACAATTTAGAGTTAAGATTTCTGTACTGTTAGAACGACGTTGAATTGTACAACTATACGGATATATTTTCGTTACAGATGTATCTGTATTTGTATTTTAATATTTAAATATTTTAAATATTAAAATATTTTAAATTTTAATAAAGATTTTTTGAAAAATAAAAAAAATACATAAATTAAAATAAACCTGGATAAACTCAGAACTCTGAGGCAGCTAACTACTTTTATCATGGATTCATGTGAAGCCATCATCAAATTACATCCATCTGTATCTAGAAATCCATTACAATTACTCATCTAAAACCTTTTGGCTTCTATGGTTTATCTAGATCTGTTCCAGTTGGGTTTCAGGCCTGGGTACAGCACGGAAATGGCATTGGTCACGTTGGTTGATTTCTGGAGGGCTCGGGATAGGGGTTGTTCCTTTGTCCTGGTCCTATTAGACCTCTCAGCAGCTTTTGATACCATTGACCATGGTATCATGCTGCGCCAGCTGGAAGAGCTGGGGGTGGGGGGCACTGTTCTGCGGTGGTTCTCCTCCTTTCTCTCTGACCAGTTGTAGTCTGTGTTGGCAGGGGGACAGAGGTCGACCCTGAGGCACCTTGTGTGTGGGGTGCTACAAGGATCGGTCCTCTCGCCGCTTCTGTTCAACATTTATATGAAGCTGCTGGGTGAGATCATCCGTGGTTTTGGGGTGAAGTACCATCAGTACGCTGATGATACTCAGCTGTACATCTCCACCCCGGGCCACCCCAATGATGCCCTTGAAGTGATGTCCCAGTGCCTGGAGGCCGTGCGGATCTGGATGGGAGAAACAGACTCAGGCTCAACCCATCCAAGACTGAGTGGCTGTGGTTTCTGGCCTCCCGATATAGCCACCTGGCACCATCGCTGGCTATTGGGGGCGAGTCGCTGGCTCCCACAGAGAGGGCTCACAACTTGGGCATCCTCCTGCATACACAGCTGTCCTTAGAAGAACATCTGATGGCTGTGGCCAGGGGGACTTTATATCAGGTTCACCTGATTCGCCAGTTGCATCCCTTTCTGGATTGGGACTCCTTATGCATGGTCACTCACACCCTCGTCATTTCCCACCTGGACTACTGTAATGCTCTCTACATGGAGCTCCCCTTGAGGAGTATCTGGAGGCTCCAACTGGTTCAGAATGCGGCCGCGCGGGTGGTTATGGGAGTGATATGGCGCTCCCACGTAACACCTCTCCTTCGCGAGCTGCACTGGCTCCTGGTGGTTTTCCGGGTGCGCTTCAAGGTACTGGTTACCACCTTTAGAGCGCTCCATGGCTCAGGACCTGGTTATCTACGAGACCGCCTTCTGCCACCGGTAGCCTCTCACCGACCAGTATGCTCCCACAGAGAGGGGCTTCTCAGGGTGCCGTTGGCCAAACATTGTCGACTGGTGGCCCCCAGGGGGAGAGCCTTCTCTGTGGGGGCACGTGACCTTTGGAATGAGCTCCCCCCAGAGATACAGAGGATCCTGGATCTGTGCACTTTCTGCCGTACCTTTAGGACCTTTTTATTCCATCAAGCGGGGCTGGCCTAACCCTTTTTAATTGTTTAATTTTAATTCAGATCTGTTCTTAAAAATAGGGATGTTTTAATTAGTGGGCCAAATCTATTTAAAATGTCTTTTAACTTGTTTTTAAATTTTTATTTGTTTTATTTAGGGCTGTTCACCGCCCTGAGTCCTTCGGGAGTAGGGCGGTATATGAATTTAAATGAACTGAAACTGAAACTACATGTGTGTTTTTACAGGCACCTGATATGAGACCATAGTCAAAATGTAAATCATATCCATATGCTCAGAATGGGGACAATTATGAATCTCATTTTTTGTGGAATTTTTACATGGACTCTAGATGAAATGCTCTCAAAATGTAACTGCAAATTTAAGTTCTAGCAATGGCAGACCTGCTTGTGTAGTGTGTGCTGTAATATAGAATAAAGGTATTAATATTGCACTGCTGTTTAAGTCTTACCATTTATCGAGTTCTCTCAATTTGACATTTTACAGATTAATAGAAACTTTCTTAAGAAACTTTCAGTGTGATGTGCCAGAACTGAACGATGGCGAATAACAATAGTTCTGAGATACTGCATTCCGCCTACCTTGCTATAGAATACATTGACTCTTTGCTGCCTGAGAATCCACTACAACAACCACTTAAAAATGCTTGGACCTCTATGCTGGACAATTACACTAAATTCCAGATTGCAACTTGGGGTTCACTTCTTGCTCATGAACTTTCCTATTTTTTAATATGCTTACCTGGATTTGTATTTCAGTTTATACCTTATATGCAAAAATATAAAATACAGCAGGTAAGATGGAATTTTTAAAGGAAAGAGAGCACAATGTTAATCTATAGTGCTAAAACATTAGCAGGAGTTTGGTAGCACTTTATTTAGCTAAGAATTGCTATTAAAATGTATAAATGTTTACAATATGCAACTCACTTTATCATACTAATGTAGGATTTAAATTGGAGTGAGATGGGAGTAAGGAGGGCAAGACCATTGGTTAGGGAAATGCAGTGTAAAATAGATTACTATTATATCAGTTAGAATTTGTACTATGTTAAAAACATAACATATGTTTGTTGAGATGTTCTGAGATTGCTAAAACTTTTGGGAGATATGTCTGTCAATCCATCCATCTGAGTGACTTTGGGACGTCATTCTCTCTCAACCCAACCATCTGCCAGGGTTGTGGAGAGAATAGGAGGAAAGAATTTTAGGTATGTTTTCTGTCTTGAGCCACTTGTAAAAAGGGGGGATAAAAATAAATAAATAACATGCAAGTTCAGCAACCTCTCATTCAGTGGTGGAGTTAAAGTCCTGTTTTTCCAAAACTGGCACGTTGAGATATGCCATAAAATGTCCAAAAAGTTGAAATCATTTTTTTTCTTGTTTTGAGTTCTGGTGTCAAATGTGTTCATTGATTTTTTTTGTGCAAAGTTTGTTCCATTTGTCCTATGGAAAAATCCAAAGGGAAATTCCTGGTAGATGGTGGCATGAATCACATTAGAGAAGGACCATGTGAAGGCACCTCTAATTGTGTGTGTGGCTTGTGATGATGATGGAGCAAAATAGACATGAGTTTATTGTAGGATTTGGTTCCATATTAGCATTTTTTTTCTTATTGATACTGTTGATTGGAGAATTTGTTTAGATTGGGTGGCTATATGCAAGTATGGGCCTGCCACCCAATTGTCTGAGATAATGCAGTGTCTTTGTCTAGCTGTAGCTTATTAATAATGTGTTTCAGTAGTTTGAACTGTGAGCTGTAAATGACTAGGTAGTGTTATGTTGTTCTGTTTCTTATGCCTATCTTTTACTAGCTGCTCCCCAGGAATTGATCTGGCCCTATTGCTTTCTTCTAAACTATGCATTGTTCTATGGATAGTTTCATCTCCTGAATGCTTGGTTTAATTCCATCAATTAAGCATTTCTGTTAAGTGGATCAGAACAAATGTAGTTTTGTGTAAAGCCCGACTATACATGATAGAGTTGGAGTTGAGCTGGAAGCATCTAGGCATTCATGGGAATCTATACATTTCCTGAAGAGGAAAGTATATATAGTGTAGGCATGTCTTCTTGTGGCAAAGTTCTGGTGTAATTGAAGTGCCAGGATAGAGATGACATTAATAATTAACTTGTTTGTAAAACAAAATGCTGATGAGACTGTAGTCCGTTCACTGAGTCAAAGTCACTGAGTCTCTTTCATTCCTTTGAAAGAGATCTTGGAGTCCTAGTGGACAATCACTTAAATATGAGTGAGCAGTGTGCTACAGCTGTTAAAAAGCCAAAGCAATCCTAGGCTCCATTAACAGCAATAGAATCAAGTTCATGTTAAGTGTTGATACCACTTTATAATGCCTTGGTAAGATCACATTTGGAATACTGCATCCAGCTTTGGTCAGCACAATGTAAAAAATGGTGTTGAGACTCTAGAAACAGCACAGAGTAGAGCAACAAAGATGATTAGGGGACCGGAGGCTAAAACATAAAGAGTTGCTGGAATTGGCTTTCTTGAGTTTAATGAAAAGAAGGACCAGGGGTGACATGATAGCAGTGTTCCAATATCTTAGGGGTTACCATGAAGAAGAGGGAGTTAAGCTATTCTTCAAAGCACCTGAACGCAGGACAAGAAGCAATAGGTGGAAGCTAAGCAAGGAGAGAAGCCATCTAGAACTAAGGAGAAATTTCCTAACAGTGAGAACAATTAACCAGTGAAACAACTTGCCTCCAGAAGTTGTAAATGCTCCAACACTGGAAGTTTTTAAGAAGAGATTGGACAGTGCCAGTTTCTTGATAAGATTTCAATTCCACTTGACTGAACTATGTGCTCTCATTGTAAACATTGAGGGCAAGAGCTGGGTTAACCTTTGTTAACACACTAACTTTGTTAATGAAATATCAGAAACTTTCCAATAGCTGTTTTTGTGTCATTAAATTTCAAATGTCATTGAAGTTCATTTCTTTAAATGCCCAGAGTGACTACATTTAGGATTTGAAGTGGAATGAGAGAGAGTGAAGGGAGAGGAAAGATGGGGAGTTACCCTTGGGAGTTGGGTGGCATAGAAATGCGACAAAAGAAATAAATAAATAATATAAAATGAATTACAAATGTATACAAATTGTATATACTATAAATTACATTTATAGTGTGTTAAAAGCCTTTTTGGTTGTTGAGTGTCCTGGGTGGTTAAAATGATCTGATACTTATTTGTCTTTATTGTGAGGTGTCCTAATGTGAAATCTGTGTCTATTGGCTCTTTTGCAAAAAATTGGTATCAAATTTCAGTTCTGTCTGATAGTATTGAAAGAAATGAATAAAAAGGACTTGAAACTCTGATGATTACAATAAATTAAATTTACCTACCGGGGTATTATTTGGCTACTCTTAACTACAAAGATCTATTCAAAGATATGCTGAGATGCAATAAATGCTAAGCTTCAGTAATTACACTCAACAAATTGTGAAAATATAACTTTAAAAAAATCATGAGAACAAAGAGCTTTTCTGTCAGGTTTGGAGCTAATCACTTGAAAAACCTGTTTGTTAATGTGTCTTCAAATTATTTGATGGGAGAAGACTAAAGTCTTTATGAAATTCATGAAATATCATGAAATTACGGGCTGTCCTTTAACTGGCAGCCATATATATAGTTCTTGCCTACAGAAAGCTTTATTTAAAGCAGAGCTTTAACTAGATTTATAACTTAAAGTAGTTGATTTATAACTTATATACTGTGTGAATTATTTATTGAATCCTCACTAATATTTGTATTGACTAAAGTGTATCAGAAGAAATCTCGCCTGAAATTATTAATCTCAGTGCAGGACAAATAAAATCAAAATTAAAAATAATCAGATAACAGTTCTCTAATTCTTAAAAAAATCAGATGGTTCATATTCAAATCACCTCATTTCAAGAATGCAGATTTTGCAGTGTAATATTTGAATTCAAGCTAAGCAGCTTCCTTTGCTGCAGTCCTATCCATACTTATAGGATAGGATATGATAATTTTATTTCTATATTGCCCCTCTCCCGAAGTACTCGGGGCAGCCAGGTAAAAACACAATACACATATCACAATTGAAATTTAAAAAATTATTAAAAGTATTACATTTAAGGCCAATTAACTAAAAAACCCAAAAATTTAAGAATTCCAAATTTAAAACTCAATTTATGAAGCTAGCCCTGCCTGTCGAAAGAGCAGGGTCTTAAGAGCACAGCGGAAAACTCGGAGGTCAGAGATCTTGCTTATGTCCAGGGGCAGTTCATTCCAAAGGGCAAGGGCTCCCACAGAGAAGGCTGTCCCCCTGGGTGTTGCCAGCCGACATAATTTGGCCGACGGCACCCTGAGGAGTTTCTCTCTGTGGGAGCAAACTGGACGGTGGGAGGCTATCGACGGCAGAAGGCGGTCTCATAGGTACCCAGGTCCTGAGCCATGGAGTGCTTTAAAGGTGGTAACTAACACCTTAAATCGCACCCGGAAGACCACTAGGAGCCAGTGCAGCTCGTGCAGGAAAAGTGTTACATGGGCTCAATGGGTTGCACCCATAATTACCCGCGCGGCCGCATTCTGGACCAGTTGGAGCCTCAGAGTGCTCTTCAAGGGGAGCCCCATGTAGAGAGCATTACAGTAGTCCAGCCGGGAGGTAACAAGGGCATGAGTGACTGTGCGCAAGGCGTCCCGGTCCAGAAAGGGACGCAACTGGCAAATCAGGCGAACCTGATAAAAAGCCCCCATGGCCACAGCCATCATATGCTCTTCTAAAGACAGCCGTGCATCCAGGAAGATGCCCAGATTGCGAGCCCTCTCTGTTGGGGGTAGAGATTCACCCCCTATAGACAGCAATGGCATCAGCTGACTATATTGGGACGTGGGTAGCCACAGCCACTCGGTCTTGGAAGGGTTGAATCTGAGCCTATTTCTCCCCATCCAGACCCGTACGGCCTCCAGGAAGCGGGACATCACGTCAAGGGCATCATTGGGGTGGCCTGGGGTGGAGATGTACAGCTGAGTGTCATCAGCATACTGATGTCCCCTCACCCCAAAACCACGGATGATCTCGCCCAGCGGCTTCACATAAATGTTGAACAGAAGGGGCGAGAGGATTGACCCTTGCGGCACCCCCCAAGCGAGGCACCTCGAGGTCGACCTCTGCCCCCCTGCCAACACAAACTGCGAGCGGTCGGAGAGGAAGGAGGAGAGCCACCACAACACGGTGCCTCCTATTCCTAACCCCCTCAACCGCTGCAGCATGATACCATGGTCGATGGTATTAAAAGCCGCTGAGAGATCTAATAGGACCAGAACAGAGGAGCAACCTCTGCCCCAAGCCCTCCAGAGATCATCTACCAATGCGACCAATGCCGTTTCCGTGCTGTACCCCTGTCTGAAGCCCAACTGGTAAGAGTCCAGATAGACAGCTTCATCCAGGTACTGGGGGAGCTGTCGTGCCACCACACTCTCAACAACCTTTGCCACAAAGCAAAGGTTGGAAACCGGATGATAATTTGCTAATACAGCCAGGTCCAGGGAAGGCTTCTTGAGGAGGGGCCTCACCACCGCCTCCTTCAAGGCGGCAGGAAAGGTCCCCTCACTCAGAGAAGCATTTATAATCCCCTGGAGCCAGCCTCGTGTAACCTCTTGGGAGGCCAGTACCAACCAGGAGGGACACGGGTCCAATAAACATGTGGCAGCACTAAGCCTTCCCAGAATCCTGTCCACGTCCTCAGAACGTGGAGAAAATACCACTGAATATAATGACGCTTATGTTTGTAAGTAAACTTGCCTAAGATTGTATTCTTAATTAAGAGAATCACTATGAATGGGCAGAAATTTTCCTATCTCAGTAATTGGAATAAACGGGCATATGGAGTAGAGGGCAAGGACAAAATTGTAAAACCTCAAACCTTTACATGTACTGTAGGAGACATTGCAACAGAAGTACAAAAGTCCAGAATATGTTGTGATATGTTTTATGTTAGCATTATTGTAGTTGGGAAGAGAGCCTGTAGGAAAAATGTAACCTGTTTGTTATATGCACTATTTAATTATTTTTGTTTATTTGCTGCTGTTATAGGATAAACCAGAAACATGGACAGGACAATGGAAATGTTTTAAAAAAATTATGTTCAATCAGTTTTTTATTCAGCTGCCTCTCATATGTGGTACCTATTATTTTACAGAATATTTTAATATTCCTTCTGACTGGGAAAGGATGCCAAGATGGTAAGTAATATTTAATTATTTGTTATTATTTGTTTGTTAAAAATACATATTTCCACACATTAAAAATACTGATATGCTGATTTGGGAGAAATTTCTAGAAGTTTGACCAAAAATGTTTTTGAATCTTTGGTTCAGTAATTTCAAATTTATTAAAAACTAGAGAATGCTGTGTCCTAGATGAAAGGGGCAGATGGGGGAAAGGAGGGAAGGAAGTTTGTCAGAGGCGTCTGAGGGATTGAAAATGCTTTTAAGGCAATTGAAAATAAGCACAGACTGTCAACACAATTGTTAATACAGATGGACATTATGCTTTTTAAAACTGAAAGCTTCTACAAGTAAGCACAATATAAACATGAATAAAGAGTTGTTGTTAATTCCTTTTTAAAAAAAATATAAGCCTTAAAATCAAATGAGCAATATCTTCTGTGCTAAATCTAAGTTCACCATCCATCTAAATAAAGAATTTTGCTTTCAGTCAGCTTCCCAAAAGTTTTCATTATGACTGGGAATAAATGCAACAGATGTGTGCTAAAACAAACAAAAGCCTGGTTCTTACATTACATGAGAGAAGTGCCTTTCTTCCCTCTACTTCCATGCCCATCATCCCTGCCTTCTCCTTTCCTCCTCCCATGGGCTCCTCTTTCCCGCCCTATCTATGATCCTGGCACTTTGCCCCAAATCCATCATGCACTTCCCCATTGGTCCACTGGAGGGCGAATGTCACGGCTGGTTTTCTAGAGGAAACTTCAAAGGAACTGACATCACAAACAATTGCCACTCTAGGACACCGCACTCAGTTTCCTTAACGGCCCAGGCATTCCAGAATTATGCTGGAACACGAACACACACATACACCAGGAGTGCGCCCTCCCCGTCCCCCCCAGTATTTATTTCCAGAGGGTAAGCCATCTGGGACCAAGTTTGGTTGAAATTACTCGAGGCATTCCAGAGTTATGCTGGAATACATACATACACACACACACACACACACACACACACACACACCTAGGGGTGCTAGGGGGAGGCAGTGTCTGTTATTCCTAATTGTCTGTTAATCTCTATACATTCTTCAAATTTTATCACTTATTCATTCTACAAAACAAATACAAATATAATAGATAATACCTGGATATTTTTATTAAAGATGAAATTTGAAGCCTAAGTGCTATTTTATTTTAAATATAATATAAATTACATCATGTGTAACTACTCTTTCCTGTCTTTCTCAAAAAACAATTTATTTTGCTGTGCTTGTTGCTCCAAGAAGGAAAAATATTTTATTAAAATTTCTGTATATGTTACTGTATGTCAGGTTTCTAGCATTGGTCATTGGATAGATTGCACAAATATATATCTCAAAAGCTAATCTTTCTTTTAAAGGTTTGTGATATTTGCTCAGTGTTTTGGATGTGCTGTGATTGAAGATACCTGGCATTATTTCTTGCATCGACTACTTCATCATAAGAGAATTTATAAATACATCCACAAAGTACATCATGAATTTCATGTATGTAATTTCTTAAGTTTTTGGTTTACATGGTTAAATTGTATATGCGCTTACCAATAAGAATACTCCATGCAACTCACCGGAACTTGTTTCGGTATATGATTGCAACCTTAAAATTTCATGTAATTGACATGTGTTAGTTATTATTTTTAGAAATAGGGAGACGAAACTTGGGGTTTATTATTTGTCTATATGATTTCTTTACTTAAAGTTCTTCCTATCGTATGAGGCCAGAAAGGTTTACAAGAGGTGAAGAGTTCTAAACATTGCAGTAAACCAACAATATTTTTTGCAAACCATTTGTATATTTGTCAGTTTTATTTTAATAACTAATTTCTGTTTCTAAAATAATATGAAAATTAGTTTCAAGCAACCTCTTTAGCATGATTTTTTTAAAATGTTGAGGAAAACTTCATTGAATACACAAGTTTCCTGATCTATTGAATCCTATCTGTGTGTCTTTAAATCATACAGTATCCACAGTTATACAGCCCCTACTGTTTTAAGGAGCTATCTGGAGTTAGCAGTAGCAAATATTATTACATTTAGAAATGTATTCTATTTATTCAGTCTTACATTTCCTAAAACTATGTGAGTTCAAAGTTAGCACATGAAGGAAGATAATCTCCTGAAACAGTCATATTGAAGCATATATATGATTTTTTTTCTTCAGTATGGATACAGGTGCACAACCCTTTTCTTTATACTTTTCTTCAGGCACCATTTGGGATGCAAACTGAATATGCACATCCTTTAGATACTGTAATCTTTGGAGCTGCATTCTTCATTGGAATAATTGTCTTCTGTAATCACCTAATTTTGCTATGGGCATGGATGGTTTGTCGTTTGATACAGACCATTGATGTTCACAGGTAATCTTCTGTTACTTATTTATGATTCTTTGTGTTCAGATTCAGAAATTTTAGAATTATTTAAACAACTATTTAACTTCTCCATGACAAGCTTCTAAATTCTTCAGATATTGTTTGGGCAAAAAGGTTTTCACTAGTTAAATAGAATATTGAACAGATGAAAGAGAAATAAACCTGAAGAATAAGAAAACTAAAAAATCTGATCAAGAGATATCATCTAGAAACAAGGAAGGTTAAAGAAGCACTGGAAATAATAAAGTATCAAATAACGGCTATAGCCAAGAAGATCAGCAAATATGAAGCTCAAATTGCACACTATCGGCAGAATCTCCAATTTCAATCAAATCAGAAACGTTTGTACAATCCATCAATGGAATGACTGCAGTGGACTCATCAATACCTGATAAAGAAACAGTGTAGTTCTGGGTGCAGCTATGGGACAACATGGAATGGAATAGAATAGAATTCTTTATCGGTCAAGTGTGATTGGACATACAAGGAATTTGTATCCAGTGCATAAGCTCTCATTGTACATACAAATGACAAAGTGATGTCATAGATCATAAATCATAAGATATAAACAACAAATGGTAGATCATAAGAGAAAATAGTATGAATGATGCATTTTTTTAATATAAAGAAATACAAGAATGCAGCCTGGATAAAGAAAGTGGATTAGAATACAACATAAGCTGAAATGAAAGAATTTTTAATAAAAACAGAAAAGGACAAGAAAAATCAGGTGCCTAGAAATAACAGGAGTCAGTATAAACATTAGAGGTTTTGTGTAAAGATGCACAATGGAAGACACAGTTGCTGGTCAGTGGTGATAGACTGGGAGATGTTAATATCAAAAGAGAATTCAAGGAGATTCACTGTCACCACTACTGCTTGTCATTATCAACAGTACTGAATAAATCAAGTCATGGCTATCAAACATCAAAAACATCTGCTTGGCTATCCTATCTACTTTACATAGATGAACTGAAGCTGCATGGAAAAACACCATCCGAAATAGAATTGCTTCTCAAGACTATATATCCTTGATAGTACAGTGGTTTAGTGCACCCTGTTATTAACACAGCTGCCTGCAATTTCTGCTGGTTCGAATCTCTCCAAGGCTCAAGGTTGACTCAGCCTTCCATCCTTTCTAAGGTAGGTGAAATGAGGACCCAGTTTGTGGGGGCAATAAGCTGACTTTGTATAAAATATACAAAAGAATGAAGGCTATTGCTTAACGCATTGTAAGCTGCCCTGAGTCTCCGGAGAAGGGCGGCATATAAATCAAATTAAAATTATATATATATATATATATATATATATATATATATATATATATATATATATATATACACACACACACACACACACACACACACACACACACAGCCAAGATATCGCAATGGAATTTGAACTAGATAAATGTGCCAGCCTCACCATCAACGGGGGAAAAATAGTGAAAACTAAGGAATCAAAATGCTTTGTGCAAATGCCATCAAGAGTCTGGATGAAAATGATCACTACAAATACCTGGGCATCCTTCAAGCTGACAACATCAAGCACTTTAATGTCAAGAAAAAGGTTAGAAGTGAATATATCATGAGAGTGAAGACAATTTTAAAGTCCCAACTCAGTAGGGAGTTGGTAGTTTGGCAGTTAGTACCTAGGTCAGTGATGGCGAACCTCTGGCACTCAGAGTCCTCTCTGTGGGCATGCGCACTGGCTAGCTGGTCTTCGGGTTTCCAGCGCTCCACTGCATGCACATGCACACGCCTTCCAGTTTAGGCACTTGGTGCCGAAAAGGTTTGCCATCAAAAACCTTTAAAGCCCTCTCTAAGCAGTTTACAGAGTCAGCATCTTGCCCCCAACAATCTGGGTCCACAATGCATAGAAAGCAGGAATTAAGAAGACACCAACAGGCAGCAAATGCTGCCTCTGCAAAGAAGCTATAGAAACAGTGGATCACCTAGTTTGCCAGCAGGAAGATTGCACAAACTGATTACAAGTAATGGTATGACAAAATAGCAACAGTAGTGAATCTGAAGATCTGCAAGAAATACTATGTGCTTGTAGGCAAGAACTGGTGGGACCACAAAATAGAAAAAATAATAGATAATGAAGAAACTAAATTGCTCTAGAACAGGGGTGTCAAAACTGATCACATGGCAGTCCATATTGTGACGTCTCAGGATTGTTTTTGTGCTTGAAGAGCCGGGGTGGGCATGGCCTGCACAGGCGGTATGCCAGAGGTGGGTATCAGCTGGTTCTGACCAGTTCTGGAGAACCGGTAGTAAAAATTCTGACTGGCCCCGCCCCCATCTATTCTCTACCTCCCAAGTCCCAGCTGATCAGGAGGAAATGGGGATTTTGCAGTATCCTTCCCCTGGAGTGGGGAGGGAATGGAGATTTTACAGTATCTTTCCCCTGCCACATCCACCAAGCCACGCCCACCAAGCCACATCCACAGAACTGGTAGTAAAAAAATTTGAAACCCACCACTGCCATATGCAGCCAGTGGGGTGCATGTTTGACACCTCTGCTCTAGAATTCAAACAGATACTGTAATGTATTGAGCCTGCTCCGTGTGCCAGCCCTCTGCTGGAAATAAACGTAGTGTTCTGCTCTATGATTGGTTAGCCGCTTGACAGCCGGTATATAAGACCTGTCAAGCTGAGGTTCTGTTGTTGTTATTGCTTGCGTGCTGCTAGTTCATGTTAAATGAATAAACCCTTACCTGGGATCGAAGCTCGCCTCAGAATCATCATTCTAGCAACCCGATGAGTACACGCCACTGGCGACGAAGGATGGGATCGTCTATCTGTGAAAATAGAGATTAAGTAATAAATAAACAAGTGTCACAAGTGTTTTCAGGATTGCTGTGGCTACTTGATCAGTCACAAACAGTATGGTTTCAATCAAGCCATCTCCTGTTTGCAATTACCTGCAAGCCTTCCCTGCCCTAGTTAATTGCAGGTTAATTCCCCATATAAGCAAGAACCTTTTCGCTTGCTACTTGGGCCTAAACGCTGTTTTAGGCCTAGATGCAAGAGCTCTTGCTGGAAGTTGCAAACAGAGCTCAGTGCAACGTCGCAGATGGGAGGAGAACCACAGATAAGGACTCCAGACACTGTTGCAGAGAAACTCCTATGGATGCTTGCCTTTTGCTGTTTTGAAGCACGCAAGCTATCATCGGGACTGCTGTTGACATTCTTCCTCCCACAAACTTCAAGCTACGTTTGCTGTTTGAACTGTTTTTACTTCAGATGACTTTTAGCTGTGAAGTTTGTGCTGCCACCCTTCTACTACCTCGATGATGTATCGACACCGAAGCTGCTTATCTTCATGTTAGCTTTATTCTCTTGTGAACTGTTTCGGTATTGTGGAGAGGAATCTAGGGAGATAGCCTTGCTTCACATAACCAAGATAAGACTTTGTTTTTAATGTGCTTTCTTAAAGACATAGTGCTTTTTAAATGTTTTAAAGTAAATTATATTTTTACACAAGACGCCTCTGTCAGATTCATTTCAGTCCCAGTGTGTTTGCTCATGAGCTGGTTCACGGTCCGGGGTACCCCTCAACCCCACTTTGTAACAACAAGGAACGAAGATTAAATTTTGCAGCGATAGTACCTCAGGCGAGTGGGGCTGAAATTGGCAGGAATGGCATCCTCACATAATTTCCCTCCGTTTAACCCAACAACTGAGTCGTGGGATGCTTACGTAGCTAGATTTGACTGTTTCCTGATTGCCAATGATTATACAAATCTGTCTAGCGAGCGTCGAAGGGCATATTTCCTGAGTTTCTGTGGGACTGAGATGTTTGACACAGCCATGGCGTTAATGGCCCCGCAATCGATTCATTCAGGAACCTGGGAGGAGTTCATGAATAAGCTGAGGAAGCAGTATGCCCCAGCCCTCTCTAGAATAGCCCGCCGCCAGCATTTTTACCACCGTGATCAGGCCCCAGGGGAGTCTATTAACCAATATGTCGCAGCTCTGAGGAGAGCGGCATGGCACTACGAGTTTGTAAATCTCGATGGCTACTTCCTGGACAGACTTGTGAGTGGAGTGAGAGACCAACACCTCAAGAGGAGGTTAATTGCTAACCATGAATTGACATTTCAAAAGGCGTTGGATGAAGTGTGCGCAGCTGAATTAGCCACATTGTCATTGGTGGAGCTACCCTGGGGTCGTAGCCAGTCTAAGGCAAAGGGGCCAGCCGTAAATGTAAATGAGACCGAATTTTCCGAGTCGGATGATGAGGAAGAAGTCTATCGTCTGAGCGAGACAAAAACTAAGTCAGCCGGCCCGTGGTATACGAGGGGGCCCAAAACAGACTGTCTAAACTGTGGGCTGAATCACCAAAGAGCCTCCTGTAGATTTAAAGACGCTATCTGACGCCGTTGTGGTCACCGAGGCCCCCTTGCCAGAGTGTGCTGGTCAGTGCAACCGCAAGCCATGGCCCAGTCCCAGCACAACATGGATAGGCAAAGGCCTCCCAAGCCGCCAGTTGATCAGTTCTGCAGTTTCCGGGGGTCATCGGATGTCCACATGGTAGGCCAAGCTGACAAACAACTGATTAAACAAAAGATTCACCTCACGATCCACATCGAGGGCAAGCCATGCCTCATGGAAGTGGACACTGGCTCAGCCACATCCATCGTGTCATGGAGCACAATTAAGAGGCTTGTTCCTAAGATGGCTAGAAAACAATTAGACTCCTGTAATCTCCTCCTAAGGGATTACCAAGGCAACCAGATTCCTGTCGTGGGTCATGGTAATTTCAGAATAAACTTTAAAAAATTCTCGGGCTGTCTGTCATTAGTGATTGTGGATGAACCATTGCCTAGCCTTTTAGGGCTTAATTGGTTCGACGCCCTCGGCCTGGCCATCCATGGGGTCAATGCAATTAGATCGTCAGAATTAGAAATTCTATGTAAGGAATTCCCCACAGTTTTCGACGATAAGTTAGGTAAATTCAACGGGACTCCAGTATCTTTCATCTTAGATCCCCAAATACAACCACGGAGACTCAAGCCATGCCGAGTACCATTTGCACCATGGCCCAGAGTGGACGCTGAACTCGACAAGCTTATCGAGCAGGGCATTCTCAAACCTGTGGGCCATGCCGTTGGGAAACGCCAATTGTGACAGCTATAAAGGCGAACGGGGATATCCGAATATGTGTGAACTACCGGGCTACAATCAAGCAAGCATTACAGTCACATGCCTACCCAGTCCAGTGGTGCAACACCTGCTGCACTCGCTGGGAAACGGATCGGTTTTTGCCAAGCTCGACTTAGCACAGGACTACCAACAGTTGCCTGTGGATGACATGACTGCAGATGCACGTACAATTGTCACTCATCGGGGGGCGTTTTGGTGTCATTGCCTTCAATTCGGCATCTGCATGGCCCTGGGAATATCCCAGAGTCTAATGGAGAGGCTGCTTCATGGAATCCCCGGGGTTGTCCCGTATTTTGATGATGTGCTGGTTTCAGCATCCAGCACCCCTGAATTGATGGACAGGCTACGAGCAGTTCTCCTCCAATTTCAACAGGCCGGTCTCAAAGTGAAAAGAACGAAGTGCCACATAGCGGTGCCCCAGGTAGAATTCCTGGGTTTTTTGGTTGACAGCAAGGGAATCCACCCCACAGCAGAAAAAACGAAGGCAATACTAGATGCATCCACGCCAACAGTAAGGCCGAGCTCCAAGCATTCCTGGGGCTTTTGAATTTTTATGCCGTATTTCTGTCCCACAAGGCATCTGTCACTAAGCCCCTGCACCATCTGCTGGATCGAGGGGCGCCCTGGGTGTGGAGTGCCAAAGCAGCCGCCGCCTTGTTGCTGTCAAACACCTCCTAATCTCAAACTCTGTACTTACACAGTACTGTGAGAACCTGCCACTGGTCCTAGCATGTGACACGTCCCCATATGGGGTGAGCGCAGTCCTCAGCCACAAATTTCCAAACGGCTCGGAGGCCCCTGTGGCCTTCTTTTCCAGAACACTAGCTCCACCCGAAAGGAACTACTCTCAGTTAGACGAAGAAGTATTAGCCTTAGTAGCTGGAATAAAAAAGTTCCATAACTACCTCTATGGCTGGCCCTTCGCTCTCATCACCGATCACAAGCCGCTACTTGGACTGTTGGTGGGGGACCGGCAAACCCCACAAGTACTATCTCCCAGGCGGACTCGATGGTCAGTCTTCCTGTCTGCCTACAGCTACACGTTGATCCACGTCCCAGGAAAGAACTTAGCCCACGCCGATGCCCTCAGTCGTTGCCCTTTGAACACATTGCTGTGCGACCCGGCTCCAGCGTCAGCTGTATTTTTTTTTATTATTATTTGATTTATATGCCGCCCTTCTCCGGAGACTCAGGGCGGCTTACAATGCGTTAAGCAATAGCCTTCATACTTTTGTATATTTTTATACAAGGTCAGCTTATTGCCTCCACAAACTGGGTCCTCATTTCATCTACCTTAGAAAGGATGGAAGGCTGAGTCAACCTTGAGCCTTGGAGAGATTCGAACCAGCAGTAAATTGCAGGCAGCTGTGTTAATAACAGGGTGCGTAGACCACTGTACTATCAAGGCTCTTTTTAATTGGCAGCTCACCGTTCCCGTTGACCGCCGCTGACATAGCTTGGGTTTCAGCATGAGACAGAGTCATATCTCGAGTCCTCGACTCGGTGAAGAGGGGTTGGCCTGAGGGCCCTTATCGGCCAGAGTTGCAACCATATGGCCTGAGGAAATTGGAGTTGTCAGCCCAAGGGAGGTGCCTATTATGGGGGCACTAGGTAATGGTTCCACCCCCTCTCAGGGAATCCATGCTAACCACCTTTTATACAGGCCACCCAGGCATAGTGAGGATGATGGTCTTGGGGAGGAGTTATCTGTGGTGGCCCAACCTAGATAAAAATATCACTGAATGGGTATCAATGTGCCAGGTTCGTCAGGAGTCTAGGCCTATGCCACCTAAGGAAAAGGCTAGGGAATGGGAGGAACCGAGAAGTCCGTAGTCCCGCATACATATTAATTTTGTGGGGCCATTCCATGGACAGGTGTTCCTAGTGATAGCTGATGCATACTCAAAGTGGTGGAAATCATACTAATGCGTTCCACCACTTCAGAAGTGGTCATCAGGGCCCTTCAAAGGATCTTTGCTACGCATGAGTTACCCGACCTGTTAGTGTCGGACAATGGGCCCCAATTAACGGCGACCATGTTTGAAGTATTCCTCACAAGGTTAGGAATTCGGCATTGCCTGACCTCCCCGTTCCATCCGGCCAGTAATGGATTTGCAGAAAGGGCCGTAAGGTTGGCCAAAGAAGCATTAGGAAGGTTGGGCCCCAGGGATTGGCACGAGCGGGTCACAGAGTATTTGTTAGTCCAACACACCACTCCGTGCCCAGTTACTAACAGAAGCCCGGCCGAATTGCTTATGGGCCCCCGACTACGAACCACGTTGGGTAGGATACACCCCCAGTATGCCCCAAGGAAACCTTTGGAGTCCACCAACACTAACCGGGCTTTCCAAGTGGGGGCCGATGTATATGCCCGGAACTATGGGGGGCAGCCTTTGTGGCTACCTGGAATGGTGGTGGACATCACGGGCCCCTGCTCTTATAAGATGGGGATGGGCCTAGGGTGCGTATGACACCACCATAGGGATCAACTGAGGGCACATTGTGGGGGTCTCGATCCAACAACAGGGCGACGAGACAGCGTTAGGAACGGAGACACATGAGCCTAACAGACCACTGCCAGCCGAACGCGAAAACACAAAAACAAACCGCTGACTTACCTGAATCAGTCGACGGAAGTCCAGGACAGGCCGTCGCAGCCGCAGATGATGAGACCAGCAAGAGTCTAACAAGGGCAGGAGATCCGCTCCAGCCTAAAACCATGCAAAGTACGAGTCCCCGATGATCAGGTAGGATCCAGCATAGACCTGCATACCTCCAGGACTATGCATACGTGATCCACATGGAAAGGGGTGTAATGTATTGAACCTGCTCTGTGTGCCGCCCCCCTGCTGGAAAGAAACATAACGTTCTGTTCTATGATTGGTTAGCCGCTTGACAGCCAGTATATAAGAGCTGTCAAGCCGAGGTTCTGTTGTTGTTATTGCTTGCGTGCTGCTAGTTCATGTTAAATGAATAAACCCTTACCTGGGATCGAAGCTCGCTTCAGAATCGTCATTCCGGCAACCCGGTCAGTACACGCCAATACCTGGAGACATCAAACTCAAAGGATTGTGGCAAAAGAAAGCAAATATAGTACCAATATTAATAAGCCCCTTGAGCGCAATCTCAAAACATCTAGAGCACCATCGTTTGGCATGACCAAACCAACTAATTGCAAAAGGCAACTTTAAAACATCTTACACTCTGTGATGATAGCTTTAACACCATCAAACAACATCTGCCTATTGCAGATCCTTGAGAAGGACTTAATAGGCAGATAAAAATGCTAAATCTAATCTAAACAACTGGCTGACTGTGTGACAAACCATAATAATGATATATGCCACTGACTCAGCAAATCTAGGCAGTTTACAAATTGTTAAAAACATTTAAAACAAATTTAAAAAATCCAGCAAAGATAGCAGAGTTAACATACATGGATGGGAACAAAGAAAAAGGGGCTTGAGTTACACTCACCAAAGGCCTGGACAAAGATTTTAAGGGCCCTTCAAAACATCAGTTAGCTGGGCCATTCAAATCTTGTGAGAAACCACATTCCAGAGGGCAGTTGTTGGTACAGAGAAAGGCATTCTTCTGGGATGTTTATAGATGTGATTGTTGAATCAATGGAACTCAAAGTGCACCAATCCTGCTAGATCGGATTGGCTGGCAGATACTATGGGAGAAAATGAAAAATATGAAAAACTCATGCTTGACTAGGTTGTGTATGTTTATGGAATAATCACCATGTAGAAACTTGTCTTAGTATGTTACTTATCTCTTCCCAGGATTGAGAAGTTTTTTTCCTGCATGTTGCAAGTCTAACAGTCTGTGCATTCCATTATTTTTCCTTTCAGTGGCTATGATATTCCTCTGAATCCTTTACATTTCCTGCCCTTTTATGCTGGCTCTCGCTTTCATGACTTCCATCATATGAACTTAATTGGAAATTACTCTTCAACCTTCACATGGTGGGATAAACTCTTCGGAACTGATTCACAGTACAGTTCTTACCAAGAGAAAAAGAAGAAACAGAAAGACAAAGTGGAAAAGAAGCTGGAATAAATTTCCCATTTGCAACACTCTTTGGAGCACCAAAGAGGGACATGGCCTCCTATTTTTGCTTAAAACTAGAAAATGTAATAAGTATTGCAATTCAAAGCAAAATGCAGCTTTTAACAAACAAACCAAGCTTATGTTTGCAGCAGGAAAAACATTCACTGATGCATTTTCCAAATGATTGTGCTTTTTCTATCCTATAGATATGTCAAACAAATACAATATATATTTAAGAAAATGTTAAATATGACCAAATGATTGAAATTATGTAAAAAAAACAGATGTACATTTAAATTAAAATAAGGGAGATTTTTTGCATTAATATGAATCCTAAAGTTTAGAAAGAACAGCTACATTAAGTTCACCAATTAAAACTTTTGTGGGAATCCTCTTTCCCAATTAGGTAGATTTAAGAAACCATCTTAATTTGCTACAAAGAATATTTTTACTTGGTTTTTAATGAATGTTATTGTAATCTGTATTACACAGAACTGTAAATTGCTGATTTGATTATTAAGCTAATTTGTCTTAAAATAGCTGTGGTTGATTTCTTTGTCATGTTTTCTGTATGGCAAATAAAATAATATTGGGGTTCAGGCTATTATTTCCTGGTTCCTTTTGGTTTGTTCCTATCAAACAATGTGCTATGTTTTTGTTAATACACAGTGGCAGGTATTGATAACTGGAACAAAATGTGTATGGGCACTGAAATTTGATAGTGGAGACTTTAGATAACTAACCATCTATATTACATATAGTCAAAACTATCCTTAGATATGTACATGAGGAAACCATAGGAACTTCCTTAGATTATATTGAATACTTCTTGGCCTTTCTGACTTACTATGGAAAACACTAAATTGTATAACCTGCTTAACCGGGATTCTATCTTTTAGAAAGCCAAACTTTTTTTTCTTAAAGACATCTGCTGCAGAAATTGGGTGGGATATAACTTTACAGTTTTCGGGCACTGAAGAGTGTTTTTGTGCCAGCATTTTCCACTTCTGATGTCCCCTCAAAAACAATGCTTATTCTATTTTTTTTTTACTTGAAATGTAATAAAAATGATTTATAGTTTAAAAGATTATGCATACGGAAAAAGCTGCTGGGAAAAGCATTTGATTTACACAAATAAAGTAAAAAGAAATTAAATTTGAATACTTTTAATACAAAAGGATTGGCTGGGTAACTGCATTTCCTTGCAGGAGTTGTTTATTTTACAGAAGTCCCCCCCCCCCAACAAAGATGGCAGGATGCCACTGCAAGCCTCCTTATCTCTTTCTTCCTGTGCTGTTTCAGATAGTGAGTTATAGTGAATTAGTTACCTTAAGAATTAAGAGCTGTCTCTTTAAGAGATTGCATTGTGGGAGTGTCGAGATCCCCTCGACACCCCGACTGTAGTGGCAACTGTGGATCCTGATGCTATAAAAGATACCTGGCTTCAGCAGCGGGGGCTGGTGGGGGTTGGTTTGGATGTCCCATTCACATCAGTGGTGGGGGTGATAGGTGTAGTGATAGGCGGTCGGTCACACTGCGGCCGGGAGAGGCATTATGTTCCTGATACCCTTCCGCCCGATGCCAGGAATGGAGAGGTTGCTGGCTCGCGCATAGCATAGCAACCGAGACCTGGCTGAGCGCCTTTCTTTCCGACATACCCAGACACGCAGCACAGTCTGATAGAAAGTTGGCGTTTTCTTTTTACTTTTGCTGGTTTGACCGGCTGGCGACATGTATGAGATGGCGGAAGGCAGGACAGCCAATTCACTGGTAACTGAGGGGACGGTGGAGGACACTGTAGTGGAAGTTTTGCCGGATGTTCAAGAGGCTGGAGAGGTGGAGCTGCCTGTGGTACACCCCAAGGAGAGAATGCCACAGCAGCAGGAGGTCGTTTCTGGCGATGTGGAGGCATTCCGTTCCAGCGGAACGAAACCCGTAACGGGTGAGTGGTGGCAAAGTTCCGCTGTCACCGGGCCCAAACAGCTTTCACCCCAGCTGGGGGAGACGTCCTTCCATGGGTGGAGAGAGCAACGGTGGATGGAGGATGAAGAGTGTGACTGGAGCTATTCCATGGGGTTGGGGGCTTCCACCCTGGACATTTTGCGGGAAAAGTTTGGAGAGGCCAGCTTCAGGGACGCTCCGTCTTGGCAGCCATGGATACCGGGGCAGGACGCTTGGCAGGGACAAGGGGAAACCCGGAGCAGTACCGAAACTCGCTTTCATCTGGCGAGTCGAAAGCTTCGTATTGAGAAGTGGGTGTATAGACCCGGTAGACGAGGCCCTCCAACTTCCGGCCCTATACCGTCCTTGTCGTGGGAGGTCTTGCGAGGGATGGACCAGGAAGCCCCGCGGCGGCAAGGCTCCCAACAAACAGGTCAGCCGGGACTGCGTGGACATACCAGCCAGCAAAGAGGAGGGGCTGGAGTCACACAGGATGCTCGGCAGGCGGGGCCGGCCCCTGTGTGGGCGCCTGGGATAGCGCAGCCACAACAATAGTTTTGGGGCCCTCCCCCCATACAAGCCTCTTTCGATGGTAGCGCGGACAGGGTGTCTCTATTTCTAAGTCAAATAATTAGCTATATGGACCTATACGATCGTCTATACCCGTCGCAATGGGCCATGGTAGTTGCTATCACCACTGTCCTGATGGGTGAGGCAGCGGATTGGGTTGCTGATCTTCACAGTGACCATGCAAAGGAGCTAGCGAATGTGGGACTGTTTCTAGACGCATTACGCTGCCAGTTCGAGGACCAGTCAAGAACATAACTGTTAGAAGGTGAACTGGTAGCCTTAAAACAAGGAGGGCGACCTGCTAGGCAGTATGTCAAGGAATTCTGGACCATGGCTGGTCGACTACGTGCTTGGCCTGAACGCCTTCTAGTGCACCAGTTCCAATTAGGGTTGGATAGAGAACTAAGACAGGCTTGTGTTTACTGAGGACTGCAGCCTAAGCTGTTGGAGTGGTTCAGCGCAGCGGTGGACTTAGACGTTGGACTACGAGAGTTCAGTACACAGGGAGTGGGCAGTCTTCCTTTTCCTCCTTGGCGTAATATAGAGAGACCACCGAGCCCTCGAGGGGTGAATTCCTCCCCGCCTCACTCCCTTGTTCCTGTTGGGAGGGGATCGATCCATTGTTTCCGGTGTAATCAGCTGGGCCACCGAGCAGCCAACTGTCCTATGCCTCCTGTTCCACCCGCCACTTCCCGGGTTCCATCGTCAACTGGGAGAGGTCGTGAGCGGGCCCATTCCTCGTCGGAATGGTCCAGAGTAGTTACACTGACGACATCGCGTAGTACTCGTGCGACGAAACTGGAGTTGGAAAGGCTTATCGGGCAAGGGAGTGTTTCAGTGGTCTCGGACAGCAGCAACGACGATGCACCGGTTGATCCTATGGTGAGTGACCCGATACATCCTTTCGTTATCCCAGTTACCCTGAGACATCTTCAAACCTCAAGGGCGATCCAGCAGGACGCCCTAATTGATTCAGGCTGTACCCAGTGTCTCATCCAAAAGACAGTGGCCATAGAGTTTAGGTCTACAGACAGTGAAATTACACGCCCCTATTCGGTTTGAGCAGATGGACGGCTCTCTTTTGGGTGGGAAGCCAACAACACTTGAGGACCACTTGGAGGCTTCAGCTGGTGCAAAATGCAGCCGTGCGGGTTGTGATGGGAGAATCCCGATACTCCCATGTTACACCCCTCCTGCGTGGTTTGCATTGGCTACTAGTTGCCCTCCGGGTGAGATTCAAGGTGCTGGTGATGACCTATAAAGCCCAACATGGCTTAGGACCAGGATATTTGGCGGACCACTTACAGCCAGCAACGATATCCCATCGCCCAGTTCGCACCCATAGAGAGGGCCTACTCAGGGTGTCGTTGGCTAGACAGTGGTGGCTGGTGGCCCCCAGGGGTAGAGCCTTCTCGGTTAGTGCGTTCACCCTCTGGAATCAACTCCCCTTGGAGCTCCGATTAGCTCCTGACCTTCGCACCTTCCACTGGGAATTAAAAACTTGGCTTTTCAAATCCCTTGACCTGGACTGATGATGGGGTTTTAATTGGTTTTAAGGGTTAATTTTAAATTTTTTAGATTTTGGTCTTTATTTTATATTGTGGCTTGTGTTTTATTGTTGTGAGCCGCCCTGAGTCCATTGTGAGATAGGGTGGCATATAAGCCGAATAAAATAAATAAATAAATAAACATGGGTAACCGAGTTAGTTCCTTTAGAAATAGAGGAGCATTGGGAGAAGATCCACTTTGTGGTTGTTGACAATATGGTTGAACCCGTTATACTGGGTCTGGCGTGGTTAGATAAGTGGAGGCCCAACATTTGGTGGGAGGGGTTTTTTCGGAAGCTCCGATTGAGTGTAGGGCCAGAGCTGGAGCCAGAGGACAGGGCTGGGCAAGTGGACATGCAGCGTGATAGTCTGGCCGGACCACCACCTACAGGGTACCCTGACATATATAAACATTAAGCGGCTGTGTTCAACGAGGAGGAGTGTGAGGTACTACCCCCTCATAGAGTGACCGATTGTGCTATAGAGCTGAAACCAGGTGTCAGGTTGCCAAAGCCACGCATGTATGCCATGACAAAGCCAGAATTGGAGGAACTTAGACTATACATTGATAAGAACTTGGCTAGGGGTTTCATCCAACCTAGCAGGTCACACATGGCCGCTCCTGTATTGTTCTGTGAGAAAAAGGATGGGGGTTTACGATTGTGTGTGGATTTCCGCGAATTAAATGCTGTATGCGTCGAACACTTGTACCCTTTTCCTTTAATGAAAGACCTACTGACCACATTGTCAACTGGGAGAGTGTTTACAAAATTGGACCTACGGGAGGCTTATTACAGGGTACGCATAAAACTGGGCGACGAGTGGAAGACCACATTCAACTGCCCATTAGGTAGTTACAAATTCCGGGTGATGCCATTCGGCCTACAGGGTGCTCCGGCTGTATTTATGCAAGTAATAAACGAGGTGTTACATGAGCACCTATATTGGGGTGTCCTCGTTTATCTGGACGATATCCTAATCTACACTAGGACAATGGAGGAACATACGAACTTAGTACGACAGGTGTTATCCAAACTACTGCGAGCAAAACTTTTCGTTAAGCTGTCGAAGTGCGAATTCTACTGCACGAAGTTGGATTATTTAGGGTACCGCATCTCAGGGGACGGGGTGGAAATGGTCCCGAAGAAAGTGAGCGTGGTGCTGGAATGGCAGGCAACTATTACACGGAAACAATTACAGAGTTTCCTTGGCTTTGCAAATTTTTATCGGCAGCTTATTCCAGCGTTTGCTCAGATAGCTCTCCCATTAACTGACTTATTCCGCATGAAATCTTCGGGTCTGAAAGCGAGACCAGGACAATTGTTGGTATGGACTCTGGACTGCCAAAGAGCTTTTGAGAGTTTGAAAACTCTGTTTTCGCAAGCACCAATACTGTGAAATTCTGATCCAGCATTACCATTCATTGTGCAAGCAGATGCTGACGACGTTGCTGTGGGGGCTGTCTTGTTGCAAAGAACTGCAGAGGGGGAGCTGTGCCCGTGCGCATACACGTCTCACAAGTTAACAGTCACAGAGAGACATTGGGCCATTTGGGAGAAGGAAGCATTCACGGTGAGGTGGGCACTGCTCACATGGCGGCACTTGTTGGAGGGCAGTGGTACTAGATTCGAGGTGTGGACTGACCACAAGAATCTAGAAGCGCTCCAAAGCCCCAGGCGGTTGTCGCCTAAACAGGTACGTTGGGCGCAATATTTTCAAAGATTCAACTTTGAGTTAAAATATGTCCCGGGGGGAAGAATTTTCTAGCAGATGCCCTGTCCCGATTACCTCAGTTTGATAGTAGAAGAGAGGAGGTTGTGCAGGCGATGATGCCAGAAAACCAACAGGTGGCCCGAACGTCTCACACCGGACCATCTTCCTCGTGGGATGATGATCTGTGGCGGGAATTGGCTGTGGATGCTTGGTTGATAGAACACAGGGCTACATTAACTCACCGAGATGGTTTTGCTTGGATGGGAGACAAGTTGTACGTTCCCGGGTCACTGTGACAGTCAGTGCTACATAGATGTCACGACATAAAAACGGCTGGCCATTTTGGCTTTCTCAAAACATTACACTTGGTAAGACGCCAAATTTGGTGGCCACGCATGAGAAAGGATATTGAGCACTATGTGAAGAGTTGTAAAGTTTGTGCAATGGCTAAACCTCGGCCGGGAAAACCTCTCGGGCTTTTGCAATCTGTAGCGGAACCAAGTAGGCCCTGGGAGGAGATTGCCATGGACTTTATCGTAGATCTTCCAGAAAGCAACGGTAATACCGTGATATGGACTGTGGTGGATCTTTTTCTCCCAACAAGCCCATTTCATCCCTTGCCATGGGTTACCGTTGGCCCGGAAATTATCAAAATTGTTCATATTGCATATATATTGATTACATGGTGCACCTCGACAGATTATTTCGGATAGAGGTGTTCAATTTACTTCAAAATTTTGGCACAATTTTGTAAAAATGATAGGCTCATCGCAAGGGTTAAGTTCAGGCTATCATCCAAGCACCAATGGAGCAGCAGAAAGGGAAAACGCTATGGTAGAGCGGTACTTGCGTTGTTATGTGTCATACCAACAATCTGACTGGTCGGAACTACTCCCTTTTGTCGAGATAGCATATAATAATGCTGTCCATGGAAGTATGGGGATCACGCCATTTCAGGTCATGTCAGCTAAAGAATTTTCTGCAATCCCTGAGTTAGAATTACAAACCCAGGAACATGTGTCTCCTGGCACTTGGGCTGCATGCATTGGGAGGATATGGCCACAGATAAAGGAGGCGTTGGACAAAGCAACCGAAACATACAAATACCAAGCAGACAAAAAGAGAGCAGACCTCAAACCGCTTGCGGTTGGGGATCAGGTATATTTGTCTACAAAATACCTAAAACTGCGAACGCCTAGTCATAAATTAGGCCCCAAATACCTCGGGCCTTTCCCTATTGTGAAGGTGATTAATCCAGTTACGGTAGAACTGAAACTGCCACCGTTACTGGGCAAAATCCACCCCATGATCCATAGTAGCTTATTAAAACTGGTAGATAATGTTCGAGAGCAACTGAATAAACCTGGACCGGTGAACGGAGATCACTATGAGATAGATGAGGTTTTAGATTAAAAAATCAGCAGAGGGAAATTAAAATATTTAATCAGATGGAAAGGATATCCGTTCGAGGAGGCCTCTTGGGTTACTGCCACAGATATAAGAGCCAATCAACTGCTTAAATGGTTCCACAAACAATATCCACATAAACCTGGGCCCTGGGGTACATATATAGAACTCTAATATGGTGTTAACATGTACGTTTATGTTTTCCAGGAGAATCCCTGGTAGGGGGAGTCACCTGTCGAGATCCCCTCGACACCCTGACTGTAGTGGCGACTGTGGAGCCTGACACTATAAAGGATACCTGGCTTCAGCAGCGGGGGCTGGTGGGGGTTGGTTTGGATGTCCCATTCACATCGGTGGTGGGGGTGATAGGTGTAGTGATAGGCGGTCGGTCACACTGTGGCCGGGAAAGGCATTATGTTCCTGATACCCTTCCGCCCGATGCCAGGAATGGAGAGGTTGCTGGCTCACGCATAGGCAGCAGCTGCGATACCCGGAAGGGCGTATTGACGAGCTGTGATTGCTGGTGCGCTTATTTAAACGGCGTTGGGAGGCAGCCGCTCCCAACGCCGACTTTGTGTATTGTGCATTGAATGTCAGATTCGCTGGTAGTGCTGGAGATCGATTGGATTAAAACGAGCACAGCAACCAAGACCTGGCTGAGCATCTTTCTTTCCGACATACCCAGACACGCAGCGCAGCCTGATAGGGAGATGTAGAGAGAGATTGCATTATGGGAAATGTAGTCCATGACATGGGACCACCCTTCGCTGCCCTTTAAGAATTTGTTGCCCAAATGTCGAAGAAGTACAATGAACCACGAAATAAAAACCTTACAATACAAAGGACCTCTGCCAGAAGAAGAACCAACCAAAGCCTTGGTCCGATCAAGAGCCCAGCACAGGCCGCAAGAGGAAAAGCCTCTGTGTCAGTGCATAGCATAGAGGTCGTCCCCCTGTCAACAAGGAACTCCGATGTAAAGCCGTCTAAGAGAGCTCTACATCGACCTCAGAAAGCAAAGGAAGAACCCGTCTGTCCACTGCACAAGACCTTGCACACTCTGAAGAGGTGCAGAGAATTCCGAAAGAAGTCCCTGGATGAAAGAAAGGCATTGATCAGGGAGTACAAAGTCTGCTTCAAATGCTGTGAGTCTACAGACCACATGTCCAAAGCTTGCACATTTAAGGTGCTATGTTATCTATGCAAAAGTGACCAGCACCCAACCGCCCTGCATCTAGACAGCGAGTCGACACCACAGCTGACTCCTACTCCACGGTCAACTTCTACCTCTCCTACAACTAATGAGTCTCAGCACGACAATGAAACGCACTCATATACGACAATGAGTGTCAACTGCATGTCGGTATGCGGCGACTCACCATCCCTTCGCTCATGTCACCAGATCTACCTAGCTAAAGTCTATCCAGCTGGACGCCCAGAAGAAGAAGTGAAAATGTATGTGATAGTGGACATGCAGAGCAACCAATTGTTAGCCAAATCAGCTTTCTTCAACCGCTTTGACATTCAAACCGAAGAAACACACTTCACAATTTTGACATGTATTGGGTTACAGCGCATGGCGGGGAGGAAAGTATCGGGTTCTGCATAGAATCAATAGATGGGAGTGCTAAATTCACATTGCCATCACTGTTAGAATGGGACGCTTTACCAGATAACCGCAGTCAAATCGCGACACCAGAGGTAGCAAGCAATATACCTCACCTGAGACACATGGCTAATCTCTTCCCTGCCCTTGACCCTGAAACCAAAATCCTGCTCCTGTTGGGAGTGGATGCCCCTGAAGCTTTCCCTCCCCAGGCAGTGGTCAAAGACCCAGCAGGCTCTCCATGTGCCCTCAAGACAGAACTTGGATAGGCCATCATAGGACTGGTTTGTATTTATTTATTTATTTATTTATTTATTTATTTATTTATTTATTTATTTATTTATTTATTTAATTTCTATACCGTCCTTCTCCCGAAGGACTCAGGGTGGTGAACAGATTAAGATTTCATATACATATATTTTTTTATTTTTTTTAATAAACAGTAAATAATAAATTGAGTCAACTTGGTGTATCTGCTAAAATCTTGGCATAGAATTTAGATGTTTATGCTAGCCCTGCTTGTTGAAACAGAAAGGTCTTCAGGGCACATTGGAAAGTGCGAAGATCTGGGATTATTCGTATTCCAGGGGGTATTTTGTTCCAAAGAATAGGTGCCCCCACAGAGAAGGCTCTCTCCCTTGGAACTACTAGACAACATTGTTTTAATGATGGTACTATGAGTAGGCCTACTCTGTGAGAGCGTATTGGTTGGTGGGAGGTTATCGGTTGCATGGATTGTATATTGTATGGACTGGCTACGGGACCCCCCCCGACTTCTGCCAAGCAGTTCTACACCAGACCAGTCACAGACCTGGAACTGCTGCAAAGGAAGAACTTAAAGACTGAACCTCAAGCTTTGCATGCCTTGTGTCTACCTCACTGCTTGCATTGTTTGATGATATAACTTTGCTTATCTTAGTCAATTAGATAGTTAAGTCTTAATTGTTTGATGCTATAACTTTGTTTACTTTAGTCACTTAGATAGTTACATTGCATTGTTTTCTGCTATGCCTTTGTTTATTTCAGTTAAGTAATTTTTATTTATTTATTTATTTTATTTAGAATTTATATACCGCATCTTCTCCCAAGGGACTCAGGGCGGTGTACAGCCAGATAAAAACATACAATACAAACATTAAAAAAACAATTAAAAGGATATATATTAATTTGGCCCCAATTTAAGATAACAAACCAATTAAAAATTAAAAATATGTTAAAAAAATATGTTAAGCCAGCCCGGCTTGCTGAAAAAAGAGTTTTAAAGGCAGGGTGGAAGGCACCAAGGTCTTGGATTCTCCTTATCTCTGGGGGCAGCTGATTCCAGAGGTTAGGTGCCCCCACAGAGAAGGCCCTCCCCCTGGGAGTCACCAGCCTACATTGTTTGGCTGATGGCACCCCGAGGAGGCCCTCTCTGTGGGAGCGCACAGGTCGGTGGGAGGTCATCGGTAGCAGCAGGCGGTCTCGAAGATAACTAGGTCCTATGCCATGGAGCGCTTTAAAGGTGGTAACCAACACCTTGAAGCGCACCCGGAAGACCACTGGGAGTCAGTGCAGCTCACGCAGGAGCGGTGTTATGTGGGAGCACCAGGCGGCTCCCGTAATTACCCGCACGGCTGCATTCTGGACCAGTTGGAGCCTCCGGGTGCTCCTCAAGGGGAGCCCCATTTAGAGAGCATTGCAGTAGTCCAGGCGTGAGGTAACGAGGGCATGAGTGACTGTGCACAGGGAATCCCGATCAAGAAAGGGCCGCAATTGGCGAACCTGACCAAAGGTCCCCTTGGCTACAGCCATCAGATGTTCCTCCAAGGACAGCTGCGTATCCAAGAGGACTCCCAGATTGCGTGCCCTTTCCATGGGGGCCAAAGACTCGCCCCCGATAGTCAGTGATGGAGTCAACTGACTATATCGGGATGCCGGAAGCCACAGCCACTCAGTCTTGGAAGGGTTGAGCTTGAGCTTGTTCCTCCCCATCCAGATCCGCACAGCCTCCAGGCACTGGGACATCACTTCAAGGGCATTGTTGGGGTGGCCTGGGGTGGAGATGTACAGCTGGGTGTCATCAGCGTACTGATGGTACTTCACCCCAAAGCCATGGATGATCTCACCCAGCGGCTTCACATAAATGTTGAACAGAAGAGATGAGAGGACCGACCCCTGAGGCACTCCACAAATTAAAGGCCTCGAGGTTTACCTCTGCCCCCCTGCCAACACGAACTGCGACTGGTCTGAGAGAAAGGAGGAGAACCACCGTAACACGGTGCCCCCCCTCCCCAACTCTTCCAACCAGTGCAGCATGATACCATGGTCGATGGTATCAAAAGCAGCTGAGAGGTCTAACAGGGCCAGAACAGAGGAGCAACCCCTGTCCTGAGCCCTCCAGATATCATCTACCAACGCGACCAATGCCGTTTCCGTGCTGTGCCCAGACCTGAAACCCGACTGGAATGGATCTAGATAAGATGTTTCCTCCAGGAATTGTGGAAACTGTCGCATGACCACACTCTCAACAACCTTCGCAACAAAGCAAAGGTTGGAGACAGGACGATATTTGGCTAATACTGACGGGTCCAGGGATGGCTTCTTGAGGAGTGGCCACACCACCGCCTCTTTCAAGGCAGCGGGGAAGTGACCCTCACTCAATGAAGTGTTGATAATTCCCTGGAGCCAGCCTCGTGTAATTTCCCGGGAAGCCAGTACTAACCAGGAGGGACACGGGTCCAGTAAACATGTGGCCGCACTAAGTCTCCCCAAAATCCTGTCCACATCATCAGGAGTCACAGAGTCAAACTCTTCCCAGATAACGTTCTCAAGACTATTCCTTGTCACCCTGCCCAAATCTACCCAGTCAGAGTCCAAATTCCCCCGGATCTGAGCGATTTTGTCATACAGGTATTGTCGAAATCCTCGGCCCTGTCTTCCAGGGGGTCCTCCCGCACTCCCGGATGGAGCAGGGAGCGGGTCACCCTGAACAGGGCGGCTGGACGATTCTCTGATGACGCAATAAGAGCAGAAAAGTAATTATACTTTGCCACTTTTATCGCCACTAGGTAGGTCTTAATATGCGACCTTACCAGTGTTCGGTCAGATTCAGCGAGACTGGCCCTCCAACCGCTCTCCAGGCATCTTTTCCAGTGCTTCATCTCCCTCAGTTCCTCGGTAAACCAAGGAGCCATGAGGGATCGGCACCGGGTCAGAGGCCGCAAAGGCACGACTCGATCCAAGGCCCTACCAGCCGCCCGATCCCAGGCAGCCACAAGGTCCTCGGCTGAGTCATGTGCCAGATCCTCAGGAAGTGGCCCAAGCTCCATCTGGAACCTATCAGGATCCATCATGCACCTGGGGCGGACCCATCTTGTTGGCTCCACCTCCCTGCAGTGGGGTGTAGCGGTTCGAAGGTCCAGGCGAAGGAGCGAGTGGTCTGACCATGACAAGGTTTCCATGTCTATATCCCCTATAACAAGACCACTCAACCACTGGCCAGAGACAAAAATCAAGTCCAGAGTGTGACACACACACCCCCGTGGGTGGGGCCATGAACTAACTGGGTCAGGTCCATGGCCGTCATGGAAGCCATGAACTCCCGAGCAATCTCAGACGTTTCACCAACGGATGGCAAGTTGAAATCACCCATGACCATAAGCCTGGGTGTATCAACTGCCACCGTGGCTATCACGTCAAGTAGCTCGGGCAGGGCCATTGCCACCCAGCAAGGACCAGATACGTAAGCAACAAGCCCATTTGAACCCCATGACCCCATCTCACAAGGAGGGATTCATACCCGGCTGTCTGAGGCACAGTGGTCTCCCTCGGACCAAGATCTTCTTTAATAATAACCGCCACCCCCGCCCCTCCCCTGGGCCCTCAGCTGATGGAATGCTCTGAAGTCTGGTGGGCACATCTCAACCAAGGGGACCCCTCTCTCTGGGCCCAACCAGGTCTCTGTAATACCTACCAGATCCGCTCCCCCCTCCTGTATAAGATCGTAAATAAGGGGGGGGGGGGCTGGCGTTGCACAGCATCAGCCGAAGGCCCAGATCCTGTGTATCTATGCCACCTAGTATCCGATAGGAGCCTTGGGGACCAGGGCGTGCAATTGCTCTCAAACAGTGGGTGCACACCCCCGACACATGATATGGTCCTCTGCTCCCGCCATATCTGCCCCTCCCATCAACCGTGCTGATGGTACATCCCTCATTGGAATAGCCCTCCATCCCCTCCCCAATCCCTCGTCCTGCACCCTCCAAACCGCCACCCCCGTGCCGGGCTCGGCTCCGACCTTAGTGGATTACCCACCCACCCCCCATCCCCTTTGGTCATCCTCCCGGTTCCCCTTAAAAGATTATTTAAAAAAACCCTCCCAGAAAAGTAGTTAGTTGGTAGTGGAATTTTATAATTCCAGGCGGGGAGAGTGATGTTTCAGATAGTGAGTTATAGTGAATTAGTTACCTTAAGAATTAAGAGCTGTCTCCTTAAGAGATTGCATTGTGGGAGATGTAGAGAGAGATTGCATTAAGGGAAATGTAGTCCATGACATGTGACCACATATGTGTGTCTGATTGGCCACTGAGGCTCTCTGCCTGGGTGCAGAACAAAGACCTGGCCATTTTGAACTACCACAGAAGAGAGGAGCATGCTTTCTGAACAGGAGGACAGAACTAGTGTCATTTTACATTAGGAAATGGGATAGATTATGAAATACTTGGATGAATCTCACCTTGACTCACCATGATTGTAAGTCTGTTTGAGGATACCCGAAATAAATATAATCTGCATGAAAACCTGTTTGCTAGAGTTTATCTGCCTGTTCCCAATGGAGCCAGATGCCTGGGGAACAGAACATGGGTGGTTTACAAAAACAAGCCCATCCAACATAACCCTCCAGCATCCATGGTTAAATTGTTAATCCCACTTACCATTAATAATAGTAGAATTCATCTATCTTGTTTGCTGATATTTGTTTGTTTATGCTCTTGGTGTATATAGCATTATGCACACTTTGTAACATGCTCAAAGGTACTGAAACAAAAATGATAGGGTGTTCTAAAACTCTTAATATAGTTCTGTACTAAGACTTTGGGACAACCCTGTATTTAAAATAGGATTTATCCAGCCACTGCCATGATTCCAGTCTTTAACCTTATTATGTATTACATCTTTCAAAAGGAAGACCTAATAGTCAGTCTTATTTTCCAAATGTAGTGGCCTTATTTTAGAATTTATGTTGGTAGTTGAACACAAAGTCCAGTTGGCTTTATAAATGAGATTTACACATTTTAAATGACATTATTCTTTCATGGACATGAGCTGTATATTCTAGCAATTATAACTAGAAAGAAAACTATTTTGTGTTTCCTGAATCATTATAAGGATAAATGCTTCCTTCATGCTTTTTCTGTTGCTACAATCTGTATATTTACATTATTTTTTTCTTGAAATAGAACAGAACTTTACTGAGGTTGTACTAGGTGAGGAATTTCTCAATATTGGTGCAGAACAGATGTGCAGCTTAATATCCAGTGACAAATTAACAGTAGCATCAGAAGAAAAGGTAAGGTAATGTCTTCCTTATTTAGCCGTTATGATATGTAATAATGTAGAGGTGTGCAATCTGTTTTAGATGCTAATGTTTAAAATTTGAGTTTGAAATGGAGTGTTCTGTTCTTTTTTGATCTGATACTCAGATGCTGTGACTTTTTTTGGCCAAAAATATTCCAATATAAGAATGGTTGCAGTAAGGTCAGAAGTGTCTAACTTTGAAATATTTTTAATGCAAAAGTTTTTACACACCTTTAAAATCATGGAACTACCGGTAGATTAGAAGGAGCATTGTTGAAATATTTATCCATTTACAATATACCTTGATAGGAGGATATAGGAGAAAGATCTTTGAATGTTCTTTCCCTTTCACTCCATTCTGTTCAGATTTTTTTCCCCCAATTGTGGCTGCCAAAGCAAAAATCTATGAAACTCAAAGAAAACTCTTTTATCTACATTATTATATAGTTGGTGATAATGTAGAAGACCCCTTTCTTGCTTAGAGGAAGAAAGGGGTCTCCTATATTAACTCCAACTATTAATAAACTGGGGGAAGGTTCTAATATTTATCTCCTCAAGGAAAACCAATTGTGGAGACCGGAAGCTGATGTTGCAGTGAAACGACAAGATATTCTGGAGCTCCAGAATTCTCGCCGATAGCTCCGCTGCTGGACGGTCCAATTTGGACCCCACAGTCTATTTTTGACTGTGGTAGTGGAGGGCACATCCTGTTGATCTCAGGGACATCGCAAAATCCCTGATTGATCCAGGAAAGCCTTTTTTCCTAGAGCGCAATTTCAGTCATTGAGGCTGCCGAGGCTGGGACAGTTTCAGGAAGAGAAAGAAGAATGACAGTGAATTGGATCGGTGAGAGAGCTTTATTCTTTTTTACCTAATACAAAGAACACCCTAAAGGAAAAAGGATTTGGAGATTGGAGATTGAGAGTAAGAGAAGAGAAGCGGCAAATTAAATTGGGAATAATTTTTTTAAAAAACATTTTATTAGTTTTTTATTTTGAAAACATTAAAACAAGACACAAACACACATTTGTATACATATGACTTTTCCCTACAGCTACTTCAAAGTGATCCTTTCTTACTATTTACATCTATTGACACATATTTTAACTTTGTCTATTAAACAGTTATTTTCCAACATTCTTTATTTCGTCTACATTGTATCTTGATCTTCAACATTTCTTCTCCCCTCTCTCCTTTATTCCTTTCTTATTTTTCCTATTCTCCAACCATTCATACCATCTACACCACACTTTGTAATATTCTGTATCCTCTTTTTCCTTGATTTCTTTTGTTAATTTGTCCATCTCTGCGCACTCTAAGATTTTCCTAATTAAATCTTCTTCTGATGGTAAGTTTTCCTTCTTCCAATTTTGTGCATAGACTATGCGGGCTGCTGTCAATATATGTAATATTAAATAATATATTTCCTTGGTATAGTTTTCTATGGAGATACCTAGTAGAAACTGCTCAGGTTCTCCCTTTATTGAATTCTGAATTATTTCGTCTATCCACTTTTTAACTTTCGCCCAGAATTTCTTCGCCATTGGGCAGGTCCACCAAAGATGATAATATGTTCCATAGTTACTCTTACATTTCCAGCATTTTGGTGAATTACTAGGGAACATTTTCGCAATTATAGCTGGTGGAAAGTACCACCTATGAAACATTTTCATCTGGTTATTAAAAGAAGGAAAGTATTCCATAAATTAGAGCAATTAAAATTTGATATAATTTGTTTACAAGAAGTACATATTAAAAAACAGCATGAACAATTACTGATACAACCAAAACTTGGAAGAACTTTTCTATCTCTATCACAAAGCAAAAAGAGAGGACTTGTTTTATATATTAAAAATGCAATATCGGTGGAGCAAAAATATGTAGATGAAGAAGGTAGAATTCTGATGGTGGAAATAATTGATAATAATATGAAAATTCTTTTAGTAGCAATATATGCTTCAAATGACAATCAAAGGGATTTCTACAGAAAATTACATAATAAAATAATTGAAATGGAATATGATAATATATGTATGATGGGAGATTTCAATGGAATTGTGGATGAAAACTTGAACTATAAAACACATAAAACAATAAGACACAATAGAAAGAAATCTTTTTTCAAGATGATAGAGGAAATAAATATGAAAGATGTATGGAGGGAGAGAAATGGGAAAAACAGACAATATACTTTTTATTCTGATAGACACTTATCTTGGTCCAGATTAGATATGATATGGACAACAATGAACTTGATGTTGAATATAGAATATGCGGAAATAAAACCTAATTTATGGGCAGATCACAACCCGGTGACAGTTATATGGAAAGGATGAAAAAGAAGATCCAGATGGACTTTAAATAATACAATACTAAAAGGGAAAGATTTTGTACAGAAAATGGAAAGAGAGTTGGATTTTTTCTTCAAGGAAAATAAGGAAGAAGAAACATCGGCACAAAATCGTTGGGATACAATGAAGGCCTATGCCAGAGGTTTAATCATAGATTACATAAGGAAAAGAAATGTAAAGAAAAGACAAATCTTTAAAATTTTGGCTGATGACTATAAAAGAATTGAAAAGGAACTCCAGAAACGTCCATATAAGAAAGATATTAAAATTAAAATGGACATAATAAAGCATAAAATGGACCTATTGGAGAAAGAAGATTTAGCCCAAAAAATAAGAAATGCTAAACAGAATTATTTTGAAAATGCAAATAAAGCAGGAAGATGGTTAGCATATAAATTGAAAAAAAAAAGAGAATCAAGAAAAATAACACAACTAGTTGATGATCAAGGGCAAAGTAAATTTGGAAATAAAGAGATTGGGGAAAATAATACAAGAATATTATAGACAACTTTATAAAAGGGAGACAATAGAAGAGGAAAAAGTGGCAAGGTACTTACAAGAAGCAAAATTACCTCAGATTCCCAAAGATATCGAGGAAATGTTGGAAGGAAACATAACAATGATGGAGTTAACAGAATTAAGAAGCAAAAGAATGGGAAGGCACCAGGACCAGATGGTTTACCGGTTGAATATTATAAGGCATTACAAGAAACTTTGGTTCTCCCATTATTAGAGGTTATGAATGAAGTGATGACAAAGAAGGAAATACCCAAATCATGGACTGAGGCATATATTACGCTGATTCATAAAGAAGATACAGACCCGCAACGAATCAAAAATTATAGACCTATATCCTTGCTAAATTCGGACTATAAAATTTTTGCCTCAATATTGGCAGAAAGATTAAAGAGATATTTGAACAATTTTATACATATAGATCAGAATGGATTCCTCCCAAAAAGACAAATTAGAGACAATATAAGAATAATTTTGGACACACTAGAATATTATGAAGCTCACCCCAAAAAACAGATGGCTTTGATATTTTTAGATGCTCAAAAAGCTTTTGATAATGTAATTGGCGATTTATGACACTACAAATGGCAGAGATGGGCTTTGGTAGGAAATTTATCCAGGCAATTGAAGCTATATACAATAAGCAGATTGCAAAAGTAATGATTAATGGAGAAATGACTAATGCTATTGAGATAGAAAAGGGTACCAGACAAGGATGCCCGTTATCACCACTTTTGTTTATATTGACGTTGGAAGTTTTAAATAGAAATATCAGAGAAGAAAAAGAGATAAAAGATATGAAAATTCGAAAAGAAGAATATAAACTGCAAGCCTTTGCTGATGACCTGGTCTTTATAATAGAAGAACCATTAAAAACAATAAATAAACTGATAGAAACTATAGGTGAATTTGGGAAAGTAGCAGGCCTGAAAATTAATAATGATAAAACGAAGATAATGACTAAAAATATGTTGAAAAAGCAAAAAGAAGAACTGATGGAGATATCAAAGATGCAGGTCACAAACAAGGTAAAATATTTGGGGATACATTTGACAGCAAGATGTAGTGCACTTAAAGAAAATAATTATAATAAACAACAAATAGGGCAAGATTTGGTGAAATGGGGAAACTTGCAGTTATCATTGATTGGCAAGATCTCAACTATTAAGATGAATATTTTACCTAGAATTTTGTACTTATTCCAGACAATTCCAATTAAGTGGAGGAAGGAATTTTTTGAGGATCTGAATAAAATGATATTGAAATATATTTGGCAGGGGGAAAAGGCGAGGATAAGATTAAAGTTGTTACAAGATGCTAAAATGGGTGGTGGTGGTGTTGGCTTGCCTAATTTTGAACTTTATTATCAAGCAACATGTTTAATGTGGATTAAACAATGGATAGCTTTGAGAAATACTAGACTATTGAATTTGGAGGGTCATGATTTATTGATGGGATGGCATGCTTTCTTATGGTATAAAGGTGCAAAAATACAGGGGTAATTTAGAAGACATCAGATACGGGAAGCTTTATTGTCGAACTGGGAGAAGGTCAAAAAACAATATTATTTGAAAATTCCAGTCTGGGTATCTACAATTGAAGCCTTTACATATTCGGTAATGTTCAAAAGGGAACAAATTGTTAGATATAGTGAATTATAGAATGAAAAGGGTGAACTTAAATCAAAGCAAGAATTAGAAGATCAGGGATATAAGATGGATTCGTTTTCATATATGCAAATACGTTCCAAATATGACGAAGATCTCAAACAAGGTTTTTACAATGTTTTGACTAATCTAGATAAGATTTTAATGGGCTCTGATGATGTAATTAAAAAACTATATGGATATCTGTTAGAGATGAAATTGGAAGAAGAACAAGTTAAAGAATCAATGATAGCTTGGGGGAAAAATTTTGGTCATGGTATTGATCTAGAGAATTGGCAAAAATTGTGGTCACATAATTATAAGATGACAATGTCTAGAGCATATAAGGAGAATTTGTATAAGATATTTTACAGGTGGCATTTACCCCTGGCGAGGATAGCCAGAATGTTCAAGAATAAATCGGAGAAATGTTGGAAGTGTCACCAGACGCCAGGAACATATTACCATATGTGGTGGACATGCAGAGAAGCAAAAAGATATTGGACTAAAATACACACGTGGTTGGAAAAAATGATAAAGAGACACATTGACTTTAAATGAGAAATATTTTTATTAGGGATCCTACCAGAGACATTTAATAGAGACTTGCAATATTTAATTGTGAATGTTTTAACAGTGACTAGAATTATATTTCCAAAAACTGGAAAGGAGAGAAAATACCTACTGATAAAGAAATTATTAATAACAGAATGTGTTGAAATGAGTAACTTGACATTTGAAATAAGAGAACAGGAAGATAATCAATATTACTTGATATGGGACATGTTTTATTGTTGGATAGATAATAAAATATGGAGATGAAATATGATATATGAAGTGAAATTAAGGTATACTGTGTAAAAATCTGTTTCTTGGGAACAGAACTGGGTGTCATAAATTGATGTATTGAAGATAATGTGAGCACAAAAGGATACTAACCGACCGATACACTGTCTGTAATTGTTTGAAAGGAGGATATTTTTATGTTGTTTTTGTTTGAAAATTAAAAAAAAAAATTTAAAAAAAGGAAAACCAATTGTGAAAAAAATAATCGGAATCAAACTGTATATGATACAAATACTGCTAAACATGTGAAAAAGCGTAAAAGTATAAATACTGATAAGAAACCCTAGTTCCAGCTAATTCAGAAAAAGAATTCATAGGGGGAAGGGAAATTAGATGTGTTGTTCTTTGTAATGCCAAAACTGGCTAGTTATTGTTACATTTTAAAATATATTGATCTGGTCTAGATAAGTTAAAACTTTATATAATCAATATGTCTTCACTTCTAAGAGATGAATGGGTGGAGACAAGGCAGTTTCAGCTGGCTGTTGCTAGAAATGTTCTTCCTCTCTTTCAGCTTGAATTATAAAATGAGCAAAATCTTAGCGTTCTATATCTATCTGTCAAGAAAACCATATGCAGAACTCATAACGTGTCTTTATTTCACATAAGGTATTCAAAGCAGTGATTGCTTGGGTTAACTATGACAAAGATGTGATGCAAGAACTCATGGCATGTCTGATGGAACATGGAACAAGGATATTTGGTCCAAGTAATTAACTGGAGACATTTCATTCATGGTCTTTTATTCCCTTGTTATATTGCAAGATAAAAGCTTGTGTAATGGAAGAAACATAACATAGCAGGGGTGAAATCCAGCAGGTTCTGGAGAACCGGTAGCGGAAATTTTGAGCAGTTCAGAGAACCGGGAAATACCACCTCTAGCTGGCCCCAGAGTAGGGAGGGAATGGAGATTTTGCAGTATCCTTCCCCAGGAGTGGGGTGGGAATGGGGATTTTGCAGTATCCTTCCCCTGGAGTGGGGAGGGAATGGGGACTTTGCAGTATCCGTCCCCTGCCACGCCCACCATGCCACACCCACAGAACCAGTAGTAAAAAAAATTGGATTTCACCACTGTAACAAAGGGTCTAGGCCACGGGTGTCAAACTCCCATCATCATGGTGGCATCATGTGAAGTATTAGGACTTTTTTCTCCTTTGCTAAATGGGCATGGCCAGCACGTGACACATCCAGCCCGTGGGTTGGGAATTTGACAGCCCTGGTTTGGCCAACTTGCTGCAACCCATTCACCATAGCCAACTGACTGCACGACAATTCAATTGTTCTATTAATCATTTCATTCGGTTACTTTTACTAATGGTGACCACATTTTCATTGATACTAGATAATACTCTTGTATTTCTCTATTGACTTTATTTCTTTATTTATTTCTTTATTTGACTTTCTTCATTTTATTATTACTGGCCACAGTTCTATTGAAAATTTACCTTGTGTATTTGTTGAATTGTCCCATGGCAAGTTGTCTTGTATCAAGTTGGCCACGAGTTGGCCCCAACAAGTTGATCCATTCCGGATAATAAAATCCCCCAAATTGGTTCTTTCTATAAAAGTTGGATCAATCTTTATAATCATCCTAGGCAACCTGTGCCTCATTGAGTCTTCGTTTAATAGATATCTCCTTATTGAAACAGAGAACCATACGTGAGAAAATAACCATATGTGAAAAAAATCAGTGAGAGGGGAGCAACTTCCAATTTCCTGTTGGCTTCCCCATTTAATTTCTTGAATGAGTGTTGGCAATCCTTCCTTCCTTCCTCCCTCCCTTCCTTCCTTCCCTCCCTCCCTCCCTCCCTCCTCCCTCCCCTCCCTCCCTCTGCTGTTTTTTCCTTCCCTACCTCCTCTCCCCTCTCCCTTTTTGCTACCCACCTACCTACATACCTACAATCTCACATTGATTCCATTATTGTGGAATATGCCCATTCTCAATTCAACACCGTCTTGAGGACCCATGAAGTAAATTTTAATAAATTTGGCTTATTTGTTTGTGTCTGGCATGAAATCTCAATGTAATTTGCTCTTGAATACTCATAGAAGGATTCCATCCATTCCTCGTTGGAAGGACTTTGGCACAAAAGAGTGTCATTTGAAAGACGCAGTTGTATTGTCTGATGTTCTTCCGGAACTAAATTGCAAAGGGTTCATTATTGCTATATAAATTGAGGAGTTCATTAGACAGAGGTTGCAAATTGCCTATCCTCACCTTTTCCTTCATACAGCAGAAATTGACAGATTTTCCAGGAAATAGGAATGCACAACAGTAAAGGAAGACTTTAACCATGGCACCAATATCAGGAGAAATATTGTGTTGTGTAAATTATGCATTTTGCTTCACTCTTTCCCTGTTTAGGTTTGTTGTTCAAAGAGGGTATTGTCCTGTTGAGGCCTGTCATTTCTTGATCATAATACACTCCCTCTCTTTTTTATATTCCCTCGGGATATAATTAGAATTTTAATTTTAATGTTTTAATTTATTTTATTTTTACCAAATGATGTTGTCACCAGAGAACAGTTTAGAATCCCTATTGACTTCTCCACTGAGTTTAAAAAACAGCCAGAGACAGTTTCAAAATAGGGTCTGAAGACTTCCTAAGGGCTAGGATGGTACTGGTCTACCTGATCTCCAGTGACTGAAGGGAGCAGTCTACATTCAGTTACAGAGTAGGAAGCTAATAAATGAATAGAATGGGCAAGGACCATGGATAATGGCTAACGTATTTGACTGACACCAGAGAGATTCAGTTTCTACTCCATCTGCAGCCACAGCAACTCCCTTAATGACTTTCAACCCAATCTACCTCCTAGGGTTGTTGTGAGGAAATATAGGAGTAGTATATATAATTTTTGCATTCCTGGACAAAGATGGGGTATAGATAAACGTGCATGTTTGTGTGCAAGAGGAAGGGCAAATAAAGCAGGGAACATATCCAGCCTTTCTGACACAGTGAGTCACCTTTTTCCCCTGTAAAAGGGGGTGAAAATTTAGGTGCATCTTATACACTGAATGTAACCCTGCCCACCCACAGTCCCCCACCCTTTGGCCTCTGCCTCTCAGCAGTTTACCTCCTAGCAGCAAGAAGAAACAGCTCGTTTCAGCTTCAACACAGCCTAATTAGCACAAGCTGATTGGATCAGCCTCCTGACTCTCAGCTGTTTTGCTCTCAGCTGTTTTGTGCAGGCCTCTGCTGCTTGCTGCAAGAAGATAAATTACTGGGAGCAGATATTTTTTTCTTGTGCTAATCAAGCTATGCTGAAAACGAAAATGAAAGTAAAGCAGGCTATTTGCTGTTTGCTGCAAGGAGGCAAAATTGCTGGGAGGCAGAGGCAGATTTCTTTTTCTTGTTTTCCTCACCAAAAAAGGTAGGTGCATCTTATAGTCTGGAACATCTTATACTCCAAAAATACAGTATCTTGGTTCAAATATTGTTGCCCTCTAATGCACCGTTTCACTCAGTTAATAGTAATGACAACAAGAGTTTTAATAGTATTGTATATAGATTGGACTTGCAGGTTTGAGGGTTATACGAACTAAGGGCACCATAAACGGGATAGCTAAATTATATGAATATAAAATACAAAAAATTATAAAATAAATTTGATAATAAATTAAAAAGTCACAGTTCTCCAATATGGACAACTTCAGACATGCAAACTTCAGCTTTCAGAATTCCTTCGTCTCTCAAGGTGAGAACTCTGGAAACTGAAGTCTGCACATCTAGAAGCTGCCCAGGCTGAAAAACACTGATCAATATTAATAAAAAAGAATCTTTATTATTCTTATAGAATATTTCAAAGAGTATTTCACAAATAAAAAGATACATAGATTAGATTGTCATCTCTAGTTTGTTTTCATTTAGCAATCAATAATTGTTGGGGGGAAAATTATTTTAAAGTTTTCACTGAACCAATTCAAAACTAATAACTACATGGAAACTACATTCATGCAAATTAGTCAGTGTGTTCTTTCTTGCTAAGATTGCATCAATATGGCTAATTCACAGAGAGTTGAAGCATCGAAGTCTGACAGATAAAAAAGAAAACTCTGCTTCCATTCCACAGTGTCACGAACATAAAGACGTTTCAAATTGCCCCAGCATCTTGCAGCAGACTGTTCACCCTTGATGTGAACAAGCTGGGTATCGTCTAGAGACAAACCAATAATACACAATGCACTCTCGTTCTTCCTCTGGAACTTGGCTATCTTCCTGGCATCCTTGGCATCGTCAGCATTCCAGGAGGTCACATCTGGTGTATTCTGCACTACATCCCATAGCCCTTCTTTGCGCAACAGGAGACTACACTTGGTGGACCAGGATTTGTAGTTGGTGCCATCCAGCCAGGTAACCAGTGATAAATAGGGAGCTTGACCTTGTGCCATCCTCACCAGGATATTAAATATGTATCAGAACGTCTGGAGCAATAATGTGTGTCACAACTCTCTTATTGCTGTAACTGGTACGCACACTCTGGTACTGGGCCCATAACCAGTGTTGACGGTAAAACTGCCCTCTGCAAAGTGGTGCAATGGACCAGACAGCAAATAGATACGTTGCTTAGCAAAACACACAGATACTCACAGACTCTGAATGTTTAAAGAAAAATAAACAGTCTTTACTTGTAGTAAGAAAAACAAACTTGGCTTCTCAAAACAAAGATAACACTTCTTCAAATAATCACGGTTCAATACAAAAACATAGTTTGCTTACAATTCCAGTTCTCTTCAGTAACACAGACACAGTTCCTTTCAGCAGTTCAACCTTCTAATAGCAGGAACAGAAGTGAATGAACTTCCTGCCTTCTTTTATGTCTGCTTAGCACAGCCAATTAGTCATCTTGTAGCAGTTAAAGTTACAGAACATAGTTTTCTATATATTACTTACCCAAACGTAGGATAAGCATCCAACAGATATGAAATGAATGAATACAATATTAGGAATTATGTTAAATGAAATTTAAAACTTAAAGGATTTAATATAGAGATGAAGGGAAAAATGGAATATGGTTAAGATTAGAGTTAGGATGAATGGGTAATATTGATTTTAAGAAAGAAGGAAGGAAGGAAGGAAGGAAGGAAGGAAAGAAAGAAAGAAAGAAAGAAAGAAAGAAAGAAAGAAAGAAAGAAAGAAAGAAAGAAAGAAAGAAAAAATACTATGGCAAAAAGGGAATATATAAATTGTGTTGAAATGACTAAAAATTGTTTAAATTTCTGAACCGGCCAATACTCTGTTCAGAAAAAATACATTGTATGTATGTCTGTCTGTGTGTCTAAAAAATAAAAAAATTTAAACAAGCAGCGGCAGCTACAGCAGTGTTAGTGAGGGAAAGCAGAAAATTGTCTTTTGGAGGAGCCCTAGTGCCTCTCCTCAAGTGAGGGTGATCTTGAACCAAAAAGCCAGTCGATGGCTGACAGATTCAAGGATTTTAACCACTGATGTTCGCTAGAATCCAGCTAGGATGATCGGATATTGGTGCTGAGAAGGAGTCAGTTTGTTTATACATGGGAAAAGAAAATGGTAGAAGGTATTGTAAGAGAAGAGGTTTTGGTATAAACTAGAAAGTTAAGTTGGTTTGCACAGAGTTGTGAATTGTATGCCTTAAATCAAGCTTTGAATTCCTTTGAAGCTCAAGGCAATAATTTAGCAGACTTGGAAGCCAGGATGGTAGCGGCAGAAGGAACTGAATGTTTAATGTTAGGTGAGAAGAACGAGTTAAAGAAAATGTGAGCAGTAGAAAGTGGGGAGGTAAATCAGGGGTAGTACATGATGGAAGGCAAATGTTGATTTTGGACATCAGGGTAGTCATTGGGGGACTAAGGTATGATGTGACTTGTTCGTAGAAGCTTATGAATGCTGTGGATTGTGACAAATATGTGAAAAATGTATAGTATGTAAAACAGTAAACAAGTTCTACGCATAAAGAAAAGGGAGGGGAACTTTAGCGTGAGACCATTTCAATGCATTCGAATTGATTTTATTAAACTACCTCAAATGGGGAGTCATAAATATTTATAGTGGGCCACTTGACTGGATGGGTTGAGGCTTATCCAGCCATGAGAGCCACTGCAGTAGTAGTCACCAAAATTATATTAGAATAGATTATACCTAGATATGGAGTAGTAGAAGCTATAGACAACAACCAGGGACTCGTTTTCCTGCAAAAGGGCTTCAATCAATCATGGAAGCAGTGGGAATTCAGTGGGAATGTCATGTTCCGTGGTATGCAAAATTGTCTATGCCGTGAGCCAAATCTTTACCCTTGCCCTTGCCTTCTGAAATGATCTTTGGATTTCCACACTTGGACAGAATGGGGGAAATTCACAATATGAAACTAAAGATATGTCTGTAAAGAACTTTATACTTGGCCTCTCCTCTTCTTTATCTTGCCTCAGAAATGAAGGACTACTAGGTCAAACCCTACCTCTCGATTTTGGTAATAAGTTCCAGCCTGGTGATTGGGTCCTGATAAAACCTGACATGTGGAAAAACTTAGCCAAGCCTGGGACAGTTCCTGCCAAATCCTGCTGACCACTGAAACAGCAATCCAAACTAAGACAAAGGGTGGAACCACTACACGTGTGTAAAAGGACCAGTGGAAGAACTTAAAGAGTGGAAGTTATTCCTGTAGAAGACTTGCTGAGAATAAACATTTCAAAAAACTGATGTAGTCAGTTGGTATGAATGGGTTTTGTTTGTGATTTTTCTCATTGCAGGAGTAGCAACCTTTTGGTCTTTCCGACCTGAGTGGTGGCCTATGTTAGTCCATCTGAAGATCCCAAAAGAAGCTGTGCAACTTCACACTCTACAGATTGTGTTGGTTCCGTGATTGTAACTGTATCACTGAATGTTGTTGTTATTATTGTTGTGATTGTGAACTAATATATGTCTGTGGGGAATAGTAGGACACTGTGATTGTGGAAATGTGCAAGGGATTGCTCCCCATAGAAACTCTATTCCTATATATGTCCTACACCGGAGGATTGGGGCATTGAATCAGATCAACCTGACTTGAACACAGTAGTCCTAGGAGATAGTGTTATCATAATCCCTGACAATATAAAATGTATTGATTTAATGCGATGGTTCAATATTTGGCAATAATTTTCTTATGCATAGGACTAATAGAAGGAGAATATATGCAATGATAAGTGTGAAACATATTACAAGCAAGGGTGTTTTCTTCACTTACTGTCACCTTTCAGTCTGGAATTAACCTGACACAACCTAGTAACCCATTTGAAAATATAACCAGATGGAGTGGGTGTTGCGATAATTCGAGGATCGGACTCAATGAAGGATTCAAAAAAGTAGTATTCAAACAAAGTATTATTTATTTACAGAAGGCATTCTATATTCTCTGGATGATTGCAGATAGAAGCAAGAAGGAGGAGCATGTATGCTCTTTTATATCAATAAGGCGGAGTTAGGGGTAGGAGTGGTTACATATGAATACATTAAGGAAGGGAGAATAAATTAACCCTTGATGTACTATATACATACATTTCCTATATTTGAGAATAAGGCATTTACCTGTGACAAATCCCCCTCTAAATGCCGATTCGACATACAACAGTAATTACATTCAGGTTCAGAACAATATAAAACTTGTAATTTTGAAGTTAGATATTTATGTTGTTTAGATTGCAAAGGTTTAGTCAATATATCAGCTATTTGTTCTGTGGTTTCACAATGAATAGCTTTAATGAATCCATCCTGAGATAATTGTCTTACATGTTTGAATTTGATATCTATATATCTAGATCTTTGACCAATAGCATCTGATCTAGATATCTCTATCGCAGCTTTATTATCTTCATGTATAACAAATGGCAATGAAGGACTTTTCCAGACGTCTGATAATAAGTCATTGAACCATACAAGATTATTAGAGGCTTTTGACAAACAAACATATTCTGCCTCAGTTGTTGATGTAGCTACAAGATCCTGTTTTCCAGTATACCAGTAGACTGGACAGTTGTTAAGAAAGAATACATAACCAGAAGTGCTTTTCCTGCACTTAGTGTCACCTGCCCAATCCGCATCAGCATAACAAGTGAGAATAGGTTCTTTAACATCGTTGGGTTCTAATATTAGGGAGAAATCTATGCTGTATTTCAAATATCTTAGTACTCGTTTAATGGCTTCCCAATGATACATTAAAGGTTTACTGACATATCTGGATAATAAATTAAGGGGTAGAGCAATATCTGGTCTGGTCAAATTAGATATATACAAAAGGGAACCAATAACTGATCTATAAAGTGTATTATCAGTAAACTCAGGAGATGATTCATTCATGTTTCTTAAAAAATCAATTTGCATTGGAGTATCACAAGGCTTTGCATCACTTATATTACATTTATTTAATAGTTCTATAATTTTATCTTTTTGAGATAATCTAAATCCTTTTTTAGTCTTACTGATTTGAACTCCAAGATATTTATTTACTTTCCCTAATGATTTTAAGGAAAAATGTTCATTTAATTTTGTTACAAATGTATCGCTTTTTTCTTTATGTTTGCCAATATACAAAATATCATCTACATAAATTAACACAAATTCTATTGAATCGCCATCCCTTCTAACAAAGAAACAATTATCTGCAGTTGTGGCATTGAAGTTCATAGATTTGAGAACGTTGACCAAGCATTCATACCAGCGTTTGCCGGATTGCTTTAATCCATACAAACTTTTGTTCAGTAACCAAGTTTCATTCCTATTTGTGTTTTGGCTATGAGGAGCTCTTACATATATTTCTTTATCAAGTTTTGCATGTAGGTATGCAGTTTGTATGTCATATTGAAAGACTTCAAGATTAAGGGCTGATGCTATTACTAAAGCTGTCTTGACACTTTCAGTTTTTACAGTGGGGGAATATGTGTCGGTATAATCCTCAGGATATTTTTGAGCATAGCCCTGTGCAACTAGTCTTGCTTTATATAATGAATTGCCTTCTTCCAGATTTTTAATTTTAAATATCCACCTAGTGCCAATAATTGTTTTGTCTTTTGGAGCTGGTGTTGGAGTGAATGCATTTAGTTCTCACAGACTGTCCATTTCTTTGGCCACGGCTAATTCCCATTTTTTTCTTTCTTCTATGGGGAGTTTTAATACTTCCTCGTATGTATTGGGTGTTGATGTATTATCATTTATGTGCATTATATAATCCTTATATTTATTTGGTGTTTGATTCCTGTTACATCTAACTGTTCTCTCTGGTCTGCTATCGTTATCGTGTAAATATCTTGCTTCTTTTTTTGTTAATGAATCTGTTTTGATTTTGGGACAATTTCCTATCCATGTTTTATTGTTGCTCTTTTGTGTATTGTGGTCATGTTCTTCTCTTTCTGTCTTATCATGATTATCAATGTTTGATTTTGTACTTGGAAAGATCTCATTAAGATGTATCTTAGACCAATTGGCCTGTTCGTGAAATACAGCTGTTCTAGAAATTATGAATTTATTGTTATTGTCAATAAATCTGTATCCTTTTGTGCCAGTTTCATATCCCATGAATCTGAGCCTTCTGGATACATTATCCCCCTTACGTCTCAATTGTTTTGGTATATGTACGTCTGCTGTAACACCAAATACATGCATGTGGGCTATTTTTGGTTTTTTATTATATACTAATTCATATGGTGTTTTATTTATGACACTAGACCAAATTCTGTTTAGGGTATAATTAGAATATAATAGAGCTTCCGACCAAAATTGTTTGCCTATACCAGCATCTTCTAATGTGCATCTAATCATGGTTTGTAATGTTGAGTTCTTTCGTTCTACCACTCCATTTTGAAATGCAGAGAAAGGGCTAGAGGTGAAGTGTAACATTCCTTTGTCTTTTAGCCATTGGGAGAATTCTTTTGACATGAATTCAGATCCCCTGTCTGTCATGATTTGCTTTATTTTTACATTGTGTTGTGTTTCTACACGTTTATAAAATTCTTTAAACTTTTGAAATGTTTCATCTTTGTGTTTCAAAGTATAGACAAATCCATAACGACTATAGTCGTCTACAATAGTAAGGAAATATCATTTTTTATATGTAATTGATGGGGTCAATGGACCAACTAGGTCCATATGTACCAGGTTAAAGACATGATTTGATGATCTTGTTGCCTTCTTTGGTCTGGGTTTAGTTCTGAGTTTTGAGGACTTACATACTGAACATTCTAAATAATTTTTACAATCTTTTATTTTAACACCTTCAGCATGTTCAACCATTTTTTGTATTACAGGAAAACTAGCATGTCCTAATTTTCTGTGTAATATATGTGCACATTCATCATGAATTGGTTTTCCAATTATTGGTCTTTTGTTAATATGTGTATCTTTAATTGATGTGTTTTCATGGTTATGATTTGTTTCATGTTCCTCGTTGTTACTGTCACTGTCATTTTCATTTTCTATGCTATTGTCATCTTCCATGTTTGAATCAATGTTGTGTAGCCATCTTTCTTCAGTGACTAAGTATGGTAGATCTCCTTTGATAACTATATTGCCTAAGTTTGTTTTGTTTTTCTCTAGAGATGCTTTTCCTTTTGAGAACACTATATTTATGTTAGAGTCTCTGCTCAACCTTATTGCACTAAGGATGTTATGGGGTATTTCAGGTATTAATAGAACCCCCTCTAGTTTCCCAAGACCGGGTAAATTTACATTTCCCCTTCCAATGACTTGAACTTCTTCTTGGTTGGCTACTTTAATTACAAATTTATCTTCTATGAAAGAAGATAATATTTTCTTATCATGTGTTGTATGATTTGTTGCCCTAGAATCAATGAGCCAGGCATTATCTTTTGGGTTTTGATGTTTGCTTATGTTATACTTATCTAATCCAATTATTGATCAAGGCTTCCTATCTCTTGAGTTATCTCTGCCCCCTCTACGTTCTCTGAAATTAGGTGAGTTTCTATATCTGTACCTGTCAATAGATGATTGTCTGTTATGGTATCTGTTTCTATTGTCATGGTTTTGTCTTTCTCTAAGGAATTTTGGACAATCTCTTTTATAGTGTTCTTTGGACCCACAATTATAACATTCAATTGGTTCTTGATGCCTGTCTTGAAATACTACCCTTTTGGTCTGTCTGTGTTCTTTGTGTGTGCTGTAGCGGCTTCTCCTTAAATTATCTTCAGCTATTAGTCTATTTGATAAACTCTCTATAGATAGATATCCTAGATTAATTGTGTCCAAATGTGATATGTAATTATCCCATGATGAGTCTAATGAATTAATGATAACGCTTTTCATTGTCTGATCAGATATTATTTCTCCCCTTAAATGAAGCTCTGCTCTAATTGCGTTTAGTGATAGTAAATGCTCACTTACACTAATCCCAGGTTTTATCCTGGCTGAGAAGAAATTTTTAGACATTCTCATTGTGGTTACTACACTTTCACTATGAAACAATTTAAACATACAATGAATTATTTCTGAGACAGTTAGATTATGCTTAATACTATGATAGATGGCAGGAGATATGCTAGATATTAGTAAATAGAATGCTCTGTGATGCAGACAGTCCAATTTTAGAGTCCATGGTCTTTTGGGAGGATTAGTTATGAAAAATAATAAATTCTCTTTTAAGAAAACAACCTGGAGTTGTTGACTCCATTCCTGTAAATTAATACCGTCTATTCTCAATTTTGGGAAATCACTAGGCAAGTTTCCAATGTTATTTGTTGCATTACTTACAACTGGAGGCTGTCCATGATCTTGTAAATGTTGATAGTTGCAGAATGGTGTAGGTATGCTAGAGATCAGTCTGAATGGTTCTCTCTGTTCTTCACTGTCTCTATATTCGCCTGCGTGAGTTCGCGCATGCGCGTTGCTCATTTTGTTTCTGAAGCTGTCGGGAGAGGTTCTCGTCGCTGTAGCTCCCTCGTAGTGCTCTTCTTCTGACGATTCGCTTTCTGGCTTGGCTTTTGGTGTCCAGGTGCGGATCGGAGCTTGCTTCGTTCTGTCGTAGTCATCTCGGTTGAGGCCTCTGGTTCCCGGGATCGTTTGCGGTGTGGGCGAGTACTTGCAGGGTCCCCTGGGTTTGGGCGTCAGCGCTCTCGTCATTTGGGCTGGAGTGGATGGAAGTAGGGACGCTTGTCCGCTTGCTTCTGTGTCCTTGGATTGAGTAGTTTGCTCTTTCATCGTTATTTGATTTACAGTCTTTGGTACTTTTGCTGATTTTTTTGTGATTTTCAGATTCGGGCCGAAGGCTGTGAAGAGTCTTCTCATAGCTGTTTCGATTTGTATTTCAGTTGGCGTTTCTTCGGTGTCTGTATCAGATTCTTCTGAAAAATAGGATTTCTCCTTTTTGTTCTTTATATTGGGTAAAGTCTTTCGCGCCAGCCATTTTGAATTCTGTCCTTTGATTGGTCCTGAGCTAGTCATTTTGGTAGGCTGGCTAATCCAAGATGGCTGCCATTCAAAATTTTGCGCGGGACCGTTAGTCTTCCTCTCGGTTATGTTTTCATCTGGAGGTGATTTGCTCACCATTTTGAGTTCTTTAGGCTTCGGTGTGTTGATGTGCTTTTCTCTCGCTGCTCCGTTGTCTTTTATAATGTCTTGGAGGTTCGCGATGAGATTTTTCTCATCTTTATGGTTCTTCAGCAGTCTTAATATTTCTGATCTGAGCGTATTGTTTTCTGTCTCGCTCTCTTCTTGATCATTGGATTCATCGATTACCTCTTCTTCGTCTGTGGTGTAGTTTTCAGGTTCTCTTGTTGTTTCAGTCGTGGATTCATCGATCATTTCTTGATCTGTTTCTAACTCTTTATTGTGTGCCCTGGTGTTGGGTCTTTCTCTCTTTTCTTTGCAGTTTTCTTTCTTTGGCATGTTTGTTTCTTATTGAGTCAGCCAACCATCCTCTGCTACCAGATTGTTGCGATAATTCGAGGATCGGACTCAATGAAAGATTCAGAAAAAGTAGTATTCAAAGAAAGTATTATTTATTTACAGTAGGAATTCTATATTTATTTATTTATTTATTTGTTATTGAATTTCTATACCGCCCTTCTCCCTGAGGACTCAGGGCGGTGTACAGCCAGAATTAAAAAGACATGCAAGACAAATATTAAAAAACAATTAAAAGATATATAAATTTGGCCCAATTAAAACTCATTACCAATTAAAACGTTTAAAACATTTAAAACAGTTAAAAATTTCATCTTAAGCCAGCCCGGCTTGTTTAAATAAATGGGTTTTAAGGGCACAACGGAAGGCACTGAGGTCCTGGATTCTCCTTATCTCTGGGGGGAGCTGATTCCAGAGGGTAGGTGCCCCCACAGAGAAGGCTCTCCCCCTGGGGGTCACCAGCCTACACTGTCTGGCTGATGGCACCCTGAGGAGGCCCTCTCTGTGGGAGCGCACGGGTCGATGGGAGGTCGTCGGTAGCAGCAGGCGGTCTCGAAGATAGCTAGGCCCTATGCCATGGAGCGCTTTGAAGGTGATAACCAGCACCTTGAAGCGCACCCGGAAGACCACCAGGAGCCAGTGCAGCTCGCGCAGGAGCGGTGTTACATGGGAGCACCATGCTGCTCCCGTCACTACCCGCGCTGCTGCGTTCTGGACCAGCTGGAGCCTCCGGGTGCTCCTCAAGGGGAGCCCATGTAGAGAGCGTTGCAGTAGTCAAGGCGAGAGGTGACGAGGGCGTGAGTGACTGTGCACAGGGAATCCTGATCAAGAAAGGGCCGCAACTGGCGAATCAGGCGAACCTGACAAAAGGTCCCCCTGGTTACAGCCGTCAGATGTTCCTCCAAGGACAGCTGCGTATCCAGGAGGACTCCCAGATTGTGAGCCCTCTCTGTGGGGGCCAATGACTCGCCCCCAATAGTCAGTGATGGAGTCAACTGACTATATCGGGATGCCGGGAGCCACAGCCACTCAGTCTTGGAAGGGTTGAGCTTGAGCCTGTTCCTCCCCATCCAGACCCGCACAGCCTCCAGGCACTGGGACATCACTTCAAGGGCATCGTTGGGGTGGCCTGGGGTGGAGATATACAGCTGGGTGTCATCAGCGTACTGGTGGTATCTCACCCCAAAGCCACGGATGATCTCGCCCAGCGGCTTCACATAAATGTTGAACAGAAGGGGCGAGAGGACCGATTCCTGCGGCACTCCACAAATGAGAGGCCTCGAGGTCGACCTCTGCCCCCCTGCCAACACAAACTGCGACCGGTCGGAGAGAAAGGAGGAGAACCACCACAACATGGTGCCTCCCACCCCCAACTCTTCCAGCCGGTGCAGCATGATACCATGGTCGATGGTATCAAAAGCCGCTGAGAGGTCTAATAGGACCAGAACAGAGGAACAACCCCTGTCCCGAGCCCTCCAGAGATCATCAGCCAACGCGACCAATGCCATTTCCATGCTGTGCCCAGGCCTGAAACCCGACTGGAACGGATCTAGATAAGATGTTTCCTCCAGGAATTGCGGAAACTGTTGTGCGACCACACTCTCAACAACCTTCGCCATAAAGCGAAGGTTGGAGACAGGACGATAGTTGGCCAATATTGCTGGATCCAGGGACGGCTTCTTGAGGAGAGGCCTCACCACCGCCTCTTTCAAGGCGGTGGGGAAGTAACCCTCACTCAACGAAGCGTTGATAACACCCTGGAGCCAGCCTCGTGTAACCTCCTGGGAAGCCAGTACCAACCAGGAGGGACACGGGTCCAGTAAACATGTGGCCGCACTAAGTCTCCCCAAAATCCTGTCCACATCATCAGGAGTCACAGCATCAAACTCCTCCCAGATAACATTCTCAAGACTATTCCTCGTCACCCTGCCCTGATCTACCCAGTCAGAGTCCAAATCCCCCCGGATCTGAGCGATTTTGTCATACAGGTATTGTCCGAAATCCTCCACCCTGCCTTCCAAGGGATCCTCCCGCACTCCCGGATGAAGCAGGGAACGGGTAACCCTGAACAGGGCGGCCGGACGATTCCCTGATGACGCAATAGAGGCGGAAAAGTAATTAAACTTTGCCGTCTTTATCGCCACTAGGTAGGCCTTAATATGCGACCTTACCCGTGTTCGATCAGATTCAGCGAGACTGGCCCTCCAACTGCTCTCCAGGCGTCTTTTCCAGCGCTTCATTTCCCTCATCTCCTCAGTGAACCAAGGAGCCGCGCGGGATCGGCACTGGGTCAGAGGCCGCAAAGGCACGACTCGGTCCAAGGCCCCACCAGCCGCCCGGTCCCAGGCTGCTACCAGCTCCTCGGCCGAGTCATGTGCTAGAACCTCAGGAAATGGCCCAAGCTCCATCTGGAACCTCTCAGGATCCATCAGGCGCCTGGGGCGGATCCATCTAATTGGATCCGCCTCCCTGCGGCGGGGGGCAGCGGTTCGAAAATCCAGGCGAAGGAGTGAGTGGTCTGTCCATGACAAGGGTTCCACGTATATATCCCCAATAACAAGACCACTCAACCACTGGCCAGAGACAAAAATCAGATCCAGAGTGTGACCTCCCCTGTAAGTAGGGCCGTGAACTAACTGGGTCAGATCCATGGCCGTCATGGAAGCCATGAACTCCCGAGCCATCTCAGACATTTCACCAACGGATGGCAAGTTGAAATCACCCATGACTAAAAGCCTGGGTGTATCAACTGCCACCGTGGCTATCACGTCGAGTAGCTCAGGTAGGGCTTTTGCCATGCGGCAGGGAGCCAGGTACGTAAGCAACAAGCCCATCTGAACCCCACGACCCCACCTCACAAGGAAGGACTCACATCCGGCTATCTGAGGCACAGTGGTCTCCCTAGGATCCAGATCCTCGTTAATAATAACCGCCACCCCCCGCCCCTCCCCTGGGCCCTCGGCTGATGGAATGCTATGAAGCCTGGTGGGCACATTTCAGCCAGAGGGACACCGCCCTCCAGGCCCAACCAGGTCTCCGTAATACCCGCCAGGTCCGCTCCTCCCTCTGGTATAAGATCGTGAATGAGGGGGGCCTTATTTACCACGGACCTAGCGTTGCATAACATCAGCCGAAGGCCCAGATCCTGAGTGTCTAAGCCACCTAGTCTCTGAGAGGAGCCATGGGGACCGGGGCAAGCAATTGCTCTCAAACAGCGAGTGCGAGCCCCCAACACATGATATGGTCCCCTGCTCCCGCCATATCTGCCCCTCCCATCTACCGTGCTGATGGTACAGACCTCATAGGTATCGTCCCCCATCCCTTTCCCAGTCCCTCGACCAGCACCTCCCAAGTCGTTACCCTGTGCCGGGCTCGGCTTTGACCCTGGGGGATTTCCCCCCCCATCCCCCAGAGTCTTCTTCCCAATTTCTCTAGAAAGATCATTACAAATCCCCCTCCCAGAACCCCTTAAAATCTTAAAAAATTTCCCTAAAAAAACCCACAAATTCTTCCTTGCTCCATGCCATCTCTCTGGACTCCAAAGTCCATCATCGAGATAGGCCCTCGATAATGTGGAGGGCCAAATCTGTGAGAGGGGAGAATCTCGCAGGGCGAGGAGTTCCGACACCGAATACATATAATCATTATCAGGGGAGCCAAAGTCCAAGGGAAGGGGGTACTGCCGATGTTACAAACATAGGGAAAATTCTAGTCCATGGTCAGGCCACCAAGCCCATTGTCCTCTCACGACAGTGGCAAGGAGGTGTATATCATTTGACCCCGGAAGTTTCTAGGGCAGCCATGCTCTCACCTAGGCCGCCCATGGAAACTCTGATGGAAATCCGGGCGTGAAGATAGCCATAATCCGCCTCCAACTGGCCTTACGTCCATAGAACCAGTATCCCTCCTGGGATTAGTAGCATCTGGGAGTCCAAGTATCCTGCTCAGAAGGAGGTTTAAGTTCGTAAATTCACGTCAAAGAGATTTTACATGGCAGGGAGTTCAGATAAGCTAGATGGAAAAGGGGAAAAATTCGGAATAATTCAGCAGGCCAAGATAGATGGGTAGCTGTAGCCGTAATAAGGCCCATAGGCCTAAACTCGGTCCAAAGGAAGGAAGAGGGAGGGGAAATTCAAACCGCGTAAGTTTGTAGTTCTTTTCCGACCCCTGCAAATCCCTCAATCTTCCAATCTGATGGATAATGCTGCCCTATTTCATTCCCCCCCCCACGTCCAGCTCGTCCTGGTGGGGGGGGGTCTCTGGGTCTCCATGGAGGTAACCCTTCCCCCGAGGGTCCAACACTCTCCAATCTCCCAGGACTCGGTCTAAGACTGCTGCTGAAGAATCCTATGCTGTAATTCCGGTCTGCAAGCTGTTGGGAGCCGCCCCGACACCAGCTGCCATCACCGCCCGTAGCCGCCGGTGCTAGCACCGCCCCCGCAGGCCACATCCATTCACGCCCTCACCCGCCGGCGCTTCAACGTCATCCTCCACGGAGCTGGGGTGGTCCGGAGAGCTAACAAAGCTCTCAATGGGGGTCCCCAGGTGCTCTTTTTCCCAAATGGGGGGTCATAGCTGTTCAAAATGACCCCCCCGAAATCCCCCAAGCCGAGGCATCGCCCCCCGAGGATCCGGGATTCAGCGCCGGGACGCCGTCTTAGACATGCGCAGAAGTTGTAGTCTCTGGATGATTGCAGATAGAAGCGAGAAGGAGGAGCATGTATGCTCTTTTATATCAATAAGGCGGAGTTAGGGGTAGGAGTGGTTACATATGAATACATTAAGGAAGGGAGAATAAATTAACCCTTGATGTACTATATACATACATTTCCTATATTTGAGAATAAGGCATTTACCTGTGACAGTGGGTGATGGACGAGTGTGGTAACTCTTAATTGGCATGCTCCAGCTGGTTTATACTGGATATGTGGAATGTTTGCCTATGTGCAAGGACGCATCCTGTGCAAAAAAAAAAAAAAAAGGGAGGAATGTAGAGACATAATAGTAGAATAGGTAGAATTACTGGGACATAATAATAACTTGCTGCTTTGCTTCTGTAAGAATTGCTTTGCTAAGAATTGGAATTGCCTCGGCCATTTACTCCTACCAGTGATCTAACTTCTGTTATCTTGTTATCTTGTTTTTCTGTACAATTCTGTGCCTGGTGGATATCTCAAGAAGCGGGTTTCTAAGTACCCAGACCAGTGGTAAAATCTAAAAATTTTCGCTACCGGTTCTGTGTGCGTGGTTTGGTGGCCATGTGACTGGTGGGCGTGGCCAACTTGACATCACTCACTGTTAGAGCCAGGAGCTGAACATTCTGAAGCACATTCTGCCCTTCTGAAGCCCCCAACACTTTGAGTTTCCCTCCGCCATATGGCTTGACTGCCCAAGTGAACCTTGGAGCCTTTTCTTGCCCTGCTCTCCATCCCGGAGGGTCGCACATCCCCTCTGACAATCCTCCGTACAAACCGCCAGCCCCATTTCTGCAAAGGCAGAGCCTCCCTTGGAGGGCGATCGAAAGAGGGGAGGGGGATGCTGCAGAAAAGACCGCCTTCCATCCCTGCCCGGCGCTCCTGTTGAGTGGGCGGGTGGGGGCGGGACCACCATGGATGATTCAGTAAACTGAAACTACCGGTTCAGTAAACCAATGCCAATCATCACTACTGGTTCACCCAAATCAGTAGGATTTCACCCCTGACCCAACCCCTCTGTTGCTAAGCACTCAAACCCCCTGTTCCTTGCTGCACTGCCAAAGGAAGGCATGGGCCAAGGGGACAGAATTGGGTATAGCTTAATACCCAATAAAAGGACACCATACCTGCCCCAAAGTGTGGCTATTCCTTACATGCATTGTATCCAGGGGTGGGTTCTACTTACCTCCGCTATCGGTTCGTAGTGGGAGCGCATGCATGAGGCTTCTGAGCATGCACAGATCATTCATGATGACATCTGGGCGGAGCCTTCCGCTGCCATTACTACTGGTTTGCAAGAATCAGACCGAACTGGGAGCAATCCACCACTGATTGTATCTGTGTGTTCTGGATATAGTTTCACCCAGTATTTTGTTTTAACCATAAATAAAATCTGCTGCTTTTTGCAAGTCTTGTCTTGAATCTCACTCTCTTTGGCATCTCAATAGTCTGGGAAAACTTCTGGGACCTTACAGAAGCTTTGGACTACACTGAAGCACTGTACTCCTTAAGATTGAAAAAAATATTTGAAAAAATTACTGAGAAGTTAATTAATGAATGTTGGGGAAGCAGCATTCTTCAATTAAATGAATATCTGCTTGCTTTTAAAATGGTAGAAAGTTTCAGGTTTACATTCTGAGAAGAGTCCATTAACTACAGTCAATCAAAACAGATGGTAAAACAGGTTTTGCACGCCATAAAACTATCCTTGAAAATATGATACAAGAAGAACTAGTTACTTGAATACAATACAATACTATACTATAATACCAGGGGTGAAATGCTCCCGGTTCGGACCGGCTCGGGGGAATAGGTAGCGATGATGGCCGGTGATTTGGAGAACCGGTAGCAATGGCAACCCGAGGCTCCGCCCACCTGCCCAGTCATTACTTCCTGCTTTTACTTCCAGAGAACCAGTAGTAAAAAAAATGCTTAAAAAGTTAAAAAAAAGTTCCGATGATCAGCTGAGCGTTGCGTGATCATGGGAACTTTTTTTTTTTTTTTAACTTTTTAAGCATTTTTTTCTACCGGTTCCGGAGAAACAAGGCGCTTGGCTGCTCCTCCTTTTCACTCACCCCGAGCTTCCTTCTGTGGATTTTCATGCCTTGCTTCACACACCTGGGATTGTCGCCCTCGTCTTCTTCCTCCTCCTCCTCCTCCTCCTCTCCAAGTGGAAAAATGCCAGGAGCGCAAAAAGAAGCGCTTGCTTCTCCTGACGTTTTTCCATTTGTAAGGAAGCTTTCGTGAAGGCAAGTCTGGCTTCCTGTGCTGCTTGCTAAAAACTTCACCAGTACTGCTGTGTACAGCAGCCTGTGCCTGCCGTCCCATCCCCAGCCGGCTGAACCAGAGTTGGGGAATTCACCCCTTCAATCCACCCCCACCTTCATTCCTCTTTTCTTTGGAGGCCAACCTGAAGGAGCCTCAAGTCATTCAAAATGTCTTTTAAAGCCTCTGTGTGCGTGTGTCTGTGTGTGTGTGTGCACGCGCGCTGCACTGAATGTTGGTGCGGAGGCAGGGAGAGATAGGGAAATAACCCCTCCAATCCACCCCGCCTTCATTCTAAGGTCTTTTAAAGCCTCTGTGTGTGTGTGTGTTTGCTCCTGGTCTTTGCAGCAACCCATGCCCGACATCCACACACACACACAAGCCATGCACACAGCAGTACTGGTGAGATTTTTAGCGCAGGAAGCCAGGCTTGCCTTCACAAGGTACGAAAGCTTCCTTACAAATGGAAAAACGCCAGGAGCAAGCAAGTGCTTCTTTTTGTGCTCCTGGCATTTTTCCACTTGGAGAGGAGGAGGAGGAGGAAGACGAGGGTGACAATCCCGGGCGTGTGAAGCAAGGTGTAAAAATCCGCAACAGGAAGCTCGGGCTGAGTGAAAAGGGGGAGCAGCCAAGCAATTTGTTTCTCTCCCCCCGCAGGGGTGGGTTCTAATTTTTTTTACTACCGGTTTTGTGGGCGTGACTTATTTTGTGGGTGTGGCTTGGAGGTCATGTGATTAGGTGGGCGTGGCTAGCTGGTCAGGCATTTCTGGAAGGTCCTCGCACTTACGACCAGTCCTCGCACTTACGACCCGACTCATTTGTTTGCTTTTAACACTGAACAGCTGTAGGACGGCCCTTTGAAGCCCCGCGGCAAGAGTTTAAACACTTTTTTTCCCTCTAGTCATCAGTTGGGACTCAGGAGGCAGCAATAGATTGGGGGTGGGACCAAATAAAAGGTAAGAATAACGTGGAGGGTTGGGGGGGTGGGAGGGTGGGGGGAGAACCGGTTCGGTGATGTCATATCATTACCGCTACCGGCTCGGCCGAACCGGACCGAACTGGGAGGAATCCACCACTGCTCCCTCCTGTCATCTCCCTGACTGGATGACAAAGGTAGAAAGGCTTGCAATCTTTGGTGCAAGGAGGTGTTAGATCAGGCTTGGCGAGTGGGGTCAGGCTGGTCAGGTGCTGATCATCAGCTTTTTTTTTTTTACTTTTTAAAGCATTTTTAGTTAAAAATGTTAACCAAAATTAATTAAAAATGCTTTAAAAAGTAAAAAAAAATTGGCCACGCCCACTCAGTCACATGACCACCACCAGGCCACGCCCACAGAACCGGTGGCAAAAAAAATTAGATTTCACCCATGTATAATACAATTCTTTATTGGCCAAGTGTGATTGGACACCCAAGTAATTTGCCTTTGGTGCATATGCTCTCAGTGTACATAAAAAGAAAAGATACATTCGTCAAGAATCATAAGGTACAACACTTAATGATGGTCATAGGGTACAAATAAGCAATCAAATCATACCAGGAAACAATCAATATAAAACACACCTCAAGTAGGAAAAAGGTTAGAACTTGGCCAGTAAGACTCCATAACTGATTGGCCGCATCTGGGCTGCAAAACTCGGGAGAATTGTGTGTCTTTAGTGCCAGTTTTGCAGCCCAGATTGGGAGTAGGAAGAACAATAATGGAGCCTCGGGTTCTTTGTATAGAAAATCAAAATGTTTTGGAGAAATATAGAAATAAATGGGAAGATATAAAAATTGTGGAAAGGAAATTCGGTACATGTTTATGTCAAATGTAAATAAAACAACTAGAATGATAGAATATATTATAAGGGTATACTAGAAATATATATATATATATATAAGATATATTAAAAAAGAGAAAATGTATAAATGTGGATCACTGATGCGAACATGTTGAAAAGAAGATGTATATATCTGTTTTTGTTTGTTTTTTAAAAAAACTTTAATAATTAAAAAAAAGAATATATATAGATAGATAGATAGATAGATAGATATAGATATATAGATATAGATAGATATAGATATAGATATAGATATATAGATATATATTGCCCAGGTAGCTTAAGCTATTCATTTTTACTGCATGTATGTCAGTGAAAGCCTGCATTCCTTAATCGGGTTCTATCAAATATCGTTTTCATTTAAACAAAACACAACAGAACCAGGAAACTCTTGTGGTTTCCGTGGTAACCACCCCAGCTACACTATCCCGCCTATCCTCATTGGTGAAGTGATGTCCACTATCGGCTGCCCCAAGAAACCTACCCATCCTCACTCCATTCCTTCCTCCAATTATAATCCGCGGCCTCCGTGTGTTGTCGAGCGAGCGCACGCCTGATCGTGACGACATCTCGCGCTTTAGCCAATCAGAGCAGCGCAAGCCTTAATTCCCGGGAAGCTTCTTTCTGAAGAGCTCGCGCTGAGGACGAATTTGCTTTTTCCCCCTTCCCTCCACCGGAGCTTTGCGGAGAGAGCTGCGCCAGGTAAGCGAACCGGAGCCATCGCTCTAGTGTGACTGTGTGGTTGTGCGGACCTGTGCCTTTCCGGCCTTTCTGCAGCGCAATGAACCGGTCTCATCATGCGGAGGGTGGAAATGCAGGAAGAGGCACTTTCCCGAAGTGAACTCATTGCCTTTCAGTATGTTAGCCTATTAAACATCCCCAAAGAATGACAAATCCCCTCCGCATGTTTATTTGTGTGTGCTTTGCTTCTTTCCCCTTTTATTAGTGGGTGTGTTTGCGGGGGAGGGAGGGGTGGATATCGTTTTAAGTAATTTCTAATGCATCTCCGTCAGAAACAAAGCAGATTTCTGAATTAGGGAGGGAGATTTGTTTCTTGCAGATGAGGGGATCATTGAAAGGTACTTCTCCAACAGATGATACATTTACTCATAATGGTTGCAAAAGAAGGAAACATCTGAATAAAGATAACTTGGTCCTGGACTTTTCTCCAAGGCACTCAAGGCAATGTATCTGTCCCCCCCCACCCAATGATTTTTTCACAAAGGTCCAGTGCAGATCAGGGTTAATGAATGGCTTAAAATGGTTTCTATCAAATATTCTAGACAAACATTGCCCCAAAACGATGTTCTTTTTAGTTGTAGCAGTTAGCAATTAGAACTGCATCACAATACTTCTGGAAAGCAAAAGGTAGAATAAATCAGCTGTCCCATATTATCTCTCTCATGCAAAATGTCTTTACTGGTGATTATATTAAATTACATAAATTACACAAATCTTAACTCCATTCATAATATTCACAGATATTCCTTCTTGATCAAATATATGTAAACACAATTTAGAGTTAAGATTTGTGTACTGTTAGAACGACGTTGAATTGTACAAATATGGATGTATTTTAGTTACAGATGTATCTGTATTTGTATTTTAATATTTTAAATTTTAATAAAGGTTTTTTGAAAATTAAAAAAAAATACCTAAATTAAAATAAACCTGGATAAACTCAGATTTCTGAGGCAGCTAATTACTTTTATCATGATTCAAGTGAAGCCATCATCAAATTACATCCATCTGTATCTAGAAATCCATTACAATTATTCATCTAAAACCTTTTGGGTTCTACATGTGTGTTTTTACAGACACCTGATATGAGACCATAGTCAAAATGTAAATCATATCCATATGCTCAGAATGGGGACAATTATGAATCCCATTTTTTGTGGAATTTTTACATGGACTCTAGATGAAATGCTCTCAAAATGTAACTGCAAATTTAAGTTCTAGCAATCGCAAACCTGCCTTTATAGTGTGTGCTGTAATATAGAATAAAAATATTAATATTGCACTGCTGTTTAAGTCTTACCATTTATCGAGTTCTCTCAATTTGACATTTTACAGATTCATAGAAACTTTGTTAAGAAACTGTCAGTGTGATGTGCCAGAACTGAACGATGGCGAATAACAATAGTTCTGAGATACTGCATTCCGCCTACCTTGCTATAGAATACATTGACTCTTTGCTGCCTGAGAATCCACTACAACAACCACTTAAAAATGCTTGGACCTCTATGCTGGACAATTACACTAAATTCCAGATTGCAACTTGGGGTTCACTTCTTGCTCATGAACTTTCCTATTTTTTAATATGCTTACCTGGATTTGTATTTCAGTTTATACCTTATATGCAAAAATATAAAATACAGCAGGTAAGATGGAATTTTTAAAGGAAAGAGAGCACAATGTTAATCTATAGTGCTAAAACATTAGCAGGAGTTTGGTAGCACTTTATATAGCTAAGAATTGCTATTAAAATGTATAAATGTTTACGATATGCAACTCACTTTATCATACTAATGTAGGATTTAAATTGGGGTGAGAATGGAGTAAGGAGAGCAAGACCATTGGTTAGGGAAATGCAGTGTAAAATAGATTACTATTATATCAGTTAGAATTTGTATTATGTTAAAAACATTATGTTTGTTGAGATGTTCTGAGATTGCTAAAACTTTTGGGAGATATGTCACTCCATCCATCTGAGTGACTTTGGAACTGTCATTCTCTCTCAACCCAACCATCTGCCAGGGTTGTGGAGAGAATAGGAGGAAAGAATTTTAAGTATGTTTTGTCTTCAGCCACTTGTAAAAAGGGGGGATAAAAATAAATAAATAACATGCAAGTTCAGCAACCTCTCATTCAGTGGTGGAGTTAAAGTCCTGTTTTTCCAAAACTGGCACGTTGAGATATGCCATAAAATGTCCAAAAAGTTGAAATCATTTTTTTTTTCTTGTTTTGAGTTCTGGTGTCAAATGTGTTCATTGATTTTTTTGTGCAAAGTTTGTTTCATTTGTCCTATGGAAAAATCCAAAGGGAAATTCCTGGTAGATGGTGGCATGAATCACATTAGAGAAGGACCATGTGAAGGCACCTCTAATTGTGTGTGTGGCTTGTGATGATGATGGAGCAAAATAGACATGAGTTTATTGTAGGATTTGGTTCCATATTAGCATTTTTTTTCTTATTGATACTGTTGATTGGAGAATTTGTTTAGATTGGGTGGCTATATGCAAGTATGGGCCTGCCACCCAATTGTCTGAGATAATGCAGTGTCTTTGTCTAGCTGTAGCTTATTAATAATGTGTTTCAGTAGTTTGAACTGTGAGCTGTAAATGACTAGGTAGTGTTATGTTGTTCTGTTTCTGATGCCTATTTTTTACTAGCTGCTCCCCAGGAATTGATCTGGCCCTATTGCTTTCTTCTAAACGATCCATTGTTCTATGGATAGTTTCGTCTCCTGAATGCTTGGTTTAATTCCACCTGTTAAGCATTTCTGTTAAGTGGATCAGAACAAATGTGGTTTTTTGTAGAGCCTGGCTAGAACTAAGGAGAAATTTCCTAACAGTGAGAACAATTAACCTGTGGAGCAACTTGCCTCCAGAAGTTGTAAATGCTGAAACACTGGAAGTTTTTAAGAAGAGATTGGACAACCATTTGTCTGAAGTGGTATAGGGCCTCCAGCTTGAGCAGGGGCTTGGCTAAAAGACCTCCAAGGTCCCTTCTAACTCTGTTATTCTATTCTGTTATTCAGACTGTAGGTTATTTCATTCCTTTAGGAATGATATGTTGTTTGTGTTTAGTTAGAAAAAATATCTGTTCCTGTGCCAGTTTTAACCTTTGTTAACACACTAACTTTGTTAGTGAAATATCAGAAACTTTCTGATAGCTGTTTTTGTGTCATTAAATTTCAAATGTCATTGAAGTTCATTTCTTTAAATGCCCAGAGTGACTACATTTAGGATTTGAATTGGAATGAGGGAGAATGAAGGGAGAGGAAAGATTGTTACACAGATGCTGTTAGGCTCAGCTTGTAGCTTACTCCTAACTTGTTGGTCAGGCAATATATCTGTTTCTTTAAGAAACAACTGAGCCACGTAATCAGGGTTTGCTGAACCCTGTAATTAGGCTACAGTGCATAAATAAGCAGCGCAGAGAAGCGTTCTTTGTTCCTGATTGTTCCTGTTACTTCCTGCATTTTTCTGCTGATTGGTGTTAGACTGAATTGTTATATGGTACTGTATATCGAGAGTTACTAAAGTCTGTTTGCTTTGGTAAGGGAAGATACTTACTGGACTGATATTACTGTTTATGACTTTGGACTGTTTTACCTACACCGAGACTGCTTATTATCTTGTATATAAAGTATTTTTCTCACACGAGCTACACGTTTATCTCCTTCCCTGTGTGTTTCTGCTCTGCTCGTTGCACAAGCAACAAATACTTTTTACACATACCCTAACAGATGCAAACTACATATAAAACAAATTACAATTTAAAATTACATATAATTACATTTATAGTATGTTAAAAGCCTTTGTGGTTGTTGAGTGTCCTGGGAGGTTAAAATGATCTGATACTTCTTTGTCCTTATTGTGAGGTGTCCTAATGTGAAATTTGTGTCTATTGGCTCTTTTGCAAAAAATTGGTATCAAATTTCAGTTTTATCTGGTAGTATTGAAAGAAATGAATAAAAAGGACTTGAAACTCTGATGATTTACATTAAATTAAATTTACCTACTGGCAGGGTGGATTTGATTTAAATCGAGTTGATTTAAATCACAATTTAAATCATGATTCAAATCACTAGTAAAAAGGCTTGATTTAAATCAACTCGATTTAAATCATAATTTTTAAAGAGCAACTATCATCTCTGCTACTCCTTTGACCCACTGTTAACTCACCGATAGTCCCAGTGTTGCAGAATATACAGCCTCATGCTACATAACTAAGCTCCATTTCATGCTGAATAAACTAAATTATTTATGTATCTTAAATAGAAAACTATCTTACGATAGATTTTTACCCCAAAAGTTTTTTATTAAAATAAATTCGATAAAAATCAAAAAAATCCGATTTAAATAAAAAAATCTGATTTTTTTGATTTTTTTAAAAAAAATCATTGATTTTTATCTACCCTGCCTACTGGGGTATTATTTGGCTACTCTTAACTACAAAGATCTATTCAAAGATATGCTGAGATGCAGTAAATGCTAAACTTCAGTATTTACACTCAACAAATTGTGAAAATATAACTTTTAAAAAATCATGAAAACAAAGAGCTTTTCTGTCAGGCTTAGAGCTAATCACTTGAAAAACCTGTTGTTAATGTGTCTGCAAATTATTTGATGGAAGAAGACTAAAGCCTTTATGAAATTCATGAAATATCATGAAATTACGGGGCGTCTTTTAACCAGCAGCCATATACATAGCTCTTGCCTACAGAAAACTTTATTTAAAGCAGAACTTTAACTAGATTTATAACTTAAAGTAGTTGATTTATAACTTATATAATGTGTGAATTATTTATTGAATCTTCACTAATATTTGTATTGACTAAAGTACATCAGAAGAAATCTTACCTGAATTTATTAATCTCAGTGCAGGACAAATAAAATCAAAATTAAAAATAATCAGAGAACAGTTCTCTAATTTTTTAAAAAATCAGATGGTTCATATTCAAATCACCTCATTTCAAGAATACACATTTTGCAGTGTAATATTTGAACTCAAGTTAAGCAGCTTACTTTGCTGCAGTCCTATCCATACTTATGGAGAAAATACCATTGAACATAATGACATAATGTTTGTAAGTAAACTTGCCTAAGATTGTATTCTTAATTAAGAGAATCACTATGAATGGGCAGTAATTTTCCTATCTCAGTAATTGGAATAAACGGGCATGTGGGGTAGAGGGCAAGGACAAAATTGTATAATCTCAAATATTTACATGTACTGTAGGAGATATTGCAACAGAAGTCCAGAATATGTTGTGATATGTTTTATGTTAGCGTTATTATAGTTTGGAAGAGAGCCTGTAGGAAAAATGTAATCAGTTTGCTATATGCACTATTTAATTATTTTTGTTTATTTGCCGCTCTTATAGGATAAACCAGAAACATGGACAGGACAATGGAAATGTTTCAAACAACTTATGTTCAATCAGTTTTTTATTCAGCTGCCTCTCATATGTGGTACCTATTATTTCACAGAATATTTCAATATTCCTTATAACTGGGAAAAGATGCCAAGATGGTAAGTAATATTCAATTATTTGTCATTATTTGTTTGATAAAAATACATATTTCGACACATTAAAAATACTGATATGCTGATAAAGGACTGGATTTGGGAGAAATTTCTAGAAGTTTGACCAAAAATGTTTTTGAATCTTTGGTTCAGTAATTTCAAATTTATTAAAAACTAGAGAATGCTGTGTCCTAGATGAAAGGGGCAGATGGGGGGAAGGAGGGAAGGAAGGTTGTCAGAGGCTTCTGAGGGACTGAAAATGCTTTTAAGGCAATTGAAAATAAGCACAGACTGTCAACACAATTGTTAATACAGATGGACATTATGCTTTTTAAAACTGAAAGCTTCTACAGTAAGCACAATATAAACATGAATAAAGAGTTGTTGTTAATTCTTTTTTTTAAAAAAATATAAGCCTTAAAATCAAATGAACAATACCTTCTGTACTAAATCTAAATTCATCATTGAGTCTTCAGAGAAAGGCGGCATACAAGTTGAACAAATAAATAAATAAAATCATCCATTTAAATAAAGAATTTTGCTTTCAGTCAGCTTCCCAAAAGTTTTCATTATGACTAGGAATAAATGCAACAGATGTGTGGTAAAGCAAACAAAAGCCTGGTTCTTATATTCTTACATTACATGAGAGAAGTGCCTTTCTTCCCTCTACTCCCATGCCCATCATCCCTGCGTTCTCCCTTCCCCCTCCCATGCACTCCTCTTTCCCGCTCTGTCTATGATCCTGGCACTTTGCCCCAAATCCATCATGCACTTCCCCATTGGTCCACTGGAGGGCGAATGTCACAGCTGGCTTTCTAGAGGAAGCTGCGAAGGAACTGACATCACATACAATTGCCACTCTAGGACACCACACTCGCTCTCTTAATGACCCAGGTTTTCCAGAATTATGCTGGAACACACACACACACACACACACACACACACCAGGGTTGCCCCCCTCCACCCCTAGTATTTATTTCCAGAGGGTAAGCCATCTGGGACCAAGTTTGGTTGAAATTACTCAAGGCATTCCAGAGTTATGCTGGAATACACACACACACACACACACACACACACACACCCCTACGGGTGCTGGGGGAGGCAGTGTCTGTTATTCCTAATTGTCTGTTAATCTCTATACATTCTTCAAATTTTATCACTTATTCATTCTATAAAACAAATACAAATATAATAGGTAATACCTGGATATCTTTATTCAACATGAAATTTGAAGCCTAAGTGCTATTTTATTTTAAATATAATATAAACTACATCATATGTAATTACTGTTTCCTGTCTTTCTCAAAAAACAATTTATTTTGCTGTGCTTGTTGCTCCAAGAAGGAAAAATATTTTATTAAAATTTCTGTCTATGTTATGTCAGGTTTCTAGCATTGGTCATTGGATAGATTGCACAAATATATATCTCAAAAGCTAATTTTTCTTTTAAAGGTTTGTGATACTTGCTCAATGTTTTGGATGTGCTGTGATTGAAGATACCTGGCATTATTTCTTACATCGACTACTTCATCATAAGAGAATTTATAAATACATCCACAAAGTACATCATGAATTTCTTGTATGTAATTTCTTAAGTTTTTAGTTTACATGATTAAGTTGTATATGTGCTTACCAATAAGAACATTCCATGCAACTCACTGGAACTTGTTTCGGTATATGATTGCAACTTTAAAATTTCAAGCAATGGACAGTTATGTTAGTTATTATTTTTAGAAATAGGGAGACGAAACCTGGGGTTTATTATTTGTCTATATGATTTCTTTATTTAAAGTTCTTCCTATCATATGAGACCAGAAAGGTTTACAAGAGGTGAAGAGTTTTAAACATTGCAGTAAACCAACAATATTTTTTGCAAAACATTTGTACATTTGTCAGTTTTATTTGAATAACTAATTTCTGTTTCTAAAATAATATGAAAATTTCAAGCAACCTCTTTAGCATGATCTTTTTAAAATGTTGAGGAAAACTTCACTGAATACACAATTTTACTGATGTATAGAATCTTATCTTTAAATCATACAGTATTCACAGTTATACAGCACCTACTATTTTAAGGAGCTGTCTGGAGTTAGCAGTAGCAAATATTATTACATTTAGAAATGTATTCTATTTATTCAGTCTTACATTTCCTGAAACTGTGTGAGTTCAAGGTTAGCACATGAAGGAAGATAATCTCCTGAAACAGTCATATTGAAGCATATATATGATTTTTTTCTTCAGTATGGATACATGTGCACAAACCTTTTCTGTATACTCCTCTTCAGGCACCATTTGGGATGCAAGCTGAATATGCACATCCTTTAGAAACTCTAGTCCTTGGAACTGGATTCTTCATTGGAATAATTGTCTTCTGTAATCACCTAATTTTGCTATGGGCATGGATGGTTTGTCGTTTGATAGAGACCATTGATGTTCACAGGTATCTTTTGTTACTTATTTATGATTCTTTGTGTTCAGATTCAGAAATTTTAGAATTATTTAAACAACTATTTGAAAAAGTTGTCAATAACTTCTCCATGACAAGCTTCTAAATTCTTCAGATATCGTTTGGGCAAAAAGGTTTTCACTAGTTAAATAGAATATTGAACAGATGAAAGAAAAATAAACCTGAAGAATAAGAAAACTAAAAAATCTGATCAAGAGATATCATCTAGAAACAAGGAAGGTTAAAGAAGCACTGGAAATAATAAAGTATCAAATAACGGCTATAGCCAAGAAGATCAGCAAATATGAAGCTCAAATTGCACACTATAGGCAGAATCTCCAATTTCAATCAAATCAGAAACGTTTGTACAATCCATCAATGGAATGACTGCAGTGAACCCATCAATACCTGATAAAGAAACAGTGTAGTTCTGGGTGCAGCTATGGGACAACATGGAATGGAATAGAATAGAATTCTTTATCGGTCAAGTGTGATTGAACATACAAGGAATTTGTATCCAGTGCGTAAGCTCTCGTTGTACATACAAACGACAAAGTGATGTCATAGATCATAAATCATAAGATATAAACAACAAATGATAGATCATAAGAGAAAGTATGAAAGATGCATTTTTTTAATATAAAGGAATACAAGAATGGAGCCTGGATAAAGAAAGTGGATTAGAATAAAATATAAGCTGAAATGAAAGAACTTGTAATAAAAACAGAAAAGGACAAGAAAAATCAGGTGCCTAGAAATAACAGGAGTCAGTACAAACATTAGAGGTTTTGTGTAAAGATGCACAATGGAAGACATAGTTGCTGGTCAGTGGTGATAGACTGGGAGATGTTAATATCAAAAGAGAATTCAAGGAGATTCACTATTACCACTACTGCTTGTCATTGTCAACAGTCATGCCTATCAAACATCAAAAACATCTGCTTGGCTATCCTATCTACTTTACATAGATGAACTGAAGCTGCATGGAAAAACACCATCTGAAATAGAATTGCGTCTAATGTGTGTGTGTGTGTGTGTGTGTGTGTGTGTGTGTGTGTGTGTGTGTGTAGGTTTTGCCTCATGGTATAAACCAGCAGGCAAAGTCAATTTAAGAGGGAGGGCAATTGGGGGCTTAACCACGTTGGTCAAAAGGGATACGGGATGGAAGGGTGAAGAAATTTCTTTAGATCCTCAATTCCAATATATTCTGCCTATTAGATGTATGTTCAGGGGGATGGACTTAATCTTAATTAATGTATATATCGCTCCATTTTCATTCCACCTTCTAGGAAGGGATTTGTGGGATGAATTAGATTCAGTATTAGCTACCTTAAAGGGACGCTTTCCCCAAGCAAAAATTATATTAGCTGGAGATACTAATGCAAGACTAGGTCCCTCAATGAAGAGCTATGCTAACCGAGGCCTGGTACCAACTGGTTACTTTTATAATGAGTTCACTTGGTCCTCAATGGACAAGAGGACCAATAAATATGCCCAGAGGTTAATTTCCCTGCTGTTTATGAATGATATGCAAGTACTTAGTGGCTCGAGTGATGGGTATATATATCCCTATACTTTCTCGTCCAACAAAACCTCAACCTCTATCAATTATATCTGCACTTCCTCTAGTTTAGTACACCATTTTTCAGAAGTAAGAGCTATATTTAGAGAGGAGAGTGACCACTTTCCCATCACGGCTCTGGTTTCACTCTCTTCAGAAGTTAGGCCTCATTCAAGAGAGGAAATTGACACCTTAGCAAATGCCCGGGTTTATAACTATAAAAGGTTATATTGGCACAGACTTGATGTCAAATCTGTCACCACTTATTTGGGCTCAGACGAAGCCAGACACCTAGCAAGGGAAATCTCCCAATCTAAGCCCGGAGACAACACCCCAATGCCAGCTTATACAGAGCTAACTTCTACTCTTAGGAACTTAATGATCCAGGATGATAGAAAAGTAGATGGGATCTCTAGAAAGTGGTTTGATGATGATTGCCATAACTTGAGGTCAAATCTAAGAGCCGCAGTTAAGAAAGTTAACCGATCCAGACAGGATGGTGATTATTCAAATATGGTTCAACTCAGGAGAGCATACAAATCCCTACTGAAAAACAAGAAAAGTAGCTATAACACCAGGATGTGGAAAGAGGTAGAAATGGCAGCAAAATCCCAATTCCCTACAATCTTTTGGCATAAGATAGCCGGTATATTAAAACAACGTTCCCCATTTATGGACACTGATATATCAGCAGTAAAATGGGAGAAGCACTATCTTGCTTTATTTGATGGTAACAATACAACAAATGTCTTGCAATTGGATATCCTCCAGCAAGAATTAAGGAAATGTCCGGAATGGACACCAGTTACCCCTACCGAAGTTAAGCATATAATTCAATCCTTAAAGGCCGGGAAGGCCCCTGGAGAGGACTTGTTGCCTCCTGAACTCTTTAGGTCCAACATTGACTTTTGGGTACCGGTGCTGGTAGCACTGTTTACTTATATCGATAAAGTAGGGATAATCCCTGAAGGGTGGAGGTTAGCTATAGTTTTTCCAATTTTTAAGAAAGGTGACAGCTGCCCCATCCAACTACCGACCCATCAGTCTTCTTAATATAATTTCAAAAATGTATATGAAACATCTCCTAAATAAAATAGAGGACTGGTGCTTGAATAAGGAAATTCTGGCAAATGAGCAGGCAGGTTTTAGATCAGGTAGGTCTACCATAGACAATTGTTTTGTCCTTTCCCACTTAATTAATAAATACAAGACCCAGGGGAAAAAGCTGTATACCGCCTTTATTGACCTTACTGCTGCTTTTGATTCTATAGATAGGAACCACTTGTGGAGGAAACTACAAGTTATGGGGATGGACCCCAGACTTATTTTGTTGATCAGGATTCTCTATACTAATACGGCAATTAGAGTCAGATATGCAGCAAATGGGGCCTCAACAAACAGCATACCGACAACTAGAGGAGTGAGGCAGGGCTGCCTGCTGGGCCCTACTCTTTTTAACCTTTATATAAACGATATCCCAGCACAGCTGGATGATCTTCTGACGCACAGCCCCCAAATAGGCTCTAGATTTATTAACGTATTAATGTATGCCGATGACTTAGTGTTGTTTTCTAGAACCCAAATAGGAATGAGGAGACTTCTTGACAAGCTCACACGTTACTGTACTGCAAACCACTTGACTATAAATGTAGCTAAATCAAAAGTTTTAGTCTTTGGCAATAAGAATAAAAAACACAATTGGCAGATTAATGACACAAAAATTGAGCAAGTTACCCAATATACTTATCTTGGAATTGTTTTTTCCAGTGCAGGAGGTTGGACTCCGCACCATCAACACCTTTCTCAAAAGGTCAGAGCAGGAGCAAGCCTTGTATCCAAATTAAGTAAACGAATCCAACCAACCTCCATTTTACCTCTTCGTAAAGTCTTTCAGGCTAAACTTGTTCCGATCATGCTCTATGGTGCTGAAATTTGGGGTCTTACAGAGGCCCCCATATTAGAGAGAACTCAAAATAATCTGTTAAGGAGGATGCTTGGGGTAAACAATTCCATTTTAGCTGCAGCCGTCAGAGCTGAATTGGGACATTTCTCACTGTACACCTATACAATCACTAGGGCAGTAGCCTACTGGCTAAAAATGATCCAGATGGATGCCAGCAGACTCCCCAAAATATGTCTAGAGGAACAGCAGATTTCAAATCCTCAAAGGTATTCCTGGCTAACCCGGCTGTCAGAAATATTGAACCGATATGGCGTAGGGTTCCCGTTGTGTGACACACTGAAGCAAGTTAAACAACGGATTAAAGATATACATGGGCAAATGGACATGGCAACCCTTTCAACTAATCATTCCCTTAAACTGCTGACACCAGTTAAAACAACTTTCACTCTGGAAAAGTATTTACATTTAGAAATGCCATCAGTGGAGACACAGTTATTTGTTAAGTTTAGATTCGAACTTCTAGATACCAACGTTAGATTCGGCCGTTATTGGAAAATCCCGTATGACAAAAGAATATGCATATGTGGGGTAAACGTCGTGGAGGACACGGCGCATATAATATTCGAATGTAGTCTCTATCAAGAAGTAAGAAAACAATATCTGTCCTCAATTATAAATAAATTTCCCCACTGGAATATAAGCCAAAAACTAGCATTTCTGTTGAGGGCTGACTCTCCTCCCCTGGTAAGAGGGATCACTCGATATCTTAAAAGAATGACAGCAATACGAGCCAGTTATATCAAAAAAAATATTATCGATTGTAAGGAAGATGAGCTCAGTTAGAGAGGAGCTATCCTATTTGGGTTATCTAGTCTTGGCAACTTAGCTATTGAAAATTGATATTGTAAAATTTTAACGTCATCTATCATATATTTTTAGATTGCTATTTTTGTAACTGTTTTACCTTTTTCCCTTTTTCTTTTCTGTTTTGTTTGAAAAGGCCTTCGGGCTATTCAATAAACTATACTATATATATATAAGAATAAGAATATATATATAGCTGAAAAAATAAAGGGAACACAAGCAGAAGACATCCGAGATCTGAATGAATGAAATAGCCTTATTAAATACTTTGTTCTTTACATACAGTAGTTTATACACTGCTCAAACAACTAAAGGGAACACAAAACTACTGTATGTAACAAACAAAGTATTTAATAAGGCTATTTCATTCATTCAGATCTCGGATGTCTTCTGCTTGTGTTCCCTTTATTTTTTTTTGAGCAGTGTATGTATGTATGTATGTATGTATTTTTCTATAGCCAGGTTCTTCCTACGTAAACCAAGACTTTTATGCAGCCTTAGTTCAGTGAAATCACAATCCACTAGTTTCTAGGCTTTTTTCATGCAGCCAGCAAGCACCCTGCTGCCCATTGGGAGACTGCTGCCCAGATGCTTGCTGATGGGAACAAAGAAAAAGGGGCTTGAGTTACACTCACCAAAGGCCTGGACAAAGATTTTAAGGGCCCTTCAAAACATCAGTTAGCTGGGCCATTCAAATCTTGTGAGGAACCACATTCCAGAGGGCAGTTGTTGGTACAGAGAAAGGCATTCTTCTGGGATGTTTATAGATGTTATTGTTTAATCAGTGGAACTCAAAGTGCACCAATCCTGCCAGATCGGATTGGCTGGCAGATACTATGGGAGAAAATGAAAAATATGAAAAACTCATGCTTGACTAGGTTGTGTAGGTTTATGGAATAATCGCCATGTAGAAACTTGTCTTAGTATGTTATTTATCTCTTCCCAGGGTTGAGAAGTTTTTTTTCTCCATGTTGTAAATCTAACAGTCTGTGCATTCCATTATTTTTCCTTTCAGTGGCTATGATATTCCTCTGAATCCTTTACATTTCCTGCCCTTTTATGCTGGCTCTCGCTTTCATGACTTCCATCATATGAACTTCATTGGAAATTACTCTTCAACCTTCACATGGTGGGATAAACTCTTTGGAACTGATTCGCAGTACAGTTCTTACCAAGAGAAAAAGAAGAAACAGAAAGACACAGTGGAAAAGAAGCTGGAATAAATTTCCCATTTGCAACACTCTTTGGAGCACCAAAGAGGGACATGGCCTCGTATTTTTGCTTAAAACTAGAAAACGTAATAAGTATTGCAATTCAAAGCAAAATGCAGCTTTTAATAAACAAACCAAGCTTATGTTTGCAACAGGAAAAACATTCACTGATGCATTTTCCAAATGATTGTGCTTTTTCTATCCTATAGATATGTCAAACAAATTCAATATATATTTAAGAAAATGTTAAATATGACCAAATGATTGAAATTATGTAAAAAAAAAGATGTACATTAAAATTAAAATAAGGGAGGTTTTTTGCATTAATCTGAATCCTAAAGTTTAGAAAGAACAACTACATTGAGTTCACCAATTAAAACTTTTGTGGGAATCCTCTTTCCCAATTAGGTAGATTTAAGAAACCATCTTAATTTGCTACAAATAATATTTTTACTTGGTTTTTAATGAATGTTATTGTAATCTGTATTACACATAACTGTAAATTGCTGATTTGATTATTAAGATAATTTGTCTTAAAATAGCTGTGGTTGATTTCTTTGTCATGTTTTCTGTACGGCAAATAAAATAAAATTGGGGTTCAGGCTATTATTTCCTGGTTCCTTTTGGTTTGTTCCTATCAAACAATAAGTGCTATGTTTTTGTTAATACACAGTGGCAGGTATTGATAACTGGAACAGAATGTGTATGGGCACTGAAATTTGATAGTGAAGACTTTAGATAACTAACCATCTATATTACATACAATCAAAACTATCCCTAGAGATGTACATGAGGAAACCATAGGAACTTCCTTAGATTATATTGAATACTTCTTGGCCTTTCTGACTTACTATGGAAAACACTAAATTGTATAACCTGCTTAACCGGGATTCTATCTTTTAGAAAGCCATAAACTTTTTTTTCTTAAAGACATCTGCTGCAGAAATTGGGTGGGGTATAGCTTTATGGTTTTCGGGCACTGAAGAGTGTTTTTGTGCCAGCATTTTCCACTTCTGATGTCCCCTCAAAAACAATGCTTATTCTATTTTTTTTTTTTTTACTTGAAATGTAATAAAAGTGATTTCTAGTTTAAAAGATTATGCATATGGAAAAAGCTGCTGGGAAAAGCATTTTATTTACACAAATAAAGTAAAAAGAAATTAAATCTGAATATTTTTAATACAAAAGGATTGGCTGGGTTACTGCATTTCCTTGCAGGAGTCGTTTATTTTACAGATGTTTCCCCCCCCCTCCCCCCAAAATGGCAGGATGCCACTGCAAGCCTCCTTATCTCTTCCTTCCTGTGCTGTTTCAGATTGTGATTTATAGTGAATTAGTTACCTTAAGAATTAAGAGCTGTCTCCTTAAGAGATTGCATTGTGGGAGATGTAGAGAGAGATTGCATTAAGGGAAATGTAGTCCATGACATGTGACCACATCTGTGTGTCTGATTGGCCACTGAGGCTCTCTGCCTGGGTGCAGAACAAAGACCTGGCCATTTTGAACTACCACAGAAGAGAGGAGCATGCTTTCTGAACAGGAGGACAGAACTAGTGTCATTTTACATTAGGAAATGGGATAGATTATGAAATACTTGGATGAATCTCACCTTGACTCACCATGATTGTAAGTCTGTTTGAGGATACCCGAAATAAATATAATCTGCATGAAAACCTGTTTGCTAGAGTTTATCTGCCTGTTCCCAATGGAGCCAGATGCCTGGGGAACAGAACATGGGTGGTTTACAAAAACAAGCCCATCCAACATAACCCTCCAGCATCCATGGTTAAATTGTTAATCCCACTTACCATTAATAATAGTAGAATTCATCTATCTTGTTTGCTGATATTTGTTTGTTTATGCTCTTGGTGTATATAGCATTATGCACACTTTGCACTTAATATAGTTCTGTACTAAGACTTTGGGACAACCCTGTATTTAAAATAGGATTTATCCAGCCACTGCCATGATTCCAGTCTTTAATCTTATTATGTATTACATCTTTCAAAAGGAAGACCTAATAGTCAGTCTTATTTTCCAAATGTAGTGGCCTTATTTTAAAATTATGTTGGTAGTTGCACACAAAATCCAGTTGGCTTTATAAATGAGATTTCCACATTTTAAATGACATTATTCTTTCATGGACATGAGCTGTATATTCTAGCAATTATAACTAGAAAGAAAACTATTTTGTGTTTCCTGAATCTCTATAAGGATAAAATGCTTCCTTCATGCTTTTTCTGTTGCTCCAATCTGTATATTTACATTTTTTTTTCTTGAAATAGAACAGCACTTTACTGAGGTTGTACTAGGTGAGGAATTTCTCAGTATTGGTGTAGAACAGGTGTGCAGCTTAATATCCAGTGACAAATTAACAGTAGCATCAGAAGAAAAGGTAAGGTAATGTCTTCCTTATTTAGCCATTATGATATGTAATAATATAGAGGTGTGCAATCTGTTTTAGATGCTAATGTTTAAAATTTGAGATTGAAATAGAGTGTTCTCTTCTTTTTTGATCTGAAACTCAGATGCTGTGACTTTTTTTGCCCAAAATATTCCAATATAAGAATGGTTGCAGTAAGGTCAGAAGTGTCTAACTTTGGCTTTGAAATAGTTTTAATGCAAAAGTTTTTACACACCTTTAAAATCATGGAACTACCGGTAGATTAGAAGGCGCATTGTTGAAATATTTATCCCTTTACAATATATCTTGATAGGAGGATATAGGAGAAAGATCTTTGAATGTTTTTTCCCTTTCACTTCATTCTGTTCAGATTTTTTTTTTTTCCAATTGTGGCTGCCAAAGCAAAAATCTATGAAACTCAAAGAAAACCGTTTTATCTACATTATTATATAGTTGGTGATAATGCAGGAGACTCTTTTCTTGCTTGGAGGAAGAAAGGGGTCTCCTACATTAACTCCAACTATTAATAAACTGGGGGAAGATTCTAATATTTATCTCCTCAAGGGAAACCAATTGTGAAAAAAATAATCGGAATCAAACTGTATATGATACAAATACTGCTAAACATGTGAAAAAGCGTAAAAGTATACATACTGATAGGAATCCTTAGTTCCAGCTAATTCAGAAAAATAATTCATAGGGGAAATTAGATGTATTGTTCTTTGTAATGCCAAAACTGGCTAGTTATTGTTACATTTTAAAACATATTAATCTGGTCTAGATAAATTAAAACTTTATATAATCAATATGTCTTCACTTCTAAGAGATGAATGGGTGGAGACAAGGCAGTCCCAGCTGGCTGTTGCTAGAAATGTTCTTCCTCTCTTTCAGCTTGAATTATAAAATGAGCAAAATCTTAGCGTTCTATATCTATCTGTCAAGAAAACCATATGCAGAACTCATAACGTGTCTTTATTTCACATAAGGTATTCGAAGCAGTGATTGCTTGGGTTAACTATGACAAAGATGTGAGGCAAGAACTCATGGCACGTCTGATGGTACATGTTCGATTACCTTTGCTGTCAAAGGAATATTTGGTCCAGGTAATTAACCGGAGACATTTCATTCATGATCTTTTATTCCCTTGTTATATTGCAAGATAAAAGTTTGTGTAAAGGAAGAAACATAACAAAGCAAGGGTGAAATCCAACAGGTTCTGACAATTCTGGAGACCCGGTAGCGGAAATTTTGAGCAGTTTGGAGAACCAGGAAATACCACCTCTGGCTGGCCCAGAGTGTGGAGGGAATGGAGATTTTGCAGTATCTTTCCCTCAGGAGTGGGGTGGGAATGGAGATTTTGCAGTCTCCTTCCCCAGGAGTGGGATGGGAATGGAGATTGTGGGGTGTGAAAGGGGATTTTGCAGCATCCTTCCCCAGGAATGGGGTGGGAATGGAGATTTTGCAGTATCCTTCCCCTGGAGTGGGGAGGGAATGGAGATTTTGCAGTATCAGTCCCCTGCCATGCCCATCAAGCCACGCCCACAGAACCAGTAGTAAAAAAATTTGTATTTCACCACTGTAACAAAGGGTCTAGGCCATGGGTGTCAAACTCCCATCATCATGGCATCATGTGATATATCGGGACTTTTTTCTCCTTTGCTAAATGGGCGTGGCCAGAACATGACGCATCCAGCCCGTGGGTTGGGAATTTGATAGCCCTGATTTGGCCAACTTGCTGCAACCAACTCACCATAGCCAACTGACTGCACGACAATTCAATTGTTCTATTAATCATTTCATTTGGTTACTTTTACTATTGGTAACCGCATTTTCATTGATACTAGATAATTCTCTTATATTTCTCTATTGACTTTCTTTATTTTATTATTACTGGCCACAGTTCTATTGAAAATTTACCTTGTGTATTTGTTGAATTGTCCCATGGCAAGTTGTCTTGTATCAAGTTGGCCACGAGTTGGCCCCAACAAGTTGATCCATTCCGGATAATAAAATCCCCCAAATTGGTTCTTTCTATAAAAGTTGGATCAATCTTTATAATCATCCTAGGCAACCTGTGCCTCATTGGGTCTTCGTTTAATAGATATCTCCTTATTGAAACAGAGAACCATACGTGAGAAAATAACCATATGTGAAAAAAATCAGTGAGAGGGGAGCAACTTCCAATTTCCTGTTGGCTTCCCCATTTAATTTCTTGAATGAGTGTTGGCAATCCTTCCTTCCTTCCTTCCTCCCTCCCTTCCTTCCTTCCTTCCCTCCCTCCCTCCCTCCCTCCCTCCTCCCTCCCCTCCCTCCCTCTGCTGTTTTTTCCTTCCCTACCTCCTCTCCCCTCTCCCATTTTGCTAACCACTTACCTACATACCTACAATCTCACATTGATTCCATTATTGTGGAATATGCCCATTCTCAATTCAACACCGTCTTGAGGACCCATGAAGTAAATTTTAATAAATTTGGCTTATTTGTTTGGATCTGGCATGAAATGTCAATGTAATTTGCTCTTGATTACTCACAGAAGGATTCCATCCATTCCTCGTTGGAAGGACTTTGGCACAAAAGAGTGTCATTTGAAAGACGCAGTTGTATTGTCTGATGTTCTTCCGGAACTAAATTGCAAAGGGTTCATTATTGCTATATAAATTGAGGCGTTCATTAGACAGAGGTTGCAAATTGCCTATCCTGACCTTTTCCTTCAGACAGCAGAAATTGACAGATTTTCCAGGAAATACGAATGCACAATAGTAAAGGAAGACTTAAAACCATGGCACCAATATCAGGAGAAATATTGTGTTGTGTAAATTATGCATTTTGCTTCACTCTTTCCCTGTTTAGGTTTGTTGTTCAAAGAGGGTATTGTCCTGTTGAGGCCTGTCATTTCTTGATCATAATATACTCCCTCTCTTTTTTATATTCCCTCGGGATATAATTATAATTTTAATTTTAATGTTTTAATTTATTTTATTTTTACCAAATGATGTTGTCACCAGAGAACAGTTTAGAATCCCTATTGACTTCTCCACTGAGTTTAAAAGACAGTCAGAGACAGTTTCAAAATAGGGTCTGAAGACCTCCTAAGGGCTAGGATGGTACTAGTCTACCTGATCTCCAGTGACTGAAGGGAGCAGTCTACATTCAGTTACAGAGTAGGAAGCTAATAAATGAATAGAATGGGCAAGGACCATGGATAATGGCTAATGTATTTGACTGACACCAGAGAGATTCAGTTTCTACTCCATCTGCAGCCACAGCAACTCCCTTAATGACTTTAACCCAATCTACCTCATAAGGTTGTTGTGAGGAAATATAGGAGTAGTATATATAATTTTTGCATTCCTGGACAAAGATGGGGTATAGATAAACGTGCATGTTTGTGTGCAAGAGGAAGGGCAAATAAAGCAGGGAACATATCCAGCCTTTCTGACACAGTGAGTCACCTTTTTCCCCTGTAAAAGGGGGTGAAAATTTAGGTGCATCTTATACACTGAATGTAACCCTGCCCACCCACAGTCCCCCACCCTTTGGCCTCTGCCTCCCAGCAGTTTACCTCCTAGCAGCAAGAAGAAACAGCTCATTTCAGCTTCAGCACAGCCTAATTAGCACAAGCTGATTGGATCAGCCTCCCGACTCTCAGCTGTTTTGCTCTCAGCTGTTTTGTGCAGGCCTCTGCTGCTTGCTGCAAGAAGATAAATTGCTGGGAGCAGATATTTTTTTCTTGTGCTAATCAAGCTATGCTGAAAACAAAAATGAAAGTAAAGCAGGCTATTTGCTGTTTGCTGCAAGGAGGCAAAATTGCTGGGAGGCAGAGGCAGATTTCTTTTTCTTGTTTTCCTCACCAAAAAAGGTAGGCGCGTCTTATAGTCCGGAGTGTCTTATACTCTGAAAAATACGGTATATTGGTTCAAATATTGTTGCCCTATAATGCACCGTTTCACTCAGTTAATGGTAATGACGAGAGTTTTAATGGTATAGTGTATAGATTGGATTTGCAGGTTTGAGGGTTATATGAACTAAGGGCACCATAAACGGGATAGCTAAATTATATGAATATAAAATACAAAAAATTATAAAATAAATGTGATAATAAATAAAAAAGTCACAGTTCCCCAATCTGGACAAGTTCAGACATGCAAACTTCAGCTTTCAGAATTCCTTCGTCTCTCAAGGTGATAACTCTGGAAACTGAAGTCTGTACATCTAGAAGCTGCCCAGGCTGAAAAACACTGATCAATATTAATAAAAAAAAATCTTTATTATTCGTATAGAATATTTCAAAGAGTACTTCACAAATAAAAAGATACATAGATCAGATTGTCATTATCTCTAGTTTGTTTTCATTTAGCAATAATTGTTGGGAAAAATTATTTTAAAGTTTTCACTGAACCAATTCAAAACTAATAACTACATGGAAACTACATTCATGCAAATTAGTCAGTGTGTTCTTTCTTGCTAAGATTGCATCAATATGGCTAATTCACAGAGAGTTGAAGAAGAGATACTTGTTAAAAATAGCAATGCGTGTAAAGATTACCTAATTGAAGCAATGAAGTACCATTTGTTGCCACTTGAACAAAGAGCTTTGATGAAGTCCACACGAACAAAGTTAAGAACACCTTCCTGCCTTCCAAAGGTACATCTCACTTATATGTACTTCCTTTTCGAATTGCCTTTGCATTGTATGAAAAAAATGTATGTGATTTAAGTCAGGGGCTCTTTTTATTTTAAAATATGTATATAATTCGAATAATTGAAATGAAGTAGAAAATTATAGAATTGGAAGAAGCCATTATGTCAATAAGTCTTAATTTCCTGTTCAATTAAAGCATACTTAAATCAAGCTAGTAAAATTAATAAAGCAGCCAGAGAGTTTTGTCAATATTCAGGTGCATACAAAATGGCTCAGGGCCAGGCTATCTTCGAGACTGCCTCCTGCCGCATAGCTCCCAGCGACCGGTAAGATCCCACAGAGGTGGTCTCCTCCGGGTACCGTCAGCTAAACAATGATGGCTGGCAGGCCCGCGGGGAAGGGCCTTCTCTGTGGCTGCCCCAGCTCTCTGGAACCAGTTACCTCCTGAGGTCCGGACCATCCCCACCCTATTGGCCTTCCGAAAAGCAGTGAAGACCTGGCTTCTCCGGCAGGCCTGCGGCCGTTGATCTTGTTCTTGTGATCTGGCGAGATCCGGCCATGAATGGCGTGAATGAGTTTTTAATGTTTTTAATTTTTAAATGTTTTTTTATAATGATTTTTTAAAAATGTATTGTGAGCCGCCCTGAGTCTTCAGAGAGGAGCGGCATATAAATTGAATTATTAAATTAAATTAAATTAAATTAAATTAAATTAATTAAATTGATGCTGACTTGTGTCTACATTCTTGTTAACCTAGGCTAGGACTTCACCTTTTATTTAAGAAAATTTGAAAGCTGTTGTGTGGCATTAAACAGACTTAACTAGAGTTACAATTCATAACAATTCATAACAATTCAGAAACAACTCTCTTAACTAAGATGACTGCTGTAGGCAAAGGAAGATACCTTCTCATTTTTTCATTAGTGGGAATTGTTTGGGTATAAAGGTGAAGGTAAAGGTTCCCCTTGCACATATGTGCTAGTCATTCCCAACTCTAGGGGACAGTGCTCATCTCCGTTTCAAAGCCAAAGAGCCAGCGCTGTCCAGAGACGTCTCCGTGGTCATGTGGACGGCATGACTAAACGCCAAAGGCACACGGCACGCTGTTACCTTCCCACCAAAGGTGGTCCCTATTTTTCTACTTGCATTTATTTACATGTTTTTGAACTGCTAGGTTGGCAGAAGCTGGGACAAGTAATGGGAGCTCACCCCGTTATGCGGCACTAGGGATTCAAACCACTGAACTGCTGACCTTTTGATTGACAAGCTCAGCGTCTTAGCCGCTGAGCCATCATCTTTTTTTCCAGGGACAAGTCAAAAAAGGCTGCACTATATTCATATCTGCAGGGCTTTCCTTGAACTTTTTCAACCCATCCTGAGTAATGCTATTCCGAGAAGTGGAATGGTACTGTGGATAGGAATTTTTTTGTTCATTGTCAGAGACTGTTCAGTTTCTCTCTCCCCCCACCCCAATTAATGTGTATCTAAGTTTATGATGTTGCTTCTGTTAAAGGTGATGGTAGTGGTAGGAGGCCAAGCCCCAAAGGCTATCCGCAGTGTGGAGTGTTATGATTTTAAAGAACACCGATGGCACCAAGTTGCTGAACTGCCTTCCAGAAGATGCAGGGCAGGTACCCCAACACTTTCAACTGATGCTTCCTGCATGCAAACTTAAATCTATGTCAGCTATTTCCTTTTTATTGTATGATATAATGTATTTTATTGATTAGTCAATTGACCATATCAGACAGGAGCACCAGTCACTGTAAAATGCAATAAAATGAGATCTGATACAGCAAAATAAGATAAAATAGCTAGGTAAAGGTAAAGGTTCCCCTCACACAGATGTGCCAGTCTTTCCTGACTCTAGGGGGCAATGCTCATCTCCGTTTCAAAGCTGAAGAGTCAGCGCTGTCTGAAGACGTCTCCGTGGTCATGTGGTCGGCATGACTAAATGCCAAAGGGACACGGAATGCTGTTACCTTCCCACCAAAAATGGGAATATTTTTCTACTTTCATTTTTTATGTGCTTTCGAACTGCTAGGTTAGCAGAAGCTGGGACAAGGAACGGGAGCTCACCCCGTTATGCAGCACTAGGGATTTGAACTGCTGAACTGCAAATTCTATACATAAAGAAAAGGGAGGGGAACTTTAGTGTGAGACCATTTCAATGCATTCAAGTTGATTTTATTAAACTATCTCAAGTGAGGAAACATAAATATTTATAGTGGGCCACTTGACTGGATGAGTTGAGGCTTATCCAGCCATGAGAGCCACTGCAGTAGTAGTCACCAAAATTATATTAGAATAGATTATACCTAGATATGGAGTAGTAGAAGCTATAGACAACAACCAGGGACTCATTTTACTGCAAAAGGGCTTCAATCAATCATGGAGGCAGTGGGAATTCAGTGGGAATGTCATGTTCCGTGGAATGCAAAATTGTCAATGCCGTGAGCCAAATCTTTACCCTTGCCCTTGCCTTCTGAAATGATCTTTGGATTTCCACACTTGGACAGAATGGGGGAAATTCCACAATATGAAACTAAAGATATGTCTGTAAAGAACTTTATACTTGGCCTCTCCTCTTCTTTATCTTGCCTCAGAAATGAAGGACTACTAGGTCAAACCCTACCTCTCGATTTTGGTCATATGTTCCAGCCTGGTGATGGGGTCCTGATAAAATCTGACATGTGGAAAAACTTAGCCAAGCCTGGGACAGTTCCTGCCAAATCCTGCTGACCACTGAAACAGCAATCCAAACTAAAGACAAAGGGTGGAACCACTACACGTGTGTAAAAGGACCAGTGGAAGAACTTAAAGAGTGGAAGTTATTCCTGTAGAAGACTTGCTGAGAATAAACATTTCCAAAAACTGATGTAGTCATTGTGATTTTTCTCATTGCAAGAGTAGCAACCTTTTGGTCTTTCCGACCTGAGTAGTGGCCTATGTTAGTCCATCTGAAGATCCCAAAAGAAGCTGCGCAACTTCGCACTCTACAGATTGTGTTAGTTCTGTGATTGTAACTGTATCACTGAATGTTGTTGTTATTATTGTTGTGATTGTGAACTGATATATGTCTGTGGGGAATAGTAGGACACTGTGATTGTCGAAATGTGCAAGGGATTGCTCCCCATAGAAACTCTATTCCTATATATGTCCTACACCGGAGGATTGGGGCATTGAATCAGATCAACCTGACCTGATCACAGTAGTCCTAGGAGATAGTGTTATCATAATCCCTGACAATATAAAATATATTGATTTAATGCAATGGTTCAATATTTGGCAATAATTTTCTTATGCATAGGACTAATAGAAGGAGAATATCATGCAATGATATATGTGAAACATACTACAAGCAAAGGTGTTTTCTTCGCTTATTGTCACCTTTCAGTCTGGAATTATCTAGACACAACCTAATAACCATTTGAAAATATAATTAGAAAGGGTGGATGATGGACGAATGTGGTAACTCTTAATTGGCATGCTCCAGATGGCTTATATTGGATATGTGGAAAGTTTGCCTATATGCAATTGCCTAGGCGATGGTATGAAGCATGTATATTAGGAACTGTGAAACCTAGTTTTTTCTACTGTCCATACAACAAGGTAAAAGACTAGGTGTACCTGTTTATGAGAAAGTAGGCCCAGAGATGTAAGAGAATGTTGAGAATGGAAGGATCATGTATGGCCTAATTCAGAAAGAATAATTCAGATATATGGACCAGCCACCTGGGCAGAAGATGGTATGTATGGTTGTAGAACTCCCATTTATATGCTGTTTAGAATTATAAGGTTATAGACTGTGCTTAAATTTAATAGCTAAACAGCACACTGTTTAAAACAGCGATATCTCAGAATATGCTTTACACTATTTGTTAGCAAAAGTACTGTAGTAGGTGTGTGTGGAAAATTTAATCTCACAAATTTTGTTTACAAAATTTATGATCAGGGAAAAGCTCTACAGGGCAAAACTGCCAAAGTGGAGAAGGTCGCACACATCCCAGTACACACTTGGACTGGGGCAGTTGACTTCACCTGGTTTGGCAGTCCCTTCTCTTATTGGAAAAGGATTGGATGTCTAGTGTTGTTAACCTTTGGAGGTCTCCTCCTCCTCTGTTTCATCCCTTTAATCCAACGCATAGTGTCTTCTACCTCTCCCAATAAACCGGCAAATATCATGGTCCTCCAGACTGTCCCCATACACCTCTAGTTCACCATTGACAGGACATATCCTGTTCAAAATAAAAAAGGGAGGAATGTAGAGGCATAATAGTAGAATAGGTAGAATTACTGGGACATAATAATAACTTGCTGTTTTGCAAGAATTCTTCTGTAAGAATTGCTTTGCTAAGAATTGGAATTGCCTCAGCCATTTACTTCTACCAGTGATCTAACTTCTGTTATCTTGTTATCTTGTTTTTCTGTACAATTCTGCACCTGGTGGATATCTCAAGAAGCGGGGTTGCTAAGTATCCAGACCAGTGGTAAAATCTAAAAATTTTCGCTACCGGTTCTGTGGGCATGGTTTGGTGGCCATGTGACTGGTGGGCGTGGCCAACTTGACATCACTATCTGGATCCATTCCAGTCGGGCTTCAGGCCCGGGTACAGCACGGAAACGGCATTGGTTGCGTTGGTTGATGATCTCTGGAGGGCTCGGGACAGGGGTTGTTCTTCTGTCCTAGTCCTATTAGACCTCTCAGCGGCTTTTGATACCATCAACCATGGTATCATGCTGCACCGGCTAGAGGAGTTAGGGGTGGGGGGCACTGTCCTACGGTGGTTTTCCTCCTTTTTCTCTGACCAGTCGCAGTCCATGTTGACAGGGGGGCAGAGGTCAACCCCGGGGCCCCTTGTATGTGGGGTGCCACAAGGGTCGGTCCTCTCGTCCCTTCTGTTCAACATTTATGTGAACCCGCTGGCTGAGATCATCCATGGTTTCGGGGTGAATTACCATCAGTACGCTGACGACACTCAGCTGTACATCTCTACCCCGGACCACCCCAATGATGCCCTTGAAGCGATGTCCCGTTGCCTGGAAGCTGTGCGGATCTGGATGGGGAGAAACAGACTCAGGCTCAACCCATCCAAGACTGAGTGGCTGTGGTTTCCGACATCCCGATATAGTGTCAGTTGGTGCCATCACTGACTATTGGGGGCGAGTCATTGGCCCCCACGGAGAGGGCTTGCAACTTGGGTGTCCTCCTGGACTCACGGCTGTCTTTGGAAGAGCACTTGACGGCTGTGGCCAGGGGGACTTTTTATCAGGTTCGCCTGATTTGCCAGTTGCATCCCTTTCTGGATCGGGACTCGTTAAATACGGTCACTCATGCTCTCGTTACTTCCTGTCTGGACTACTGCAATGCTCTCTACATGGGGCTCCCCTTGAGCACCCGGAGGCTCCATCTGGTCCAGAATGCGGCTGCGCGGGTGGTTATGGGAGCGGCGTGGCGCTCCCATGTGACCCCCCCACCTGCGCGAGCTGCACTGGCTCCCGGTGGTCTTCCGAGTGCGCTTCAAGGTTTTGGTTACCACCTTTAGAGCACTTCATGGCATCGGACCGGGGTATTTACGAGACTGCCTTCTGCTACCAATAGCCTCTCACCGACCAGTACACTCCCATAGAGAGGGGCTTCTCAGGGTGCCGTCGGCCAAACAGTGTCGACTGGTGGCCCCCAGGGGGAGAGCCTTCTCTGTGGGGGCACCTACCATCTGGAACGAGCTCCCCCCGGAGATACGGAGGATCCCGGATCTGCGCACGTTTTGTTGTGCTCTCAAAACATTTTTATTTCAGCAGGCTGGCCTGGCCTAACTCTCCCTTTTAAATTTTTAAATCGTTTAATTTGTTTTATAAATTGGGTGTTTTAAATTTTTGGCCAAAATATTTAATAATTTTAATGGACTTTTAATGTTTGTATTATCTGTATTTTATCTTGGCTGTTCACCGCCCTGAGTTCTCCTGGAGTAGGGCGGTATAGAAATTTGATAAATAAATAAATAAATCACTCACAACACTCACTGTTAGAGCCAGGAGCTGCACATTCTGAAGCACATTCTGCCCTTCTGAAGCCCCCAACACTTTCAGTTTCCCTCCGCCAAATGGCTTGACTGCCCAAGTGAACCTTGGAGCCTTTTCTTGCCCTGCTCTCCATCCCGGAGGGTCGCACATCCCTCACGCCAATCCTCCATACAAACTGCCATCCCCATTTCTGCAAAGGCAGAGCCCCCCTTGAAGGGTTATCGAAAGAGGGGAGAGGGATGCTGCAGAAAAGGCCATCTTCCGGCGCTCCTGTTGAGTAGGCAAGCGGGTGGGGCCAGGGCCACCAGGGATGATTGCTATTGGCTCAGCGAACCAATGCCAATTATCACTACTGGTTTGTCCAAATCAGTACAAACCAGTAGGATTTCACTCCTGACCCAACCCCTTGGTTGCTAAGCACTCAACCCCCCTGTTCCTTGCTGCACTGCCAAAGGAAGGCATGGGCCAAGGGGCCAGAATTGGGTATTAAGCTAATGCCTCTGAAGGTATAAAAGGACGCCATACCTTCCCCAAAGTGTGGTTATTCCTTACATGCATTGTTTCCAGGGGTGGGTTCTACTTACCTCCGCTACCGGTTCATAGTGGGAGCACAGGTGCGAGGCTTCTGAGCATGCACAGATCATTCATGAAGATATTTGGGCGGAGCCTCCCACTGCCATTACTACCGGTTTACAGGAACCAGACCGAACCGGGAGCAACCCACTGCTGATTGTATCTGTATGTTCTTGATATTTCAATCATAATGACAACAGAAACTACCCAAATGACCCTGATCACAAGTTTACATACCCTGGTGATTGTGGCCGGATAACATGCACACAGGTTGACATAAAGGGGTGTGAATGGCTATTAAAGGTAACCATCCTGTGATCTGTTTGCATGTAATTAGTGTGTGTGTATAAAAGATCAATGAGTTTCTGACCTCCTGACAGACCTGACAGACTGCATCCTTCATCCAGTGCTACACTGACGTTTCTGGATTCTGAGTCATGGGGAAAGCAAAAGAATTGTCAAAGGATCTGCAGGAAAAGGTAGTTGAACTGTATAAAACAGGAAAGGGATATAAAAAGATATCCAAGGAATTGAGAATGCCAATCAGCAGTGTTCAAACTAATCAAAAAGTGGAAAATGAGGGGTCCTGTTGAAACCAAACCACGGTCAGGTAGACCAACTAAACTATCAGCCACAACTGCCAGGAAAATTGTTTGGGATGCAAAAAAAACCCCACAAGGCCTATGATGAAAAGTACACCATTCCTACTGCGAAACACAGAGGTGGATTGCTGCTGTTTTGGAGATGTGTGAGCTACAAAGGCACAGGAAATTTGGTCAGAATTGATGGCATGATGAATGCAGTATGTTATCAAAAGATACTGGAGGACAATTTGCATTCATCAGCCCGGAAGCTGTGTATGGGACGCATTCATACCAGCGTTTGCCGGATTGCTTTAATCCATACAAACTTTTGTTCAGTAACCAAGTTTCATTCCTATTTGTGTTTTGGCTATGAGGAGCTCTTACATATATTTCTTTATCAAGTTTTGCATGTAGGTATGCAGTTTGTATGTCATATTGAAAGACTTCAAGATTAAGGGCTGATGCTATTACTAAAGCTGTCTTGACACTTTCAGTTCTTACAGTGGGGGAGTATGTGTCGGTATAATCCTCAGGATATTTTTGAGCATAGCCCTGTGCAACTAGTCTTGCTTTATATAATGGATTGCCTTCTTCCAGATTTTTAATTTTAAATATCCACCTAGTGCCAATAATTGTTTTGTCTTTTGGAACTGGTGTTGGAGTGAATACATTTAGTTCTCGCAGACTGTCCATTTCTTTGGCCATGGCTAATTCCCATTTTTTTCTTTCTTCTATGGGGAGTTTTAATACTTCCTCGTATGTATTGGGTGTTGATGTATTATCATTTATGTGCATTATATAATCCTTATATTTATTTGGTGTTTGATTCCTGTTACATCTAACTGTTCTCTCTGGTCTGCTATCGTTATCGTGTAAATATCTTGCTTCTTTTTTTGTTAATGAATCTGTTTTGATTTTGGGACAATTTCCTATCCATGTTTTATTGTTGCTCTCTTGTGTATTGTGGTCATGTTCTTCTCTTTCTGTCTTATCATGATTATCAATGTTTGATTTTGTACTTGGAAAAATCTCATTAAGATGTATCTTAGACCAATTGGCCTGTTCGTGAAATACAGCTGTTCTAGAAATTATGAATTTATTGTTATTGTCAATAAATCTGTATCCTTTTGTGCCAGTTTCATATCCCATGAATCTGAGCCTTCTGGGTACATTATCCCCCTTACGTCTCAATTGTTTTGGTATATGTACGTCTGCTGTAACACCAAATACATGCATGTAGGCTATTTTTGGTTTTTTATTATATACTAATTCATATGGTGTTTTATTTATGACACTAGACCAAATTCTGTTTAGGGTATAATTAGAATATAATAGAGCTTCCGACCAAAATTGTTTGCCTAAACCAGCATCTTCTAATGTGCATCTAATCATGGTTTGTAATGTTGAGTTCTTTCGTTCTACCACTCCATTTTGAAATGCAGAGAAAGGGCTAGAGGTGAAGTGTAACATTCCTTTGTCTTTTAGCCATTGGGAGAATTCTTTTGACATGAATTCAGATCCCCTGTCTGTCATGATTTGCTTTATTTTTACATTGTGTTGTGTTTCTACACGTTTATAAAATTCTTTAAACTTTTGAAATGTTTCATCTTTGTGTTTCAAAGTATAGACAAATCCATAACGACTATAGTCGTCTACAATAGTAAGGAAATATCATTTTTTATATGTAATTGATGGGGTCAATGGACCAACTAGGTCCATATGTACCAGGTTAAAGACATGATTTGATGATCTTGTTGCCTTCTTTGGTCTGGGTTTAGTTCTGAGTTTTGAGGACTTACATACTGAACATTCTAAATAATTTTTACAATCTTTTATTTTAACACCTTCAGCATGTTCAACCATTTTTTGTATTACAGGAAAACTAGCATGTCCTAATTTTCTGTGTAATATATGTGCACATTCATCATGAATTGGTTTTCCAATTATTGGTCTTTTGTTAATATGTGTATCTTTAATTGATGTGTTTTCATGGTTATGATTTGTTTCATGTTCCTCGTTGTTACTGTCACTGTCATTTTCATTTTCTATGCTATTGTCATCTTCCATGTTTGAATCAATGTTGTGTAGCCATCTTTCTTCAGTGACTAAGTATGGTAGATCTCCTTTGATAACTATATTGCCTAAGTTTGTTTTGTTTTTCTCTAGAGATGCTTTTCCTTTTGAGAACACTATATTTATGTTAGAGTCTCTTCTCAACTTTATTGCACTAAGAATGTTATGGGGTATTTCAGGTATTAATAGAACCCCCTCTAGTTTCCCTAGACCGGGTAAATTTTCATTTCCCCTTCCAATGACTTGAACTTCTTCTTGGTTGGCTACTTTAATTACAAATTTATCTTCTGTGAAAGAAGATAATATTTTCTTATCATGTGTTGTATGATTTGTTGCCCCAGAATCAATGAGCCAGGCATTATCTTTTGGGTTTTGATTTTTGCTTATGTTATACTTATCTAATCCATTTAATGATCCAGACTTTCTCTCTCTTGAGTTATCTCTGCCCCCTCTACGTTCTCTGAAATTAGGTGAGTTTCTATATCTGTACCTGTCAATAGATGATTGTCTGTTATGGTATCTGTTTCTATTGTCATGGTTTTGTCTTTCTCTAAGGAATTTTGGACAATCTTTTTTATAGTGTTCTTTGGACCCACAATTATAACATTCAATTGGTTCTTGATGCCTGTCTTGAAATACTACCCTTTTGGTCTGTCTGTGTTCTTTGTGTGTGCTGTAGCGGCTTCTCCTTCAGCTATTAGTCTATTTGATAAACTCTCTATAGATAGGTATCCTAGATTAATTGTGTCCAAATGTGATATGTAATTATCCCATGATGAGTCTAATGAATTAATGATAACGCTTTTCATTGTCTGATCAGATATTATTTCTCCCCTTAAATGAAGCTCTGCTCTAATTGCGTTTAGTGATAGTAAATGCTCACTTACAGTAATCCCAGGTTTTATCCTGGCTGAGCAGAAACTTTTAGACATTCTCGTTGTGGTTGCTACACTTTTACTATGAAACAATTTAAACATACAATGAATTATTTCTGAGACAGTTAGATTCTGCTTAATACTATGATAGATAGCAGGAGATATGCTAGATATTAGCAAATAGAATGCTCTGTGATGCAGGCAGTCCAATTTTAGGGTCCATGGTCTTTTGGGAGGGTTAGTTATGAAAAATAATAAATTCTCTTTTAAGAAAACAACCTGGAGCTGTTGACTCCACTCCTGTAAATTAATACTGTCTATTCTCAATTTTGGGAAATCACTAGGCAAGTTTCCAATGTTATTTGTTGCATTACTTACAACTGGAGGCTGTCCATGATCTTGTAAATGTTGATAGTTGCAGAACGGTGTAGGTATGCTAGAGATCAGTCTGAATGGTTCTCTCTGTTCTTCACTGTCTCTATATTCGTCTGCGTGAGTTCGCGCATGCGTGTTGCTCATTTTGTTTCTGAAGCTGTCGGGAGAGGTTCTCGTCGCTGTAGCTCCCTCGTAGTGCTCTTCTTCTGACGATTCGCTTTCTGGCTCGGCTTTTGGTGTCCAGGTGGGGATCGGAGCTTGCTTCGTTCTGTCGTAGTCGTCTCGGTTGAGGCCTCTGGCTCCCGGGATCGTTTGCGGTGTGGGTGAGTACTTGCAGGGTCCCCTGGGTTCGGGCGTCAGTGCTCTCGTCGTTTGGGCTGGAGTGGATGGAAGTAGGGACGCTTGTCTGCTTGCTTCTGTGTCCTTGGATTGAGTAATTTGCTCTTTCTTCGTTATTTGATTTACAGTCTTTGGTACTTTCGCTGATTTTTTTGTGATTTTCAGATTCGGACCGAAGGCTGTGAAGAGTGTTCTCATAGCTGTTTCGATTTGTATTTCAGTTGGCATTTCTTCGGTGTCTGTATCAGATTCTTCTGAAAAATAAGATTTCTCCTTTTTATTCTTTATGCTGGGTAAAGTCTTTCGCGCCAGCCATTTTGAATTCTGTCCTTTGATTGGTTCTGAACTAGCCATTTTGGTGGGCTGGCTAATCCAAGATGGCTGCCATTCAAAATTTTGCGCAGAACCGTTAGTCTTCCTCTCGGTTATGTTTTCATCTGTAGGTGATTTGCTCACCATTTTGGGTTCTTTAGGCTCCGGTGTGTTGATGTGCTTTTCTCTCGCTGCTCCGTTGTCTTTTATAATGTCTTGGAGGTTCGCGATGAGATTTTTGTCATCTTTACGGTTCTTCAGCAGTCTTAATATTTCTGATCTGAGCGTATCGTTTTCTGTCTCGCTCTCTTCTTGATCATCGGATTCATCGATTACCTCTTCTTTGTCTGTGGTGTAGTTTTCAGGTTCTCTTGTTGTTTCAGTCGTGGATTCATCGATCATTTCTTGATCTGTTTCTATCTCTTTATTGTGTGCCCTGGTGTTGGGTCTTTCTCTCTTTTCTTTGGAGTTTTCTTTCTTTGGCATGTTTGTTTCTTATTGAGTCAGCCAACCATCCTCTGCTACCAGATTGTTGCAATAATTCGAGGATCAGACTCAATGAAGGATTCAGAAAAAGTAGTATTCAAACAAAGTATTATTTATTTACAGTAGGCATTCTATATTCTCTGGATGATTGCAGATAGAAGCGAGAAGGAGGAGCATGTATGCTCTTTTATATCAATAAGGCGGAGTTAGGGGTAGGAGTGGTTACATATGAATACATTAAGGAAGGGAGAATAAATTAGCCCTTGGTGTACTATATACATACATTTCCTATATTTGAGAATAAGGCATTTCCCTGTGACACAGACATCTGCGAGGATCTCCGGGCTTCACACACAATCCCACGGTCCTTTAAAGGACCTTTTAAGTACCAAAATATATCTATAAAAGATACATTAAGATAAGAAAGAGAAAATGTATAAATATGGATCACTGATGCGAAGATGTTGAAAAGAAGATGTAAATATCTGTTTTTGTTTGTTTTTTAAAAAAACTGTTTAATAAAAATATTTTTTAAAAAAAAATATCAAAATGTTTTGTTTCCCCAGGTAGCTTAAGCTATTCATTTTTACTGTATTTATGTCAGTGAAAGCCTGCATTCCTTAACCGGGTTCTATCAAATATCGTTTTCATTAAACAAAACACAACAGAGCAGGAAACTCTTGCGGTTTCCGTGATAACCACCCCTGCTACAGTATCCCGCCTATCCTCATTGGTGAAGTGATGTCCACTATCGGCTGCCCCAAGAAACCTACCCATCCTCACTCCATTCCTTCCTCCAATTATAATCCGCGGCCTCCGTGTGTTGTCGAGCGAGCGCACGCCTGATCGTGACGACATCTCGCGCTTTAGCCAATCAGAGCAGCGCAAGCCTTAATTCCCGGAAAGCTTCTTTCTGAAGAGCTCGCGCTGAGGACGAATTTGCTTTTTCCCCCTTCCCTCCACCGGAGCTTTGCGGAGAGAGCTGCGCCAGGTAAGCGAACCGGAGCCATCGCTCTAGTGTGACTGTGTGGTTGTGTGGACCTGTGCCTTTCTTGCCTTTCCGGCCTTTCTGCAGCGCAATGAACCGGTCTCATCATGCGGAGGGTGGAAATGCAGGAAGAGGCACTTTCCCGAAGTGAACTCATTGCCTTTCAGTATGTTAGCCTATTAAACATCCCCAAAGAATGACAAATCCCCTCCGCATGTTTATTTGTGTGTGCTTTGCTTCTTTCCCCTTTTATTAGTGGGTGTGTTTGCGGGGGAGGGAGGGGTGGATATCGTTTTAAGTAATTTCTAATGCATCTCCGTCAGAAACAAAGCAGATTTCTGAATTAGGGAGGGAGATTTGTTTCTTGCAGATGAGGGGATCATTGAAAGGTACTTCTCCAACAGATGATACATTTACTCATAATGGTTGCAAAAGAAGGAAACATCTGAATAAAGATAACTTGGTCCTGGACTTTTCTCCAAGGCACTCAAGGCAATGTATCTGTCCCCCCCCACCCAATGATTTTTTCACAAAGGTCCAGTGCAGATCAGGGTTAATGAATGGCTTAAAATGGTTTCTATCAAATATTCTAGACAAACATTGCCCCAAAACGATGTTCTTTTTAGTTGTAGCAGTTAGCAATTAGAACTGCATCACAATACTTCTGGAAAGCAAAAGGTAGAATAAATCAGCTGTCCCATATTATCTCTCTCATGCAAAATGTCTTTACTGGTGATTATATTAAATTACATAAATTACACAAATCTTAACTCCATTCATAATATTCACAGATATTCCTTCTTGATCAAATATATGTAAACACAATTTAGAGTTAAGATTTGTGTACTGTTAGAACGACGTTGAATTGTACAAATATGGATGTATTTTAGTTACAGATGTATCTGTATTTGTATTTTAATATTTTAAATTTAATAAAGGTTTTTTGAAAATTAAAAAAAAATACCTAAATTAAAATAAACCTGGATAAACTCAGATTTCTGAGGCAGCTAATTACTTTTATCATGATTCAAGTGAAGCCATCATCAAATTACATCCATCTGTATCTAGAAATCCATTACAATTATTCATCTAAAACCTTTTGGGTTCTACATGTGTGTTTTTACAGACACCTGATATGAGACCATAGTCAAAATGTAAATCATATCCATATGCTCAGAATGGGGACAATTATGAATCTCATTTTTTGTGGAATTTTTACATGGACTCTAGATGAAATGCTCTCAAAATGTAACTGCAAATTTAAGTTCTAGCAATCGCAAACCTGCCTTTATAGTGTGTGCTGTAATATAGAATAAAAATATTAATATTGCACTGCTGTTTAAGTCTTACCATTTATCGAGTTCTCTCAATTTGACATTTTACAGATTCATAGAAACTTTGTTAAGAAACTGTCAGTGTGATGTGCCAGAACTGAACGATGGCGAATAACAATAGTTCTGAGATACTGCATTCCGCCTACCTTGCTATAGAATACATTGACTCTTTGCTGCCTGAGAATCCACTACAACAACCACTTAAAAATGCTTGGACCTCTATGCTGGACAATTACACTAAATTCCAGATTGCAACTTGGGGTTCACTTCTTGCTCATGAACTTTCCTATTTTTTAATATGCTTACCTGGATTTGTATTTCAGTTTATACCTTATATGCAAAAATATAAAATACAGCAGGTAAGATGGAATTTTTAAAGGAAAGAGAGCACAATGTTAATCTATAGTGCTAAAACATTAGCAGGAGTTTGGTAGCACTTTATATAGCTAAGAATTGCTATTAAAATGTATAAATGTTTACGATATGCAACTCACTTTATCATACTAATGTAGGATTTAAATTGGGGTGAGAATGGAGTAAGGAGAGCAAGACCATTGGTTAGGGAAATGCAGTGTAAAATAGATTACTATTATATCAGTTAGAATTTGTATTATGTTAAAAACATTATGTTTGTTGAGATGTTCTGAGATTGCTAAAACTTTTGGGAGATATGTCACTCCATCCATCTGAGTGACTTTGGAACTGTCATTCTCTCTCAACCCAACCATCTGCCAGGGTTGTGGAGAGAATAGGAGGAAAGAATTTTAAGTATGTTTTGTCTTCAGCCACTTGTAAAAAGGGGGGATAAAAATAAATAAATAACATGCAAGTTCAGCAACCTCTCATTCAGTGGTGGAGTTAAAGTCCTGTTTTTCCAAAACTGGCACGTTGAGATATGCCATAAAATGTCCAAAAAGTTGAAATCATTTTTTTTTTCTTGTTTTGAGTTCTGGTGTCAAATGTGTTCATTGATTTTTTTGTGCAAAGTTTGTTTCATTTGTCCTATGGAAAAATCCAAAGGGAAATTCCTGGTAGATGGTGGCATGAATCACATTAGAGAAGGACCATGTGAAGGCACCTCTAATTGTGTGTGTGGCTTGTGATGATGATGGAGCAAAATAGACATGAGTTTATTGTAGGATTTGGTTCCATATTAGCATTTTTTTTCTTATTGATACTGTTGATTGGAGAATTTGTTTAGATTGGGTGGCTATATGCAAGTATGCGCCTGCCACCCAATTGTCTGAGATAATGCAGTGTCTTTGTCTAGCTGTAGCTTATTAATAATGTGTTTCAGTAGTTTGAACTGTGAGCTGTAAATGACTAGGTAGTGTTATGTTGTTCTGTTTCTGATGCCTATTTTTTACTAGCTGCTCCCCAGGAATTGATCTGGCCCTATTGCTTTCTTCTAAACGATCCATTGTTCTATGGATAGTTTCGTCTCCTGAATGCTTGGTTTAATTCCACCTGTTAAGCATTTCTGTTAAGTGGATCAGAACAAATGTGGTTTTTTGTAGAGCCTGGCTAGAACTAAGGAGAAATTTCCTAACAGTGAGAACAATTAACCTGTGGAGCAACTTGCCTCCAGAAGTTGTAAATGCTGAAACACTGGAAGTTTTTAAGAAGAGATTGGACAACCATTTGTCTGAAGTGGTATAGGGCCTCCAGCTTGAGCAGGGGCTTGGCTAAAAGACCTCCAAGGTCCCTTCTAACTCTGTTATTCTATTCTGTTATTCAGACTGTAGGTTATTTCATTCCTTTAGGAATGATATGTTGTTTGTGTTTAGTTAGAAAAAATATCTGTTCCTGTGCCAGTTTTAACCTTTGTTAACACACTAACTTTGTTAGTGAAATATCAGAAACTTTCTGATAGCTGTTTTTGTGTCATTAAATTTCAAATGTCATTGAAGTTCATTTCTTTAAATGCCCAGAGTGACTACATTTAGGATTTGAATTGGAATGAGGGAGAATGAAGGGAGAGGAAAGATTGTTACACAGATGCTGTTAGGCTCAGCTTGTAGCTTACTCCTAACTTGTTGGTCAGGCAATATATCTGTTTCTTTAAGAAACAACTGAGCCACGTAATCAGGGTTTGCTGAACCCTGTAATTAGGCTACAGTGCATAAATAAGCAGCGCAGAGAAGCGTTCTTTGTTCCTGATTGTTCCTGTTACTTCCTGCATTTTTCTGCTGATTGGTGTTAGACTGAATTGTTATATGGTACTGTATATCGAGAGTTACTAAAGTCTGTTTGCTTTGGTAAGGGAAGATACTTACTGGACTGATATTACTGTTTATGACTTTGGACTGTTTTACCTACACCGAGACTGCTTATTATCTTGTATATAAAGTATTTTTCTCACACGAGCTACACGTTTATCTCCTTCCCTGTGTGTTTCTGCTCTGCTCGTTGCACAAGCAACAAATACTTTTTACACATACCCTAACAGATGCAAACTACATATAAAACAAATTACAATTTAAAATTACATATAATTACATTTATAGTATGTTAAAAGCCTTTGTGGTTGTTGAGTGTCCTGGGAGGTTAAAATGATCTGATACTTCTTTGTCCTTATTGTGAGGTGTCCTAATGTGAAATTTGTGTCTATTGGCTCTTTTGCAAAAAATTGGTATCAAATTTCAGTTTTATCTGGTAGTATTGAAAGAAATGAATAAAAAGGACTTGAAACTCTGATGATTTACATTAAATTAAATTTACCTACTGGCAGGGTGGATTTGATTTAAATCGAGTTGATTTAAATCACAATTTAAATCATGATTCAAATCACTAGTAAAAAGGCTTGATTTAAATCAACTCGATTTAAATCATAATTTTTAAAGAGCAACTATCATCTCTGCTACTCCTTTGACCCACTGTTAACTCACCGATAGTCCCAGTGTTGCAGAATATACAGCCTCATGCTACATAACTAAGCTCCATTTCATGCTGAATAAACTAAATTATTTATGTATCTTAAATAGAAAACTATCTTACGATAGATTTTTACCCCAAAAGTTTTTTATTAAAATAAATTCGATAAAAATCAAAAAAATCCGATTTAAATAAAAAAATCTGATTTTTTTGATTTTTTTAAAAAAAATCATTGATTTTTATCTACCCTGCCTACTGGGGTATTATTTGGCTACTCTTAACTACAAAGATCTATTCAAAGATATGCTGAGATGCAGTAAATGCTAAACTTCAGTATTTACACTCAACAAATTGTGAAAATATAACTTTTAAAAAATCATGAAAACAAAGAGCTTTTCTGTCAGGCTTAGAGCTAATCACTTGAAAAACCTGTTGTTAATGTGTCTGCAAATTATTTGATGGAAGAAGACTAAAGCCTTTATGAAATTCATGAAATATCATGAAATTACGGGGCGTCTTTTAACCAGCAGCCATATACATAGCTCTTGCCTACAGAAAACTTTATTTAAAGCAGAACTTTAACTAGATTTATAACTTAAAGTAGTTGATTTATAACTTATATAATGTGTGAATTATTTATTGAATCTTCACTAATATTTGTATTGACTAAAGTACATCAGAAGAAATCTTACCTGAATTTATTAATCTCAGTGCAGGACAAATAAAATCAAAATTAAAAATAATCAGAGAACAGTTCTCTAATTTTTTAAAAAATCAGATGGTTCATATTCAAATCACCTCATTTCAAGAATACACATTTTGCAGTGTAATATTTGAACTCAAGTTAAGCAGCTTACTTTGCTGCAGTCCTATCCATACTTATGGAGAAAATACCATTGAACATAATGACATAATGTTTGTAAGTAAACTTGCCTAAGATTGTATTCTTAATTAAGAGAATCACTATGAATGGGCAGTAATTTTCCTATCTCAGTAATTGGAATAAACGGGCATGTGGGGCAGAGGGCAAGGACAAAATTGTATAATCTCAAATATTTACATGTACTGTAGGAGATATTGCAACAGAAGTCCAGAATATGTTGTGATATGTTTTATGTTAGCGTTATTATAGTTTGGAAGAGAGCCTGTAGGAAAAATGTAATCAGTTTGCTATATGCACTATTTAATTATTTTTGTTTATTTGCCGCTCTTATAGGATAAACCAGAAACATGGACAGGACAATGGAAATGTTTCAAACAACTTATGTTCAATCAGTTTTTTATTCAGCTGCCTCTCATATGTGGTACCTATTATTTCACAGAATATTTCAATATTCCTTATAACTGGGAAAAGATGCCAAGATGGTAAGTAATATTCAATTATTTGTCATTATTTGTTTGATAAAAATACATATTTCGACACATTAAAAATACTGATATGCTGATAAAGGACTGGATTTGGGAGAAATTTCTAGAAGTTTGACCAAAAATGTTTTTGAATCTTTGGTTCAGTAATTTCAAATTTATTAAAAACTAGAGAATGCTGTGTCCTAGATGAAAGGGGCAGATGGGGGGAAGGAGGGAAGGAAGGTTGTCAGAGGCTTCTGAGGGACTGAAAATGCTTTTAAGGCAATTGAAAATAAGCACAGACTGTCAACACAATTGTTAATACAGATGGACATTATGCTTTTTAAAACTGAAAGCTTCTACAGTAAGCACAATATAAACATGAATAAAGAGTTGTTGTTAATTCTTTTTTTTTAAAAAAAATATAAGCCTTAAAATCAAATGAACAATACCTTCTGTACTAAATCTAAATTCATCATTGAGTCTTCAGAGAAAGGCGGCATACAAGTTGAACAAATAAATAAATAAAATCATCCATTTAAATAAAGAATTTTGCTTTCAGTCAGCTTCCCAAAAGTTTTCATTATGACTAGGAATAAATGCAACAGATGTGTGGTAAAGCAAACAAAAGCCTGGTTCTTATATTCTTACATTACATGAGAGAAGTGCCTTTCTTCCCTCTACTCCCATGCCCATCATCCCTGCGTTCTCCCTTCCCCCTCCCATGCACTCCTCTTTCCCGCTCTGTCTATGATCCTGGCACTTTGCCCCAAATCCATCATGCACTTCCCCATTGGTCCACTGGAGGGCGAATGTCACAGCTGGCTTTCTAGAGGAAGCTGCGAAGGAACTGACATCACATACAATTGCCACTCTAGGACACCACACTCGCTCTCTTAATGACCCAGGTTTTCCAGAATTATGCTGGAACACACACACACACACACACACACACACACACACACCAGGGTTGCCCCCCTCCACCCCCAGTATTTATTTCCAGAGGGTAAGCCATCTGGGACCAAGTTTGGTTGAAATTACTCAAGGCATTCCAGAGTTATGCTGGAATACACACACACACACACACACACACACACACCCCTACGGGTGCTGGGGGAGGCAGTGTCTGTTATTCCTAATTGTCTGTTAATCTCTATACATTCTTCAAATTTTATCACTTATTCATTCTATAAAACAAATACAAATATAATAGGTAATACCTGGATATCTTTATTCAACATGAAATTTGAAGCCTAAGTGCTATTTTATTTTAAATATAATATAAACTACATCATATGTAATTACTGTTTCCTGTCTTTCTCAAAAAACAATTTATTTTGCTGTGCTTGTTGCTCCAAGAAGGAAAAATATTTTATTAAAATTTCTGTCTATGTTATGTCAGGTTTCTAGCATTGGTCATTGGATAGATTGCACAAATATATATCTCAAAAGCTAATTTTTCTTTTAAAGGTTTGTGATACTTGCTCAATGTTTTGGATGTGCTGTGATTGAAGATACCTGGCATTATTTCTTACATCGACTACTTCATCATAAGAGAATTTATAAATACATCCACAAAGTACATCATGAATTTCTTGTATGTAATTTCTTAAGTTTTTAGTTTACATGATTAAGTTGTATATGTGCTTACCAATAAGAACATTCCATGCAACTCACTGGAACTTGTTTCGGTATATGATTGCAACTTTAAAATTTCAAGCAATGGACAGTTATGTTAGTTATTATTTTTAGAAATAGGGAGACGAAACCTGGGGTTTATTATTTGTCTATATGATTTCTTTATTTAAAGTTCTTCCTATCATATGAGACCAGAAAGGTTTACAAGAGGTGAAGAGTTTTAAACATTGCAGTAAACCAACAATATTTTTTGCAAAACATTTGTACATTTGTCAGTTTTATTTGAATAACTAATTTCTGTTTCTAAAATAATATGAAAATTTCAAGCAACCTCTTTAGCATGATCTTTTTAAAATGTTGAGGAAAACTTCACTGAATACACAATTTTACTGATGTATAGAATCTTATCTTTAAATCATACAGTATTCACAGTTATACAGCACCTACTGTTTTAAGGAGCTGTCTGGAGTTAGCAGTAGCAAATATTATTACATTTAGAAATGTATTCTATTTATTCAGTCTTACATTTCCTGAAACTGTGTGAGTTCAAGGTTAGCACATGAAGGAAGATAATCTCCTGAAACAGTCATATTGAAGCATATATATGATTTTTTTCTTCAGTATGGATACATGTGCACAAACCTTTTCTGTATACTCCTCTTCAGGCACCATTTGGGATGCAAGCTGAATATGCACATCCTTTAGAAACTCTAGTCCTTGGAACTGGATTCTTCATTGGAATAATTGTCTTCTGTAATCACCTAATTTTGCTATGGGCATGGATGGTTTGTCGTTTGATAGAGACCATTGATGTTCACAGGTATCTTTTGTTACTTATTTATGATTCTTTGTGTTCAGATTCAGAAATTTTAGAATTATTTAAACAACTATTTGAAAAAGTTGTCAATAACTTCTCCATGACAAGCTTCTAAATTCTTCAGATATCGTTTGGGCAAAAAGGTTTTCACTAGTTAAATAGAATATTGAACAGATGAAAGAAAAATAAACCTGAAGAATAAGAAAACTAAAAAATCTGATCAAGAGATATCATCTAGAAACAAGGAAGGTTAAAGAAGCACTGGAAATAATAAAAGTATCAAATAACGGCTATAGCCAAGAAGATCAGCAAATATGAAGCTCAAATTGCACACTATAGGCAGAATCTCCAATTTCAATCAAATCAGAAATGTTTGTACAATCCATCAATGGAATGACTGCAGTGAACCCATCAATACCTGATAAAGAAACAGTGTAGTTCTGGGTGCAGCTATGGGACAACATGGAATGGAATAGAATAGAATTCTTTATCGGTCAAGTGTGATTGAACATACAAGGAATTTGTATCCAGTGCGTAAGCTCTCGTTGTACATACAAACGACAAAGTGATGTCATAGATCATAAATCATAAGATATAAACAACAAATGATAGATCATAAGAGAAAGTATGAAAGATGCATTTTTTTAATATAAAGGAATACAAGAATGGAGCCTGGATAAAGAAAGTGGATTAGAATAAAATATAAGCTGAAATGAAAGAACTTGTAATAAAAACAGAAAAGGACAAGAAAAATCAGGTGCCTAGAAATAACAGGAGTCAGTACAAACGTTAGAGGTTTTGTGTAAAGATGCACAATGGAAGACATAGTTGCTGGTCAGTGGTGATAGACTGGGAGATGTTAATATCAAAAGAGAATTCAAGGAGATTCACTATTACCACTACTGCTTGTCATTGTCAACAGTCATGCCTATCAAACATCAAAAACATCTGCTTGGCTATCCTATCTACTTTACATAGATGAACTGAAGCTGCATGGAAAAACACCATCTGAAATAGAATTGCGTCTAATGTGTGTGTGTGTATGTGTGTGTGTGTGTGTGTGTGTGTGTGTGTAGGTTTTGCCTCATGGTATAAACCAGCAGGCAAAGTCAATTTAAGAGGGAGGGCAATTGGGGGCTTAACCACGTTGGTCAAAAGGGATACGGGATGGAAGGGTGAAGAAATTTCTTTAGATCCTCAATTCCAATATATTCTGCCTATTAGATGTATGTTCAGGGGGATGGACTTAATCTTAATTAATGTATATATCGCTCCATTTTCATTCCACCTTCTAGGAAGGGATTTGTGGGATGAATTAGATTCAGTATTAGCTACCTTAAAGGGACGCTTTCCCCAAGCAAAAATTATATTAGCTGGAGATACTAATGCAAGACTAGGTCCCTCAATGAAGAGCTATGCTAACCGAGGCCTGGTACCAACTGGTTACTTTTATAATGAGTTCACTTGGTCCTCAATGGACAAGAGGACCAATAAATATGCCCAGAGGTTAATTTCCCTGCTGTTTATGAATGATATGCAAGTACTTAGTGGCTCGAGTGATGGGTATATATATCCCTATACTTTCTCGTCCAACAAAACCTCAACCTCTATCGATTATATCTGCACTTCCTCTAGTTTAGTACACCATTTTTCAGAAGTAAGAGCTATATTTAGAGAGGAGAGTGACCACTTTCCCATCACGGCTCTGGTTTCACTCTCTTCAGAAGTTAGGCCTCATTCAAGAGAGGAAATTGACACCTTAGCAAATGCCCGGGTTTATAACTATAAAAGGTTATATTGGCACAGACTTGATGTCAAATCTGTCACCACTTATTTGGGCTCAGACGAAGCCAGACACCTAGCAAGGGAAATCTCCCAATCTAAGCCCGGAGACAACACCCCAATGCCAGCTTATACAGAGCTAACTTCTACTCTTAGGAACTTAATGATCCAGGATGATAGAAAAGTAGATGGGATCTCTAGAAAGTGGTTTGATGATGATTGCCATAACTTGAGGTCAAATCTAAGAGCCGCAGTTAAGAAAGTTAACCGATCCAGACAGGATGGTGATTATTCAAATATGGTTCAACTCAGGAGAGCATACAAATCCCTACTGAAAAACAAGAAAAGTAGCTATAACACCAGGATGTGGAAAGAGGTAGAAATGGCAGCAAAATCCCAATTCCCTACAATCTTTTGGCATAAGATAGCCGGTATATTAAAACAACGTTCCCCATTTATGGACACTGATATATCAGCAGTAAAATGGGAGAAGCACTATCTTGCTTTATTTGATGGTAACAATACAACAAATGTCTTGCAATTGGATATCCTCCAGCAAGAATTAAGGAAATGTCCGGAATGGACACCAGTTACCCCTACCGAAGTTAAGCATATAATTCAATCCTTAAAGGCCGGGAAGGCCCCTGGAGAGGACTTGTTGCCTCCTGAACTCTTTAGGTCCAACATTGACTTTTGGGTACCGGTGCTGGTAGCACTGTTTACTTATATCGATAAAGTAGGGATAATCCCTGAAGGGTGGAGGTTAGCTATAGTTTTTCCAATTTTTAAGAAAGGTGACAGCTGCCCCATCCAACTACCGACCCATCAGTCTTCTTAATATAATTTCAAAAATGTATATGAAACATCTCCTAAATAAAATAGAGGACTGGTGCTTGAATAAGGAAATTCTGGCAAATGAGCAGGCAGGTTTTAGATCAGGTAGGTCTACCATAGACAATTGTTTTGTCCTTTCCCACTTAATTAATAAATACAAGACCCAGGGGAAAAAGCTGTATACCGCCTTTATTGACCTTACTGCTGCTTTTGATTCTATAGATAGGAACCACTTGTGGAGGAAACTACAAGTTATGGGGATGGACCCCAGACTTATTTTGTTGATCAGGATTCTCTATACTAATACGGCAATTAGAGTCAGATATGCAGCAAATGGGGCCTCAACAAACAGCATACCGACAACTAGAGGAGTGAGGCAGGGCTGCCTGCTGGGCCCTACTCTTTTTAACCTTTATATAAACGATATCCCAGCACAGCTGGATGATCTTCTGACGCACAGCCCCCAAATAGGCTCTAGATTTATTAACGTATTAATGTATGCCGATGACTTAGTGTTGTTTTCTAGAACCCAAATAGGAATGAGGAGACTTCTTGACAAGCTCACACGTTACTGTACTGCAAACCACTTGACTATAAATGTAGCTAAATCAAAAGTTTTAGTCTTTGGCAATAAGAATAAAAAACACAATTGGCAGATTAATGACACAAAAATTGAGCAAGTTACCCAATATACTTATCTTGGAATTGTTTTTTCCAGTGCAGGAGGTTGGACTCCGCACCATCAACACCTTTCTCAAAAGGTCAGAGCAGGAGCAAGCCTTGTATCCAAATTAAGTAAACGAATCCAACCAACCTCCATTTTACCTCTTCGTAAAGTCTTTCAGGCTAAACTTGTTCCGATCATGCTCTATGGTGCTGAAATTTGGGGTCTTACAGAGGCCCCCATATTAGAGAGAACTCAAAATAATCTGTTAAGGAGGATGCTTGGGGTAAACAATTCCATTTCAGCTGCAGCCGTCAGAGCTGAATTGGGACATTTCTCACTGTACACCTATACAATCACTAGGGCAGTAGCCTACTGGCTAAAAATGATCCAGATGGATGCCAGCAGACTCCCCAAAATATGTCTAGAGGAACAGCAGATTTCAAATCCTCAAAGGTATTCCTGGTTAACCCGGCTGTCAGAAATATTGAACCGATATGGCGTAGGGTTCCCGTTGTGTGACACACTGAAGCAAGTTAAACAACGGATTAAAGATATACATGGGCAAATGGACATGGCAACCCTTTCAACTAATCATTCCCTTAAACTGCTGACACCAGTTAAAACAACTTTCACTCTGGAAAAGTATTTACATTTAGAAATGCCATCAGTGGAGACACAGTTATTTGTTAAGTTTAGATTCGAACTTCTAGATACCAACGTTAGATTCGGCCGTTATTGGAAAATCCCGTATGACAAAAGAATATGCATATGTGGGGTAAACGTCGTGGAGGACACGGCGCGTATAATATTCGAATGTAGTCTCTATCAAGAAGTAAGAAAACAATATCTGTCCTCAATTATAAATAAATTTCCCCACTGGAATATAAGCCAAAAACTAGCATTTCTGTTGAGGGCTGACTCTCCTCCCCTGGTAAGAGGGATCACTCGATATCTTAAAAGAATGACAGCAATACGAGCCAGTTATATCAAAAAAAATATTATCGATTGTAAGGAAGATGAGCTCAGTTAGAGAGGAGCTATCCTATTTGGGTTATCTAGTCTTGGCAACTTAGCTATTGAAAATTGATATTGTAAAATTTTAACGTCATCTATCATATATTTTTAGATTGCTATTTTTGTAACTGTTTTACCTTTTTCCCTTTTTCTTTTCTGTTTTGTTTGAAAAGGCCTTCGGGCTATTCAATAAACTATACTATATATATATAAGAATAAGAATATATATATAGCTGAAAAAATAAAGGGAACACAAGCAGAAGACATCCGAGATCTGAATGAATGAAATAGCCTTATTAAATACTTTGTTCTTTACATACAGTAGTTTATACACTGCTCAAACAACTAAAGGGAACACAAAACTACTGTATGTAACAAACAAAGTATTTAATAAGGCTATTTCATTCATTCAGATCTCGGATGTCTTCTGCTTGTGTTCCCTTTATTTTTTTTTGACCAGTGTATGTATGTATGTATGTATGTATGTATGTATGTATGTATGTATGTATGTATGTATTTTTCTATAGCCAGGTTCTTCCTACGTAAACCAAGACTTTTATGCAGCCTTAGTTCAGTGAAATCACAATCCACTAGTTTCTAGGCTTTTTTCATGCAGCCAGCAAGCACCCTGCTGCCCATTGGGAGACTGCTGCCCAGATGCTTGCTGATGGGAACAAAGAAAAAGGGGCTTGAGTTACACTCACCAAAGGCCTGGACAAAGATTTTAAGGGCCCTTCAAAACATCAGTTAGCTGGGCCATTCAAATCTTGTGAGGAACCACATTCCAGAGGGCAGTTGTTGGTACAGAGAAAGGCATTCTTCTGGGATGTTTATAGATGTTATTGTTTAATCAGTGGAACTCAAAGTGCACCAATCCTGCCAGATCGGATTGGCTGGCAGATACTATGGGAGAAAATGAAAAATATGAAAAACTCATGCTTGACTAGGTTGTGTAGGTTTATGGAATAATCGCCATGTAGAAACTTGTCTTAGTATGTTATTTATCTCTTCCCAGGGTTGAGAAGTTTTTTTTCTGCATGTTGTAAATCTAACAGTCTGTGCATTCCATTATTTTTCCTTTCAGTGGCTATGATATTCCTCTGAATCCTTTACATTTCCTGCCCTTTTATGCTGGCTCTCGCTTTCATGACTTCCATCATATGAACTTCATTGGAAATTACTCTTCAACCTTCACATGGTGGGATAAACTCTTTGGAACTGATTCGCAGTACAGTTCTTACCAAGAGAAAAAGAAGAAACAGAAAGACACAGTGGAAAAGAAGCTGGAATAAATTTCCCATTTGCAACACTCTTTGGAGCACCAAAGAGGGACATGGCCTCGTATTTTTGCTTAAAACTAGAAAACGTAATAAGTATTGCAATTCAAAGCAAAATGCAGCTTTTAACAAACAAACCAAGCTTATGTTTGCAACAGGAAAAACATTCACTGATGCATTTTCCAAATGATTGTGCTTTTTCTATCCTATAGATATGTCAAACAAATTCAATATATATTTAAGAAAATGTTAAATATGACCAAATGATTGAAATTATGTAAAAAAAAAGATGTACATTAAAATTAAAATAAGGGAGGTTTTTTGCATTAATCTGAATCCTAAAGTTTAGAAAGAACAACTACATTGAGTTCACCAATTAAAACTTTTGTGGGAATCCTCTTTCCCAATTAGGTAGATTTAAGAAACCATCTTAATTTGCTACAAATAATATTTTTACTTGGTTTTTAATGAATGTTATTGTAATCTGTATTACACATAACTGTAAATTGCTGATTTGATTATTAAGATAATTTGTCTTAAAATAGCTGTGGTTGATTTCTTTGTCATGTTTTCTGTACGGCAAATAAAATAAAATTGGGGTTCAGGCTATTATTTCCTGGTTCCTTTTGGTTTGTTCCTATCAAACAATAAGTGCTATGTTTTTGTTAATACACAGTGGCAGGTATTGATAACTGGAACAGAATGTGTATGGGCACTGAAATTTGATAGTGAAGACTTTAGATAACTAACCATCTATATTACATACAATCAAAACTATCCCTAGAGATGTACATGAGGAAACCATAGGAACTTCCTTAGATTATATTGAATACTTCTTGGCCTTTCTGACTTACTATGGAAAACACTAAATTGTATAACCTGCTTAACCGGGATTCTATCTTTTAGAAAGCCATAAACTTTTTTTTCTTAAAGACATCTGCTGCAGAAATTGGGTGGGGTATAGCTTTATGGTTTTCGGGCACTGAAGAGTGTTTTTGTGCCAGCATTTTCCACTTCTGATGTCCCCTCAAAAACAATGCTTATTCTATTTTTTTTTTTTTTTTTACTTGAAATGTAATAAAAGTGATTTCTAGTTTAAAAGATTATGCATATGGAAAAAGCTGCTGGGAAAAGCATTTTATTTACACAAATAAAGTAAAAAGAAATTAAATCTGAATATTTTTAATACAAAAGGATTGGCTGGGTAACTGCATTTCCTTGCAGGAGTCGTTTATTTTACAGATGTTTCCCCCCCCCTCCCCCCAAAATGGCAGGATGCCACTGCAAGCCTCCTTATCTCTTCCTTCCTGTGCTGTTTCAGATTGTGATTTATAGTGAATTAGTTACCTTAAGAATTAAGAGCTGTCTCCTTAAGAGATTGCATTGTGGGAGATGTAGAGAGAGATTGCATTATGGGAAATGTAGTCCATGACATGTGACCACATCTGTGTGTCTGATTGGCCACTGAGGCTCTCTGCCTGGGTGCAGAACAAAGACCTGGCCATTTTGAACTACCACAGAAGAGAGGAGCATGCTTTCTGAACAGGAGGACAGAACTAGTGTCATTTTACATTAGGAAATGGGATAGATTATGAAATACTTGGATGAATCTCACCTTGACTCACCATGATTGTAAGTCTGTTTGAGGATACCCGAAATAAATATAATCTGCATGAAAACCTGTTTGCTAGAGTTTATCTGCCTGTTCCCAATGGAGCCAGATGCCTGGGGAACAGAACATGGGTGGTTTACAAAAACAAGCCCATCCAACATAACCCTCCAGCATCCATGGTTAAATTGTTAATCCCACTTACCATTAATAATAGTAGAATTCATCTATCTTGTTTGCTGATATTTGTTTGTTTATGCTCTTGGTGTATATAGCATTATGCACACTTTGCACTTAATATAGTTCTGTACTAAGACTTTGGGACAACCCTGTATTTAAAATAGGATTTATCCAGCCACTGCCATGATTCCAGTCTTTAATCTTATTATGTATTACATCTTTCAAAAGGAAGACCTAATAGTCAGTCTTATTTTCCAAATGTAGTGGCCTTATTTTAAAATTATGTTGGTAGTTGCACACAAAATCCAGTTGGCTTTATAAATGAGATTTCCACATTTTAAATGACATTATTCTTTCATGGACATGAGCTGTATATTCTAGCAATTATAACTAGAAAGAAAACTATTTTGTGTTTCCTGAATCTCTATAAGGATAAAATGCTTCCTTCATGCTTTTTCTGTTGCTCCAATCTGTATATTTACATTTTTTTTTCTTGAAATAGAACAGCACTTTACTGAGGTTGTACTAGGTGAGGAATTTCTCAGTATTGGTGTAGAACAGGTGTGCAGCTTAATATCCAGTGACAAATTAACAGTAGCATCAGAAGAAAAGGTAAGGTAATGTCTTCCTTATTTAGCCGTTATGATATGTAATAATATAGAGGTGTGCAATCTGTTTTAGATGCTAATGTTTAAAATTTGAGATTGAAATAGAGTGTTCTCTTCTTTTTTGATCTGAAACTCAGATGCTGTGACTTTTTTTGCCCAAAATATTCCAATATAAGAATGGTTGCAGTAAGGTCAGAAGTGTCTAACTTTGGCTTTGAAATAGTTTTAATGCAAAAGTTTTTACACACCTTTAAAATCATGGAACTACCGGTAGATTAGAAGGCGCATTGTTGAAATATTTATCCCTTTACAATATATCTTGATAGGAGGATATAGGAGAAAGATCTTTGAATGTTTTTTCCCTTTCACTTCATTCTGTTCAGATTTTTTTTTTTTCCAATTGTGGCTGCCAAAGCAAAAATCTATGAAACTCAAAGAAAACCGTTTTATCTACATTATTATATAGTTGGTGATAATGCAGGAGACTCTTTTCTTGCTTGGAGGAAGAAAGGGGTCTCCTACATTAACTCCAACTATTAATAAACTGGGGGAAGATTCTAATATTTATCTCCTCAAGGGAAACCAATTGTGAAAAAAATAATCGGAATCAAACTGTATATGATACAAATACTGCTAAACATGTGAAAAAGCGTAAAAGTATACATACTGATAGGAATCCTTAGTTCCAGCTAATTCAGAAAAATAATTCATAGGGGAAATTAGATGTATTGTTCTTTGTAATGCCAAAACTGGCTAGTTATTGTTACATTTTAAAACATATTAATCTGGTCTAGATAAATTAAAACTTTATATAATCAATATGTCTTCACTTCTAAGAGATGAATGGGTGGAGACAAGGCAGTCCCAGCTGGCTGTTGCTAGAAATGTTCTTCCTCTCTTTCAGCTTGAATTATAAAATGAGCAAAATCTTAGCGTTCTATATCTATCTGTCAAGAAAACCATATGCAGAACTCATAACGTGTCTTTATTTCACATAAGGTATTCGAAGCAGTGATTGCTTGGGTTAACTATGACAAAGATGTGAGGCAAGAACTCATGGCACGTCTGATGGTACATGTTCGATTACCTTTGCTGTCAAAGGAATATTTGGTCCAGGTAATTAACCGGAGACATTTCATTCATGATCTTTTATTCCCTTGTTATATTGCAAGATAAAAGTTTGTGTAAAGGAAGAAACATAACAAAGCAAGGGTGAAATCCAACAGGTTCTGACAATTCTGGAGACCCGGTAGCGGAAATTTTGAGCAGTTTGGAGAACCAGGAAATACCACCTCTGGCTGGCCCAGAGTGTGGAGGGAATGGAGATTTTGCAGTATCTTTCCCTCAGGAGTGGGGTGGGAATGGAGATTTTGCAGTCTCCTTCCCCAGGAGTGGGATGGGAATGGAGATTGTGGGGTGTGAAAGGGGATTTTGCAGCATCCTTCCCCAGGAATGGGGTGGGAATGGAGATTTTGCAGTATCCTTCCCCTGGAGTGGGGAGGGAATGGAGATTTTGCAGTATCAGTCCCCTGCCATGCCCATCAAGCCACGCCCACAGAACCAGTAGTAAAAAAATTTGTATTTCACCACTGTAACAAAGGGTCTAGGCCATGGGTGTCAAACTCCCATCATCATGGCATCATGTGATATATCGGGACTTTTTTCTCCTTTGCTAAATGGGCGTGGCCAGAACATGACGCATCCAGCCCGTGGGTTGGGAATTTGATAGCCCTGATTTGGCCAACTTGCTGCAACCAACTCACCATAGCCAACTGACTGCACGACAATTCAATTGTTCTATTAATCATTTCATTTGGTTACTTTTACTATTGGTAACCGCATTTTCATTGATACTAGATAATTCTCTTGTATTTCTCTATTGACTTTCTTTATTTTATTATTACTGGCCACAGTTCTATTGAAAATTTACCTTGTGTATTTGTTGAATTGTCCCATGGCAAGTTGTCTTGTATCAAGTTGGCCACGAGTTGGCCCCAACAAGTTGATCCATTCCGGATAATAAAATCCCCCAAATTGGTTCTTTCTATAAAAGTTGGATCAATCTTTATAATCATCCTAGGCAACCTGTGCCTCATTGGGTCTTCGTTTAATAGATATCTCCTTATTGAAACAGAGAACCATACGTGAGAAAATAACCATATGTGAAAAAAATCAGTGAGAGGGGAGCAACTTCCAATTTCCTGTTGGCTTCCCCATTTAATTTCTTGAATGAGTGTTGGCAATCCTTCCTTCCTTCCTTCCTCCCTCCCTTCCTTCCTTCCTTCCCTCCCTCCCTCCCTCCCTCCCTCCTCCCTCCCCTCCCTCCCTCTGCTGTTTTTTCCTTCCCTACCTCCTCTCCCCTCTCCCTTTTTGCTACCCACCTACCTACATACCTACAATCTCACATTGATTCCATTATTGTGGAATATGCCCATTCTCAATTCAACACCGTCTTGAGGACCCATGAAGTAAATTTTAATAAATTTGGCTTATTTGTTTGGATCTGGCATGAAATGTCAATGTAATTTGCTCTTGATTACTCACAGAAGGATTCCATCCATTCCTCGTTGGAAGGACTTTGGCACAAAAGAGTGTCATTTGAAAGACGCAGTTGTATTGTCTGATGTTCTTCCGGAACTAAATTGCAAAGGGTTCATTATTGCTATATAAATTGAGGCGTTCATTAGACAGAGGTTGCAAATTGCCTATCCTGACCTTTTCCTTCAGACAGCAGAAATTGACAGATTTTCCAGGAAATACGAATGCACAATAGTAAAGGAAGACTTAAAACCATGGCACCAATATCAGGAGAAATATTGTGTTGTGTAAATTATGCATTTTGCTTCACTCTTTCCCTGTTTAGGTTTGTTGTTCAAAGAGGGTATTGTCCTGTTGAGGCCTGTCATTTCTTGATCATAATATACTCCCTCTCTTTTTTATATTCCCTCGGGATATAATTATAATTTTAATTTTAATGTTTTAATTTATTTTATTTTTACCAAATGATGTTGTCACCAGAGAACAGTTTAGAATCCCTATTGACTTCTCCACTGAGTTTAAAAGACAGTCAGAGACAGTTTCAAAATAGGGTCTGAAGACCTCCTAAGGGCTAGGATGGTACTAGTCTACCTGATCTCCAGTGACTGAAGGGAGCAGTCTACATTCAGTTACAGAGTAGGAAGCTAATAAATGAATAGAATGGGCAAGGACCATGGATAATGGCTAATGTATTTGACTGACACCAGAGAGATTCAGTTTCTACTCCATCTGCAGCCACAGCAACTCCCTTAATGACTTTAACCCAATCTACCTCATAAGGTTGTTGTGAGGAAATATAGGAGTAGTATATATAATTTTTGCATTCCTGGACAAAGATGGGGTATAGATAAACGTGCATGTTTGTGTGCAAGAGGAAGGGCAAATAAAGCAGGGAACATATCCAGCCTTTCTGACACAGTGAGTCACCTTTTTCCCCTGTAAAAGGGGGTGAAAATTTAGGTGCATCTTATACACTGAATGTAACCCTGCCCACCCACAGTCCCCCACCCTTTGGCCTCTGCCTCCCAGCAGTTTACCTCCTAGCAGCAAGAAGAAACAGCTCATTTCAGCTTCAGCACAGCCTAATTAGCACAAGCTGATTGGATCAGCCTCCCGACTCTCAGCTGTTTTGCTCTCAGCTGTTTTGTGCAGGCCTCTGCTGCTTGCTGCAAGAAGATAAATTGCTGGGAGCAGATATTTTTTTCTTGTGCTAATCAAGCTATGCTGAAAACAAAAATGAAAGTAAAGCAGGCTATTTGCTGTTTGCTGCAAGGAGGCAAAATTGCTGGGAGGCAGAGGCAGATTTCTTTTTCTTGTTTTCCTCACCAAAAAAGGTAGGCGCGTCTTATAGTCCGGAGTGTCTTATACTCTGAAAAATACGGTATATTGGTTCAAATATTGTTGCCCTATAATGCACCGTTTCACTCAGTTAATGGTAATGACGAGAGTTTTAATGGTATAGTGTATAGATTGGATTTGCAGGTTTGAGGGTTATATGAACTAAGGGCACCATAAACGGGATAGCTAAATTATATGAATATAAAATACAAAAAATTATAAAATAAATGTGATAATAAATAAAAAAGTCACAGTTCCCCAATCTGGACAAGTTCAGACATGCAAACTTCAGCTTTCAGAATTCCTTCGTCTCTCAAGGTGATAACTCTGGAAACTGAAGTCTGTACATCTAGAAGCTGCCCAGGCTGAAAAACACTGATCAATATTAATAAAAAAAAATCTTTATTATTCGTATAGAATATTTCAAAGAGTACTTCACAAATAAAAAGATACATAGATCAGATTGTCATTATCTCTAGTTTGTTTTCATTTAGCAATAATTGTTGGGAAAAATTATTTTAAAGTTTTCACTGAACCAATTCAAAACTAATAACTACATGGAAACTACATTCATGCAAATTAGTCAGTGTGTTCTTTCTTGCTAAGATTGCATCAATATGGCTAATTCACAGAGAGTTGAAGAAGAGATACTTGTTAAAAATAGCAATGCGTGTAAAGATTACCTAATTGAAGCAATGAAGTACCATTTGTTGCCACTTGAACAAAGAGCTTTGATGAAGTCCACACGAACAAAGTTAAGAACACCTTCCTGCCTTCCAAAGGTACATCTCACTTATATGTACTTCCTTTTCGAATTGCCTTTGCATTGTATGAAAAAAATGTATGTGATTTAAGTCAGGGGCTCTTTTTATTTTAAAATATGTATATAATTCGAATAATTGAAATGAAGTAGAAAATTATAGAATTGGAAGAAGCCATTATGTCAATAAGTCTTAATTTCCTGTTCAATTAAAGCATACTTAAATCAAGCTAGTAAAATTAATAAAGCAGCCAGAGAGTTTTGTCAATATTCAGGTGCATACAAAATGGCTCAGGGCCAGGCTATCTTCGAGACTGCCTCCTGCCGCATAGCTCCCAGCGACCGGTAAGATCCCACAGAGTTGGTCTCCTCCGGGTACCGTCAGCTAAACAATGATGGCTGGCAGGCCCGCGGGGAAGGGCCTTCTCTGTGGCTGCCCCAGCTCTCTGGAACCAGTTACCTCCTGAGGTCCGGACCATCCCCACCCTATTGGCCTTCCGAAAAGCAGTGAAGACCTGGCTTCTCCGGCAGGCCTGCGGCCGTTGATCTTGTTCTTGTGATCTGGCGAGATCCGGCCATGAATGGCGTGAATGAGTTTTTAATGTTTTTAATTTTTAAATGTTTTTTTATAATGATTTTTTAAAAATGTATTGTGAGCCGCCCTGAGTCTTCAGAGAGGAGCGGCATATAAATTGAATTATTAAATTAAATTAAATTAAATTAAATTAAATTAATTAAATTGATGCTGACTTGTGTCTACATTCTTGTTAACCTAGGCTAGGACTTCACCTTTTATTTAAGAAAATTTGAAAGCTGTTGTGTGGCATTAAACAGACTTAACTAGAGTTACAATTCATAACAATTCATAACAATTCAGAAACAACTCTCTTAACTAAGATGACTGCTGTAGGCAAAGGAAGATACCTTCTCATTTTTTCATTAGTGGGAATTGTTTGGGTATAAAGGTGAAGGTAAAGGTTCCCCTTGCACATATGTGCTAGTCATTCCCAACTCTAGGGGACAGTGCTCATCTCCGTTTCAAAGCCAAAGAGCCAGCGCTGTCCGGAGACGTCTCCGTGGTCATGTGGACGGCATGACTAAACGCCAAAGGCACACGGCACGCTGTTACCTTCCCACCAAAGGTGGTCCCTATTTTTCTACTTGCATTTATTTACATGTTTTTGAACTGCTAGGTTGGCAGAAGCTGGGACAAGTAATGGGAGCTCACCCCGTTATGCGGCACTAGGGATTCAAACCACTGAACTGCTGACCTTTTGATTGACAAGCTCAGCGTCTTAGCCGCTGAGCCATCATCTTTTTTCCAGGGACAAGTCAAAAAAGACTGCACTATATTCATATCTGCAGGGCTTTCCTTGAACTTTTTCAACCCATCCTGAGTAATGCTATTCCGAGAAGTGGAATGGTACTGTGGATAGGAATTTTTTTGTTCATTGTCAGAGACTGTTCAGTTTCTCTCTCCCCCCACCCCAATTAATGTGTATCTAAGTTTATGATGTTGCTTCTGTTAAAGGTGATGGTAGTGGTAGGAGGCCAAGCCCCAAAGGCTATCCGCAGTGTGGAGTGTTATGATTTTAAAGAACACCGATGGCACCAAGTTGCTGAACTGCCTTCCAGAAGATGCAGGGCAGGTACCCCAACACTTTCAACTGATGCTTCCTGCATGCAAACTTAAATCTATGTCAGCTATTTCCTTTTTATTGTATGATATAATGTATTTTATTGATTAGTCAATTGACCATATCAGACAGGAGCACCAGTCACTGTAAAATGCAATAAAATGAGATCTGATACAGCAAAATAAGATAAAATAGCTAGGTAAAGGTAAAGGTTCCCCTCACACAGATGTGCCAGTCTTTCCTGACTCTAGGGGGCAATGCTCATCTCCGTTTCAAAGCTGAAGAGTCAGCGCTGTCTGAAGACGTCTCCGTGGTCATGTGGTCGGCATGACTAAATGCCAAAGGGACACGGAATGCTGTTACCTTCCCACCAAAAATGGGAATATTTTTCTACTTTCATTTTTTATGTGCTTTCGAACTGCTAGGTTAGCAGAAGCTGGGACAAGGAACGGGAGCTCACCCCGTTATGCAGCACTAGGGATTTGAACTGCTGAACTGCAAATTCTATACATAAAGAAAAGGGAGGGGAACTTTAGTGTGAGACCATTTCAATGCATTCAAGTTGATTTTATTAAACTATCTCAAGTGAGGAAACATAAATATTTATAGTGGGCCACTTGACTGGATGAGTTGAGGCTTATCCAGCCATGAGAGCCACTGCAGTAGTAGTCACCAAAATTATATTAGAATAGATTATACCTAGATATGGAGTAGTAGAAGCTATAGACAACAACCAGGGACTCATTTTACTGCAAAAGGGCTTCAATCAATCATGGAGGCAGTGGGAATTCAGTGGGAATGTCATGTTCTGTGGAATGCAAAATTGTCAATGCCGTGAGCCAAATCTTTACCCTTGCCCTTGCCTTCTGAAATGATCTTTGGATTTCCACACTTGGACAGAATGGGGGAAATTCCACAATATGAAACTAAAGATATGTCTGTAAAGAACTTTATACTTGGCCTCTCCTCTTCTTTATCTTGCCTCAGAAATGAAGGACTACTAGGTCAAACCCTACCTCTCGATTTTGGTCATATGTTCCAGCCTGGTGATGGGGTCCTGATAAAATCTGACATGTGGAAAAACTTAGCCAAGCCTGGGACAGTTCCTGCCAAATCCTGCTGACCACTGAAACAGCAATCCAAACTAAAGACAAAGGGTGGAACCACTACACGTGTGTAAAAGGACCAGTGGAAGAACTTAAAGAGTGGAAGTTATTCCTGTAGAAGACTTGCTGAGAATAAACATTTCCAAAAACTGATGTAGTCATTGTGATTTTTCTCATTGCAAGAGTAGCAACCTTTTGGTCTTTCCGACCTGAGTAGTGGCCTATGTTAGTCCATCTGAAGATCCCAAAAGAAGCTGCGCAACTTCGCACTCTACAGATTGTGTTAGTTCTGTGATTGTAACTGTATCACTGAATGTTGTTGTTATTATTGTTGTGATTGTGAACTGATATATGTCTGTGGGGAATAGTAGGACACTGTGATTGTCGAAATGTGCAAGGGATTGCTCCCCATAGAAACTCTATTCCTATATATGTCCTACACCGGAGGATTGGGGCATTGAATCAGATCAACCTGACCTGATCACAGTAGTCCTAGGAGATAGTGTTATCATAATCCCTGACAATATAAAATATATTGATTTAATGCAATGGTTCAATATTTGGCAATAATTTTCTTATGCATAGGACTAATAGAAGGAGAATATCATGCAATGATATATGTGAAACATACTACAAGCAAAGGTGTTTTCTTCGCTTATTGTCACCTTTCAGTCTGGAATTATCTAGACACAACCTAATAACCATTTGAAAATATAATTAGAAAGGGTGGATGATGGACGAATGTGGTAACTCTTAATTGGCATGCTCCAGATGGCTTATATTGGATATGTGGAAAGTTTGCCTATATGCAATTGCCTAGGCGATGGTATGAAGCATGTATATTAGGAACTGTGAAACCTAGTTTTTTCTACTGTCCATACAACAAGGTAAAAGACTAGGTGTACCTGTTTATGAGAAAGTAGGCCCAGAGATGTAAGAGAATGTTGAGAATGGAAGGATCATGTATGGCCTAATTCAGAAAGAATAATTCAGATATATGGACCAGCCACCTGGGCAGAAGATGGTATGTATGGTTGTAGAACTCCCATTTATATGCTGTTTAGAATTATAAGGTTATAGACTGTGCTTAAATTTAATAGCTAAACAGCACACTGTTTAAAACAGCGATATCTCAGAATATGCTTTACACTATTTGTTAGCAAAAGTACTGTAGTAGGTGTGTGTGGAAAATTTAATCTCACAAATTTTGTTTACAAAATTTATGATCAGGGAAAAGCTCTACAGGGCAAAACTGCCAAAGTGGAGAAGGTCGCACACATCCCAGTACACACTTGGACTGGGGCAGTTGACTTCACCTGGTTTGGCAGTCCCTTCTCTTATTGGAAAAGGATTGGATGTCTAGTGTTGTTAACCTTTGGAGGTCTCCTCCTCCTCCTCTGTTTCATCCCTTTAATCCAACGCATAGTGTCTTCTACCTCTCCCAATAAACCGGCAAATATCATGGTCCTCCAGACTGTCCCCATACACCTCTAGTTCACCATTGACAGGACATATCCTGTTCAAAATAAAAAAGGGAGGAATGTAGAGGCATAATAGTAGAATAGGTAGAATTACTGGGACATAATAATAACTTGCTGTTTTGCAAGAATTCTTCTGTAAGAATTGCTTTGCTAAGAATTGGAATTGCCTCAGCCATTTACTTCTACCAGTGATCTAACTTCTGTTATCTTGTTATCTTGTTTTTCTGTACAATTCTGCACCTGGTGGATATCTCAAGAAGCGGGGTTGCTAAGTATCCAGACCAGTGGTAAAATCTAAAAATTTTCGCTACCGGTTCTGTGGGCATGGTTTGGTGGCCATGTGACTGGTGGGCGTGGCCAACTTGACATCACTATCTGGATCCATTCCAGTCGGGCTTCAGGCCCGGGTACAGCACGGAAACGGCATTGGTTGCGTTGGTTGATGATCTCTGGAGGGCTCGGGACAGGGGTTGTTCTTCTGTCCTAGTCCTATTAGACCTCTCAGCGGCTTTTGATACCATCAACCATGGTATCATGCTGCACCGGCTAGAGGAGTTAGGGGTGGGGGGCACTGTCCTACGGTGGTTTTCCTCCTTTTTCTCTGACCAGTCGCAGTCCATGTTGACAGGGGGGCAGAGGTCAACCCCGGGGCCCCTTGTATGTGGGGTGCCACAAGGGTCGGTCCTCTCGTCCCTTCTGTTCAACATTTATGTGAACCCGCTGGCTGAGATCATCCATGGTTTCGGGGTGAATTACCATCAGTATGCTGACGACACTCAGCTGTACATCTCTACCCCGGACCACCCCAATGATGCCCTTGAAGCGATGTCCCGTTGCCTGGAAGCTGTGCGGATCTGGATGGGGAGAAACAGACTCAGGCTCAACCCATCCAAGACTGAGTGGCTGTGGTTTCCGACATCCCGATATAGTGTCAGTTGGTGCCATCACTGACTATTGGGGGCGAGTCATTGGCCCCCACGGAGAGGGCTTGCAACTTGGGTGTCCTCCTGGACTCACGGCTGTCTTTGGAAGAGCACTTGACGGCTGTGGCCAGGGGGACTTTTTATCAGGTTCGCCTGATTTGCCAGTTGCATCCCTTTCTGGATCGGGACTCGTTAAATACGGTCACTCATGCTCTCGTTACTTCCTGTCTGGACTACTGCAATGCTCTCTACATGGGGCTCCCCTTGAGCACCCGGAGGCTTCATCTGGTCCAGAATGCGGCTGCGCGGGTGGTTATGGGAGCGGCGTGGCGCTCCCATGTGACCCCCCCACCTGCGCGAGCTGCACTGGCTCCCGGTGGTCTTCCGAGTGCGCTTCAAGGTTTTGGTTACCACCTTTAGAGCACTTCATGGCATCGGACCGGGGTATTTACGAGACTGCCTTCTGCTACCAATAGCCTCTCACCGACCAGTACACTCCCATAGAGAGGGGCTTCTCAGGGTGCCGTCGGCCAAACAGTGTCGACTGGTGGCCCCCAGGGGGAGAGCCTTCTCTGTGGGGGCACCTACCATCTGGAACGAGCTCCCCCCGGAGATACGGAGGATCCCGGATCTGCGCACGTTTTGTTGTGCTCTCAAAACATTTTTATTTCAGCAGGCTGGCCTGGCCTAACTCTCCCTTTTAAATTTTTAAATCGTTTAATTTGTTTTATAAATTGGGTGTTTTAAATTTTTGGCCAAAATATTTAATAATTTTAATGGACTTTTAATGTTTGTATTATCTGTATTTTATCTTGGCTGTTCACCGCCCTGAGTTCTCCTGGAGTAGGGCGGTATAGAAATTTGATAAATAAATAAATAAATCACTCACAACACTCACTGTTAGAGCCAGGAGCTGCACATTCTGAAGCACATTCTGCCCTTCTGAAGCCCCCAACACTTTCAGTTTCCCTCCGCCAAATGGCTTGACTGCCCAAGTGAACCTTGGAGCCTTTTCTTGCCCTGCTCTCCATCCCGGAGGGTCGCACATCCCTCACGCCAATCCTCCATACAAACTGCCATCCCCATTTCTGCAAAGGCAGAGCCCCCCTTGAAGGGTTATCGAAAGAGGGGAGAGGGATGCTGCAGAAAAGGCCATCTTCCGGCGCTCCTGTTGAGTAGGCAAGCGGGTGGGGCCAGGGCCACCAGGGATGATTGCTATTGGCTCAGCGAACCAATGCCAATTATCACTACTGGTTTGTCCAAATCAGTACAAACCAGTAGGATTTCACTCCTGACCCAACCCCTTGGTTGCTAAGCACTCAACCCCCCTGTTCCTTGCTGCACTGCCAAAGGAAGGCATGGGCCAAGGGGCCAGAATTGGGTATTAAGCTAATGCCTCTGAAGGTATAAAAGGACGCCATACCTTCCCCAAAGTGTGGTTATTCCTTACATGCATTGTTTCCAGGGGTGGGTTCTACTTACCTCCGCTACCGGTTCATAGTGGGAGCACAGGTGCGAGGCTTCTGAGCATGCACAGATCATTCATGAAGATATTTGGGCGGAGCCTCCCACTGCCATTACTACCGGTTTACAGGAACCAGACCGAACCGGGAGCAACCCACTGCTGATTGTATCTGTATGTTCTTGATATTTCAATCATAATGACAACAGAAACTACCCAAATGACCCTGATCACAAGTTTACATACCCTGGTGATTGTGGCCGGATAACATGCACACAGGTTGACATAAAGGGGTGTGAATGGCTATTAAAGGTAACCATCCTGTGATCTGTTTGCATGTAATTAGTGTGTGTGTATAAAAGATCAATGAGTTTCTGACCTCCTGACAGACCTGACAGACTGCATCCTTCATCCAGTGCTACACTGACGTTTCTGGATTCTGAGTCATGGGGAAAGCAAAAGAATTGTCAAAGGATCTGCAGGAAAAGGTAGTTGAACTGTATAAAACAGGAAAGGGATATAAAAAGATATCCAAGGAATTGAGAATGCCAATCAGCAGTGTTCAAACTAATCAAAAAGTGGAAAATGAGGGGTCCTGTTGAAACCAAACCACGGTCAGGTAGACCAACTAAACTATCAGCCACAACTGCCAGGAAAATTGTTTGGGATGCAAAAAAAACCCCACAAGGCCTATGATGAAAAGTACACCATTCCTACTGCGAAACACAGAGGTGGATTGCTGCTGTTTTGGAGATGTGTGAGCTACAAAGGCACAGGAAATTTGGTCAGAATTGATGGCATGATGAATGCAGTATGTTATCAAAAGATACTGGAGGACAATTTGCATTCATCAGCCCGGAAGCTGTGTATGGGACGCATTCATACCAGCGTTTGCCGGATTGCTTTAATCCATACAAACTTTTGTTCAGTAACCAAGTTTCATTCCTATTTGTGTTTTGGCTATGAGGAGCTCTTACATATATTTCTTTATCAAGTTTTGCATGTAGGTATGCAGTTTGTATGTCATATTGAAAGACTTCAAGATTAAGGGCTGATGCTATTACTAAAGCTGTCTTGACACTTTCAGTTCTTACAGTGGGGGAGTATGTGTCGGTATAATCCTCAGGATATTTTTGAGCATAGCCCTGTGCAACTAGTCTTGCTTTATATAATGGATTGCCTTCTTCCAGATTTTTAATTTTAAATATCCACCTAGTGCCAATAATTGTTTTGTCTTTTGGAACTGGTGTTGGAGTGAATACATTTAGTTCTCGCAGACTGTCCATTTCTTTGGCCATGGCTAATTCCCATTTTTTTCTTTCTTCTATGGGGAGTTTTAATACTTCCTCGTATGTATTGGGTGTTGATGTATTATCATTTATGTGCATTATATAATCCTTATATTTATTTGGTGTTTGATTCCTGTTACATCTAACTGTTCTCTCTGGTCTGCTATCGTTATCGTGTAAATATCTTGCTTCTTTTTTTGTTAATGAATCTGTTTTGATTTTGGGACAATTTCCTATCCATGTTTTATTGTTGCTCTCTTGTGTATTGTGGTCATGTTCTTCTCTTTCTGTCTTATCATGATTATCAATGTTTGATTTTGTACTTGGAAAAATCTCATTAAGATGTATCTTAGACCAATTGGCCTGTTCGTGAAATACAGCTGTTCTAGAAATTATGAATTTATTGTTATTGTCAATAAATCTGTATCCTTTTGTGCCAGTTTCATATCCCATGAATCTGAGCCTTCTGGGTACATTATCCCCCTTACGTCTCAATTGTTTTGGTATATGTACGTCTGCTGTAACACCAAATACATGCATGTAGGCTATTTTTGGTTTTTTATTATATACTAATTCATATGGTGTTTTATTTATGACACTAGACCAAATTCTGTTTAGGGTATAATTAGAATATAATAGAGCTTCCGACCAAAATTGTTTGCCTAAACCAGCATCTTCTAATGTGCATCTAATCATGGTTTGTAATGTTGAGTTCTTTCGTTCTACCACTCCATTTTGAAATGCAGAGAAAGGGCTAGAGGTGAAGTGTAACATTCCTTTGTCTTTTAGCCATTGGGAGAATTCTTTTGACATGAATTCAGATCCCCTGTCTGTCATGATTTGCTTTATTTTTACATTGTGTTGTGTTTCTACACGTTTATAAAATTCTTTAAACTTTTGAAATGTTTCATCTTTGTGTTTCAAAGTATAGACAAATCCATAACGACTATAGTCGTCTACAATAGTAAGGAAATATCATTTTTTATATGTAATTGATGGGGTCAATGGACCAACTAGGTCCATATGTACCAGGTTAAAGACATGATTTGATGATCTTGTTGCCTTCTTTGGTCTGGGTTTAGTTCTGAGTTTTGAGGACTTACATACTGAACATTCTAAATAATTTTTACAATCTTTTATTTTAACACCTTCAGCATGTTCAACCATTTTTTGTATTACAGGAAAACTAGCATGTCCTAATTTTCTGTGTAATATATGTGCACATTCATCATGAATTGGTTTTCCAATTATTGGTCTTTTGTTAATATGTGTATCTTTAATTGATGTGTTTTCATGGTTATGATTTGTTTCATGTTCCTCGTTGTTACTGTCACTGTCATTTTCATTTTCTATGCTATTGTCATCTTCCATGTTTGAATCAATGTTGTGTAGCCATCTTTCTTCAGTGACTAAGTATGGTAGATCTCCTTTGATAACTATATTGCCTAAGTTTGTTTTGTTTTTCTCTAGAGATGCTTTTCCTTTTGAGAACACTATATTTATGTTAGAGTCTCTTCTCAACTTTATTGCACTAAGAATGTTATGGGGTATTTCAGGTATTAATAGAACCCCCTCTAGTTTCCCTAGACCGGGTAAATTTTCATTTCCCCTTCCAATGACTTGAACTTCTTCTTGGTTGGCTACTTTAATTACAAATTTATCTTCTGTGAAAGAAGATAATATTTTCTTATCATGTGTTGTATGATTTGTTGCCCCAGAATCAATGAGCCAGGCATTATCTTTTGGGTTTTGATTTTTGCTTATGTTATACTTATCTAATCCATTTAATGATCCAGACTTTCTCTCTCTTGAGTTATCTCTGCCCCCTCTACGTTCTCTGAAATTAGGTGAGTTTCTATATCTGTACCTGTCAATAGATGATTGTCTGTTATGGTATCTGTTTCTATTGTCATGGTTTTGTCTTTCTCTAAGGAATTTTGGACAATCTTTTTTATAGTGTTCTTTGGACCCACAATTATAACATTCAATTGGTTCTTGATGCCTGTCTTGAAATACTACCCTTTTGGTCTGTCTGTGTTCTTTGTGTGTGCTGTAGCGGCTTCTCCTTCAGCTATTAGTCTATTTGATAAACTCTCTATAGATAGGTATCCTAGATTAATTGTGTCCAAATGTGATATGTAATTATCCCATGATGAGTCTAATGAATTAATGATAACGCTTTTCATTGTCTGATCAGATATTATTTCTCCCCTTAAATGAAGCTCTGCTCTAATTGCGTTTAGTGATAGTAAATGCTCACTTACAGTAATCCCAGGTTTTATCCTGGCTGAGCAGAAACTTTTAGACATTCTCGTTGTGGTTGCTACACTTTTACTATGAAACAATTTAAACATACAATGAATTATTTCTGAGACAGTTAGATTCTGCTTAATACTATGATAGATAGCAGGAGATATGCTAGATATTAGCAAATAGAATGCTCTGTGATGCAGGCAGTCCAATTTTAGGGTCCATGGTCTTTTGGGAGGGTTAGTTATGAAAAATAATAAATTCTCTTTTAAGAAAACAACCTGGAGCTGTTGACTCCACTCCTGTAAATTAATACTGTCTATTCTCAATTTTGGGAAATCACTAGGCAAGTTTCCAATGTTATTTGTTGCATTACTTACAACTGGAGGCTGTCCATGATCTTGTAAATGTTGATAGTTGCAGAACGGTGTAGGTATGCTAGAGATCAGTCTGAATGGTTCTCTCTGTTCTTCACTGTCTCTATATTCGTCTGCGTGAGTTCGCGCATGCGTGTTGCTCATTTTGTTTCTGAAGCTGTCGGGAGAGGTTCTCGTCGCTGTAGCTCCCTCGTAGTGCTCTTCTTCTGACGATTCGCTTTCTGGCTCGGCTTTTGGTGTCCAGGTGGGGATCGGAGCTTGCTTCGTTCTGTCGTAGTCGTCTCGGTTGAGGCCTCTGGCTCCCGGGATCGTTTGCGGTGTGGGTGAGTACTTGCAGGGTCCCCTGGGTTCGGGCGTCAGTGCTCTCGTCGTTTGGGCTGGAGTGGATGGAAGTAGGGACGCTTGTCTGCTTGCTTCTGTGTCCTTGGATTGAGTAATTTGCTCTTTCTTCGTTATTTGATTTACAGTCTTTGGTACTTTCGCTGATTTTTTTGTGATTTTCAGATTCGGACCGAAGGCTGTGAAGAGTGTTCTCATAGCTGTTTCGATTTGTATTTCAGTTGGCATTTCTTCGGTGTCTGTATCAGATTCTTCTGAAAAATAAGATTTCTCCTTTTTATTCTTTATGCTGGGTAAAGTCTTTCGCGCCAGCCATTTTGAATTCTGTCCTTTGATTGGTTCTGAACTAGCCATTTTGGTGGGCTGGCTAATCCAAGATGGCTGCCATTCAAAATTTTGCGCAGAACCGTTAGTCTTCCTCTCGGTTATGTTTTCATCTGTAGGTGATTTGCTCACCATTTTGGGTTCTTTAGGCTCCGGTGTGTTGATGTGCTTTTCTCTCGCTGCTCCGTTGTCTTTTATAATGTCTTGGAGGTTCGCGATGAGATTTTTGTCATCTTTACGGTTCTTCAGCAGTCTTAATATTTCTGATCTGAGCGTATCGTTTTCTGTCTCGCTCTCTTCTTGATCATCGGATTCATCGATTACCTCTTCTTTGTCTGTGGTGTAGTTTTCAGGTTCTCTTGTTGTTTCAGTCGTGGATTCATCGATCATTTCTTGATCTGTTTCTATCTCTTTATTGTGTGCCCTGGTGTTGGGTCTTTCTCTCTTTTCTTTGGAGTTTTCTTTCTTTGGCATGTTTGTTTCTTATTGAGTCAGCCAACCATCCTCTGCTACCAGATTGTTGCAATAATTCGAGGATCAGACTCAATGAAGGATTCAGAAAAAGTAGTATTCAAACAAAGTATTATTTATTTACAGTAGGCATTCTATATTCTCTGGATGATTGCAGATAGAAGCGAGAAGGAGGAGCATGTATGCTCTTTTATATCAATAAGGCGGAGTTAGGGGTAGGAGTGGTTACATATGAATACATTAAGGAAGGGAGAATAAATTAGCCCTTGGTGTACTATATACATACATTTCCTATATTTGAGAATAAGGCATTTCCCTGTGACACAGACATCTGCGAGGATCTCCGGGCTTCACACACAATCCCACGGTCCTTTAAAGGACCTTTTAAGTACCAAAATATATCTATAAAAGATACATTAAGATAAGAAAGAGAAAATGTATAAATATGGATCACTGATGCGAAGATGTTGAAAAGAAGATGTAAATATCTGTTTTTGTTTGTTTTTTAAAAAAACTGTTTAATAAAAATATTTTTTTAAAAAAAATATCAAAATGTTTTGTTTCCCCAGGTAGCTTAAGCTATTCATTTTTACTGTATTTATGTCAGTGAAAGCCTGCATTCCTTAACCGGGTTCTATCAAATATCGTTTTCATTAAACAAAACACAACAGAGCAGGAAACTCTTGCGGTTTCCGTGATAACCACCCCTGCTACAGTATCCCGCCTATCCTCATTGGTGAAGTGATGTCCACTATCGGCTGCCCCAAGAAACCTACCCATCCTCACTCCATTCCTTCCTCCAATTATAATCCGCGGCCTCCGTGTGTTGTCGAGCGAGCGCACGCCTGATCGTGACGACATCTCGCGCTTTAGCCAATCAGAGCAGCGCAAGCCTTAATTCCCGGAAAGCTTCTTTCTGAAGAGCTCGCGCTGAGGACGAATTTGCTTTTTCCCCCTTCCCTCCACCGGAGCTTTGCGGAGAGAGCTGCGCCAGGTAAGCGAACCGGAGCCATCGCTCTAGTGTGACTGTGTGGTTGTGTGGACCTGTGCCTTTCTTGCCTTTCCGGCCTTTCTGCAGCGCAATGAACCGGTCTCATCATGCGGAGGGTGGAAATGCAGGAAGAGGCACTTTCCCGAAGTGAACTCATTGCCTTTCAGTATGTTAGCCTATTAAACATCCCCAAAGAATGACAAATCCCCTCCGCATGTTTATTTGTGTGTGCTTTGCTTCTTTCCCCTTTTATTAGTGGGTGTGTTTGCGGGGGAGGGAGGGGTGGATATCGTTTTAAGTAATTTCTAATGCATCTCCGTCAGAAACAAAGCAGATTTCTGAATTAGGGAGGGAGATTTGTTTCTTGCAGATGAGGGGATCATTGAAAGGTACTTCTCCAACAGATGATACATTTACTCATAATGGTTGCAAAAGAAGGAAACATCTGAATAAAGATAACTTGGTCCTGGACTTTTCTCCAAGGCACTCAAGGCAATGTATCTGTCCCCCCCCACCCAATGATTTTTTCACAAAGGTCCAGTGCAGATCAGGGTTAATGAATGGCTTAAAATGGTTTCTATCAAATATTCTAGACAAACATTGCCCCAAAACGATGTTCTTTTTAGTTGTAGCAGTTAGCAATTAGAACTGCATCACAATACTTCTGGAAAGCAAAAGGTAGAATAAATCAGCTGTCCCATATTATCTCTCTCATGCAAAATGTCTTTACTGGTGATTATATTAAATTACATAAATTACACAAATCTTAACTCCATTCATAATATTCACAGATATTCCTTCTTGATCAAATATATGTAAACACAATTTAGAGTTAAGATTTGTGTACTGTTAGAACGACGTTGAATTGTACAAATATGGATGTATTTTAGTTACAGATGTATCTGTATTTGTATTTTAATATTTTAAATTTAATAAAGGTTTTTTGAAAATTAAAAAAAAATACCTAAATTAAAATAAACCTGGATAAACTCAGATTTCTGAGGCAGCTAATTACTTTTATCATGATTCAAGTGAAGCCATCATCAAATTACATCCATCTGTATCTAGAAATCCATTACAATTATTCATCTAAAACCTTTTGGGTTCTACATGTGTGTTTTTACAGACACCTGATATGAGACCATAGTCAAAATGTAAATCATATCCATATGCTCAGAATGGGGACAATTATGAATCTCATTTTTTGTGGAATTTTTACATGGACTCTAGATGAAATGCTCTCAAAATGTAACTGCAAATTTAAGTTCTAGCAATCGCAAACCTGCCTTTATAGTGTGTGCTGTAATATAGAATAAAAATATTAATATTGCACTGCTGTTTAAGTCTTACCATTTATCGAGTTCTCTCAATTTGACATTTTACAGATTCATAGAAACTTTGTTAAGAAACTGTCAGTGTGATGTGCCAGAACTGAACGATGGTGAATAACAATAGTTCTGAGATACTGCATTCCGCCTACCTTGCTATAGAATACATTGACTCTTTGCTGCCTGAGAATCCACTACAACAACCACTTAAAAATGCTTGGACCTCTATGCTGGACAATTACACTAAATTCCAGATTGCAACTTGGGGTTCACTTCTTGCTCATGAACTTTCCTATTTTTTAATATGCTTACCTGGATTTGTATTTCAGTTTATACCTTATATGCAAAAATATAAAATACAGCAGGTAAGATGGAATTTTTAAAGGAAAGAGAGCACAATGTTAATCTATAGTGCTAAAACATTAGCAGGAGTTTGGTAGCACTTTATATAGCTAAGAATTGCTATTAAAATGTATAAATGTTTACGATATGCAACTCACTTTATCATACTAATGTAGGATTTAAATTGGGGTGAGAATGGAGTAAGGAGAGCAAGACCATTGGTTAGGGAAATGCAGTGTAAAATAGATTACTATTATATCAGTTAGAATTTGTATTATGTTAAAAACATTATGTTTGTTGAGATGTTCTGAGATTGCTAAAACTTTTGGGAGATATGTCACTCCATCCATCTGAGTGACTTTGGAACTGTCATTCTCTCTCAACCCAACCATCTGCCAGGGTTGTGGAGAGAATAGGAGGAAAGAATTTTAAGTATGTTTTGTCTTCAGCCACTTGTAAAAAGGGGGGATAAAAATAAATAAATAACATGCAAGTTCAGCAACCTCTCATTCAGTGGTGGAGTTAAAGTCCTGTTTTTCCAAAACTGGCACGTTGAGATATGCCATAAAATGTCCAAAAAGTTGAAATCATTTTTTTTTTCTTGTTTTGAGTTCTGGTGTCAAATGTGTTCATTGATTTTTTTGTGCAAAGTTTGTTTCATTTGTCCTATGGAAAAATCCAAAGGGAAATTCCTGGTAGATGGTGGCATGAATCACATTAGAGAAGGACCATGTGAAGGCACCTCTAATTGTGTGTGTGGCTTGTGATGATGATGGAGCAAAATAGACATGAGTTTATTGTAGGATTTGGTTCCATATTAGCATTTTTTTTCTTATTGATACTGTTGATTGGAGAATTTGTTTAGATTGGGTGGCTATATGCAAGTATGCGCCTGCCACCCAATTGTCTGAGATAATGCAGTGTCTTTGTCTAGCTGTAGCTTATTAATAATGTGTTTCAGTAGTTTGAACTGTGAGCTGTAAATGACTAGGTAGTGTTATGTTGTTCTGTTTCTGATGCCTATTTTTTACTAGCTGCTCCCCAGGAATTGATCTGGCCCTATTGCTTTCTTCTAAACGATCCATTGTTCTATGGATAGTTTCGTCTCCTGAATGCTTGGTTTAATTCCACCTGTTAAGCATTTCTGTTAAGTGGATCAGAACAAATGTGGTTTTTTGTAGAGCCTGGCTAGAACTAAGGAGAAATTTCCTAACAGTGAGAACAATTAACCTGTGGAGCAACTTGCCTCCAGAAGTTGTAAATGCTGAAACACTGGAAGTTTTTAAGAAGAGATTGGACAACCATTTGTCTGAAGTGGTATAGGGCCTCCAGCTTGAGCAGGGGCTTGGCTAAAAGACCTCCAAGGTCCCTTCTAACTCTGTTATTCTATTCTGTTATTCAGACTGTAGGTTATTTCATTCCTTTAGGAATGATATGTTGTTTGTGTTTAGTTAGAAAAAATATCTGTTCCTGTGCCAGTTTTAACCTTTGTTAACACACTAACTTTGTTAGTGAAATATCAGAAACTTTCTGATAGCTGTTTTTGTGTCATTAAATTTCAAATGTCATTGAAGTTCATTTCTTTAAATGCCCAGAGTGACTACATTTAGGATTTGAATTGGAATGAGGGAGAATGAAGGGAGAGGAAAGATTGTTACACAGATGCTGTTAGGCTCAGCTTGTAGCTTACTCCTAACTTGTTGGTCAGGCAATATATCTGTTTCTTTAAGAAACAACTGAGCCACGTAATCAGGGTTTGCTGAACCCTGTAATTAGGCTACAGTGCATAAATAAGCAGCGCAGAGAAGCGTTCTTTGTTCCTGATTGTTCCTGTTACTTCCTGCATTTTTCTGCTGATTGGTGTTAGACTGAATTGTTATATGGTACTGTATATCGAGAGTTACTAAAGTCTGTTTGCTTTGGTAAGGGAAGATACTTACTGGACTGATATTACTGTTTATGACTTTGGACTGTTTTACCTACACCGAGACTGCTTATTATCTTGTATATAAAGTATTTTTCTCACACGAGCTACACGTTTATCTCCTTCCCTGTGTGTTTCTGCTCTGCTCGTTGCACAAGCAACAAATACTTTTTACACATACCCTAACAGATGCAAACTACATATAAAACAAATTACAATTTAAAATTACATATAATTACATTTATAGTATGTTAAAAGCCTTTGTGGTTGTTGAGTGTCCTGGGAGGTTAAAATGATCTGATACTTCTTTGTCCTTATTGTGAGGTGTCCTAATGTGAAATTTGTGTCTATTGGCTCTTTTGCAAAAAATTGGTATCAAATTTCAGTTTTATCTGGTAGTATTGAAAGAAATGAATAAAAAGGACTTGAAACTCTGATGATTTACATTAAATTAAATTTACCTACTGGCAGGGTGGATTTGATTTAAATCGAGTTGATTTAAATCACAATTTAAATCATGATTCAAATCACTAGTAAAAAGGCTTGATTTAAATCAACTCGATTTAAATCATAATTTTTAAAGAGCAACTATCATCTCTGCTACTCCTTTGACCCACTGTTAACTCACCGATAGTCCCAGTGTTGCAGAATATACAGCCTCATGCTACATAACTAAGCTCCATTTCATGCTGAATAAACTAAATTATTTATGTATCTTAAATAGAAAACTATCTTACGATAGATTTTTACCCCAAAAGTTTTTTATTAAAATAAATTCGATAAAAATCAAAAAAATCCGATTTAAATAAAAAAATCTGATTTTTTTGATTTTTTTAAAAAAAATCATTGATTTTTATCTACCCTGCCTACTGGGGTATTATTTGGCTACTCTTAACTACAAAGATCTATTCAAAGATATGCTGAGATGCAGTAAATGCTAAACTTCAGTATTTACACTCAACAAATTGTGAAAATATAACTTTTAAAAAATCATGAAAACAAAGAGCTTTTCTGTCAGGCTTAGAGCTAATCACTTGAAAAACCTGTTGTTAATGTGTCTGCAAATTATTTGATGGAAGAAGACTAAAGCCTTTATGAAATTCATGAAATATCATGAAATTACGGGGCGTCTTTTAACCAGCAGCCATATACATAGCTCTTGCCTACAGAAAACTTTATTTAAAGCAGAACTTTAACTAGATTTATAACTTAAAGTAGTTGATTTATAACTTATATAATGTGTGAATTATTTATTGAATCTTCACTAATATTTGTATTGACTAAAGTACATCAGAAGAAATCTTACCTGAATTTATTAATCTCAGTGCAGGACAAATAAAATCAAAATTAAAAATAATCAGAGAACAGTTCTCTAATTTTTTAAAAAATCAGATGGTTCATATTCAAATCACCTCATTTCAAGAATACACATTTTGCAGTGTAATATTTGAACTCAAGTTAAGCAGCTTACTTTGCTGCAGTCCTATCCATACTTATGGAGAAAATACCATTGAACATAATGACATAATGTTTGTAAGTAAACTTGCCTAAGATTGTATTCTTAATTAAGAGAATCACTATGAATGGGCAGTAATTTTCCTATCTCAGTAATTGGAATAAACGGGCATGTGGGGCAGAGGGCAAGGACAAAATTGTATAATCTCAAATATTTACATGTACTGTAGGAGATATTGCAACAGAAGTCCAGAATATGTTGTGATATGTTTTATGTTAGCGTTATTATAGTTTGGAAGAGAGCCTGTAGGAAAAATGTAATCAGTTTGCTATATGCACTATTTAATTATTTTTGTTTATTTGCCGCTCTTATAGGATAAACCAGAAACATGGACAGGACAATGGAAATGTTTCAAACAACTTATGTTCAATCAGTTTTTTATTCAGCTGCCTCTCATATGTGGTACCTATTATTTCACAGAATATTTCAATATTCCTTATAACTGGGAAAAGATGCCAAGATGGTAAGTAATATTCAATTATTTGTCATTATTTGTTTGATAAAAATACATATTTCGACACATTAAAAATACTGATATGCTGATAAAGGACTGGATTTGGGAGAAATTTCTAGAAGTTTGACCAAAAATGTTTTTGAATCTTTGGTTCAGTAATTTCAAATTTATTAAAAACTAGAGAATGCTGTGTCCTAGATGAAAGGGGCAGATGGGGGGAAGGAGGGAAGGAAGGTTGTCAGAGGCTTCTGAGGGACTGAAAATGCTTTTAAGGCAATTGAAAATAAGCACAGACTGTCAACACAATTGTTAATACAGATGGACATTATGCTTTTTAAAACTGAAAGCTTCTACAGTAAGCACAATATAAACATGAATAAAGAGTTGTTGTTAATTCTTTTTTTTTAAAAAAAATATAAGCCTTAAAATCAAATGAACAATACCTTCTGTACTAAATCTAAATTCATCATTGAGTCTTCAGAGAAAGGCGGCATACAAGTTGAACAAATAAATAAATAAAATCATCCATTTAAATAAAGAATTTTGCTTTCAGTCAGCTTCCCAAAAGTTTTCATTATGACTAGGAATAAATGCAACAGATGTGTGGTAAAGCAAACAAAAGCCTGGTTCTTATATTCTTACATTACATGAGAGAAGTGCCTTTCTTCCCTCTACTCCCATGCCCATCATCCCTGCGTTCTCCCTTCCCCCTCCCATGCACTCCTCTTTCCCGCTCTGTCTATGATCCTGGCACTTTGCCCCAAATCCATCATGCACTTCCCCATTGGTCCACTGGAGGGCGAATGTCACAGCTGGCTTTCTAGAGGAAGCTGCGAAGGAACTGACATCACATACAATTGCCACTCTAGGACACCACACTCGCTCTCTTAATGACCCAGGTTTTCCAGAATTATGCTGGAACACACACACACACACACACACACACACACACACCAGGGTTGCCCCCCTCCACCCCCAGTATTTATTTCCAGAGGGTAAGCCATCTGGGACCAAGTTTGGTTGAAATTACTCAAGGCATTCCAGAGTTATGCTGGAATACACACACACACACACACACACACACACACCCCTACGGGTGCTGGGGGAGGCAGTGTCTGTTATTCCTAATTGTCTGTTAATCTCTATACATTCTTCAAATTTTATCACTTATTCATTCTATAAAACAAATACAAATATAATAGGTAATACCTGGATATCTTTATTCAACATGAAATTTGAAGCCTAAGTGCTATTTTATTTTAAATATAATATAAACTACATCATATGTAATTACTGTTTCCTGTCTTTCTCAAAAAACAATTTATTTTGCTGTGCTTGTTGCTCCAAGAAGGAAAAATATTTTATTAAAATTTCTGTCTATGTTATGTCAGGTTTCTAGCATTGGTCATTGGATAGATTGCACAAATATATATCTCAAAAGCTAATTTTTCTTTTAAAGGTTTGTGATACTTGCTCAATGTTTTGGATGTGCTGTGATTGAAGATACCTGGCATTATTTCTTACATCGACTACTTCATCATAAGAGAATTTATAAATACATCCACAAAGTACATCATGAATTTCTTGTATGTAATTTCTTAAGTTTTTAGTTTACATGATTAAGTTGTATATGTGCTTACCAATAAGAACATTCCATGCAACTCACTGGAACTTGTTTCGGTATATGATTGCAACTTTAAAATTTCAAGCAATGGACAGTTATGTTAGTTATTATTTTTAGAAATAGGGAGACGAAACCTGGGGTTTATTATTTGTCTATATGATTTCTTTATTTAAAGTTCTTCCTATCATATGAGACCAGAAAGGTTTACAAGAGGTGAAGAGTTTTAAACATTGCAGTAAACCAACAATATTTTTTGCAAAACATTTGTACATTTGTCAGTTTTATTTGAATAACTAATTTCTGTTTCTAAAATAATATGAAAATTTCAAGCAACCTCTTTAGCATGATCTTTTTAAAATGTTGAGGAAAACTTCACTGAATACACAATTTTACTGATGTATAGAATCTTATCTTTAAATCATACAGTATTCACAGTTATACAGCACCTACTGTTTTAAGGAGCTGTCTGGAGTTAGCAGTAGCAAATATTATTACATTTAGAAATGTATTCTATTTATTCAGTCTTACATTTCCTGAAACTGTGTGAGTTCAAGGTTAGCACATGAAGGAAGATAATCTCCTGAAACAGTCATATTGAAGCATATATATGATTTTTTTCTTCAGTATGGATACATGTGCACAAACCTTTTCTGTATACTCCTCTTCAGGCACCATTTGGGATGCAAGCTGAATATGCACATCCTTTAGAAACTCTAGTCCTTGGAACTGGATTCTTCATTGGAATAATTGTCTTCTGTAATCACCTAATTTTGCTATGGGCATGGATGGTTTGTCGTTTGATAGAGACCATTGATGTTCACAGGTATCTTTTGTTACTTATTTATGATTCTTTGTGTTCAGATTCAGAAATTTTAGAATTATTTAAACAACTATTTGAAAAAGTTGTCAATAACTTCTCCATGACAAGCTTCTAAATTCTTCAGATATCGTTTGGGCAAAAAGGTTTTCACTAGTTAAATAGAATATTGAACAGATGAAAGAAAAATAAACCTGAAGAATAAGAAAACTAAAAAATCTGATCAAGAGATATCATCTAGAAACAAGGAAGGTTAAAGAAGCACTGGAAATAATAAAGTATCAAATAACGGCTATAGCCAAGAAGATCAGCAAATATGAAGCTCAAATTGCACACTATAGGCAGAATCTCCAATTTCAATCAAATCAGAAATGTTTGTACAATCCATCAATGGAATGACTGCAGTGAACCCATCAATACCTGATAAAGAAACAGTGTAGTTCTGGGTGCAGCTATGGGACAACATGGAATGGAATAGAATAGAATTCTTTATCGGTCAAGTGTGATTGAACATACAAGGAATTTGTATCCAGTGCGTAAGCTCTCGTTGTACATACAAACGACAAAGTGATGTCATAGATCATAAATCATAAGATATAAACAACAAATGATAGATCATAAGAGAAAGTATGAAAGATGCATTTTTTTAATATAAAGGAATACAAGAATGGAGCCTGGATAAAGAAAGTGGATTAGAATAAAATATAAGCTGAAATGAAAGAACTTGTAATAAAAACAGAAAAGGACAAGAAAAATCAGGTGCCTAGAAATAACAGGAGTCAGTACAAACGTTAGAGGTTTTGTGTAAAGATGCACAATGGAAGACATAGTTGCTGGTCAGTGGTGATAGACTGGGAGATGTTAATATCAAAAGAGAATTCAAGGAGATTCACTATTACCACTACTGCTTGTCATTGTCAACAGTCATGCCTATCAAACATCAAAAACATCTGCTTGGCTATCCTATCTACTTTACATAGATGAACTGAAGCTGCATGGAAAAACACCATCTGAAATAGAATTGCGTCTAATGTGTGTGTGTGTGTGTGTGTGTGTGTGTGTGTGTGTAGGTTTTGCCTCATGGTATAAACCAGCAGGCAAAGTCAATTTAAGAGGGAGGGCAATTGGGGGCTTAACCACGTTGGTCAAAAGGGATACGGGATGGAAGGGTGAAGAAATTTCTTTAGATCCTCAATTCCAATATATTCTGCCTATTAGATGTATGTTCAGGGGGATGGACTTAATCTTAATTAATGTATATATCGCTCCATTTTCATTCCACCTTCTAGGAAGGGATTTGTGGGATGAATTAGATTCAGTATTAGCTACCTTAAAGGGACGCTTTCCCCAAGCAAAAATTATATTAGCTGGAGATACTAATGCAAGACTAGGTCCCTCAATGAAGAGCTATGCTAACCGAGGCCTGGTACCAACTGGTTACTTTTATAATGAGTTCACTTGGTCCTCAATGGACAAGAGGACCAATAAATATGCCCAGAGGTTAATTTCCCTGCTGTTTATGAATGATATGCAAGTACTTAGTGGCTCGAGTGATGGGTATATATATCCCTATACTTTCTCGTCCAACAAAACCTCAACCTCTATCGATTATATCTGCACTTCCTCTAGTTTAGTACACCATTTTTCAGAAGTAAGAGCTATATTTAGAGAGGAGAGTGACCACTTTCCCATCACGGCTCTGGTTTCACTCTCTTCAGAAGTTAGGCCTCATTCAAGAGAGGAAATTGACACCTTAGCAAATGCCCGGGTTTATAACTATAAAAGGTTATATTGGCACAGACTTGATGTCAAATCTGTCACCACTTATTTGGGCTCAGACGAAGCCAGACACCTAGCAAGGGAAATCTCCCAATCTAAGCCCGGAGACAACACCCCAATGCCAGCTTATACAGAGCTAACTTCTACTCTTAGGAACTTAATGATCCAGGATGATAGAAAAGTAGATGGGATCTCTAGAAAGTGGTTTGATGATGATTGCCATAACTTGAGGTCAAATCTAAGAGCCGCAGTTAAGAAAGTTAACCGATCCAGACAGGATGGTGATTATTCAAATATGGTTCAACTCAGGAGAGCATACAAATCCCTACTGAAAAACAAGAAAAGTAGCTATAACACCAGGATGTGGAAAGAGGTAGAAATGGCAGCAAAATCCCAATTCCCTACAATCTTTTGGCATAAGATAGCCGGTATATTAAAACAACGTTCCCCATTTATGGACACTGATATATCAGCAGTAAAATGGGAGAAGCACTATCTTGCTTTATTTGATGGTAACAATACAACAAATGTCTTGCAATTGGATATCCTCCAGCAAGAATTAAGGAAATGTCCGGAATGGACACCAGTTACCCCTACCGAAGTTAAGCATATAATTCAATCCTTAAAGGCCGGGAAGGCCCCTGGAGAGGACTTGTTGCCTCCTGAACTCTTTAGGTCCAACATTGACTTTTGGGTACCGGTGCTGGTAGCACTGTTTACTTATATCGATAAAGTAGGGATAATCCCTGAAGGGTGGAGGTTAGCTATAGTTTTTCCAATTTTTAAGAAAGGTGACAGCTGCCCCATCCAACTACCGACCCATCAGTCTTCTTAATATAATTTCAAAAATGTATATGAAACATCTCCTAAATAAAATAGAGGACTGGTGCTTGAATAAGGAAATTCTGGCAAATGAGCAGGCAGGTTTTAGATCAGGTAGGTCTACCATAGACAATTGTTTTGTCCTTTCCCACTTAATTAATAAATACAAGACCCAGGGGAAAAAGCTGTATACCGCCTTTATTGACCTTACTGCTGCTTTTGATTCTATAGATAGGAACCACTTGTGGAGGAAACTACAAGTTATGGGGATGGACCCCAGACTTATTTTGTTGATCAGGATTCTCTATACTAATACGGCAATTAGAGTCAGATATGCAGCAAATGGGGCCTCAACAAACAGCTTACCGACAACTAGAGGAGTGAGGCAGGGCTGCCTGCTGGGCCCTACTCTTTTTAACCTTTATATAAACGATATCCCAGCACAGCTGGATGATCTTCTGACGCACAGCCCCCAAATAGGCTCTAGATTTATTAACGTATTAATGTATGCCGATGACTTAGTGTTGTTTTCTAGAACCCAAATAGGAATGAGGAGACTTCTTGACAAGCTCACACGTTACTGTACTGCAAACCACTTGACTATAAATGTAGCTAAATCAAAAGTTTTAGTCTTTGGCAATAAGAATAAAAAACACAATTGGCAGATTAATGACACAAAAATTGAGCAAGTTACCCAATATACTTATCTTGGAATTGTTTTTTCCAGTGCAGGAGGTTGGACTCCGCACCATCAACACCTTTCTCAAAAGGTCAGAGCAGGAGCAAGCCTTGTATCCAAATTAAGTAAACGAATCCAACCAACCTCCATTTTACCTCTTCGTAAAGTCTTTCAGGCTAAACTTGTTCCGATCATGCTCTATGGTGCTGAAATTTGGGGTCTTACAGAGGCCCCCATATTAGAGAGAACTCAAAATAATCTGTTAAGGAGGATGCTTGGGGTAAACAATTCCATTTTAGCTGCAGCCGTCAGAGCTGAATTGGGACATTTCTCACTGTACACCTATACAATCACTAGGGCAGTAGCCTACTGGCTAAAAATGATCCAGATGGATGCCAGCAGACTCCCCAAAATATGTCTAGAGGAACAGCAGATTTCAAATCCTCAAAGGTATTCCTGGTTAACCCGGCTGTCAGAAATATTGAACCGATATGGCGTAGGGTTCCCGTTGTGTGACACACTGAAGCAAGTTAAACAACGGATTAAAGATATACATGGGCAAATGGACATGGCAACCCTTTCAACTAATCATTCCCTTAAACTGCTGACACCAGTTAAAACAACTTTCACTCTGGAAAAGTATTTACATTTAGAAATGCCATCAGTGGAGACACAGTTATTTGTTAAGTTTAGATTCGAACTTCTAGATACCAACGTTAGATTCGGCCGTTATTGGAAAATCCCGTATGACAAAAGAATATGCATATGTGGGGTAAACGTCGTGGAGGACACGGCGCGTATAATATTCGAATGTAGTCTCTATCAAGAAGTAAGAAAACAATATCTGTCCTCAATTATAAATAAATTTCCCCACTGGAATATAAGCCAAAAACTAGCATTTCTGTTGAGGGCTGACTCTCCTCCCCTGGTAAGAGGGATCACTCGATATCTTAAAAGAATGACAGCAATACGAGCCAGTTATATCAAAAAAAATATTATCGATTGTAAGGAAGATGAGCTCAGTTAGAGAGGAGCTATCCTATTTGGGTTATCTAGTCTTGGCAACTTAGCTATTGAAAATTGATATTGTAAAATTTTAACGTCATCTATCATATATTTTTAGATTGCTATTTTTGTAACTGTTTTACCTTTTTCCCTTTTTCTTTTCTGTTTTGTTTGAAAAGGCCTTCGGGCTATTCAATAAACTATACTATATATATATAAGAATAAGAATATATATATAGCTGAAAAAATAAAGGGAACACAAGCAGAAGACATCCGAGATCTGAATGAATGAAATAGCCTTATTAAATACTTTGTTCTTTACATACAGTAGTTTATACACTGCTCAAACAACTAAAGGGAACACAAAACTACTGTATGTAACAAACAAAGTATTTAATAAGGCTATTTCATTCATTCAGATCTCGGATGTCTTCTGCTTGTGTTCCCTTTATTTTTTTTTGACCAGTGTATGTATGTATGTATGTATGTATGTATGTATGTATGTATGTATGTATTTTTCTATAGCCAGGTTCTTCCTACGTAAACCAAGACTTTTATGCAGCCTTAGTTCAGTGAAATCACAATCCACTAGTTTCTAGGCTTTTTTCATGCAGCCAGCAAGCACCCTGCTGCCCATTGGGAGACTGCTGCCCAGATGCTTGCTGATGGGAACAAAGAAAAAGGGGCTTGAGTTACACTCACCAAAGGCCTGGACAAAGATTTTAAGGGCCCTTCAAAACATCAGTTAGCTGGGCCATTCAAATCTTGTGAGGAACCACATTCCAGAGGGCAGTTGTTGGTACAGAGAAAGGCATTCTTCTGGGATGTTTATAGATGTTATTGTTTAATCAGTGGAACTCAAAGTGCACCAATCCTGCCAGATCGGATTGGCTGGCAGATACTATGGGAGAAAATGAAAAATATGAAAAACTCATGCTTGACTAGGTTGTGTAGGTTTATGGAATAATCGCCATGTAGAAACTTGTCTTAGTATGTTATTTATCTCTTCCCAGGGTTGAGAAGTTTTTTTTCTGCATGTTGTAAATCTAACAGTCTGTGCATTCCATTATTTTTCCTTTCAGTGGCTATGATATTCCTCTGAATCCTTTACATTTCCTGCCCTTTTATGCTGGCTCTCGCTTTCATGACTTCCATCATATGAACTTCATTGGAAATTACTCTTCAACCTTCACATGGTGGGATAAACTCTTTGGAACTGATTCGCAGTACAGTTCTTACCAAGAGAAAAAGAAGAAACAGAAAGACACAGTGGAAAAGAAGCTGGAATAAATTTCCCATTTGCAACACTCTTTGGAGCACCAAAGAGGGACATGGCCTCGTATTTTTGCTTAAAACTAGAAAACGTAATAAGTATTGCAATTCAAAGCAAAATGCAGCTTTTAACAAACAAACCAAGCTTATGTTTGCAACAGGAAAAACATTCACTGATGCATTTTCCAAATGATTGTGCTTTTTCTATCCTATAGATATGTCAAACAAATTCAATATATATTTAAGAAAATGTTAAATATGACCAAATGATTGAAATTATGTAAAAAAAAAGATGTACATTAAAATTAAAATAAGGGAGGTTTTTTGCATTAATCTGAATCCTAAAGTTTAGAAAGAACAACTACATTGAGTTCACCAATTAAAACTTTTGTGGGAATCCTCTTTCCCAATTAGGTAGATTTAAGAAACCATCTTAATTTGCTACAAATAATATTTTTACTTGGTTTTTAATGAATGTTATTGTAATCTGTATTACACATAACTGTAAATTGCTGATTTGATTATTAAGATAATTTGTCTTAAAATAGCTGTGGTTGATTTCTTTGTCATGTTTTCTGTACGGCAAATAAAATAAAATTGGGGTTCAGGCTATTATTTCCTGGTTCCTTTTGGTTTGTTCCTATCAAACAATAAGTGCTATGTTTTTGTTAATACACAGTGGCAGGTATTGATAACTGGAACAGAATGTGTATGGGCACTGAAATTTGATAGTGAAGACTTTAGATAACTAACCATCTATATTACATACAATCAAAACTATCCCTAGAGATGTACATGAGGAAACCATAGGAACTTCCTTAGATTATATTGAATACTTCTTGGCCTTTCTGACTTACTATGGAAAACACTAAATTGTATAACCTGCTTAACCGGGATTCTATCTTTTAGAAAGCCATAAACTTTTTTTTCTTAAAGACATCTGCTGCAGAAATTGGGTGGGGTATAGCTTTATGGTTTTCGGGCACTGAAGAGTGTTTTTGTGCCAGCATTTTCCACTTCTGATGTCCCCTCAAAAACAATGCTTATTCTATTTTTTTTTTTTTTTTTACTTGAAATGTAATAAAAGTGATTTCTAGTTTAAAAGATTATGCATATGGAAAAAGCTGCTGGGAAAAGCATTTTATTTACACAAATAAAGTAAAAAGAAATCTGAAATCTGAATATTTTTAATACAAAAGGATTGGCTGGGTAACTGCATTTCCTTGCAGGAGTCGTTTATTTTACAGATGTTTCCCCCCCCCTCCCCCCAAAATGGCAGGATGCCACTGCAAGCCTCCTTATCTCTTCCTTCCTGTGCTGTTTCAGATTGTGATTTATAGTGAATTAGTTACCTTAAGAATTAAGAGCTGTCTCCTTAAGAGATTGCATTGTGGGAGATGTAGAGAGAGATTGCATTATGGGAAATGTAGTCCATGACATGTGACCACATCTGTGTGTCTGATTGGCCACTGAGGCTCTCTGCCTGGGTGCAGAACAAAGACCTGGCCATTTTGAACTACCACAGAAGAGAGGAGCATGCTTTCTGAACAGGAGGACAGAACTAGTGTCATTTTACATTAGGAAATGGGATAGATTATGAAATACTTGGATGAATCTCACCTTGACTCACCATGATTGTAAGTCTGTTTGAGGATACCCGAAATAAATATAATCTGCATGAAAACCTGTTTGCTAGAGTTTATCTGCCTGTTCCCAATGGAGCCAGATGCCTGGGGAACAGAACATGGGTGGTTTACAAAAACAAGCCCATCCAACATAACCCTCCAGCATCCATGGTTAAATTGTTAATCCCACTTACCATTAATAATAGTAGAATTCATCTATCTTGTTTGCTGATATTTGTTTGTTTATGCTCTTGGTGTATATAGCATTATGCACACTTTGCACTTAATATAGTTCTGTACTAAGACTTTGGGACAACCCTGTATTTAAAATAGGATTTATCCAGCCACTGCCATGATTCCAGTCTTTAATCTTATTATGTATTACATCTTTCAAAAGGAAGACCTAATAGTCAGTCTTATTTTCCAAATGTAGTGGCCTTATTTTAAAATTATGTTGGTAGTTGCACACAAAATCCAGTTGGCTTTATAAATGAGATTTCCACATTTTAAATGACATTATTCTTTCATGGACATGAGCTGTATATTCTAGCAATTATAACTAGAAAGAAAACTATTTTGTGTTTCCTGAATCTCTATAAGGATAAAATGCTTCCTTCATGCTTTTTCTGTTGCTCCAATCTGTATATTTACATTTTTTTTTCTTGAAATAGAACAGCACTTTACTGAGGTTGTACTAGGTGAGGAATTTCTCAGTATTGGTGTAGAACAGGTGTGCAGCTTAATATCCAGTGACAAATTAACAGTAGCATCAGAAGAAAAGGTAAGGTAATGTCTTCCTTATTTAGCCGTTATGATATGTAATAATATAGAGGTGTGCAATCTGTTTTAGATGCTAATGTTTAAAATTTGAGATTGAAATAGAGTGTTCTCTTCTTTTTTGATCTGAAACTCAGATGCTGTGACTTTTTTTGCCCAAAATATTCCAATATAAGAATGGTTGCAGTAAGGTCAGAAGTGTCTAACTTTGGCTTTGAAATAGTTTTAATGCAAAAGTTTTTACACACCTTTAAAATCATGGAACTACCGGTAGATTAGAAGGCGCATTGTTGAAATATTTATCCCTTTACAATATATCTTGATAGGAGGATATAGGAGAAAGATCTTTGAATGTTTTTTCCCTTTCACTTCATTCTGTTCAGATTTTTTTTTTTCCAATTGTGGCTGCCAAAGCAAAAATCTATGAAACTCAAAGAAAACCGTTTTATCTACATTATTATATAGTTGGTGATAATGCAGGAGACTCTTTTCTTGCTTGGAGGAAGAAAGGGGTCTCCTACATTAACTCCAACTATTAATAAACTGGGGGAAGATTCTAATATTTATCTCCTCAAGGGAAACCAATTGTGAAAAAAATAATCGGAATCAAACTGTATATGATACAAATACTGCTAAACATGTGAAAAAGCGTAAAAGTATACATACTGATAGGAATCCTTAGTTCCAGCTAATTCAGAAAAATAATTCATAGGGGAAATTAGATGTATTGTTCTTTGTAATGCCAAAACTGGCTAGTTATTGTTACATTTTAAAACATATTAATCTGGTCTAGATAAATTAAAACTTTATATAATCAATATGTCTTCACTTCTAAGAGATGAATGGGTGGAGACAAGGCAGTCCCAGCTGGCTGTTGCTAGAAATGTTCTTCCTCTCTTTCAGCTTGAATTATAAAATGAGCAAAATCTTAGCGTTCTATATCTATCTGTCAAGAAAACCATATGCAGAACTCATAACGTGTCTTTATTTCACATAAGGTATTCGAAGCAGTGATTGCTTGGGTTAACTATGACAAAGATGTGAGGCAAGAACTCATGGCACGTCTGATGGTACATGTTCGATTACCTTTGCTGTCAAAGGAATATTTGGTCCAGGTAATTAACCGGAGACATTTCATTCATGATCTTTTATTCCCTTGTTATATTGCAAGATAAAAGTTTGTGTAAAGGAAGAAACATAACAAAGCAAGGGTGAAATCCAACAGGTTCTGACAATTCTGGAGACCCGGTAGCGGAAATTTTGAGCAGTTTGGAGAACCAGGAAATACCACCTCTGGCTGGCCCAGAGTGTGGAGGGAATGGAGATTTTGCAGTATCTTTCCCTCAGGAGTGGGGTGGGAATGGAGATTTTGCAGTCTCCTTCCCCAGGAGTGGGATGGGAATGGAGATTGTGGGGTGTGAAAGGGGATTTTGCAGCATCCTTCCCCAGGAATGGGGTGGGAATGGAGATTTTGCAGTATCCTTCCCCTGGAGTGGGGAGGGAATGGAGATTTTGCAGTATCAGTCCCCTGCCATGCCCATCAAGCCACGCCCACAGAACCAGTAGTAAAAAAATTTGTATTTCACCACTGTAACAAAGGGTCTAGGCCATGGGTGTCAAACTCCCATCATCATGGCATCATGTGATATATCGGGACTTTTTTCTCCTTTGCTAAATGGGCGTGGCCAGAACATGACGCATCCAGCCCGTGGGTTGGGAATTTGATAGCCCTGATTTGGCCAACTTGCTGCAACCAACTCACCATAGCCAACTGACTGCACGACAATTCAATTGTTCTATTAATCATTTCATTTGGTTACTTTTACTATTGGTAACCGCATTTTCATTGATACTAGATAATTCTCTTGTATTTCTCTATTGACTTTCTTTATTTTATTATTACTGGCCACAGTTCTATTGAAAATTTACCTTGTGTATTTGTTGAATTGTCCCATGGCAAGTTGTCTTGTATCAAGTTGGCCACGAGTTGGCCCCAACAAGTTGATCCATTCCGGATAATAAAATCCCCCAAATTGGTTCTTTCTATAAAAGTTGGATCAATCTTTATAATCATCCTAGGCAACCTGTGCCTCATTGGGTCTTCGTTTAATAGATATCTCCTTATTGAAACAGAGAACCATACGTGAGAAAATAACCATATGTGAAAAAAATCAGTGAGAGGGGAGCAACTTCCAATTTCCTGTTGGCTTCCCCATTTAATTTCTTGAATGAGTGTTGGCAATCCTTCCTTCCTTCCTTCCTCCCTCCCTTCCTTCCTTCCTTCCCTCCCTCCCTCCCTCCCTCCCTCCTCCCTCCCCTCCCTCCCTCTGCTGTTTTTTCCTTCCCTACCTCCTCTCCCCTCTCCCTTTTTGCTACCCACCTACCTACATACCTACAATCTCACATTGATTCCATTATTGTGGAATATGCCCATTCTCAATTCAACACCGTCTTGAGGACCCATGAAGTAAATTTTAATAAATTTGGCTTATTTGTTTGGATCTGGCATGAAATGTCAATGTAATTTGCTCTTGATTACTCACAGAAGGATTCCATCCATTCCTCGTTGGAAGGACTTTGGCACAAAAGAGTGTCATTTGAAAGACGCAGTTGTATTGTCTGATGTTCTTCCGGAACTAAATTGCAAAGGGTTCATTATTGCTATATAAATTGAGGCGTTCATTAGACAGAGGTTGCAAATTGCCTATCCTGACCTTTTCCTTCAGACAGCAGAAATTGACAGATTTTCCAGGAAATACGAATGCACAATAGTAAAGGAAGACTTAAAACCATGGCACCAATATCAGGAGAAATATTGTGTTGTGTAAATTATGCATTTTGCTTCACTCTTTCCCTGTTTAGGTTTGTTGTTCAAAGAGGGTATTGTCCTGTTGAGGCCTGTCATTTCTTGATCATAATATACTCCCTCTCTTTTTTATATTCCCTCGGGATATAATTATAATTTTAATTTTAATGTTTTAATTTATTTTATTTTTACCAAATGATGTTGTCACCAGAGAACAGTTTAGAATCCCTATTGACTTCTCCACTGAGTTTAAAAGACAGTCAGAGACAGTTTCAAAATAGGGTCTGAAGACCTCCTAAGGGCTAGGATGGTACTAGTCTACCTGATCTCCAGTGACTGAAGGGAGCAGTCTACATTCAGTTACAGAGTAGGAAGCTAATAAATGAATAGAATGGGCAAGGACCATGGATAATGGCTAATGTATTTGACTGACACCAGAGAGATTCAGTTTCTACTCCATCTGCAGCCACAGCAACTCCCTTAATGACTTTAACCCAATCTACCTCATAAGGTTGTTGTGAGGAAATATAGGAGTAGTATATATAATTTTTGCATTCCTGGACAAAGATGGGGTATAGATAAACGTGCATGTTTGTGTGCAAGAGGAAGGGCAAATAAAGCAGGGAACATATCCAGCCTTTCTGACACAGTGAGTCACCTTTTTCCCCTGTAAAAGGGGGTGAAAATTTAGGTGCATCTTATACACTGAATGTAACCCTGCCCACCCACAGTCCCCCACCCTTTGGCCTCTGCCTCCCAGCAGTTTACCTCCTAGCAGCAAGAAGAAACAGCTCATTTCAGCTTCAGCACAGCCTAATTAGCACAAGCTGATTGGATCAGCCTCCCGACTCTCAGCTGTTTTGCTCTCAGCTGTTTTGTGCAGGCCTCTGCTGCTTGCTGCAAGAAGATAAATTGCTGGGAGCAGATATTTTTTTCTTGTGCTAATCAAGCTATGCTGAAAACAAAAATGAAAGTAAAGCAGGCTATTTGCTGTTTGCTGCAAGGAGGCAAAATTGCTGGGAGGCAGAGGCAGATTTCTTTTTCTTGTTTTCCTCACCAAAAAAGGTAGGCGCGTCTTATAGTCCGGAGTGTCTTATACTCTGAAAAATACGGTATATTGGTTCAAATATTGTTGCCCTATAATGCACCGTTTCACTCAGTTAATGGTAATGACGAGAGTTTTAATGGTATAGTGTATAGATTGGATTTGCAGGTTTGAGGGTTATATGAACTAAGGGCACCATAAACGGGATAGCTAAATTATATGAATATAAAATACAAAAAATTATAAAATAAATGTGATAATAAATAAAAAAGTCACAGTTCCCCAATCTGGACAAGTTCAGACATGCAAACTTCAGCTTTCAGAATTCCTTCGTCTCTCAAGGTGATAACTCTGGAAACTGAAGTCTGTACATCTAGAAGCTGCCCAGGCTGAAAAACACTGATCAATATTAATAAAAAAAAATCTTTATTATTCGTATAGAATATTTCAAAGAGTACTTCACAAATAAAAAGATACATAGATCAGATTGTCATTATCTCTAGTTTGTTTTCATTTAGCAATAATTGTTGGGAAAAATTATTTTAAAGTTTTCACTGAACCAATTCAAAACTAATAACTACATGGAAACTACATTCATGCAAATTAGTCAGTGTGTTCTTTCTTGCTAAGATTGCATCAATATGGCTAATTCACAGAGAGTTGAAGAAGAGATACTTGTTAAAAATAGCAATGCGTGTAAAGATTACCTAATTGAAGCAATGAAGTACCATTTGTTGCCACTTGAACAAAGAGCTTTGATGAAGTCCACACGAACAAAGTTAAGAACACCTTCCTGCCTTCCAAAGGTACATCTCACTTATATGTACTTCCTTTTCGAATTGCCTTTGCATTGTATGAAAAAAATGTATGTGATTTAAGTCAGGGGCTCTTTTTATTTTAAAATATGTATATAATTCGAATAATTGAAATGAAGTAGAAAATTATAGAATTGGAAGAAGCCATTATGTCAATAAGTCTTAATTTCCTGTTCAATTAAAGCATACTTAAATCAAGCTAGTAAAATTAATAAAGCAGCCAGAGAGTTTTGTCAATATTCAGGTGCATACAAAATGGCTCAGGGCCAGGCTATCTTCGAGACTGCCTCCTGCCGCATAGCTCCCAGCGACCGGTAAGATCCCACAGAGTTGGTCTCCTCCGGGTACCGTCAGCTAAACAATGATGGCTGGCAGGCCCGCGGGGAAGGGCCTTCTCTGTGGCTGCCCCAGCTCTCTGGAACCAGTTACCTCCTGAGGTCCGGACCATCCCCACCCTATTGGCCTTCCGAAAAGCAGTGAAGACCTGGCTTCTCCGGCAGGCCTGCGGCCGTTGATCTTGTTCTTGTGATCTGGCGAGATCCGGCCATGAATGGCGTGAATGAGTTTTTAATGTTTTTAATTTTTAAATGTTTTTTTATAATGATTTTTTAAAAATGTATTGTGAGCCGCCCTGAGTCTTCAGAGAGGAGCGGCATATAAATTGAATTATTAAATTAAATTAAATTAAATTAAATTAAATTAATTAAATTGATGCTGACTTGTGTCTACATTCTTGTTAACCTAGGCTAGGACTTCACCTTTTATTTAAGAAAATTTGAAAGCTGTTGTGTGGCATTAAACAGACTTAACTAGAGTTACAATTCATAACAATTCATAACAATTCAGAAACAACTCTCTTAACTAAGATGACTGCTGTAGGCAAAGGAAGATACCTTCTCATTTTTTCATTAGTGGGAATTGTTTGGGTATAAAGGTGAAGGTAAAGGTTCCCCTTGCACATATGTGCTAGTCATTCCCAACTCTAGGGGACAGTGCTCATCTCCGTTTCAAAGCCAAAGAGCCAGCGCTGTCCGGAGACGTCTCCGTGGTCATGTGGACGGCATGACTAAACGCCAAAGGCACACGGCACGCTGTTACCTTCCCACCAAAGGTGGTCCCTATTTTTCTACTTGCATTTATTTACATGTTTTTGAACTGCTAGGTTGGCAGAAGCTGGGACAAGTAATGGGAGCTCACCCCGTTATGCGGCACTAGGGATTCAAACCACTGAACTGCTGACCTTTTGATTGACAAGCTCAGCGTCTTAGCCGCTGAGCCATCATCTTTTTTCCAGGGACAAGTCAAAAAAGACTGCACTATATTCATATCTGCAGGGCTTTCCTTGAACTTTTTCAACCCATCCTGAGTAATGCTATTCCGAGAAGTGGAATGGTACTGTGGATAGGAATTTTTTTGTTCATTGTCAGAGACTGTTCAGTTTCTCTCTCCCCCCACCCCAATTAATGTGTATCTAAGTTTATGATGTTGCTTCTGTTAAAGGTGATGGTAGTGGTAGGAGGCCAAGCCCCAAAGGCTATCCGCAGTGTGGAGTGTTATGTTTTTAAAGAACACCGATGGCACCAAGTTGCTGAACTGCCTTCCAGAAGATGCAGGGCAGGTACCCCAACACTTTCAACTGATGCTTCCTGCATGCAAACTTAAATCTATGTCAGCTATTTCCTTTTTATTGTATGATATAATGTATTTTATTGATTAGTCAATTGACCATATCAGACAGGAGCACCAGTCACTGTAAAATGCAATAAAATGAGATCTGATACAGCAAAATAAGATAAAATAGCTAGGTAAAGGTAAAGGTTCCCCTCACACAGATGTGCCAGTCTTTCCTGACTCTAGGGGGCAATGCTCATCTCCGTTTCAAAGCTGAAGAGTCAGCGCTGTCTGAAGACGTCTCCGTGGTCATGTGGTCGGCATGACTAAATGCCAAAGGGACACGGAATGCTGTTACCTTCCCACCAAAAATGGGAATATTTTTCTACTTTCATTTTTTATGTGCTTTCGAACTGCTAGGTTAGCAGAAGCTGGGACAAGGAACGGGAGCTCACCCCGTTATGCAGCACTAGGGATTTGAACTGCTGAACTGCAAATTCTATACATAAAGAAAAGGGAGGGGAACTTTAGTGTGAGACCATTTCAATGCATTCAAGTTGATTTTATTAAACTATCTCAAGTGAGGAAACATAAATATTTATAGTGGGCCACTTGACTGGATGAGTTGAGGCTTATCCAGCCATGAGAGCCACTGCAGTAGTAGTCACCAAAATTATATTAGAATAGATTATACCTAGATATGGAGTAGTAGAAGCTATAGACAACAACCAGGGACTCATTTTACTGCAAAAGGGCTTCAATCAATCATGGAGGCAGTGGGAATTCAGTGGGAATGTCATGTTCCGTGGAATGCAAAATTGTCAATGCCGTGAGCCAAATCTTTACCCTTGCCCTTGCCTTCTGAAATGATCTTTGGATTTCCACACTTGGACAGAATGGGGGAAATTCCACAATATGAAACTAAAGATATGTCTGTAAAGAACTTTATACTTGGCCTCTCCTCTTCTTTATCTTGCCTCAGAAATGAAGGACTACTAGGTCAAACCCTACCTCTCGATTTTGGTCATATGTTCCAGCCTGGTGATGGGGTCCTGATAAAATCTGACATGTGGAAAAACTTAGCCAAGCCTGGGACAGTTCCTGCCAAATCCTGCTGACCACTGAAACAGCAATCCAAACTAAAGACAAAGGGTGGAACCACTACACGTGTGTAAAAGGACCAGTGGAAGAACTTAAAGAGTGGAAGTTATTCCTGTAGAAGACTTGCTGAGAATAAACATTTCCAAAAACTGATGTAGTCATTGTGATTTTTCTCATTGCAAGAGTAGCAACCTTTTGGTCTTTCCGACCTGAGTAGTGGCCTATGTTAGTCCATCTGAAGATCCCAAAAGAAGCTGCGCAACTTCGCACTCTACAGATTGTGTTAGTTCTGTGATTGTAACTGTATCACTGAATGTTGTTGTTATTATTGTTGTGATTGTGAACTGATATATGTCTGTGGGGAATAGTAGGACACTGTGATTGTCGAAATGTGCAAGGGATTGCTCCCCATAGAAACTCTATTCCTATATATGTCCTACACCGGAGGATTGGGGCATTGAATCAGATCAACCTGACCTGATCACAGTAGTCCTAGGAGATAGTGTTATCATAATCCCTGACAATATAAAATATATTGATTTAATGCAATGGTTCAATATTTGGCAATAATTTTCTTATGCATAGGACTAATAGAAGGAGAATATCATGCAATGATATATGTGAAACATACTACAAGCAAAGGTGTTTTCTTCGCTTATTGTCACCTTTCAGTCTGGAATTATCTAGACACAACCTAATAACCATTTGAAAATATAATTAGAAAGGGTGGATGATGGACGAATGTGGTAACTCTTAATTGGCATGCTCCAGATGGCTTATATTGGATATGTGGAAAGTTTGCCTATATGCAATTGCCTAGGCGATGGTATGAAGCATGTATATTAGGAACTGTGAAACCTAGTTTTTTCTACTGTCCATACAACAAGGTAAAAGACTAGGTGTACCTGTTTATGAGAAAGTAGGCCCAGAGATGTAAGAGAATGTTGAGAATGGAAGGATCATGTATGGCCTAATTCAGAAAGAATAATTCAGATATATGGACCAGCCACCTGGGCAGAAGATGGTATGTATGGTTGTAGAACTCCCATTTATATGCTGTTTAGAATTATAAGGTTATAGACTGTGCTTAAATTTAATAGCTAAACAGCACACTGTTTAAAACAGCGATATCTCAGAATATGCTTTACACTATTTGTTAGCAAAAGTACTGTAGTAGGTGTGTGTGGAAAATTTAATCTCACAAATTTTGTTTACAAAATTTATGATCAGGGAAAAGCTCTACAGGGCAAAACTGCCAAAGTGGAGAAGGTCGCACACATCCCAGTACACACTTGGACTGGGGCAGTTGACTTCACCTGGTTTGGCAGTCCCTTCTCTTATTGGAAAAGGATTGGATGTCTAGTGTTGTTAACCTTTGGAGGTCTCCTCCTCCTCCTCTGTTTCATCCCTTTAATCCAACGCATAGTGTCTTCTACCTCTCCCAATAAACCGGCAAATATCATGGTCCTCCAGACTGTCCCCATACACCTCTAGTTCACCATTGACAGGACATATCCTGTTCAAAATAAAAAAGGGAGGAATGTAGAGGCATAATAGTAGAATAGGTAGAATTACTGGGACATAATAATAACTTGCTGTTTTGCAAGAATTCTTCTGTAAGAATTGCTTTGCTAAGAATTGGAATTGCCTCAGCCATTTACTTCTACCAGTGATCTAACTTCTGTTATCTTGTTATCTTGTTTTTCTGTACAATTCTGCACCTGGTGGATATCTCAAGAAGCGGGGTTGCTAAGTATCCAGACCAGTGGTAAAATCTAAAAATTTTCGCTACCGGTTCTGTGGGCATGGTTTGGTGGCCATGTGACTGGTGGGCGTGGCCAACTTGACATCACTATCTGGATCCATTCCAGTCGGGCTTCAGGCCCGGGTACAGCACGGAAACGGCATTGGTTGCGTTGGTTGATGATCTCTGGAGGGCTCGGGACAGGGGTTGTTCTTCTGTCCTAGTCCTATTAGACCTCTCAGCGGCTTTTGATACCATCAACCATGGTATCATGCTGCACCGGCTAGAGGAGTTAGGGGTGGGGGGCACTGTCCTACGGTGGTTTTCCTCCTTTTTCTCTGACCAGTCGCAGTCCATGTTGACAGGGGGGCAGAGGTCAACCCCGGGGCCCCTTGTATGTGGGGTGCCACAAGGGTCGGTCCTCTCGTCCCTTCTGTTCAACATTTATGTGAACCCGCTGGCTGAGATCATCCATGGTTTCGGGGTGAATTACCATCAGTATGCTGACGACACTCAGCTGTACATCTCTACCCCGGACCACCCCAATGATGCCCTTGAAGCGATGTCCCGTTGCCTGGAAGCTGTGCGGATCTGGATGGGGAGAAACAGACTCAGGCTCAACCCATCCAAGACTGAGTGGCTGTGGTTTCCGACATCCCGATATAGTGTCAGTTGGTGCCATCACTGACTATTGGGGGCGAGTCATTGGCCCCCACGGAGAGGGCTTGCAACTTGGGTGTCCTCCTGGACTCACGGCTGTCTTTGGAAGAGCACTTGACGGCTGTGGCCAGGGGGACTTTTTATCAGGTTCGCCTGATTTGCCAGTTGCATCCCTTTCTGGATCGGGACTCGTTAAATACGGTCACTCATGCTCTCGTTACTTCCTGTCTGGACTACTGCAATGCTCTCTACATGGGGCTCCCCTTGAGCACCCGGAGGCTTCATCTGGTCCAGAATGCGGCTGCGCGGGTGGTTATGGGAGCGGCGTGGCGCTCCCATGTGACCCCCCCACCTGCGCGAGCTGCACTGGCTCCCGGTGGTCTTCCGAGTGCGCTTCAAGGTTTTGGTTACCACCTTTAGAGCACTTCATGGCATCGGACCGGGGTATTTACGAGACTGCCTTCTGCTACCAATAGCCTCTCACCGACCAGTACACTCCCATAGAGAGGGGCTTCTCAGGGTGCCGTCGGCCAAACAGTGTCGACTGGTGGCCCCCAGGGGGAGAGCCTTCTCTGTGGGGGCACCTACCATCTGGAACGAGCTCCCCCCGGAGATACGGAGGATCCCGGATCTGCGCACGTTTTGTTGTGCTCTCAAAACATTTTTATTTCAGCAGGCTGGCCTGGCCTAACTCTCCCTTTTAAATTTTTAAATCGTTTAATTTGTTTTATAAATTGGGTGTTTTAAATTTTTGGCCAAAATATTTAATAATTTTAATGGACTTTTAATGTTTGTATTATCTGTATTTTATCTTGGCTGTTCACCGCCCTGAGTTCTCCTGGAGTAGGGCGGTATAGAAATTTGATAAATAAATAAATAAATCACTCACAACACTCACTGTTAGAGCCAGGAGCTGCACATTCTGAAGCACATTCTGCCCTTCTGAAGCCCCCAACACTTTCAGTTTCCCTCCGCCAAATGGCTTGACTGCCCAAGTGAACCTTGGAGCCTTTTCTTGCCCTGCTCTCCATCCCGGAGGGTCGCACATCCCTCACGCCAATCCTCCATACAAACTGCCATCCCCATTTCTGCAAAGGCAGAGCCCCCCTTGAAGGGTTATCGAAAGAGGGGAGAGGGATGCTGCAGAAAAGGCCATCTTCCGGCGCTCCTGTTGAGTAGGCAAGCGGGTGGGGCCAGGGCCACCAGGGATGATTGCTATTGGCTCAGCGAACCAATGCCAATTATCACTACTGGTTTGTCCAAATCAGTACAAACCAGTAGGATTTCACTCCTGACCCAACCCCTTGGTTGCTAAGCACTCAACCCCCCTGTTCCTTGCTGCACTGCCAAAGGAAGGCATGGGCCAAGGGGCCAGAATTGGGTATTAAGCTAATGCCTCTGAAGGTATAAAAGGACGCCATACCTTCCCCAAAGTGTGGTTATTCCTTACATGCATTGTTTCCAGGGGTGGGTTCTACTTACCTCCGCTACCGGTTCATAGTGGGAGCACAGGTGCGAGGCTTCTGAGCATGCACAGATCATTCATGAAGATATTTGGGCGGAGCCTCCCACTGCCATTACTACCGGTTTACAGGAACCAGACCGAACCGGGAGCAACCCACTGCTGATTGTATCTGTATGTTCTTGATATTTCAATCATAATGACAACAGAAACTACCCAAATGACCCTGATCACAAGTTTACATACCCTGGTGATTGTGGCCGGATAACATGCACACAGGTTGACATAAAGGGGTGTGAATGGCTATTAAAGGTAACCATCCTGTGATCTGTTTGCATGTAATTAGTGTGTGTGTATAAAAGATCAATGAGTTTCTGACCTCCTGACAGACCTGACAGACTGCATCCTTCATCCAGTGCTACACTGACGTTTCTGGATTCTGAGTCATGGGGAAAGCAAAAGAATTGTCAAAGGATCTGCAGGAAAAGGTAGTTGAACTGTATAAAACAGGAAAGGGATATAAAAAGATATCCAAGGAATTGAGAATGCCAATCAGCAGTGTTCAAACTAATCAAAAAGTGGAAAATGAGGGGTCCTGTTGAAACCAAACCACGGTCAGGTAGACCAACTAAACTATCAGCCACAACTGCCAGGAAAATTGTTTGGGATGCAAAAAAAACCCCACAAGGCCTATGATGAAAAGTACACCATTCCTACTGCGAAACACAGAGGTGGATTGCTGCTGTTTTGGAGATGTGTGAGCTACAAAGGCACAGGAAATTTGGTCAGAATTGATGGCATGATGAATGCAGTATGTTATCAAAAGATACTGGAGGACAATTTGCATTCATCAGCCCGGAAGCTGTGTATGGGACGCATTCATACCAGCGTTTGCCGGATTGCTTTAATCCATACAAACTTTTGTTCAGTAACCAAGTTTCATTCCTATTTGTGTTTTGGCTATGAGGAGCTCTTACATATATTTCTTTATCAAGTTTTGCATGTAGGTATGCAGTTTGTATGTCATATTGAAAGACTTCAAGATTAAGGGCTGATGCTATTACTAAAGCTGTCTTGACACTTTCAGTTCTTACAGTGGGGGAGTATGTGTCGGTATAATCCTCAGGATATTTTTGAGCATAGCCCTGTGCAACTAGTCTTGCTTTATATAATGGATTGCCTTCTTCCAGATTTTTAATTTTAAATATCCACCTAGTGCCAATAATTGTTTTGTCTTTTGGAACTGGTGTTGGAGTGAATACATTTAGTTCTCGCAGACTGTCCATTTCTTTGGCCATGGCTAATTCCCATTTTTTTCTTTCTTCTATGGGGAGTTTTAATACTTCCTCGTATGTATTGGGTGTTGATGTATTATCATTTATGTGCATTATATAATCCTTATATTTATTTGGTGTTTGATTCCTGTTACATCTAACTGTTCTCTCTGGTCTGCTATCGTTATCGTGTAAATATCTTGCTTCTTTTTTTGTTAATGAATCTGTTTTGATTTTGGGACAATTTCCTATCCATGTTTTATTGTTGCTCTCTTGTGTATTGTGGTCATGTTCTTCTCTTTCTGTCTTATCATGATTATCAATGTTTGATTTTGTACTTGGAAAAATCTCATTAAGATGTATCTTAGACCAATTGGCCTGTTCGTGAAATACAGCTGTTCTAGAAATTATGAATTTATTGTTATTGTCAATAAATCTGTATCCTTTTGTGCCAGTTTCATATCCCATGAATCTGAGCCTTCTGGGTACATTATCCCCCTTACGTCTCAATTGTTTTGGTATATGTACGTCTGCTGTAACACCAAATACATGCATGTAGGCTATTTTTGGTTTTTTATTATATACTAATTCATATGGTGTTTTATTTATGACACTAGACCAAATTCTGTTTAGGGTATAATTAGAATATAATAGAGCTTCCGACCAAAATTGTTTGCCTAAACCAGCATCTTCTAATGTGCATCTAATCATGGTTTGTAATGTTGAGTTCTTTCGTTCTACCACTCCATTTTGAAATGCAGAGAAAGGGCTAGAGGTGAAGTGTAACATTCCTTTGTCTTTTAGCCATTGGGAGAATTCTTTTGACATGAATTCAGATCCCCTGTCTGTCATGATTTGCTTTATTTTTACATTGTGTTGTGTTTCTACACGTTTATAAAATTCTTTAAACTTTTGAAATGTTTCATCTTTGTGTTTCAAAGTATAGACAAATCCATAACGACTATAGTCGTCTACAATAGTAAGGAAATATCATTTTTTATATGTAATTGATGGGGTCAATGGACCAACTAGGTCCATATGTACCAGGTTAAAGACATGATTTGATGATCTTGTTGCCTTCTTTGGTCTGGGTTTAGTTCTGAGTTTTGAGGACTTACATACTGAACATTCTAAATAATTTTTACAATCTTTTATTTTAACACCTTCAGCATGTTCAACCATTTTTTGTATTACAGGAAAACTAGCATGTCCTAATTTTCTGTGTAATATATGTGCACATTCATCATGAATTGGTTTTCCAATTATTGGTCTTTTGTTAATATGTGTATCTTTAATTGATGTGTTTTCATGGTTATGATTTGTTTCATGTTCCTCGTTGTTACTGTCACTGTCATTTTCATTTTCTATGCTATTGTCATCTTCCATGTTTGAATCAATGTTGTGTAGCCATCTTTCTTCAGTGACTAAGTATGGTAGATCTCCTTTGATAACTATATTGCCTAAGTTTGTTTTGTTTTTCTCTAGAGATGCTTTTCCTTTTGAGAACACTATATTTATGTTAGAGTCTCTTCTCAACTTTATTGCACTAAGAATGTTATGGGGTATTTCAGGTATTAATAGAACCCCCTCTAGTTTCCCTAGACCGGGTAAATTTTCATTTCCCCTTCCAATGACTTGAACTTCTTCTTGGTTGGCTACTTTAATTACAAATTTATCTTCTGTGAAAGAAGATAATATTTTCTTATCATGTGTTGTATGATTTGTTGCCCCAGAATCAATGAGCCAGGCATTATCTTTTGGGTTTTGATTTTTGCTTATGTTATACTTATCTAATCCATTTAATGATCCAGACTTTCTCTCTCTTGAGTTATCTCTGCCCCCTCTACGTTCTCTGAAATTAGGTGAGTTTCTATATCTGTACCTGTCAATAGATGATTGTCTGTTATGGTATCTGTTTCTATTGTCATGGTTTTGTCTTTCTCTAAGGAATTTTGGACAATCTTTTTTATAGTGTTCTTTGGACCCACAATTATAACATTCAATTGGTTCTTGATGCCTGTCTTGAAATACTACCCTTTTGGTCTGTCTGTGTTCTTTGTGTGTGCTGTAGCGGCTTCTCCTTCAGCTATTAGTCTATTTGATAAACTCTCTATAGATAGGTATCCTAGATTAATTGTGTCCAAATGTGATATGTAATTATCCCATGATGAGTCTAATGAATTAATGATAACGCTTTTCATTGTCTGATCAGATATTATTTCTCCCCTTAAATGAAGCTCTGCTCTAATTGCGTTTAGTGATAGTAAATGCTCACTTACAGTAATCCCAGGTTTTATCCTGGCTGAGCAGAAACTTTTAGACATTCTCGTTGTGGTTGCTACACTTTTACTATGAAACAATTTAAACATACAATGAATTATTTCTGAGACAGTTAGATTCTGCTTAATACTATGATAGATAGCAGGAGATATGCTAGATATTAGCAAATAGAATGCTCTGTGATGCAGGCAGTCCAATTTTAGGGTCCATGGTCTTTTGGGAGGGTTAGTTATGAAAAATAATAAATTCTCTTTTAAGAAAACAACCTGGAGCTGTTGACTCCACTCCTGTAAATTAATACTGTCTATTCTCAATTTTGGGAAATCACTAGGCAAGTTTCCAATGTTATTTGTTGCATTACTTACAACTGGAGGCTGTCCATGATCTTGTAAATGTTGATAGTTGCAGAACGGTGTAGGTATGCTAGAGATCAGTCTGAATGGTTCTCTCTGTTCTTCACTGTCTCTATATTCGTCTGCGTGAGTTCGCGCATGCGTGTTGCTCATTTTGTTTCTGAAGCTGTCGGGAGAGGTTCTCGTCGCTGTAGCTCCCTCGTAGTGCTCTTCTTCTGACGATTCGCTTTCTGGCTCGGCTTTTGGTGTCCAGGTGGGGATCGGAGCTTGCTTCGTTCTGTCGTAGTCGTCTCGGTTGAGGCCTCTGGCTCCCGGGATCGTTTGCGGTGTGGGTGAGTACTTGCAGGGTCCCCTGGGTTCGGGCGTCAGTGCTCTCGTCGTTTGGGCTGGAGTGGATGGAAGTAGGGACGCTTGTCTGCTTGCTTCTGTGTCCTTGGATTGAGTAATTTGCTCTTTCTTCGTTATTTGATTTACAGTCTTTGGTACTTTCGCTGATTTTTTTGTGATTTTCAGATTCGGACCGAAGGCTGTGAAGAGTGTTCTCATAGCTGTTTCGATTTGTATTTCAGTTGGCATTTCTTCGGTGTCTGTATCAGATTCTTCTGAAAAATAAGATTTCTCCTTTTTATTCTTTATGCTGGGTAAAGTCTTTCGCGCCAGCCATTTTGAATTCTGTCCTTTGATTGGTTCTGAACTAGCCATTTTGGTGGGCTGGCTAATCCAAGATGGCTGCCATTCAAAATTTTGCGCAGAACTGTTAGTCTTCCTCTCGGTTATGTTTTCATCTGTAGGTGATTTGCTCACCATTTTGGGTTCTTTAGGCTCCGGTGTGTTGATGTGCTTTTCTCTCGCTGCTCCGTTGTCTTTTATAATGTCTTGGAGGTTCGCGATGAGATTTTTGTCATCTTTACGGTTCTTCAGCAGTCTTAATATTTCTGATCTGAGCGTATCGTTTTCTGTCTCGCTCTCTTCTTGATCATCGGATTCATCGATTACCTCTTCTTTGTCTGTGGTGTAGTTTTCAGGTTCTCTTGTTGTTTCAGTCGTGGATTCATCGATCATTTCTTGATCTGTTTCTATCTCTTTATTGTGTGCCCTGGTGTTGGGTCTTTCTCTCTTTTCTTTGGAGTTTTCTTTCTTTGGCATGTTTGTTTCTTATTGAGTCAGCCAACCATCCTCTGCTACCAGATTGTTGCAATAATTCGAGGATCAGACTCAATGAAGGATTCAGAAAAAGTAGTATTCAAACAAAGTATTATTTATTTACAGTAGGCATTCTATATTCTCTGGATGATTGCAGATAGAAGCGAGAAGGAGGAGCATGTATGCTCTTTTATATCAATAAGGCGGAGTTAGGGGTAGGAGTGGTTACATATGAATACATTAAGGAAGGGAGAATAAATTAGCCCTTGGTGTACTATATACATACATTTCCTATATTTGAGAATAAGGCATTTCCCTGTGACACAGACATCTGCGAGGATCTCCGGGCTTCACACACAATCCCACGGTCCTTTAAAGGACCTTTTAAGTACCAAAATATATCTATAAAAGATACATTAAGATAAGAAAGAGAAAATGTATAAATATGGATCACTGATGCGAAGATGTTGAAAAGAAGATGTAAATATCTGTTTTTGTTTGTTTTTTAAAAAAACTGTTTAATAAAAATATTTTTTTAAAAAAAATATCAAAATGTTTTGTTTCCCCAGGTAGCTTAAGCTATTCATTTTTACTGTATTTATGTCAGTGAAAGCCTGCATTCCTTAACCGGGTTCTATCAAATATCGTTTTCATTAAACAAAACACAACAGAGCAGGAAACTCTTGCGGTTTCCGTGATAACCACCCCTGCTACAGTATCCCGCCTATCCTCATTGGTGAAGTGATGTCCACTATCGGCTGCCCCAAGAAACCTACCCATCCTCACTCCATTCCTTCCTCCAATTATAATCCGCGGCCTCCGTGTGTTGTCGAGCGAGCGCACGCCTGATCGTGACGACATCTCGCGCTTTAGCCAATCAGAGCAGCGCAAGCCTTAATTCCCGGAAAGCTTCTTTCTGAAGAGCTCGCGCTGAGGACGAATTTGCTTTTTCCCCCTTCCCTCCACCGGAGCTTTGCGGAGAGAGCTGCGCCAGGTAAGCGAACCGGAGCCATCGCTCTAGTGTGACTGTGTGGTTGTGTGGACCTGTGCCTTTCTTGCCTTTCCGGCCTTTCTGCAGCGCAATGAACCGGTCTCATCATGCGGAGGGTGGAAATGCAGGAAGAGGCACTTTCCCGAAGTGAACTCATTGCCTTTCAGTATGTTAGCCTATTAAACATCCCCAAAGAATGACAAATCCCCTCCGCATGTTTATTTGTGTGTGCTTTGCTTCTTTCCCCTTTTATTAGTGGGTGTGTTTGCGGGGGAGGGAGGGGTGGATATCGTTTTAAGTAATTTCTAATGCATCTCCGTCAGAAACAAAGCAGATTTCTGAATTAGGGAGGGAGATTTGTTTCTTGCAGATGAGGGGATCATTGAAAGGTACTTCTCCAACAGATGATACATTTACTCATAATGGTTGCAAAAGAAGGAAACATCTGAATAAAGATAACTTGGTCCTGGACTTTTCTCCAAGGCACTCAAGGCAATGTATCTGTCCCCCCCCACCCAATGATTTTTTCACAAAGGTCCAGTGCAGATCAGGGTTAATGAATGGCTTAAAATGGTTTCTATCAAATATTCTAGACAAACATTGCCCCAAAACGATGTTCTTTTTAGTTGTAGCAGTTAGCAATTAGAACTGCATCACAATACTTCTGGAAAGCAAAAGGTAGAATAAATCAGCTGTCCCATATTATCTCTCTCATGCAAAATGTCTTTACTGGTGATTATATTAAATTACATAAATTACACAAATCTTAACTCCATTCATAATATTCACAGATATTCCTTCTTGATCAAATATATGTAAACACAATTTAGAGTTAAGATTTGTGTACTGTTAGAACGACGTTGAATTGTACAAATATGGATGTATTTTAGTTACAGATGTATCTGTATTTGTATTTTAATATTTTAAATTTAATAAAGGTTTTTTGAAAATTAAAAAAAAATACCTAAATTAAAATAAACCTGGATAAACTCAGATTTCTGAGGCAGCTAATTACTTTTATCATGATTCAAGTGAAGCCATCATCAAATTACATCCATCTGTATCTAGAAATCCATTACAATTATTCATCTAAAACCTTTTGGGTTCTACATGTGTGTTTTTACAGACACCTGATATGAGACCATAGTCAAAATGTAAATCATATCCATATGCTCAGAATGGGGACAATTATGAATCTCATTTTTTGTGGAATTTTTACATGGACTCTAGATGAAATGCTCTCAAAATGTAACTGCAAATTTAAGTTCTAGCAATCGCAAACCTGCCTTTATAGTGTGTGCTGTAATATAGAATAAAAATATTAATATTGCACTGCTGTTTAAGTCTTACCATTTATCGAGTTCTCTCAATTTGACATTTTACAGATTCATAGAAACTTTGTTAAGAAACTGTCAGTGTGATGTGCCAGAACTGAACGATGGCGAATAACAATAGTTCTGAGATACTGCATTCCGCCTACCTTGCTATAGAATACATTGACTCTTTGCTGCCTGAGAATCCACTACAACAACCACTTAAAAATGCTTGGACCTCTATGCTGGACAATTACACTAAATTCCAGATTGCAACTTGGGGTTCACTTCTTGCTCATGAACTTTCCTATTTTTTAATATGCTTACCTGGATTTGTATTTCAGTTTATACCTTATATGCAAAAATATAAAATACAGCAGGTAAGATGGAATTTTTAAAGGAAAGAGAGCACAATGTTAATCTATAGTGCTAAAACATTAGCAGGAGTTTGGTAGCACTTTATATAGCTAAGAATTGCTATTAAAATGTATAAATGTTTACGATATGCAACTCACTTTATCATACTAATGTAGGATTTAAATTGGGGTGAGAATGGAGTAAGGAGAGCAAGACCATTGGTTAGGGAAATGCAGTGTAAAATAGATTACTATTATATCAGTTAGAATTTGTATTATGTTAAAAACATTATGTTTGTTGAGATGTTCTGAGATTGCTAAAACTTTTGGGAGATATGTCACTCCATCCATCTGAGTGACTTTGGAACTGTCATTCTCTCTCAACCCAACCATCTGCCAGGGTTGTGGAGAGAATAGGAGGAAAGAATTTTAAGTATGTTTTGTCTTCAGCCACTTGTAAAAAGGGGGGATAAAAATAAATAAATAACATGCAAGTTCAGCAACCTCTCATTCAGTGGTGGAGTTAAAGTCCTGTTTTTCCAAAACTGGCACGTTGAGATATGCCATAAAATGTCCAAAAAGTTGAAATCATTTTTTTTTTCTTGTTTTGAGTTCTGGTGTCAAATGTGTTCATTGATTTTTTTGTGCAAAGTTTGTTTCATTTGTCCTATGGAAAAATCCAAAGGGAAATTCCTGGTAGATGGTGGCATGAATCACATTAGAGAAGGACCATGTGAAGGCACCTCTAATTGTGTGTGTGGCTTGTGATGATGATGGAGCAAAATAGACATGAGTTTATTGTAGGATTTGGTTCCATATTAGCATTTTTTTTCTTATTGATACTGTTGATTGGAGAATTTGTTTAGATTGGGTGGCTATATGCAAGTATGCGCCTGCCACCCAATTGTCTGAGATAATGCAGTGTCTTTGTCTAGCTGTAGCTTATTAATAATGTGTTTCAGTAGTTTGAACTGTGAGCTGTAAATGACTAGGTAGTGTTATGTTGTTCTGTTTCTGATGCCTATTTTTTACTAGCTGCTCCCCAGGAATTGATCTGGCCCTATTGCTTTCTTCTAAACGATCCATTGTTCTATGGATAGTTTCGTCTCCTGAATGCTTGGTTTAATTCCACCTGTTAAGCATTTCTGTTAAGTGGATCAGAACAAATGTGGTTTTTTGTAGAGCCTGGCTAGAACTAAGGAGAAATTTCCTAACAGTGAGAACAATTAACCTGTGGAGCAACTTGCCTCCAGAAGTTGTAAATGCTGAAACACTGGAAGTTTTTAAGAAGAGATTGGACAACCATTTGTCTGAAGTGGTATAGGGCCTCCAGCTTGAGCAGGGGCTTGGCTAAAAGACCTCCAAGGTCCCTTCTAACTCTGTTATTCTATTCTGTTATTCAGACTGTAGGTTATTTCATTCCTTTAGGAATGATATGTTGTTTGTGTTTAGTTAGAAAAAATATCTGTTCCTGTGCCAGTTTTAACCTTTGTTAACACACTAACTTTGTTAGTGAAATATCAGAAACTTTCTGATAGCTGTTTTTGTGTCATTAAATTTCAAATGTCATTGAAGTTCATTTCTTTAAATGCCCAGAGTGACTACATTTAGGATTTGAATTGGAATGAGGGAGAATGAAGGGAGAGGAAAGATTGTTACACAGATGCTGTTAGGCTCAGCTTGTAGCTTACTCCTAACTTGTTGGTCAGGCAATATATCTGTTTCTTTAAGAAACAACTGAGCCACGTAATCAGGGTTTGCTGAACCCTGTAATTAGGCTACAGTGCATAAATAAGCAGCGCAGAGAAGCGTTCTTTGTTCCTGATTGTTCCTGTTACTTCCTGCATTTTTCTGCTGATTGGTGTTAGACTGAATTGTTATATGGTACTGTATATCGAGAGTTACTAAAGTCTGTTTGCTTTGGTAAGGGAAGATACTTACTGGACTGATATTACTGTTTATGACTTTGGACTGTTTTACCTACACCGAGACTGCTTATTATCTTGTATATAAAGTATTTTTCTCACACGAGCTACACGTTTATCTCCTTCCCTGTGTGTTTCTGCTCTGCTCGTTGCACAAGCAACAAATACTTTTTACACATACCCTAACAGATGCAAACTACATATAAAACAAATTACAATTTAAAATTACATATAATTACATTTATAGTATGTTAAAAGCCTTTGTGGTTGTTGAGTGTCCTGGGAGGTTAAAATGATCTGATACTTCTTTGTCCTTATTGTGAGGTGTCCTAATGTGAAATTTGTGTCTATTGGCTCTTTTGCAAAAAATTGGTATCAAATTTCAGTTTTATCTGGTAGTATTGAAAGAAATGAATAAAAAGGACTTGAAACTCTGATGATTTACATTAAATTAAATTTACCTACTGGCAGGGTGGATTTGATTTAAATCGAGTTGATTTAAATCACAATTTAAATCATGATTCAAATCACTAGTAAAAAGGCTTGATTTAAATCAACTCGATTTAAATCATAATTTTTAAAGAGCAACTATCATCTCTGCTACTCCTTTGACCCACTGTTAACTCACCGATAGTCCCAGTGTTGCAGAATATACAGCCTCATGCTACATAACTAAGCTCCATTTCATGCTGAATAAACTAAATTATTTATGTATCTTAAATAGAAAACTATCTTACGATAGATTTTTACCCCAAAAGTTTTTTATTAAAATAAATTCGATAAAAATCAAAAAAATCCGATTTAAATAAAAAAATCTGATTTTTTTGATTTTTTTAAAAAAAATCATTGATTTTTATCTACCCTGCCTACTGGGGTATTATTTGGCTACTCTTAACTACAAAGATCTATTCAAAGATATGCTGAGATGCAGTAAATGCTAAACTTCAGTATTTACACTCAACAAATTGTGAAAATATAACTTTTAAAAAATCATGAAAACAAAGAGCTTTTCTGTCAGGCTTAGAGCTAATCACTTGAAAAACCTGTTGTTAATGTGTCTGCAAATTATTTGATGGAAGAAGACTAAAGCCTTTATGAAATTCATGAAATATCATGAAATTACGGGGCGTCTTTTAACCAGCAGCCATATACATAGCTCTTGCCTACAGAAAACTTTATTTAAAGCAGAACTTTAACTAGATTTATAACTTAAAGTAGTTGATTTATAACTTATATAATGTGTGAATTATTTATTGAATCTTCACTAATATTTGTATTGACTAAAGTACATCAGAAGAAATCTTACCTGAATTTATTAATCTCAGTGCAGGACAAATAAAATCAAAATTAAAAATAATCAGAGAACAGTTCTCTAATTTTTTAAAAAATCAGATGGTTCATATTCAAATCACCTCATTTCAAGAATACACATTTTGCAGTGTAATATTTGAACTCAAGTTAAGCAGCTTACTTTGCTGCAGTCCTATCCATACTTATGGAGAAAATACCATTGAACATAATGACATAATGTTTGTAAGTAAACTTGCCTAAGATTGTATTCTTAATTAAGAGAATCACTATGAATGGGCAGTAATTTTCCTATCTCAGTAATTGGAATAAATGGGCATGTGGGGCAGAGGGCAAGGACAAAATTGTATAATCTCAAATATTTACATGTACTGTAGGAGATATTGCAACAGAAGTCCAGAATATGTTGTGATATGTTTTATGTTAGCGTTATTATAGTTTGGAAGAGAGCCTGTAGGAAAAATGTAATCAGTTTGCTATATGCACTATTTAATTATTTTTGTTTATTTGCCGCTCTTATAGGATAAACCAGAAACATGGACAGGACAATGGAAATGTTTCAAACAACTTATGTTCAATCAGTTTTTTATTCAGCTGCCTCTCATATGTGGTACCTATTATTTCACAGAATATTTCAATATTCCTTATAACTGGGAAAAGATGCCAAGATGGTAAGTAATATTCAATTATTTGTCATTATTTGTTTGATAAAAATACATATTTCGACACATTAAAAATACTGATATGCTGATAAAGGACTGGATTTGGGAGAAATTTCTAGAAGTTTGACCAAAAATGTTTTTGAATCTTTGGTTCAGTAATTTCAAATTTATTAAAAACTAGAGAATGCTGTGTCCTAGATGAAAGGGGCAGATGGGGGGAAGGAGGGAAGGAAGGTTGTCAGAGGCTTCTGAGGGACTGAAAATGCTTTTAAGGCAATTGAAAATAAGCACAGACTGTCAACACAATTGTTAATACAGATGGACATTATGCTTTTTAAAACTGAAAGCTTCTACAGTAAGCACAATATAAACATGAATAAAGAGTTGTTGTTAATTCTTTTTTTTTAAAAAAAATATAAGCCTTAAAATCAAATGAACAATACCTTCTGTACTAAATCTAAATTCATCATTGAGTCTTCAGAGAAAGGCGGCATACAAGTTGAACAAATAAATAAATAAAATCATCCATTTAAATAAAGAATTTTGCTTTCAGTCAGCTTCCCAAAAGTTTTCATTATGACTAGGAATAAATGCAACAGATGTGTGGTAAAGCAAACAAAAGCCTGGTTCTTATATTCTTACATTACATGAGAGAAGTGCCTTTCTTCCCTCTACTCCCATGCCCATCATCCCTGCGTTCTCCCTTCCCCCTCCCATGCACTCCTCTTTCCCGCTCTGTCTATGATCCTGGCACTTTGCCCCAAATCCATCATGCACTTCCCCATTGGTCCACTGGAGGGCGAATGTCACAGCTGGCTTTCTAGAGGAAGCTGCGAAGGAACTGACATCACATACAATTGCCACTCTAGGACACCACACTCGCTCTCTTAATGACCCAGGTTTTCCAGAATTATGCTGGAACACACACACACACACACACACACACACACACACCAGGGTTGCCCCCCTCCACCCCCAGTATTTATTTCCAGAGGGTAAGCCATCTGGGACCAAGTTTGGTTGAAATTACTCAAGGCATTCCAGAGTTATGCTGGAATACACACACACACACACACACACACACACACCCCTACGGGTGCTGGGGGAGGCAGTGTCTGTTATTCCTAATTGTCTGTTAATCTCTATACATTCTTCAAATTTTATCACTTATTCATTCTATAAAACAAATACAAATATAATAGGTAATACCTGGATATCTTTATTCAACATGAAATTTGAAGCCTAAGTGCTATTTTATTTTAAATATAATATAAACTACATCATATGTAATTACTGTTTCCTGTCTTTCTCAAAAAACAATTTATTTTGCTGTGCTTGTTGCTCCAAGAAGGAAAAATATTTTATTAAAATTTCTGTCTATGTTATGTCAGGTTTCTAGCATTGGTCATTGGATAGATTGCACAAATATATATCTCAAAAGCTAATTTTTCTTTTAAAGGTTTGTGATACTTGCTCAATGTTTTGGATGTGCTGTGATTGAAGATACCTGGCATTATTTCTTACATCGACTACTTCATCATAAGAGAATTTATAAATACATCCACAAAGTACATCATGAATTTCTTGTATGTAATTTCTTAAGTTTTTAGTTTACATGATTAAGTTGTATATGTGCTTACCAATAAGAACATTCCATGCAACTCACTGGAACTTGTTTCGGTATATGATTGCAACTTTAAAATTTCAAGCAATGGACAGTTATGTTAGTTATTATTTTTAGAAATAGGGAGACGAAACCTGGGGTTTATTATTTGTCTATATGATTTCTTTATTTAAAGTTCTTCCTATCATATGAGACCAGAAAGGTTTACAAGAGGTGAAGAGTTTTAAACATTGCAGTAAACCAACAATATTTTTTGCAAAACATTTGTACATTTGTCAGTTTTATTTGAATAACTAATTTCTGTTTCTAAAATAATATGAAAATTTCAAGCAACCTCTTTAGCATGATCTTTTTAAAATGTTGAGGAAAACTTCACTGAATACACAATTTTACTGATGTATAGAATCTTATCTTTAAATCATACAGTATTCACAGTTATACAGCACCTACTGTTTTAAGGAGCTGTCTGGAGTTAGCAGTAGCAAATATTATTACATTTAGAAATGTATTCTATTTATTCAGTCTTACATTTCCTGAAACTGTGTGAGTTCAAGGTTAGCACATGAAGGAAGATAATCTCCTGAAACAGTCATATTGAAGCATATATATGATTTTTTTCTTCAGTATGGATACATGTGCACAAACCTTTTCTGTATACTCCTCTTCAGGCACCATTTGGGATGCAAGCTGAATATGCACATCCTTTAGAAACTCTAGTCCTTGGAACTGGATTCTTCATTGGAATAATTGTCTTCTGTAATCACCTAATTTTGCTATGGGCATGGATGGTTTGTCGTTTGATAGAGACCATTGATGTTCACAGGTATCTTTTGTTACTTATTTATGATTCTTTGTGTTCAGATTCAGAAATTTTAGAATTATTTAAACAACTATTTGAAAAAGTTGTCAATAACTTCTCCATGACAAGCTTCTAAATTCTTCAGATATCGTTTGGGCAAAAAGGTTTTCACTAGTTAAATAGAATATTGAACAGATGAAAGAAAAATAAACCTGAAGAATAAGAAAGCTAAAAAATCTGATCAAGAGATATCATCTAGAAACAAGGAAGGTTAAAGAAGCACTGGAAATAATAAAAGTATCAAATAACGGCTATAGCCAAGAAGATCAGCAAATATGAAGCTCAAATTGCACACTATAGGCAGAATCTCCAATTTCAATCAAATCAGAAATGTTTGTACAATCCATCAATGGAATGACTGCAGTGAACCCATCAATACCTGATAAAGAAACAGTGTAGTTCTGGGTGCAGCTATGGGACAACATGGAATGGAATAGAATAGAATTCTTTATCGGTCAAGTGTGATTGAACATACAAGGAATTTGTATCCAGTGCGTAAGCTCTCGTTGTACATACAAACGACAAAGTGATGTCATAGATCATAAATCATAAGATATAAACAACAAATGATAGATCATAAGAGAAAGTATGAAAGATGCATTTTTTTAATATAAAGGAATACAAGAATGGAGCCTGGATAAAGAAAGTGGATTAGAATAAAATATAAGCTGAAATGAAAGAACTTGTAATAAAAACAGAAAAGGACAAGAAAAATCAGGTGCCTAGAAATAACAGGAGTCAGTACAAACGTTAGAGGTTTTGTGTAAAGATGCACAATGGAAGACATAGTTGCTGGTCAGTGGTGATAGACTGGGAGATGTTAATATCAAAAGAGAATTCAAGGAGATTCACTATTACCACTACTGCTTGTCATTGTCAACAGTCATGCCTATCAAACATCAAAAACATCTGCTTGGCTATCCTATCTACTTTACATAGATGAACTGAAGCTGCATGGAAAAACACCATCTGAAATAGAATTGCGTCTAATGTGTGTGTGTGTATGTGTGTGTGTGTGTGTGTGTGTGTGTGTGTGTGTAGGTTTTGCCTCATGGTATAAACCAGCAGGCAAAGTCAATTTAAGAGGGAGGGCAATTGGGGGCTTAACCACGTTGGTCAAAAGGGATACGGGATGGAAGGGTGAAGAAATTTCTTTAGATCCTCAATTCCAATATATTCTGCCTATTAGATGTATGTTCAGGGGGATGGACTTAATCTTAATTAATGTATATATCGCTCCATTTTCATTCCACCTTCTAGGAAGGGATTTGTGGGATGAATTAGATTCAGTATTAGCTACCTTAAAGGGACGCTTTCCCCAAGCAAAAATTATATTAGCTGGAGATACTAATGCAAGACTAGGTCCCTCAATGAAGAGCTATGCTAACCGAGGCCTGGTACCAACTGGTTACTTTTATAATGAGTTCACTTGGTCCTCAATGGACAAGAGGACCAATAAATATGCCCAGAGGTTAATTTCCCTGCTGTTTATGAATGATATGCAAGTACTTAGTGGCTCGAGTGATGGGTATATATATCCCTATACTTTCTCGTCCAACAAAACCTCAACCTCTATCGATTATATCTGCACTTCCTCTAGTTTAGTACACCATTTTTCAGAAGTAAGAGCTATATTTAGAGAGGAGAGTGACCACTTTCCCATCACGGCTCTGGTTTCACTCTCTTCAGAAGTTAGGCCTCATTCAAGAGAGGAAATTGACACCTTAGCAAATGCCCGGGTTTATAACTATAAAAGGTTATATTGGCACAGACTTGATGTCAAATCTGTCACCACTTATTTGGGCTCAGACGAAGCCAGACACCTAGCAAGGGAAATCTCCCAATCTAAGCCCGGAGACAACACCCCAATGCCAGCTTATACAGAGCTAACTTCTACTCTTAGGAACTTAATGATCCAGGATGATAGAAAAGTAGATGGGATCTCTAGAAAGTGGTTTGATGATGATTGCCATAACTTGAGGTCAAATCTAAGAGCCGCAGTTAAGAAAGTTAACCGATCCAGACAGGATGGTGATTATTCAAATATGGTTCAACTCAGGAGAGCATACAAATCCCTACTGAAAAACAAGAAAAGTAGCTATAACACCAGGATGTGGAAAGAGGTAGAAATGGCAGCAAAATCCCAATTCCCTACAATCTTTTGGCATAAGATAGCCGGTATATTAAAACAACGTTCCCCATTTATGGACACTGATATATCAGCAGTAAAATGGGAGAAGCACTATCTTGCTTTATTTGATGGTAACAATACAACAAATGTCTTGCAATTGGATATCCTCCAGCAAGAATTAAGGAAATGTCCGGAATGGACACCAGTTACCCCTACCGAAGTTAAGCATATAATTCAATCCTTAAAGGCCGGGAAGGCCCCTGGAGAGGACTTGTTGCCTCCTGAACTCTTTAGGTCCAACATTGACTTTTGGGTACCGGTGCTGGTAGCACTGTTTACTTATATCGATAAAGTAGGGATAATCCCTGAAGGGTGGAGGTTAGCTATAGTTTTTCCAATTTTTAAGAAAGGTGACAGCTGCCCCATCCAACTACCGACCCATCAGTCTTCTTAATTTAATTTCAAAAATGTATATGAAACATCTCCTAAATAAAATAGAGGACTGGTGCTTGAATAAGGAAATTCTGGCAAATGAGCAGGCAGGTTTTAGATCAGGTAGGTCTACCATAGACAATTGTTTTGTCCTTTCCCACTTAATTAATAAATACAAGACCCAGGGGAAAAAGCTGTATACCGCCTTTATTGACCTTACTGCTGCTTTTGATTCTATAGATAGGAACCACTTGTGGAGGAAACTACAAGTTATGGGGATGGACCCCAGACTTATTTTGTTGATCAGGATTCTCTATACTAATACGGCAATTAGAGTCAGATATGCAGCAAATGGGGCCTCAACAAACAGCATACCGACAACTAGAGGAGTGAGGCAGGGCTGCCTGCTGGGCCCTACTCTTTTTAACCTTTATATAAACGATATCCCAGCACAGCTGGATGATCTTCTGACGCACAGCCCCCAAATAGGCTCTAGATTTATTAACGTATTAATGTATGCCGATGACTTAGTGTTGTTTTCTAGAACCCAAATAGGAATGAGGAGACTTCTTGACAAGCTCACACGTTACTGTACTGCAAACCACTTGACTATAAATGTAGCTAAATCAAAAGTTTTAGTCTTTGGCAATAAGAATAAAAAACACAATTGGCAGATTAATGACACAAAAATTGAGCAAGTTACCCAATATACTTATCTTGGAATTGTTTTTTCCAGTGCAGGAGGTTGGACTCCGCACCATCAACACCTTTCTCAAAAGGTCAGAGCAGGAGCAAGCCTTGTATCCAAATTAAGTAAACAAATCCAACCAACCTCCATTTTACCTCTTCGTAAAGTCTTTCAGGCTAAACTTGTTCCGATCATGCTCTATGGTGCTGAAATTTGGGGTCTTACAGAGGCCCCCATATTAGAGAGAACTCAAAATAATCTGTTAAGGAGGATGCTTGGGGTAAACAATTCCATTTCAGCTGCAGCCGTCAGAGCTGAATTGGGACATTTCTCACTGTACACCTATACAATCACTAGGGCAGTAGCCTACTGGCTAAAAATGACCCAGATGGATGCCAGCAGACTCCCCAAAATATGTCTAGAGGAACAGCAGATTTCAAATCCTCAAAGGTATTCCTGGCTAACCCGGCTGTCAGAAATATTGAACCGATATGGCGTAGGGTTCCCGTTGTGTGACACACTGAAGCAAGTTAAACAACGGATTAAAGATATACATGGGCAAATGGACATGGCAACCCTTTCAACTAATCATTCCCTTAAACTGCTGACACCAGTTAAAACAACTTTCACTCTGGAAAAGTATTTACATTTAGAAATGCCATCAGTGGAGACACAGTTATTTGTTAAGTTTAGATTCGAACTTCTAGATACCAACGTTAGATTCGGCCGTTATTGGAAAATCCCGTATGACAAAAGAATATGCATATGTGGGGTAAACGTCGTGGAGGACACGGCGCGTATAATATTCGAATGTAGTCTCTATCAAGAAGTAAGAAAACAATATCTGTCCTCAATTATAAATAAATTTCCCCACTGGAATATAAGCCAAAAACTAGCATTTCTGTTGAGGGCTGACTCTCCTCCCCTGGTAAGAGGGATCACTCGATATCTTAAAAGAATGACAGCAATACGAGCCAGTTATATCAAAAAAAATATTATCGATTGTAAGGAAGATGAGCTCAGTTAGAGAGGAGCTATCCTATTTGGGTTATCTAGTCTTGGCAACTTAGCTATTGAAAATTGATATTGTAAAATTTTAACGTCATCTATCATATATTTTTAGATTGCTATTTTTGTAACTGTTTTACCTTTTTCCCTTTTTCTTTTCTGTTTTGTTTGAAAAGGCCTTCGGGCTATTCAATAAACTATACTATATATATATAAGAATAAGAATATATATATATAGCTGAAAAAATAAAGGGAACACAAGCAGAAGACATCCGAGATCTGAATGAATGAAATAGCCTTATTAAATACTTTGTTCTTTACATACAGTAGTTTATACACTGCTCAAACAACTAAAGGGAACACAAAACTACTGTATGTAACAAACAAAGTATTTAATAAGGCTATTTCATTCATTCAGATCTCGGATGTCTTCTGCTTGTGTTCCCTTTATTTTTTTTTGAGCAGTGTATGTATGTATGTATGTATGTATGTATGTATGTATGTATGTATTTTTCTATAGCCAGGTTCTTCCTACGTAAACCAAGACTTTTATGCAGCCTTAGTTCAGTGAAATCACAATCCACTAGTTTCTAGGCTTTTTTCATGCAGCCAGCAAGCACCCTGCTGCCCATTGGGAGACTGCTGCCCAGATGCTTGCTGATGGGAACAAAGAAAAAGGGGCTTGAGTTACACTCACCAAAGGCCTGGACAAAGATTTTAAGGGCCCTTCAAAACATCAGTTAGCTGGGCCATTCAAATCTTGTGAGGAACCACATTCCAGAGGGCAGTTGTTGGTACAGAGAAAGGCATTCTTCTGGGATGTTTATAGATGTTATTGTTTAATCAGTGGAACTCAAAGTGCACCAATCCTGCCAGATCGGATTGGCTGGCAGATACTATGGGAGAAAATGAAAAATATGAAAAACTCATGCTTGACTAGGTTGTGTAGGTTTATGGAATAATCGCCATGTAGAAACTTGTCTTAGTGTGTTATTTATCTCTTCCCAGGGTTGAGAAGTTTTTTTTCTGCATGTTGTAAATCTAAGAGTCTGTGCATTCCATTATTTTTCCTTTCAGTGGCTATGATATTCCTCTGAATCCTTTACATTTCCTGCCCTTTTATGCTGGCTCTCGCTTTCATGACTTCCATCATATGAACTTCATTGGAAATTACTCTTCAACCTTCACATGGTGGGATAAACTCTTTGGAACTGATTCGCAGTACAGTTCTTACCAAGAGAAAAAGAAGAAACAGAAAGACACAGTGGAAAAGAAGCTGGAATAAATTTCCCATTTGCAACACTCTTTGGAGCACCAAAGAGGGACATGGCCTCGTATTTTTGCTTAAAACTAGAAAACGTAATAAGTATTGCAATTCAAAGCAAAATGCAGCTTTTAACAAAGAAACCAAGCTTATGTTTGCAGCAGGAAAAACATTCACTGATGCATTTTCCAAATGATTGTGCTTTTTCTATCCTATAGATATGTCAAACAAATTCAATATATATTTAAAAAATGTTAAATATGACCAAATGATTGAAATTATGTAAAAAAAAAGATGTACATTAAAATTAAAATAAGGGAGGTTTTTTGCATTAATGTGAATCCTAAAGTTTAGAAAGAACAGCTACATTGAGTTCACCAATTAAAACTTTTGTGGGAATCCTCTTTCCCAATTAGGTAGATTTAAGAAACCATCTTAATTTGCTACAAAGAATATTTTTACTTGGTTTTTAATGAATGTTATTGTAATCTGTATTACACAGAACTGTAAATTGCTGATTTGATTATTAAGATAATTTGTCTTAAAATAGCTGTGGTTGATTTCTTTGTCATGTTTTCTGTACGGCAAATAAAATAAAATTGGGGTTCAGGCTATTATTTCCTGGTTCCTTTTGGTTTGTTCCTATCAAACAATAAGTGCTATGTTTTTGTTAATACACAGTGGCAGGTATTGATAACTGGAACAGAATGTGTATGGGCACTGAAATTTGATAGTGAAGACTTTAGATAACTAACCATCTATATTACATACAATCAAAACTATCCCTAGAGATGTACATGAGGAAACCATAGGAACTTCCTTAGATTATATTGAATACTTCTTGGCCTTTCTGACTTACTATGGAAAACACTAAATTGTATAACCTGCTTAACCGGGATTCTATCTTTTAGAAAACCATAAACTTTTTTTTCTTAAAGACATCTGCTGCAGAAATTGGGTGGGGTATAGCTTTATGGTTTTCGGGCACTGAAGAGTGTTTTTGTGCCAGCATTTTCCACTTCTGATGTCCCCTCAAAAACAATGCTTATTCTATTTTTTTTTTTTTTACTTGAAATGTAATAAAAGTGATTTCTAGTTTAAAAGATTATGCATATGGAAAAAGCTGCTGGGAAAAGCATTTTATTTACACAAATAAAGTAAAAAGAAATTAAATCTGAATATTTTTAATACAAAAGGATTGGCTGGGTAACTGCATTTCCTTGCAGGAGTCGTTTATTTTACAGATGTTTCCCCCCCTCCCCCCAAAATGGCAGGATGCCACTGCAAGCCTCCTTATCTCTTCCTTCCTGTGCTGTTTCAGATTGTGATTTATAGTGAATTAGTTACCTTAAGAATTAAGAGCTGTCTCCTTAAGAGATTGCATTGTGGGAGATGTAGAGAGAGATTGCATTATGGGAAATGTAGTCCATGACATGTGACCACATCTGTGTGTCTGATTGGCCACTGAGGCTCTCTGCCTGGGTGCAGAACAAAGACCTGGCCATTTTGAACTACCACAGAAGAGAGGAGCATGCTTTCTGAACAGGAGGACAGAACTAGTGTCATTTTACATTAGGAAATGGGATAGATTATGAAATACTTGGATGAATCTCACCTTGACTCACCATGATTGTAAGTCTGTTTGAGGATACCCGAAATAAATATAATCTGCATGAAAACCTGTTTGCTAGAGTTTATCTGCCTGTTCCCAATGGAGCCAGATGCCTGGGGAACAGAACATGGGTGGTTTACAAAAACAAGCCCATCCAACATAACCCTCCAGCATCCATGGTTAAATTGTTAATCCCACTTACCATTAATAATAGTAGAATTCATCTATCTTGTTTGCTGATATTTGTTTGTTTATGCTCTTGGTGTATATAGCATTATGCACACTTTGCACTTAATATAGTTCTGTACTAAGACTTTGGGATAACCCTGTATTTAAAATAGGATTTATCCAGCCACTGCCATGATTCCAGTCTTTAATCTTATTATGTATTACATCTTTCAAAAGGAAGACCTAATAGTCAGTCTTATTTTCCAAATGTAGTGGCCTTATTTTAAAATTATGTTGGTAGTTGCACACAAAATCCAGTTGGCTTTATAAATGAGATTTCCACATTTTAAATGACATTATTCTTTCATGGACATGAGCTGTATATTCTAGCAATTATAACTAGAAAGAAAACTATTTTGTGTTTCCTGAATCTCTATAAGGATAAAATGCTTCCTTCATGCTTTTTCTGTTGCTCCAATCTGTATATTTACATTTTTTTTTCTTGAAATAGAACAGCACTTTACTGAGGTTGTACTAGGTGAGGAATTTCTCAGTATTGGTGTAGAACAGGTGTGCAGCTTAATATCCAGTGACAAATTAACAGTAGCATCAGAAGAAAAGGTAAGGTAATGTCTTCCTTATTTAGCCGTTATGATATGTAATAATATAGAGGTGTGCAATCTGTTTTAGATGCTAATGTTTAAAATTTGAGATTGAAATAGAGTGTTCTCTTCTTTTTTGATCTGAAACTCAGATGCTGTGACTTTTTTTGCCCAAAATATTCCAATATAAGAATGGTTGCAGTAAGGTCAGAAGTGTCTAACTTTGGCTTTGAAATAGTTTTAATGCAAAAGTTTTTACACACCTTTAAAATCATGGAACTACCGGTAGATTAGAAGGCGCATTGTTGAAATATTTATCCCTTTACAATATATCTTGATAGGAGGATATAGGAGAAAGATCTTTGAATGTTTTTTCCCTTTCACTTCATTCTGTTCAGATTTTTTTTTTTCCAATTGTGGCTGCCAAAGCAAAAATCTATGAAACTCAAAGAAAACCGTTTTATCTACATTATTATATAGTTGGTGATAATGCAGGAGACTCTTTTCTTGCTTGGAGGAAGAAAGGGGTCTCCTACATTAACTCCAACTATTAATAAACTGGGGGAAGATTCTAATATTTATCTCCTCAAGGGAAACCAATTGTGAAAAAAATAATCGGAATCAAACTGTATATGATACAAATACTGCTAAACATGTGAAAAAGCGTAAAAGTATACATACTGATAGGAATCCTTAGTTCCAGCTAATTCAGAAAAATAATTCATAGGGGAAATTAGATGTATTGTTCTTTGTAATGCCAAAACTGGCTAGTTATTGTTACATTTTAAAACATATTAATCTGGTCTAGATAAATTAAAACTTTATATAATCAATATGTCTTCACTTCTAAGAGATGAATGGGTGGAGACAAGGCAGTCCCAGCTGGCTGTTGCTAGAAATGTTCTTCCTCTCTTTCAGCTTGAATTATAAAATGAGCAAAATCTTAGCGTTCTATATCTATCTGTCAAGAAAACCATATGCAGAACTCATAACGTGTCTTTATTTCACATAAGGTATTCGAAGCAGTGATTGCTTGGGTTAACTATGACAAAGATGTGAGGCAAGAACTCATGGCACGTCTGATGGTACATGTTCGATTACCTTTGCTGTCAAAGGAATATTTGGTCCAGGTAATTAACCGGAGACATTTCATTCATGATCTTTTATTCCCTTGTTATATTGCAAGATAAAAGTTTGTGTAAAGGAAGAAACATAACAAAGCAAGGGTGAAATCCAACAGGTTCTGACAATTCTGGAGACCCGGTAGCGGAAATTTTGAGCAGTTTGGAGAACCAGGAAATACCACCTCTGGCTGGCCCAGAGTGTGGAGGGAATGGAGATTTTGCAGTATCTTTCCCTCAGGAGTGGGGTGGGAATGGAGATTTTGCAGTCTCCTTCCCCAGGAGTGGGATGGGAATGGAGATTGTGGGGTGTGAAAGGGGATTTTGCAGCATCCTTCCCCAGGAATGGGGTGGGAATGGAGATTTTGCAGTATCCTTCCCCTGGAGTGGGGAGGGAATGGAGATTTTGCAGTATCAGTCCCCTGCCATGCCCATCAAGCCACGCCCACAGAACCAGTAGTAAAAAAATTTGTATTTCACCACTGTAACAAAGGGTCTAGGCCATGGGTGTCAAACTCCCATCATCATGGCGGCATCATGTGATATATCGGGACTTTTTTCTCCTTTGCTAAATGGGCGTGGCCAGAACATGACGCATCCAGCCCGTGGGTTGGGAATTTGATAGCCCTGATTTGGCCAACTTGCTGCAACCAACTCACCATAGCCAACTGACTGCACGACAATTCAATTGTTCTATTAATCATTTCATTTGGTTACTTTTACTATTGGTAACCGCATTTTCATTGATACTAGATAATATTCTTGTATTTCTCTATTGACTTTATTTTATTATTACTGGCCACAGTTCTATTGAAAATTTACCTTGTGTATTTGTTGAATTGTCCCATGGCAAGTTGTCTTGTATCAAGTTGGCCACGAGTTGGCCCCAACAAGTTGATCCATTCCGGATAATAAAATCCCCCAAATTGGTTCTTTCTATAAAAGTTGGATCAATCTTTATAATCATCCTAGGCAACCTGTGCCTCATTGGGTCTTCGTTTAATAGATATCTCCTTATTGAAACAGAGAACCATACGTGAGAAAATAACCATATGTGAAAAAAATCAGTGAGAGGGGAGCAACTTCCAATTTCCTGTTGGCTTCCCCATTTAATTTCTTGAATGAGTGTTGGCAATCCTTCCTTCCTTCCTTCCTCCCTCCCTTCCTTCCCTCCCTCCCTCCCTCCCTCCTCCCTCCCCTCCCTCCCTCTGCTGTTTTTTCCTTCCCTACCTCCTCTCCCCTCTCCCTTTTTGCTACCCACCTACCTACATACCTACAATCTCACATTGATTCCATTATTGTGGAATATGCCCATTCTCAATTCAACACCATCTTGAGGACCCATGAAGTAAATTTTAATAAATTTGGCTAATTTGTTTGGGTCTGGCATGAAATGTCAATGTAATTTGCTCTTGATTACTCACAGAAGGATTCCATCCATTCCTCGTTGGAAGGACTTTGGCACAAAAGAGTGTCATTTGAAAGACGCAGTTGTATTGTCTGATGTTCTTCCGGAACTAAATTGCAAAGGGTTCATTATTGCTATATAAATTGAGGCGTTCATTAGACAGAGGTTGCAAATTGCCTATCCTGACCTTTTCCTTCAGACAGCAGAAATTGACAGATTTTCCAGGAAATACGAATGCACAATAGTAAAGGAAGACTTAAAACCATGGCACCAATATCAGGAGAAATATTGTGTTGTGTAAATTATGCATTTTGCTTCACTCTTTCCCTGTTTAGGTTTGTTGTTCAAAGAGGGTATTGTCCTGTTGAGGCCTGTCATTTCTTGATCATAATATACTCCCTCTCTTTTTTATATTCCCTCGGGATATAATTAGAATTTTAATTTTAATGTTTTAATTTATTTTATTTTTACCAAATGATGTTGTCACCAGAGAACAGTTTAGAATCCCTATTGACTTCTCCACTGAGTTTAAAAGACAGTCAGAGACAGTTTCAAAATAGGGTCTGAAGACCTCCTAAGGGCTAGGATGGTACTAGTCTACCTGATCTCCAGTGACTGAAGGGAGCAGTCTACATTCAGTTACAGAGTAGGAAGCTAATAAATGAATAGAATGGGCAAGGACCATGGATAATGGCTAATGTATTTGACTGACACCAGAGAGATTCAGTTTCTACTCCATCTGCAGCCACAGCAACTCCCTTAATGACTTTAACCCAATCTACCTCATAAGGTTGTTGTGAGGAAATATAGGAGTAGTATATATAATTTTTGCATTCCTGGACAAAGATGGGGTATAGATAAACGTGCATGTTTGTGTGCAAGAGGAAGGGCAAATAAAGCAGGGAACATATCCAGCCTTTCTGACACAGTGAGTCACCTTTTTCCCCTGTAAAAGGGGGTGAAAATTTAGGTGCATCTTATACACTGAATGTAACCCTGCCCACCCACAGTCCCCCACCCTTTGGCCTCTGCCTCCCAGCAGTTTACCTCCTAGCAGCAAGAAGAAACAGCTCATTTCAGCTTCAGCACAGCCTAATTAGCACAAGCTGATTGGATCAGCCTCCCGACTCTCAGCTGTTTTGCTCTCAGCTGTTTTGTGCAGGCCTCTGCTGCTTGCTGCAAGAAGATAAATTGCTGGGAGCAGATATTTTTTTCTTGTGCTAATCAAGCTATGCTGAAAACAAAAATGAAAGTAAAGCAGGCTATTTGCTGTTTGCTGCAAGGAGGCAAAATTGCTGGGAGGCAGAGGCAGATTTCTTTTTCTTGTTTTCCTCACCAAAAAAGGTAGGCGCGTCTTATAGTCTGGAGTGTCTTATACTCTGAAAAATACGGTATATTGGTTCAAATATTGTTGCCCTATAATGCACCGTTTCACTCAGTTAATGGTAATGACAACGAGAGTTTTAATGGTATAGTGTATAGATTGGATTTGCAGGTTTGAGGGTTATATGAACTAAGGGCACCATAAACGGGATAGCTAAATTATATGAATATAAAATACAAAAAATTATAAAATAAATGTGATAATAAATAAAAAAGTCACAGTTCCCCAATCTGGACAAGTTCAGACATGCAAACTTCAGCTTTCAGAATTCCTTCGTCTCTCAAGGTGATAACTCTGGAAACTGAAGTCTGTACATCTAGAAGCTGCCCAGGCTGAAAAACACTGATCAATATTAATAAAAAAAAATCTTTATTATTCGTATAGAATATTTCAAAGAGTACTTCACAAATAAAAAGATACATAGATCAGATTGTCATTATCTCTAGTTTGTTTTCATTTAGCAATAATTGTTGGGAAAAATTATTTTAAAGTTTTCACTGAACCAATTCAAAACTAATAACTACATGGAAACTACATTCATGCAAATTAGTCAGTGTGTTCTTTCTTGCTAAGATTGCATCAATATGGCTAATTCACAGAGAGTTGAAGAAGAGATACTTGTTAAAAATAGCAATGCGTGTAAAGATTACCTAATTGAAGCAATGAAGTACCATTTGTTGCCACTTGAACAAAGAGCTTTGATGAAGTCCACACGAACAAAGTTAAGAACACCTTCCTGCCTTCCAAAGGTACATCTCACTTATATGTACTTCCTTTTCGAATTGCCTTTGCATTGTATGAAAAAAATGTATGTGATTTAAGTCAGGGGCTCTTTTTATTTTAAAATATGTATATAATTCGAATAATTGAAATGAAGTAGAAAATTATAGAATTGGAAGAAGCCATTATGTCAATAAGTCTTAATTTCCTGTTCAATTAAAGCATACTTAAATCAAGCTAGTAAAATTAATAAAGCAGCCAGAGAGTTTTGTCAATATTCAGGTGCATACAAAATGGCTCAGGGCCAGGCTATCTTCGAGACTGCCTCCTGCCGCATAGCTCCCAGCGACCGGTAAGATCCCACAGAGTTGGTCTCCTCCGGGTACCGTCAGCTAAACAATGATGGCTGGCAGGCCCGCGGGGAAGGGCCTTCTCTGTGGCTGCCCCAGCTCTCTGGAACCAGTTACCTCCTGAGGTCCGGACCATCCCCACCCTATTGGCCTTCCGAAAAGCAGTGAAGACCTGGCTTTTCCGGCAGGCCTGCGGCCGTTGATCTTGTTCTTGTGATCTGGCGAGATCCGGCCATGAATGGCGTGAATGAGTTTTTAATGTTTTTAATTTTTAAATGTTTTTTTATAATGATTTTTTAAAAATGTATTGTGAGCCGCCCTGAGTCTTCAGAGAGGAGCGGCATATAAATTGAATTATTAAATTAAATTAAATTAAATTAAATTAAATTAATTAAATTGATGCTGACTTGTGTCTACATTCTTGTTAACCTAGGCTAGGACTTCACCTTTTATTTAAGAAAATTTGAAAGCTGTTGTGTGGCATTAAACAGACTTAACTAGAGTTACAATTCATAACAATTCATAACAATTCAGAAACAACTCTCTTAACTAAGATGACTGCTGTAGGCAAAGGAAGATACCTTCTCATTTTTTCATTAGTGGGAATTGTTTGGGTATAAAGGTGAAGGTAAAGGTTCCCCTTGCACATATGTGCTAGTCATTCCCAACTCTAGGGGACAGTGCTCATCTCCGTTTCAAAGCCAAAGAGCCAGCGCTGTCCGGAGACGTCTCCGTGGTCATGTGGACGGCATGACTAAACGCCAAAGGCACACGGCACGCTGTTACCTTCCCACCAAAGGTGGTCCCTATTTTTCTACTTGCATTTATTTACATGTTTTTGAACTGCTAGGTTGGCAGAAGCTGGGACAAGTAATGGGAGCTCACCCCGTTATGCGGCACTAGGGATTCAAACCACTGAACTGCTGACCTTTTGATTGACAAGCTCAGCGTCTTAGCCGCTGAGCCATCATCTTTTTTCCAGGGACAAGTCAAAAAAGACTGCACTATATTCATATCTGCAGGGCTTTCCTTGAACTTTTTCAACCCATCCTGAGTAATGCTATTCCGAGAAGTGGAATGGTACTGTGGATAGGAATTTTTTTGTTCATTGTCAGAGACTGTTCAGTTTCTCTCTCCCCCCCACCCCAATTAATGTGTATCTAAGTTTATGATGTTGCTTCTGTTAAAGGTGATGGTAGTGGTAGGAGGCCAAGCCCCAAAGGCTATCCGCAGTGTGGAGTGTTATGATTTTAAAGAACACCGATGGCACCAAGTTGCTGAACTGCCTTCCAGAAGATGCAGGGCAGGTACCCCAACACTTTCAACTGATGCTTCCTGCATGCAAACTTAAATCTATGTCAGCTATTTCCTTTTTATTGTATGATATAATGTATTTTATTGATTAGTCAATTGACCATATCAGACAGGAGCACCAGCCACTGTAAAATGCAATAAAATGAGATCTGATACAGCAAAATGAGATAAAATAGCTAGGTAAAGGTAAAGGTTCCCCTCACACAGATGTGCCAGTCTTTCCTGACTCTAGGGGGCAATGCTCATCTCCGTTTCAAAGCTGAAGAGTCAGCGCTGTCTGAAGATGTCTCCGTGGTCATGTGGTCGGCATGACTAAATGCCAAAGGGACACGGAATGCTGTTACCTTCCCACCAAAAATGGGAATATTTTTCTACTTTCATTTTTTATGTGCTTTCGAACTGCTAGGTTAGCAGAAGCTGGGACAAGGAACGGGAGCTCACCCCGTTATGCAGCACTAGGGATTTGAACTGCTGAACTGCAAATTCTATACATAAAGAAAAGGGAGGAGAACTTTAGTGTGAGACCATTTCAATGCATTCAAGTTGATTTTATTAAACTATCTCAAGTGAGGAAACAAAAATATTTATAGTGGGCCACTTGACTGGATGGGTTGAGGCTTATCCAGCCATGAGAGCCACTGCAGTAGTAGTCACCAAAATTATATTAGAATAGATTATACCTAGATATGGAGTAGTAGAAGCTATAGACAACAACCAGGGACTCATTTTACTGCAAAAGGGCTTCAATCAATCATGGAGGCAGTGGGAATTCAGTGGGAATGTCATGTTCCGTGGAATGCAAAATTGTCAATGCCGTGAGCCAAATCTTTACCCTTGCCCTTGCCTTCTGAAATGATCTTTGGATTTCCACACTTGGACAGAATGGGGGAAATTCCACAATATGAAACTAAAGATATGTCTGTAAAGAACTTTATACTTGGCCTCTCCTCTTCTTTATCTTGCCTCAGAAATGAAGGACTACTAGGTCAAACCCTACCTGTCGATTTTGGTCATATGTTCCAGCCTGGTGATGGGGTCCTGATAAAATCTGACATGTGGAAAAACTTAGCCAAGCCTGGGACAGTTCCTGCCAAATCCTGCTGACCACTGAAACAGCAATCCAAACTAAAGACAAAGGGTGGAACCACTACACGTGTGTAAAAGGACCAGTGGAAGAACTTAAAGAGTGGAAGTTATTCCTGTAGAAGACTTGCTGAGAATAAACATTTCCAAAAACTGATGTAGTCATTGTGATTTTTCTCATTGCAAGAGTAGCAACCTTTTGGTCTTTCCGACCTGAGTAGTGGCCTATGTTAGTCCATCTGAAGATCCCAAAAGAAGCTGCGCAACTTCGCACTCTACAGATTGTGTTAGTTCTGTGATTGTAACTGTATCACTGAATGTTGTTGTTATTATTGTTGTGATTGTGAACTAATATATGTCTGTGGGGAATAGTAGGACACTGTGATTGTCGAAATGTGCAAGGGATTGCTCCCCATAGAAACTCTATTCCTATATATGTCCTACACCGGAGGATTGGGGCATTGAATCAGATCAACCTGACCTGATCACAGTAGTCCTAGGAGATAGTGTTATCATAATCCCTGACAATATAAAATATATTGATTTAATGCAATGGTTCAATATTTGGCAATAATTTTCTTATGCATAGGACTAATAGAAGGAGAATATCATGCAATGATATATGTGAAACATACTACAAGCAAAGGTGTTTTCTTCGCTTATTGTCACCTTTCAGTCTTGAATTAGCTAGACACAACCTAATAACCATTTGAAAATATAACTAGAAAGGGTGGATGATGGACGAATGTGGTAACTCTTAATTGGCATGCTCCAGATGGCTTATATTGGATATGTGGAAAGTTTGCCTATATGCAATTGCCTAGGCGATGGTATGAAGCATGTATATTAGGAACTGTGAAACCTAGTTTTTTCTACTGTCCATACAACAAGGTAAAAGACTAGGTGTACCTGTTTATGAGAAAGTAGGCCCACAGATGTAAGAGAATGTTGAGAATGGAAGGATCATGTATGGCCTAATTCAGAAAGAATAATTCAGATATATGGACCAGCCACCTGGGCAGAAGATGGTATGTATGGTTGTAGAACTCCCATTTATATGCTGTTTAGAATTATAAGGTTATAGACTGTGCTTAAATTTAATAGCTAAACAGCACACTGTTTAAAACAGCGATATCTCAGAATATGCTTTACACTATTTGTTAGCAAAAGTACTGTAGTAGGTGTGTGTGGAAAATTTAATCTCACAAATTTTGTTTACAAAATTTATGATCAGGGAAAAGCTCTACAGGGCAAAACTGCCAAAGTGGAGAAGGTCGCACACATCCCAGTACACACTTGGACTGGGGCAGTTGACTTCACCTGGTTTGGCAGTCCCTTCTCTTATTGGAAAAGGATTGGATGTCTAGTGTTGTTAACCTTTGGAGGTCTCCTCCTCCTCCTCTGTTTCATCCCTTTAATCCAACGCATAGTGTCTTCTACCTCTCCCAATAAACCGGCAAATATCATGGTCCTCCAGACTGTCCCCATACACCTCTAGTTCACCATTGACAGGACATATCCTGTTCAAAATAAAAAAGGGAGGAATGTAGAGACATAATAGTAGAATAGGTAGAATTACTGGGACATAATAATAACTTGCTGTTTTGCAAGAATTCTTCTGTAAGAATTGCTTTGCTAAGAATTGGAATTGCCTCAGCCATTTACTTCTACCAGTGATCTAACTTCTGTTATCTTGTTATCTTGTTTTTCTGTACAATTCTGCACCTGGTGGATATCTCAAGAAGCGGGGTTGCTAAGTATCCAGACCAGTGGTAAAATCTAAAAATCTTCGCTACTGGTTCTGTGGGCATGGTTTGGTGGCCATGTGACTGGTGGGCGTGGCCAACTTGACATCACTATCTGGATCCATTCCAGTCGGGCTTCAGGCCCGGGTACAGCACAGAAACGGCATTGGTTGCGTTGGTTGATGATCTCTGGAGGGCTCGGGACAGGGGTTGTTCTTCTGTCCTAGTCCTATTAGACCTCTCAGCGGCTTTTGATACCATCAACCATGGTATCATGCTGCACCAGCTAGAGGAGTTAGGGGTGGGGGGCACTGTCCTACGGTGGTTTTCCTCCTTTTTCTCTGACCGGTCGCAGTCCATGTTGACGGGGGCAGAGGTCAACCCCGGGGCCCCTTGTATGTGGGGTGCCACAAGGGTCGGTCCTCTCGTCCCTTCTGTTCAACATTTATGTGAACCCACTGGCTGAGATCATCCATGGTTTCGGGGTGAATTACCATCAGTACGCTGACGACACTCAGCTGTACATCTCTACCCCGGACCACCCCAATGATGCCCTTGAAGCGATGTCCCGTTGCCTGGAGGCTGTGCGGATCTGGATGGGGAGAAACAGACTCAGGCTCAACCCATCCAAGACTGAGTGGCTGTGGTTTCCGACATCCCGATATAGTGTCAGTTGGTGCCATCACTGACTATTGGGGGCGAGTCATTGGCCCCCACGGAGAGGGCTTGCAACTTGGGTGTCCTCCTGGACTCACGGCTGTCTTTGGAAGAGCACTTGACGGCTGTGGCCAGGGGGACTTTTTATCAGGTTCGCCTGATTTGCCAGTTGCATCCCTTTCTGGATCGGGACTCGTTAAATACGGTCACTCATGCTCTCGTTACTTCCTGTCTGGACTACTGCAATGCTCTCTACATGGGGCTCCCCTTGAGGAGCACCCGGAGGCTCCATCTGGTCCAGAATGCGGCTGCGCGGGTGGTTATGGGAGCGGCGTGGCGCTCCCATGTGACCCCCCCACCTGCGCGAGCTGCACTGGCTCCCGGTGGTCTTCCGAGTGCGCTTCAAGGTTTTGGTTACCACCTTTAGAGCACTTCATGGCATCGGACCGGGGTATTTACGAGACTGCCTTCTGCTACCAATAGCCTCTCACCGACCAGTACACTCCCATAGAGAGGGGCTTCTCAGGGTGCCGTTGGCCAAACAGTGTCGACTGGTGGCCCCCAGGGGGAGAGCCTTCTCTGTGGGGGCACCTACCATCTGGAACGAGCTCCCCCCGGAGATACGGAGGATCCCGGATCTGCGCACGTTTTGTTGTGCTCTCAAAACATTTTTATTTCAGCAGGCTGGCCTGGCCTAACTCTCCCTTTTAAATTTTTAAATCGTTTAATTTGTTTTATAAATTGGGTGTTTTAAATTTTTGGCCAAAATATTTAATAATTTTAATGGACTTTTAATGTTTGTATTATCTGTATTTTATCTTGGCTGTTCACCGCCCTGAGTTCTCCTGGAGTAGGGCGGTATAGAAATTTGATAAATAAATAAATAAATCACTCACAACACTCACTGTTAGAGCCAGGAGCTGCACATTCTGAAGCACATTCTGCCCTTCTGAAGCCCCCAACACTTTCAGTTTCCCTCCGCCAAATGGCTTGACTGCCCAAGTGAACCTTGGAGCCTTTTCTTGCCCTGCTCTCCATCCCGGAGGGTCGCACATCCCTCACGCCAATCCTCCATACAAACTGCCATCCCCATTTCTGCAAAGGCAGAGCCCCCCTTGAAGGGTTATCGAAAGAGGGGAGAGGGATGCTGCAGAAAAGGCCATCTTCCGGCGCTCCTGTTGAGTAGGCAAGCGGGTGGGGCCAGGGCCACCAGGGATGATTGCTATTGGCTCAGCGAACCAATGCCAATTATCACTACTGGTTTGTCCAAATCAGTACAAACCAGTAGGATTTCACTCCTGACCCAACCCCTTGGTTGCTAAGCACTCAACCCCCCTGTTCCTTGCTGCACTGCCAAAGGAAGGCATGGGCCAAGGGGCCAGAATTGGGTATTAAGCTAATGCCTCTGAAGGTATAAAAGGACGCCATACCTTCCCCAAAGTGTGGTTATTCCTTACATGCATTGTTTCCAGGGGTGGGTTCTACTTACCTCCGCTACCGGTTCATAGTGGGAGCACAGGTGCGAGGCTTCTGAGCATGCACAGATCATTCATGAAGATATTTGGGCGGAGCCTCCCACTGCCATTACTACCGGTTTACAGGAACCAGACCGAACCGGGAGCAACCCACTGCTGATTGTATCTGTATGTTCTTGATATTTCAATCATAATGACAACAGAAACTACCCAAATGACCCTGATCACAAGTTTACATACCCTGGTGATTGTGGCCTGATAACATGCACACAGGTTGACATAAAGGGGTGTGAATGGCTATTAAAGGTAACCATCCTCACCTGTGATCTGTTTGCATGTAATTAGTGTGTGTGTATAAAAGATCAATGAGTTTCTGACCTCCTGACAGACCTGACAGACTGCATCCTTCATCCAGTGCTACACTGACGTTTCTGGATTCTGAGTCATGGGGAAAGCAAAAGAATTGTCAAAGGATCTGCAGGAAAAGGTAGTTGAACTGTATAAAACAGGAAAGGGATATAAAAAGATATCCAAGGAATTGAGAATGCCAATCAGCAGTGTTCAAACTAATCAAAAAGTGGAAAATGAGGGGTCCTGTTGAAACCAAACCACGGTCAGGTAGACCAACTAAACTATCAGCCACAACTGCCAGGAAAATTGTTTGGGATGCAAAAAAAACCCCACAAGGCCTATGATGAAAAGTACACCATTCCTACTGCGAAACACAGAGGTGGATTGCTGCTGATTTGGAGATGTGTGAGCTACAAAGGCACAGGAAATTTGGTCAGAATTGATGGCATGATGAATGCAGTATGTTATCAAAAGATACTGGAGGACAATTTGCATTCATCAGCCCGGAAGCTGTGTATGGGACGCATTCATACCAGCATTTGCTGGATTGCTTTAATCCATACAAACTTTTGTTCAGTAACCAAGTTTCATTCCTATTTGTGTTTTGGCTATGAGGAGCTCTTACATATATTTCTTTATCCAGTTTTGCATGTAGGTATGCAGTTTGTATGTCATATTGAAAGACTTCAAGATTAAGGGCTGATGCTATTACTAAAGCTGTCTTGACACTTTCAGTTCTTACAGTGGGGGAGTATGTGTCGGTATAATCCTCAGGATATTTTTGAGCATAGCCCTGTGCAACTAGTCTTGCTTTATATAATGGATTGCCTTCTTCCAGATTTTTAATTTTAAATATCCACCTAGTGCCAATAATTGTTTTGTCTTTTGGAACTGGTGTTGGAGTGAATACATTTAGTTCTCGCAGACTGTCCATTTCTTTGGCCATGGCTAATTCCCATTTTTTTCTTTCTTCTATGGGGAGTTTTAATACTTCCTCGTATGTATTGGGTGTTGATGTATTATCATTTATGTGCATTATATAATCCTTATATTTATTTGGTGTTTGATTCCTGTTACATCTAACTGTTCTCTCTGGTCTGCTATCGTTATCGTGTAAATATCTTGCTTCTTTTTTTGTTAATGAATCTGTTTTGATTTTGGGACAATTTCCTATCCATGTTTTATTGTTGCTCTCTTGTGTATTGTGGTCATGTTCTTCTCTTTCTGTCTTATCATGATTATCAATGTTTGATTTTGTACTTGGAAAAATCTCATTAAGATGTATCTTAGACCAATTGGCCTGTTCGTGAAATACAGCTGTTCTAGAAATTATGAATTTATTGTTATTGTCAATAAATCTGTATCCTTTTGTGCCAGTTTCATATCCCATGAATCTGAGCCTTCTGGGTACATTATCCCCCTTTCGTCTCAATTGTTTTGGTATATGTACGTCTGCTGTAACACCAAATACATGCATGTAGGCTATTTTTGGTTTTTTATTATATACTAATTCATATGGTGTTTTAGACTAGACCAAATTCTGTTTAGGGTATAATTAGAATATAATAGAGCTTCCGACCAAAATTGTTTGCCTAAACCAGCATCTTCTAATGTGCATCTAATCATGGTTTGTAATGTTGAGTTCTTTCGTTCTACCACTCCATTTTGAAATGCAGAGAAAGGGCTAGAGGTGAAGTGTAACATTCCTTTGTCTTTTAGCCATTGGGAGAATTCTTTTGACATGAATTCAGATCCCCTGTCTGTCATGATTTGCTTTATTTTTACATTGTGTTGTGTTTCTACATGTTTATAAAATTCTTTAAACTTTTGAAATGTTTCATCTTTGTGTTTCAAAGTATAGACAAATCCATAACGACTATAGTCGTCTACAATAGTAAGGAAATATCATTTTTTATATGTAATTGATGGGGTCAATGGACCAACTAGGTCCATATGTACCAGGTTAAAGACATGATTTGATGATCTTGTTGCCTTTTTTGGTCTGGGTTTAGTTCTGAGTTTTGAGAACTTACATACTGAACATTCTAAATAATTTTTACAATCTTTTATTTTAACACCTTCAGCATGTTCAACCATTTTTTGTATTACAGGAAAACTAGCATGTCCTAATTTTCTGTGTAATATATGTGCACATTCATCATGAATTGGTTTTCCAATTATTGGTATTTTGTTAATATGTGTATCTTTAATTGATGTGTTTTCATGGTTATGATTTGTTTCATGTTCCTCGTTGTTACTGTCACTGTCATTTTCATTTTCTATGCTATTGTCATCTTCCATGTTTGAATCAATATTGTGTAGCCATCTTTCTTCAGTGATTAAGTATGGTAGATCTCCTTTGATAACTATATTGCCTAAGTTTGTTTTGTTTTTCTCTAGAGATGCTTTTCCTTTTGAGAACACTATATTTATGTTAGAGTCTCTTCTCAACTTTATTGCACTAAGAATGTTATGGGGTATTTCGGGTATTAATAGAATCCCCTCTAGTTTCCCTAGACCGGGTAAATTTACATTTCCCCTTCCAATGACTTGAACTTCTTCTTGGTTGGCTACTTTAATTACAAATTTATCTTCTATGAAAGAAGATAATATTTTCTTATCATGTGTTGTATGATTTGTTGCCCCAGAATCAATGAGCCAGGCATTATCTTTTGGGTTTTGATTTTTGCTTATGTTATACTTATCTAATCCATTTAATGATCCAGACTTTCTCTCTCTTGAGTTATCTCTGCCCCCTCTACGTTCTCTGAAATTAGGTGAGTTTCTATATCTGTACCTGTCAATAGATGATTGTCTGTTATGGTATCTGTTTCTATTGTCATGGTTTTGTCTTTCTCTAAGGAATTTTGGACAATCTCTTTTATAGTGTTCTTTGGACCCACAATTATAACATTCAATTGGTTCTTGATGCCTGTCTTGAAATACTACCCTTTTGGTCTGTCTGTGTTCTTTGTGTGTGCTGTAGCGGCTTCTCCTTCAGCTATTAGTCTATTTGATAAACTCTCTATAGATAGGTATCCTAGATTAATTGTGTCCAAATGTGATATGTAATTATCCCATGATGAGTCTAATGAATTAATGATAACGCTTTTCATTGTCTGATCAGATATTATTTCTCCCCTTAAATGAAGCTCTGCTCTAATTGCGTTTAGTGATAGTAAATGCTCACTTACAGTAATCCCAGGTTTTATCCTGGCTGAGAAGAAACTTTTAGACATTCTCGTTGTGGTTGCTACACTTTCACTATGAAACAATTTAAACATACAATGAATTATTTCTGAGACAGTTAGATTCTGCTTAATACTATGATAGATAGCAGGAGATATGCTAGATATTAGCAAATAGAATGCTCTGTGATGCAGGCAGTCCAATTTTAGGGTCCATGGTCTTTTGGGAGGGTTAGTTATGAAAAATAATAAATTCTCTTTTAAGAAAACAACCTGGAGCTGTTGACTCCACTCCTGTAAATTAATACTGTCTATTCTCAATTTTGGGAAATCACTAGGCAAGTTTCCAATGTTATTTGTTGCATTACTTACAACTGGAGGCTGTCCATGATCTTGTAAATGTTGATAGTTGCAGAACGGTGTAGGTATGCTAGAGATCAGTCTGAATGGTTCTCTCTGTTCTTCACTGTCTCTATATTCGTCTGCGTGAGTTCGCGCATGCGTGTTGCTCATTTTGTTTCTGAAGCTGTCGGGAGAGGTTCTCGTCGCTGTAGCTCCCTCGTAGTGCTCTTCTTCTGACAATTCGCTTTCTGGCTCGGCTTTTGGTGTCCAGGTGGGGATCGGAGCTTGCTTCGTTCTGTCGTAGTCGTCTCGGTTGAGGCCTCTGGCTCCCGGGATCGTTTGCGGTGTGGGTGAGTACTTGCAGGGTCCCCTGGGTTCGGGCGTCAGTGCTCTCGTCGTTTGGGCTGGAGTGGATGGAAGTAGGGACGCTTGTCTGCTTGCTTCTGTGTCCTTGGATTGAGTAATTTGCTCTTTCTTCGTTATTTGATTTACAGTCTTTGGTACTTTCGCTGATTTTTTTGTGATTTTCAGATTCGGACCGAAGGCTGTGAAGAGTGTTCTCATAGCTGTTTCGATTTGTATTTCAGTTGGCATTTCTTCGGTGTCTGTATCAGATTCTTCTGAAAAATAAGATTTCTCCTTTTTATTCTTTATGCTGGGTAAAGTCTTTCGCGCCAGCCATTTTGAATTCTGTCCTTTGATTGGTTCTGAACTAGCCATTTTGGTGGGCTGGCTAATCCAAGATGGCTGCCATTCAAAATTTTGCGCAGAACCGTTAGTCTTCCTCTCGGTTATGTTTTCACCTGTAGGTGATTTGCTCACCATTTTGGGTTCTTTAGGCTCCGGTGTGTTGATGTGCTTTTCTCTCGCTGCTCCGTTGTCTTTTATAATGTCTTGGAGGTTCGCGATGAGATTTTTGTCATCTTTACGGTTCTTCAGCAGTCTTAATATTTCTGATCTGAGCGTATCGTTTTCTGTCTCGCTCTCTTCTTGATCATCGGATTCATCGATTACCTCTTCTTTGTCTGTGGTGTAGTTTTCAGGTTCTCTTGTTGTTTCAGTCGTGGATTCATCGATCATTTCTTGATCTGTTTCTATCTCTTTATTGTGTGCCCTGGTGTTGGGTCTTTCTCTCTTTTCTTTGGAGTTTTCTTTCTTTGGCATGTTTGTTTCTTATTGAGTCAGCCAACCATCCTCTGCTACCAGATTGTTGCAATAATTCGAGGATCAGACTCAATGAAGGATTCAGAAAAAGTAGTATTCAAACAAAGTATTATTTATTTACAGTAGGCATTCTATATTCTCTGGATGATTGCAGATAGAAGCAAGAAGGAGGAGCATGTATGCTCTTTTATATCAATAAGGCGGAGTTAGGGGTAGGAGTGGTTACATATGAATACATTAAGGAAGGGAGAATAAATTAGCCCTTGGTGTACTATATACATACATTTCCTATATTTGAGAATAAGGCATTTCCCTGTGACACAGACATCTGCGAGGATCTCCGGGCTTCACACACAATCCCACGGTCCTTTAAAGGACCTTTTAAGTACCAAAATATATCTATAAAAGATACATTAAGATAAGAAAGAGAAAATGTATAAATATGGATCACTGATGCGAAGATGTTGTAAAGAAGATGTAAATATCTGTTTTTGTTTGTTTTTTTAAAAAACTGTTTAATAAAAATATTTTTTTAAAAAAAATATCAAAATGTTTTGTTTCCCCAGGTAGCTTAAGCTATTCATTTTTACTGTATTTATGTCAGTGAAAGCCTGCATTCCTTAACCGGGTTCTATCAAATATCGTTTTCATTAAACAAAACACAACAGAGCAGGAAACTCTTGCGGTTTCCGTGATAACCACCCCTGCTACAGTATCCCGCCTATCCTCATTGGTGAAGTGATGTCCACTATCGGCTGCCCCAAGAAACCTACCCATCCTGTCGAGCGAGCACACGCCTGATCATGAAGACATCTCGCGCTTTAGCCAATCAGAGCAGCGCAAGCCTTAATTCCCGGGAAGCTTCTTTCTGAAGAGCTCGCGCTGAGGACGAATTTGCTTTTTCCCCCTTCCCTCCACCGGAGCTTTGCGGAGAGAGCTGCGCCAGGTAAGCGAACCGGAGCCATCGCTCTAGTGTGACTGTGTGGTTGTGTGGACCTGTGCCTTTCTTGCCTTTCTGGCCTTTCTGCAGCGCAATGAACCGGTCTCATCATGCGGAGGGTGGAAATGCAGGAAGAGGCACTTTCCCGAAGTGAACTCATTGCCTTTCAGTATGTTAGCCTATTAAACATCCCCAAAGAATGACAAATCCCCTCCGCATGTTTATTTGTGTGTGCTTTGCTTCTTTCCCCTTTTATTAGTGGGTGTGTTTGCGGGGGAGGGAGGGGTGGATATCGTTTTAAGTAATTTCTAATGCATCTCCGTCAGAAACAAAGCAGATTTCTGAATTAGGGAGGGAGATTTGTTTCTTGCAGATGAGGGGATCATTGAAAGGTACTTCTCCAACAGATGATACATTTACTCATAATGGTTGCAAAAGAAGGAAACATCTGAATAAAGATAACTTGGTCCTGGACTTTTCTCCAAGGCACTCAAGGCAATGTATCTGTCCCCCCCCCACCCAATGATTTTTTCACAAAGGTCCAGTGCAGATCAGGGTTAATGAATGGCTTAAAATGGTTTCTATCAAATATTCTAGACAAACATTGCCCCAAAACGATGTTCTTTTTAGTTGTAGCAGTTAGCAATTAGAACTGCATCACAATACTTCTGGAAAGCAAAAGGTAGAATAAATCAGCTGTCCCATATTATCTCTCTCATGCAAAATGTCTTTACTGGTGATTATATTAAATTACATAAATTACACAAATCTTAACTCCATTCATAATATTCACAGATATTCCTTCTTGATCAAATATATGTAAACACAATTTAGAGTTAAGATTTGTGTACTGTTAGAACGACGTTGAATTGTACAAATATGGATGTATTTTAGTTACAGATGTATCTGTATTTGTATTTTAATATTTTAAATTTTAATAAAGGTTTTTTGAAAATTAAAAAAAAATACCTAAATTAAAATAAACCTGGATAAACTCAGATTTCTGAGGCAGCTAATTACTTTTATCATGATTCAAGTGAAGCCATCATCAAATTACATCCATCTGTATCTAGAAATCCATTACAATTACTCATCTAAAACCTTTTGGGTTCTACATGTGTGTTTTTACAGACACCTGATATGAGACCATAGTCAAAATGTAAATCATATCCATATGCTCAGAATGGGGACAATTATGAATCTCATTTTTTGTGGAATTTTTACATGGACTCTAGATGAAATGCTCTCAAAATGTAACTGCAAATTTAAGTTCTAGCAATCGCAAACCTGCCTTTATAGTGTGTGCTGTAATATAGAATAAAAATATTAATATTGCACTGCTGTTTAAGTCTTACCATTTATCGAGTTCTCTCAATTTGACATTTTACAGATTCATAGAAACTTTGTTAAGAAACTGTCAGTGTGATGTGCCAGAACTGAACGATGGCGAATAACAATAGTTCTGAGATACTGCATTCCGCCTACCTTGCTATAGAATACATTGACTCTTTGCTGCCTGAGAATCCACTACAACAACCACTTAAAAATGCTTGGACCTCTATGCTGGACAATTACACTAAATTCCAGATTGCAACTTGGAGTTCACTTCTTGCTCATGAACTTTCCTATTTTTTAATATGCTTACCTGGATTTGTATTTCAGTTTATACCTTATATGCAAAAATATAAAATACAGCAGGTAAGATGGAATTTTTAAAGGAAAGAGAGCACAATATTAATCTATAGGCAGGAGTTTGGTAGCACTTTATATAGCTAAGAATTGCTATTAAAATGTATAAATGTTTACGATATGCAACTCACTTTATCATACTAATGTAGGATTTAAATTGGGGTGAGAATGGAGTAAGGAGAGCAAGACCATTGGTTAGGGAAATGCAGTGTAAAATAGATTACTGTTATATCAGTTAGAATTTGTATTATGTTAAAAACATTATGTTTGTTGAGATGTTCTGAGATTGCTAAAACTTTTGGGAGATATGTCTATCCATCCATCCATCTGAGTGACTTTGGGACTGTCATTCTCTCTCAACCCAACCATCTCCCAGGGTTGTGGAGAGAATAGGAGGAAGGAATTTTAGGTATGTTTTCTGTCTTGAGCCACTTGTAAAAAGGGGGATAAAAATAAATAAATAACATGCAAGTTCAGCAACCTCTCATTCAGTGGTGGAGTTAAAGTCCTGTTTTTCCAAAACTGGCACTTTGAGATATGCCATAAAATGTTCAAAAAGTTGAAATCATTTTTTTCCCCTTGTTTTGAGTTCTGGTGTCAAATGCTCCAACACTAGAAGTTTTTAAGAAGAGATTGGACAGCCATTTGTCTGAAGTGGTATAGGGTCTCCAGCTTGAGCAGGAGCTTGGGCCAGAAGACCTCCAAAGTCCCTTCCAACTCTGTTATTCTGTTCTGTTATTCAGACTGTAGAGGTTATTTCATTCCTTTAGGAATGATATGTTGTTTGCATTTGGTTAGGAAAAAATATCTGTTCCTGTGCCAGTTTCTTGATAAGATTTCAATTCCAATTCAATTTCAATTCAATTGAGTGAACTATGTGCTCCCATTGTAAACATTGAGGGCAAGAGCTGGGTTAACCTTTGTTAGCACACTAACTTTGTTAGTGAAATATCAGAAACTTTCCGATAGCTGTTTTTGTGTCATTAAATTTCAAATGTCATTGAAGTTCATTTCTTTTTAATTTTTTTTTATTTTTAAACAAACAAAACATAAAAAATCCATCTTTCATAACAAGTGTGTCGATCGGTTACAAATCCCTTGTGCTTAATCCCCATATTCATATTTTACAAATTATCTAATTTCCCATGTTATCAACCTGGTATATATCTTTGTATCATTATCCTCATTTGTTATTTATCTAACAATTGCATTATCATTCCAAAAATAATTATTTTCACATATTATATTTTAACATACATTTTATATTTCATATTTCATTTTCATGTTTTAGTATCTAGCCATTGATAAAATAAATCCCATATCCTATAATATTGTTTATCTTTTTCTTCTCTAATTTCAAATACCAATTTACTCATTTCAGCACATTCCATGATTTTCTTTTTCTTTTCTTTCTGCCACCTATACCACATTTTGTATTGGTTTTCCTTATAGGTTACTGATTTCGTTATTTTGATGTTGTTTTCCCAAATCCTTTCCCATTCTTCTAGTTGAATATTTTTACCTATATTTCTAGTCCAGGCAACCATTTGTCCTTTAATTATATTCTCATTTAAGTCAATTTCTAATAAGTATTTATATATTTTGGATATTAATTTCCCTTCTTTCACTTCCAGAAATTTGTCTAGCCTATTAGGATTCACATCAATTCCTCTTTTGTCCCTGTCTTTCCTATATCTATTTTGTACTTGAAGGTAGGGCCACCAATCCAATTCCATTCCCGCATCTCTGAGGTCCTGGCGTGTTCTTAATAATCCATTTGAATCTAATAGATCCCTATACCATATAATTCTATGATAATTTATAGTATTGGGGTGCATAGCTGCCTCCACTGTGGAAAACCACCCAGGGACCTTCGTGTAACATTTTTTCTTTGTCTCCAACCAGATGTCAATTAATGCTCTCCTAATTATATGATTATTAAAATGTTGGTACGTCTTGTTCCTGGAATTCCACAGGAAGGCGTGCCACCCCATCATTAAATCATGGCCTTCAAGTTTTAATAATCGTTGATTATCTAGGTTAACCCACTCTTTTATCCATATCAGGCCTGCTGCCTTATAGTATTTCTCCCACGCCGCGAAACCAAAATCTCCTCTAAGTTTATCATCCTGTAGTGTGCTCAAGCTTATCCTGGGTTTTTTGCCCTCCCATAAAAATTTAGACGTAATTTTATTTAAGTTAATAAAGAATTTTTTCTCCAATTTCACTGGGATAGTCTGGAATAGGTAGAGGAGTCTAGGCAAGATGTTCATCTTCAGAGCCGCTATCCTTCCTAAAAATGAAATATTTAACTTTCCCCATCTTTCTAAATCGTTTTCAATTTGATGTATCATTCCATCGTAATTGTTTCCCTTTATATCCATATTCTTATTTGTCAGGTTTATTCCTAAATATTTAATTTTTTTAACTACTTTTAGCCCAGATTGTTTCTCTAATTCCTCTATTTGTTTCGTTGTTAGGTTTTTGGTTAATATTTTAGTTTTATCCTTATTAATTTTCAAACCTGCGACTTTTCCAAATTTTTCAATTTCCTTCATTAGATTGGGTTCTGTTGAAAGTGGATCTTCTAAGAAGAACACAAGGTCGTCCGTGAAAGCTTGGACCTTGTATTCTTCTCCTTTTATTTTAAGCCCCCTTACATCTCCATTTGCTCTAATTTTCTGAAGCAGGTTTTCTAGAGTTAATATAAATAATAGCGGCGAGAGAGGACACCCCTGCCTTACTCCCCTACTTATTTCAAAACAATTTGTTGCTTCTCCGTTAATTAGTATTCTTGCCTTTGTTTAGTATAAATTGACAAAATTAATTCTTCGAATTTCTCGCCAAATTTCATATTTTTAATTTGTTGGGTCATAAAATTCCAATTGACTCGGTCAAACGCCTTCTGTGCATCCAGAAAAATCAGGGCTACCTGTTTTTCTGGATGTTTTTCATAATATTCAATTACATTCATGACTGTCCTTAAATTATTTCTAATTTGCTGGCCTGGTTAAAATCCGTTCTGATCTGCATGTATCTTCCGGTTTAATATTGTTTTAATTCTGTTAGCCAATAAATTCATTAAAATTTTATAATCCAAATTTAATAATGATAGCTGATAATAGCTGTTTTTGTGTCATTAAATTTCAAATGTCATTGAAGTTCATTTCTTTTTTTTTATTTTTTTTTATTTTTAAACAAAACATAAAAATCCATCTTTCATAACAATTGCAAACAGTGTGTCGATCGGTTACAAATCCCTTGTGCTTAATCCCCATATTCATATTTTACAAATTATGTAATTTCCCATGTTATCAACCTGGTATATATCTTTGTATCATTATCCTCATTTGTTATTTATCTAACAATTGCATTATCATTCCAAAAATAATTATTTTCACATATTATATTTTAACATACATTTTATATTTCATATTTCATTTCCATGTTTTAGTATCTAGTCATTGATAAAATAAATCCCATATCCTATAATATTGTTTATCTTCTTCTTCTCTAATTTCAAATATCAATTTATTCATTTCAGCACATTCCATGATTTTCTTAATAACTTCATCTTGCGTTGATATCTTCTCATTTTTCCAATTTTTAGCAAACACAATTCTAGCCGCTGTCAATACATTCACAATCAAATATCTCACTTCTCTATTGTATGTCTCTGCCACAATTCCTAATAAAAAAGTCTCAGGTTTAAAGTCTATGTGTTTCTTTGTCATTTTTTCCAACCATGTGTGGATTTTAGTCCAGTATCTTTTTGCTTCTAGGCATGTTCACCACATATGGTAATATGAGCCCAGTATCAGATGATATTTCCAGCACTTTTCAGATTTGTTCTTGAATATTCTGGCTATTCTCGTCAGGGGTCGATGCCACCTGTAAACATCTTTATACAAATTTTCCTTATATGCTGTTGATATTGTCATTTTATAATTTTGCAGCCACAATTTTTGCCATTTCTCTAAATCAATTCCCATAACCAAAATTTTCCCCCCATGCTATCGTTGTTTCTTTAACTTGTTCTTCTTCCAATTTTACCTCTAATAAATAATCATACAATTTTTTAACTACATAATCATCAGAACCTGTTAAAATTTTATCTAAGTTAGTCAAAGTATTATAAAAACCTTCTTCCTTACAATCTTCTTCATATCTAGAACGTATTTGCAAATAAGAAAACCAATTCATCTTAAAACCTTTTTCTTCCAGTTCTTGTTTTGATTTAAGTTACCCTTTTCATCCATTAATTCACTATATCTAACAATTTGTTCCCTTCTAAATGTTACTGAGTGTGAAAATGCTTCAATCGTTGATACCAGACTGGAATTTTCAAATAATGTTGTTTTTTAATCTTCTCCCAAGTTGATAACAAAGCCTCTCGTATATAGTGTCTTCTAAAATACCCCTGTGCTTTTGTTCTCTTATACCATAAAAACGCATGCCAGCCCAACAACAAATCATGTCCTTCTAAATTCAATAATCTGGTGTTTCTTAACGTTACCCATTCTTTAATCCACTTCAAACTTGTCGCTTGATAATAAAGTTCCCAGTCGGGTAAACAAAAACCCCCTCTCATTCTGGCATCTTGTAATAACCTTAATTTTATCCTCGCCTTTTTTCCCTGCCAAATATATTTTAACACTATTTTATTTAATTCTTCAAAATAATCTTTTCCCAGTCTAATTGGAATTGTCTGAAACAAATATAAAATTCTAGGCAAAATATTCAGCTTAATAGTCAATATCCTCCCAATCAATGATAGTTGTAAATTTTCTCATTTCGCCAAGTCTGTCCCAATCTGTTGAGTTTGTTGTAGTTATTCTCCTTAAGTGTGCTACATCTTGCTGTCAAATATATTCCCAAATATTTAACTTTATTTTTGACCTGCATCTTTGATATTTCCACCAATTCTTTTTGTTTTACCAACATATTTTTAGTCAAAATCTTCGTTTTATCTTTATTAATTTTCAAACCTGCTACTTTCCCAAACTCTCCTATTTTATCTATCAGTGTAGTTATTTATATTAATGGATCTTCAAGAATAAAAACCAGGTCATCTGCAAATGCTTGCAATGTATATTCTTCCTTTTGAATTTTCATTCCTTTTATATCTTTTTCTTCTCTAATATTTATATTTAGCACTTCTAATGTTAATACAAATGAGAGGGGACAGTGGACAACCTTGTCTAGTACCTTTTTTATCTCAGTAGAATATATCAATTCTCCATCTATCATTACTTTTGCAGTTTGTTTATGATATATAGCTTCTATTGCTTGAATAAATTTTTTGCCAAAGCCCATCTGTTCCATTTGAAGCAACATAAATCGCCAATTCACATTGTCAAAAGCTTTTTGTGCATCTAAAAATATCAGAGCCATTTGCTTTTCAGGATGGACCTCATAATATTCAAAAGTGTCCAGAATTATTCTCATATTATCTCTAACTTGTCTCTTTGGCAGGAACCCATTTTGATCTGAATGTATAAAGTTGTTTAGATATCTTTTAAATCTTTCTGCCAGTATTGAAGCAACAATTTTATAATCTGAATTTAGCAGGGATATGGGTCTATAGTTTTTGATTTGTTGTGGGTCAGTGTCTTCCTTAGGAACCAATGTAATATGTATATGCCTCTGACCATGACTTGGGTATATCCTTCTTTGTCATCACTTCTAAAAGTGGGAGACTCAAGGATTCCTGCAATGTCTTATAATATTCCGCTGGCAGTCCATCTGGCCCTGGTACCTTCCCATTCTTTTGTTTTTTTAATTGTTTCAGTTAGTTCCATCATCGTTCTATTTCCCTCTAGCATCTCCTCGATATCTTTAGGGGTCTCAGGTAAATTTGCATTTTGGAAGTATCGTATCACATTTCCCTCCTCTATACTTTCCTGCTCATACAGTTGTCTATAATAGTCCTGAATATTTTTTTCTTCTCCTTGTTCCCAAATTTGCTTTGTTCTTGGTCGTCCATTAGTTGTATTATTTTTCTTGATTCTCTCTCTTTTTTCAATTTATATGCTAACCATCTGCCTGGCTTGTTAGCATTCTCAAAATAATTCTGTTTAGTACTTCTAATTTTTTGGGCTAGATCTTCTTTCTCCAATAACTCCATCTTATGTTTTATTGTGTCCATTTTCATTTTAACATCTTTTTTATGTGGAGATTTCTGGAGTTCTTTTTCAAATCTCTTGTAATCATCTTCTAGTATTTTATAAGTTTGTCTTTTCTTAATATTTCTTTTCCTTGTATAGTCCATTATCAGACCTCTGGCATAAGCTTTCATTGTATCCCAAAGTTTTTGCATCAATGTGTCCTCTTTCCTATTCTCCTTGAAAAAAAAAGCCAATTCTCTCTCCATTTTCTGGACAAAATCCTTTTCTTTTAATACAGTGTTATTTAAAGTCCATCTGGATCTTCTCCTTTGTCCTTTCCATTTCACTGTCACTGGGTTATGATCTGCCTACGTATTTGCTTCTATCTCAATTTGTTCTATATTCAAAGTCAATTCCATTTTTGTCCATATCATACCTAATCTAGACCAAGATGAGTGTCTGTCAGAATAGAAAGTATATTGTCTATTTTTCGCGTTTCTGTCTCTCCATGCATCTTTTAAATTTATTTCCTCAGTCATCTTAAAAGAAGATTTTAGTAGTATCTTTCTGCTATGGTTTATTGTTTTATACAATTTATAATTCATTTCTCATCCACTATACTATTAAAATCTCCCATCATGCAGATATTATCATATTCCAATTCAATTATTTTCATATGCAATTTTCTATAGAAGTCACCTTGATTGTTATTTGGAGCGTATAGTGCTGTTAAAAGTATTTTCATATTATTATCTATTATTTCCATCAACATTCTTCCTTCATCATCTGCGTATATTTGCTCCGCTAGTATTGTATTTCTAATATATAAGACAACTCCTCTTTTTTTACATTGTGGCAATGATGTAAAAATTTTCTCTAATTTTGACTGCACCAATAACTGTTTGTATTGCTTTTTAATATGTACTTCTTACAAGCAGATTATATCAAATTTTAATTTCTCTAATTTGTGAAATACCTTTCTTCTTTTAACCATTGAATTAAGTTCATTTATGTTTATTGAAATCAATTTTTTCTCTTCCATGTTCATACTTTGTAACAAGGATTTATTGCTCTAGTAGTTCTCAGTTCACGTTGTTCTTTGTATTCCTCAGTCCCCCCTACTACTCCTTCTGCTTTTTCAATCATTGCTAAGTCCTCCTCTTGGAGTTCTATTGGTAATTCTGTCTTTTTCAATTCCACTTCCTTCTCTTTGAGGAATTCTGCATAAAATGCTTTAGCTTTATCTATTGCATCTATTCTGTATCCTTGCTATTGCCACATTAGCACTAATCTTTCTGTTATCAGCCATCTGTAGTTCACACCTTTTTGAAGCAGTATTTTAGTCAAGAATTGGTATTCTCTCCTCATCTACCTCACTTTTCTTGGTATTTGCTACAGAACTACAATTTCTTTCTCCTTGTACTTCAGTGGTTTTTCTCTAGCAATCTGCAGTATTTGTGTTTTGATTGATTTCTTGGTAAACCTTATGTGTACTTCTCGTGGTAATTTGTTGCGCACTGCATACCTTGTATAAACTTGATATATCTCATCTATGCCATCCATCATCTTCTCCTTGGTGACTTCTAGTGCTTCTGCTAAGATTCCTATCATTACTTCTGCCAAATTCTCTCCTTTTTCTTCCTCTACATTTTGAAATCTGAGATAGAATTCTGATCTATCCATCTCCCATCCAACTAATCCACTCCTGTCACATTCAACTTCTTCCAATCTAGTATCTATATCTTTAATTTTTTCTTCTCTTTGCTCCTCATTTTTCTCAAGTCTATCTTCATATTTCAACATCATTTGCTATATACTCTCCACCTTTTCATCTGTCTTTAATTGTTGTTGTTCAATCTTCTGGACTACTTGGAGAATCATCTATAGTGTTGTCTCTTTCTCTTTTTCTTTTTTTTCTCCTTCTCTTGTTGAAGCATCGTCTGAATGGATCGCTGTCTTCCAGATGGTGATGAGGAAGGCGTGGTTGAGGAGGAGCCTACTGCCGTTACCTTTCTACTCATTCTATCAAGTAGTCACAAATAGCCAAAAAAAGGAAAGCCAAAAGAAAAAGAAAAAAGAAAAGAAAAAAAATAACAATTCTTTGGGTTCTTCTATACCATAATCCAATTTAAAGGAGGCGTATATCAATCCAAATATAAAAAAAAAAAATCAAAAAAATCAAAAAGGAAGGCCAGACAGAAAAGAAAGAAAACAAAACTGGAAGATAAAAAGCCAATAAAGAAAAGAAAAAACAATCTTCAGGCACTTGTGTACCTTAATCCAATTCAGTTATTTATAAGAAGAAAAAAAGTTTCATAAGTCCATTAAAAATATTTAAACAGGGGAAGGATACAGAGAGTTATCACTTAGCAAGGAAAAAATGAAAGGAGAGGAAAGAAAGATAGATTTCAGTTTTTCTGCTGCTCTCCCTCCCAAACACTAACAAATCTCGCTCATTCAGTCTCAGACTCCTACTTCTGATAGCTCCGCAAAGAACACCTGAATAAACAATACAGATAATTCAAATTTCCACAGATGTGCTTCCAACTATCTTATCTGCAAGAAAGTTCAGAGTCCTTGAGTTGTAACAGAATGTAACGCAATTGTTGCAACTTGCAGCTTGAGCAGAAAAAATAAGAAACAAAATTTCCAATCCACTAGATGGCAATATTACACACTCCCCTTCCTTTCCCACAATTGTAATCCAAATTTTTTTTAAAAAAAATACAAGTGGCCTAATCCAATAAAATTGAAAAAGAAATAATCCTCAAAAAAGAAGAAAAGATTAAATAGAAAGAGAATTATAATAAAAGCCACAAAGGCTTAAAAATGTAAGACAAAAACTCTCAGTTCTATTAATCCCTTTCAATCCAGTCCCAGTCAAAAACAAATAAAAAAAAAAGTCCACCTTAATTTCGCTGCTTAATTTCCTTTTATCTCCAATTTAGTTTCCACTTCAGTTTCAGGGTGTTCTTTTATATTGATTTAAATTGAAAGTCTCTCACCGCATTGACTCACTGTCCTTCTAATCTTCTTCCAGAGCTGTCCCAACTTCAGAAGCTACAATGGCTGTCATCCCGCCACTATAAAAAGGGCTTCTCCTGGATCAACCAGGGACTTTGTGGTGACCCTGGGATCGTCAGGATGTGCCCTCCACTATCACAGTCAAAACAAGACTGTGAGGTCCAATTAGGACCGTCTGGCAGCGGGGCTCTCAGCGGCGATCCTGGAGCCCCAGGAATCCTCCGTCCGTCTTGTCATGACGTCAGCTCCTCCCCCTCTCGAAGTTCATTTCTTTAAATGCCCAGAGTGACTACATTTAGGATTTGAATTGGAATGAGGGAGAGTGAAGGGAGAGGAAAGATTGTTACACAGATGCAAACTACATATAAAATAAATTACAATTTAAAATTACATATAATTACATTTATAGTGCGTTAAAAGCCTTTGTGGTTGTTGAGTGTCCTGGGAGGTTAAAATGATCTGATACTTCTTTGCCCTTATTGTGTGGTGTCCTAATATGAAATTTGTATCTATTGGCTCTTTTGCAAAAAATTGGTATCAAATCTCAGTTCTGTCTGGTAGCATTGAAAGAAATGAATAAAAAGGACTTGAAACTCTGATGATTACAATAAATTAAATTTACCTACTGGGGTATTATTTGGATACGCTTAACTACAAAGATCTATTCAAAGATATGCTGAGATGCAATAAATGCTAAGCTTCAGTAATTACACTCAACAAATTGTGAAAATATAACTTCAAAAAAAAAAAGAGAGAACAAAGAGCTTTTCTGTCAGGCTTGGAGCTAATCACTTGAAAAACCTGTTGTTAATGTGTCTGCAAATTATTTATTTATTTATTTATTTATTTATTTATTTATTTATTTATTTATATTTTATTTTATTTGTATACCACCCTTCTCCAACAGGAGTCAGGGCGGTGAACAGCCATGGTAAAACATAACATATAAAATTTAAAAGCAATTAAAAAAAACATTAAATAATTTTGGCTATCCATTTAAAACAACCCAGGTTAAAACCAATTACAAATTAAAATCGAAAGGATGGGATCAAGCCAGCCGGCTAGGTGAAAAAGATGTGTTTTCAGGGCCCAACGAAAAGTCCGGAGGTCTGGTATCGTGCATATCTCTGGGGGTAGGTCGTTCCAGAGGGCAGGTGCCGCCACAGAGAAGGCTCTCCCCCTGAGGGTCGCCAGCCGACATTGTCTGGCTGATGGCACCCTGAGGAGTCCTTCTCTGTGGGAGCGTACTGGCCAGTGGGAGGCTATTGGTGGCAGAAGGCGGTCTCGTAAATACCCCGGTCCTAAGCCATGGAGCACTTTAAAGGTGGTCACCAACACCTTGAAGCGCACCCTGAAGACCACAGGAAGCCAGTGCAGCTCGCGCAGGAGGGGGGTCACATGGGAGCGCCATAATCCCCCGCACAGCCGCATTCTGGACCAACTGGAGCCTCTGGGTGCACCCCAAGGGGAGCCCCATGTAGAGAGCATTGCAGTAGTCCAGATGGGAAGTGATGAGTGCTTGAGTGACGGTGCGTAGGGAGTCCCGATCTAGAAAGGGATGCAACTGGCGTATTAGGCGAACCTGATTTGATGAGAGAAGACTAAAGTCTTTATGAAATTCATGAAATATCATGAAATTACGGGCCGTCCTTTAACTAGCAGCCATATACATAACTCTTGCCTACAGAAAACTTTATTTAAAGCAGAGCTTTAACTAGATTTATAACTTAAGATAGTTTAGTTTAGTTTAGTTTATTTGATTTATATACCACCCTACTCCCAAAGGACTCAGGGCGGTGAACAAAAAACACATAAATAGAAAATTTAAAAACAGAATAAAACCAAATTAAACAATTTGGCCGAAGACAGATTTAAAACACCCCAATAAATTAAAAACAAATTAAAATTTGCGTTTTAAAAAAGAAAAAAGGGAAAAATTAGGCCAGGCCAGCCTGATGGAATAAAAAGATCTTGAGAGCGCGGTGGAAAGTGCGTAGATCTGGGATCCTCCATATCTCCGGGGGAAGCTCATTCCAGATAGTAGTTGATTTATAACTTATATACTGTGTGAATTATTTATTAAATCCTCACTAATATTTGTATTGACTAAAGTGCATCAGAAGAAATCTCACCTGAAATTATTAATTTCAGTGCAGGACAAATAAAATCAAAATTAAAAATAATCAGAGAACAGTTCTCTAATTCTTAAAAAATCAGACGGTTCATATTCAAATCACCTCATTTCAAGAATGCACATTTTGCAGTGTAATATTTGAACTCAAGTTAAGCAGCTTACTTTGCTGCAGTCCTATCCATACTTATGGAGAAAATACCATTGAACATAATGACACTTATGTTTGTAAGTAAACTTGCCTAAGATTGTATTCTTAATTAAGAGAATCACTATGAATGGACAGTAATTTTCCTATCTCAGTAATTGGAATAAACAGGCATATGGGGTAGAGAGCAAAGACAAAATTGTATAACCTCAAGCCTTTACATGTACTGTAGGAGACATTGCAACAGAAGTACAAAAGTCCAGAATATATTGTGATATGTTTTATGTTAGCATTATTGTAGTTGGAAAGAGAGCCTGTAGGAAAAGTAATCAATTTGCTATATTCACTATTTAATTATTTTTGTTTATTTGCCGCTATTATAGGATAAACCAGAAACATGAACAGGACAATGGAAATGTTTTAAAAATGTTATGTTCAATCAGTTTTTTATTCAGCTGCCTCTCATAGGTGGTACCTATTATTTCACAGAATATTTCAATATTCCTTATGACTGGGAAAGGATGCCAAGATGGTAAGTAATATTTGATTATTTGTCATTATTTATTTGTTAAAAATACATATTTCCACACATTAAAAATACTGATATATTTATTTATTTATTTATTTATTTATTTATTTATTTATTTATTTTCCAGATTTCTATACCGCCCTTCTCCTTTTGGACTCAGGGCGGTGAACAGCCAAAATAAAACACTTGTACACAAAAGTTAAAATAATTAAATAAAGTTTGACCCATAATTTAAAACATTTCAATTAAAATCAATATCAAATTTTAAAAACCCACCATAAAATCAGGACAGCTCGGCTAACTGAAAAAAATAGATTTTAAGGGCCCAACGAAAAGTCCGGAGGTCTGGGATCACTCGTGTCTCTGGGGGTAGATTGTTCCAGAGGGTAGGTGCCACCACAGAGAAGGCTCTCCCCCTGGGGGTTGCCAGCTGACATTGTCTGGCCGACGGCACCCTGAAGAGGCCCCCTCTGTGGGAGCGAACTGGCCGGTGGGAGGCAATTATATGCTGATAAAGGACCTGATTTGGGAGATATTTCCAGAAGTTTGACCAAAAATGTTTTTGAATCTATGGCTCAGTAATTTCAAATTTATTAAAAACTAGAGAATGCTGTGTCCTAGATGAAAGGGGCAGATGGGGGGAAGGAGGGAAGGAAGGTTGTCAGAGGCTTCTGAGGGATTGAAAATGATTTTAAGGCAATTGAAAATAAGCACAGACTGTCAACACAATTGTTAATACAGATGGACATTATGCTTTTTAAAACTGAAAGCTTCTACAGTAAGCACAATATAAACATGAATAAAGAGTTGTTGTTAATTCTTCTTTAAAAAAAATATATAAGCCTTAAAATCAAACGAGCAATACCTTCTATGCTAAATCTAAATTCACCATCCATCTAAATAAAGAATTTTGCTTTCAGTCAGCTTCCCAAAAGTTTTCATTATGACTGGGAATAAATGCAACAGATGTGTGGTAAAACAAACAAAAGCCTGGTTCTTACATTCTTACATTACGTGAGAGAAGTGCCTTTCTTCCCCCTACTCCCATGCCCATCATCCCTGCCCTCTCCCTTCCCCCTCCCATGTGCTCCTCTTTCCCACCATGACTATGATTCTGGCACTTTGCCCCAAATCCATCATGCACTTCCCCATTGGTCCACTGGAAGGCGAATGTCACGGCTGGCTTTCTAGAGGAATCTGTGAAGGAACTGACATCACAAACAATTGCCACTCTAGGACACCGCACTTGGTCTCCTTAACGGCCCAGGCGCTCCAGAATTATTCTGGAAAACACACACACACACACACAGAGACACTCCACCGGGGTGCCTCGGCCTCTCCCAGTATTTATTTCCAGAGGGTAAGTGTCTGTTATTTCTAATTGTCTGTTAATCTCTATACATTCTTCAAATTTTATCACTTATTCATTCTACAAAACAAATACAAATATAATAGATAATACCTGGATATCTTTATTCAGGATGAAAATTGAAGCCTAAGTGCTTTTTTATTTTAAATATAATATAAACTACATCATATGTAACTACTGTTTCCTGTCTTTCTCAAAAAACAATTTATTTTGCTGTGCTTGTTGCTCCAAGGGGGAAAAATATTTTATTAAAATTTCTGTGTATGTTATGTCAGGTTTCTAGCATTGATCATTGGATAGATTGCACAAATATATATCTCAAAAGCTAATTTTTCTCTTAAAGGTTTGTGATACTTGCTCAGTGTTTTGGATGTGCTGTGATTGACGATACCTGGAATTATTTCTTGCATCGACTACTTCATCATAAGAAAATTTATAAATATATCCACAAAGTACATCATGAATTTCTTGTATGTAATTTCTTAAGTTTTTGGTTTACATGGTTAAATTGTATATGCGCTTACCAATAAGAATATTCCATGCATCTCACCAGAACTTGTTTTGGTATATGATTGCAACCTTAAAATTTCATGCAATGGACATGTGTTAGTTATTATTTTTAGAAATAGGGAGACGAAACCTGGGGTTTATTATTTGTCTATATGATCTTTACTTAAAGTTCTTCCTATCGTATGAGGCCAGAAAGGTTTACAAGAGGTGAAGAGTTCTAAACATTGCAGTAAACCAACAATATTTTTTGCAAAACATTTGTACATTTGTCAGTTTTACTTGAATAACTTAATTTCTGTCTCTAAAATAATATGAAAATTAGTATCAAGCAACCTCTTTAGCATGGTCTTTTTTAAATGTTGAGGAAAACTTCACTGAATACACAAGTTTCCTGATCTATTGAATCCTATCTGTGTGTCTTTAAATCATACAGTATCCACAGTTATACAGCACCTACTGTTTTAAGGTGCTGTCTGGAGTTAGCAGTAGCAAATATTATTACATTTAGAAATGTGTTCTATTTATTCAGTCTTACATTTCCTGAAACTGTGTGAGTTCAAGGTTAGCACATGAAGGAAGATAATCTCCTGAAACAGTCATATTGAAGCATATATATGAATTTTTCCTTCAGTATGGATACATGTGCACAAACCTTTTCTGTATACTTTTCTTCAGGCACCATTTGGGATGCAAGCTGCATATGTACATCCTTTAGAAACTCTAATCCTTGGAACTGGATTCTTCATTGGAATAATTGTCTTCTGTAATCACCTAATTTTGCTATGGGCATGGATGGTTTGTCGTTTGATAGGGAGCATTGATGTTCACAGTCTGTTATCTAATTATAATTCTTTGTGTTCAGATTCAGAAATTTTAGAATTATTTAAACAACTATTTGAAAAAGTTGTCAATAACTTCTCCATGACAAGCTTCTAAATTCTTCAGATATTGTTTGGGGAAAAAGGTTTTCACTAGTTAAATAGAATATTGAACAGATGAAAGAAAAATAAACCTGAAGAATAAGAAAACTAAAAAATCTGATCAAGAGATATCATCTAGAAACAAGGAAGGTTGACTTCCGGCGGCGATCTCAGCGCGCTAGGGACTAAAGGGGCGAAGCTCCGCTCCTATGTCCCTAACAATCCCGCATCTGGAGCCGAAACAGGCGTTATTGATCTCACAGTGATCAATAGTTTAAAGGGGAACATTTTAGGACCTCGGAGGAGATCGCAACTTCTCCGAAGGTACAAGATAAAGCCCTTAATCCAGAGTGAGGAAAAACCAGCCTTACGGGGCTGGCCGGAGGCGCTGATAACTGTATAAGAGGGAAGCGAAGATTGAAAACTAAAAGAGGTCATCAACAGACGACCATTATCTAGAAAAACCCAAAAAACTACCTGATAGTAAGAAGCAGCGCTGGTGGAAGAGAAACCTGAAAAATGAAAGAGGATAAGTGGCGACAGAAGATAGATCGGAATGGAGCCATTTTGAAAGCAAAGTAACAGCGCAAAAATCTGAACAGCTGAGTGTACAGTGAGAGCGGAAGAGCGGAAGAAGGTAATTCCTATGAATACTGCGACGAGAATAGTGAATAATTTAAAAAGACTTGGATATTATTATTAGATCTTATAAGTGTGGACTGGATTGAGTGGAGAGAATTGGATAAAAAACAAAACAAGAACGGACCATGCAACATTGGAGTGAGTGGAGAGAGTGTGTGCAGCGTGGAGTGCCGGAGATCGGAGGAGAGGAGAGGAACCTGGACGGACCTTTACAAACTGATTGTATTGGATTTTACTGATGTGGAGTTGCCAGAGTGGATTGAACTAGATAATTCGAGAAAGCAATAGCTTGTGGGAGAGTGCAGAGAGGGTTGGGACAAACTCCGGTAAAATTGATTGGAGTGGATTTATACAAACTATCTTTTAGTGATACTTCTTGTGAAGATTAGGATACAAAACTGATACAAAGTGTGAGAGACTTTGACTATTTGACCACCAGAGACTGAACTGTTTGGATTGAACAATTTAAATATTGACTAATAGATGATGAACCAGACGATAAGGACTTAAATAGAGGATATAAGATATTGAACATTACACCCTTGGGACCGGATGTGGATTCTAATAATAGGAACACAGAGGACTATAGATTAAATTGGATGGTGGAATAATCAAAGTGAACAGGGTGATCCAGACCTTTGGAACCGTATTTGGTTGGAAGAAAGATAAGTTTACATAACACCAAGAAAGATAAAAGACTATAGTTAATGGACAATATATATATGCTTGGTTTGATTTAAGTTTATTATACTATATATCATACAATACTAGACCCGGAAAATAACCTTTAATAACTTATTAGTTTTTCTCTTAAGCAGTTTGTCTAATTTGTCTATTTGAAGTTAATCAAACAATTATAGCATATTATCTTTAATTATCTTTAATCAATTTATCCATATACAGTAAATTAATTTAAATAATCAGATAGAACTATTGATTCTATTTTAGAACTATTATAATAAAATACATTTTATTCTGTAAGTAATTGAAGAATAAGGTAATGAATGAATTGTTAGAAGCCTACATTTTCCCCGTTGTTTCCCCCTTTTCTTGTCCCCCCCCCGCTTTCCTTTTTGCTCTTTTCCCAATATCGTATTATTAATTAGAAATATTCTGAAAAAACCTTGTAAAAATAATCCTGCATCCAGGTTATAAACATTATATGTGAGAATTTTATGAAATTGTGGGCAAAAATAATAAGCATAATAGATATGGCAACCTCAAGCATATCAACTACTGTTAAATCAACCAAGAAAATATCTCCAACTCAAACACTATTGGTGGCTTCCCCGGTTCAGCAGAAGACAGGGGAAACAACAGATAAAGAAAAGACTAACATAGGTATTCAAAACATCCAAGCTGCCCTTGCAATGATCCAGGAGGGAATGAAAAGGATGGAAGATAAGATGACTCTCAATCATGATGAAACTAAAAGGAACCATGAACAAATGCGATTGGATGTAGGGGAAATTAAAGATGAGATTAGAAATATAGATGAGAAAATAGAGAAAATTCAACAAAATATAACCGAAAACGAACAGAAAATCCATAAAGTTGAGGAAAAGGCGGGAAGCCACAGCTACCAGGTTGGAACAGATAGAGAATCAACAAGTGGTAAGGAGTCGAGATACCGAAGATGCATTGACATTCCTTGAAATGGAAAAGGCATCTTTCTACTTAAGATTTCAAAATATAGAAGAACAGAGAGATGAAGACTTGGGCGAAATCATGGTCGGAATCTTGGCAGAGGTGACACATAAAGATAAAGATAAAATAAGAGGTGGTATCGATGAAATTTACAGGGCCTTCACAAACTATGCAAGAAGAAACAAACTCCCTAAAGAAGTACACATCAGATTTACGAAAAAAACAATGAAAGAAGAAATATACCGAAAGATGAGAGAGGAGACAGTTATGTACAAAGGGAGGGAAGTTCTAACACTAAAACAAGTACCGAGAAGGGCCAGGATAGGAGAAGAGAATATAACTTCTTAACCCGACAGTTAAATAAACACAAGATAAAATTTAGATGGCTTATACCAGAAGGAGTACTCATTTCTTGGGAAGGAAGAAAATTTCGAATTGACACCATAGAAAAAGCCCAGGACTTCGCAGATCAACACTTAGGATATGAAGGAGAACAGGAGAGCAGAGGAGGCAGAGAAGATTCAAACCCCAGTAACCAAGAGGAGCAACCAACAAACAAGGAGGACAAGGAACGGAAGAGGGGAAAGTTGGGGAAGGAGGAAATGACTGGGATTACACAAAGAGTCACAAGAAACACAACAAAACTTAAAATAACAGACAAATAAACAACAGCAGGAATGGAAGAACTAAAACTCATTTCTATAAATATAAATGGTCTAAACTCACCAAGCAAAAGACATCAGACATTCACTAAACTGCAAAATTTAGGAGCAGATATAATCACATTACAAGAGGTACACATAAAAAACAACAGAAAAAATTATTCGAAAATAAAAATTAGGAGTAATGTACACATCCTTAGGCGACTGTAAAAAAAGGGGAGTGGTAATATATGTTAGAGACCATATAAGAACAAAGCCAATATATGTGGACAAAGAGGGTCGAGTCTTAATAATAGAAGTAAAACTGGAAACAAAAATAATACTCTTAGTAGCCATTTATGCTCCAAATGGAAACCAAATAGATTTCTATAAAAAATTACACGATAAATTAAAAGAGCTGGATTATGAAAATATCTGCATCGTCCGAGATTTTAATGCAATTGTTAACACACGAGAAGACTACTATAGTAACAGGAAGAATAAAATCAAAAGGAAGACACTGCCACAAACATTCAAGGGTTTGGTACAAGGAATGAGTCTACATGACACTTGGCGAGAATTAAATACTAAAACCAAACAGTACACATACTTTTCTGGCCCACATCAATCGTGGTCAAGATTGGATATGGCTTGGATGACACCCCAACTAAGTAAAAAAACACATGACGTAGAAATTATGCCTAACATATGGGCCAACCACAACCCCATTAAAATAATTTGGAAAGGCTTCCGAAAACAAAAAAGATGGAAAATGGACACAAGTATTATAAAGGAAAAAGAGTATCTACAAATGATAGAAAAGGAGATTAAGATATTTTTTCAAATTAACACAAAGGACCAAACGTCGTTACAAAATTTATGGGACACGACGAAAGCTTATATTAGGGGCTTAACCATTGCATACGTGGCAAAAAGAAAAAAAGAGAAACAAAGAATCAGGAACGACTTATTGGAAGAAATCAAGATAGAGGAAACTAATTTACAACAGCACCCTAATAACAAGATAGCACAGCAAAAACTTAATTTGGCTAAACACAAATTGAATTTGACTACAAAAGTTGATTTGGCACAAAAAATAAAAATGGCAAAACAGACCAACTTTGAACATGCAAACAAAACTGGACGCTGGTTAGCTCATAAATTAAAAAAACAAACAGACAAAAGAATTATACACCAACTCCAGGTAGAATCAGGGACTTTACTCCACACACACCTAGATAAGAAAAACATAGTCAAAACATTCTTTCAGAATCTCTATCGACAGGAAGATGTCCCAGAAGACCAAATTCGAAAATATCTTAGTAAAGTGAATATTACACAATTCGAAGAAGAGCATAGAGAGACCCTGAACCGCCCCATAACAATGATCGAACTGACCGAAGCTCGCAAAAAACAAAAGAACAATAAAACCCCAGGACCAGATAGAATTCCTACTGAATTTTATAAACACTCCCAACAAGAAATAGATGAAATATTGCTACAAGTCTTCAACGCAGCATTATTGACAGCTGAAATTCCAAAATCATGGACAGAAACCATTATTACGTTAATACACAAAGAAGACTTAGATCCGACCCAAGTTAGAAATTACAGGCCCATTTCATTACTCAATGTGGACTACAAACTATTTATGTCAATATTAGCGCAGAGACTTAAAACAATAATTCATAAATACATACACACAGATCAAAACAGCTTTATACCCAGGAGGCAGATTAAAAATAATTTGAGAACGATTATAGATATTCTGGAATATTACAATAAGAAGATAGACAAGGAAATAGCTTTAATATCTCTTGACGCCCAGAAGGCCTTTGACAACTTAAATTGGTCCTTTCTTACAATACAACTTGAATCGATGAATTGTGGAGAGAAATTCCTTAAATTGATAAGAAAAATCTACTCCTGTCAAACAGCCAAAATTGCAATAAATGGTGACATGACACAAACTTTTGACATTGAGAAAGGAATACGACAAGGCTGCCCCATGTCACCTCTATTATTTATAATTGCACTGGAAGTTTTATAAGACATAGAAGGCCTTAAGATCCAGGGAGAGGAGTATAAACTACTTGCCTTTGCAGACGATGTGATTTTCATACTGGAAAACCCAATACGATCTGGAACCAGGTTGATGACAATGATAGAGGAATACAGGGAAGTTGCGTGCCTCAAAATAAATAAGCAGAAGACGAAAGTATTGACGAAAAATATGACCCAAACACAGAAGTCGAAATTAGAAAAAGAATTAGGACTTCAAATAGTAAAGAAAATAAAATACCTAGGTATTTGGTTGACAGCAAAAGCAACTACAATCAAAGAAGATAATTATACCAAATTGCTAAAACAAATCAAAAAAGACCTGGATATTTGGAGTAGATTACAACTCTCATTGATGGGCAGAATTTCCTCAATAAAAATGAATATATTACCAAGAGTATTATATCTATACCAAGTGATACCAATACACCCTGGACGAGATTTCTTTAAGAACCTCAACAAAACAACAATGAACTACATATGGCAGGGAAAGAAGGCCAGAATTAAAATCAAAGTTCTACAGGATTCACGAGACAAAGGAGGCCTAGCAATACCAGATTGGGAACTCTACTACAAGGCATCAGGACTGACCTGGATTAAAGAATGGATGAAACTGGACAACAAAAGAACTCTATATTTAGAACGCTTTGACTTAATAAGAGGATGGCACGCTTTCCTATGGGACGGATTGGACAAACGACACATGTACTTCCAACATCATATAATTCGAGCTTCATTATTTAAGATCTGGCAGGATATTAAGAGAACTCACTATAGTAGAATACCAAAATGGTGGTCCCCGATGGAAACATTGATATACCCGAATACTCTCGAAATAGGAAAGATGATGCGGTACCAAGATTTATTGAATCATGAAGGCAAACTCATCTCAAGACAGCAACTCCAAAACTCTGGCATAAATATCGATTGGTGGCCCTATACGCAAATACACTCAAGACACACAGCAGACAAAAAGCAATATGGAATCTCGAATAATTTGAACGAATTGGACAAGATTTTACAAGGACCAGAACAAAAGATGATAACCAAAATATATAACTATCTTCTTAGATATAAATTACTGGAAGAAACAGTAAAAGAAAATATGATAAAGTGGCCAGGGACATAGGGCACAACATTCAATTGGCAAACTGGGAGAAATTGTGGAAACAGAACATCAAAATGACAAGAGCCATATCCTCTAAAGAAAATCTCATAAAAATGTTTTACAGATGGCACTTAGCACCAGCCAGATTAGCCAAAATATACCCAAACGCCTCCCCACACTGTTGGAAGTGCAAAACAAAAAAGGGGACATACTACCACGCCTGGTGGAAATGTATAAAGGCCCAACAATACTGGAAGGACATAAAGGAAACTATTGAAGAAATAATAAATCAACAAGTAGAAAACACTCCAGAATTCTTTTTATTTGGAATGATAACAACGCAACACAACAAAGAGACAAAATATCTCATCATACACATTCTGACAGCAGCATGGTTACTGTTCACGCAAAATTGGAAATCAGACCAACTCCCAACCAAAGACAAATTAATCTCAAAGATAACAGAGTGTGCCGAAATGGATAGATTGACACTAGAACTCCAGGATAAGGAAGAAAGTGAATACTATCTTGTGTGGCACCAGTGGTATCAATGGCTGGAAAAGAAAATCAGTACAAATATAGATGAAAGAAAATAGGGTAGAAAATTTAAAATTGGAAATGAATATAGAGGAGATGCAAGATTATTTCTAATTTAAATCACCTGAATTGACAATGTATCATTCATATATTAACTTACAAAGCAATATATATTCTGATGATGACCAAAACATATATGTAAAATATGGTGTGGGTAGGTAGGTGGTGGGAATCTGTTTGTCTTTGTAATGTCTTTGTATTCTTTGTATTGTCTTTATATCTTTGTTTAAAATCCAATAAAAAAAAAGAGAAAGAAACAAGGAAGGTTAAAGAAGCACTGGAAATAATAAAGTATCAAATAACGGCTATAGCCAAGAAGATCAGCAAATATGAAGCTCAAATTGCACATTATAGGCAGAATCTCCAATTTCAGTCAAATCAGAAACGTTTGTACAATCCATCAATGGAATGACTGCAGTGAACCCATCAATACCTGATAAAGAAACAGTGTAGTTCTGGGTGCAGCTATGGGACAACATGGAATGGAATAGAATAGAATTCTTTATCGGTCAAGTGTGATTGAACATACAAGGAATTTGTATCCAGTGCGTAAGCTCTCGTTGTACATACAAACGACAAAGTGATGTCATAGATCATAAATCATAAGATATAAACAACAAATGATAGATCATAAGAGAAAGTATGAAAGATGCATTTTTTTAATATAAAGAAATACAAGAATGGAGCCTGGATAAAGAAAGTGGATTAGAATAAAATATAAGCTGAAATGAAAGAACTTGTAATAAAAACAGAAAAGGACAAGAAAAATCAGGTGCCTAGAAATAACAGGAGTCAGTACAAACATTAGAGGTTTTGTGTAAAGATGCACAATGGAAGACATAGTTGCTGGTCAGTGGTGATAGACTGGGAGATGTTAATATCAAAAGAGAATTCAAGGAGATTCACTATTACCACTACTGCTTGTCATTGTCAACAGAACAGAATAAATCAAGTCATGGCTATCAAACATCAAAAACATCTGCTTGGCTATCCTATCTACTTTACATAGATGAACTGAAGCTGCATGGAAAAACACCATCTGAAATAGAATTGCGTCTAATATATGAAATAGCCTTATTAAATACTTTGTTCTTTACATACAGTAGTTTATACACTTCTCAAACAACTAAAGGGAACACAAAACCACTGTATGTAACAAACAAAGTATTTAATAAAGCTATTTCATTCATTCAGATCTCGGATGTCTTCTGCTTGTGTTCCCTTTATTTTTTTTGAGCAGTGTATGTATGTATGTATGTATGTATGTATGTATGTATGTATGTATGTATGTATGCATTTTTCTATAGCCAGGTTCTTCCTACGTAAACCAAGACTTTTATGCAGCCTTAGTTCAGTGAAATCACAATCCACTAGTTTCTAGGCTTTTTTCATGCAGCCAGCAAACACCCTGCTGCCCACTGGGAGATTGCTGCCCAGGTGCTTGCTGATGGGAACAAAGAAAAAGGGGCTTGAGTTACACTCACCAAAGGCCTGGACAAAGATTTTAAGGGCCCTTCAAAACATCAGTTAGCTGGGCCATTCAAATCTTGTGAGGAACCACATTCCAGAGGGCAGTTGTTGGTACAGAGAAAGGCATTCTTCTGGGATGTTTATAGATGTTATTGTTTAATCAATGGAACTCAAAGTGCACCAATCCTGCCAGATCGGATTGGCTGGCAGATACTATGGGAGAAAATGAAAAATATGAAAAACTCATGCTTGACTAGGTTGTGTAGGTTTATGGAATAATCGCCATGTAGAAACTTGTCTTAGTATGTTACTTATCTCTTCCCAGGGTTGAGAAGTTTTTTTTTCTGCATGTTGTAAATCTAACAGTCTGTGCATTCCATTATTTTTCCTTTCAGTGGCTATGATATTCCTCTGAATCCTTTACATTTCCTGCCCTTTTATGCTGGTTCTCGCTTTCATGACTTCCATCATATGAACTTAATTGGAAATTACTCTTCAACCTTCACATGGTGGGACAAACTCTTCGGAACTGATTCGCAGTACAGTTCTTACCAAGAGAAAAAGAAGAAACAGAAAGACACAGTGGAAAAGAAGCTGGAATAAATTTCCCATTTGCCACACTCTTTGGAGCACCAAAGAGGGATATGGCCTCGTATTTTTGCTTAAAACTAGAAAACGTAATAAGTATTGCAATTCAAAGCAAAATGCAGCTTTTAACAAAGAAACCAAGCTTATGTTTGCAGCAGGAAAAACATTCACTGATGCATTTTCCAAATGATTGTGCTTTTTCTATCCTATAGATATGTCAAACAAATTCAATATATATTTAAAAAATGTTAAATATGACCAAATGATTGAAATTATGTAAAAAAAAAGATGTACATTAAAATTAAAATAAGGGAGGTTTTTTGCATTAATGTGAATCCTAAAGTTTAGAAAGAACAGCTACATTGAGTTCACCAATTAAAACTTTTGTGGGAATCCTCTTTCCCAATTAGGTAGATTTAAGAAACCATCTTAATTTGCTACAAAGAATATTTTTACTTGGTTTTTAATGAATGTTATTGTAATCTGTATTACACAGAACTGTAAATTGCTGATTTGATTATTAAGATAATTTGTCTTAAAATAGCTGTGGTTGATTTCTTTGTCATGTTTTCTATACGGCAAATAAAATAATATTGGGGTCAGGGCCGGATTTAGATTGGAAGAGGCCCTAGGCTATTCCACTTATGAGGCCCTTTCACCAGTGGTGGGATTCAATTTTTTAACAACAGGTTCTGTGGGCGTGGCTTAGTTGGGGGTGTGGCTTGGCAATCATGTGACTGGGTGGGCGTGGCTAGCTGGTCACGTGACTGTGTAGGCGTGGGTAGCTCGTCATGTGACCGGGTGGGCGTGGCTCTGTGCATAGACTTTTTTCAGAGGGCTGAAAAAAGTCATTTCTGACTGGGCCTCACACTTTTGACCGGTCCTCACACTTATGACCATCCTCACATTTATGCCCGTGCAGCTTTCTTAACAACCATGTCACTCATTTCACAACTGCTTCTCTTCACCATGGTGACAAGATAGGGCAAAAATGTAAAATGTGAGGACAGTCGTAAGTTCGAGGACTGGTCAAAAGTGCGAGGACCAGTCAGAAATAACTTTTTCAGCCCTCTGAGTAGTCCATATGCATAAAAGGATTCAGCAATAGAGAGGGATGAAGGAAGGGAAGGGAAATTAGAGTAGGAGAGAGAGGGAGGAAGAAAGGAGGAGAAGGAGGAAGGAAGAGGAAGTAGGGAGGAGAAGAAGAGGGGGAGGAAGAGAAAGTAAGAAGGAAAGAAAAGAGAGGTGGTAGGTTTGAGGAGAAAGATTGCTGTACAATAAAAAAGATGAAGGGAAGAAAGCCAACCCCCCAAAAATATAAAGATATTAAGATAAAGAATGAATTGTTAAACTTTAAAGAATAAAAGAGAACAAATATGAATAAATAACAATAATTAGAAACACACATACAAACATACAATGTATTTTCTTTGAACAGAGTATTTGGCCGGTTCACAAATTTAAACAGTGTTTAGTCATTTCAATTAAATTTACAATTTCTATATTTCCTTTTTGCCATATTTATTCCTCATCTATTTTTGTAAAAAACCAATATTACCCTCATCCTCATCTCTAATCTTAATCAAATTCAATTTTTCCCTTCTATTCTATATTATACCCCTTCCCATTGTCATCTATTTTTATATCCATCCTCACATTGGTTAATTATGTAATATTACAGTTGTTTAATATGAATTCAACATTTTAATATAAATCAATTAGTTATATAACTACCTTTTTTGTATATTAATCAATATGAACATGAATATTCCAATTATTTCCATGCAATCCAATTTCTTACAAATCAATTAATTATATTTACCAATAATAATAAACCAAATAATTTCCCCCATATATTCCTCCAAACCACAACTTAAGCATTTCTGCTTTCAACACAATATACAACTAATAGTATCTCAATTATTACAATTCCCTAGTTAAATAGAGCTTTTTTTTCTTTTGTGTTTTAAAATCTCCTCTTTTTCCCTAAATTTCCTGTTGTTTGCACCTACCTTTTTTGGTGAGGAAAAAGAAATCTGCCTGCCTAATTTTCCAACGTGCAAAGCCAACAGCCTGCTTTACTTTCTCTTTCGTTTTTCAGTATAGCTAGGGGGGAAAAATCAGCACTCTTTGCAAGCAAGGAGCAGATCCGTGAGCAAAACAGCTGAGAGCAAATCTAAGCAAGGGCTAATTAGCCTATGCTGAAGCTCCGGGGGCCAATAAAATTACAAAAAAAACACCGAACCCTTTGTTAAATTGCTGGCTCCCCCGCCCCTCGCCCACCAGTATTTATTGGCAATAAATAGTGGTGCGGAGGGGCGGGGCAAGCCAGCAATTTAACAAAGGGTTCGGCTGCACCACTGGCTCTAGGGCGGCCCTTTGAAGCCCCGCGGCAAGAATTTGAAGTTTTTTTTTCCTCCAGCCATGGGAGGCAGCAATAGATGGGGAGTGGGCGGGGTAAGCGAACGGCAGAGAGGGAGGGTGAGTGAAGGTGGGGAAGCTGCTTTCTCCATCCTGCTCTCTTGCATCCGGAGCCCACGTGGATCCCAGGCAGCGGAACTCAGGCTAGGGAAGGGGTGGGCAATTGTGGCTCTTTTACACCCTGTGGCCTTCAACTCCCAGAATTCCTCAGACAGCCAAGCTGCATCAGGAATTCTGGAAGTTGAAGTCCACAGGTTGTAAAAGAGCCACAATTGCCCACCCCTGGCTACGGTAGGCTGGCGCCGCGCGGGTGGGAGGCGAGGGGCGGGCGAGCCAGCAATTTAACAAAGGGCTCGGCCGAACCCCCTAGAACCCCCAGAATCCCACCACTGTGTAGGCCCCTCTTGATCTTGAGGCCCTAGGCTGAAGCCTAGTTAGCCTATAGGAAAATCCGGCCCTGATTGGGGTTCAGGCTATTATTTCCTGGTTCCTTTTGGTTTGTTCCTATCAAACAATAAGTGCTATGTTTTTGTTAATACACAGTGGCAGGTATTGATAACTGGAACAGAATGTGTATGGGCACTGAAATTTGATAGTGGAGACTTTAGATAACTAACCATCTATATTACATACCATCAAAGCTATCCCTAGAGATGTACATGAGAGAATGATAGGAACTTCCCTTATTTTATATACATACATACATACATACATACATACATACATACATACATACATATATACATATAAAAATCTAAGGGAAGTTCCTATCATTAACATATTAAAAAGTTTTTAAAATTTTTACAAATATTTTCCTTTCCCTCCTCCCCTCTCCTGCCCCAACCCTCCCCTGCCCGCTCCCGGACTTCCCAGAGCAAATACAGGATATAGCATTTAACAAACATATATATATATATATATAAAACATAAGCCAACTATCTATAGATTTATCTCCCTTTTGCACTTTAAGTCCCCTTGTTCATATCTGAGTATAACTATTTAAACTAGTTATTACTTGAAAATAATCAATCCAACTTCGTTCTTGTCCGTTCTTCAATAATAAAAAAAGTCTTCTTTCTTCCAGCATTACACAATCAGAGCCCAATTACAATTAACCATCACATCTCCAATCCTTACATATATTAACACATTAACAAAATATTTTAACCAATCTCGAATATTGTAAAAACCTTATTTTTACTTTTTACCCTATAAACTTATATGAATTCTTCCTGGAAACATTCCTTACTTAATAGCTTTGCATAAATTTATTCATCTTATTCTCTACAAATCCACTACGTATAATCAAATTACATCTTCACTATTTGATAGCACCACTTATATTTTCCTTATAACCCACAAGTTTATATTTATTCTTCAACAAAACATTCTTTAATATAGTATTAATGTAATTTAAAACAAAGTATAAAAGTGTAAGTAATATCCTTCTTCTAACCCATAAACTTATATTAAATGATCTGCACTTTCCATAACTTTTACATCCCCAATATTTTTCTTTCTTTCTTTTTTAACCCATAAGCTTATATAAATTCTTCAACAAAGCATCCCTTGAAATATAACTTTAGTGTTAATATACTTCAAGACAAAAGTGAAAGTTTGGTCAGTGACCCATAACAATTCAAACATAACATTACTTAATATAACTTTTCAAGACAAATCATGTCCCTAAATATAAGTAAATCATTCATTTTCACTATAACATAACTTTTCAAAACAAATCATATCCCTGAATACAGGTATAGTTATTCATTTTCACCATTACTATCCTCCCCAGGCCAAAGGATTGTAATTTTTCCATCTCCATTTTTTCCTGACTTTTTTGCGAACCTCCTTCTTCAGTCTTATTCTTCCGCCTTCTTTTATTTTTATAAGTTCTTGAATTTTCAACTGAAGATCCTGTACCTTATAATCTTGTTCTCTTCGCAAAGTAATTCCTTTCAGTAAACACACCTCTTTCACTGTGATTGGGAGTCCATTTTTGTAAAAAAGTTGTAAAATTCCACTTCAAATCTTCCTTCTTATATTAGAAATCCCAACGCCTCCTGACTATTTTCCAGTTGACTGTATCAAAGCCTCTGGAGAAATCTCTCAATATTTCCTGGTTATGCTCCTTCGAACCTCTCAGCCTTTCCTTCTTAATTTGAAAAACATCCATTCCATTTTCAAAAGGCACATTAAACTGGATTATTTCTTCCACCTCCTCATTCAGCAACTCACTATTATTTGGCAACTGAAATACCAATACAGTATCTTCACTTGTATCTTTGTTTCGAACTTGAGTAAAATCCTTCTTAAAGAGCCCTTCCATTCTTTCCACTAACACAGAGGTAAATGATTCTAAAATTTCTTTAAAGAGATCCTCAATCAGTATTTGTGTATTTACTGATGTTTGTAATAATGAGCCTCCATCACTTTCAAAAAAGCCAGCCATTTTTTTTTGTCCAACCACCTTGATAAATGCTGGGTGTTAACAGCTTTAACGAGAGTTAACTTTCACTTTCACACCCTATTAAGCACAAGCGCCATTTTATTCACTCCTTTAATCAACTTCAAAAGGTGGCAATTTAAGTGTGGAATTGAGGGTTTGTTACTTGCGATTGTCAGCTCTCCTGTCTTCACTCCATCTGCACAGATAATCAACTTAAATCTCAGTAAAGATTGCAGAAGTGGTCGCGACATTTTTTTCTGCTTAAAGCAGAAGCGCCCTGGATCTCGGAGTTTCACCGGACTTCCTGGGGAGCTCTCACCCTCCAAGCCCCCAAAACTATTTCAGGGGCTTTCGGGGAGCTCTACCCCCATCCGATTACTCTTGTTTCCCTCTTTTCCCGGGGGAAAGGTTTTCCAGCTGCCAGACAGCTGATTTGAGCTGTCAGAGCGGCTTTACAAGATCACATGGCTGGCGCTCTAAAAGAGAGCGTCCAGCAACGTCGGCGGTGCCACCGGAAGTCCCCTTAGATTATATTGAATACTTCTTGGCCTTCCTGACTTTCTATGGAAAACACTAAATTGTATAACCTGCTTAACCGGGATTCTATCTTTTAGAAAGCCATAAACTTTTTTTTCTTAAAGACATCTGCTGCAGAAATTGGGTAGGGTATAGCTTCATGGTTTTCGGACACTGAACAGTGTTTTTGTGCCAGCATTTTCCATTTCTGATGTCCCCTCAAAAACAATGCTTATTCTATTTTTTTTTTTACTTGAAATGTAAATGTGATTTATAGTGATTTATAGTTTAAAAGATTATGCATATGGAAAAAGCTGCTGGGAAAAGCATTTTATTTACACAAATAAAGTAAAAAGAAATTAAATCTGAATACTTTTAATACAAAAGGATTGACTGGGTAACTGTATTTCCTTGCAGGAGTCGTTTACTTTACAGATGTTCCCCCCCCCCAAGATGGCAGGATGCCACTGCAAGCCTCCTTATCTCTTCCTTCCCATCCCACCATACCTTTTAGGGTTTGTTTTCTTTAATCTATATACTAGCATTTTTTAAAATTTTGTTTCAAATAGATAGGAGAAGTAGCCCAATTTACTCCACTGAGATGAATCCTCTGTGCCACTACAAGTAGTCCTCAACTTAACAACAATTCATTTAGTGACCATTCAAAGTTACAATGGCACTGAACAAAGTGACTTGTGAGCAGTTTTCACATGACTGGCAGCATCTCCATGGTCATGTGATCAAAATTCAGATGATTGGCAACTGACTCGTATTTATGACAGTTGCAGTGTCCAAGGGGTCACATGATCAACTTTTGTGCTCATCTGCCAAGGAAAGTTAATAGGGAAGCCAGATTCATATAACAACTGTGTCACTAATTTATCAGCTGCTGATTGGTGGTTGGATCGGTCTCCTGGAAACTGCTTCCCGGACGCTGACGCTGCCTATTCCCGCTGCCTGGAAAGGACCAAAAACAGGATGTGTGGAGGCCGAAAATGGGGCATGCGGAGGCAGTGATAGGCGGCGGCAGCAGCGATGGGCAGTGACAGGCAGTGGCGATCCCTGCAGTTTGGAACAACTGATAGGTGGTATTCGCGGAGGTCGATCCAACCGCCAATCAGCTGCTTGTGCTAAATCAGGCTCTGCTGAAGCTGACCAGGCTGTTAGCTGTAAGGAGGTAAATTGCTGAGAGGCAATTTGCCTCCTTAAATTGGGGAGGGGGGCCAGCTGGTTGGCAGGGCTTCGGCAACATTTGCTGTACAAGATGCACAGACATTTCCACCAACTTTTTGGGGAGGAAAAGGTGTGTCTTATACACCGAAAAATACGGTAATTCTTCACTTTTTAAAATGTAAGCTCCCAGAGCCATTTGGAATTCGGCACCCTTAAAATGAAATGAAATTTTACCAATCATGGCTTCTATCATCAATGTTGCAATGCAATGTTAGACCTAGTCATAGTGAACCTTGAGTCTTCGAAGGATTCAGGGCCAAGTTAAATAACAAGTTAGTTATTTAACTTCACATTTTAATCCAAGTGTACAACACAGGTTATGTAGACAGTAAACATAGGCTCAATCAAAGTGGACTCAAATGTCTATACACCAATGCACAGAGTATGAGGAATAAACAGGGTGAATTAGAAATTCAAGTAAATGAGGGCAGATATGATATTGTTGCCACTACGGAAACTTGGTGGGATGAAACCCACAAATGGAACATACAGCTAGAGGGATATAAATTATTTAAAAGAAATAGACTAAATAAAAGAGGAGGTGGAGTTTCACTATATATAAGAAATAACTACATCTCTACATAAATAGAGCACAACAATAATGAAAATTATCTTGAATGCATTTGGGTCAATATTAAAGAGGGCGGGGAAATGACATTGCCATAGGTCTATACTATAGGCTACCCAACCAAACAGAGGAAGTAGATGAACTTTTTGCTAGTCAGCTAACTAAGGTATGTAGGAAGCAGATCACAATAGTAATGGGGATTTTAACTACCCTGACATCAACTGGGAGACAAACTTTGCACCAAGTGGAAGATCTAACAGGTTCCTAACAAACCTAGCAGACAACTTTGTTTCCCAAAAAGTAGAGAAGGGAACAAGGGGATCAGCCATAGTGGACTTAATTCTCACTAACAGAGATGAAATGATAGAAGGTGTTGAAGCTACAGGAACCTTGGGGGCAAGAGATCATGCAATATTGGAATTCAACATTAGGCAAACACAAGTAGTAGAACAAAGTCAAACTAGAGTCTTAGACTTTAAGACTTTCTTTGACAAAGTGACAAAATTAGTGGGCCAGAGGAATGCTGTTGATATAATTTACTTGGTCTTTAGTAAAGCATTTGATAAAGTAGACCATAACCTACTACTAGATAAAGTAGAAAAATGTGGATTAGACAGCATCACCACCAGATGGATTCGTAACTGGCTGACCAACTGCACTCAACATGTAGTCTTCAATGGAACTGCATCCCCAATGGAACATGGATGGAAATATACAGTGGAGTACCCCAGGGCTCTGTTTTAGGCATAGTGCTCTTCAATATCTTCATCAATGACTTGGATGAGGGGATAGATGGGGAACTCATCAAATTTGCAGATGACACCAAGCTGGCAGGAATAGCCAACACTCCAGAAGATAGGCTCAAGATACAGAAGGATCTTGACAGACTTGAACATTGGGCGCTATCTAACAAAATGAAATTCAACAGTGAAAAAAGCAAGCTTCTACATTTAGGCAAGAAAAACAAAATGCACAGGTACTGTATATGTGGTACCTTGCTCAATAGTAGTAACTGTGAGAGGGATCTTGGAGTCCTAGTGGACAACCATTTAGATATGAGCCAGCAGTGTGCAGCAGCTGACAAAAAAGCCAACACAGTTCTTGGCTGCATAAACAGAGGGATAGAATCAAGATCACGTGAAGTGTTAATATCACTTTATAATGCCTTGGTAAGGCTGCACTTGGAATATTGCATTCAGTTTTGGTCAACACGATGTAAAAAAGATGTTGAGACTCTAGAAGAAGTGCAGAGAAGAGCAACAAAGATGATTAGGGGACTGGAGGCTAAAACATATGAAGAACGGTTGCAGGAACTGGGTATGTCTAGTTTGATGAAGAGAAGGACTAGAGGAGACATAATAGCAGTGTTCCAATATCTCAGGGGTTGCCAGAAAGAAGAGGGAGTCAAACTATTCTCCAAAGCACCTGAGGGTAGAACAAGAAGCAGCGGGTGGAAACTAATCAAGGAGAGAAGCAATTTAGAACTAAGGAGAAATTTCCTGACAGAACAATTAATCAGTGGAACAACTTGCCTGCAGAAGTTGTGGATGCTCCAACACTGGAAATTTTTAAGAAGATGTTGGATAACCATTTGTCTGAAGTGGTGTAGGGTTTCTTGCCTGGGCAGGGGGTTGGACTAGAAGACCTCCAAGGTCCCTTCCAACTCTGTTATTCTATTCTATTCTATTCTATTCTATTCTATTCTATTCTATTCTATTCTATTCTATTCTATTCTATTCTATTCTATGTACAAACTCAAGTTGAGTGGGCGAGTGTGAAATTCACAGTAATAAGGATACATTCCCAATATTGAAAGAAACAATGAATTTCAACTCAGATAAATTCAGTAAAATAAAATTTAGTTTCCTTCACTTTCTGTTTAGTGTGTGGCTTGCCTTGGGAATAGGATTAGCTTGCTTGGATATTCTGGTACATACTAAATCATTAAGAGTAATTTTTGCCTCCTTTCTAAAGCTGCACTTAGGATGCAGGCAGAATATTAATAGCTGTTGGAAATTGTCAGGCTTGAATTTCAAATGAATAGCAATATTCTGCCTTCGTAGAATAAGCTCATACGAATATTGAGAATGCTGTTCATGGTGTAGATTTTAACTGCGTATGTGCATAGCCTTTTCTTTAGTTGTTAAAGACTGCAGATTTAAAATGTGGAAAAGATCAGTCACAGATCAGTTTCTGACAGCTGGTTAAAAATTAATAGTGCTGGGGTTAATTTTCAAAGGTGAAATAGATGGATATGCTTGCAGATTTGTGTATTCTGCCCTAACAAATTCTATCTTGTCCCTAACATTTCTGATTATTTGATGTTGTGTAATATTGCTCTGGATGATAGATTTGTATTTTTACATTGAAACAGAAGGTTAGTCCAACTAAGATACCATATTTTTCGGAGTATAAGACCCACCTACCTTTTTGGGGTTTTTTTTTTTAAAAAAAAGTTTTTAAAATTTTTTTAGACAAACACACATACAAACATACAGTGTATTTTCTTTGAACAGAGTATTTGGCTGGTTCACAAATTTAAACAGTGTTTAGTCATTTCAATTAAATTTACAATTTCTATATTTCCTTTTTGCCATATTTGCCATCTATTTTTTTAAAAAAAACAATATTATCCTTCATCCTCATCTCTAATCTTAATCAAATTCAATTTTTCCCTTCTATTCTATATTATACCCCTTCCCATTGTCATCTATTTTTATATCCATCCTCACATTGGTTAATTATGTAATATTACAGTTGTTTAATACAAATTCAACATTTTAATATAAATCAATTAGTTATATAACTATCTTTTTTGTATATTGATCAATATGAACATGAATATTCCAATTATTTCCATGCAATCCAATTTCTTACAAATCAATTAATTATATTTACCAATAGTAATAAACCAAATAATTTCCCCTCTTATGTTACTCATTTTCACATCTTAAACTCTCCCAATAACCTACATAGTTTTGGCCATATAATCCTCCAAATCACAACTTAATCATTTCTACTTTCATCACAATATATAATTAAAAATATTTCAATCATTACAATTTCCCTAATTAAATTTAAAAATGTTCTAGCTATTATCCAAGCTATAATTTAATCCTTTTTTACTTTCACCACCATATACCATTAAAGGTATTTCAATTGTTACAGTTTATACTTATTCATATTTCTAAAAAAAATAAAAAAATAAAAACTTATCATTGTCTAGATTTCAAAAATACAAAGACAAATATTCCAATTAGTATTCATTTCATTTTTACAATCATGATTTCCCATTTATTTCTTACTACTATTGATATTTCAATTCTAAATATGTATAACATTTTTCTCTTTCATTTCTTTTTCTTTTTCTCCCTTTCCATTTTTATTTTTGCCTTTTTCTTTTTCCTTTTTTTCTTTTGTGTTTAAAATATTGAACTCTCCTCTTTTGCCCTAAATTTCCCATTGTTTGTACCTACCTTTTTTGGTGAAGAAAGAGAAGAAAAAAGAAATCTCCCTCTGCCTCTGCCTAATTTTGTGTTGCTCCAGCAAACAGCAAACAGCCTGCTTTACTTTCAGTTTCGTTTTCAGCATAGCTTGATTAGCACAAGGAAAAAAAAATTTTCTCCAGCAATTTAGCTCTTTGCAGCAAGCAGCAGAGCCCTGCCCAAAACAGTTGAGAGCAAATCAGCTGAGAGTCAGGAGACCGATCTAATCAACTTGTGCTAATTAGTCTATGCTGAAGTTGAAAGGAGCTGTTTTTTCTTGCTGTTTGCTTGCAAGGAGGTAACTGCTGCGAGGCACAGGCCAAAGGGTGGGGGCCAGTGGGTGAGCAGGGCTACATTCGGTGTACAGTATAAGACACACCTAAATTTTGACCCCCTTTTTGGGGGTAAAAAGGTGCGTCTTATACTCCGAAAAATACGGTACTTCTTTTTGTTTTCTACTGTATACTAACAGCAACCCTATACAGGTAAACCTGGACTTACATCCACAATTGAGTCCAAAATTTCTGTTGCTAAGCAAGACAGTTAAGTGACTTTTGCCCCATTTTACAACCTTTCTGGCCACAGTTGTTAAGTGAATCACCGCAGTTATTTAATAACACGGTTATTAAGTGAATCTTCCCCATGTACTTTGCTTGTCAGAAGGTTGCAAAAAGTGATCACATGATCCCAGTACACTGCAACTGTCATAAATGTGAGTCAGTTGCCAGGTGTCTGAATGTTTTTTTTTAATAAAGTTTTTTTTATTTTTTAAACACACAAACAGACATAAAATGCATCTTTTCTGAACAGAATATTGACTCAGTTTTAGATTTATACAAATTTTTGTTCATCTTTAACACAATTTTATATATAAATTTTCTCATATCATTTATTCTCTCTAATTCTAAGAAACTAATATTACCCTTCATCTTAACTTCTTATCCTAATATAGTTCATTTTTTCTGTTCCCTCCTTAAAATTTGAACCCCTAAATTTAAATTCATATAGCATAATATAATCCCCAATTATTACCTTACATTCTCTTATTCCAATCACCAATGATTCTTTTATGAACTATTCCAAATAATACATTTCAACAATTAAACCTATTCAATAAAAAATCAATTACATATCAATCTTACTCCAATATCTCTACATTTACATTCATATAGCATAACACAATTCCCAATTATTTTCTTAAATTTATAACATAATACAATTCCGAATTAAATTTAGTTCCAATCTCAAATAATTTTTTCTTTATCAACTGTTCCAACTGATAGACTTCAACATTTTTATAACATTTTTATAACATTTTTATTTTATTTTTTTAAAGACCAGTTAAATATATCTAATTAATTCATAATCCAATATTATTTCAGCTTTCTGTTCTTATTTAAATATCACATATATAATTAAGGATATTTTATTTATTACAAACCCTTTCATTAATTAAAAATATTCCAATTATTCATACACCCATATTGTTTTAAAATCACTTCATTAAAAATACAATTTCATCTTTTCCCTAGTACTCATTTTCTTTACCCCATATTCTCCTTCCATTTCTTTCTCCCTTTCTATCTTTATATTTTACTTTCTTTTTCTTTTTCTTTCCCCTTCTTCTTTTTTGTATTTTAAAATCCTGATCTCTCTTTTTCCTAATCCCAATGTAATCATTTTCATAAACTCTTCTATTTTGCTGTATCTTTCCTATTATTTTCTATCCCTTTTCCCTTTTTCTTATTTTCTTATTGATAATCCCAGTGTAATCATTTAAGTTTTTTATATTCTTTCTATTCCATCCTCTTTTCTTTTTTCTTTCCCCTTTTTCCATTTTTTCCATTGTTAAACCCAATGTAATAATCATTTAATTTTCCATAATCAATCTCCTTGTCTTTGTCTTCTTTATTTTCAGTCTCTTTTCCTTGCTTCTCGTTAGTTGTTTCTTTGTCAGCTTGAATGTATCCTAAATCAATTTTTTGGTCATCAAGTTTCAATTTCCCATGCAACATTGTAGTCATCTCCCTTATTTCCATTTTCAATGATAGGTACATCGTTATCATCATTTCCTTCAGTTCCTGCGCCATTTTGTTTTTTCTAAAAAGTTCAGTATTTTAATGATTTTTTTCCCCTCCTGAAGATGGCTCTTTACAATCCACGTTTAAAATTGGCAAGCTTAAAAGGTATCCATTTTGGTTGCAGTCCATTTTAACAGTTTTTATTTATTTGACTTTTTTTCCTTTCTTCTTTTTCACCTTTATATACACCAAATCAATTTAAAATTCAGTCGAGATTTATATAGTCCAAATTCTGTGTTACATTCCAATTAAGTTTCAATTTAGAGTCATTAACCAGTCTATTACAGGCTTTTCTTTGTTTTTTTTCCCCCTCCACTCCCTTTAAGGTTTCCAAATTGAAAAAGAATCTTTTCGGGTTCTTGGTTTTTCTAATTTTTTTTAAAGTTCTCCAAGTATTTTAAATCCAAAACAAACAAATTTTTAGTCGGGTTCTGTTACTTTGTAACTTCCATCTTACTCTTCTTCTTCCATCCTTTCCCACATCTATTAGCCGTTATTTTGACGCCAGGACATATACAATTGTTTTAAAAATTCTTTTTTTTCTCCCTTTCTGCCTATGAGTTAAATATCACTCACCCGGCAGCAATATTCCGTTCAATTCTCCACTCCTGCACATTGCTTAATCCAGTTGCTCCAGTTTACTGGTGGTCGTAATGGCAGCCCCCTCCCCCGCTGCAGAGTCAGAGAGAATTTCCTCTGACCTCCGAGGAACTTGCCTGTTCCTCTTGGTCTTCCGAGATGCCTCTCTTTCTTCTCTGTCCCTACAGGACAGAACTGGTCCGAAGACTCCTCTGCAGCGGTTCGTCAGCCCGGGATTTCACGGGGCTCATCAGAGCCAGCTAATTCCCGACTGTCTCGCCGCAACGCTTCCAGTCTCCTTGAGTCTATCCCAGGTGTCCGAATGGTCACCTTGATCACGTTACTGTATGGAGGCTGCAACAGTCTCCATACATGTGAAAACAGTCATAAATCATATTTTTCAGTGCCATTGTAACTTGGTCATTTTGTCACGTTGCAGCAAAGAACCTGCTTTACTTTCAGTTTCGTTTTTTCAGCATAGCTAGGGGGAAAAAATCTGCTCCAGCACGTTTTGCAGCAAGCAGGAGAGCCCTGCCCAAAACAGCTGAGAGCAAATCAGCTGAGAGTCGGGAGGCCGATCTAATCAACTTGTGCTAATTAACCTATGCTGAAGCTGAAAGGAGCTGTTTTTTCTTGCTGTTTGCTTGCAAGAAGGTAACTGCTGCGGGGCACAGGCCAAAGGGTGGGGGCCAGTGGGTGGGCAGGGCTACATTCGGTGTATAAGACGCACCTAAATTTTCACCCCCTTTTGGGGGGTAAAAAGATGCGTCTTATACTCCGAAAAATACGGTAAGTAGTATGCAAGCAATGCTTCCCAGATATAAAATGGAGCGTATGTTCTTTAGAGCCTGGAAGATAGTGTGTTCTTTTAATGAAAAATGGTTCTCTGTAAACCATGTGTTGTTTATAATGAATTTTAAAAGGCAGGGAAAGTCTAAAAGGATCATAGTGTTTTGCTTGACTGAATCATGGTCTGTTTACCATAGGTCTCCTTGAGCAATGATTTCTTAGAATTTTGGAGGATGATGAATAATGATTGATTTAAACTATAGATAAAGATGACCAGCATTCGTTAGGCAGTATTTTTGCTGGCTATTGCACCAAAACAAAAACAACCCTTTGATTGTTAGTCATCAGAGTTTGGATATATTTCATAGACCAATAATAATGAATATAATTAAGTAAATCATGTACTTTAAATATTCAGGAAGGGAAAACTTTAGAATATAGTTTAAAACTCAAGAAAAAATGTTAACTTAGCTGAAGATTTGTTACTTTTTAATCATTCATCCTATTTGTATTGTTTCCTAAGTAAGATTGGTAAGATGTTGTGTTGCCAATATTTGGAATATGCCACTGAATCACTGTGGAATGATTCTGTGTGTCACTGGGGAAGCTACTGAAGAAATGTATTGTGCAAATTGGACGTTCCTAACCTGAATTAGCCAGAAACTATCACAATATGGATGTTAAGTATATATCTGAGTGATCTGCAACAGAATTTACAAATCCAAATTGTTTGGGAGTAGCAAGTAGTAACTTTCTTTTAATCTAAACTCAGAATGATAACATTTTGGAAAACCATAAGCATGAGTCCAATTAAATTCTCTTTTTAAAAGTAAATTCCTTAATGTAATGTACAAACTATTTTCAGAGAGCTGTAGTTATTTTGTTCTTCAGGTTTTTAATAGTTTTGACAAATTTGGGATCCGTTTATATTTTTGGCTTAAACAAATTCACTGTTTATCAAGAATTAAGGAATGGGGAAGAAATATTATAGTTTATATGCTATTTTTGAAAGCTTTGTTTCCAAGTATATATTTTATTAATATTGAACAATATTAAAATTAATTTTAGTATACTGTGCAAATGCCATCCCCACATAAATAATGCAGAACACAATTCATGAAAGTGCAGGAAAATGGCTATAGCTGCTCTTAGAGAAACAAAGCACTTGGAATACAAACTGCTGAAAATAATGTATGGCTACTTTGATTATGCTCATTCTTGAATGCATATTTAATGCAATACATCTTCCTAAATAATCTATCATGTTTTTTCCTAGAGAAATGTGAGGAAATTAAAGCAGCAGCAGAGACATTACGCTTGTGTTCACATATTTGAAAATCTTTTAATATCACCAATAATTCAAGTGGCTGACATACAAATTGGTCAGAAGAAAATCAATCCTTTCTATTAGCAAAATGAAGATATTTTGGAATATTTTTAGTAACAAAGAACTGGTGGTTTCTTAGAAATATTTCTATAGTTCCACTCTGGGAAGTATTGACCTTTATGTAGAGTGGAGAGGATCTTCAGAGTAAAAATTTAAATGCACAAGATACAATCACCAATGTTATTCATATTATACAAATATTTATATATAGTTATATAACTTTATATTTCCTACTGACAGTACATTCATTATTTTATTTTTTTTATTTTTTATTTTATTTCGAATTTATATACCGCACCTTCTTCCGAGGGACTCAGGGCGGTGTACAGCCAGATAAAAACATACAATACAAACATTAAAAACAATTAAAAGGATATATATTAATTTGGCCCCAATTTAAGATAACAAACCAATTAAAAATATTTAAAAATATGTTAAAAAATATGTTAAGCCAGCCCGGCTTGCTGAAAAAAGAAAGTTTTAAGGGCACGGCGGAAGGCACATAGCCTTATCATCTAAATTCCAGCCCTTAGAGTTTAATGGAGCATCATTCATCACAAGTTAATAATTTCTTTGTTTATAATCCATGAATTCAATTCTCTAGTAGAAGCAAAAAGAATTTCACATTATGTTTAGTTGGGTGTATACATTGTGAACTAAATAACAAACAGAAGCTGTTGTATGAAGCAATACCTTTACTTGTGGCAAATTTAGTTATTCCATTTCAAGTCTAACTATTTTTCCATATAAAATGTTGCTGTGTTAGTCAACATTCACCTGGAATAAGCACTACAGTTAGCCCTTGATTTAGGATCACAATTGGGATTGAAACTTCCATTACTAAATGAGGCATTTGTTAAGTAAGTCATGCTCAATTTTATGACCTTTTTGCCCAGTAGTGGGTTTCAATTTCATTCGCTACCGGTTCACTTGTGGGCGTGCACTCGCGCAATGCTTCTGCGCATGTGCAGAGACATCCGGGTGGGTGGGCAGAGCCTCCCGCCACTGCCACTACCGGTTCGCCTGATCCGGGCCAAACCGGTAGCAACCCACCACTTTTTTTGCCATGGTTGTTAAGTCAATCACTGTGCTCATCATGCAGTCATTAGGCAAATCCAGCTCCCCCCATTGACTTTGCTTGTTGACATTAGACTGGAAAGGCCGCAAATGGCAATCATGTAACCCTGGGATGCTGCAAATTGCGGACTACCAGTGCTAATTTAGTCCATAATATTGTTAGATATTGTAAGAGCTATTTTTAGCAGTGTCAACTTTCAAGATATAATTGTGCTCCAGAGTTTTTATGAAAGACTTCACATGTCATACTAAAGTACTGTTTGCTTACTGTGTATTTAATAAATAATTGGCTGGAGTCACACAATATGCTAAACAATCTGCTATGTTTATGTATAAGAGTAGCAAAATTCACACAAAATGCATGGAGAGCAGATATCTGCAGCTCAGCACCAAATCAATCAATCAATCAGAATAGAGCTGAAGGACCTTCAAGATCTTCATCTAGACCAACCAACTCAAGCAGGAGACCCTATACCATTTAGACAAGTGGCTGTCCAGTTTCTTCTTAAAAACCTCCAGTGATTAAGAACCCACAACTTCTGAAGTCAAGCGGTTCCACTAGCTAATTGTTCTCACTGCTAGGAAGTTTCTCCTTAATTCTAGGCTGCTTCCTGCCTTGATTAGTTTCTATCCATTTATTTCTTGTCTCGTCTTCTGGTGCTTTGGAAAATAAGTAGATCCCCTCTTCTTTGTGGCAGCCCCATCAACAAGTCAATGCGATGTTGCAAAGATCACTAAACTGCTCTTTCCACTGATAAGTGTAATTAGACTAAACTAATTATACTACGCAAATAATACCGTAGCAGAGGAGGAAAATCTTCTACAATACAGAATGTTCCTAACACACGAATGTAGCATGCCTTAACACATAGGCACAAATCAAGAAGATTTACACATTTAGTAAAAGATATATAAGAACATCTCTCTACTGGACCTGCACATCGGACAGAATAAATACTTCAAAGAACAGAATCATATACCCCAGGGGTGCTATTCAGCAGGTTCTGACAAGTTCTGGAAAACCAGTAGTGGAAATTTTGAGTAGTTCAGAGAACCAGCAAATACACCCCTGGCTGGCCCCAGAGTGGGATGGGAATGGGGATTTTGCAGTATCCTTCCGCCAGGAGTGAGGAGGGAATGGAGATTTTGCAGTATCCTTCCGCCAGAAGTGGGGAGGAAATGGGGATTTTGCAGTATCCTTCCCCTGGAATGGGGTGGGAATGGAGTTTTTGCAGTATCCTTCCCCTGCCATGCCCACCGAGCCACACCATGCCCACCAAGCCATGCCCACAAAACCCGTAGTAAAAAAAAATTGAATTCCACTTCTGACACACCACTTCGAAGAACCACTCTACCTATAAATATGACCAAGCTTGGAACCCCAAATTGTTATCCTACCTTTGAGTGCTGTCATTCATGCTCCCAAATAATCATAGAATTTCTTCCTTTCCAAGCAGCATGTCCAGTGTCATTCTGGCTCAGTAGAGACCAGAATTTTCTTCTAAAGGATACAAATCAGTGATGGGTAGTAAAAAAGATTTATTCTAAAGGATAGAAATCAGTGAACCAGTAGTAAAAAATTTTAGTAGTTTGGAGAACCGGTAATAACATTGGCTGGCCAGCCCCCGAACCGGTCCCCGGCACGGTTGCCGCTCATCAGAGGCTTTTTAAAAAAAACTTTTAAAAGCATTTTTTCTACAACCTCTTCGACTGAAAAAATGCTTTTAAAAGTTAAAAAAAAAGCCTCTGATGATCACACTGCTCAGCTGGGATTTCAGAGGCTTTTAAAAGCATTTTTTCTACAACCTCTTCAGCCAAAGAGGTTGTAGGAAAAAAAAGGCCTTTAAAAGCCTCTGGTGATCCCAGCTGATTTGCCTGATCGTCAGAGGCTTCTAAAAGCATTTTTTTCTGCAACCTCTTAAGGTTGTAGAAAAAAATGTTTTTAAGAGTAAAAGTAAAAAAAAAAAAGTTGGCCATGCCCACCCAGTCACATTACCCCCCACAAGCCACACCCACAAAATAAATCCACCCCTGATACAAATGCATTTGTTAACTAGTCAACATTAATAATCAGCATTACTTTTTCAACATTTTAAGATTGGAAAGGCATGAGAACTGTAGCATAAACCCTGAAAGAGAAATATCACAGTTAAAACAAAACACCAAAATTTCCAAACTTCAATCCCTGAAAAGGCCCTGTCCCTATTTATGATATGGGCCATTCTAAAATGTTATAATTAGTACTGGGCTACTAAAAAATTGCCTACCACTTTGCTATTATAAATTAAAGTGGTTAGATTTAGCATAGCATACTAAAATAAAAAACAATTAACAATATTAATAAATGAATTAATATTTCAAATGTGTATTAATGAAATAGATTTTGTGTAACTGTTCCAGTACTAGTCATTATGTTGGAAATAGACTAAACATGGCCTTATTAGTTTCCATTTCTATTACTGGTCTCTGTACAAACACAACCAAAGCTTTTGAACAGCAGCATCTGTCCTGTTGTGATGTCTAGTTAATTCTAAACCACTAGAGGCCTTTATGTAGAACTGTAATTCTATGACTCTGAGTAAAACTAAGGAGGGAAGAGCTTTTGCCCGAACCTGTATTTCCTATCATGTATAATGCAAAACCTGAAAAGATCAGATTCTAATATCAAAAGAGATGGAAATTTAACCTTTTTTTCATTGATTCTGTGATGAATTCTTCTTGAGTTCATTGAGTGAACTCATTTTTTAAAACCTGGAATGGAATCAAAGGCATGTACCAGGAGAGAAGGATTCAGCTCTTCTATCTTCACAATGCCTACTTTTTGCTTTTTAATAGAATAGAATAGAATTCTTTATTGGCCAAGTGTGATTGGACACACAAGGAATTTGTCTTTGGTCCATATTCTCTCAGTGTACATAAAAAGAAAAGATACATTCGTCAAGAATCATAAGTACAACACTTAATGATAGTCATAGGGTACAAATAATCAATCAAATCATACTAGGAAACAATCAATATAAATCGTAAGGATACAAGCAACAAAGTTAGTCATACAGTCAGAAGTGGGAGGAGATGGGTGATAGGAACGATGAGAAGATTAATAGTAATGCAGACTTAGTATATAGTTTGACAGTGTTGAGGGAATTATTTGTTTAGCAGAGTGATGGTGTTCGGGAAAAAATTGTTCTTGTGTCTAGTTGTTCTGGTGTGCAGTGCTCTATAGCGTCGTTTTGAGGGTAGGAGTTGAAACAGTTTATGTCCAGGATGTGAGGGATCTGTAAATATTTTCACAGTCCTCTTTTTGAATTCGTGCAGTATACAGGGCCTCAGTGGAAGGCAGGTTGGTAGCAATTGTTTTTTCTGCAGTTCTAATTATCCTCTGAAATCTCTGTCTGTCTTGTTGGGTTGCAGAACCAAACCAGACAGTCGACAGACTCAACAAGATGGAAATGGTTTTGAATATTTTATCGAACAATTGTCTTCCCATGTCAAAAACAAAGCCCACCACGTAGGCCCTTTGTGTAGGTGGAAATAACTGAGATATGTGGCATCCTAAGATACATCACTCTAGTTAGGGCAATGTTTCTCAACCTTGGTAGCTTGAAGATGGGTGGACTTCAACTCCCAGAATCCCCCAGCCAGCAGCGCTGGGGGATTCTGGGAGTTGAAGTCCACTCATTTTCAAGCTACCAAGGTTGAGAAACACTGAGTTAGGGCATGGTTTTGGGCAAGACAAGAGCCATCCTGGGCGTGCATAAAATGCCCTATCCCTATACCGCTATCCAATTTGCAAGGCATTTGGATTAAAGAGATCTGCCCGGCCGGCTTCCTGATGTCCTCCAAATGTTCACCAAGCCTCCATTCCTATATAATATTTTTTTTTACGCCGCCACCATCATTGGCACCAGAAAGAGATGACACCGTATAGCGCAGTGTTTCTCAACCTTGGAAGCTTGAAAATGGGTGGACTTCAACTCCCAGAATCCCCCAGCTGGGGCATTCTGGGAGTTGAAGTCCACCCATCTTCAAGCTACCAAGGTTAAGAAACACCGGTATAGCGGGTGGGCCTCGTTCAAGCCTGAAGAGCAACCTCCCGGCGAGTGACGCTCTCAGGGCTACCACGCGGCTCCTTCGCTCAACACCAGCGTGGCAGGACGTCACCCAGCCTCCCCCTACGTGGAATAGTGGTACATCCTGCGTCTCCCCTTCAGCTGCGGAACGAGTTGTACGGGCTGCAAGGCTTAGCGCATCGGACTCTGCCTCCCCTTTTTTCCTGAATGGAGCAGGTTTAGCTTAGCGAGGACGGCGAGCCCGAGTTGAGCTTGGCGTGGCTAACGGGGGACGCCGGAGAGGAGAGGCGGCTGGTTGATCCCGGCAGAAGGAAGGCGCAGTCCTCCTTTTTTTTTTTCCCTCCCTGCCCTGCAGTCGAGCCATGGCCGGGCGAGGTCGGCTTTGGGCGCTGGCGTTGGCGCTCTGCGCCTTGCCGGGCAGCCTCTGCCTACAGGAGACCGAAGCGGACGAAGCTGAAGCGCCGGCGGCTCTGGGCGGAGGGGCGAACCGGCGGCGGCGCCTGAGCCAAGAGGACGGCATCTCCTTCGAGTATCACCGCTACCCGGAGCTGCGGGAAGCGCTGGTGTCGGTGTGGCTGCAGTGCCCGTCCATCAGTCGGATCTACACCGTGGGCCGGAGCTTCGAAGGCAGGGAGCTGCTGGTCATCGAGATCTCGGACAACCCTGGCGAGCACGAAGCTGGTAAGGCGGGAGGGGCATCTGGGACCGAACCGCCCGGCTAAGCAAGGTACCACCTGGGCGGCAGCGAGGAACTGATGCTGTAATCCCCGCGGCTGCCGGTTGAGAGGGAAAGATGGAATGTGAAGGGGGGAGAACGGGATTTCTTCCCTTCTCTCTTCTCCTGGGATCCTTTCTCCGGGGGCAGGTTTTTTATTTTTTTTTATTTTTTTTACAATATCCCTGAATCAATTTCAGGATCTGTTTTGGGCGCTGGTAACTTCAGTAGGAAGAACCCGTTCAGCTGTCTCATGATGCCCACCGCTGCCGTCATCATCCTAACGTTGGCTGCAAGAATATATTACAATTCATATTGATATTGTTTCCTGCTTGCTTATTTGTACCCTATGACTATCGTTAAGTGTTGTACCTTATGATTCTTGATGAACGTACCTTTTCTTTTATGTACACCGAGAGCGTATGCACCAAAGACAAATTCCTTGTGTGTCCAATCACACTTGGCCAATAAAAAATTCTATTCTATTCTATATTCCCCCTGACTTTCGCACTTTCCAGCGCGAACTAAAAACATGGCTGTTTAAATTGCCCAGCCTGGACTGATGGGGTTTGATTATTTTAATGAGTTTTAATATACGTTTAATTTGTATTTTAATATGTTTTTATCTGGTTTGATTTTAATTGTTGTGAGCCGCCCTGAGTCCTATGGAGATAGGGCGGCATACAAACACGTTGTAAGCCGCCCTGAGTCTCCGGAGAAGGGTCGCATATAAATCAAATTAAAAAAAAATCAAATTAAATTTTTAAAAAATTCTGGTGCTCTTGACAACATACAGGTAGTCCTCGATTTACGACCTCAATGCAGCCCAATCTTTTTCTGTGGTTGAGCGAAAGGTTTGTTAAGTGAGTTTTACTCCATTTAGCGACCTTGCTTGGCCCCCTGTTGTTAAGTGAATCACTGGACCTGTGGGGAGAGAATAATACGGTTGGCTTAAGTGAATCTGGTTTCCCCATGGACTTTTGCTTGTTGCAAAAGGGGATCACATGACCCTGGGACACTGCAATCGTCGTAAATATGAGTCAGTTGCCAAGGGTCTGAATTTTGATCAGGATGCTACAATGGTCGTAAGTGTGAAAAACAACCATAAGCCAATTTTTTCCCCCCGTGCTGTTGTAACTTTAAACAATCACTAAATGAACTGTTGTAAATCAAGGATTACCTGTGTATGTCTTGCTGACAGAACATAGAGGGGTTTAAACTGAGGGTTTAATTTAGAATAGTGCTGCCTTTCATTTACCAAATCTAATGGATGGAATGGATAGGTAGCCTTGCGTTTCTCTGGGTTTGTTTGTTTTTTCTTTTCAGAAGGAAAACAAAATATTAAAGGTGGAATGCCTTTCATAGAGGTAGCACTCATGCCCTTCCCAAACCTGGAGGAGTCTATTTGACTTGGCCTGCAACTTCTAAGATTCACAATCAAAATGGCCAAAGGGGAATTCTGGGAGTTGCAGTCTTGACTCAGTTGGAATGAGGCTGCAAACCAGATAGTGGAAATGTTAAGCAAGGATGGCAGATTATGAATACAGGACATCATTTGGATCCTTCATAAGTCAGCATGTTCATGTAAAACATTGTCTAAAATGACACATAGTACATTATGCATATGGTGTTGACAGTAGTTAATTTCAGGAATTACTTTTTGTTTAGGTCAGTCTAGCCTAGATTTGGTCATAGGATAGCAAATAGTGCTTAATATGAACGCTAACAATTGCAAAATATAAGTTCAAGCAAAACATGAGAACATAAAGTCAATTCAGTAAAAATACATCTACAAAACAAAGGGAAGAAATAAGCAAGCCCGCTAAGTCAAATCTATTTTACAAACAAGTCTAAAATATTTCCACTTCTCCTTCAACCTTATTAGATTTCTAAGTGTTGATTGCTTAGAATCTGTTGGCATCCTGATGTGATTAATACATACTATCTTGGTCCTCTTGATATAAAATGTATTATGCCTTGTGTTAGTTTTAAAATGACTACTGGCTAGCTCTACTTTTAGCTATGGAGCATTTTTATGAAGGAGAAGGAAAGAAAGGTAAGACTACCTTTCTGAGCTGGTAAATGCTTAAATTCCGACTGTTATTATATTTATTTAAAGTGAATAATACTGTCCTATATAACCTTGCTCCAATATTGCAATTAACTTCAATGGAGCTTATTTCCCACTAATCTATATATATATATATAAAAGCGAAATAATCACTCTCACATCATCACAAAATCTCCAGAACCGTAAAGCCTACAAACTTGAAATTTGCCACATATGTTCCTCTTGGCTTCTAGGTGCTCACTAAGAAAGGATTTTTCAAAATGACCATCAGAGCATTAGTATTTCCTATATTATCCTGTATAAACATCTAGCCTAAATATATAGTAGGTCTGAAATAATGCAAATAGGGCACTTCTTGCAATGTCTTTTTATTCTTGTTAAATAATTGGTATTTTCCAAAAGTACCACATGAAACTGAGAATCAATATTACATCTGGATTATTTTCATTAAGGGCATGAGAGCTTCTGATAAATTGAATAGGACTGGAGCTCCTAATTCTGGAACTCCAGAATTAGAACAGAGAAGGTTTGCATGCCCCGAGAGAAAACTGAAAATTGATTCCTCATTGTTTTACCGTGATCCTAAATATTCGCTCGGTTTAAATTTACAGCGGGTCCAGAATTGTAAATAAAGATTGTAAGAGATGAATTAGCTCATCTTTTGGTGCTGCCAAATGCTTTGCAGAAAATGATTATAATGGATATAGTATAATGACATTAATAGAATTCAGTCAACGTAACTTTGAATAAGATGCAGAACTGCAATCTCGGTCTCTCAAACTACTGTACAAAGCATACCTCTCACCAATTTTGACGTTAGAAAGGTCCAATACTTATTTTCTTGGGAATAAATCCAATTGAATTTAAGTTACTAAATAATATGTATAATCATGCTGTCAGGTTTCAATTTCTTTTCTTCAGAAATCCCTGATTCATTGTGATTTTCAAGAATGTACATTTTTGAGCCAGCTAGTTTTTTTTTTTACCTTTTGAATGTTTTTATGGTTCTTAAAGCTGGTTTAATTTGTCACTATAGTTTGCCCAGAATTAAAGGTAGTTAAAAGTAATGCACCATTCTTCTAGGACTGTGATGGCGAACCTATGGCATGCGTGTCCGAGGTGGCACGCAGAGCCATCTTTCCAGGCATGTGAGCTGTTGTCCAACTCACCTGCAGGTGCGCATGTGTTCAGGCCTCCCATGTCCCTGTGGGCAATTCAGGGGGACCCAGCTGGTCTTCAGAGCTCTTCTGTACATGTGCACGCGTTTGCACAAGCATGTGAGAGTACTTGCGTGCAGCACATGCATGGACAGAGGGTGTTCATGTGCATGCATTGTGTGTGCAAAGACCACACGCATGTGCAGATGGTGCAATTGTGCATGCAGTGCATGGGGGAGCCGCATGAAAGTTGCACACATGCGCAGGTGATGTGATTGTGTGTGCAGCAAACGGGGGCACACACGAAAGCCATGCGTAGATGGTGTGGTTGTACGCGCAGTGTATGGGGAGGAGCCGCGCGTTAGTGCGGATGGCATGTGCGCGCACGACGCACGTACCTATTTACTCAGTGAGTAAAAGGTTCACTACCACTGTTCTAGAAGATTCATATTTGGATACTGAAGACATCTAGGTGGTGATTGGAATAAAGTATGGTCATGATGTATATTGAATATATGAGGATATTGGGATAAAGATCTGTATAGGAGATTAGATAAATAATGAAGTTGTTCCCCTTGCCTCTCCCCATCTTATTTAAAAGATAAAGATTCCTTTCATAATTTCTTAAAATTATTTGGGTAATGTGAGAAAAATGGGAGATTGGGACTTACATTTAGTTGTCACACTCCTACCAAACTTCTTGGATTTATATGATGGGAGTTCCCAACCATTAGATCCATGGATAATTGCCTTCTCTTCACATCACATAATGCTGGTAGTCCACAACTTATGTCCATAATTCAGCCTAAAGTTCTGTTGCTAAGTAAGGCACGTGTTAAGCAAGTCATGCCTCATTTTACAACTTTTTTGCCAGTGTTGTGAAGCAAATCACTACAACGGTTAAATGGATCATGCGGTTATTGTGCCAATCTGGCTTCCCCCATTGACTACTTGTCAAAAGGTTGGGAAGGTTATAAATGGTGATTACGTGACTCTGGGATAGTGAAACTGTCACAAATACATGCCAGTTGCCAAGAGCTTGAATTTTGATCATGTGACCGTGGAGATGCTACAGTGGTTGTGTGAAAACAGGTCATCCCTTTTTTCACCCTGCTGTGTCTTTGAACCATCAGTAAATGAATGGTTATAAGTCACAGACTACTTCTAAATTTTTACTATGTTGCTACAGAAGAAATTAAGAATCAACAAATTAAGAAATTGCCAGGCACAATACTTTTGACACAACTTCTGATGCCTGAAGCAATTCATGCATGAATGAGGATACGCATGTTACGGTTTTAAGAAAAATATTATATTCCAGAATAATTCAGCATATTTCACAGCAGCCTTTCTCAACCTTTTTATCCCAGAGGAGTTCTTGAAATGATTTTAAGGTTTCAGGGAACCTCTGCATCAAAATCATTAAAAAATATTAAAAACTTTACAATATAATCCATTTCTATCCTACATATGTAATCCATGTTTTATAGTGTTTACAACAATAGCAAAGCTTCAGGCCAGCAGCTGAATTGTGGCACATGAAAATTCCAGCCATTGCCTAATATACAAAGTTTAAAAAATGGTGTTTATCGTGGAACTTAAGCTTTATTTAGAATTTATTTGGTTTGATTTCTGATAGATTTGGGAAAAAAAATTTGTGTTGAAAGGTTGAAATTTTAGTAAAAACTAAAGATTTAAAGATTTTAGCATATAGCTTTAATGTTACTTTTTAGTTTTATATTATAAAATTTACCTCCCCCCCCCCCCGCTTTGGAATGGCAGCATGTAATTGCACAAATAAATAGATATTGCTGTCACTGAGCAGAGAATATTGAGCTATATATACTACTGCCTGGAATAATCCCTTCTTACATCTTATGTACTACTTACTTAACTAATCTAAAGGAGGTTAAGGTCAGTTTGGGGAACTTGATTTCTCTAGAGATGATTTAGTTAGTTTGGTTAACTGTAGATGTTTTCTGTTTGTTCTAGCTAAGCATTTGTAACATCTTGTTATCACAATAATGACATCCTGTCATAAAGCTGTATGTTTAAGCTGTCCAATAAATGAGGACTTTGCAAGACACTGATAACATTGAGTGGTAATAGACTGAGTCAGCTTTTCAAGTTATATATAATACAAATGTATTCCATTCTTGGATTTATTTCAGGAAGCTAGATTTTACAGCAAACTGATTTATGTGCTTAACAATCCTGAAAGCTTAGTAATTGCAAATTGATACTGGCCTGGCTCTTCTCTTTCATCGATTCCATTTCACTGAGCTTGAATGCTGTTTCTAAAATATTCTATACTATTGATGAATTTGGAGGCTTGGGGAAGATTAATTTTTTTCTACTAAAAGTGTCAAAGCTTCTATGCCATATAAATGCCCATTCTGTGAATTTCACTTTAAAATTAGCTTGAACTTTGAGGGGTTCATTTAAAAAAAAAAGATTGACACATGCATCCAGTGTAGGAGAAGGGGTGGCAGAACCTGAGGTTGGAGTCAAAAGAAGAATCAGCCTAGAGTCCAGGGGTGAAATCCTGCAGGTTCTAACGGGTTCTGGAGAACCGGTAGTGGAAATTTTGAGTAGTTTGGAGAACCGGCAAATACCACCTCTGGCTGGCCCCAGAGTGGGGAGGGAATGGAGATTTTGAAGTATCCTTCCCATGGAGTGGGGTGGGAATGGAGATTTTGCAATATCCTTTGCCTGCCACGCCCACCAAGCCACGCCCACAGAACTGGTAGGGAAAAACTTTGGATTTCACCCCTGATAGAGTCTCTACGTAGCCGCAAACAGAATAAATCCAACTCCTCTTGAATTTCTTTGATCCTTATCTAGCGCCAAGATAATGCTAACTGTTAGTTGAGTAAATTCCAGTGCAGTAGCATGTTTCTGCATCAGTTTAGTTGAATGCCATGTGTCCTGATTTTTTGTGCCTGGCCTAAAGTGATATTTGGCAGTGGAAGAATGGAATTCTGGAGTGGGCTATTCAATGAAGGAACAAGTTTATGAAGAAAGAAGAACGGCATGCTACCTGAGTCAGATAAGAAAAGCAAGAGACATTAGAAGGAAGATTAAACCACAGAAGCTAGTAATCTTTGTGTTTTAGTATTCTGCTGTTTTAGTATACAAGTCTTAAATAATAGAGCACACCACTCCAATGCATTCTACATGAGGTTAGGGTTAGGGTTTTGTCCTGATTTTTGTTTGTGAATGTCACACGATATAATGGCTCTTATTCCTGGTACAGCAATATGGTTGCAAAAATATCTAGAAAGGAGGGGGAAAAGTCCTTCTATACAGTATGCATTCCTCTTTAACAAGGATTGCTTGTTATCATTATCATTATATATCATTATATATATATATATATATCCTTTGGAAATTATAAAAATTGTAGCCCTGCATGCAGAAATTTTAATAAGTGATTTAAAATAAACAACACTTGTCAGCTGTCTGGAAATAAAAGGAGCTTTTTTCAAGAGAGAGAAGAATAGAAGAAAAAAGAAAGTTACACTACTGGCAAAATTCATAGTCAGTCTAAATTTATAAAACTGAATAGAGTCCTAAGGGGCAGAGGATGTATGTAATAGGATGGCCTCAGAAAGAACATATTTGGTTTCAAAATATTAGATTCAGTCTGGGAACAAAGTAACATTTCTTGGACTGTGAAAACAACCTGTCATTGACAGTTTCCCCAACAGGGTTAAAACTATCCCTTTTCATTCAACTAACATAAAATTAAACAATTCCATACTTGGATAAAAAAATTCTGGCCCATTCGGTTTAAAAAAATCAACTTTAATTTTGGCTGCGTGTTTGAAAATGGAACAGAAAATCTATATGTATGTTCAGGTTTCACCGCATGTTGGCAACTTTCAAGTATTTTAGGAGGCCTTGTCAAAGTGACTCAGTTAAGACATCACATCTTTTTTCACCCGGCTGCTTTGAAGAGATGCTGTTTCTTACAGGTTTCAGAGCACTTCTTTCAATCGTTTTTAAAGCATTCACAGTTCTAGTATGTTCCTATTGAAGGCTTAATTTATATGATCTTGGGCTGTGAATAAATAACTTACGATTACTTTAGTAGTGGGTTTCACTTACCTTCGCTATTGGTTCGGAACTGTGAGCGTGCGCAGCCCTTCTGCGCATGCACAGAGCATCCATGATGACATTCGGGCGGGTGGGCAGAACCTCCCGCCACCGCCGCTACCGGTTTGCCTGAACTGGTTTGCCTGAACCAGGATGAACCGGTAGAAACCCACCACTGGATTACTTCCAAAAAGCTGCAAGAAGTGGCCAGAATGCTTTGATGATGCAACATTGACATGGTACAGATTTTAGTACTATTACTTTTTGCTTGTATTGACTAAATGTAACAAACAATACACCTTGAATAGAATCGGCGGATATTTTTCAGAGAGAAATGAGCACATGTGGCTTTTATGGACAGTTCCAATCTTTGAATCCATCTATTCTGTCCTCATCCCAAGTTGGAGATGACAAATTGAAAACCCGGAGAACTGTTTGACATAGAAGTTGCTATGGTTACAGAATTAGCAGGCTGAAGTGGCTTCTGTTTTCCTGCAGCTAGCACAACTTGCTTGTTTGACTAACATTAGAATGCTGTCCTCCTGCTGCTTTTATATGCCAAGACCATCTGGCATAGGCAGTATTTAAAGATACAGCTCTGTTCTGAAGAGAACCGAGCAGCTTGCTTCTGTTTATTATCAATTATGTTGACCTAATTAATCATTTTTTAAAAGAAGAGTATGATACATTAAACCATTCTTTCTCAATTGGATTCTGGAACATTCTAGGGCTCTCCCAGAGGTTACAAGGAGTTCCCTGAGACCTTCAAATTATTTCAAGGGTTCCTCCAGACCAAAAAAAAAAAAGTTGACATTCTCATTCATCCAGATCATGATTGTTCCCAAAGGTGCTTTTTCAAAAGGCCGTTGGCTGGACCTTCTTATTTTTCCTTGAAGATGTTTTGCTTCTCATCCAAGAAGCTTCTCCAGTTCTGACTGAATGATGGAGAATGGAAGGATTTATATTCCTTGCAGTCATCTGGTCGCTTTTTTTAAAAAAATTGAAGATAATTAAGGTATAATTGTACTACTGAGTATTTGCCCTTCATGAACCAAGATGGCTGCTATAATATTTTTCTCTTGCATATGTGCATTCTAGGGGTCTCCAACCTTGGCAACTTTAAGCCTGGCAGACTTCAACTCCCAGAATTCCACAGCCAGCTTTGCTGGGAGTTGAAGTCCGCCAGGCTTAAAGTTGCCAAGGTTGGAGACCCCTACTCTAGAGTACCCTTTGTTTGAAAATGTTTACAGAGATGAACTGTTCTACTGAGCATTCAGAAGATTATTTTGCTGGATGCCTTGGCATTTTAATATGGGATGGGTTAACGGGTGAAATCCAGCAGGTTCTGACAGGTTCTGTAGAACCGGTAGCAGAAATTTTGAGCAGTTCGGAGAACTGGTAGCGGAAATTTTGAGTAGTTCGAAGACCTGGCAAACACCACCTCTGGCTGGCCCCAGAATGGGGTGGGAATGGAGATTTTGCAGTATCTTTCCCCTGCCACGCCCACCAAGCCACACTATGCCCACCAAGCTACGTTCACAGAACCAGTAGTAAAAAAAATTGGATTTCACCACTGGATGGGTTATCCTTTTATCTGTAGGGACTCTATTATTCTTTAGTTCTGATTTACACTTATATCTTTTCAATTTCCATTGTGTATTTTCCCTGTTACAATTTATGCTGTAGTATTTCATTATTCTAAAGAATGTAGAATGAGGGAAATAGTTCCAGCAAAAGCCCATTCTAAGCAAAACCAGATCCCATCAGATTATGGAAAGAAATGTACTTTTAAAGCCAAATACTATGACCAAAAACAAAAAACAAAACTTACATTAGGTGATTTTCATGAGGTTACTCTGAGTGTAAAACAACAGAGAATTCAACCATTGAACTGAATTTAAGCCAATTTAAATTCAGTTCTTAATTATGTAGTATAATAAGAATGCCTCCTCCTCTTTTTACTTTTTTTTATTATTATGTTTTATGCTACAGATTTTTTCCTTTGTTGTTCAAGTACTTTCTGTAGGGTAAAGTCATTTATGCTTTAACAGGATAATTTCCAATGAAATTGGAAACTTTGAAACTTTTTATCTAGTTTATTAACCCAAAGATTTTAGGACCATCAAATTAAAGCTTCACTTTTAGTGCCAGGTAAATTATTTTGCAACATGACAAATAGTTGACTTGATATTTCTATAGTAGTGATAGCCATATTCATCTTTGGTCACTATTGTATATTAATTACAATATTATTATATCATTCTGTACTTATAGCCTGCTGCTTATTTCCAGGAGACAAGTATTAAATGGGTGATAAAAAATATAAACACTAGGAATTAAAAGATACAATAATTTTTTTTGACAAGGTGATATATGTACGTATAAAAAAATCCTACAGATTTGGGAGGTGGTTTTTCTTAATATGTCCCTCTTTTGTGAAACCACTTGGGCTTAAAGTGTGTTGCCTGGAGAACAGAGCTTAGGGATCTTCTGTAAACAAAGAGCTAAGCCATATATTTACATTCCCAAAGGGCTATTCTAGTTACCATTCAGGAAATATTAAATGAGCCTTTCCTTTTGGTGCCAGATTTAGCCATGTAATATGTAGCTTAGGGGAAGCATAGCCTGTAGAATAAATGAGATTGGTCTTCTGCCATATTCCATGCTTTGCTTTTTCTGTTCTTTATCCACCAAGACACCATTGTCTTAATACTAGAAAATATCCCTTGGAAAGAGACAAATTCCTATCATTTCAACCAGTCCTCGTCAATTTAACCTATTGAATATTTTGTTTTTAAGAGAAGCCTCAAGAAATTCTGTACCGTACTTATCAAGACTTATAAGCAAGGACAGAAAAAGATGATTTCGCATCAAAAGGTTTAAAAGGAAGCCAGTGTCAAAAAATGCACATATGGAAGAGGACAAACACATAACAATTCTAGGAATGCTGGCTTCTAGAAAACTAGAGCCATCCCTATAAAACCAAACAGATTATGTACCTATAAATAGTATCTATAAACCATATAGGTTTTACTTACAGTAAGCCCAGAGGAGCTTAAAGTGGCTTAGATTGGGTTCTCTCTTCATTTCATCCTCTTACCCGCCCAACAACCATATTAGGAGATTGATTGGGCTGAGAAAGACTGTGTCTTCTCATTACTTGTCAACCACACATTGAGTAGTGATTGGGGGCGAACATGATGAATTTAACATTCTATTAAACTAGTATGCAATTAGGAAAGCTCAGTAAATCTTAGGTATTATCAGGTGGCATAAAGTTCTGTGAGGACACATATTCCTGTCTATTAGAGCATATGTTTAGAAACAGTCACCACCACAACAAAATACTACTTTAAAGAAAAACCACCATATTTATAATCCCAGATATTTTCATATTTCTAATAAGACTGGAAGCAGCTCTGGTCTGAAACTTCTGTTTCGCCTGATAACAAAGAGCTAAATAAATAAATTATATATAAAGAACACTGTATCTAGCATTAAAGAGGATTTTTAATTAATCCCGAGGTTTCAGTAAATTAATTATTTAACTGTATAATTAGTTAATTTATGCCATTTAGTTAATTTGGCACATAATTGATTTGCATACAGGTAATAGCAATAGTTCGGATGCAGAAAAAAACAAGTTTCGTTCTGAGGTTTCCATTCATAGGCCAAAGAATGGATGGTGCCACTTTACAGATGATATATTATAATCTTTAAATTGTAATTCTAAAAAAAAAAATCAATTACTGTATTTTTTGGAGTACAAGATGCATTTCCCCCCCCTAAAAGTGGATGGAAATGTCTGTGTGTCTTATACATCGAATGTTGCTGAAGCCCCACCCACCCGCTGCCCCCCACCCTTTGGCTGTTTTTGGCCTTTTAGTGTCGCGTTTTCAGCCGGTTCCAGGTGGCAGGGATCACAACACCCCGCCATTTGGAACCGGCCAAAAATGTGACGTGCAGAGGCCAAAAACAGAGCATGCGGAGGCCAAAAACACAATGCGGGGAGGCAAAAAATGTGACATGCCTCGATGGGCTGTGGTGATCCCCGCAGCCTGGAACAGCTGATTGACGGTATTTCAGAAGGCCAGTCCAATTTCCAATCAGCTACTTGTGCTGAATCAGGCTGCGATAACATGCTGAAGCTGACCAGGCTGTTTGCTATTTGCTGAGAGGACGCTAGCCAGATGAATATCAATGGTTGCTGGTAGGCAGAGACAGATTTTTTTTTCTTGTTTTTCTCCCTAAAATCTAATGTGCACCTTATACTCTATAGCGTCTCATACTCTGAAAAATATGGTAAGTATAATTGGGAACAGTCTATAGGTGACAGCACATAGTCATTTTGACAGCCCATAAATGCTAAGTAAACATAATTAATGAATAGACGGGAGAACATCAGGAAACCTCAAGGTTGTAGGGTAGACTGAGAAGACTGAAAAATACCCTAGAAGAAGATATTTTTCAAGAAAGCTACTTTGATGTTTTAAGATTAAAACATTTTAAAAGAGATCAAGATCCCAACTATGACATTAGTTTTAGGGGCTGAAAGAGATTTCAGATTTGTTTTTCTTAAACTAGCTTCCCATGTCTTTTTTAAAAAATGAGGAAATAGCCATTTTCTGTTCAGGTTTCCTGATCTGATTGTCATTGAACCATTTATCTATAATTGGGATATTGCAGAGCTATTTCTACTTTTAATTGTACCCCCTCTTTGAAATTTATCTGAATTATAAAATTCCGGAGGAAACATATCTTATTACAGTGATTTATTTATTTATTTATTAAATTTATATACCGCCCTATTCCTGAGGGACTCAGGGCGGTGAACAGCGAACGATAAAAATACATGTAATACAAATGTTAATAAAAAACCAATTAAAATATACTAAACACTCTGGTCCTAGATAATTCAAGACATCGCAGTTTAAAATAAAATCAAAAGCAATATAAAGGGAAAGTTAGACCAGGCCGGCCTGCTGAAACAGGAATGTTTTGAGGGCACGGTGGAAAGTGCGCAGATCCGGAATCTTCTGTATCTCTGGGGGGAGCTCGTTCCAGATGGTGGGTGCCCTCACAGAAAAGGCTCTCCCCCTGGGGGCTGCCAGTCGACACTGTTTGGCTGACGGCACCCTGAGAAGCCCCTCTCTATGGGAGCGTACTGGGCGGTGAGAGGCTATTGGTGGCAGAAGGCGGTCTCGTAAGTACCCTGGTCCTAAGCCATGGAGCGCTCTAAAGGTGGTAACTAAGACCTTGAAGCGCATCCGGAAGACCACAGGGAGCCAGTGCAGCTCGCGCAGGAGGGGAGCCTCATGGGAGCGCCATGCTGCTCCCATAACTACCCGCGCAGCCGCATTCTGGACCAGCTGGAGCCTCCGGGTACTCCTCAAGGGGAGCCCCATGTAGAGAGCATTACAGTAGTCCAGGCGTGAAGTGATGAGGGCATGAGTGACTGTATTTAACGATCCAGAAAGGGACGCAACTGGCGAATCAGGCAAACCTGATAAAAAGACCTCCCGGCCACAGCCGTCAAGTGTTCTTCTAAAGACAGCCGTGAGTCCAAGAGGACGCCTAAGTTGCGAACCTTCTCTGTGGGGGGCAATGACTCATCCCCAATAGTCAGTGATGGCACCAATTGACTATATCGGGACGTTGGAAACCACAGCCACTCGGTCTTGGATGGGTTGAGCCTGAGTCTGTTCCTCCCCATCCAGATCCGTACAGCCTCCAGGCATAGTGATACAGTGATATTACAGTGATACCTTGGTACTCAACTGCTTGCTCATCGTTTGTTTGGTACACAACATACAAACTAGAACTTGTCGGTGTTGGCTGCCTTGTGATTCGCTACGTTATTCCTTATGGGAAAAATTTGTTTGGTACTCATAGTTTTGGTAGTCATCATGCCTCCCGCAACCAATTAACAATGAATACCGAGGCACCACTGTATACCAATAGTCATCTTCATGGAAATGAAATAGGGATGAGACTATTAGAACATAAGAACGGTAGAAATATAGAAAATACAATACAAAGTGGTATGACTATTGTTGATTGAGGATGAAGAAATGAATGTTATAATATAAATATTTGAAAATAATTTTTATGAAAAGAGATTAATGAGGATTATACTACAAAGATACTTATTCGATTGGTAATATGAGAAATCAGATAATTAGTAAGTAATGAATATGGTGAGGAAGCACAAAAGACTTGTAACCGACCGACACACTGCAATTGTATGGAAGATGGATTTATGTTTTATGTTTTGTTTTAAAATAAAAAAAAATTCTTTCAAAAAAAATAGTCATCTTACACGATAAAAGATTTATGCCAACAATTTCAAAGAATGATGTGTAATGTTGCCTTTTCAAAAACTATGCCACAATATGATCAATTCTAAGCCTATTTCAAAACGAGAAAAAAAGTTTTCAAAACATTATTCTACATACACATCTTCAACAAAAACTAGCAAAACAAGTCTTGAAATTTCTTTTCCTGCTCAATTTTTATATCTTTTATCTACTTCTTATTTCAAAAACTGGATATTGAGGAAGTAGGATACTAATAGCAATAAAACAGAGACTCTCCTTTGTGATTTAAACAACCCAGCTTTATACATTTGCAATATGTGGTGGAAAATGTACTTTTTGAAACTATAAGTGAAGTTGCCATTTTATTTTGTTTATTACATTGTACCTGAACGTAGCAGTGCTTTTCTCCCAAATATTAGATTGTGAACATTAGGAAACTGATGGATTAGGAAACTTCTATACCAGTGATGGTGAACCTTTTCCAGACCGAGTGCCCAAAGTATGTGTGTGTGTGCCTGAATTCACTTGCGTGCACCTAAACCTCCAAAATGCAATGTGTGAGCGGGCCCTGCAGATGCGCATGTGCCCCCATACATAACCCACCCTGTGCATACTCGTGCAGCCCCTGCGCATGCACCCTGCACTTGCACACACAGCCCCCCTGCATGCACTATGCCCCCATGCATGCATGGCAGAGACCCGAACACCAGCTGGCTGGTGGGAGGCACACGCATGTGCAGTGGAACTGAACTGGGACGACGGCTCGCGTGCCGTCAGAGAGGGCACGGCATGCTGCCTTTGGCATGAATGTCATAGTTTCGCCATCATGGTTCTATACCATTTCAGTCACAATAAATTCTAACTAACATAAAGGAATGAGCCCTGAAGTTTTATCTCAAAGGACATGAATGTGTTAAAGAAAAGAAGAATAAAAAATGTGGCTTCTATGTGAGAGGCAGAAAAACAAGGAAACAAACCAAAACACAGTGGCCTTTTTTATTGCAGTAGCCCAACATCTCTTCATCTAAGCATGGTCTTCAACAGGACTATTTCCTTCAATAACACTTTAAGCATTGCAGCTTTGCAAAATTACCTGGAGATTTCAGGAAATCCTTGGTGCTGTTGCTTGTGAACTCCTGTTGGGTCCAGAAGAAACATATTACATGGAATATTGTCCCAAGAACAATTCTACTGCATTCCAGCTTTTAGGATCTGGCCTAAAGTGTGTAGACTGATTGCTTCTGTTTATTGTGATTTTAATTTCTAACCAGCTGTCTATTAACTGATTTATGCCTCTAAGAATGTGCTGAATACCTGCAAGTTTGTTTAATATTGGTTGCTTTGTTAGGCAAATCATTGATTACTGGAGTTTCACCCTTTATTACAAACTGCTACCAACCAACAAATATAATTAGGGGACTGGAGGCTAAAACCTATGAAGAACGGTTGCAGGAACTGGGTATATCTAGTTTAATGAAAAGAAGGAATAGGGGAGACCTGATAGCAGTGTTCCAATATCTCAGGGGCTGCCATAAACAAGAGGGAGTGAAACTATTCTTCAAAGCATCTGAGGGTAGGACAAGAAGCAATGGGTGGAAACTAATCAAGGAGAGAAGCAACTTAGAACTAAGGAGAAATTTCCTGACAGTTAGAACAATTAATAAGTGGAAACACTTGCCTCCAGAAGTTGTGAATGCTCCAACACTGGAAGCTTTTAAGAAGAGATTGGATAACCATTTGTCTGAAGTGGTGTAGGATTTCTTTCCTGAGCAGGAGGTTGGACTAGAAGACCTCCAAGGTCCCTTCCAACTCTGTTATTCTATTCTATTCTATTCTATTCTACTCTATTCTATTCTATTCTATTCTATTCTATTCTATTCTATTCTAGTTGTGGTTGCTACAAAGCACTTTTGACTACATAGAGGTACTTAAGATGAGGCAAAATCAAGCATATTTCCATCATCCAGAAGTTGAACAAGTATGATAAACTTCCAGTAATGGGACATAAACAAGCCTAGCTTGTATAAACAGCTTTTATTCCAAAATAAATGTGATTCATTTGGAATAAAACCTGCTTACATGCAGTTTAAAAAGCTTTCTAGGCAACTGATTCATTTGGTTAAAATAGCTTTTTAAACTGCATGTAAGTAGGTTTTATTCCAATTGAATCACATTTACGTTGGAATAAAACCTGATGTATAGGCGAGTCTTGTTTATGTCTCATTACTGGAAGTCATTCATAGTTGTTCAACTTCTTGTTCAATTTACAATAAACTTCCACCAATTTATTCTAGAAAATAAACTCCGTAGTGTGTGTTTCTTTCAGCATATGCTACTTCCATATGTGTATACATGCAGATGTGCTAATGGAGAGAAAGGCACAGTCACCTATGCAAGCATACTACCCACCATCAATGCCCAGGCACATACAAGCATATATTGTAACTCAGGGGTCTCCATATTTAGAACGTTGGCTGGGGAATTCTGGGATTTGAAGTCCACAAGTCTCAAAGTCATGTTTGGAGACCCCTGCTATAGATAATAGTGTCATGGCCATTGCTTTTATTGGTTTTGAATACAAACTAGCTTTTGGGTCGTATGTCTTCAGATACTATCTTTCTTAGATGTGAGACATTTGTTTTCAAAATGGGAAATGTTGATGTTCCATCTTTAACTTATTCATTTTATGATCAATTCTTTTGTTCTATATGGCAAAGAGTGTGTCCCTCATTTATGCTGGGACCTTTTTGTATTGTTCTTTATTTTAGTAGAAGAAGAGAACATTAAATTTGAATTTAAATTATAAATGAAGCAGTGCATGACATAAGATTGCTCTGCTAGATCAGGCCAAGACCAATTTTGTCAAGGATTGTGTTTTTCACAGTGGCCAACTAGATATCCTTAAAATCTTATAAGCAGGAAAGGAGGAGATAAACTGTCTCTAGGCACTATTTCCATGGAAATAGCAAGCTGCTGCCAACCAAGAGGTCATATTGAGTCCTAACACTAATAGCTCTTTATAGACTTGTCCCTTTCATTTATCCAACATCTGTGAAAGGTATCTAAGGTAGTGGTACAGGGGTGGGCTTCAAACATTTTATCAAGGAGTTCTCTGCCTGGTTGCTGGATGGGCGTGGACATGGTGGGCATGGCCTAGTTGGCCTCCTGCACCACGGTGGGGGTGCATTTTTACCCTCCCCGGGCTCCAGAGGCTTTCCTCGAGCCTTTCAGGATGGTGAAAACAGCCTCCCCAGGCTCCGGAGGCCCTCTGGAGGCTGGAAACGGCCCCCTTTCTGGCCTTCCCAAATTTTTGATAGGCCCGTTTTTCGCCCTCCCCGAGCCTCTGTGGATGTCCTGCATCAAAAACAGGCCGTGTGAGGACTCCTGGTAGGGTGGGGCGGGGTGGGCAGGACCAGCAGGAGTGGGATTTGGGGGTTCTCTGAACTGCACAGAATCATAGCTAGAGGCTCTCCCGAACCCCTAGCAGGCCACCCCTGTAGTGGTACTTTCCACAAACTTGGGGAAATTAATTTGACATATTACTTGTATGCTGCGTGAAGCAGTATTCCTTTCGCCTCTTACAAAGGCCCATGGCAAACCATAATACAGCCTGCAGCTTTGTTGTTTTACAAAGTCCCTGTCAGATTGGATCCAGGTCTTTAGAGTAGCAAGGACAACAGACACAGAATTTAGGCCTCTGCCAAAAGTTCTTTATGAACTGCAGCCAGTAACGGGAAAGGGTCTGGATTTTTTCCTTCCAGTATTTGCTCAATTGTATAGTAGTACCTTTGTTTACATTTTCTGTTCCATGTTTAACTTAATTCAGTTATCTCACTCCTCAAGTACTCACATTTATTAGCGGGAGGATGTTAGAAAATGCCATACCACTCCAGTTATTATGGCTGTTATTGGAACCATTCACTGTTCCCAAGATAGTAACAGAAGATAACTGTGGATTGTGGATCTAAATATTGTGGTAGATTAATTGAAATTTGGAGGAAAAAATGAAGGAATGTTCTTTGGTGGCTTAATTAATAACTGCAGAAACATCTGTTGTGTTCTCAAAATTATGCATGGAATTATGACACATCTGTGCACAAAAGAGAAAACTTTGTCCTTACATCACTATGTATAATACAAGTAAATCAATTGCATCATTTGCATCATGATACACAAGTCACCATAGCCTCTTCTAACCCACTGCAGAAGCCTGCGGATAGATGGAATCTATCTAACCAGCTGCGACGGGCTCCTGCCAGTGAAAACAGAGCTCGGGAGGGTCACCCATTTTCGCTGGCAGAGGCACTGTGGGCCGGTCCTTCACTGTTTCCAGGGCGGCCCCGTAGGCCAGATCCAGCCCCCAGGCCTTGAGTTTCACGCCTCTGCTGCAAATCATATAAACTGGTTCTGCCATTTCTTAAACAGAACCTTTGCATCTTTCCCTATAAAGCTATCAACATATTGGATTTTCCTGCAGTGTAAGCCTGCATGTTTTTTCCTTGAAAAATCATGCTAATTCAGGGATCCACATAGAAGGGGGGGGGGGGGCGAGGGAAAAGAAGAAGAGTGTTTTCTTCCTTCCACATATCTCCTCCCTTTTGCCAACACTTGTATGTCTTAATCAGGTCCAAACAATAGCAGCCTTTTTATCTGGCAGTCTAGCAACTGAAATGAAATATGGTCAGAAAAAGCCTCTTAGGAATGTAAGAACTGAATTCTCTGGAGAAATACTGTATGTTTCCATGATAATATCCAGATAAAAGCAAGTTGCTTGGGAACAATGTTTACAGCAACAGCTAGATTATGAACTGTCCTTACAAAATGATGGGGGGAGTTCAAATGTTAAACAAAATGACATACTGGAAAACGTTTGGTTGTCTTCCACTTCTCCTCACCCTACTTAGCGGTTCATCAGACTCATCAGTAAATCATAGTACCCTTGGCATGGTAAGAGCAACCAACATATGCATTAAAGGAACATCATTTCTCTTATATATTAGAGGTGTAACAGGTGATATTCTGTGGAATTTCTACTCTCTCTTTTCCCCATTTTATAAAATTACAAAATGCAAAGTCAAAGATTTGTACTAATGATTAGAACTGATACTTACAAAGTGAAGGTTCCTGAAAAGAACCAATTTGCCTTTTGACTCATTCTAGACTTATTCTATCATTTTTAATTTTGTTCTCTCCTGAAAGGCACTCAGGAAAGATTTGTACAGAATCCAGAAAATAATAATAATAATAATAATAATAATAATAATAATAATAATAATAATAATAATAATAATAATAATAATTGGAGCCCTTGGAACAATACCCAAAGGGCTACCCTACTATTTAGAAATTCTAAATTTGCCGGACTTGAACATTTTGACTCTACAAAAAACCACCTTACTCGGAACAGCTTACATCCTCCGACGATACCTTAACAGTTCCTAGGTCCTTGGTTAGGACTCGAGCTGCTGAGCTATTAACCAGCCTCAAAGACTGTGAATCTCACTAAAGATTAACCAATAAATAATAATAATAATAATAATAATAATAATAATAATAATAATAATAATAATTTCTCTGCAATGAGAAAGATGAGACAGTCGACCACCTGATCAGTGGATGCAGCAAAATTTCACAAACTGACTATCTACAACGCCATGACCGTGTTGTTAAGATCATTCACTGGAAATTGTGCCAGAAGTTTGGATTTGAGTACAGCAAAAACCACTGGGAACATCAGGTTGAGAAAGTTTTAGAGAAGGAGAAACTCAAGATCTTGTGGGACTTTAGGATTCAGACTGACAGGCACTTGGTCCACAACACACCTGACATAACAATAGTTGAAAAGAAAAAAAGTATGGTTCATTGACATTGCAATACCTGGTGATGCACAAATTGAAGATAAGCAGCAAGAAAAAATCACAAAGTACCAGGACTTGCAAATTGAAGTTGAGTGACTGTGGAAAAAGAAATTGTGTGTTGTCCCGATTGTAATTGGAGCCCTTGGAGCAATACCCAAAGGGCTACCCCGCTATTTAGAAATTCTAAATTTGCCGGACTTGAACATTTTGACTCTACAAAAAACCACCTTACTCGGAACAGCTTACATCCTCCGACGATACCTTAACAGTTCCTAGGTCCTTGTTTAGGACTTGAGCTGCTGAGCTATTAACCAGCCTCAAAGGCTGTGAATCTCACTAAAGATTAACTAATAATAATAATAATAATAATAATAATAATAATAATAATAATAATAATAAATGAATTGTGAATATTAGCAAAGCACTGCAAAAATCATGCGGTCTAGATATATCTCCTGTCTTCATATGAACAAATTCATTTACAACTTTTTTTCTTCAATAACTTTAAAAGATTCTCTAAGCACAACCAATCAAAACAATTTAGTCTTTTTAGGGAAATAATATGTTTCAAGAAAAGTGCCCATTTGATGAACATTAGCAAAAATGCCAGAAAAACCAAACAAACAAATTAAAAGCCACAAGAATATAAGGACTATAATTCATTATATATTAACTTGTAATTCAGCTTCCTTCAACTCAGTGTGGCTTCTTTATTAAAATCTTTTTTGCACACTTACTTTATTCTATACACTGATTATGTTTTCTAGCCTTGGGATAAGGTGGCTATGGAGTCTTAGTTGCTTTTCTGAGGTGTGACCACACCTTATTTTTATTGCTGTATTTTTGTGGGGAGGTACCCCATTATTAAGTCTAATCTGGTCAGATATGATCTGGAGTCATGCAGTCTCCAAATTTAATAACTAAACTGCCTTTTAATGAAACCTCTGCAGAAAAAACACCAAGTTTGTAGAACACTAAGAACCCAAATTTAATTTAAGTCTCATTTTTCTCAGTGGGCCTGACTTGTATATCTTGATGTTTAGAAATGTTAAGCATAAGCGAATCTGAGAATAAAACCCAGCTAGAATACATAGAATAAAAAATATAAATGACATTAGAAACAGTAACAAAAATAAAGGAAACTAAACCAAGGCAATATTATAGATTTTTTTAAAAGCACTTTCCAAGTGGTACATAAAAAATACTATTAATTCATTCTTTTATAGAAATGATGAGAAAGTTTTTAAAAAACTGGTATTAGACATTTTTCACAATCTTCTGTCACATTATTTTATCAAATGACAGGAAACAATCATTTTAAGACAATGACTCCATATAAAGTATTTGATAAACCAGAATTAACTCTTTTTTTCTATATCAGCTGTTTTTTTAATTGCAATTGCAATATTTTACCACATATTTTCCAGGGAATTTTTAAAATTATTTATCAAAATAATAAGTTATCGATACAATACATTGAATATTTTTAGACCAACAGAAGATGCTTCTTCAAAAATCTTTATTTTTCTATTGTTTTTCTTAAAACAGTTGCAGTAGATGACTCCACCTAGTTGACTCTAATTGATTGAAGAACTAAGCAAGCTCAGAGTGGTTAGTATTTAGATGCACAAGTGCCAGTGCTGTAGTCTAGAGCAGGGGTCTCAAACTAAGACCCACGGGCCAGATCTGGCCCGTGGGGGGTTAGATCTGGCCCATGGGGCCGCCCTGGAAATAGCAAAGGACTGCCCCGTGTTGCCTCTGCTAGAGATAATGGAGCTAGGGAGGGCCACATGCAGCCTTCACGAGCTCCGTTTTCACTGGCAGAGGGTTGCAGGAGGATGTTGCAGCTGAAAATAGAGCTTGGAAGCCTGTTTTCGCTGGCAGAGTGCTTGGGCCACCACAGGCGTCCCGACACAAGTAACATCAAGTTCCCCATGCCCACTCTGGCCACACCCACTCCAGCCCTCCAAGGTCAAACACAACCCTGATGCATCCTTAAATGAAATCAAATTTGACACCTCTGATTTACAGAGTCATGCGATATCATTTTTCTGGATGGTATTATTTGCAGGAAAACATGCTGTATCAATTCAAAGATATAAAGACAAGTATGTTAAATGTTTTATTTTCCTCACTGATCCATTAATTCTGTACATACATGGAGCCCTGCTACCATCACCACTTTCCATTTTCATAAATATTGAAGTTTATGTCAGACTTTTCACCCAACAAAACAAGTTTGATTACATGATCTCATCCATTCTACATTGTATGCCAGTTGTGTTGAAGCCTAGTTGCACATACTACCCATTGGCCACATCTTCAGAATAACTCGGGCGCAGAACCATTTAGAGTACTCACATCGGCACTAGATTTATTTGTTTATCTTTCTAAGGAAGTCATGGTAGTGGTTTAGCTTTCATATTGTACAAAGCTATAAGGGTGGTTTAGTTTTAAATTAATCAATGGAATAGCTTGCCTTCAGAAGTCGTGAGTGTTCCATCAATGAAGGCTTTCAAAAAGAGACTGGACAACCGTTTGTCTGAAATGATATAGGGCACTTTTGGCTAACCTTTTTCTCGTCGTGCGCCAAAAACATGCACCTACGCATGCGACAGTGCATATGTGTGTTGGCACCCATAATGCAATGTGTGTCCCCCTGCACATGCGTGCATGACTCCCCGTGCTCCCCCCGCCCTATGCATGTGCATATGATCCTCACGCTCCCCGTATCCTCCGCGCATGCACACGTGACTCCCCATCCCCCGTTTTAGTCCTAGCAGGCCTCCCTGCAGCCTCCTGGGCCCAAAAATGGGCCATGGGGGGCATACAGCACCCCCTGTGCTTTGCCCCCGTGCATGTATGCATGATTCCCAGCCTCCGCACATCCTGAAAATCAGCTGGCTGGCAGGAGTCATGCGCGCATGCATAGTGGAGCTGAGCTGGGTGATGGGTCATGTGCACGCAAAGAGGGCTCTGCATGCCAGCTGTGGCATGTGTGCCATAGGTTCGCCATCATGGATATAAGGATATAAGGTCTCCTGCTCGAGCAGGGGATTGGAATAGAAAACTTCTGAAGTCCCTTCCAACTCTTATTATTCTGTGTTCTATGTTTTAGCATATTGTATGAATCCAGCATTGTAATTTTTTTAATTAGTTTATTTTGTACATTTGTACTGCTACCCATCTTAAAGTAAGTGGCTTAACATCCCAAGATAAAACAATGTATACCACAATAGAAACAATAAAACCTAAACCAGAAAAATATGGTGCCACACATGAGACTTCACAGATGCAACTTAGTAGTTTCAAAAGTGCTCCCCCCCCCCTTCCTTCAAAAGGCAACTGGACGTTTTTTCCTTGAAGAAGGAGAAGAGGTTTCGCTCCTCATCCATGACCTGGATGACTGAGAATCTCCTTCTTCTTCTTCTTGTGCCATATCCATCATTGGATGTTGGCGATCATGTTGGCGATTCTATTTTTATCAACAGCCGCACGAAAAAGTGTTTTTGAGTTTTGTCCAAACCAGTCCCTTAGGTTTTGTAGCCATGATGTTCTTCTTCTGCCTGGACCTTGTTTGCCTTCAATCTTTCCCTGAAGGATTAAGTGAAGGATGCCGTATTTTTCTGGGTGTCACATCACATGTCCAAAATATTCTAACTTTCTGTGAGATTCTCCACAGACATACAATTTAGTACTTTCTCATTCTGCTTTGATTTACTTTTTCTCCATGCCTGAGGGAAGAACCAGGTCTTAAGTGTTCCCATGAAGCCTAAAGGGTGGAGACCTGTTGGATCAGGGGAGGGAGGAAGATTAACTATGTTTAGAATAATATGGGAACTTGGCAGTGATTCTTCATCCCATTTCTCCTCACAGCAGTCCTTTTCTGTAGGTAAAGCAAAGAGTTAGTGACTGGGAAAATGTGAATGCATATATAACAAAGAGACAGGGGTGATGATAACTAGACATAGAGACCTGAGAGAAAAGTAAAGGAATTAATGCCATTTGTCCAGAACTCTTTGTCCTGAAGCTAATGTAGCAAAGCTGAATAGAGTTGCTTCTCAACACGCAAAGACTTCTTCTCACATCGGATCTCCATTTAGCTGCTTCAAGGAACACAAAGGGAGAATGTATAGTCTGTACATAGATGCCACAGCATCTTTGTTTGTTTATTTAACTCATAAATAGGTGGAGAAATAAACATTTATTCGCAACATTCAGAATCCATCCCATGCTGTATTTGTTCTCCATGGAATCCAACTTTTTCTCTCTAGCACATAAAACAAAACAGCTCCTTCCCACTGGGGCACACTATGGATTGAACAAAAGAATAGCAGAGGTAACGAAGAGGAGAAGGTGGGACTTAAAGAATATGTTATTATCAGTGGAATGTTGTGATCGTGCAGAATTTTAAGGGCAATGGGCCAGAGAACCTAAAGGTTTTGATTGCTGGGCGGAGTGAGGGAAGGTCTATTTCTATGGTAGTGAATGGAGCTTATCAAGCCAAACTTTGAATACATTTCTTTTCCTTTCAAACATCTTTTGTTTCCATGTGCGATGCTGAATATGCATGGTATCAGGGGTGGGTTCTACTTACCTTTACTACCAGTTTGCAGCGGGGCCGCATATGGGCACGAGCAAAGCGATGATGAATATGCACGGTATCAGGGGTGGGTTCTATTTATCTTTACTACCGGTTCGCAACAGGATCACGTGCGCCTTGCTTCTGCGCATGCGCAGAAGCATTTTGATGATGTCAGGATCAGTCAACAGAGCCTTCTGCTGGTTTTACTACCGGTTCTATAGAACCGGTGTGAACCAGGGGCAACCCACCACTGCACGGTATGGCTTTGGCTAGTTTCTCTCCTAGCTAATCTGCATTCTGGAAGGCTGCAGTTTTTAATTTTTTCCCGAATCCTTGGAAATGTACTAATTATAGGAAACAAGTGGGGTTGATAATATACATCCCCGCTCCATCAAGTGCAAACCTGCCTATTTAATATTGGTGTCTTTTGGACCTTAGATCCAACCCCTTTTTGAGTCAAGAGCTGTAGGATAGGTGTACGCTGAAAGCACTTGGTGAGAATGACAATGATTTTATTTTCTATCCCTTAGTTCCCATTAAAGTTGTTCTTGGGCTGAGTACTTGGGACTAAGTCCAGAGTTAAAGGAGAGATTATTAGAAATGCATATCTTCTTCTTCTTCTGCTACATAGGTATTTAGCTCTACTTAACAAGTACTATTTTGAGTTGTGTAATTGGAAGCCTGAAGCATTATAACACCCATGTTCAGAACAATATCACAGTCCTATAAAAGTGTGCAAATGCTAAGTATTGACACCATAATACAACTGATGTGAAGAACACAACAAAGTATCACCAGCCTTGTACTTAATAAAAGGAAAAGAGAATGGGTTTAGGTTTCTGGTCTCTCTGAAATGCTTCCGAATACGGAAAAAAATGACATAATTCTTAAGTCTAGTTTTTTTTTAAAGAAAGCAGGGGGAATGATAAATATTTTATGGCAAGGAAAGGCAAGATAAATCTCAAAAATGAATGCCAACAAGGGGTAAGAGGCATGCTGGCCAGGAAGCAGGAAGTTGGGGGGGGGGGGGCTGCGCTGGCTTGTTCTTGGTGGCAGGCTGGGGGGGAGTTCTTCATCCTGCTCAGAGTTGGGGCAAAGCTCTCCTGCTTTCTGGCCACTCAACCCGAGCCCCAGGAATGCCAACGCTCCTTACTTCCAAGGCCAGGAAGGGGCTCCGGCTTTCCAGTGGAGGGAGGCGGCATTCCCCGCCCAACTCTCTTCCTGTCCAGGGCTGCGAAACTGCGTCATCGGGGATGTCCCACCACCCCGACAGGGTGCAGGGGGGTAGCCAGGGAGGCGCGAGGACTCCCAAAAGGCCAGGCGGAGCTGATGCATGTGCCCCGGACAGCTGGTATTCATGCGCGCATGGGTGCCAGAAACCAGAAGACCAGGTGCCAGCGCGCATGCTGAAAACTGGAAGATCATCTGTTCTTCTGGTTCCTGACATGCACATGTGTGCACGCTTCCTTTTCTGGCACTTGGTGCTAAAAAGGTTCGCCAACACTGATCTGGAATGTATACAGGGACTTCAAATATGGTGAAAATGTGAACATACGAAGGGACATTTTATCATGCTTAGTGGGCATGTAAAAAGCTAAAAACATGGATTCAAATACATACTTTGATACTGCAGATTTTAAAGATTAAGTATTCTATTGAGGCCAAAAACCTGAGTCATATGTAAATAAGATTGGAAAATATAGAAATAGTGTTTTGGGAGGAAGACTCATGGAAATGTAGTGGGCGTCCTTTCCATAAGGTAAGAATTTGTAAATTATATAGTGAGAGAATACAAGAATTAAACAGCAAGAGACAAAGATATGAAAATAAGACATAAAATGAGATGCAAAGACATCAAACTGTTTAAACAGAAATTAATTAATTGAAAAAAAAATGAAGAGTTAAAATATACCAAAAATTCTTTCATTATTAATCATTGTGTTAATTTAGTCTTCTTAAATTAATACAGCTATAATAAATGGTTCTCCGAGTTATTGAGAATTACACATCCCTGTAATTTTTTTTTTCTGGATTTAGTTTTGAGACTTGAATAATAGTTGAGAAATACCGTAACCTGTGAGCTTTTTGGCTGTTTTCTTGAATTCACCATTTTCAGGACTTTCTTGATTTTTAATGCTGTTTCCACTGTGTCAGTACCAAGTAACCTTTTCACTATCTCTACAGTACATTGAATTGGGAAGCTTTGAATGGTAATAAGATTCCATCAGTTCAGTAGAATATTTACAAGAAAATGTTGGTTTCCTCTTGGGAGCAGTTGCAGTGTCAGCCTCTGTGTGCTTCTAGTTAGATTCGTAATTTTCCATTTATTCATATCTCTGAATAAGGAATGAAATGAACACATCCAGCTTAGCTGTACTGAATTGATGGATGCTTGACAGGAATGGAACGATTGGCTCCCTAGAGTCTGCAGAAATCATTAAAATGTAATGTTACCTTCTTAATATATGATCTTACAAACAGGCAATTAATCTGTTGTCAAAATACCTAACTTCCTCTTTATTAGCTTACATTTCTATGATTCTTTAAATGATAAGAATTTGTACATGTTTGTACTAACAATAGATATCACAGCGATTCAGTTCAATCATGCTGGTGTCAGAGTAGATCAGGAATATAGCATAAAACAAACATCATTAAACCTTCAGATGTGTCCTTAGATGTATGCCATACTGCTTTTGCACTTTAATAAACATTTATTACATACCTGGAATTAAAAAGCAAATTTAATTCCAAGGATGAGTATTATCTTTTCTCATTAAACATCTCTAGAAAAAAAATTATGGGTGTTTGTATCATATGCACATTGCCCAGGGGGGGGGGGGAAAGGGAGGGGAAGTAGATGGAAGATAGATGAATAGTAGGCAGTAACCTCAGCAAATTATCCTCTAGGAATTGGGCATTTTATGACTGGCCAGACACATCGTAGCAGTCATTTTGTGAATAAGCAAATAGCTAAACTGTTAAGAGTTCTTATGTCCCAAAAGGTTGCTTATTCTAGAATAAACCAGCCTACATCAGAAAGGACATCCTGAACAGCCAAGAAGCCTAATAGCTTTCTCCCAAACCAAAGACTTCTATTCTTAAATCCATCCCTTTGTCACATTTTTGGAGACATTTTGTCTCCAGTAGCTTCTCACCAGAAAGACAATATTCCATCAAGGCCCCTTACAGTCATTAGAAGGATTCTTCAGTGCTTGCAAGCAAAGAGGCATATCATTTATGAAACAAAATGTTAATGAGTCTTGAGAATTTAGTGATAATATTTATGCCAACATTCATGTCTCTAGAAAGGTCTCTAGTGGCCTTGATTTTGGAGACCAATAATTTAAATTTGCATGCAAAACATTTGGAGATTATAGAATGAAAACCATCTTTGACTTAAATCAGCCCAGCACAAATTCAGGGTCTGAGCATCTGACTATTTGAAAAGAATCTGGTATTTCATAAGATGCTAAGTGGTTAAATTCTTAGGTTTATTGATACAGTTATGAAGGTCTTTCGCTGTCTGATTTCCAAGTCGCTAAAATTATTTTTAATGATTTTCTTCTGTTGCTGCATTTGGGGGCAATTTGTGAAAGTACAGAAAAGGTTGCAGCATTTCCTCTCAGTGTGGCTGCAGCATCCATCTGCTCTTCACGTCAGTGAGATCTAGTGATGCTAATTGCAACCAAGACAAACAAACCTTACTGGGTTTTGGAACATGTAGGTTATTTTGTTCCTCCCAGGAACAGGTCGTTCCGTACCTACAACCCCCAATGACGTCAGCTCAATCTGAGGGGTGCTTTACCAGGAATAAAACCAAAACTGGAAAACTCCTTTCTCTGGCTTGTGGGTGTTCTGCTTCTTTAGTGCCTGAGCTAAAGGACAAGCTGCCAGACAGGTTTTGCTGGGATTTAACTTGCCTAATAAAGAGCTGAAGTCACACATTGGTCTCTGCCTCTCCACTCCAACCACTACACAACAGAGCTTAATCTAAATTTTGCCCTTCCTAGTATAAATGGGAAAATGAGTTAGATTCTGAGTTATTGAAAGACGAAATTATAGAATGCTTGTGATTTGACATGCATTTGCCTTTTGTGCATTTCTTAAATCTCTACACATTTGAGATCCTGCATTTCTTATATGTTACAGGAGAGCCAGAATTTAAATATGTTGGCAACATGCATGGAAATGAAGCTGTTGGAAGAGAACTTCTTATCTTTTTGGCTCAATATTTGTGCAATGAATATCAGAAGGGGAATGAGACGGTCATTAATTTGATCCACAGTACACGTATCCACATCATGCCCTCTCTGAATCCAGATGGCTTTGAGAAGGCAGCATCACAGGTATGTGAGTCATAACTTCAAAAGCAAATATTTGCGTTAGTATGACTGACTTTAAAAAGACTGACATGCGATTGCATTTTAAGAATATAAAGAAGCCTTTGGGGCAGGGCTTCGGGATGGTGTCCTGATCTGGATTCCTTCAGCATGAATTCAAAGAAAAAGAATAACCTTCACTCAGAAACCTACCCTCTTCATCCCACCTGGGTAACAGTACCATCAGCACTTGCCATGTTCGCTTACACAGCAATACCTTTTGGTGGCTTCTGCAGTGCAAATGTAATGTATATCAGAGGCAGAAATCATAGTCTTTCAGAAATCGTTAGAATCCAAGTTCCCATCATCCGTATCTCTTTGTCAGGCTAGCTGGGATGGATAGTAGTTTAAATCCAGCGTTTGGCTAAAACGTTGCAAAATGTCATGTGACGGCAACGTGACACGGTGAGTTTGACACCCGTGATATAGGCCTTCAACTTATGACCACAAATAAGGATTGGAACTTTCCTTTAAATGTTCCAGATGTTGACCATGTGACCCAGAGTTGGTGCAATGATCAAAAGTGGAAAGACTGGTTTTAATTCAGTTTTTGTAATATTGAACAGTCATTAAACAAGTGGTTGTAAGTCAAGGACTGCTTCTAGATTTGTGGCCAGATGTGTAATGATTGTAATCACATGATTGTAGTTGATTTGTAACCCATACTAAGCTTTTGATCTTCCCTCCTCCCTGTGTGATCCTTGGCATTCTTATATGTAATGTAGCCAATGGAATGCTTGTATACTAGCCAGCACTCTTTCTGTTCCAAATACATTATGCTAGAAATCCACATTAATCTACAATCACTTTAGATTAATGAATCTGAGCATTCATTTTATATACTAAAACAAAATTTACCCTGTTGATTAGAAATGTTCAGAACCAGAGCTCCCCCTGGTGGCTATGAATAAATGTACACATTTAAATAGGTGTTGCCCCCAAATAGTTATTTTTGTATTTGCTCTGATGTTTTTATTTTGGAGCTCAATGTTGTTTGATTTGATCAACTGTTTTATGTGCCTTGTGCTGAATCGTTATTTCTAAATTTCAGGTACTTTAATTTTATAGGGTCAGTCAATCCAGTGTAGCAATTAAGGCACCAGGCTAGAAACTGGGGAACTGTGAGTTCTGCTTCTACTGTAGGCCTAAAGCAAGCTGAGTGACCTTGGGGTAGTCTCTCTCTCTCCCTCTCTCCCTCTCTCTCTCTCTCTCTCTCCCTCCCTCCCTCCCTCCCTCTCATCCCTAGAAAGAAGGCAACGCAAATAACTTCTGAAATCTCGCTAAGAAAATTGCAGGGACTAACTAGGCAGTTGCCAGAAGTCAACAGTGGTTTGAAGGCACCCAAATAAATACAACAATAATTGTATATGGATGCTATAAATTTTAAAACCTGTGCTGTGTTTTCTTCATGTATTTTTTTCAGGTTGGTTTCAGTGCACACACAGTAGGTCTGTTAGTGTTAATAAATTATGCTATTTAGAAGCACAAACATTTAAATATGAAGGTAGGCCTATTGAACTTATTTATTTTATTATTTATTTGAAGTTTATTTGCCACCCATCTTGTATCCAATGACATTGGTGGCTTACAATGTAAAAACATTAAACTTACCTACCATGTTTAAACATAGTTAATATGTAGGATGGTATTTACACTTGATCATATATACAGTAAAGGTAAAGATAAAGGTTCCCCTCGCACATATGTGCTAGTTGTTCCTGACTCTAGGGGATGGTGCTCATCTCCATTTCAAAGCCGAAGAGCCAGCGTTGTCCGAAGACGTCACAGTGGCCGGCATGACTAAACGCCAAAGGCGTATGGAACGCTGTTGCCTTCCCATCAAAGGTGGTCCCTATTTTTCTACTTGCATTTTTTACGTGCTTTCGAACTGCTACGTTGGCAGAAACTGGGACAAGTAACGGGAGCTCACCCTGTTACGCGGCACAAGGGATTTGAACCTCTGAACTGTCAACCTTTCAATCATCAAGCTCAGCATCTTAACCACTGAGCCACCGCATCCCATATATATATATACATACATACCTACATACATACAGTAGAGCCACTGGAATTAGCGAGATGCTAGTTAGTCGTTATTAACTTAAATTCCATTTATTTCAGTGTGTCTTCTCCAAGCATGCCAGAGCTGAGCATTGAATATGTTTGTATTGTTCAGCCTTCAAAGTTGGTATATCAGTAGGACAGTAGTGGGTTTCAAAATCCAACGCTACCTGTTTGCTATCGGCAGCGCGTGGGTGCAGGCGCTTGCTTTGCGAGCGCGTGGCGCTTCTGCGCATGTGCAGATTGTTTTTGATAACATCTAGGGGGGTGGGCGGAGCCTTCCACTGCCATCACTACTGGTTCACCCAAACGGGGGTGAACTGGAGCAACCCACCACTGCAGAGTAAGAACCAAGTTTGAAAATAACTGGCATATGTTTCTAGTATGCCATGCATTTGAACTTCTCCTAAGCACACATGATTGAACTAAGCGGGCCATTTCTCTAAATTTATCATGACAGTTCATAATGAAATGTTCATGTTGTTTTATAATATTTTCTTCTTCTTTTTAGCCAGGGGAACTCAAAGATTGGTTTGTTGGTCGAAGTAATGCACAGGGAATAGACCTAAATCGAAATTTCCCTGATCTGGATAGAATTGTCTATGTCAACGAGAGAGAAGGAGGTCCAAATAATCATTTGTTGAAAAATCTGAAGAAAGCTGTGGACCAAAATCTGAAGGTATAAAATATTTCATTCAAAATATTTGTGGGATTGCTGCCCTCACCTTCTGGAAGAGCATCTTTCAGAGATACATATGACCAGGAGTGGGTTTTACTTACCTTTACTACCGGTTCGCAACAGGAGCATGCTTCTGCACATGCGTAGATCACCAAATGTGACATCAGGGCAGGTGGGTGGGTGGGTGGAGCCTCCCTCCGTTTTTACTACTGGTTCTCAAGAACCGGACAGAACCAGGAGCAACCCACTCCTGCATATGATACCAACTTCCCTCAGGTTCCAGAAGTTCTTAAGGCCTGGCTCTATTCTCAGAGCTGAGGTTAATGGTGTTTGTGGGGATTCTGTCATGTGTTTATTAATTGGTTGTTTTTAGATTTATGGATTTGATTGTTTTCATTGTGGCGCAGAGGCTCTCACCTCACAATAAGGAGGCTGTGAGTTCAATCCTAAGTAGCAGGATCACGTGCAGGCCACGCCCATGCCGGCTCCACAAAGTCAAAAAAACATTGTGATACATCACAATACATCATGTGACGCAATCGAGTTTGACACACATGGGTTAAAGCATCAGGCTAGAAACTAGGAGACTGTGAGTTCTTCTCCCGCTTTGGGCACAAAGCTAGTTGGGTGATCTTGGGCTACTCATTTTTTCTCAGCTTTAGGAAAGTGGCAATGGCAAACACCTCTGATAAATATTATCAAGAAAATTGCAGGGACATGTCCAGGCAGTCTCCAAGAATCAGACACTATTGAACAAAAGAAGAAAAAAAAATGTTATGAGAGTACCTTACAATAAGTAGTCTTTATAATCAAACAAGAAAAGCTAGGCAGGAAGAGCTACAGAACAAAGCAATATTAAGCAACATAAAACCACTTAAGTCCTCCCATAATTATAACCCTTGTGCCATCTGATAAAATACGTGCCATATAAATCACATTTACAGAGAGGACGTGTTCCACAGAGGTCTCTGCCTCAGCTTACAATGATCACATGTAGAGAAAGACATCACCTGTGAAGTCAACCAGAAAAGGCTGGAATATGACTCATCTGCCCTTTGGCTTTCGCTGCTTCTGTTGTTTAGTACAAAATGGGATCTATGAAACAGCTAACTGAATTGATCAGTGTTGCCATTTCACATCTTGGTGCTATTCAAATGTGTTCAGACTCCAGCTGCCACCAGCAAGAGCAGAGAGTGAGGCATTTTGTAAGAGAGGAAATGGCTGAAAAGAATAGAATAGATTAGAATAGAATTATTTACTGGCCAAATGTGATTGGATACGCAAGGAATTTTGCCTTTGGTGCATAGGCTCTCAGTGTACATAAGGAGAATAAAATACATTCATCCAGAATAAAAAGATACAACACTTAGGTTACTAATAAACTATCAAATTGTACTAGGAAACAAATAAGAACAATATAAATTGAAAGGTACAAGCAACATGGTTATAGTAATAGGTGGGAAGAGATAGATACTAGTAAGGAAGAGAAGAATAATAGTAATACAGTCTTAGTAAATTATTTGACTGTTGAGGGAATTATTTGTTTAGTGGAGTGATGGCGTTTGGGAAAAAACTGTTCTTGTGTCTAGTTCTGGTGTGCAGTGCTCTATAGCGTCGTTTTGAGGGTAGGAGTTGAAACAGTTTATGTCCAGGATGTGAGAAGTCTGTAAATATTTTCACAGCCCTCTTTTTGACTCGTGCAGTATACAGGTTCTCAATGGAAGGCAGGTTGGTAGTAATTGTTTTTTCTGCAGTTCTAATTATCCTTAGCAGGTTTTCTGCTAGCACTTAAAGATTTACTGGAAATTTGGGTCAGAATATGGGTGTGAGAGAGTATGATTATATCATGAATATGATTATATCATATGCCTATTGCACTAAATAATACCTATATTTGCATTCACTAATAATTAATCTGTGTATTACATTCAGATACTCTGTTGAAACATTATACAGTAGAATAGAATAGAATAGAATAGAATAGAATAGAATAGAATAGAATAGAATAGAATTTTTTATTGGCCAAGTGTGATTGGACACACAAGGAACTTAATGCATATGCTCTCAGTGTACATAAAAGAAAAGATACATTCATCAAGAATCATAAGATACAACACTTAATGATAGTCATAGGGTACAAATAAGCAACCAGGAAACAATATTGATATAAATTGTAAGGATACAAGCAACAAAATTACAGTCATTCAGTCATAAGTGGAAGGAGATGGGAGGTGGGAACAATGAGAAGATTAATAGTAGTGCAGACTTACTAAATAGTTTGACAGTGTTGAGTGAATTATTTGTTTAGCAGAGTGATGGCATTCGAGAAAAAACAGTTCTTGTTGTTCTGGTGTGCAGTGCTTTATAGCATCTTTTTGAGGATAGGAGTTGAAACAGTTTATGTCCAGGATGTGAGGGGTCTATAAATATTTTCACTGTCCTCTTTTTGATTCGTGCAGTATAGAGGTCCTAAATGGAAGGCAGGTTGGTAGTAATTGTTTTTCTGCAGTTCTAATTATCCTCTGTGTCTGTCTTGTTGGGTTGCAGAGCCAAACCAGACAGTCATAGAGATGCAGATGACAGACTCAATAATTCCTCTGTAGAACTGGATCAGCAACTCCTTGGGCAGTTTGAGCTTTCTGAGTTGGCGCAGAAAGAACATTCTTTATTATGCTTTTTTGATGATGTTTTTGATGTTAGCTGTCCATTTTAGATCTTGCGATATGGTAGAACCTAGAAATTTGAAGGTCTCTATTGTTGATACTGTGTTGTCTAATATTGTGAAAGGTGAAAGTATGGAAGGGTTTCTCCAAAAGTCTACCACCATTTCTATAGTTTTGAGTGTGTTCAGTTCCAGATTGTTCTGGTCACACCACGAGGCTAGTTGTTCAACCTCCCGTCTGTATGTGGATTCATCATTGTCTCGAATGAGACTGATCACTGTTGTGTCATCTGCGAACTTCAGTAGTTTAACAGATGGATCGTTAGAGATGCAGTCATTGGTATACAAAGAGAAGATAAGTGGGGAGAGCACACAGCCTTGGGGGGGGGGGGGCTGTGCTAATTGTACAGGTATCTGATGTATAGTAAGCTTCACCTACTGCTTCCTGTTAGGAAGCTTATGATCCACTTACAAGTGTGTTCAGGTACCTATAGCTGGTTTAGTTTAGTTAGAAGTGTGTCTGGAATGATGGTATTGAATGCTGAAGTCTACAAAGAGGACTCTTGCATAGGTCTTTGGAGATTTAAGATGTTGTAGGATGTGGTGCAGAGCCATATTAACAGCATCATCTGTTGATCTATTTGCTCCGCATGCAAATTGCAAGGGGTCTAACAGTGGATCTGTGATGGTTTTCAAGTGGGACAGCACTAGCCTTTCAAAATTTTTCATGACTACAGATGTTAGAGCACTGTTTTCTAGTCATTCAATTCCTTGATGGTGGGTTTCTTCGGCACTGGGATGATAGTAGAGCGTTTGAACATAGCACATCTCTAGTGATTTATTGAAGATACGGGGCCAATTGGTCAGCACAGACTTTTAAGCAAGAAGGAGTTATCTTGTCTGGGCCTGGATCTGGAGCTTTTCCTGGCTTTTGTCTTTGAAATAGGCCTTGCACTTCCTTTTCTGTGATCACTAGGGGTTGTGAACCCAATGGGATGGGGTCAGTTGTAGGACGCTTAACTGTTGTTCGTGTGTCTGAGATGGGGGTTGTGGAGATAGATGGCTGTAGTTTCCTTTGTGTCCTTTGTTGTTTCCAAAGGTACACATTGAATGCATACTATATGAAACAAGTCTATTTTATTCCATTTTGTATCCCAGGGCAAATGTCTGGAAACTGATGAACCTGTTTTAATTTTGTTCTACAAAAAATATGCAGTGCTTATTGCAGTACTCTAATGAACTATAATTTTTATAAATTTCTGCTATAGCTAGCACCAGAAACAAAAGCTGTGATTCACTGGATAATGGATATTCCCTTTGTACTGTCCGCCAATCTTCACGGTGGGGACCTTGTGGCAAATTACCCATATGACGAGACTCGGACTGGTATGTATTGTAAATCCTAGGCTCAAGCTTGGTCAGCTTGATGGCTGTGCTGAGTTCTGAATAGCATGCTGAGACCCACATTCCCACCCTGGACAGATTAAATTTTTACTGTCCATTATTTTAATTAATTTATCTTTTGTATTATTTGTAAGTTTTAATTTTCTCTCTTTTTGCCTGTTACTGCAGACTTCCCAGAATAAACTTTTTTTTATTCTATTTAATCAGTAGAGATGCAGGCTTTCTTTTTCTTTATGGTATGTTGTAGTTTTCTAAACTGACAAAACATTTTTTCCCCTTTTTAAAGCTGGAGGAGCTCATGGAAGAGGAAGGAAAAAGAACTTGGAATAGATTTTAGGGACATAATAATGAGGACGAGATTATACCATTCTTATTACTTTGATTAGTACTATTTTCACAAATTATATGTTAATCTAGTTTTGTTTTAGTTTTTTTTTTCATGTTGCTGAAACAGCTTATTAAGAAGAATGTGTATCTCAATGTGTCTGTTCTAATTAAACACCAATGGTCTTCATATGAAGCTCTTGTCATGGATAATCCTGAATTTTAAATGATCTAAATTCAGATAATTAAAGCTGGCCTACATTCTCTGTTATTCTTTCCATCTTTTATTATGTATTTTACTACTGTTCCCCCAGGAAGTGCACATGAATACAGCTCCTGCCCAGATGATGCTCTTTTCCAAAGCTTAGCCCGAAGCTATTCATCTTTTAATCCAGCCATGTCAAACCCAAATCGGCCACCATGTCGCAAGAATGATGATGACAGCAGTTTCATTGATGGGACAACTAATGGTGGTGCTTGGTATAGCGTTCCAGGAGGTTTGTGTTGCTGAAATACAACATTTTAATCTTATACTTACAGTATGTCAGAGTAGAGCTGAAAGTAGAAATCTAAGTCAAATATGACTTATTAGTGTTTATAGAGCAGATAATGTAATAAATTCCACAAATATCGTAGAACTCATATAGTTGTTGCCAGAAGAATTTACAGGCTGTTGGTGAGGTTGCTCTGTTGCAGGGTCATCTAGACAAAGGTTGTCCTTTCACAATGAACTTCCCCAGGCCTCAGTGCAGGTAGGTGTTCTGACCTAGGCTTCCTGAGAAAGCATAAATCCCAATTTTAGTCCCCAAAAAGGGTCTTTTATTGAGACGTCTGTGAATTATGGTAATTCACAGCCCGTAATGATTCACAAACAGTCTGTGAAGATTCTGACAGTTGTCTGCTCAAGTTGACACAGTCGTTCAGGGTAATGTTGATAAGCACCCACCTTTATCTCCCTTGAAACGCTGCCAGAGACCTAATTGTCAATTAGTTTTGCAAGGCCAAATGGAACACAAAGTCAAACGGACTTCTCAGAGCTTGAATTGACTATATGAACTAATTGCTTCCTGCAAAGGCTCATGTCCATTTGCTCCTCTTTTATGTCTTATGGGAGGGGTCAATCAACTCCAAGCCTTACACCCGAGTCATCCTTTTTTCCTTAATTGTTCTTGCCTTCTGGCAGCTCTGCACATGCGCACACCGGAAACAGGCTCACACTGTTCTTCTGCCTCACTTATGTCAGATTCCGGAGGCGTCTGAGCCTTCCCCAGACTCCAGGACTGGCCCATGTTCCTCCCCAACCTCCTCACTGTCCGACTCAGCTGCCAGCTCTGCAGGCTGCCAGCAGACCACAACAGTTAACGGTAGTAACTAAGTGGAGGCCTTAACATACATATACATTGTTGACTAGCATTGACGGGAGACCTATTATCCTACTATCACCAATGTTTGTTATTCTTAAATAAACTGATATTCTGTGTTTCTGCTTATTTATTTATTTATTTATTAAATTTATATGCAGCCCGTCTCATTTTAATTGTTTCCATGGTTCTCATTTTGTAAGCTATACCCAGAGTTGCTTTAACTCTGGGTAGCTTGCAAAATGAGAACCATCGAAACAGTTAAAATTAACAAGGATCATTATAGCACTACTGAGGTAACTTTACATTCTGTTAGCGTTATTTGTTCCAATATAGTTTCCACAGTTTGGTATGCTGAATGTTTTCTGAATGGCATATTTTTTAAAAATCAAGTGACCCTGAAGTGATAAGGGCACTAGGAGTCAAAGGAGATTATACTGTCCACTTCAGTGTACCTGTTGGCTGCATTGCTATTTCTTCCATCCCTTAAAGTAGCCTAAGCGATGAGGTCGTTCCTGATACAATATAAGGTTAGTATAAATGTAGAGAAAATATGGAAGCAAGCTAAGGCAAATTATAGAAAAAGAGAGCAGTGTGGCAAATATATAAAATATAAATACAGAAAATTGGAAAATATAAACTTGGAAAGAGTGGCTACATATGATTAAAGGCTGGTTGTCTGCATCCTAAAATAGTTAAACAGAAGAACAAATTTCAGCAGGTGCAGCTATTCTGTTTATATATACTGATCCTTTTACTTAACCAGACATAGGGAAACAGGCTGATTTGTGCTTAGTTAAACTGTCATTGTGATGAATAAATTGTCTAGACTGGAAAATTTTGTATTTCATTGAATATAAATAATATTTCTATTCTGGTGTTCTATACACAGAGTTAAAAAAACTCTTATCTCCTGATAGTATAGAAATAGCATCTTGAAGAATTAATTTGTTTATCCAGGATGACTATTTAATTAAATCCTATTAAAGTCAGCAAGAATTAGGTAGCCAATCTGATGAGAGATTTTAATATGAACTGGAAACTTTAAAACTGTGAAATTTTCTAATTCATATTAAAATTCATTTTAATTAAGTACATAACGTTTGGCCCTAACCAGCATTAAAAATGTACACATTCCATGTACATAGTAAACAGCCTAGCACATAAAAATGTGGTACATTTATCAAATCAGTTAATAGACAAAAGACATATCAATATTTATACAAATTTGATTTGCACTAAATAAATAAATAATTTGATTTGCATTGTGAGTTTCTCATTTTCTTGGCAGTTTAAAAAGGCAGAATAAAACACTAATTCCTTGTTCAATGTTTTAAAATATTTATTGTGAAAGCAATCCTTTTCATATGATAAAGCAACAAATTATCATTTCATAATTTTTATGAACTAATCCATTACATACAGCAATTTTTACAATTCCATGGATTTTACTTATAAGAAAAAAATGGAACGGATGAATCTATCATCTTAGTGTGTTTTTCACTCGTCATTTAGCATATTGTTCCAATGTTATAAAATGGTTCCCGATTCTATAAATCCATGCTTTTTGGCATGTTAACTGGTGTAAGCAATATAATATGTAAGAAATAAATCAGAACTCATGTCAGTTTGTTCTGTACATGAAGCAAAATAAATTACAACTGTTGTTTCCACCCATTGGAACAATTTATATCCAGGAAAAAAGAAATTATAAAGATTTATTATTTCAGAAATGTTACAGATGAAATCAAGAGATTTTACATACCTGCTTTGTTATCATTATTCTTGGGAATACATTCGGGCCCACTTTCTTTCCTTCCCTGATTTCTAGCATGGTGATAAACAGCTGTCTTTATATATGTACTTACTCCTTAGTAATCAGGGAATCTTCAAAGACTATGATAGGCATTCTAAACCATATCTGGAAACCACACACAAAGGCTATTTTGTGCACATACTTCTAATGCAGTAAAGAATTAACAGCCATTCAGAAAAGGATCAAGAAAACTTTGTTCTTATTGATTCGTTATGCTACCCTCTTTTTTTGTTTAAATTCGTTGGAATATTCTTGATTGATTTTGACTGATGAACATATATAAACAACTATTATGTTGTCAAATGTACTAAACACTATCTTTACTGTGGGTAAGTCTCCATCTCATAATTAGCACTGATATACTGTGTTTCTTGAAATTGCAATATTTTTTAAAAAGTCCATTTCAAAATCCTTGGTTTTCAAGGCTTTGTCGGTCATGATGTCATTATCTGTTATTAACCCATTTTACCTAGAAACAGTTGAATTATACCTAGAAATTCTTTGACTCCTAAGTAGGATTTTTGAAGCCAAATATACACATCAGCAAAATATATAGACCAAATGTAATATTAAATGTGGTATAATTACAGCTGTGATTGCAAATCAATCATCATATTACTCTTCAGACTTTGGTCCAAGAACGTATTACCTGCCCTGAAGGTCTTGTAAATAGACCAGTATATATGTACCATAATATATATCGGTCTTGAATTTTCTACAGTACACATCTATTTATTCCAACTGATCCCAACTAATTATTTCCACTTAACTTTAATCTGATATGCTTTAGAACCCACTGCGTATTAAATGTCAACTTTTGTATATGTAATTACATAGGTATGCAAGACTTCAACTATCTTAGCAGCAATTGCTTTGAAATCACTGTGGAGCTTAGCTGTGAAAAATTCCCTCCAGAAGAAACTCTGAAAACCTATTGGGAGGACAACAAGAATTCACTTATCAGTTACATTGAGCAGGTAATTTTTTCCTGGAGAACAAGGTTAGGGCATTTGTTGACCATCAAGTGTTATACTTAGTTTTGGGTGATCATAAGGCTCATTGCTTCATCATTTGAACTACAGCTTCACTCCTTCAAATGTGTCCTGTTTCAAACGCACAAACATGCAGTTGCTAGGTGATGATAGCAATCTGCTTAAGATGGTATGGATAAACAGCAGATAAGCAAATGAATATCAACAGAGTCTCCTGGAAACAAAGCTTGTCTAAGTAGTATTGCTTTAAACAGGCACATGCAGAAGAGAGGTTCAGACAGTCAAGCCTGGTTCCTTACTCAGTCCAAAGGTCAGAGTTTCTTGTATGAGCAGAATATATCAAAACAACATGCCAGGCACAGGAAATCAGACTTCCAATAGAGAAATAAGGTTGCCACTTATATCAGTCTGCAGCCAGCTGTCCTCTAATTAAGACAGTCACTCCCTTGCTTGCCAAGGAGCCTTAATGAGAATCTTTACTTGCTGAATCTGAAGGTTTGAAAGCTATATCTTATCTGTTCCAACTATTCTGATAATGCATCTGTTTGACCAGTCTCAAGTGATTCATGGCTTAGTGTCTTCTGAGGTTCACATTCTGCTGGCTCAGCTGGAGGGGTTTCTTCAGATTCAGAGTCATCTGAATCCCGAGCCATGACAAAATGTAAAGAAAGCACTATCAGTTTTCAGAAGTCAAGGTCAGACAGGACGGTGATGTCTGAATAAAGAGGACTTGGAGATGAGCACTACAGGTTTCCTGTCCTTGTAGTAAAACCAACCAACCAACCAACCAACCAACCAAACAACCAACCAACCATCCATCCATCCATCCATCCATCCATCCATCCATCCATCCATCCATCCATCCATCCACCCAACCATCCACCCAACCATCCATCCATCCATCCACCCAACCTTTTCTCTGTGGCAAAGGGCAGGTACACAATGTTGCATTTGAAGAATAAATACTCCAATTGCACCCCTCATATTGAGATTTAAAGAACTGCTAGAAAGCCTAGTGAGCAGCTCAGTATGATACATGTTTACACATAGGCTAGATCCCATTACGTTCAATGAATTCGTTTTTGAAATATATATAGTAGGAGAGAAGCAAGTGTTACCATTTCCCTGTATGGCTATAATTATACACAATTGGGATTGATTTGAAGGAGAAATAAATTAAAAGTTGGAATCAGGATTCACAGACCTCATTTTGAACTTTTTATTTATATCTGACTTCAGTTTCTACTTTGGAAAAATAGTTCAAATTAAAAAAAATTGTTACATATAATTCCAAATATAATCCCAAACCTAGGAGAATTCTGAAATTGACAGCTGACTGTGAGATACCATGATGCAATTGGAAAAACTGCCAAAGTTCGCCAAATGTAGGCTTAAGCATTAAAGCTTTGAATTATTATCCTGATCCTTTGCACCTGACAGCACCTAACTTGTGGCCAAGCAGAAATCTTAAGAAGAGAAACCCTGAACATATAGAGATATTTGTGTGCCCAAGATTTTCTACTTATACTCTGATGACACGTTACCTACATGTATAAATCACATATGATTTCATTTTATCTAGCTCTAAGAACTATCTGGCCTAAATTTGTCTTAGTAACCAGATAAATTCTGTAACCCAAAGATGACCCTTCTGGGAACATGTCCTCTCAGTTCATGGCACCCAATAATCACCTCTCAAGAATCACTATCCATTTCTTATAATGTACTTGCTTTCTTCATTGTTTTACAGTTGGAAGGCTCATGAGGGACCAGTCTGTACAGGAAACTTATTTCTTCAGTAGACAAACTATCTACATACAGTTTTATATTTATATTAAGATTCTTTGTGCCAGCTTGGGTTTAATTTTTATTATTTCAATTTTTGGTTTGTCCGCATGATATCTTTCTGAAAACTGAATGAGGTTTAATATGGCAGGACAAAGAAAGGTAGAGATGAAAAATAGGCGTCATGCTGAAGATGGTGAAAAAGAAAACAGGCAGCTGGAAGCAACTTGAAACTGGTGACTGAAAAACTAAAAGCCTGGTCCTAGTTGCATGGTCCAGAATTGTCATATGTAGCCCATAACATGCTTCCCAGTGTGCACATTCAGGCACATGGAACAACTGCAGAAACACAATCACATAGAGATGCACAACTTCAGAAAAGAAAATCAACATATCTACTTCAGCAAATATTGATAAAGGGTCTAAAAATAACTCCTTTTTGTTATTCTACAAGTGTTAAAAATTATATAATTATGCTGATTGGGATAACAGCCTTAACAGAACTAAGCAAATATATATATATATTATTGCAAAAGTTTTACAATTACATTTTCACCCCTTTTTTTCCCCTTCATCCCACCCCAAACTTCCCAACCTCCCTAACCCACCCTAACCCTCCCCTCCCCCCCAGACTTCCACACATTATACTCATATCAAGTAAAAGGAAAAACCCTCCTTTATATATAAAACTTGAACCCCTCCCTCCCCCTTATAAATTTTCATCTTCCTTACATTAACCTATTTCTATCTTAATATAACATTTTCGAATAAATTTTCATCCTCATTACCTTAAAATATTTCTATCTTAATATAACATTTTCAAATAAAAGCTATTTGATACTTCCTGGTTTGATATTTGTTCTGAACATAATCTATCCACCTCTTCCATTCCCATTCACAAGTCTCTTGTGAACAGTCTTTTAGATATGCTGAAATCTTCGCCATCTCTGCAAAACTGGCCATCTTCAAAGTCCATTCCTCAATCGTGGGCAGCGCTTCATTTTTCCAGTATTTACCTATCAACAATCTTGCTGCTGTTATCATATGCAATATCAGTTTTGTTTCACCCAATGTAAAACCCTTAACTATACCCAGTAAAAACAATTGTGGAGAAAATTGAATTTTTTTCTTCAGAACTAAGCAAATATATTGATTTCTGAAATGAGATTAGAGTGACCCTATGAGAACCTAATTCTCAATTCTGTGAATAAGGAAGGACTATTTCCTGAGATCAGACATTCAGCAGTTGAGTTCCAAGCTTGACTTATGAAGCTAGTGATTAAAAACTCACTCCAACCACTAAACCACAGAAAGGGTTTATTCATGTTGATGGCCATCATTACAAAGTTATATTTTACTTTCTAAACTGGAAAAAAACTTTTATGCGTCTACACATCCCCTTTGCACAAAATGCAGATAAATGAGGAAGTCTCTAATGATGCTGTCAGGGTTCCAATGAATGCCCTAATTAAATCATGAGCCTCGAGCAAAGCTTCAAAAGAAATCTAGTTATTTATTAGGAGCTTCATGTCGGCACTTTCCAAATGAAGTCAACTCTGACCCCATGTAATTTACACCCCAATCACACCCCTCCCCCAGGGTAATTCATCAATCACATTTGCCAAGGGAGAAATTTCACGGGCTGTAGAGATCACTCCCTTCTGGCCGCTGTGGGTAACCCTAGGAGACAGCCTTGAGAGAGATATGTCTAGAATGTACTTCTGTTTTTGGCTGCCATGCTGCTTCGTTGGCTTCCCAACCTCCTTGCCTATGGCAACTCGAGAGCTGGCCAGGAATGCAAGTTGATAGATAGTTTCCTGTTTTATCAACTCCCTTCAAACTTGCCCTTGTTTTAAAAATCACAAGCTAAGGTTACTTTTGTGGTTTGTTCTGAATCTGGTAACCAGTTCATCAATTTGACTAAAATGTGAAACAAGGAAGAGGAGGTTTACCTTCAAGTCACTGTTGACTCCTGAAGCAGTCCTTGCAGTTTTTCTAGCAAAGATTTGCCACTGCCTCCTTTCTGGAAACAATAATTAGAGATTTTAAAAGTCAAATAAATATTCAACAATTTTCAAAATATTGTTTGAAGAGACTCTGTATTTAGTTTAACCAGCAACAAGCTCTGAACACAACATGTTCATGCTGACAATGATCTGAAATGTTCCTACTGACAATGATCCAGCACAGACATTTTATCAGAGACTAAATCCACTAACTTTAATAGGAAGTGAATATTTGTGAATCGTTCTAAGTTCTTTCTTCTCTTATTTTGTAAATATATTATTTAGAGAAATATCAAGACTTTTTGTGCTTTATTTTTAAGATACATCGAGGAATAAAAGGATTTGTTAGAAATCTTCAGGGTAATCCAATTGCTAATGCCTCAGTTTCTGTAGAGGGGATAAACCATGATATTACAACAGGTAAGTATTCATAGGTACCACATTGAGATATTTGATGAATGCTGATAGATGGATGAATACAGCAATACCCTTTTATATTTTCTAGGGGGAGGGGGAGTAGGATGGCCCTGCAATCCTTGCATATGATTTTGGAAAGCAAAGAATATATCAGTAGAAGAACAATTGCAAAAGCAATCTTAGCCTTTCTTGCCACTGAGGAAAACTTCTAATGGCCAAAACGTTCTTTTTCATATGGATAGGCATCACCAAAAAGGAAAGCAGTGTTTCCACTTCTAACGTGTGCATGTCCAGATTTAAAATAAACACTGGAACTAGAAAATAGCATTGTTAGACTTTTCTAGAATGAGCCCATTTTCCTGTTTCATTCAGGATGAAATCTGAATCTCAGTTCAGAAATTCAAATCTTTATGCCTTCATTTAACTATAACTGGAAGGCCACAATTTCATAAAACTACTTTTAATGGACAAAATGTTCAGGATTAGTGGCCTCTTATGAAAATAGATGATATCTATCAAATGTTGGCCAATGGGTGGAGAAAACTCTGCTGAATTCCTATATAAAAGAAACTGAAGTTTTTACATTTTATTTCAGAACTGGATAAATTCAGATAAAGTTGCTTCCTCTCAGTCAATCAGATCTGCTATATTAACATTGACAAAACTGCAGTCCTTTCTCTTATCACCTGATTCTTAATCCAGTTGTCCTATTTACAGAAAAAAGAAACAAATCCTTGCATTATATTAAGACATTCATGAGCAAAATGACTAATGCTCATGAATGTCTTAAAACAGGGGTGTCAAACTTGCGTTGTCATGGCGGCATCACGTGATGTATTGTGACTTTCTACCCCTTCGCTAAACCGGGTGTGGGTGTGGCTAGCGCATGACGCATCCAGCCAGCGGGCTGCAAGTTTGACAGCCCTGTCTTAAAATAATGCAAGGTTTTTATATTTTCATGCTTTAAGAGGGGAAGAACAAAAATATATGGGGTTCCAGTAAAAAGGCCTTTTCTTCCCCTTTCCAAAATCACTCTTGTATTTTGCACTTGACTCCAGTGGCCTCCTGAGATTCTAATTATAAAACAAACCAGATCAAACATATTTCAGTGCAACCTAAGCATGTTCCTAAAAGTTTTCAAAAAATAGTGGCATCTTTCTGTTTCCTTAGCAAAGGATGGTGATTACTGGAGGCTGTTGGTACCTGGAAATTATAAAGTGACAGCTTCAGCACCTGGCTATCTAGCAATCACTAAAAAAGTGGCTGTTCCCTTCAGTCCTGCTATTAGGGTAAGTGGTACCATTTTTGCATTTAACTTATAGTGCCCATTCCTATCAATGTTTTTAATGTTTTGTACATCAAGTCTCATTGGAACTCTATGAAATATTTTCAGTATTTCTTTATCTGAAAGATAAAAAAACTCTGTCAGAAAGAAATAGAGAGAAAGGCAAGCAAACAAAACATAATACAACACAGGAAAAAAAATGGCTAGTCATTTTACAGGGAATAAAAGAAAATTTGATTTTATATTACAATGATTACGGTAAGACAGATGACAAAAGAAGAAAATTCTAATCAAAAGAGAGACAAAGAAAGATCCGTATAATATCCACAGACAGCAATATAAAACTAATTCAGTCCTTCAAATCTAGGCCAGATAGAGTGGTACTTATAAATTTATGAACCCATTTGAATTTTAAATATTTCTGCATAGGCATGACCTAAAACATGATTTGTTCTCCACACAATTCCTAAAACTAGATATAACACTGACTTTAATACTGTAGGAATGTTATTCAAGAACTCAAATCTCATGCAAGGAAGCCATCAACATCCCTGAGTCTGTAAGGAGAAATGGGCTGAAATTTCTCCAAGTGAGCATACAGGACTGATCAACAATTTTCATAAACGTTGAGTTGTGGCTATTATTTCTCTATTGAGAGGGGAGGGAGCCCACTAATTACTAATACGTAGAATAATAGGGTTGGAGATCTTCTAGTCCAATGCCCTGTTCAAGCAGAAGACCCTATGTCATTCCAGACAAATGGCTGTCCAATCTCTTCTCGAAAACCACAATGGAGCAACCACAACTTCTGGAGGCAAGCTGTTCCACTGATTAATTATTCCCCCATCAGGAAATTTCTCCTCAGTTCTTAGATTGATCTCCTTTTAATTATCTCCCACCCATTATTTCTTCTCCTGGCCTCATGTGCTTGATCCTTTTATATGCTTGACTCCTCCTTCTCCATGACAGCCTCTTAAGTAGTGGAAGACTGCTATCATATTACCCGTAGACCTTCTCTTCATTAGACTAGACATACTTAATTCCTTCAATTGTTCATTATGTGGTTTAGCCTCCAGGCTCCTTGTCATCTTTCCTCTTTCCTGCACTCTTTCTACGATCTCAACATCTTTTTTGTATTTTGGTGGCCAAAACTGGATGCAGTATTCCAAGTATTTCAACAGTGCAGTATAAGGCAGTACTGTCACTTCACGTGATCTAAGCAAAGGTTCACAAAATTTTGTCATGCACTTATATGTAGTTTTGCCTTAATGAATAAATGAACAATGCTCATTTGTTTAAATGTGTTCACTTTATATAGCTTTAGGACTTGGTGGGAGAACAGTTCATTTTTTAAGTCATGTTTATGTAGAAATATCCAAAAATCAAGAGTTCACTAACTTTTAAGCACCATATACATGGTTTGAATTAAAACCTAGAAGAACTTGGTCTTTACTTAGCTTGGTGTTTTTAATTATAGAAGGTTTTTAGTTCATTCCTATCTTAAAAGGTTGTTAGCTAAAAGCATCGGAAACCATTCTCTAAGTTTTCTATTGTGCTAAAATAAATTTAGCTTTTCTTTTTGTATCTAGAATTTATTTTAGCACAATAGAAAATTTAGAGAATGGTTTCCAATGCTTTTAGCTAACAACCTTTTAAGGCAGGAATGAACCAAAAACCTTCTATAATTAAAAACACCAAGCTAAGTAAAGGTTCCAATTAACAGGATTCAGGGAGATGTAGACTTAATGCAGAGTTATTGAAATAAGTCAGAATTATGTTAGTTATGATTCTCATTGATTTCGTATTCTAAGGCAGATTTTCTAGAATCATCATCAATGTATTTGTCTGTCCATCTATCCATCCATCTTCTCAGTGATGGCTGGGTGATTTAAGACAATGCTGTAAGTCTCTACTGGGGAAATGGATTTAAATCTAGTATATATACAATTTTAGTTAATAAATCCATTTTTTTTCACTTATAAATTAAGAATATTAGCATTCATGTTTGCTTCCACTTTCTAGGTTGATTTTGACTTGGAATCATTGTCTGAAAGAAAAGAAGAGGAAAAGGAAGAGCTAATGGAATGGTGGAAGATGATGTCAGAAACTTTAAATTTTTAAGCAGAAGTTCTGAATTCACATCTTTTAATCTACTATGTGTTCATTTAGTGCAATGTACTGTGAAAAGTCCCTACATTTTAGATTTTGTGTAGCTCATAATATGTAACTTTGGGGTGGGGTGGGCTGTGTAATTTTTTTTAATACCAATAACATATTCTCCATAAAAAGTATATTGCTGGAACCTTTTCTGTCATTTTCACTGTCCTACATATTCAACTTGAAGGACAAATGCCCACAAAAATATGTCCTTTCTCTAAAGTGACTGTGAATTTGAGCATTTTACTATCCTAAATATGCAGATTAAGTACATTAAAAAGCTATAATAATTAATAGTCACTTGCAACAACTGCCACAAATATTTGTCCATACAGGTATGCCTATTTAGATTTTTTTTAAAAAAAAATAACTCATAATGGCACTGAAAATATATATGATAAGAATTTAGTGTTGTACATAACAAAGTTTTTTTTGTGTGTGGAAGAGCCATATAAAATAAGAATCCAAGTACTTGGGGATTACATATACTACTCACATGGAAATGGCTTCCATCATTCTTAAGAAAAAATAGCACATTTTTTTCTCTTGTGTTTATTAATGTTCCTAAGTAATGTGGTAATCAGATTAAAAATTCTGGATGGACAAACAGTTAACATATAGTAAGTGTATATTACTTGTTTTTTGTGCTTGCAATATATTATTTGTGTTATTCTGTTTTTCAATAACTGTATGCATCAAGTATACATGGTTTCCATATTCTTTGTATGAAGAGCAGAAAATTCCCCTCATAACTGATCCATCAGCTGATTCCTTTAATATGGATTGGAAATTCAAGATATACTCTTAAAAGTCAAAAATGTAAACATGTTTTCTATGAGAAACAATTTCTCTAGGTTCAGTGGAATTTATTTCCTGGTCACACATCTTGATTTCAGCCACTGGTAAAAAACAATCGTTTGGATTGTAAGGGTACTTCCACTGAAATAGAGAAATTTCCAGATGAAACATGATAGTTTAAATTGGCACTAAGCACTTAGGGGAACAACCTGCTTTTCAGTGTAAACTAGCTCACAGATAGCAGGATCAGCCTAAATGGCAAAACTCATTTTGTCAAAAGAAATGAATCCCTGGTGGGTTTTTTTAAAGGCCTGTGCAATACTTTAGATTTGGTTCCTCAACAGTGTTTCAGGATGTGTAGAAGCTCAAATTTACTGCATCATTTTATGTAGCTATGTCTTATCTGGGGATTTTGTGGCATAGCTGCTTTAAGATGCTCCAGAGAGAGTGTGGTTTTGTGTTCTCCTCTGCTCTGAACCAATCCCAAACCCTAGTTTCAATATCACATATTTTAGTAGCTTTTCAGTGTTGCTTGTAACTGGCTCCTCCTACACTTATACTATTGGTAGATGACTCCTGTCCTTGTTTTAAATTACGTACATACTACCAATGAGCAGCAGCTGAATTTGAAGATACACTTTTACCGTTTATGCTTCATACCTGAAACATCCCTAGAAGAAAGGTGAAAAGAGTGAAAAGTTATTTCTTTGCACACTGTGGATTCTTAGTGTCTCTAGGATTTTAGGTAGCCTAGTAGTAAAAGGTTCCTTGGAGAGTGCAAATGACCAAAGTGTGACATCAGCTGGACTTTCTGGATTATTTGTAAAAGGTTTATTGAATTGCTAAAATATGCAAGGCTGTAAAACAGTTTTATGATGTAAGGAATTCGGTGTTTGGTTTTAAAAGGCACAAATTATCTTACAATTAAAAAGTCTATTTAATCTGAAAAACAAAAGATTAAAAGAATGCCTGAGACCCTTTGCTTTCAATTTATCAGATGGCTTGAGATATTTTATCGAAAAGTCTTGTGTCCTTTCTTTTTTTTCCCTCTTGGGACACTGTTTAAGGTCAGTACTCAATATTTTCTTGCCATCATCACATGACATCCATTTTACATGAATGAAAATAACGGGTTTGTCAAATGCTCAGAAGGAATCATTTTCTCTCTGAGGCCTACGCATCATTTGGCATTCTTAAACACTGAAGTATTAAATATCTTGAAGCTACAGGAATGCATACATTAGTCATATCTGTGTAGAATATTTAGGCCTCTGGGACTGGATAAGCTAAACTCTAAACAATAACCGAAAACTGAGTAATTTGAATGAAATATGTATCGAAAGGAAACCACTTCTACAAACATCCCATTTATAACTATGTTATAACATTTATAAGATGGTTATAAATAATTTATCAAAGAATAAAGCAATTAAATACCAGAAATTAAAGGTTATCACAAATAAAACCTTTCAAAAGATCTTTTCTTGCCAAAACAGGGAAGTCATTTCAGGTTACCAGTCCTCAAGAAAGGAATATTAGAATTCTATTTACCTGTATCCTTCATGTTGAATATCAACTCAGCAAGCTACTGCCAAGAAAAAGATCATGATTCTTGCCTTTCCGTTATACGATTGTGGCTCAAATGTTTTGCAATTCAGAGTTCTGGAATTAATCACAATAGCAGTACACATTATCTGTACTCTTCCAATTAATACAACTAACTGAGAGATCACTCCTGATTTCAACAAGTTATCTTTCTGCTTCAGTTTGCCAAATGTAGAGTGGGAGTAGCTACATTCATTTTAATAGGAATTTGATGATTGCTGGGATAAAGTTATAGCTTTAACAAAGCAATTTAAAAACAATATTTAATAGTAATTACCAAGATTTTAATCTATAATCTACAGTATTTAATTTCCTAATAAAGCTGTTGTGATAATTCCAACACAAATAACACATAAGCTACTTTTCTATGAACATCATAGAAATGGATAATTGAACCTTCTTAAAAACACTCAGATATAATTCCTCCCAAGAAAACACAACATCCATGAATTTCCACATTTGAAGCCTCCTTGTTCCTCATAGTTGCCATTGTGGAAAAGGGAGGCCCCATTAAGGTCAGATGTTTGACAAGCTGTAGCAGTGCATTCCCAGGCTCCAATCAATCTCAATAGTTTTGAAAATCCATTGTCTGCAATCTTCAGATCTATCCACAAATGAAATTTCAAAATGCAATGGTTTTGCCTTCTCTCTTATGCCTTTGGATTTCTCTCTCTTAGACTGCCGGGTACAATACTTTTACAAATTAACTTTGTGGCAATGATGATACTAAGTGGAAGAATTTATTTGCCTGATGTGATGGGTTTTTTTGTTTTGTTCTCTCAACAGCATTCTGCTCCACTCTGGCTCTCAGAGGAGCTGCAGCTGCCTCTGGTAGTTCCACCTCTCAGGCGTACAGAAAAGAAAACCAGGCTTGCTTGGTTGAAGTGAAAGACTTGGCAGTTTTAAATGGGGTTGAATGCCTCAGGCTTTTGAGTATTTGGCTGTAGTCATTAAGAATGGGAGCAGGGCTGGCTTGAGGAAAGGGATCTTTAGGCAAAGGAGGAGGAGAAGGTTTGAGAATTATGCTAAAGCAGGGGAAAGGATGTGGAAACAAGAGGTTTGTTTTCTGATATAGGCAGTATATTTGTCAAGAAACAAACAAACAAACAAACAAAAAACCCAGAGTCAAGATAAAAAGGTAAAGGTTCCCCTCGCACATATGTGCCAGTCGTTCCTGACTCTAGGGGGCAGTGCTCATCTCTGTTTCAAAGTCGAAGAGCCAGTGCTGTCCAAAGATGTCTCCATAGTCATGTGGCCGGCATGACTAAACGCCAAAGGCGCGTGGAATGCTGTTACCTTCCCACCAAAGGTGGTCCCTATTTTTCTACTTGCATTTTTTACGTGCTTTCGAACTGCTAGGTTGGCAGAAGCTGGGACCTGTTACGTGGCACTAGGGATTTGAACCACTGAACTGCCAACCTTTCGATCGACAAGCTCAGCATCTTAGCCACTGAGCCACTGAGCCATCCCTTAGAGTCAAGATAGAAGCATAGAAAAACACATATGCATTCTTAGGAGAGTCTGGGGAACTCCAATCTGGGGATAGAAAACTTCCCTTAAAGATGGAAAAGCACCTAGTGAGCTTGATCTAGAGCACGGGTGTCAAACTCGATCGCATCATGTGATGTATCATGACATATCACAATGTTTTTTGCCTTTGTGGAGCCAGGGTGGGCTTGGCCTGCATGTGATTCATCCAACCAGTTTGACAGGCCTGAGATTCTAGAGTTAAGCTGGAGAACTGAGATGATAACCTGGATCTAGGGCACATGATTATAAAAAATTTGAATGATCCTAGCATAACTAAGCTTTGGGACTGTAGCCTTTGAGGACAGTTTGCTCAGTGTTAAACTATTACCTCTGTTTATTCCATTTTAATTTAGTTTTAGAAGGGGAAAAGAACAGATCCGTGTGTAAGGGGAAAGAACCTTTATCTCTGGTCTGTAGAATCCTGTATTATTTGAACTGTCAAGGCTGAAAATCAGCCCTTTGGTGCAATGGTTAGAATGCAGCATTGCAGGCAAATTTTGCCCACAACCTGGATTTCAATCCTGATGGGCTCAAAGTTGACTCCCATTTCCATCCTTCTGAAGTCAGTAATGTGAGTGCCCAGATTATTGGGGGCAATATGCTGACTCTGTAAACTGCTCAGAAAGTGCTGTAAAGCACTATGGAGCGGTATATAAGTGTTATTGCTATTGTGGATCCTCTGTAGGCCAATAGATAACAAGGAAAGATGAAAGATAGAGAAGACGAATTACATTAATACATGAGTTTACATTAATTTCTATTTGACTTGAAATGTGAAGTTGCTCTTACCCAAGTGTGTCCAACCCATGGCCCACAGGCTGTGTGCAGCCCTGGATAGTCAGCAATGCAGCCCCACAAGGTTGTAAACTTTTAACATTATGTGATTTACATACATTAGTAATAGCAATAGCACTTCAACTATGTATATATATCACCCCATAGTGCTTTTACAACACTCTCCGGATGTTTTAAAATGTCAGATTATTGCCCCCAATGATCTGGGTCCTCATTATACCAACCTTGGAAAGATGGAAGGGTGAATCGATCCTTGTCATGATCGAACTCCAGGTTGTGGGCAATTTGCCTGCAGTGCTGCATTCTAACCATTGTGCCACTGTGGCTCCTTTAACTATATTATATATTTTATATGCAGCCCAAGAAAATTCCTCTTTACTCAGTGTGGCCCAAGAAAGATAAAAAAATTGGACACCCGTGCTCTAACCTATCATAATAGACGAGGAAAATAAATTGCTGGTAGTGAGATGCTGTAGTTGTAGACCTAAAAACCAAGTCTAGAGAAAAGTGAAGGAAAAGGGGGGAAATTGAAGGGAAACAATTCTTGTTTGGGCTAGCACATGATGAGGAATATTGATACAGATGATTTGATAAGGTAGGCCCAACCAGGAGAAGATTCCATTATAGTCTTATGAATTTTGTGAATGATACAGTTGCTTTAACTATTCAAAACAATATGTTTTATATGTGTTCCTCCTGGGATTGTGAAATCTCTTTTTCAAAGGCTTTGCAAGCCCTAGTATATAATTAATAGCATGAGGTCATCTGGAGATTATCTGGAGAGTATCCATTTAATTTGGATATGGTAGTCATGCTAAAGCAGTATAACATTAACAATTCTTGAAAGCTCTAGTTGAGATGAAGGCAAATATGGCATAGATCCATGATGATGAACCTATGGCATGTGTGCCACAAGTGGCACGCGGAGCCATATCTATGGGCACGCGAGCGTTGCCCTAGCTCTGCTCCAGTGCGCATGTGCTCCGGCCAGCTGATTTTTGGGCCTTCTAGGCCAACCAGAAGTCAGGAGACAGGCTGTTTCCGGCCTCTGGGGGGGGGAGGGAGGCCATTTTCACCCTCCCCAGGCTCCAAGAAAGCCTCTGGAGCCTGGGGAGGGTGAAGAACAGGCCTACCGGGCCCACCATGCCATCACGTGCCAAAAAGCGTGAGGAGCGGGGGGCGGGGACATGCGCGCATGTGCCTGGGGGAGGGGAGCATTAAATTATGGGTGTGGGCACGCACGCACACAACCCCCCCCACCGCATTCCCCCCGCTTTTGGAATGCCATGGCAAAAAGGTTGGTCATCACTGGGATAGATGAGGTCAACAAATTTTTAAAAAGAAAAAAAAGTTTTCTTCCCCATATAAGAAATATTGGCATATCTATTTTTTAAACAAAGCTAGGATAATGTTATAACTTATATAATGTTATTTATATAATTGTACCAATACAAAAAAACTAAGGAATAAAAAGATATTTTTTTAAAAAAGTATAATTGCCTCAGAATCAGTCAAAAAAGCCTGGACCTGATATAGGCCTATTTTTTTCCTATTTAAACTAACAGAAAAAAAATATATCTGTGGTATTACCCCTGGAAATGAAAAATGATAATTTTGCCCTTTCAGCCAACAAAAGGCAACACATTTCAGATCAATCTGCTTGTGACCTTTCATTTCATTTGTAGAAAGTGTCAATATTTAGGCTACAGGATTATTCTATATGTACTGTTTATATATAATCTTAAAGCAGGTCACAGTATGTTTATAAGATATTCTCCATTGTCTAGTAACCATTCTTCAATAGAAAAAAAAAATCATAACATTTACCCTCCTGTTCAATTTCGGGCTTTAGGTAGTTGAGCTATGTTTTAAATAATTAATTTATACTCAACTAATGTTTATAATGTGTATTTAATTCGTAATGAATCATTGAAAAAACAGGATGAAAGAAAACGTTGAGGCAGTCCTATGGTGACTTAGTCCCTTCAGCTTCCCTCATGCGTTTTAGTGCTTTGGGCATAAGATTTTTGTCTCTTATTGCTCTTTCCCCACCTAAATAAATAGGTTTCTTCTCTGGACAGGATTATCTTCAGAAATTTTGGGGCAGAGATCCTACTAGCAAGAAAGTGAAAGGTTCCAAGGGCAGGTTTACAGTCTGAAAACAATGAGATACCTATCCCCATGCAAGATAGTCCCTTAGCCATAATCATTAAGTCCATAATTGAAAATAATCTAAGCATAACACGACCCTTTGACTATCCCCTTTGACCAACCATGTTTAAAAACAGTTATCTAAAACAGGGGTCTCCCACCTTGGCAACTTTTAAGACTTGTGGACTTCAACTTCCAGAGTTCCTCAGCCAGCAAAGCTGGCTGAGGAACTCTGAATGTTGAAGTCACAAGTCTTAAAAGTTGCCAAGGTGGGAGACCCCTGGTCTAAAATGAGATGTCAGAGAGAAAAGGACTATCTTAACTTTCTGTATAATGGAAATTATCTGGGGATGTTTTACTACTTCAGCTGTTACTTGCAGGAAGGAAGCTTCAGGCTTATCCCAAAGCAAAAGTATTATTTACATATTCAGGTACTCAGGCGTTTATCTCAGATGCCTAGATTTTCTCACCAGAGTGTTAGGTTGACTTATAAATCAGAAAGAATGTGGCAGCACTTTTTAAATACTTTTTTAAGACTAATGTAACAGAACATTTCTCCTCCTGTAGATTTTCTGTTCTACTCACTGACCACTAAGGGGCAATATCCTTCCATGTATATAGTATAGCAATTGGTTTCTAGTATGATTTCAAACCATTTTTAATATACATTCACCTGTATGAATTCACAGCATTCACAGCATTCTCAATAAGTACTGTATGTGTAGAGGTTAATAGAATACACTTTCTTTAGTTTTTATGTACACCAAGGATTAAATGTGTAATAAACTTTGGAGCTTTCCTATTAGGACAGGACAGCCAGCACTTTTGATATAATTGACCTTCAATCTTGCATGTACGTTCCTCCCTATCTGAACCTGCAATTTTTATGTGTTTTAGGCTTGATACCTGTGCAGGTGACTTTTGCTGACAAGGAATTCTGCAAGTTGTCATTGCATTACAATACAATGTATTGCGCTAGGCTACAGCTAGGCTGTAGAGGGAGTTACAGGAAACTGTTGCCAGTGGGAGAATAAAAATCACTGTATTTTTCGAAGTATAAGACACACTTTTTTCTCTCCTAAAAGAGGCTGAAAATTTGGGTGCGTCTTATATGCCAAATGTAACCCTTCCCACCTGCTGGCCCCCTCCCTTCAGCCTCTGCTTGTCCTCTTCCTGGCTGCAGAGATTGCCACCGACAATGGCTTGTGTTTTTGGGCTCTGTGTGCCATGTTTTCAGCCTCCAAACCAGGGGTAAAATCTATTTACTTACTTACCTTCCCTACCAGTTCAGAAGTGCACCTGTGTGCGCGGACCCTCTGCACATGCGCAAACCCTTCTGTGCATGTGCAGAGGGTAAAAAATAGGTTAAAACCAGGAAGTAATGACGACCGGGTGGGTGGGTGGACCCTCGCGCTGCCATCGCTACCGGTTCTCCAAACCACCTGCCACCATCATTACCAGTTCGGCCGAACCGGTCCGAACTGGTAGCATTTCACCCCTGCTCCAAACGCTCCGTTTGAAAGCCCTTCAAGGCTGTGGGGATCGCCAAAGCACATTGCCACCAATCACCACCCGAAAACACGACTCGTGGTGCCCAAAATGGCTACCCTGAACAGCTGCTGCCTTCTCTTACCCCTTCTGCACTTTGCCTGCTTTAGTCACTGGAGCTCCCTCCGATGATCAGCTGTGCTTTTGAAGCTGTTTTTCAGCCCCAACCACCCCCAACTCAAAACCAGTGAGTGAACTAATGTGCTGAAGCTGACCAGGCTAAGGACTAGCTACATGAATACCTGGTAGGCAGAATTTGTTTTTCTTATTTTCCACCCCAAAAACTAAGGTACTTCTTATACTCTGAAAAATACGGTAGTTTGTATGATGTCAAGTTGTCACAAGCATGGCCCTCCTCTCTGGTCACTGGCACAGTCCTCCATGGCCATTTCAACTTGGATTGCAGAGTACTCTTGACACCTGGATGCTGCAGAGTTTTCTTTTCACATGGCGCCCAACTAATGTCTTTCATAATGGTTTCTCATGTCCTAAGCAGGTGCCCAATGAACATCTATTTAGTACCTTTTACCTTTTACTACTTTAATTATTTCTGTAGGTTGCCCAAGATGCTGCAATGGACCTTGTGACCAGATAGTGGTCCCAGGATCAGACTCATTCAATTGCAGTTCCCAAGGCTTTACAAAAATAATCTCCATCGTTACTTACAGTACATTGTCTTTGTGGAGAGGGCAGTATTATTTTTACCTCCTCTGTTGCTGTTTGGGAAGCACTAAGTGGCAGGGTGATAATTGTCAAATCATAACTGTACAAGTTTGCACTAACCTGCCTGTCCTCCATTGATGTCCACATTCTAACAGCCATAATCTCTCCGACCGATCGCAGTTGGTGTTGGCAGAGGGGCAGAGGTTGACCCCGAGGCACTTGGTTTGTGGGGTGCCTCAGGGGTCGGTCCTCTTGACCCTTCTGTTCAACATTTATGTGAAGCCGCTGGGTGAGATCATCCGTGGCTTTGGGGTAGAGTTCCATCAGTACGCTGATGATACTCAGCTGTACATCTCCACCCCAGGCCATCCCAACGATGCCCTTGAAGTGATGTCCCGGTGCCTGGAGGCCATGCGGATCTGGATGCGGAGTAACAGGCTTTGACTCAACCCTTCCAAGACCGAGTGGCTATGGCTTCCGGCGTCCCGATATAGCCAGCTAGTGCCATCGCTGGCTATTGGGGCCGAGTTATTGGCCCCCACGGACAGGGCTTGCAACTTGGGCGTCCTCCTGGATGCACGGCTGTCTTTAGAAGAGCATATGATGGCCGTGGCCAGGGTTTTTTTTTATCAGGTCTGCCTGATTCGCCAGTTGCGTCCCTTTCTGGATCGGGACTCCCTATGCATGGTCACTCAGGCACTCGTCACTTCCTGCCTGGACTATTGCAATGCTCTGTACATGGGGCTCCCCTTGAGGAGAATCCGCAGGCTCCAACTGGTGTAGAATGCGGCCACGCGGGGGATTATGGGAGCGAGGGGGAGCTCCCATGTGACAACTCTCCTGTGTGAGCTGCATTGGCTTCCAGTGGTCTTCCGGGTGAGCTTCAAGGTGTTGGTTACCACCTTTAAAGCGCTCCATGGCATAGGACCTGGGTATTTGCGGGACCGCCTTCTACCGCCAATAGCCTCCCACCGACCAGTACGCTCCCACAGAGAGGGATTCCTCAGGGTGCCGTCAGCCAGGCAATGTCGGCTGGCGACCCCCAGGGGGAGGGCCTTCTCTGTGGCAGCTCCTGCCCTCTGGAACGATTTGCCCGCGGAGATACGAAGGATATCGGATCTCCAGGTCTTTCGCCGTGCCCTGAAAACTTTTCTTTTCCATCAAGCAGGGCTGGCGTGAACCCCCCCCCCTTTTTAATCTTTTTTAGTTTTTTAGCTTTTAAATTGTCAATGGGTTTTAATTCAAATTGTTTTAAATTTGGGCCAAAGTTATCTAATTCTTTTAATAATTTTAAATTTTGTATTGGTATGTGTTTTAGTTCTGGCTGTGCACCGCCCTGAGTCCACTAGGAGAAGGGTACAAATTGAATAAAATAAATAAATAAATAAATAAATAAATAAATAAATAAATAAATAAATAAATAATCTCAGAACGGGAATCCTAGGTTATTTGGGCCAGAATTGTCTTCCCCTTGGAGCACTAGTTGGAAATGCTGTTTGCTCATTATCAATCATTTCTCCTGCTTCACTCAGTGCACCTCTCTCCATATCTGTCAGTTGGGCTATTTCTGAACCGGGCTTTAAACTCTTTCAAAAAGGCACTATACCTGTGCCCAGAGATAGCCAAGTGATAGGTAAAGGGATGGCAAAGAACACCAGAAACGATCCCACTTCACTGTATGCTTCCCACTTTACTTCTTGTCCTATATTAGTCAGGCACCTAGTAGTTGATAAGCAGCTCAGCACTCTGTTTTAAGCATCAGGTCAACAGAATTTTACTAATTAGTGAGAGTGATTTATGGCTATTTTGCCATTGGCAGATGATGCTTACTTGAAGAAAAAAATGAGCCAGGTTCTATTAAGTTGCAGTAAGTGAGGACAAGCCAATTCTCCAGCCTTAGGAATTTATGAATAGCACACAAATTCATGAATGGGGGCCTTAGTTAGATACTGTGCAAATTTCCATATATAGTTATTAGGGCAAGATATTAGTACATGGCTATTAACACCCACCCTGATTTTTTAAAAAATGAAATGACATTATTATCCAGGTTCAAGTCTAGCCTTAAGTGGACTATATAGGTTCTGTATTAATAAAAGATTTGAGATAAAAGATGGGGTTAACTAGCATGGTTTATGAAATGCCAGTGGGTTGGTGCTGTGTGGGTATTCTACAACATGAGGTCTATTGTTGTGGCTCCGTTACCTGAGCCTGTGTCATCGGCAGGAGAGGACTCCGAGAGTGAAAGAGAGGAGTTGGCAAGGCCTCCCTCTCCAGGACCCTCCTCTTTGGCAATGCCTTGGTGTCCGCCGAAGGGCAAGAGATAGGGCCGAGGCCAAGCACGTCCACGCAGCCACAGGTGGACAGTGATGAGAGTAATGAGTCTTGGCTAGATCCTCAACAGCGTCGCAGAGATAAGCACGCACAACAGAAGAAAAGGCATGCCAGAGATTAGGCTGAGTCACTGGACCACACCCCACAGGGTATAAAAGGCAGCGTGGTGGCCAGTCAAACCTTGTGACGAACAAAGCTGAAAGCTTCCATGCCATTCTGCATTGCCGGACTTTTGCTATAGATTTTGCTGGATTATATTTGGACTTAAGTTACTCGGTAATTATTGAACATTTTACTTTGATGTACCAGAAGCAGGGAGAAGTTATCTCTTTGTGGGTAATAAACTCTTGGCAGGCAGCCACTAGGTTGCTGCCAAGTTCCGTTATCATAAGGAAAAGGATTTTGTCGGCTGGTTTGGTTTTTAACTCTTGGACGTCTGTTGGTGTGTGTGCGTGTGGGACGGGGACAGAACATCTATGCTGAAAAAAGCCTTTCATCTTCTCTAGTCCATGTGAATTTCATGGGAGGAGGGACTTTCAGTAGGTTCCCACAAAATGTTCTTGCCAGATAGGTAAATTTGATTCTGGCAATGAAGTGCCAGCTATAATCAGTGTTGGGAAGTTTCATTCTTACTGGTAATGACTAGGACTTGCCTTCTGTGCATGCACAGAGGGTCAAAAATGGGACTTGATGACGTCCAGGTGGGTGGGTAGAGCCTCCCGCTGCCGGCGCTACTGGATCACACGATCCGTTTAGAGCCAGCTGAATTTCACCACTGGTGGAAACTGCAAGGGCAGGTTTGACTTGCCAGCAGTTTAGCTGCCACTTTCTGGGCCAGTTGCACCTTTCAGATAATCTCCAAAGGCATGCAGTTCATCACTGTGGTCCAACTGCATAGTGATCAGGGTGTGAGTTTCCACAACCAATTGTTAGACATGGCAGAATATGTGCCACCTGGTAACCAATGATGCCTGTGCTGTGCTAGACATTAGCAGAAAGCCATGGGAGAAGGTAGGCTATTTATATATTAGATTTATATGGCTGCTTATATTAAGAAACACAACTTTGGATGGCTCACAACAAGAGTAAAAACAAAGGAACTAAAATAGGGACAGTAAAACAAAAACCTGGTACCTCAACCATACTTCTCTGATGAATCCAACAAAACTATCCCCACCTCCAGCCAAGAAAGCATTAATGAAATTGCAGTAGCAATGTAAGTATTTTGCAAGCCATACTGGTATATATAGACACAACAAGACAGTCTACAAGACACCTGGGATAGGTTGAAGATGAGTCTGAAGATAATGCAAAAATATATATCTTAGGCTCATAGGAATCTCTCCTTGAGTATAGATTGTGGTTTATACACGACTATGTGTACAATAAACCCATCTGCATATATTCTGTCCCTGCAATCTACAAATGTGCAACTTTGACAGCAAGTGTTTGGAAAACGGACAATTTGATTGTCAGTCCATCATATCGGGATACCATGCAAGCACCTAAAACAATAAGTAAACAAATGCAACCTTCCAGGATATTTCTCAGCATTCTTCCATTTCCCTATAGCTTTCCTATTTTGTCATCTGGGTCTGAATGATAAAAATGAACCAAGTTTTAAAGCATCAACCGTGACTCATACTAATTTCCATTACTATATTGCCATTCCAAATGATCACATTCGTAGTCCACATTCTAGCCAGATGAAACCCATCCATTTCTGCCAGAGGACTGTGAACAAGCAATATGACACAGCCAACTATCTATCAATAGCACATGATTACAAATCCAAGTCAGCCTTCATTCCCAAAAATCACCTGATAGCCATATGGTTAGATCAGGGGTGTCAAACTCACGTTGTCATGGTGCTGTCACATGACATATTGGAACTTTTTTCTCCTTTGCTAAACTGGGTGTGGACATGGCCAGAACATGACGCATCTGGCCCGTGGGCCAGGAGTTTGACAGCCCTGAGTTAGATCATCTCAGGTTCTAGCATAATGAAATTGCAGTCTTTCTCCAAAGCCTATGGAAAGGAGTATTCATGAATTTGTCCATTGTCCTTGAGGGATTAGATATGTATGAGGTTTAATTTGCCCTGTTAAATCCTAAATGACTCTCCTGCCAGCTTTTATGAAGTTATCTTTAATACTACCTCACTAAAGTTTATTGACCAATTTTAAGTTAGCCCATTCAGTTACAAAACTTTTAGAAACCATTGCTCATTTCTGAATTTTTCTCTTCTTAGATCAAACATGCAGTCTTGAAAACTGAAGTTCATTTAATTATTTTAGTGTGTGGTTGGTCTTTCACATGTTTTAGGAAGCAGAGGTACTGTTTTTATTTTATTTCATTTAGTTTGTTAAACATGTACGAGATAACAGGTGTAAGTATAAACATGGACATGAGCACATGAAATGAATACAAATAAATGGGAACTGTAGGACAGGAACGGTAGACATGCTGGTGTACTTATGCACACCCCCTTACAGACTTCTTAGGAATGGGATGAGGTCCACGGTTGACAGTTTAAGGTTGAAGCTATGGGGGTTTGAGGAAGTAACAACGGAGTCAGGTAGAGCATTCCAGGCATTAACCACTCTATTGCTGAAGTCATATTTTCTGCAATCGAGTTTGGAGCAGTTTACCATGAGTTTGTACCAATTGTTTGCCCATGTATTATTGCGGTTGAAGCTGAAGTAGTTGTTGACAGGCAGGATGTTGTATCAGACAATTTTGTATACTATGCTTAGGTCAGACCGTAGGCGGCATAGTTCAAGGTTGTCCAACCCCAAAATTTCAAGCCTGGTGGCATAGGGTATTTTATTGTGAATAGCTGTCCATCTTTCAATGAATGCTGTATGTACAAATATTAAAACTCCCAGTGGACACTCAACTGAATTATTGCAAATGGAAGTACCTCTTCCTTGAGTACTACTAAATCAGAAATCTAACAGGATATCCTATTTTACAAAATTGAAGACATCAATACTTTCACATTACATGTTCATTTATAAGAAGGTCTTGCTGAACTGGAAGAACAAGTTTATACAGCTTTATTACGTACTCCTGTATCTAAAAACTGGCTATGATATTGTAATCTTAACTGTAACTTTCATGGACATTGAAACAACGATGACAGAAATATTTAAAATAAACAATTAGATAAAGATAGATGATATGGAAGAGTATGGTTGTCTCCTGGTTCACAAAACTAGTTTACATAGTACAATAGGAATTTGTGTGTTCACTTGAAGTAGAACAAGTTAATATCTGTGAAATACTTATTATAAGGAAACTGTGTTATAAATCACCGTCATATCCAAGCAATTTCACATATTAACACCATATTGCTGTCTAATCAACAACATATCTAGAGATGCCAGGTTGGAGACAGTTGAACTACAGTACATTATTCGGAAACTGCATGAAAGTTTTTTGACATATGAAGAAGTGTTTGTTGATCAAGCTTTTGTAAAATAATAACTGCTTCAGGATCAGACCCAGCAATCTTCTGCTTAAATTGCCTTCAGCCAAAGTAGAATTGCTTACAAATATCCCCAGTTTCATTTAAAAAGAACTTTTGTTTCTTTTCTTTACATTTTCGGATGAGTGCTGCTTGCTTTTTGTGATTTAAGAGCAGTGATGGCAAACCTTTTTGCCGTCGCATGCCAAAAGCGGGGGGAGCGCATGGGGGGGGGTGTTGTGTGCACATGTGCCCACACCCATAATTCAATGTGCCCCACCTACCCATGCATACGTGTGTGACCCCTCTGTGCTCCCCCCACTTCTGGCACACAATTGCACGGTGGGCCCATTTTTTTGCTCTCCCCAGGCTCCAGAGGCTTCTTTGGAACCTGGGGAGAGCCAGGCCTTCACCATCAAAATGGCCTTCACCACCCCCTGGAGGCTCTCCAGAGGCTGGAAATGGCCCATTTGCTGTCTTCCAGTGGGACCGGAAGGCCCGTTTTTCACTCTCCCCAGGCTCCAGAGGCTTTCTGGTCCCACTGGAAGTCAGCAAATGGGGTGTTTCCAGCCTCTGGAGGGCCTCTGGGGAGGTGGAGAAGGTTCTGGAGCCTGGGGCGAGCAAAAAATGGGCCTTCCCCACACTCCTGGAGGCCCTCTGGAGGCCGGAAATGGCCTGTTTCCCGACTTTTGGTGGGCCTGGAAGGCCCGAAAATCTGCTGGCAAATATCTGAACTAGGGCAACAAGTGTGCCCACCGATATGGCTCCGGGTGCCACCTGTGGCACACATGCCATAGGTTTGCCATCATGGATATAGAGGAACAAATTCTTCTTCCACAAAATAATACACACAACAGCTCTGTATTTTTAAAGATTTCCAGACAATTTATGACTTGTTGGCTCATCCTTTGAGACAAGGTAGTAGAATCTGATGTAACCAGAATTAACATTAAATTTCCCCATCCAATTCTTGTTCTCACCTCCACTTTCTGATGATATTTGATGTTTGACTATGACATCCTCCCTCTGTTTCCAGATGGCATTATTAGGCAGACCATGACCATGGGGATGTTGCAAATACCAGAGATTTGGGGATAAAATGGCTCTGAATATTGTGGAAATATTAATTCCAAGGTGTAATGGGTAATGGATTTTTTTACACATCATTTAAGTTAGCAGATTTGAGGTATCTGTCAGGCACAAGAACCCAGAACTAGGATAGAATACTGTTTTATTCCATGCAGCCTATACAACCTAAATCTGACCTATTCATGGTCAAAGCAAATTGGTGGCAGAAGTCAATAGACTTCAAGGGGGCCTGGACCTAAGCCTCTTTTGGTGGTGTAGAGACTGCTGACTGATGATGCATTTGACCCCACCTTCAGGCTCAGTCTGGTCCGGTCCTACAGTACCTGGATTCAAAAATTGTTGTGGTATAATAAACTGGGAGCAGGAGAAACTTCCCCATTGATTTTACTTGTGAGAAGCTGGCAAGGAGCATTAGAAATTATGATCGCAAGACTGCAGGGATGCTGCAGTCATCATAACTTTTGTGAAAAACCTGGTCTGAACAGTATGGAAATTTCAATTCCACAGGAATAATGGATCCCAGAGTTTTACATTTCACATTTTTTAATTTAGTGGATTTGAGGTTCTTCAGGCATAATGAAGTATTTGGGCTAACTGGAGGGTGTAAACAGACAGAGTTTCAGTAGTACATGGATTTTGCATCTATTTACTTGTTTTATTGTTTATTTTATGTTCTATTTACTTATACAGATTTAGCTATTTCCCTATTGACTTGTCGTCAAACTGGAATTGTTGCTACTGCATATCTTCTTTTTTCAACCTGCAGTATGATGGGATCTGTGTGATGCAGCATGAATAGTGCTGGAAAGTTGAACCTCAAGCTGCAGCTTCAGGGCATTATAGTTCCTAACTTTACATGTATCTTTTATTTTTTAAAAAAAATCAGGTGAATTTTGTTTTGCTCTATTCTCTTGTGGTTGTTTGTTTATTCTGTTTTAGACCTCCTCCTTGGGAAGGGAGGCGTAAAAAGCTTGGATTCCATGAGTTAATGCAGGGTTCTATTCAAGGGCAAACTACTCAGAGCTCCTTCCAATTCTAGTGGATAACTTTATCATTTTCAGTGGTTTTCTTCTTTTATTTTACATCATTGGTTGTTAATAGTGGGAGGGGGGTGGGTGAAAAACACATAGAGTCCGTATCATATAAGACATTGGGTGAGGAAGGCTCTATTTAATAAAAGGAGAAAATATCCTCTTACTTTATCTAATCTCTATCAACCAGTTCATCTTTTTCTTCACTTTTACTACAAACCTAATTACCAGAATGCACAAGCTTACTAAGAATAACAGAAATTGAAAATCCAGCACAATGAGATTACAGATTAGGAAAACTGGACTATATTACGGTATACTAAAACATATGAAGCTTTTCACAGATATATGATTAATTTTAAGAACTGGAGAAATCCTTGTTCACCCTGGCCAAATAGGGCAATAACTATTCTAGAATCAGAGTGAGAAATCTATTAAACTCCTTTTAATCAACTTAGAAATGTCTGTTTTCCAAAATTGTGACCACAGCAGGGACAATGTTGACCTAAATTACATGTAGTTGATATGGTAATATGGTTCAAATATCCTGAGAAGTGAAAACTGGTTCCTATGTTTTCACACAAAACCAAAACCCGTTATTTTTACCTCAGAGGGAAAAGTCATCCTGTACATCCTCAGTTCTGAATATTAAAATAATAATCCACCTGCAAAGATAATTTATATAGAACTTCTGCAGCGACTAATATTGTGAAAGAAAAATCCAACAACTTACATACAAATCATTCTAGTGTAAGGAGGCTAATGGTTATTTTTCTCCCTCACAACAATTGAGGAATTCTAACCGTCCATGTTCTTTGCTAGCATGCATTTTATAGTGGAGTTATAGTCCAACTTTTGGTTCCTAAGTATTTCTCTGTTGATTCCTTAAAAGTAGAGCAGAAAAAGAGTGTAAACTGCAATCTTCAGGATGATAAACGAGTCAGTTTCAGCTTCTATCTACAATGTTCTGGCTTCCTTCCTGAGTTAGTGTCCCTTGGCGGTGTTACAAGACTGGTTAGAGGAAATGCCCCTTTCAACACTTGAGGCAGCTGCACACATAACCCTTTTTCCCCTCTACAAAAAAATAGAAAAAAAATATGACTCTGCTATAATACGTGTACTTTGCAGCATTTTACTTTGCCATGTAGATGCGCACATTTCTGAAGACTTAACTGAAGAATTTTGATTAAGAAATATGCTTAATAACTACAATGGATTGTAGTCTTAGTCATTGTAGCCTTCATCAGGTTTTCAGGCACATCTTCTGGTTCTGCACCTATGCAAGCTAGCCGGGGTGAAATCCAGCAGGTTCTGACAGGTTCTAGAGAACCGGTAGCGGAAATTTTGAGCAGTTTGGAGAACCGGCAAATACCACTTCTGGCTGGCCCCAGAGTGGGGTGGGAATGGAGATTTTGCAATATCCTTTCCCCAGGAGTGGGGAGGGAATGGGGATTTTGCAATATCCTTCCCCTGGAGTGGGGTGGGAATGGAGATTTTGCAGAATCCTTCCCATGCCATGTCCACCAAGCCCCACCCACAGAACCAGTAGTAAAAAAATTTGGATTTCACCACTGAAGCTAGTTCTATACATCTCTAGATTATCAACGTTCAGTGAGACATCTGCCATAGATTTCAATAGACATTTCCTTGAAATCATGGGGATTAGTCTGATACAACAAGGTTGGTGGTTGCATGCAGGTTCTACTTTTGTTTGAATACATACAAAAAAGAATTTTGAAGATCTGCCCATTCAAGACTGATGAATTGGAAGAATTGGGTGAAAGGCAATGAGAATGCTTAGGACAGAGTCAACTCATGGACCCCCATTCCTCCATACTTGCATGGTGGCAACAAGGTATCCTTCTTATTTGCTTTTTTAATATTAACATAAAAAGAAGCACCAAACAGGACGATGAATGCTTATTATTTCTTCCAGCACTTTTGCACCCTACCCTGCAATGCTTTTCAGCCAATGGAACCTTTTAGTAAACTATTGCAACTAGCACCAGTTTTCCAAAACAAACAGACAAATGGCACACACACACACACACACACACACACACACCCTCTTAAACTGAAGGAAGCCTTAAGTGCACTGCCTGTTCTGTGACCCAGCCTAATATTTTATTGTCAGCAACTTGTGCCTATAAACAACAAAAACAAGTATAGTTGTACTGATTGCACATAGAGAAAGCTGTATGTCTAAGGCAAGACATGCCTTCTCTGTTTCCATGATGACCTGCTGATAGCCCATCACAAGCAGCCAAATACTCTGGCTACTCAGAAATCTTTAGGAAGGAGATAAATCTCCATCCTGTGCCTCACTTTGGGAGTAATATAAAGTTACTCCTAGTGTTTTTATCCTCGATGTTTTGAATGCAAAAAACCTACCTTCTGCCATACTGATTCCTAGCCATATTTTCACATAAAACATGGTGACAGCAATGAGAAGATAAACCAGATGAGGATAGTTTACAATCCAGTACTGTGCGATATCCATATAGAGCCATTAATATTGGCATGCTTGGAAACTGGGATTACTTGCAGATTAAACATCTGTACAGCCTGCCACAACAGAATCTAGTATTTGCCTAGGTGAAATTAGTTAAGAGATGAGAGACAAATGGTATTCTATTCTCAAGAAACAGGGATCTGAGATCTCATTTTCAGACAAAAATCCCGCTCATAGTCTTCCAACATTTTCTTAATGTCCAGGATAATCATAAATTCAGGGATGGTGAAAAACTCAAAGAAGACATCCATTTATTTCCTTATAGGTTTTTTTAAATTAAAATAATGGTATTGTATGGAAATATACAGTGGTATTCTAAACAAATAAAAGTGAATATGAGTTCTTATCTCCACGTCTCTACCTTTTATCCCAAGATTTTCTCAGGACTTTATCTTCTGTCAGTTGTTTGTTGTAGTTTCTTACTACATTCCTTTATTATTTTCTACATTCTTATTAACTGCTCCAATTCTTTCCTGCATTATAATCTATTTCTATTGCGAAGTTTTATACTATTGACCTGTTTCTTCCATTAATTTATTTTCTGTCCACTTCTCATGAGGGCAGCCCTGTACTGTCAGCAATGTGGTTGGGATTGTTCCAATGTCACTTGATGTCACCATCTGGGTTGAATGTTCCAAGTCTTGCAAGACTTCTTCCCTCGCGCTTGTTCCAGCTATTTAGTTATAATATCTCTGGTACTGCAGATTGGATAGTCCCTGCAGAGAATTCTGGGAGTTCTTTGAATGCAAGCTTGGCTAGTTGCCAGGGGATTTTAGGATTTAAGCAGCTGGGAAGACCACTGTTCCAGCTATTAACATGAATAGCGTTTCTAAGTGCTAGGCATGGGAAGATTGATTAAAGGGATGAAGTGACATAAAGAATAACGCCATGGATTTGGAACAGAACATCCTCCATCTGGAATTTGAATGATTCCATCAGATATATGCTTTTACCATATATTTACCAAAGAGTAATATATATTGTATGACTCAGTATATGTAATATCCAGCATGAAATATGGTCACCCTACTGCAAAATTCATGGTGGTGAAGTAATTCAGTGCTCGGTAAGTTGAAGCAAGTAGAGCTAGGTCAAGATTCATGGCTAGAAGAAGCACCACCTTGGTGCTTGGTTTAGTGAAAGTCTTTGTAGTGTCTTGTCTTACAATCCTGATTACAACTTTGGAGCCAACACTAACAATTATCTTGATTGGCTTGTGCTGTATTGGGGAACATTCTGCTCACACAAAAGATACCACACAAAATACTTGCGTTCTCTTTGCTGCATTCGTCACTGTAACACCACTCAGCTTTGTTGTTTGCTTGTATGTACAGTATGTATGTATGTATGTATGTATGTATGTATGTATGTATGTATGTATGTATTACTTCCTTCCTTCCCACTGCATCTGTTTCTCTCTCTCAGAGCATGTGGGAAGGTAAGGCTGGGCATCGTTATCTTTAAGTGAATCCAGACAAAGAACAGATTATCCCTTTTATGGTTGCAGTAATCACATTCAAACTCCACCTTACACTGGTGGAGTTTCCTATAGTTATATACTCTTCTGAAGTGACAAATATACACAGAAATTCAATAAATTTATTTTTCTTCTGCAGGTGTTAGTTTGGAACAGATGGATTTAAAACTTTAAATTTAATTTAATTTGAAGTTAAATAAATGTTTATCATTGCCATCAACACACTGGAACCGGGGTCATTGAACACACAATTGGGCTAAAATATAGTACTTTAATGTGGTATTTGTACTTCAGGCTGTTGTGGAACTCAAGCATAAGCATATTGTATGGAACAGGTCATTTCATTACATTAAAATATAGTAAAGTACTGAAGAAGCTTATTGGATGAGAAGCGAAACATCTTCAAGGAAAAACAAAACCCCAGTTGCCTTTTGAAAAAGCACCTTTGGAATAACAAACTATACTTATTTAGGAATAACATGCTAGGTAAATACAGCAGATATGTTTTGTTAATTTGTATTTTATGGTTTAATGTATCATGTGATCTCATTTTGAATACCCAATGGTTGTTTGGTTTATCTTAATAGTTTGGATATTGTTGTTCTAATACATTTTGTCTCCCACTGAATGTTTCAGTATCTTTATCATATTTGTTTCAATGGTTATTATTTCCACCTCATCAGCCCATCTGCTTATTTTAGCTTCTCATTCCTTCCTCTTTTCTGGCTTCTGCGTGGAAATCTCCAAGGTCATCGGTTTACATTTCAGCTTTGTTTGTACAGTATAAGAATGTAGGCAAGTGCATTTAATTCATTTCTTTTTTATGGATTTGTTCTAGCTTGGAAAACACTAGAGGAAAAGTCCGTTTCCTTCCTTGAAGTCTGCTTGTGACACTTGTGGTTTCCTTAGCAAAGCTTGGTCCTTGATTTGAAATTACCTTTTAATATTAATTTGAATGTTTGAATGAATTAAACATGAGGTTTGTTTAGGATAGCTGAGAAACTTCGAGTCAATTATAGCTGGACTTAAGATATTTGCTCAACAGATCAGTAATCTTTGGCATTTTGGGATAAGACACTATTCTGAACTCATTTAATGTTGTTTAAGTTCTCACCGTGACAGGGATGTGGTGGCTCAGTGGCTAAGACACCGAGCTTGTCGATCGAAAGGTTGGCAGTTCAGCGGTTCGAATCCCTAGTGCTGCGTAATGGGATGAGCTCCCATTACTTGTCCCAGCTTCTGCCAACCTAGCAGTTCGAAAGCACATAAAAAATGCAAGTAGGAATATAAGGACCACCTTTGGTGGGAAGGTAACAGCGTTTCGTGTGCTTTTGGTGTTTAGTCATGCTGGCCACATGACCACGGAGATGTCTTCAGACAGCGTTGGCTCTTCAGCTTTGAAACGGAGATGAGCACCGCCCCCTAGAGTCAGGAATAACTAGCACATATATGCAAGGGGAACCTTTACCTTTACTTTAAATTCTCACAGTATTCTTCTATCCAAAGTTGGCAAGCAGTTATTTCCATGTGGCCCAATATTAGTATAGATTAACTTCCAGCCTTGGGTCCATCTATACAATACAATATATACAAAGAGTGGGGATGAGAGATTCTAGTTGGATCTTTTGTCAACAACTGTGGACAGTTGGATCTGGGTTCAGATATCATGGTAAACAAGCCACAGAAGGAAAGATATGTTTATACAATTCTGTTTGCAAAAAAAAAAGTAAAGCTAGAATGATTGAGAAGTTGTGCACCTCACTTGTTTCTGATTAAACTAGAATCCTTACAATTCTGCTTACATAACTCAAGCAATGATAAATTTATAGAACACATTTTTTATTTATAAATGTCTGGAATGATAAACTGCAAATAAAATCCAACTTTATATTTTCTCTCTTTTTATAGTTATGGATTTGAATTAGTTGTTATGGTTTTGAATTAATTATGAAACTGAATTATAGCACATTCATCAGATATAGTTGTTTTGATCCCTTCTCTACTGTATTTTTTCTCTATGCCTCCCACTGTGAACTAGATGAAGAGTTGTGACTGAAAACTATCATAAACTTGATGAAAAGTTCAGTTTTCCTTTGTTAATTCCCCCCCCACACACACTTCTCATAGAAAATGTGCAGTTATAGACCTGTCAGGATTGATTTTTAGGCAAACTCTTAAAGGCAGCAGTTGTGTGAAATTGTCAACTGGGAGTCACATATTTAAGTCCGGAATCAAAAGCCTTACCCAGAAATTTGAATCAAAGGACAACTCAAAATATCACTTGGACCCAAGATTATTTTGGGTCCATACCAAAAGTGGAGAACATTGTTAATCTAGGATTGAGATAATAATCTTAAATTCAAGGTTTATGTCTTTTTGATAAATATAAGTTTTACAAATTTTGGTAGCTTGTTGAGAGTTAGTTCGGTTGTGATGATTAAGGCATCAGGCTAGAAATCAAGAGGTCATGAATTTTAGTCCTGCATGAAGCCAGTTTGGTGACCTTAAGGCAATCACTGTTTCTCAGCTACTTCCAAAAAAGAAGAAGAAAACTATAGAGACTAGTTCAGGCAGTTGGCAATAAAAGCTTCTTAAGAAGAAATGCATGGTATTTCATTTTACCTAAGATAAATGTTGGAATTCAGCTCCTTCATTTACGTGCTCCTTATCTTGGACTACTTCAGTTTAAGAAATATTTCTTCTGTTTCAAAAAGTTTTTGGGGCAAACAAGAGAAAAAAGAACCAAGAGTGCTGTTAGCAATATATTCAAGAAAACCACTAATGTAAAATTATGAACCAGAATAAAAGCAAAAATATTTCTTTTTCTCCTGCAGATTTGTAATCCTTTGAATATAAATGTGTTTTGGGAGGTTGAATTATAAAAGCATATCTTTGCTTTAGAATCGAACTCAGGCCAATTTATTTCAGTTACCAGATGCTAAAGAAGCCTCACCCATCACTCCCTTGTCCCTTGTGACTCTTATCAAAAATTGTTGTGCGCAATACATGTTCTTTTCACCCAAATATTAAGTCAGCCAGGTCATATTTTGCAACTGTTTCATATGGCCTTTTCTTTAAATTTGCTTACTGTCATGGGACCTTAGACAGTGGCTAACCATGCCTAGACGTCAAAGCTAACAGGATTAGGTCTACCTGGATAGGGTTATCAGATCTCGGCAATGACTAGATATCAAGAAAGAAATGTACAAATGCTGTTTACTAGCTGTATGGATTTTTCCATCTGAGATTTTCTAGTCCAGTACTTTGATGGGATTCCTCCAGTGAGCTAGCCTGGAAATTTGGAAAAACTTTCCAGAACAAGGAATTAACTACTCAGGCCTGTGCTGCTGCACTGAAATTTTTCTATACCTGTTCATGATGCCATCAGGAAATGATCCCGACTTGGGGTTTCTGTCCTTTTTCTGTCATAAGGGACTCCAGTGAGACTGACCTCTTCTGTTTTAATAGACAATTTTCCTCCTGAAAACAGAACATAGAGCATAAATTATATACTTTCTTACCATTCAGAAACAGGAGCATGGTGGCTCACAAAGTTAAGATGCTGGGCTGATGATCATCAGCCACATTTCAAGACTCATTGCTGCCACAGGGTGGGGTAAGCTCTGGTCACATGTTCTAGGTCCTGCTGACCCAGCCATTCAAAAACAGACAAGTGTGACTTTTGGCTGACATCGCCGTGGGATCGGTCATGGAGAGTGGGTCATCTCGCTCCTGTGTCAAGTTCTCCCTGTTGGTGAGCTCTGAAAGGAGCCAAAGCTGCCCTGTAGGGGTGGTGAAGCAAAGAGGGGTGCCCTGTGAGGTTGTGGAGAACCGTATCTCTCCTGCCTGGCCCAGGGATTTCTTTTCCCTCTCAGTCACAATGAAGAGAAGAGGCAGCCTAAAGATGGTTGCCATGAAGCAGGGACAGCTGAGAAACAGCTATGACCGGTGCTGGAGCAGAGTTAGTGAACAGTGGCTGGAACTGGGTGAGAGGATTCCTTTTTACTCAAAACCTAACCCCAAAAGGAAAAATCCAGGAGAATATTTGCTCAGAATTACTTGTTTAAGCAGCGAGTAAATATTTTTAGAAAAATACTAGATTGGAAAGAAAAGATCAAGGGAAGAAAAACAATTTTTTTAAAAAAAATACAGGAAATTGGATTTTTAAATTGGAAAGGCATTGGTTCAGGAAGGCATTTTAAAAATGCTGGAACTATTTACTTAAAAAGTTAACCCTGCTTTTATAAATTGAATTACAATTAAATTGGATCGTAATAACATTGAAATTTAAGCTGAGAACACCACCTGCTGATGAAAGCAAATGCAACATATATTTACAAGCCTGGCAAGATTTTGGACATGGAATAAACATTATCTATCTGGGGGATATTTACTGAGTTATATTCATCTACTCTATGATTATCGGAGATTTAAATGTGAGCACAAGGAAGAATTAAAGTGACCCCTGAATGTTATGATACATGATTGAATTTACAAAGAGGATTTAAAGAGATCTTGAATAACTCCCTGGACTACTTAAAGAGAACTGAAGGATTAACTATGAGACATAAGGATTAATGTATTTTGTGAAGAGCAATTTTAGACTTGAATATATGGTTCCTGGATTACTGGATAAAACCTGGATCTATTAAAATAAGATGAGATGTGCCATCAGGGGGAAATGAGTGGAACTTTGGAAGATATGGAGTCAATGTATCAAAGTATAAAGGACCTTATAATAAGAAACTACAAGGAGATGAAGGAAATAATGTATGGCATAGAGGAAAAGTTGAACAATTTAATACAAGGGACAATGAGTAAAAATCAAGATGCCCAGGAAAGGGAGGAACCAACAGAAAGAATGGAGGAAAAAATAGAACAGACAAGCTAGCAAATAAAAGAACATAAAAAGGAGACAACAATAAAAATAACAACAATTGATGAAACACAACAAGGGGAAAATACTTTTAAGAGTTTTAAAAAGAGATTTGGAGAATCAGGAAGATATTTTTGAAAAAGAGATATAGGCATGGCTAGATACTCTGAAAGCTAGACAGTTGAAGAGGGTAGAGATGGGAGAAATATTTAGATTGAATAGCCAGGATGTGGATGCAGACAGAAATCTAAGAGAGGAATATGAGAGACAAGCCAAAAAGTGAATAAGAATTAAAATATTAATGCGGGCAAGAGATAATGGTTAGAAAGGATATTTTTTTAAAAAATATAAGGGTGGCATGATTAAAAGTTAGAATAGAGATAGAAATAAGAAAAGGGAGAAATATTATATATACTTTTATATAATAAAATAAAAGCAATAATAAGGTGGGAAAATTAGAGATTGAATGGTGTTATTAATATGTATGTTTAAATAATATTGTGATTGGAATTGGAATAATATATTGAAATATCAAATAATTAAATAATGGAAAAATAAAACTTAACATAAATATGTGAATTACCATTAGAGCTATATTAGCTTGATGAATATAATGAACATGATTAATATTATTATTGTTTTTTATTAAAATGAAAGCGAATAAGAATCAAAGGATAAATTTGGATAAGAGATGATGGGTAAAAAGGAAATGTCTTGTTTAAAATATCATGGTGATATGATTAAAATTAGAATGGAGATAGAAATAAGAGGGAAGGGGGATTATTAATATACACATTTTTATATAATGAGATTAAAGCAATTATCAGAGGGAAGATTAGAAATTGAATAATGGAATTATCATGTATGTGTAAACATGGTGATTGACATTAGAATAATATATTGAGACATTGAATAATTAAATAAGGAAAGACTATAACTTAATACAAATATGTGTATTAACATTAAAATTATATAAGTTTGATGAATGTAACAAATATGATTAATGCTAATATTCTTATTTGCACCAAAATCTATGATACCCAGGTACCACACTGCACATGCAATAATGTATACATGTAAAATTAAATTAAATTAAAATTAAAATACTTGGGGGAAAAAACAGACAAGTGCAAGTAGATAAATGGGTACCACTTTGGTGGGCAACTTCATGGGGACATGAAAGGAGTCTCCAACTGGGTGTTCCCTGGGCAATGATGATGTCACTAGCAAATCCTTTCACCACAGAAGCACTTAGGTGCTTTCAACATAGAAATATAGTATTTCTTTAGGATATAATCAAACCAAAGAACTGCTAATTCAGAATTTCTTCTTCTAGAAACTTTTATCTTATTTTAAAAAGTTTGAAGGAGCTCTATTTTGTAAGCATGCAGGTTCAGAAATTCAGAATTTCTTTCACGAAATGGTGAAACCTCCTCTCTGGCTGATGCAAACAAGATGTTTATGAGTTTATTTATATTTATCAATGTGCTTAAAGTATGAACAACAAGAACAGATGAAATGTCTTTTTCTAATATATATCCTGATATGGTTATTCTGAAAAAGAAGTATGATTGGCTTTGCAAAATTTCAATTTGATCAAAACCCAAAAGGTTTTAAATGTGGCATCTTCACGAAAAAGGTGAACATTTCTAAAAGCAACAGCTAACTGAATGGATTAGATTTCTAGCTCCAAATGCAGTATCAGGTGTTTAGATTTAAGTAAGTACAATAAAAAAACCGAACAGGGAAACAAGTAATATATGTTTTGTCTATTTTAGTTCTGAGCTGGAGTCCTGCAGTAGGCAATGTTTTTGTGGGTGGGTCCATGTTTTCATTTCATTTTATTTTTTTTGCTATGAAGGGCTACAGGGAACTTGGCCAGTTTATATTCCTAGAATGAATGGGACAAAAATCCTTGATCTGTACAGTGCAGTAGAGAGAAGTTAAGAGAAAAATGGGTGTATTGAGTCTGACAGAAGCACAATTTACTGCACCCTTTGGACACATTACTTTAAATTGTGCACTTGTATGCATGTGGGTGTGAGGGAGAGAGAGAGCGAGAGACTGGAGGGGAGAGAGAAAAAAACCTTGTACCACTAAAAATCTGTATTTTTGCCACTAAATTCAGCAGACTGAACGATCTGGAGATGTTAAATAAGTCCTCCAGAAGCTGCTATGTCACCCTCCTTCAAGATATCTTGGAGTGAATCTGATAATAATATACAGTAGCAGTTGTCTATGGTCTTCTTCTTACATACAGGCTTTGAGGCCATATTACATGTTGAGTTATTTTAAAAAGTATGTTAATGTACACTTCTTGATACTTTAAAAAGAAGAACAAGGTGACATAGAATAGAATAGAATAGAATAGAATAGAATAGAATAGAATAGAATAGAATAGAATAGAATAGAATAGAATAGAATAGAATAGAATAACAGAGTTGGAAGGAACCTTGGAGGTCTTCTAGTCCAACCCCCTGCCCAGGCAGGAAACCCTACACCAGACAAATGGTTATCCAACATCTTCTTAAAAATTTCCAGTGTTGGAGCATTGACAACTTCTGCAGGCAAGTTGTTCCACTATTAATTGTTCTAACTGTCAGGAAATTTCTCCTTAGTTCTAAATTGCTTCTCTCCTTGATTAGTTTCCACCCATTGCTTCTTGTTCTACCCTCAGGTGCTTTGAAGAATAGTTTGACTCCCTCTTCTTTCTGGCAGCTCCTGAGATATTGGAACACTGCTATCATGACTCCCCTAGTCCTTCTCATCATTAAACTAGACATACCCAGTTCCTGCAACCGTTCTTCATATGTTTTAGCCTCCAGTCCCCTAATCATCTTTGTTGCTCTTCTCTGCACTCTTTCTAGAGTCTCAACATCTTTTTTACATTGTGGCGACCAAAACTGAATGCAATATTCCAAGTGTGGCCTTACCAAGGCATTATAAAGTGGTATTAACTACTTATAAATAGCAGTAAGATGTTCTTATCATTTTAAATAGCTTTTACTGTTTTACTGTTTTTTTTATTATTTTCGTTATTTTTTGTAATACTTTTTATGTTTTAACTATGTGAGACACATATAGTCATATGAGCATTGAATATCTATTTATTGAATATTTATTCATTGAATAAATGAAGTTGGGAAATTTTTCATGTTGTGCAAAAATGCTGTAAATTAAGAGTGCTTTCAGAAATAAAAGTGTTAACAGTTTATTTTTTTCAATTGACCAGATGAAAAGTAAATGAACAGAAGAGAAATCCAAATCAAAGTAATATTTTTGTGAGCATGCTTTGCCTTCAAAATGGCATCAATTCTTACACGTGCACAAAGTCAGGGATTTTGTAGGATTAGAGTCAGGTGTATGACTGACCAATTATATAAGCAGGTGCTGATGATCATCTATTTCATATGTAGGTTGAATCACAGTCATTAACTGAAACAGAAACAGCTGTGTAGGAGGCTTAAAACTGGGTGAGGAACAGGCAAACTCTGCTACTAAGGTGAAGTTATGGAAGATAGTTTCATCTCACAGACCATGGCAAAACTGAGCACAGGAATAAGATAAAACTGCATTTACAAGGTCTCTCCCAAGCAAAGATTTCAAAGCAGACTAGATAGATAGATGGATAGAATTCTTTATTGGCCAAGTATGATTGGACACACAAGGAATTTGTCTTGGTGCATACGCTCTCGGTGTACATAAAAGAAAAGATACATTTGTCAAGAATCATAAGGTGCAACACTTAATAATAGTCATAGGGAAAGAGTCAATATAAATCTTAAGGATACCAGCAACAAGGTTACAGTCATACAGTCATAAGCGGGAGGAGGTGGGTGATAGGAATGATGAGAAGATTAATAGTAATTCAGACTTAGTAAACAGTTTATGTCCAGGATGTGAGGGGTCTGTAAATATTTTCACAGCCTTCTTTTTGACTTGTGCAGTATACAGGTCCTCAATGGAAGACAGGTTGGTAGCAATTGTTTTTTCTGCAGTTCTAATTATCTTCTGAAGTCTGTGTCTGTCTTGTTGGGTTGCAGAACCAAACCAGACAGTTATGGAGGTGCAGATGACAGACTCAATAATTCCTCTGTAGAACTGAATCAGCAGCTCCTTGAGCAGTTTGAGCTTTCTGAGTTGGCGCAGAAAGAGCATTCTTTGTTGTGCTTTTTTGATGACGTTTCTGATGTTGGGTGTCCATTTTAGGTCATAAGATATGGTAGAACCTAGAAACTTGAAGGTTTAAAGATGTGCCGCTCAAGCTCTTTTGAAGAAGTACAAAGAAATGGGCAATGTTGAGGACTGTAGACCCAGTGGTTGGCCAAGGAAACTTAATGCAGCAGATGAAAGACACCTCATACTTACTTCCCTTTGACATTGGAAGATGTCCAGCAGTGCCATCAGCACAGAACTGGCAAAAACCGATGGGACCCAGGTATACCTAGCTACTGTCTGGAGAAGTCTGGCCAGAAGTGGTCTTCATAAAAGAATTTCAGCCCAAAAGCTGAACCTCTGATGTGGAAACAAGACTAAATGATTCAACTATGCATGAAAACATAGGAACTGGGGTGCAGAAAAATGGAAGCTCCAGATGTTCTGGACTGATGAGTCAAAATTTGAAATATTTGGCTATAGCAAGAGGCAGTTTGTTCACTGAAGGGCTGGAGAATGGTACAATAATGAGTTGTCTGTAGGCTACAGTGAAGTATAGTGGAGGTTCCTTGCAAGTTTGGGGCTGCATTTTTGCAAATGGAGTGGGAAATTTTGTCAGGATCAATGGTTCCTCAATGCTGAGAAATACAGACAGAAACTTATCCATCATGCCATACCATCAGAGAGGTATGTGATTGGGCCCAAATTTATTCTGCAGCAGGACAATAGCTCCAAACATACAGCAAATGTCATTTAGAACTATCTTCAGGGTAAAGAAAAACAAGAAGTCCTGGAAGTGATGGTTTGGCCCACACAAAGCTCTGATCTCAACATCATCAAGTCTGTTTGGGATTACATGACGAGACAGAAGGATTTGAGGCAGCCGACATTCAAAGAAGATCTGTGGTTAGTTCTCCAAAATGTTTGGAACAATCTTGAAGGAACCTTGCCGAGTTCTTTAAAAAAACGGTGTGCAAGTGTTCCTAAAAGGATTGATGCTGTTTTGAAGGCAAAGGGTGGTCACACCAAATCTTGATTTGATTTGGGTTTCTCTTCTGTTGATATATGTTCCGTTTCGTTAATAGATTAAAAAAATAATCTATTAACACTTCTATTTCAGAAAGCATTTTAATTTACAGCACTTTTTGCACAGTACTCTGCTTATATATATCAGATATTCGAGATGGAGATTTATGGACCCTGAGGGAGTTTAGAGGTTTCCTTGAGGATTTGGTGGGTGGTTCAGCCAAGACCTAACTCATGGTCTGGGAAGATATCTGCCAGAAATTTCTGTGAATCCCACCCTAAAAATGTTCTGGAAGTCTTTAAAAACCTGGCTGTTCTCCCAGGCCTTGGTGTAGGGGGGTTGTGGAGCCCTGTCGGTGTTCTTTTTTTAAAAATGAGGATATTGTTGTCCACACATTTTAGATTCTTTATTGTTTTTCTGTTTTAAATAGTAAAGTTTCCAGAGACATTATGGAGTTGGATGGCCTCCAATCCAATGAATAAAATGAATAAATAATAATAAAAGTGAACAGATGGCATATTGGTAAAACAATGTTATGGATAATAAATAGTACGTTTATAATGAAGGTGCAGTATCCACAGGAGAGAGTAAACAAAAGTCAAGCTAATGGATGTGATCTTGTGATCCCAAACAACACACTTTTTTGCCTGTGGAGACACAGGTGAGGCCTGTAAAAAGGGGGAACAGTCTTCAATGACACAATCACAACTCCCATCTTGAATTGTTTCCCTCAGCAATGGATGCCCCTGTACAAAGGCTATTTAATTTATTTATTGCAGTTTATAACTTCTATCTCAGCCTTGAGGTTCTAGATGGTAAACAACAATTAAAAGCATAAAATAGCAATAATATATAATAAATACAAATTGGTAGTCAAGGTAAACCATCACAACCAACCCATAGGTTCACATATCCCAACCCTTATGTCCACTGGCATAACAAGGTCTTCAAAGCTACCTGAAAGGTTTTGTTGTTGTTGTTAGTTGCGAAGTCATGTCGGACCCACTGCGACCCCATGGACAACGTTCCTCCATGCTTTCCTGTCCTCTACCATCCTCTGGAGTCCATTTAATCTCATGCCTACTGCTTCAGTGACTCCATCCAGCCACCTCATTCTCTGTCGTCCCGTTCTTCTTTTGCCCTCAATCTTTCCCAGCATTAGTCTCTTCTCCAAGAGTCCTTCCTTCTTATTAGGTGGCCAAAGTATTTGAGTTTCATATTCAGGGTCTGGCCTTCCAGTCAGGGTTGATCTCCTCTAGGACTGACTGGTTTGCAGTCCAAGGGACTTACAGGAGTCTTCTACAGCACCATAGTTCAAAGGCTTCAATTCTTTGGTGCTCAGCCTTTCTTATGGTCCAACTTTCACAGCCATACATTGCAACTGGGAAAACCATAGCCTTGATTATCTGCACTTTTGTTGGCAGGATGATGTCTCTGCTTTTTAATATGCTATCTAGATTTGCCATAGCTTTCCTCCCCAGGAGCAAGCGTATTATAATTTCTTGGCTGTAGTGCCCATCTGCGGTGATCTTGGAGCCCAGGAAAATAAAATCTGTCACTACCTCCATTTCTTCTCCATCTGTTTGCCAGGAATTGAGAGGGCCGGATGCCATGATCTTAGTTTTCTTAATGTTGAGTTTCAAGCCAACTTTTGCACTCTCCTTCTTCACCTGCATCAAGAGGCTCTTTAATTCCTCTTCACTTTCTGCCATTAAAGTGGTATCATCTGCATATCTGAGGTTGTTGATATTTCTCCCGGCAATCTTAATTCCAATTTATGATTCATCTAGCCCCACCTTTCTCATGATGTGCTTTGCATATAAGTTAAATAGGCAGGGCGACAGTAAGTAGCCTTGCCGGACTCCTTTCCCAATTTTGAACCAATCAAAATACCTGAAAGGTTTAGGGTTAATCTAATTTTGGGATGGGGGGTGATGTTTCAAAGGACACATTATTTGGGATACACCATGTTTTGTAATTGCTCAGATTTGAGAAAAAAAAATAGTATTCCAAAGTTTTATTGCCTATAATAAAAAGGTGAGTTTTCTTTTATGAAATAATTGTACTAAATTTTATAAGCTGTAAAAGATCTAACAGAAGTTTTTGTTATTTTTTTTTCCTATCGGCAAAAATTCTGGCCGCATCTCCATTGCTTTCTTAAAGTCTTTGGTGACTGGTGGCTCAGCAGACTAAAGCACTAAAAAGCACTGTTATTAACATCAAGCTGTCTGTAATTACTGTAAATTCAAATCTCAACAGGCTCAAGGTTGACTCAGCCTTCCATCCTTTCTAAGGTAGGTAAAATGAGGACCGAGATTGTGGGGGCAATAAGCTGACTTTGTATAAATATACAAAAGTATGAAGGCTATTGCTTAACGCATTGTAAGCTGCCCTGAGTCTCCGGAGAAGGGCGGCATATAAATCAAAAATTTTTTTTAAAAAAGTTTCTCAATCTGCATTCTGCTAGCCCAGTCTGTAGGGGGAATCCATGAAGCATATGGATGATTAAGTGTAGAGAATGGATAGAATCTTCAGATAGTTGTTATTTTAGATTAACTTTTATGGCAAATCGTAAAGGGTAGATGCACAGGCAGAACATTTCATGATTATAGGCTTGTTAGCGATCCTACTATCCATGAAACATCAAGTTTCAGCAGAAAACCAAGAATAAAATGTTTACAATTAAAATACAGATAGTGACATTGAGAAGGTTAAGACTTCAGCTATTTTTAGTTCTTAGCATTCTGAAAGATAAGCAAATCTGGAAGTGTTATTCCTTCTGAGCCTTATAACAAGATCTGTTTGATCTGCTTATGTATACTATTTTAGAAGACAAACAGCAGGTTTAATTGACCAGCCATTAATTTAGTTAAAGATTGAGGTTTTCATAAGAAATATGTTCTGGAAAGAAAATTACCTGGTTAAACGAAGACATGATTTTGAACGTGCTTTATTGGACCCATTTTATTTATTAGCTGCTCAAACTGAGAAAAGGGAAAAGAATTATCAGAAAAAACATTAAAAGAAAGAAAGATGGAGCAAAACTCCAGCTTAATCTAGGTTTCAGTTTCAGGAGTGTCAGTTATTGCCTGCATATGATGCACCAGAGACTAGAAGGAGTTAAATCTTTACAGACATCACATGTGACTATATCAGCCAATGAACTCTCTTATTGGACTCTTACCTAAAAACCATTTGGATATCTTCCCCCTCCCCTCTCTCTCTTATCTATCTTTCAGCGAGACAACACGTGAACTTCTCTCTCCACTCAACATCTGAGTCATAGAGTTAGGGTAAAAATGTAACAGGACATCCTGTTCATTATCGTATGCATGTATATATTTGTAAATAATAAAAACAACCTTTTGAACCTGAAGCTGTATTGATGAAATAACTTCCTCATAGAACCAAATGAGCACGACCATCAATATATATCTGATAAATGGTAGCAGATGATGAAAAATTATTGCTCAGGTCTATGATTTTTTTTGTAAATTTTAAAATCATAGAACAATTTTTCCTAACATGGAATCCTTGAAATGGCAGTAGAAAAAAAAAAGGGAATATAAAAATATTGTTGTGTTTTCACATAGTAACTGTAGCACTTGGGTGGGCAAAATAAAGATTATATTAATCCTAAAGGTTATCCAGTGATTACATTCGTTGATTAGTACTATGCAGGCAATATGTTTGTAAGCAGTGAGTACAGCATGAGCAGTGGCAAATATTACCCGAATGGAAAAAAATTGCTGGTTTAGAGAGAATGTAGCCTGTAAGAGACCCTGCACCAGTGGTAGGTTCTAATCAGTTTTACCACCAGTTCGCATCGCGCACAAGCTTTGCGCGTGATCACCGCACGCAAGCTTGCTTCGCTCGCACGCATGCCGAACTTGCGCTTCATGCAAGCACATTGAGTAAAAAAACAGCTGAGGCATGGCAATCCACTCTGCCGCGACTTACAGCAGACAAAAAAACAAAAGAAATAAAGGTAGGTATAGGCGGGGGCGGGTGGGGAGAGCCCAACTGACATTCAAAGCGAACCGGTTCGCTCTCCTATGAAGATTTCCATTACTGGCTCTCCCGAACCGGGGAGAACCGGTAGCACCCCACCACAGCCTGCACTACCTATTCCTGGAAGAAAAGGAAAGAGAAGATGCTAGGTCCAGGGGAGAAGACTGGAGGAATCATGATGCCCAAATTCCAGTTCTGGTGCTGAGGAAGGAAGAAGCAATTACTATAGTGGATTCCCTAAGATAAGATGTCACTTAAGATCAAAAGTTGTATTGGGACTGGAAAAGGGTGATGAAAAAAGGGAACAGATGACTATCTTTCAAGAAGAACATATAATATAGAATAATAGAGTTGGAAGGGATCTCAGAGGTCTTCTAGTCCAACCCTCTGCTCTATACCATTTCAGACAAATCATTGTCCAGTCACTTTTTGAAAGCCTCCAGTGATGAAGCACCCACAATTTCTGAAGGCAGACCATTCCATTGATCGATTGCTCTCACTGTTAGGAAATTTCTCCATAGTTCTAGGTTGCTTCTCTCCTTGGTTAGTTTCCAACCATTGTTTTGTGTCTCATAGAACGTCACATGGGAGTGTCACATCGGAAGTACAGAACAGTTCTCAGCTGCTGCATTTGCAGTCATTCTAAAGGCATTCTGATCTCAGCACAGATGATTGGAAGTTGGCTGTACTTTTGATTTTCCTCATGTTGTTTTGGGAATAGAAGTTGCGTCCTACTAGCAGAGATACCCATAACAATGGTTGAGAAGCACAAAATGAGGCTTTTAGAAACAAAACTATTGCATAGTAGCATTTAATTTGCAAATAAACTGTTTTGACTATTAGTTATGTTATGAACTTTTATGAAGACCTTAAAAGACACAGCTTTAGAAGTGGTAATGATTACTAAAATATTAAAAATCCAGAGGAAAAATGGTCATGAAGAAAATATGAGTTAATATTTTTACACCAAAGTTTTGGCAGAAAGGGTTGGACTCAGTGGTGGGTTTCAAATTTTTGTTACTACCGGATCTGTGGGTGTGGCTTGGTGGGTATGGCAGGGGAAGGATACTGTAAAATCTCCATTCCCACCCTAATCCAGGGGAAGTTACTGCAAAATCCCCATTTCTTCCCGATCAGCTGGGACTTGGGAGGCAGAGAATAGATGGAGTTGGGCCAGTCAGAATTTTTACTACCGGTTCTCTGAACTACTCAAAATTTCTGCTACTGGTTCTCCAGAACTGGTCAGAACCTGCTGAAACCAACCTCTGGTTGGACTTCATCACATTTAATTATGACAAAGATACAGAACTCATATTTGACAATTCTAACAGTCTAAGAACTCTATCTAAGCAGAGCTAATTCTTCAAATCAGACTCTCCTTAAATGTAAACTGAGATCAAGATGCATAGAAATAGAATAATATATACTTGTTTGAAGAGCTATTATAAGAGGTATAATATTGGCAGCAAGACAAAGAAATTAATTCATACCCTCTTTTTAATCTAGCCATAGGAAGTGGACAAAATAACAATGAAATGACAATGAAAAGAATATGATGGACTGCAGATTTGAAAATCCATTAATTAATGTTAGAAGTAGATATAGAAATAAATGATGAAACACAGAAAAAGAGAATGTAAACAGGAAAAAAGTATACAAAGATAACTGCAGGGAGTTAGCTGAATGTGAGGAACCATGGCAGGGAGGGTCAGTTAATTTTCCCATGGGGTAACTAACATGAGAAACTGGGACTGTTGTGGAGGGCCAAACCAATGTAACTGATTTGAAGTCATCCAGTTCAGTCATCTCAACTCCTCAGGATGCTCCAGGCAAATTTGAACCATTCTGGAGCAAGGAATATTATCCTGTAAAATGTTTGACCAAAGAAGAAAATATAAAATAGGCACAAAATTGGGATATTGCTGTACATAGTTAGAAGGGATAAAAAAGTGGATTTCCCACTTTGATCATCCACATTTTTAAAAAATCATCAATGATAATAACTTAAAATAAGAATATGTTTCTCACCAAAGCTGTCAGGTGAATAGTCATATTTTTTAAAAAAACAAAAAAAAAAACACTCAGAAACTGCTTGTGTAAAATACCTAATTTATTTTAACTGTTCTCAAATGTTTCAATGACTCTTCACTGTATGAAACATGAATGGATAATTCCCCTTTAATTTCATGTTCATTATTAATGATATGGTATCAGCTTTGTTGGGGTACCATAAAGGTTACATAGGAATAATGACAATAAATCTATCATCACTGCATTAAAACCCATCTGCTTTTGGATCATAATATTCTAGATTCCAGAAAAGCAATGTCACTATTTATTTAATTATTTATTTAATCAAATTTATTTGTTGCTCATCTCATGGTTCAAGGCAACTCTGAGTGGCTTACAGGAAGATAAAACACACAAACATTTGACAATTATAATTATAAAACATATGAAAATTACAAAAATTAAGACAGCTATAATTATTAATTTATTATCCAACGAGTTACTTATTTCTATTCCATTTTATCTGTTTAAGGACTACTTTTTTGTCTGTTAAGAGATACTACATATACCTCAGGATCGTTGTACTATGGAAAACCACATAATTTATTCAGTGAATCCAGTGGGAATCTGACATTTTCTATGGTCTGTTTACATTCATATTCATACACAGCTGAGAGAAACTCAGGGATATCTTCATACTTTAAGCCAGTCTGCAATATTACAGTTTCTTGTGCCTCATAAGGAACATTTAATGTGGTATATTGCACAACATGAAGGAATGCTATTCAAAGAACAATCAGAGGTCTAAATGGGCCACAAATGTCTTACATAGGCTTACTCTTATTGTCTGGGTTTTGGAGAATGAGTCTTCCCCTCCAATGCCTGGATCAAGGATTGGGTTTGTTTTTTTCCCTTCTCTCTGATATTGCTTAGAAAAGTCCCTGCAGTTTTCTTGACAAAATGTTTTAGAAGTGCCATTGAATCCTTGCTAGACCTGAGATAGCAAGATGGCCTAAGACCACCCAGCTGGTTTCATGCCCAAGTTAGGACTAGAACTCATGATCTGATGATCAATTGATGCTTTAACTGTTACACCAAACTGGCTCTATATCAAGGATAGAATAGAGTTAAAATGGTAAGTTTTACAATTTTAAAACTTGTATTTTTTCTTGTATTTAAAACTTGAGATTTTTCTCAGAGGATTGCCTTTCTTTTGTTTCGATTCATCCCTCTTTACATTGTCCTAGCTTATACCACTATCTTCATTTAGGACAGTTGGTTTATGATCCAAACATGTCTAGGGCTGTTTTCAGAATTGAAAATCATATAAGATGTTCTTGTTTTTCAAGTTGATATTGAGTTCAAATACATGTCAAGAAAATAAGTGGGAATTAGCAAGCACGATACTTTTTAAAAGTGAAAAATAATACTACTTTGGTTGAAAACTGTTTTATTTCCAGTTCAATAATATAAGCCAGCAGTGACAACAATTTTATGACATTTCTTGATAAGTAAGTGCAAGATTGTTGATTCAAAATATAAGACAGTCAAGCTCTATTTTAAAAAAAGCAGGCTTTAAATCTACACAATAAATGATTATATAGAACTGTAATCAACCATATGTTAGCAATATACATAAATTTTCATACACATTATGCACATTTTATGCACAACACATAAAATACTAAAAGGCACTCTTGAGCTTCTCTTAGCTGTCTATGAATGTTAATGTAGGCAAACATACAAAATAAATCAAAAATGTATGTAAAATCTTAAAAATCACTTTACTGATGAACTAAAAATTGATTTAGCCAGTTTCAACCTTATATCTGTAATGTTTTAATTCCCACTTTGCATCTTAGAAAAAAGTTATTCATTCTTAACGGTTATATCAGAGCTTTACTCAAAGGGCTAAGCAAAAAGATCTTGGCAAGTCATAAACAAAATGTTATTTATTATGTGCAGTGGAACATAATTTACACACTTGTTGATGGCACGCTGAGAATAACCTGAGAGATAAAGTACATAATTATTAAACATAGTACAGGGCTGGAAATAATACATCCATTTTACTAAAAGTGTAATCTTACCCTACTGGCACAAGAATGAGATTTTATAGAGTAAAATAAATTATAATGTGTGTTTTGAAATATTGGAGCTCAAATAAATATTGTCCTATCTTGGCAATCTACTGAGATGGATGTACAAAAATCTAAATTGGCCTTCCTCATCTTCAAGCTAAGGCACTTAGTTCCAATTGGCTACAGTTACAATGGCCACTATCAAAACCAGAAAGCATGGGAATACTCTTTTGAAACATATTCTACCACACTGTTTAATCCTGGAAATGCAAAATGTTCTTTGTTGTTTTCTAAAGTGCTTTTTCTCTTCTGCTCTGGTAACAGGTTTCATCTTTTACTAAAGTTTACAATGTTCTTTATCAGAGTATTTCCTTGCCTTGTTGAAATGGTTACCTCAGGAAGCAAGTGGTGAACATCTTATTTCGAAGTATACAGCAATTTTTGTCCTTTACAGATTAGGAACAAAAGTAATTATTAAATGCTTTGTCAATGATTACTTAAGATACATATCATGTGTATGTAGATGAGCAATCATCTACCATTTCTCAGTTGTTGAAGAATATCCTTGAAAATATGCTGATGACCAGGGGTGGGCTTCAAAAACTTTAGCAAGGGGTTCTCTGCCCCATTGTTGGGTGGGCGTGGCCTAGTCGGCTTCCTGCATCACTGCAGGGGGGACGTTTTGGCCTCCCCGGGCTCCCGAGGTTTTCCTTGAGACTCCGAAAGGGCGAAAACGGCCTCCCCAGGCTCTGGAGGCCCTCTGGCGGCCAGAAACGGGCCCATTTCTGGTCTTCCCAAACTTCTGGTAGGCCCATTTTTCAACCTCCCTGAGCCTCCCCATGCGGCCTGCACTTACCTGCATCCAAAACGGGCCACATGGGGACTCCTGGGAGGGGCAGGTTGGGGTGGGAGGTGCCAGCAAGGAGTGGGATTTGGGGGGTTCTCTGAACTGCACAGAATCTTAGCTAGAGGTTCTCCTGAACTCCTGCGAACCCGAGCAGCCTATCCCTGCTGATGACCCTTCTAACCTTTTATAACAATCCCCATTCAGATAATTCATACTGAAACCTCAAACATTCCAGTTCTATTTTACTATGAGTTTCATTTATCATTACCTTATTGAAAGCTACCTTATAATCATTCTTTTGACGCTTAAAAGAACTTTCATTACAGTTCTAGTTGATATTTTTATAAATTGCAGTCCTATTTGGAAATAAATTATTTATTGCTTTTTTTTAGTGGACACTATTGTTCAGTAATTCAATTGCTTTTGACTATAATCCAATGGACATAACATGAAATTTCTATTTTCATGTTATGATAGATGATTATTTTGAAAGTCTTTTCATGACAGAAGAAACTTTATAAGGTTTCCCATTCTTTGCCATTTTATCTTGATAATAACCCAATAAAGAGAGTAAGTTTGAGAAATAGATCAAAGACTTTCACCACCATCAAAATAAAAATTCAATTTTATCTTGTCTAAAAACAAGATATGGCTTACCTATACCATGCTGATATACAAATTAAGGCCATTTTATATTAAGGTCTTAAAATTCTATTAGTAATACCAACAGTATTTAAAAGGAAAGTTTTGATTAGAAATAATAATTGGTCTCAAACTATTCTTAGTTTGAAGTAATTTTTTTTCACTTATATGGCAAGTCATGTGTCCTTTTCTTTTTCCCGTTTGCTCATTTTAAAAGTATATTGAGAAATCAACATTGCAACATTAATTCAAGCACAGCGTTATTCCATTTTAGTGAGAAAAAGGAGGGGGAAGCTGTCACTACTATAATGAGGGATGCTATTTAACTATTTTTTCTATCTCTAGCACACATCGAGACAGCCCAGTGCATCATGAATTCTCCAATCTCTGAGCAGCAAAAAGTATGCAAGTATTATATTTGCACTGTTTGCTCTTTCGGTCCCAAAGCTCTTGTGGCTTCTGAAACTCTGGAGACACTAAATATATTGGAGAACATTTCATATGGATTAATTCAACAGTTTATTTTGTTAGAGAAATGCAAAATTGATACAGAAGAAATTTGGAACAGAGAATTGGAGTATAGTACATTGCTGAAGTGAACCAGTTTGATGTAGTTTAGGACACCAGACTGAAACCAAGAGACTTTAGTATGCATGAAATCATCTGAGTGAACTTGGATCCATCACTTGCTCTCAGTCCTAGGAAGCAGGCAGAGGCAAACCACCACCGAAATCTTGCCAAGAAAACTGCAGAGACTTGTGCAGGCAATCGCCACAAATCAACACTGACTCAAAGGCACTATATGTGATGATGCGGGGCTGGGCATGGAAGCAACACAGCTGGAATGAAGGCTTAATTTCCCTTTATTGCTCTTCCCCAAAAGTCCCACCATTCACTGCAAGTCCAGGAGCAAAACTCTAAACACACAGCTCCAATAGTTCCTGGCTGCTATTAGTTCAGAGGAGTAGCACAGTTCTGAGAGCAGCCACAGTTCTGTTGTGACCTAGGCTTCCTGAGTCATTAAAACACATGAGTAGTCCCAAAAACCTCTTTTATTGTAACAGCTATGAATTACGTTCATTCACAGCTGAGTCCCAATTAGTTGCAAAAAGTCCTTCGGGAGAAGTCCTTCGGGATAATTACCAACCTTTATCTCCCTTGACACGCTGCCAAAGACCTACTTGGCCCAGAATCAAACAGAGATGCCGACTAGGAACAGAATTAACAATGTTGCTTTCCTGCAAAGGGCCCAAGTGCCTTTGCTCCTCTTTTAAGCCTTATGGGAGGGGCCAATCATCTCTAGGCCTTACTCCCAAGTTGTCCCTTTTGTTTTAACTGTTCTTGCCTTCTGGCAGCTCTGCACATATGTGCACTAGGAACAGGCTCCTCCTGTTCCTCTTCCTCTCTTATGTCCAACTCTGGAGGCTCCGGAGTCAATGCATAACTCCAGATGGCCTTGACCCCATCTCTGCCTCTGATTCAGAGCCCTCATCCGAGCTTTCCCCAGACCCCAGGATTGGCCCATGTTCCTCCCCAACCTCCTCACTGTCCGACCCCACTGCCAGCTCTGCAGGCTGCTGGCGGACCACAACAAGTTCAAGGAATTTGGTTCCAGGGAGTCCTCATCACAGGAAGAATTCACTGGGACAACCCGCAGCACAACCCAGAGAAGAATTGTGACTCTATAACCTCCCACATAGCTAGGCCAGGCAAGCAAGGCAAGCAGGGCAAGGCACAGCAAAGTATCCAGACATCGGTAACAGCACGCGAGACTGGAAAAAGGCAATGCTTGTTCCCGACAAGCACCTCTACCAATGGCAGAAATCTCATTCCCCAGGTGAACCTTGTGAAGAGGGGCCCTCCTCCCAAGTCATCAGGTCACCCTGCACCAATCTTGCCTCCTCTTCATTCTCCATGCTCAGGGATCAGGGGGAAGGTAATAGCTCATAAGCGTAGTACTGTTGCTGCTCTGCTCCACTGCTTGTCCTCTCCTCCCCCCTCACTTGGTCATCCTGTGCCATCTCTCCTTCGCTGGCAACCCTTCCCAGGCCCGAGTGACCTGGGACTGCCTTGTCCTGCTCCTCCAGTCTTTCCTCCATCAGCCCTAGCTCCATCTCGTCCTCCTCCTCGGATCCAGACTCCAATGAGGCCATGACGCTATCCCTCCACCAAGTATTGATGAAACAAGGGTTTCAGGTTTTAAGGAATGTTAGAATTATTTTATATAATTTAAAAACTTGATTAGTTCAACTGCAAAATAATTTTTAGCATTATTTGGCCCTTTGAGGAAATAATTTTAAAAAGTTAACTGTCGTCTTTTCGCTAATGGAAATGTAATAAAGCTGAAAGAACCGTAGTGCATATGTTATGGACATGTCTTCTGGTCAATCTTTACATATTAATTTTTTGGTGATCCAGTTTCTTGGAAGCAAATTAATAAAAAATATTAATATGTCAGTAAGCCAAATCCCTAAATTTAGATTTCTAATTTTATGAAGAACTATGGATATATTATATTTGAATTTATGTTGAAAAATGTGATTATATATTTCTAGAGTGGTGTTTATATGCTGTATATTAAAAAGTAGCCTTAATTAAGCTTGTCAGCCTTTGAAATGGCTTTCTATTGGAAGTAGGGCAATTTTGAGTAATATAATTCTGGGGTCAAACAATTGTTTAAAAATTGAATCACAATTTCCTCTCTAATTTTTAAGAAATCTTCATTAATATTAGTTGTGTGAATTATTTTGTCTCCCATTATTCCTTCTTTTTCTATTTCTGCTCCTACATCCTACCCTCTGCTGAAGTAACTAGATACTTATTCAGAATTTTAAAGACCATGAAGGAGAACTTTAACCTTCAAAATTCTTGTGATAAGAATTTTTGAAATTTCATAAAATGTGGTTGCTTTTAATTTTAGTGCCTGCTTTATCACTTTCCTAAAACAAAGGACCACTTTACAATTTCAAAGTGTGTTCAGCATCAGTGGATAATGTCCCGTATATCTGCCACAGAATTTAAAAAAACTAATAATTTGTAGACTACATGCATGAAAGTTATACATGAGAATGCTTTTTATGTGTTGTTTTATGTTTTCTAAAAATGGTTTTCCAGTATAAGATGTATCTTGATATTTTGGATCAATGCACACAAAACAGACTGGAGACTAGAAGACAATTCTCCCCCCCCTTTTTTTGCCTCGTGTTGATTTTATTCTATTTTTACTTGTGTGAAAAGATGCAGAAAAGATGACCTTTAATTACAGCTAGAAAACAAAAACACTGTGTAGGAAATACCTTTTCTACAGAGGTAGCAAACAATCATGAACAGTGTTATTTCTTAGAAGCTGGAAAACAAATATATGGCATAAAGCAGCTTCTTAACCTTATTGCTCAGTGACACTGCCGCTTGGTTTATTATTAGTTGCTTAGACACGATCAGTCCAAAACCAACACCAAGAAAAACAAATTTCCCTCCCCAGAGTTAAAATACAAAACATGCAAAAGAAAAGCGCCCTTCACAGAAGAAACTAAGGATGCCTTAGAGTGCTTAGATCCAATACCTTTTAACAGCTATTGCTATTGTGAGGGTTATTGGTTTATTGATCCATTTCTTTGAAATAAAAGCTTTTGCTCCTACAGCTTTGTTGTTAGTTTTCAGCATTTATCAGCCTGGATGCTTTGTTCATAAATATCAATACTTTTTCTTCTTGCTGACATTAACTCCCCCTTCCTAAGTCTTAATCTGACATGCCTGCCCACAAATCTGCTTTGAAACATTTATGTACAGGTACTCCTTGACTTTAAGAACTGTGGTGGCGCAGTGGTTAGATTGCAGTAGTGCAGGTTACTTCTGCTGACTGCTGGCTGCTGACTGTCTGCCATTTGGCAGTTCGAATCTCACCAGCTCAAGGTTCACTCAGCCTTCCCTCCTTCCGAGGTCAGTAAAATGAGGACCCAGATTGTTGGGGTCAATATGCTGACTCTGTAAAACCACTTAGAGAGGGCTGTAAAGCACTGTGAAGTTTAACTGCTAAGTGCTATTGATACAATTCATTCACTTATGACCATTTTTCATACTTAGAACTGTTGCACTATCCCCATGGTCAGCTGATCAAAATTTGGATGCTTGGCAATTGGTTCATATTTATGACAATTGTAGTGTCCTGGGATCATCTAGTCATCTTTTGCAATCTTCTGACAAACAAAGACAGTGGGGAAGCCAGATTCACTTAACAATTGTGTTACTAACTGCAGTGATTCATTTAACAATGATGGCAAGAAAGGTCATAAAATGTGGCAAAATTCACTTAACAAATGTCTTTCTAAGCAACATACATTTTGGGCTCAATTGTGGTCGTAAGTGAAGGATTATCTGTATTTTTGGTATTTCTCTTTTCAAGAGGCACCAACATGCACATTTCTAATAAATTGTATTGAGTTCCATGTGATCTATATTTCTTGCATTATTTCTGGACATTCTACTTGCTCATGTCCTAGAGATTCAGATAGCTCTCATCAGAATCTAGCATCATGTTGCATTCGTAAGTGTTCTTTTAAAAGTCTAGACTTGTTTTGCATCTGGAATTTGGTTGTAATTTTGGCTTCTCTTTAGTTTGTTCCTTCATTTAAAGTAGGGATGGCCAACAGAATATTCACAGGCTCCATGTCCCCCAGCATGCCAAAAGTCTTCAGATTGTGGGGTTTGGTCAAATTGCAGGCATGAAATGGATGACAACTTTTGGACATATGTCTGTGACTCATATCATTCCTTTAAAAAATCAAACTCCTATTTTTTCCACTCTGAAGATAAATTATATTTTCCTTATAACATGTACGTCTATATGGATTCATCACATAAAATCAGTAAAAAAACAGGACATTCCTGACCTCATAGACATATGATTTAAATGGCAAGGCAAAGTCTATGGAAGAAGGAGAAGGAGAAGGAGAAGGAGAAGGAGAAGGGGAAGGGGAAGAAGAAGAAGAAAGAGATACTAGAATCAGTATTGTCTTTACAATAGTAAACCAAACAAGAAATAATTCAGGAAGAATGGAATCCTCAGATCATTGACCTCAAGAACTAAGACACCCAGGCACTGTCTACCTTGCCTTCCAAAAGGCCTTGAAGAATAGACTCTGTCCACAGGCCCTAGGGTGGGATGAGGGTAGAGCCCAGCAAAATAGTTTGCAGATATAGGAGAGAGGACTGCACCAGGATGCCATGAAGCTGTATAGAGCTTTTATTTGTTTTAGTTTTGGTTTGTTTTTGTTGCTTCACATATTACTCAGGGATGTTTTTGCCATCTGGGCAGTGCTGTGTTTTTTAAAAACAAACAAACAAACAAACAAACAAACAAACAAACAACAAATAATACATTCTAAGAATATTTATTCTTAACTTCTCATTTTAGGCCAAATGAGTGCACAGTTGTATTTTGTTTTATCAATAATCAAAAGGACTACTGCACATGTAGAAACTCTGCTATTCAAGGTGTATCACACTGTTATTTGGAATTAATTACAGGAGGAAAGTCTGCACCATTTCTTTAAGGACCCTTGCATTGGACATTCAAATGAGATAGCCCTAAAAACTAATGATTCAACAATGGCAGTGTTGGGAGAAAGAGAGCTGAGAAATGAAGGAAGAACTGAAATTCTGCAGAAATCAGAGGACAGCAGAAGCATTGGTGAGGAAGATGCAGAAGGAACAGCATTAGCCCAGGAATTTTTGAGGATGGTGAGCTTTGCATACAAGCCCAAAGTGTTGATAATTTTTCCATGACATTAGTCCAACAGCACTAAGAAAACAGCTCCTAATACAGGCATTTAAAAGGTGGCCAAGGCCCCCAACCACCATTATTCCTTGAGATCCAGTTCTCGGGAGGCTTCAAAAAGTAGGTCTGAGGATAAAGGGATACTGGCCTACCAGAATTTTGACATCCCATCTACTGACTACAGAAATGAGCATAACTTTTCATTCAAGTGCATGCAAGTGATTTTGGGACAGAAGAGGTCAGCTGGGAAATCAGTATTGGATACAACAGGTAATGTATGGAAAATAGCTTTTACATTTTAGGATACTATTAAGGAACATGATGAGTTTGTAAGAAATAAGACAGAGTGGTATAAAAATTGAATAAACTATAGGAATAGAATGCTAGTGCAGATTAAAAGGTTTTTAAAACATGGGTAATCTGTCTAACAATAGCCAAAGCTACAGCTTCAAAGTGGATTAAAATCAGTGGTGGGTTCCTCCCGGTTCGGCCCGGTTCGGCTGAGCCGGTAGCAGTGACGATATGACATCACCAAACCGGTTCTCTTTGTCTGGGAGCTGGGCCCTCCCGCCCGCCCCCGCATTATTCTTACCTTATTTCTTCTTTTTTTAGCCCAACTGATAGGTGCGGCAGAGTGGATTGCTGCACCTCAGCTGGGCAGATTCCTAATGCGCTTACGCAGAGTGCAAGTTTGGCGCGCATGCGAGCGAAGCACGTGCACAAAGAGAACCAGTAGTAAAGCGGGTTGGAATCCACCACTGATTAAAATCTTTATTTTATAAAACAATTGGCAATAAAAATGCTAGGTATCGCCTACCGATATGAGTGTAATGTGATACCTGAGCCAAACCTGTAGAGGAAAAATTAGCAGTTATATACCGTATTTTCCAGAGTATAAGATGCACCTTTTCCCCCCAAAAAAGAGGGTGAAAATCTGGGTGCGTTTTATACTCCAAATATAGCCCCGTCCAGCTTCTCAAACGGAGGTTTCAGAGGCTGAAAAAAGCATCAGAAACAAAGCTTCAGAAAAGAAGCCCCCGAACAGAACTTCAGAGGCTTTTTTTCTGAAGCTCTATTTTGGAGGCTTTCAGAGGCAGAAAAGAAAGTTTTTTCTGAAACAGAGTTTCAGAAGTTTCAGAGGCAGAAAAAAAAAGCAAAAACAAAGCAAGGCATAGAGCTCACAACCAGCTAAAATTCACCTCTGGGAACAGCTGATAGGGGGTATTCTGGGTGGCCGATCCATCTGCCAATCAGACTTTTTCTTATTTTCCTCTCCAAAAACTAAGGTGCGTCTTATACTCTGGTGGGTCTTATAATCCGAAAAAAACCGTATGTTTTCAGGATGGTAAAAAATTCTGCTTTTGTCAGTGTAATCCATCAACTACTACTGAAATCTGGTAGTACTTACTGTGATCTGTCTATAGCTGGACAGCTCAGTTATTGGAAAAGATTGAAATATTAGCAATTATCTGGATTTCTCAAAATTTGCTGAAGCTTGGTCTCTTTCCTACAGTTATTGCTATTCAAAAAAAAAATGAGTCTATTATATTAACTCTAATTCTCTTAAAATTATTTCTGATTATGTTTAGTATATAATATAAATAGATAGATATTATCTTTTTACTTAGTAAAAGCCTTTTATGGTAACAGTGTAAATTGTAATTTCTAGTATGTTTATGAATAATAGCATTCAGTTATCTGGACCTTTGATGGTCTTTAACCTCTCGTTGTAATGTCTATTTTATACTGCAAACATATTATTTAGAAATGACTGGCCCAAAATAACATTTGGCTTTTCTTAATATTCTGACAGTCCAGGAGCTGATACACAATAAAAATAGAACTGCCTGTACTGAACCCTTCACCTTTAATTTCTTTCAAATGGCAGGGAAACAAGATGAATGCCAAAATCTGAAAGATTAATTCAAGATAGCAAAAACTGTAAAATGCAGAAGACTATCTAAAACCACAGGAATATGAAATCAAGCCTACTGATTTTCTTGGGATACTTTCTCTTAAAGCAAAGGGAAGTATTTTTTCAGGAAGTCGTATGACAGCCTTTTTTGCGTTTGTGATTCATCATTCAGCCTCAAAAATCAATAAAAGGAGGACTTAAGAGGAATTTTTTAAAGAAATTGGACGGTATCTTTATCCTTAAATAAATATCATAAGCCCAATCATTTTTCCTTGAACAAAACTGGAATTCTGCCATGTCTTTTTTATATAGCAAAACACATTGTGAAAATGACACAAAATTACAATCTTTATTAAAGCTAGTGAAACATTAAATTCAGCTGCATGACTTAAAAACATAGGTAAATATGGTTTTACTTTTAAATATTTGCTTTGCCGATCTTTGATAATTCAGTTGTTTTTCTGTTTTATTTAAAATATGTTAATGTATTTTCTTTTTCCTGTCAGTGAATCCCCATTATTATTATGCTCATAACAAGCATATCACAGTGTGGTAGGTATAATGTCAAACCAAAACAATATCAGAGTTCTAAAAGAAGTAAAATATTATTCAGCATAAAGTATCAACATTGTTCTAGTTTCATATTTGCTTTCTTTTCCTTTTTATAAACACTCTTACCAGACATGGATTGATCCACAGGCTCGTGCTGCATAATAAAGGAGAGCTGTATATGGCATTGGTCGCATTTGTTGATGATCTTTGGTGAGATCCATCCTCCTTGATTTCTCAGTGGCTTTTGATACCATTGACTATGATTTCCTTTGGGATTGGCTATGGCAATGGCTGCGTGGCACAGTTTTGTACTGTTTCAGCTTCTTTCTCCAAGGCCCTTCTCAATAGGGAATGAGAGGTCCAACCCTCGGCTGCTATCTTGTAGCATTCCCCAGTTCTCTCTCCCCTCCTTTTTAACATCTACATGAAGCCACTGACTGAGATCATAACGGTTGAGGTAGCTGTAGTATGTTGATTATACCCAACTCTATACTCCCAACTATGACCCAAGTTGCTGACCTCTTGTGGTGTCTGGAGGCTACGGGGGCCTGAATGGAGGACAACAGGCTTCGGCTGAACTTTGGCAAGACCAAATGGCTTTGGGTGCATGGGGCTTCAAGATCCAGGAATTTGTCATCTTGGATGGGGCAGCACTTACCCCAGACAGATTTTGTCTGCAACATGGGGGTTTTCCTGGACTCATGACTCCTGCTCAAAGAGCAGGTAGCAATCATGGTTAGGAAAGCATAACCCAAAGTTGCACAAATTTGGGTTATGTGCCAGTTGCAGCCTTTCCTGGATCAGGTATTTCTGTGCTCAGTCATTCAGGCCCTAATCATCTCATGGTTGGACTATTGTACTGGTTTCTACATGAGATACCCTTGAAGAGCATTTGGAAGTTTACAGGCGGCGCAGAGTGTAGCGGCACAGGCAATTCTTGGGGCCTGAAGAATGTCCCATATAACATCACTGGTCCATGAGCTGCATTGTCTACTAGTCTGTTTACGGGTGCAATTCAATGTGTTGCAGGGGTGGGCTTCAGATCCTTTAGCAACATGTTTGCTGCCTCGTTGCTGGGTGGGCGTGGCCATGGTGGGTGTGGCCTAGTAGGCTGCCTGTACCATGGCAGGGGAGGGGGCATTTTTCACCCTCCCAGGCTCTGAAGGATTTCCTTGAGCCTCCAGGAGGACAAAAACTGCTTCTCCCAGGGTCCTCCCAGCAGGCCCGTTTCCAGACTTCCGGAAGCTCCTGTAGGTCCATTTTTTGCCCTCCCAGACCCTCTGCGCAGCCCCTGCACTTATGATGAACGGGCCAAGTGGAGACTCCTGGGAGGGGTGGGGTGGGCATGGCCAGCCAGGGGTGGCATTTGGGGGTTCACTGAACCCCAGTTATCCTTGGCTAGAGGATTGCCTGAACCCTGCCAAACCCCCAGGAGCCCACCCTTGAGGTGCTGGTATTCACCGTTAAAGCCTTTCAAGGCATGGTTCCAGGTTATTTGAGGGATCATCTCATACTGCTGGGATTAGTTCATCCCGCCCATGCCAGCAGGGGAGGTATGCGGCGGGCCCTGTCAGCCTTATTATTCCAGCCAGCGGAATCCAGGAGAAGAGCCTTCTCTGCCATTGCCCCTGCCTTTAGGAACATTTTGCCCTCTGTGAGGTCAGCCCCAACCCTCCTAACCTTTCATAAAAGCCTAAAGACCTGGCTCTGCCAGTTATCTTGGGGCCTCAATGGGACAGTATCACAGTGGAGGTGGTTGATTAATTAACAACAGATCCCACCCCCACCCTCCCCATCTGTAATTGGATCTTAGCGTTTGCTGGTGTTCTTAATATATGTATATATTTATCTTTTATGATTGTAAGTCACCCAGACTTATCCAGTAGTAAGATGGGCAGTCAATACATTTTATAAATAATGTATCTTTTATGATTTGAAAACTCTTAAATTAATGTTTGAATTAAATGGTCGTAAGAAAAAATCTGTAGCCATAAGCCTTTCACTGCCCTTGTTGAAACCATATTAATTATGAAACAGAAATAGATTACTCTGTCATTCAGTCCCACAGATATTGTCTCTATTCTTGAGATCAGTTGGTTAGAACATCGTGCCTAATGAGTGCATATGATTATTTTGCTTGCTCACAAACTTGGAAAATTGTTTAGTGAAGTCCTTGAGAGTTCAATCTAGCCTATAAAACCACAACTGACTGTGAAGTAATTCTCTCTTGCAGTTTAGTTTCAATATGGGAGGCTTCCTCCCATTTTTTCTCTAGTTTTGTCTTTTATGACAGAAAAAACTTGACTCGAAAGAGTTTTGAAATGGCAGCTGTTTACATTCTGAATTGATCAGTTCTCTTGTTGGCCACTAACTAAAGAATGGTTCTTTTTCTTCTTGGTATATCAAAATATTGAGAACATTGGTTGCTGAAATAAGACGCATTTGAAATGTTGGATTCAAACTGCCAATATAGGGCCTCCTCTGCTTACTAGACAGAAAATAAAGTTTTATCATCTACAGCATGTAGAGCAGGGCTGTTAAATTCCCGGCCTATGGGCTGGTTGCGATACGTGCTGGCCACGCATTTTAGCAAACATGCCATGACAACGTGAGTTTGACACCCCTGATGTAGAGAGTTCGGGGGGGGGGCGGGGGGGGGGCAGCGGCGGTGGATACAAAATGGTAGAATACACATGTTACCTTCCTTTGTAATAAACAAAAGCTCTCTTATTTCAGTGCTTCTATTCTTCTGGGTAAATATTCTTGCTAATGAATTAATTAATAAGTCACCCAACTCCTAGATATTTCTGGGGAGCTTACAACTAAACAAAAAAAAGGAACATATGAAAAACTGTGAAATCCCATTGATTGGACGTGATCTTTCTCCAAACACACACTCAATAATAGGACTTCACACAGAGAAGTCATTTTGATTGGCCAGTCATTTGTCGCTTATATGGCATGTAATATGTAGGATGGCTTCTCTTAAACAAAAATGTTTAAAAGAAGCTGTCTTATAATTTCCATTTCTTTTAATTCCCTCTTTAAATTTTGTTTGTAGTGAGCATGACTTGGTAAATCAGCAAAATCAATATTTCTGTAATAAAATCTTTCTTATTAATCTTGAATGACTATAAATCTAGTTACATTCACATTCACTTTCTGAGCGTGGAGAGGAAGGAATCTGTTATGGGGCAGAACAAACTAACTATTGGTGCTTATGTAGACTAAATGAAACTCATGCATTATTAAATCTTAATGACATCCTTGACAAATGACATCCTTCAGCACAATTTGGCCTGCATTCAGAGGACCAAAGTAGCTGAGACTTCCATTAATTTGTTCACCTTGTATTGTATTTCCATTCTGTGGTAATGCCTTGCTCTAAGATACAACAGCTTTCAAAAACTGAGTTCAGTTCAGTATTTTGCTTCTGGACAAAACCATCTTTTTGTGAGATATTTAGAGAGCTTGTTTCTACAATATGGTGAATGGTGTGTAGTCAGGGGTGAAATGCTACTGGTTCGGGCCGGTTTACCCAAACCGGAACAAGTGCTACCAGTTCGCCTGAACTGGTAGTAAAAGAAATACTTTAAAAAATAAAAAAAAAGTTCCCACGATCAGCTGTATGACAATCAGCTGTGCCGCTTATTGTATATTGAATTTATATTCGCTAGGAAATCCTGCTTCCTAGCGGATATAAATTGTGCGGCACAGCTGGTCCCCCCTTTCTACTTACCTTTGCAGACTCAGAAAAGGCTTCTTTGAGCCTGCGCCCATGTAGCAAATGAGTAGCAGACTTCAGAACATTTCATCCCTGTGTGTAGTGGACTGTTTTGATAAGGATTAAATTCTGGCTAGTTGTTCAATGATATTAGCAAACACACACACATGTATGTATGTATTTATATATGTGTGTGTATGTGTATATATGTGTGTGTGTATATATATATATATATATTCTTCTCTTTTCATAGGCCTTTATGTGTATTTTTCTCTCAGCCAGGTTTTTTCCTACGTAAATCAAGATCTTTATACAGCCATAGCTCAGTGAAATCCCATTCACTAGTTTCTAGGCTTCTTCAGATATCAAACCAGTATTTTGCTGTCTATTGGGAGACTAAAGGGAGAATATATATATATATATATATATATATATATATATATATATATATATATATATATATATATATATTTGCTAACATCATTGAAAGGAAATATATATATACTGAGGAATATGGTATATAGAAGAGCCTTGGTAGTACAGTGGTCTAAAGCACCCTGTTATTAAGACGAGCTGCCTGCAATTACTGCAGGTTCGAATCTCGCCAGGCTCAAGGTTGATTGAGCCTTCCATCCTTTCTAAGGTAGGTAAATTGAGGACCCAGTTGTGGGGGCAATAAGCTGACTTTGTATAAATATACAGAAGGATGAAGGCTATTGCTTAGCACATTGTAAGCCGCCCTGAGCCTTCGGAGAAGGACGGCATATAAATCAAATTTATATATATATATATGTATATATATATGTATGTATGTATGTGTATATATGTGTGTGTATATATATATACCGTATTTTCCGGCGTATAAGACGACTTTTTAACACATGAAAATCATCTCAAAAGTCGGGGGTCGTCTTATACGCAGGGTGTCGTTCTCCTGTAACCAGGCAGACCAGCCCAAAAGACTCTAACGAGCCTTAAATGGCTCTGGCGATCGAAGCTCTGACGATCCCAGCTTTGCCTGCTAATCAGGCAACTCAGCTGGGATGCCAGAGCCATGTTAAAGGAAAAAACTTTTTTCCTTTTACGTGACTCTGCAAGCTCTGACGATCCCAGCTGCGATGCCTGCTAATCAGGCAACTCAGCTGGGATCGCCAGAGCCCAGAGTCCTGTAAAAACAAAAAAGTTTTCCCCCTCCAGCTTGCTTACCTTAGCTGGTAATCGCAACGCTTGCCTTGCTTCGCTTGCCTGAATCCATTCCATCAGCAACCCACTCTCTGCCTGCAATCATGCAGGCAGGAGTTGTGGACTTCAACTCCCAGAATTCCTCAGCCAGTAAAAACAAAGCTGGCTGAGGAATTCTGGGAGTTGAAGTCTACAAGTCTTAAAGTTGCCAAGGTTGGAGACCCCTGTTCTATTGGGTAAGTTTTTTTCCCCTTTGGGAGCTTTAAAAAATAGTTAATTGGGGTTTTTTTAGTTGTTCTTTTTTAGACCTAGCCATTTAAAGTTTAGGAAGTTTTAAATTTAGTTTTCATATAAAAATAAAAATAAAACAATATTTGTGCAGCTTTCTGAGATGTGGTGTGTTTCTGTAGTGTTTTACTCTAACTACACAAACACACAAAATCTCACAAAGCTGTATGTGGAATTTTGTGTGTGTAAAGTGTGAAGGTTGATTTTTTTGGGCTTTTTGTGGCTGCGTGAGGTTCCTGCTTGTTGCAGGGGCCATTTTGGGTCTAGCACAGCTGCTTTTACATTGTGGATGAGCCAGTTGTGTTGTGTTGTGTTGTGTGTGTGTAAAGTGTGAAAGTTGTTTTTTGCGCTTTTTGTGGCTGTGTGAGGTTCCTGCTTGTTGCAGGGGCCATTTTGGCTCTAGTACAGCTGCTTTTACATTGTGGGTGAGTCAGTTGTGTTGTGTTGTGTGTGTGTGTGTGTAAAGTGTGAAAGTTGTTTTTTTGGGCTTTTTGTGGCTGCGTGAGGTTCCTCCTTGTTGCAGGGGCCATTTTGGGTCTAGCACAGCTGCTTTTACATTGTGGATGAGCCAGTTGTGTTGTGTTGTGTTGTGTGTGTGTAAAGTGTGAAAGTTGTTTTTTGCGCTTTTTGTGGCTGTGTGAGGTTCCTGCTTGTTGCAGGGGCCATTTTGGGTCTAGTACAGCTGCTTTTACATTGTGGGTGAGTCAGTTGTGTTGTGTTGTGTGTGTGTGTAAAGTGTGAATGTTGTTTTTTGGGGCTTTTTGTGGCTGCGTGAGGTTCCTGCTAGTTGCAGGGGCCATTTTGGGTCTAGCACAGCTGCTTTTACATTGTGTTGAGGCAGTTGATGTTTTTTAATTTTTATTTGGTGTGTGTTGGAAGAGGGGTAGTCTTATATGGCGAGTATAGCCCAAACCCTATATTTTAACAGGAAAATTTGGGGGTCGTCTTATATGCCCGGTCGTCTTATACGCCGGAAAATACGGTATATATATATATATATATATATATATATATATATATATATATATATATATATATATATATATTCCTCTCTTCTTAAGAAAAAAAGTTGTTTTTGCAGATAACAGATTATCTCTTATAACTCATTATTTTTTTTTCCAGTCTTACTAACAGTCTTAACACAGGCTTTGCACTGAATCATACTTTAAAGTGATGAAGATGAGGTCATCTTCTATGTCATTAAATTACTTTGGCTCATATGCATTTTGTTTTTAAATTTTCAGCTTTGATTCCACTTTCAATATTTTTTCTTTCGTATGAAAACAGGACAGAACATTTTGCAAAGTATGTCTCAAAGAAGGGAGTTTGCAATGAATTGATTCATTTTAAACATCAAGCACGTCTTATAATTGCAAGGGATTTCCATATTTATAGTTACACAGTTGCACAGTGGAGTAGTGGTTAGAGTGCAGTACTACAGGCAGTGGTGGGATTCTGGGGGTTCTAGGGGATTCAGCCGAACCCTTTGTTAAATTGCTGGCTCGCCCCGCCCCTTGCCCCGCCCCTCCGCACTACTATTTATTCCAATAAATGGGGTGAGCGAGCCAGCAATTTAACAAACAGTTCGGTGTTTTTTTGTAATTTATTGGCCTCACAGCACACCGAACCATTTGTTAAATTGCTGGCTCGCTTGCCCGCCCCTTGCCCCACCCCGCCTCCCATCCGCGCAGCGCCAGCCTACCCTAGCCAGGGGCAGGCAATTGTGGCTCTTTTACAACCTGTGGACTTCAACTTCCAGAATTCCTGAGACAGCTTGGCTGTCTCAGGAATTCTGGGAGTTGAAGGCCACAGGTTGTAAAAGAGCCACAATTGCCCACCCCTTCCCTAGCCTGTGTTCCGCTGCCTGGGATCCACGTGGGCTGCCACGTGGTTCCCCACCGGCTCCGGACGCAAGAGAGCAGGATGGAGAAAGCAGCTTCCACGCCTTCACTCACCCTCACTCTCTGCTCTGTTGGATCGCCGGTCGTTCGCTTACCCCGCCCACTCCCAATCTATTGCTGCCTCCGGAGTTCCAGCTGATGGCTAGAGGAAAAAAAACTTCAAATTCTTGCCACGGGGCTTCAAAGGGCCGTCCTATAGCCAGTGGTGCAGCCGAACCGTTTGTTAAATTGCTGGCTTGCCCCGCCCCTCCGCAACACTATTTATTGCCAATAAATAGTGGTGGGCGAGGGGCGGGGCAAGCCAGCAATTTAACAAATGGTTCGGTGTTTTTTTGAAATTTTATTGGCCCACGGAGCTTCAGCATAGGCTAATTAGCTCCTTGATTCCATCGGCCTCCCGGCTCTCAGCTGATTTGTCTCAGCTGTTTTGCTCAGGGCTCTGCTGCTTCCTTGCAAAGAGTCCTGGAGCAATTTTTTTTCCGCCTAGTTATGCTGAGAAACGAAACTGAAACTGCTTTGCTGTTGCTGCAAGGTTGGAAAAGTAGGCAGGCAGAATTCTTTTCTTTTTCCTCACCAAAAAAGGTAGGTGCAACAATGGGAAATTTAGGGAAAAAGAGAAGATTTTAAAACACAAAAGAAAAAAAGCTCTATTTAACTAGGGAATTGTAATAATTGAGATACTATTAATTGTATATTGTGTTGAAAGCAGAAATGGTTAAGTTGTGGTTTGGAGGAATATATGGGGGAAATTATTTGGTTTATTATTATTGGTAAATATAATTAATTGATTTGTAAGAAATTGGATTGCATGGAAATAATTAGAATATACATGTTCATATTGATTAATATACAAAAAAGGTAGTTATATAACTAATTGATTTATATTAAAATGTTGAATTTATATTAAACAACTGTAATATTACATAATTAATCAATGTGAGGATGGATATAAAAATAGATGACAATGGGAAGGGGTATAATATAGAATAGAAGGGAAAAATTGAATTTGATTAAGATTAGAGATGAGGATGAAGGGTAATATTGGTTTTTTACAAAAATAGATGAGGAATAAATATGGCAAAAAGGAAATATAGAAATTGTAAATTTAATTGAAATGACTAAACACTGTTTAAATTTGTGAACCGGCCAAATACTCTGTTCAAAGAAAATACATTGTATGTTTGTATGTGTGTTTCTAATTATTGTTATTTATTCATATTTGTTCTTTTTTATTCTTTAAAGTTTAACAATTCATTCTTTATCTTAATATCTTTATATTTGTTTGGGGTTGGCTTTCTTCCCTTTCATCTTTTTTATTGTACAGCAATCTTTCTCCTCAAACCTACCACCTCTCTCTTTTCTTTCCTTCTTACTTTCTCTTCCTCTCCCTCTTCTTCTCCTCACTACTTCCTCTTCCTTTCTCCTTCTCCACCTCTCTTCCTCCCTCTCTTACCTTCCCTCCTACTCTAATTTCCCTTCCCTTCCTTCATCCTTCTCTATTGCTGTATCCTTTTATGCATATGGACTACTCAGAGGGCTGAAAAAGTTATTTCTGACTGGTCCTCGCACTTTTGACCAGTCCTCGAACTTACGACTGTCCTCACATTTTACGTTTTTGCCCTATCTTGTCACCATGGTGAAGAGAAGCAGTTGTGAAATGAGTGACATGGTTGTTAAGAAAGCTGCACGGGCATAAATGTGAGGATTGTCATAAGTGTGAGGACCGGTCAAAAGTGCGAGGCCCAGTCAGAAATGACTTTTTTCAGCCTTCTGAGTAGTCCCTATGCACATAGCCATGCCCTCCCAGTCACATGACCAGCTAGCCATGCCTACACAGTCACATGACCAGCTAGCCATGCCTACACAGTCACGTGACCAGCTAGCCACGCCCACCCAGTCACATGATTGCCAAGCCACACCCCCAACTAAGCCACGCCCACAGAATATGTTGTTAAAAAAATTGAATCCCACCACTAACTGCAGGCTACTACTGCTGACTGCTGGCTGCTGGCTGCGGGCTGCCTGTAATTTGGCAGTTCAAATCTCACTAGGCTCACCACCATATTTTCTTTAATACACTGGGATCCTTGGTGATCTCTGAGCTTGATGGTTTTCTTGCAGACATTTTATTATTCAACTAAGTAATATCATCAGTATTAGCTTTAGAAACAGTTCTCTTTTTAAAAGGCAGACAGGATCAGAAGATATCAGTTATTTTTATTGTGATTACTGAAAAATTACAGGGGTTTTTTTGCACACTGATATAGTAATACAAGCATTTACATAGAACTAAGTGTAAGTTAATTGAATAACTCCACAGCAAAAATTTAAGGAGATTTAAAATCCAAGCTCTTTAAATTTAACATATTATTCTGGCTTTCAACAATTGAGGAACTGTAGGTGAGCTGAAGTACAACCCATATCATCCTTAGCCTGCAAGGAAAGCTGTTTTTTGGATATCCATGATGGTATGGTATGATATGCATATGTGTCAAAATCTTCAAAACAGCAGACAGAGGGTTTTTATTGTAGACCTTCAGACCTTCAGATGTTGATACTCTCCAAGGATGCCACCGAATCTGCTTCATCTGTTTTCTTACATTAATTCTTATAAAATTAAATACAAATATAAATTCACCCATGAAGATAACTCTTGTGGTATGCAAGCTGCACAGTCACATGGTAAAGCAATCTAGGCCTACTTTGTAGAACATCAGATTGTCAGTGAGTGAAATGGACACCTCTGTTTGCAATTTCATCCACAAATATTCCTTTTCCCAGTTTGCATCATTAATCATTTAATCAACAGAACGACATGTTCTGTCCAGTATCATGCAAAAAAAAATATGAATGTCTTTTTAAAGATGACAGCTGCTATTATACTTTTGGAAACGTGTTTATTGGCAACAAATGACTCATTTTGCTTGAAAACACCTCAGGTTTGTTCTTTCATTTGATTAACAGATGTTAATCAATAAATTAAACCTGTTAACAAAGCGCACTTTGATTGTCAGGGAATGTCACAGTGGAAGAATCCAGAGTTGTGTGTAAGAGGCTGTTTTTGCTTGCTACTTTGTGTGAATAGTTTAGCCACCCCTACTAGTAGAACAGAGCTAATCAGCAGTATGTACAGCTGCCCTGTTGTTTTTGTGATGAACAAACAGAAATTCTTCATAATTCTGGATTTAGACTGAACATGGACATATTGCAGTCCTACCTTTTTCCTGTCATTACATAGAGTGATTTGTGGTTGCTATGTTTTCTGTTACTAATATAAAGTCCAGCTTCCCAGACTTCTCTGAATGATTACTGAGCCAGGTCTAATCGCATGCAGCCTTTCCCAATCTGACACCTTTCCACATGTTTTGACTTCAGTTTTCATAATTCCCAGACCATATGACTTTCTGGAACTGCTATCCTTCTATATGGATAATATGCCAGGTTTTGGAAGGCTGTCCTAGTGGAATGAAGATAGAGCTAAGCTAACCTCAGTCATTCTTCAGTAATTTGGACAATAATGAACTCACAGGAATCTTGTGTGGCTGGAATCCAGCAGCCATATGATGCTTCATTATGGTTTAAGATAAGATTTCAAGAAAACCCCTGATACAAGTTTGGTAAAGTTTTATTATTCCTTTATTTTTGAAATAGCCTCAAGGACTAAAGCTCTTTCCTTCTTATAAACTTGTAAATATTTGAAAGGACCAGAGAAATTATTTATGTTCTAAGAAAGTCAGAAGTATACAGTAGTTACAGTTGTGCAAAATATATTTTGTTACTACATAAGTAAACATTGGGGCAGGCCAGAGGTGAAATGCTCCTGGTTCGGACTCGATCGGGTGATCCGGTAGTGATCATGGCAGGTGGTTTGGCGATCCGGTAGCGTTGGTGGGGTGAAGCTCCACCCACCTGCCTGGGTGTCATTACTTCCTGGTTTTAACTTCCAAACCGGTAAGGAAGGTAAATAGATTTCACTCCGGGGCAGGTTCATTCACACTTGTTTAATTCTAACAGACACGAATCATCTTATTTGCTTCAGAGTCCGCAAAGTTTTCCATAGAATGTCTGATTACAGATTTTTTTAAACAAAACTAGTCTGAATTTATGACAGGAAATCAAACAAGCCAACATCCAAAAATGTCAGCCTGCATTTCATCTAATTACAATGATGTGGTTTTTCTAAAAAAAAAATCATTTTAGTAGCCTTTGCCAGTAGTTCTCACTATAGTTATGTTTTCCCCCCAGTTCACAACTTTAAACAAATTATCTGTGTTCGGCTCTCTGGATTTCTCTGAAAGGTTTTCAATACACTGCTAAGTGATGCTGTGTGAAATTAATAAAATATGTCTAGATCTTTGTCTTTGCGAGCCAATATGTAACTGAAACCATTTGCCTTTGCAGTAATAATGTACAGATGCATAATAGTTTTGGGAAATGCTTCCTTGTGATAACTTTGGCTCTTGTCCTATGAGCTACTGAGTATCATAAAAATACTACTCAGCCTGGCTATGCTCTCTCTGAATATACAGCATGTTATCATGAAGAGCATTAGTGTGGCCATTTGAGCTGAATTTAAGGGCACCCTTTATCATATTGTGGCAACGTGCCAAGAAAATTATTGAGTGCACACTGGATATGGTCAAAGCAACTAGATAGGTGAGATGTGAGTTTTTGTTTAGATGTATCCAGATGATCAAGAGTCTGGGGAGGAAAAGGGGAAAATAGCCCATAGAAAAATGTCTGAGGTTAGGTGTGTATAAAAGAGCAAGCTCCCACTTCAGAATTTTCTATTTATTTAGTTGCCAGCTGAGGTGTGGACACTTTGGTGATGTGAGAATTAGGTGGATTCCACTCTGATCTAGTCGTGTAGATGATAATCTCTAATGGGGCTGTAATGTTTCTTTTCCTTGTAATTCCCATCTATTGTTTTTGGATATTCAACAATTGACTCAAGTGGGGGTATAAAAGCATGTGAATTTTATTAAAAACCCCTTCCCCCAGTTCAAATACTGCCAGGAATGCAGCTGTGTAGGATATGGGTGTAGCAGATAATTGTGGAGGGAACCAATAAGAGAACTATGGCAAAGAGATAGAAGTTTGACACAGCCTCCTTATTTAAACCTGCTTTTACTGGTGGTTTTTTTTTTTAGCTTTTAGCTCTCATTATCCCACTTTCCGATGAAGATTGATCAAAAATAATTTGATAAAGTTCCTATTTTCTCAGGAGATGGTTGACAAGTTTGTAGAGTGGAGTTTCCTATATACTTACCACATTTGCAAATAAATAATAATGTATACAAGTAGTCCTTCACTTACAACAGTTCGTTTAGTGACTGTGACTTATGACCATTTTTCACACTTACAACTGTTGCAGCATCCCCATTGTCTTGCGATCAAAATTCAGATACTTGGCAACTGACTCATAGTTATGACAGTTGCAGAGTTCCAGGGTCATATGATCACCATTTGTGACCTTCTGACAAGCAAAATCAACGGAGAAGCCTGATTCACTTAACAACAGGGTTACTAACTTAACTACTGCAGTGATTCATTTACCAACTGCAGCAAGAAAGATTGTAAAATAGGGCAAAATTCACTTAACAACTGTCTCACTTAGCAACAATATTTTCTGGTTCAATTGTGGTCATAAATTGAGGATTACCTGTACTCAAAGCTCAAGTAACAGTTAAGTTTAATCTAAATGCAGTAAGAGTAAGATATTGCAACAAAAATAATAAAGTAATAAACAAATAATATATAGCTTTGGATCGATTAAATCACTTTCTGAAGCTCATGCAGAAGCTGTGTAAATAATTTATTCTTATTTAAAAGGTACAAAGGCCGCAGAGATAATTACTTACTGATAATTACTTGGAATTAAGCTTGAATTTGCTCAACAAGAATTAATGTTGCATAAACATGCATAATTGTTGGATTGTAATGTAAGCGTTCCAAACTTCTTGAATAGTGTGGTTTGGGTGCTTCTGCAGCTTTTAAAAAAAATATAAATGTAAAGCATTGTGAAGGAAGGTCATTGTATTTGTTTTTTAATCTCTTGGGTGCATTTTGAAACATGCAGCATATAAATATGTTAAATAAATGACCATTTCAGTGACCATATATCTGCACAACAATGACTTTTTAAAAAGAAATTACCCCAAAATTTGTAGAAGCCGGAAACCTAGGCAAATAGAATAGAATAGAATAACAGAGTTGGAAGGGACCTTGGAGGTCTTCTAGTCCAACCCCCTGCCCAGGCAGGAAACCCTGCACCACTTCAGACAAATGGTTATCCAACATCTTCTTAAAAATTTCCAGTGTTGGAGCATCCACAACTTCTGCAGGCAAGTTGTTCCACTTATTAATTGTTCTGATCTAAGAACTGACAACTCCTGCAATCAGGGAAAAGGCTAGGACAAAATTGCTCTCTATAGAAGGCAGTTAAGTTGTAGAATTTTAATCTAGAACACTGAAAATACACTGCATCCATAAGAACAGTGCAGTGTGTTTGTCTACGTCAGATAGTGAGCTGAATAACAGAGGACATGAAGACTGCCTTTGTGAAGACCTGATAACTCCTTACAATATACAGATGTTTCCACCCCATGTCCAACTCCCAGAGAGGAGTTGTACACCAACTGGAAAGTGGGTAGGTGAGATCTGATGTGTGTCAAAGTCATTCTCTTGGATGAAACCCAAAGCATTCAAGAGTTCATCAGTAAGATGGCATGCAAAAACCAATTGCTGAGCAAATGCCTGAAGTAGCAACAGGCATGGGAGGAAAGCCAAGCAGAAGAAGTGCCATGGCAAGACGAGACTCTGCATGGGATTTACAATCAAGAGATAGATGAGGTGGAAAAATCTGTCCAGTGGCTGGAAAGGGCTGAACTATAAGACAGCACCAAGGCACCGATCATAGGAGCACAAGAAAAGGCACTAAGCATTAGATCCACAGAAGAAGGGATCTACCACACTAGATAGGATCCAAGGTGCAGACTATGCAGAGAGCCTCAGAGATAGCCCAATATACAGTGGCAAGAGATAATATTCAGGGAGGAACAGCCTACACCGAGTGGCACAGCCAAGCTGGTATGCTATACAGGAACATTTGCACACAATACCAATTATTTGGTTTTGCTGTGAGCTAGACCCACTCAAGTCCAGATGGGGGATTCCACAGAATGTCATGGAGAATAACAGGACTAAGATCCTATGAACCGCTAGATGCAGGCAGGCAGACAGGTAGGTAATAATAGTGGTGATAAATGTAGCAGTGCCAATAACAGTGCCATTAGAAAAAAGGTTGAGAAGGTGGAAAGGTACCATGGTACCATGGCTATGTTAGGAACAGTTAAGATCCTGTGCAGAATCCTCAAACTTCCAGGCCTCTGGTAGAGGACATAAGATTGAAGAACACAAACCACCCGAAAGGATGAGATGGGAATTTTAATGCCAAAATCTGGCTAAATAAAGCAATAAATTAAAAGCAAACTTAAAATGTTATTACTTTCTATTCAGAAATGTATCTTCTATAATTTATTATGTTTTCTGGATTTCATGGATTTCAATGTTAAATTGGTTTAGATTTAAAATAATTTACATCCAAAAATCTCACCTTGGTTGCAGATGTAGGTTTCATCCATATATTTGCATTTTGTGAACAGCAATTAAATACTCAGTGTATAAGAAAGAGTGACATTAAGCTTTTTAAAAGCAATTTTAGCCTTCAGTTCTGCAAAATGAAGATCAACATTTTCTTTGTTTAGTATACTCACTGATTTAAGAATTCTGTGCTTACTTTTATACCTATTGTTATAAGCTCATCAGTCAATAATGAAATGTTTATGATCTAGCTTCATAAAGCATGTCATCCAATCGTCCTCCTCCAAATTAAACACATCATTTTACTTTTTCAAAAAGAAATGAAATCTTGGTGTTGCTTATATTTCCTATGCCAATGCTTGCTTTCTGGGTAGCTACCAAAATATAAAAAAGATGTTGAAACTCTGGAAAGACTACAGAAAAGAGCAACAAGGCTGATTAGGGGGCTAGAGGTTAAAACATATGAAGAATGGATACAGGAATTGGGTATGTCTAGTCTAGTCAAAAGAAGGACCAAGGGTGACATGATAACAATGTTCCAATATTTGAGGGGCTGCCACAAAGAAGAGGGGGTCAACCTATTTCCACTAGAAGACAAGACAAGAAATAATGGATGGAAACTAGCCAAGGAGAGAAGCAACCTAGAATTAAGGAGAAATTTCCTAACAGAGAGAACAATCAACCAGTGGAACAGCTTCCCTTCAGAAGTTATGGGCGCTCCATCACTTGAAGCTTTCAAAAAGAGACTGGACAGCCACTTGTCTGAAATGATGTAGGACCATGATGGCGAACCTATGCCATGCATGCCAGAGGTGGCACGTTGAGCCCTCTCTGTGGACACGCGTGCCGTCGCCAGCTGCTCTTCTGGTTTTCGGTGCACACATGCGTGCTGGCCAACTAGTCTTCACAAGTGCTGGAGTGCTGAAAAATGACCCAAAATATGCCCTCAAAACATGCCATTTTTCAGACTCTTTTTGGGGCCCTTTTTCAGGCCTTTTTTGGGCCGGTTTTCAGCCGTTTTCAGGCCATTTTTCAGGCCGAAAAACACCCTGAAAATGGGCTGAAAGACAGCCAAAAAACAGGCATGCGTGCGCCAGCCAGCTGGTCTTTGGGTTTTTGGCACTCCGGCGCATGCACATGAACGCACATGCACATGTATTCTGGTTTGGGCACTCGGTCCTCCAAGCTCTCATCCATCTCTGTTTTTCTGTTCTGTTACATGCAATACAAACATACAAACTATAGAAAGGTACATGCAATGTACTGGCAAATGCTCAGGATTTCATTTAATTTTCCCAGCAAAGCAGAAAAATGCTGTGACAAATGTCATTGGTTTTAAAATCATGCAGTTATATGATTATCGACATTCTGCTATTTGCTGAACATTTCCTTTTCATTTCATTTCTTTTCTTGTTCTCCTTACTGTATTTTTAGTGGATCCATTTTCTCTATTAACACTGCTCTATTAACAATTCTTATTTCACTTTTATACTTTTATCTTTCCTGGGCATTGTACAGCTGCCTTATCTTTTTGTCCACATTTTCCAACAGGAGTCTAACTTTTATCCTTTTCTCTTTAGGAGTCCTTTGTCCTTGCTACCAGATTTCTACAAAGCTCTAGTAACAATTCTCTGCTATCTCTATAGTCTTCATGCTGATGTTTAACTAACTATGTATATACACGTATAAATATATTTGAGATTATTAACATGTTAACCATAGCAACTGACAAATCTACCCAGAGCCACTGAAAGAAATTAATGTTTCTTTCCCCCAGTTTTTAAGTAACACAAATTGTTAATACTGTTAGAAACATATAAATTAAATTTATTTCAGGAAATCTAACTGGGGACTGTTGATATTTATTTATAACCAAATCATGTTATGAAAGTTAAAAATAAATTAGCCTTAGATTGTTTTACCTCTTCAAATAATTTTCCAGACCTTTTCATGTGATCAGCTACTAATCCCAAAAATTATTTAGAATTAAAAAAAAAAATCTAAGGCTAATTTATTTTTAACTTTCATAATATGATTCGGTTATAAATAAATATAAACAGTCCCCCACACACATACACATACACATACCTCTCTCTCTCTTTCTCTCTCTCCACCCCTCCATCCCCCTGTAAAACAATGATGTAATTTTGCATTTAAGATTAAAATAGCTCTCACTGCTTTGGGGCAAATATTTCCCGGAATTTTAGCTTACGTGTTAAAATGTGCTTTATTAAGAGACATTGCCCATATAGAAGTTTTGTACTCTTATTTATAACTGGTTATAGTAAATTCAGTCATATGAGAAATACCAGAGATACATATTTTGTGCATTTTAATATAAACCTTAAAACATAGATGTTTTGAGAAAGCAACAGATTGAAATCCCAGACCTGAACGATTTGAGCGGTTACCATATAAATCATATGTTGCTGAAGCCATAAAATTTCTGAGTGCTGGCCAGAAGGTAGTACCTGGCAACCCACAATATACTCATTTTATGTTTTGTACTGGTATATTGGACAAAGTTATTTTTTGCCACTTATTGGTAGCCTAAATTGCATGAATAATGTGTTAAGTGATGCAATATCAAACCGTTTTATTACTCTATTGCCCCTACCCTTACCCCTGCTTTGCTAAAGCCCTTTATGTTTCCTTCTATCCAGTGGTGAAATCTGAACCGGTTTGCCACTGGTTTGCTGGCCTGCACATGTGCACTGTGTGCCAAATGCACGCTGCATTGCGAATGCACAGTGTGTGACAAATCCGTGCTGCATGCGCATGCACACTGCACACCAAATGCCCACTGCATGCAAGCAACATGCACAGTATGCACCAAAAGGAGGCTTGGGAGAGCAGAGGGGGGGGATCAGCTGTGCCGCGCAATTTAGATTCACTAGAAAGCAGGATTTCCTGCTTTCTAGCGGTTTTAAATCGCGCGGCACAGCTGATAGTCGGAAATACCGGTTCGGAGGAACTGGTAGCTTTTTTTTTTTACTACCAGTTCACCTAAACTGGTAGTTTTTATCACTACCGATTCGTCCGAACCAGTGCGAATCGGTAGCATTTCACCACTGTTTCTATCCTACTTGGAGAGAAAGAGAGGGAGAGAGAATAATAATAATAATAATAATAATAATAATAATAATAATAATAATAATAATAATAATAATAATAATAATAATAATTTTATTTCTATACCGCTCTTCTCCTGAAGGACTCAGGGCGGTGTACAGCCAATTTAAAAACACAAGACACAACAATAATTAAAAATTAAAATAATTAAATAGATTTGGCCGATTTAAAACCCTAAAAAAATTAAAATACCCCAATTTAAAATTATTATATTGACAGCCCTGCCTGGCGGAACAACAGGGTCTTCAGTGCGCAGCGGAACACCCGGATGTCGGAGATCTTACGTATTTCTGGGGGCAGTTCATTCCACAGGGCTGGGGCTCCCACAGAGAAGGCCCTCCCCCTGGGTGTCGCCAGCCGGCATAACTTGGCTGATGGCACCCTGAGGAGACCCTCTCTGTGGGAACGGACTGGTCGGTGGGAGGCTATTTGTGGAAGAAGTCGGTTTCGAAGGAGGGAGGGAGGGAGGGAGAGAGAGAGAGAGAGAGATTAGTCTGATGAAGTGATTAAGTGAAATATTTTTATTACTGTCATAGACTAATACAAAAACCATGTATAATAAAATTTATCCTGTATAATAAAATTTGCAGATAATCCAATAATGACAATCTTACCTATAAGATGTGCCTAAACAAAACATTATAAAAACAATAAAAACTAGATGGTATAAATGCAATTACACAAAAATGAAGTCTCCAACGCTATAGAAAATAGCGATAAAAATATAGACTAGCAAAAAAGCCACTGTTTGCTCAAGTACTGCAAATTTTGCAAATTGCAAAAAGTAATCAGATTGCTACAAGGCAAAAAGAGAAAACATTGAAGCTAATAACACAGCTAGCAGATAACAGTAATACTAATTAGTATGCTCTATTTGCTACCGAAGATAAAGCAAATCTGAATGCTCAGGAAATTAATGAAAAAAGTAAAGATACAATGTCTTGAATATTATTATGCATTGAATAGTACAAAAGAAAATAAGCTAGCATGTCTAGTCTTGTATGGGTCTTTATAATGATACAGTTAGTCCTCAACTTACAACCCACAATTGAGGCCAAAATGTTGCTAAGTGAGACAGTTGTTAAGTGAGTTTTGCCCCATTTTACAACCTTTCCTCTTACCAGGTGTGGGTTCTACTCACCTTTACTACTGGTTCGCAATAGGATCAAGCGTGTGTGCGAAGCGAGAGGGTGCACCTTGCTTCTGCGCATGCGCAGATCGCTTCTGATAATGTCAGTGTCAGTGGGTGGAGCCTCCCACCAATTTTACTACCGGTTCTATAGAACCGGTCCGAACCAGGGGCAACCCACCACTGCCTCTTACATTTGTTAAGTGAATCACTGCAGTTGTTGAGTTAATAACATGATGGTTAAGTGAATCTGGCTTCCCCATTGACTTTGCATGTCAGAAGTTCGCAAAAGAGGATCACATGACCCCGGGTTATTGCAACCATCATAAATATGAGTCAGTGGCCAATCGCCTGAATTTTGATCATGTATCTGTAGGGATGCTGCACTGGTTGTAAGTGTGAAAAATGGTCATAAGTCATGTTTTTCAGTGCTGTTGTATCTTTGAACATTCACTAAATGAACTGTAAATTGAGATCTACCTGTATTTACTTTCTAATGCAGCTCTTGGTACTGCTTTAAAATGGACTAGCATCAACCTTCTGTATTTTGAGGTTTCTAGCTAGCTAACGTAGTAGTATTAAAGCTAATAACTGATTACCTACAAATATTCCTCTGGACAATCTTGAATGAGCTTGAAATGGTTAATATACAGTATTCGAGATGAATCAGGAAGACTAAGGGTCAAACCCACCCTTATTCCTTAGAAGCTTTTGGGTTGATTTTCTCTTTCTCCCTCTCAAAGGACATTTTCCTCATAGTTATTGCTACTTTGGGGAAGTAATGAAGGAGGGTGTGGTATTCTTACTAACTTGAGCTCCTGGCAAAAAAGAAAAATATAAATCTATTGTAGGAAGCCCACCTCCCCAGATTAAAATATTATTTATACTTAATATTAAAAACAGGCAGAATATTATATTTCCACAAAGGAGAAATGGAGAAAAATCTTAACAAAGGCGGAAAGCAGCCCCAGTCTTCCTGCAATAGGAAAACAACTTCAAGCTAAGAAAAATGAAGAGGCTGGCATTTAAGAATGCAAATTTTGTATCCATTCAGGAAGACTAGGCCAATCTATACATAAACAAAACACCCTCAGTCACAGCTCCAGCTGATGGGATTAAAAATTTACATTCCCTCAGCCTAATTCCAGGGACAGGACATGATCTTTAGGACATAATAAGATTAACCCACCACCATTGGAATAGTAAAAGACACAAGGCTCACTACATTGCATAACGCCCTGGAGCATCTCAAGCACCAAACCTCAGAACCCTATAAAAATCCATCCACTCATTCAGCCATTTTCTCAGCCACCCCAGAAACATGCTGCTGTCACTGAAGTTTCTGGAAACCAAATAGCCTTGGTAGTACAGTGGCCTAAGGCACCCTGTTATTAAGCTGGTTATTAAGACCAGCTGCCTGCAATTACTGCAGGTTCGAATCTCGCCAAGGCTCAAGGTTGACTCAGACTTCCATCCTTTCTAAGGTAGGTAAATTGAGGACCCAGTTGTGGGGGCAATAAGCTGACTTTGTATAAATATACAAAAGAATGAAGGCTATTGCTTAGCACATTGTAAGCCGCCCTGAGTCTCTGGAGAAGGGCGGCATATAAATCAAATAAATAAATAAATAAATAAATAAATAAATAAATAAATAAATAAATAAATAAATAAATAGAGACTTTCTTTCCAACCAGCCAGCCTCCATTTTATTTCCAGTGTCTTTCTCCCGACTTGAAAGCAGACTGGATTTTTCTTCCCACGCTAACAAGTAAAATAAATAGTACTTGCTTGTTTTTTTCTAGCTTAGCCACCTGTAGTCTACGGGTCAGTCTCTCAACTGACATATCTAACAAAGTTGAGGGATTTCTTTTTCTAGATGGTGGGGGAGTTCCAGGTTTTCTAATATGTAAGTTTTAAAAAACCCCAATCTCCTCCAAGTGGCTTAAGGCCTGGTTACTTGAGAGACCATTTGGCTCTCATAATATCTGACCAGCCGATTCAACCTGGTTGATGTGCTCCAGGTTCCATTAATTAAAAAATGTCATCCAGGGGTGGGATCCTACCGGTTTAACAACAGTTCGCTAAGTGCATGCTTCGCTGCACGCGTGTATGCAGTTTGAAGAAAACTCATCTTCCTCATTGTTGCCGGCAGGGAAAACAGCTGAGGTGCAGCAATCCACTCTGCCATGCCGATCAGCTGGGTTTCGGAAATGGAAATATTGGTGAGAATAACGCAGGGACGAGCAGGTGGGCCCACTTCAAAATAAGAGCAAACCGGTTTGCTCACAGCTGAAAGTTGGAACCGGTAGAATCCCACCACTGATGCCATCTATTGGAATCCTGAAAGGGTACCTTCTCTGAAGCAACACCTGCCATCTGAAAAGAGATTCCTCCTGTGTTCTGATTGGCTCCCACCCTGTTAGTGTTCCAAAGGGGATGGAAGACCTGGCCCTTCCCCCTGGCCTTTGGTGAAGTTAAGTGAAGCCTCCTTGTATCATGTGGATTTCTTTCTTTTTCTAAAAAGATCGTTCCTATCTAGTTTTTGTAATTTTTTTGGGCTATCTTTTATTCATTTATTCTTGCCTCTTATTGTGTTTTTTAACATGATTTTGTGGGCTATCCAGAATTGTTGGGAATCAAGCAGTATGCAAATTTAATAAATAAATAAAACTGGGCATGTTCTAAATATCTTTATGTACTCTCATTTTTGGGAGGACAGGTTCTGTAAAGCCAGAGGTGGGCTGCTGCCAGTTCGGACTGGTTCAGGCAAACCGGTAGTTCCGACCACCGGCTGGGCCCGCCCACCTACCCTGGCGCTAGCCTGTCCTATTTATCTCATTCTCTGGCTTTGTTCCTCTCCCACAAAGCCCAGCTGATTGCCGTGCTACTCACCGCAGTCACCTGACATCATTTCCTCACATTTCCGGCAATCCTGTTGTTAACATATGTGCATCCCACCTCTGTGTAAAACGTATTAAAATAAACAAGAGTTTGATTACTGCTATTAAATGAGTAATAGATAACACTTTTCTCTGATCTTAGAGGTCTCAGCTGGACTTCTTCAACCTTTTCTGTATCAAGCTAGTAATGAGATTGACCTTTCCCTTCCTGATGCATTTATGTTATTTGACTCAAGTAGCTGAGTGGCTTTTCTGGGTCTGTATTCTCCAGTGGAATATTTTTCTGATTAAAACAAATCAGAAATACATTCAAATTACCAGAAATAACTTTCCAAATGTTTAATTTTTTTTAAAAAAAATCACCCCATCACATGGATGTTACTTTCCTTTTTAATCATCAGTTAATTGCAAAAGAAATAGTTCCAAATCCTGGTGAAAGAAATATTGCATATAACAGTAGTTAAAATTAGTTTAAGTATTCCGTTTTTTAAAATTCTGTCTCTTGTCCCTCTTCAATCATTTATGTCAATTCCTCTACTACTTATTACCAATTAAAATTATTAAGTAAGTCTGGAGAGGAAGGATGAGCTGCAGAATACTGAAAAAGACAGAATATAAACTTAGTTGGAATGGAAAAGTTCTGTTAAATTGCCTTCTATTAAGACAGTTCATGTGAGAGAGCAAAATGGGTTCATTGGCAACTGCAGATAGTCCTCGACTTACAACAGTACATTTAGTGACCATTCAAAGCAGTGGTGGGTTTCAAAAATTTTTACTACTGGTTCTGTGGGTGTGGCTTGGTGGGCGTGACTAGGTGGGCATGCCAGGGGAAGGATACTGTAAAATCTCCATTCCTCCCCCAATCCAGAGGAAGGATACTGTAAAATCTCCATTCCCTCCCCAATCCAGGGGAAGATTACTGCAAAATCCCCATTTCCTACCGATCAGCTGGGACTTGGGAGGCAGAGAATAGTTGGGGGCGGGGCCAGTCAGAGGTGCTATTTACCGGTCTCCGAACTACTCAAAATTTCCGCTACTGGTTCTCCAGAACTGATCAGAACCTGCTGAAACCCACCTCTTGTTCAAAGTTACAATGGCAGTGAAAAAAGTGTCTTAAGACCATTTTTCAGAGTTACAACCTTTTTGGTATCCCCATGATCATGTGATCAAAATTCAGATGCTTGGCAACTGGTTCATATTTATGACCGCTGCTGGGTCCCAAGGTCATGTGATCACGTTTTGTGACCTTCTGACAAGCAGTCAGTGAGGAAGCCAGATTCACTTAACAACCAGGTTACTAACTTAACAATTGCAGTGATCCACTTAACAACAGAGGCAAGAAAGGTCATAAAATGGGGCAAAATTCACTTAACAAATGTCTCACTTAACAACAGAAATTTTGGGTTCAATCGTGGTTGTAAGTCGAGCGCTACCTGTACTGTGTTATTGGTGAGCACAAGATAGGGCAAAACCAAGATGGCTGCTTGGTAGTTTCACAGGGTCCTGGATTAAACGGATTGTCTGGACCCTTTCTGCTCAAGATCAGGCCCTGTTATGGGACAGAAACAGCATTGGTCACCCTTCTTGATGCTCTCTGGTGAGAGTGGGATGAGGATGGAGCAATTGGGATGGTCCCAATAATAGTTTATAGTGAGTGATAGATCCAGCCCATGCCTGCTGGCCTGGGACTCAAGAGGGATGAACTATTCGGGAGGTGGCTATTGGATTAAGAAAGGTCCCACCTGCCCCCATGTTCTTCGTGTTCCCCTCTTTCCTTTCTTTTAATGGTATTTATTATTGTTGTTGTTTATTGTTTTATTATTTTAATGTATACTAATTTTAATGTTTGTAAGCCTCCCAGAGTTATTTTTGATGAGAAGGTGGCACATCAATTTAATAAATAACTCCGAGCTACATATATTCTCATTTTGATTATTTTTTTTTACTTAAGTTCCCGCATATGTATTATGAGCCCTGAGCATTATTGTTGATGAAGGACACCAGATTTTAATGGTTCCAGACATAATTTTATTAATCATAAACCTCAGAAATGCCTTCATTTGCAGTATACTACAATGGGTTTATACAATTATTGCACAACAATGCAACTTTGTGAAATCAATACACCTGAAACATGTGAAACAATTGCTCACAAATATGAAGCTTCATATTCTTTTTCAAAAGCCTGCAAATTTATAAGGCAATTTATAAAGGAAACTTCTAGGCAATCATAAAATTCATTTCTGATTTTGAAGAGAGAACTGGACAATGAAGAGTGTCAACTCGCAAAGCATCCCTGGCCTCCTTTTGAATTGCCATAGGCCAGGGGGAATGGGAAACCACTGAAATGGCACAGCAGCCAAAGACAGATGCATATTCCACTCTTATCTCTCTCAAGGCTATATCCCAGGGTTACCTACAGCAGCCGGAGGGGAGTGAGCTCTACAACCTGTTAATTGCTCTGTTGGCGAATGTGATTGATGACACAACCTGGTGGGAGGGGGGAAACAGGGTCATAATTGGAGTGTAAATTACATAGGGTCAGAGCTGGCTTGACTTGGGAACATGTCAACATGAAGCTCCTAATAAATAATTGGATTTATTTTGAAGCTTGGCTCGAGACTCGTGATTAAATTAGGGCATCAGTCGGAACCCTGACAGTTTATTCTAGCATTGACTTTAGCATTTCACATAATAATATGTGAAGCATATACAGTTCAACTAGGTTTCCTTCTATCCATCAGAAAGTTATGACTCACTGTGATATTCATGGGAAACGGGCAGGAGAGGAGACCATCTCTGGATATTTTTTTTCCCCTGACAGTGTGATTTTTAAATCAAAGCTTCTCCTCCTTTATTTCATTTTCCACATTGTAAGAGTTTGCACTGTTGTCACTTGAACTGAAGCCCACTGAAATGAAATTGATACTTTTGTCTGCTGCTGCAGAGAGCTTATATATGTGGAAAGGAAGTGCAGATGGACACAGAAAGAGTAATTGTCACATTGTGAAACTTCAAAAAAGTTAAGGAGCAAAATTGTGCAATCTGATAAAGTATTTTCAAGTATCTTTTCAAAAATTATATGGATGATTTATTGCAAGGGTAAAGCAGACAGAGAAATTGATGCATGTAAATGCAAGTAGTCCTTGAATTACAACAGTTCATTTAGTTGCTGTTCAAAGTTATAGTGGCACTGTAAAAAATGACATATGGTCATTTTTCACACTTACGACCTTTGTAGCATCCTCATGATTGTCTGATCAAAATTCAGATCCTCGGCAACTGGTTCATATTTATGATCGTTGTTGTGACCCTAGATCATATGATCACCTTTTGCAACTTTTTGACAAGCAAAATCAATGGGGAAGCCAGATTCACTTAACCGTGTTACTCAGGGGTGGGTTTTACTTACCTTTACTACCGGTTCGCAACAGGATTGTACTCGCATGCTCGCTTCGTTTGTGCGTGCACCTTACGCAGATCGCCGATAATGACATCCGGGGCAGTGGGCAGAGCCTCCCGCTAGTTTTACTACCGGTTCTTGCAAACCGGTCCGAACTGGTCCGAACCGTTGGCAACCCACCACTGGTGTTACTAACTTAACAACTGCAGTGATTCACTTACCAATTATGGCAAGAAAGATCATAAAAGGGGCAAAACTCACTTAACAAATGTCTCACTTAACAACAGAAATTTGGGGCTTAATTGTGGTCGTAGGTCAAGGATTACCTGTACATTTGTCCATTTTTAAGTAAATCAGTATTTCTGTAGCCCTAATATTGCACTAAAAATAGCTATGGTGATAGGACCTCTGGTCCAACATATCTCAAAGATATGTACTAATTCATAATTTCATTTCTTTTTTAGTTTGAAGGTCAAAATTAGGATTTCAAAGTACCAAGCCAAAGCATAAAGATGGAAGATGTAGGAAAAAAAAATAAACCACCAATCGAATCCACAAAACCTGAAACTTAAACCTGACTTATTTTTTTAATTCAGAGTTTTGCACTTTATTTTGCCCATATGAAATGTGTATTTTTGTTCAACCAACACATCTACCTGTATTGATTATTATATATTTGTCACAATAGCTAATTAAGTATTTTTTTTTACTTTAAAACATGTTAGAATTATTTTGATAGTATATAAGTGGGATCTACTTTTGAATAGAAAAATACAGGATTATTATGTAAGTGGAATGGATTTCTCAACATATAATTTCTCGAAATTATACTTCAGTTTAAGTATAACCTTCCAAATTTCATATGCAACAAGAATGTTTTTCAATTAATAGAGAGCTTTTAAAGAAATCTATCCAATATGTTGAAAGAAGGGACCTTAATAGATAAAACTGAAAAGATTGCCTTACAATTGTGCTTAAAGTTCCACAATCTTTCCTCAGTCCTTTCTATTGGAAAGTTTTATTATTCTCACAAAAAGAAAAAAATAGAGCTGACAATGACATCTTTACCAAACTTCAGTTGGCTTGCATAGCTAAAGGTATCTCTGAGTGAGTTGCTTATTCTCATGCATTTCCATCCATTCTTAGAATAACACCCAATCAATATGCATCCAATGCCCTTGGTTGGGCCTCAGAAGGGACAAGTTAATACTGCTGACAGCTTTTGAAAAGCGTTCCAGTTGGGATAAATTATCCCAAAGAAAAACACAGAAGCCTTTCCAGTAATGCTATTAATGTAACACATGCCATCAGCAGTGTGTCTTGCTACTTAAAAATGCATTATAAGATTAAAAAGAGATAATAAAGAAAACTTTAAAACTATTGGGGAAAAGGTTACAGAAGTAGTGTTTTGATAAGTCTTCAGGAAAAGTTCCTTTTAAGAAGATGTAAAACCATTTATAAAGAAGGGAGAAATTCTCATTTTAAAACACATGCCTACCCCCATTGAATTCAAGAGAGAGGGAATTTTCTGAGGTAAATAGAGTTTGGATACAGATTAAATTATACAACATCCTAATATGTGTGATACGATTTTTACAATTGTTGGAAAGTTTAGTAACAACTAGCCCTTATGAGATAGCTACGTTAGGGTGTTGTAATGGGAGAAATGGAATACAACCAAATGATCACTTTAAACAACTATGGAATCCCACCAAATGATATGGCATGAATGCATATGCTTAATTAAATGACTTTTTATACTGCCCTTTGATCTTATTTGCAGAGATTTTATTAAACAGTTATGCTGCAAGTCAAATATAATGATAAAAAGCTACAAGGGCAAAAATAAAAAGAAGAGTTTTGTATTACAGAATTTTAAAAGGATCTACAACACTTGGAAAAATAATGAAACCATTGACCAGGTAATGAAAATAAAATCAAGAAAGCAAATGAATCTTTCTGGGCAGAATGTTCTGCAATAGGGAAACAAATGAATAATCTGTTATTAATATCCAACTTGACTTCCGCGTGGGCCCTGCTCTTGCCTCACATCCAAAATGGGCCACAAGGAGACTCCTGGGAGGGGCAGGATGGGGTGAGCAGGGCCAGCCAGGGGTGGGATTTGGAGGTTCTCCAAACCGACCATAAGGTTAGCTACGGGTTAGTTACCCGTAGCAGCCCACTCCTGTTCCACTCTGGGTTTAACTATAGCCCTTGTTCCCTCTTTCCTGATACAGGAGAATCATTTCACCTCACGTGAAAATGTAAAAGTTAATGCCAATTGACATTATCGCAATGTGGTATATTAACGTTTCATGCTGGAAATTCCAGGGTCAGCTTAAGTCAGTGTGGATATATAGCTAGAAACATCTCACAAGTTACCCTCAAAGCCAAAGTTGTTCAGTTATTTTCATCTATGACATGCTTCCTAATTTATAGTAAAGAAAGCAATACAAAACTTTGTTTTTTTTTCCTGGGATTTTCTCAGAAGTTGGGGAGGTATGAGCCACATTTGACCAAGTCTTGCAAGAAGAGGTATGTAATATCATCCAGAGAAGGAAAAATAAATATTTGCTTGCAATCCACTCCTGTGGATGTTTTTTTTTAAAGCTGAATAATTATAAAGTTCAGAAGTTAATGTTTGGATTTTTTTTTTACAAAAGATTTCTCCAATTCCCCTCCAAAATTAGAGACCGTCGTGAGGATTCAACAAAGACCATAAACCTGGAGAACATCATAGTCAACTCTGAGATGGCCTCCAGAAGTTCTGGCAGGGAAGTTGCTAGGCAACAAGGAGGCTGGTAGGGTAGCAACAATCTCTACCGATCCTGCGAGCCTATTCAGAACTGGCAACTGTCACAGATAAATGCCTTATTCTCAAATATAGGAAATGTATGTATATAGTACATCAAGGGTTAATTTATTCTCCCTTCCTTAATGTATTCATATGTAACCACTCCTACCCCTAACTCCGCCTTATTGATATAAAAGAGCATACATGCTCTTCCTTCTTGCTTCTATCTGCAATCATCCAGAGAATATAGAATGCCTACTGTAAATAAATAATACTTTGTTTGAATACTACTTTTTCTGAATCCTTCATTGAGTCTGATCCTCGAATTATCGCAACAATCTGGTAGCAGAGGATGGTTGGCTGACTCAATAAGAAACAAACATGCCAAAGAAAGAAAACTCCAAAGAAAAGAGAGAAAGACCCAACACCAGGGCACACAATAAAGAGATAGAAACAGATCAAGAAATGATCGATGAATCCATGACTGAAACAACAAGAGAACCTGAAAACTACACCACAGACGAAGAAGAGGTAATCGATGAATCCGATGATCAAGAAGAGAGCGAGACAGAAAACGATACGCTCAGATCAGAAATATTAAGACTACTGAAGAACCGTAAAGATGACAAAAATCTCATCGCGAACCTCCAAGACATTATAAAAGACAACGGAGCAGCGAGAGAAAAGCATATCAACACACCGGAGCCTAAAGAACTCAAAATGGTGAGCAAATCACCTACAGATGAAAACATAACCGAGAGGAAGACTAACGGTCCCATGCAAAATTTTGAATGGCAGCCATCTTGGATTAGCCAGCCCACCAAAATAGCTAGCTCAGAACCAATCAAAGGACAGAATTCAAAATGGCTGGCGCGAAAGACTTTACCCAGCATAAAGAATAAAAAGGAGAAATCCTATTTTTCAGAAGAATCTGATACAGACACCGAAGAAACGCCAACTGAAATACAAATCGAAACAGCTATGAGAACACCGTTCGCAGCCTTCGGCCCGAATCTGAAAATCACAAAAAAATCAGCGAAAATACCAAAGACTGTAAATCAAATAACGAAAAAAGAGCAAACTACTCAATCCAAGGACACAGAAGCAAGCGGACAAGCATCCCTATTTCCATCCACTCCAGCCCAAACGACGAGAGCGCTGACGCCCGAACCCAGGGGACCCTGCAAGTACTCGCCCACACCGCAAACAATCCCGGGAGCCAGAGGCCTCAACCGAGACGACTATGACAGAACGAAGCAAGCTCCGACCCCCACCTGGACACCAAAAGCCGAGCCAGAAAGTGAATTGTCAGAAGAAGAGCACTACGAGGGAGCTACAGCGACGAGAACCTCTCCCGACAGCTTCAGAAACAAAATGAGCAACGTGCATGCACGAATACACGTAGATGAATATAGAGACAATGAAGAACAGAGAGAACCATTCAGACTGATCGCTAGCATACCTACACCATTCTGCAATTATCAACACTTACAAGATCATGGACAGCCTCCAGTTGTAAGTAATGCAACAAATAACATTGGAAACTTGCCTAGTGATTTCCCAAAATTGAGAATAGACGGTATTAATTTACAGGAATGGAGTCAACAACTCCAGGTTGTTTTCTTAAAAGAGAATTTATTATTTTTCATAACTAACCCTCCCAAAAGACCATGGACTCTAAAATTGGACTGCCTGCATCACAGAGCATTCTATTTACTAATATCTAGCATATCTCCTGCCATCTATCATAGTATTAAGCATAATCTAACTGTCTCAGAAATAATTCATTGTATGTTTAAATTGTTTCATAGTGAAAGTGTAGCAACCACAACTAGAATGTCCAAAAATTTCTTCTCAGCCAGGATAAAACCTGGGACTACTGTAAGTGAGCATTTACTATCACTAAACTCAATTAGAGCAGAGCTTCATTTAAGGGGAGAAATAATATCTGATCAGACAATGAAAAGCGTTATCATTAATTCATTAGACTCATCATGGGATAATTACATATCACATTTGGACACAATTAATCTAGGATATCTATCTATAGAGAGTTTATCAAATAGACTAATAGCTGAAGATAATTTAAGGAGAAGCCGCTACAGCACACACAAAGAACACAGACAGACCAAAAGGGTAGTATTTCAAGACAGGCATCAAGAAGCAATTAAATGTTATAATTGTGGGTCCAAAGAACACTATAGAAGAGATTGTCCAAAATTCCTTAGAGAAAGACAAAATCATGACAATAGAAACAGATACCATAACAGACAATCATCTATTGACAGGTACAGATATAGAAACTCACCTAATTTTAGAGAACGTAGAGGGGGCAGAGATAACTCAAGAGAGAGAAAGTCTGGATCATTAAATGGATTAGATAAGTATAACATAAGCAAAAATCAAAACCCAAAAGATAATGCCTGGCTCATTGATTCTGGGGCAACAAACCATACAACACATGATAAGAAAATATTATCTTCTTTCATAGAAGATAAATTTGTAATTAAAGTAGCCAACCAAGAAGAAGTTCAAGTCATTGGAAAGGGAAATGTAAATTTACCCGGTCTAGGGAAAATAGAGGAGGTTTTATTAATACCCGAAATACCCCATAACATTCTTAGTGCAATAAAGTTGAGCAGAGACTCTGACATAAATATAGTGTTCTCAAAAGGAAAAGCATCTCTAGAGAGAAACAAAACAAACTTAGGCAATATAGTTATCAAAGGAGATCTACCATACTTAGTCACTGAAGAAAGATGGCTACACAACATTGATTCAAACATGGAAGATGACAATAGCATAGAAAATGAAAATGACAGTGACAGTAACAACGAGGAACATGAAACAAATCATAACCATGAAAACACATCAATTAAAGATACACATATTAACAAAAGACCAATAATTGGAAAACCAATTCATGATGAATGTGCACATATATTACACAGAAAATTAGGACATGCTAGTTTTCCTGTAATACAAAAAATGGTTGAACATGCTGAAGGTGTTAAAATAAAAGATTGTAAAAATTATTTGGAATGTTCAGTATGTAAGTCCTCAAAACTCAGAACCAAACCCAGACCAAAAAAGGCAACAAGATCATCAAATCATGTCTTTAACCCGGTACATATGGACCTAGTTGGTCCATTGACCCCATCAATTACATATAAAAAATGATATTTCGTTACTATTGTAGACGACTATAGTCGTTATGGATTTGTCTATACTTTGAAACACAAAGATGAAACATTTCAAAAGTTTAAAGAATTTTATAAACGTGTAGAAACACAACACAATGTAAAAATAAAGCAAATCATGACAGACAGGGGATCTGAATTCATGTCAAAAGAATTCTCCCAATGGCTAAAAGACAAAGGAATGTTACACTTCACCTCTAGCCCTTTCTCTGCATTTCAAAATGGAGTGGTAGAACGAAAGAACTCAACATTACAAACCATGATTAGATGCACATTGGAAGATGCTGGTTTAGGCAAACAATTTTGGTCGGAAGCTCTATTATATTCTAATTATACCCTAAACAGAATTTGATCTAGTGTCATAAATAAAACACCATATGAATTAGTATATAATAAAAAATCAAAAATAGCCCACATGCATGTATTTGGCGTTACAGCAGATGTACATATACCAAAACAATTGAGACGTAAAGGGGATAATGTATCCAGAAGGCTCAGATTCATGGGATATGAAACTGGCACAAAAGGATACAGATTTATTGACAATAACAATAAATTCATAATTTCTAGAACAGCTGTATTTCACGAACAGGCCAATTGGTCTAAGATACATCTTAATGAGATCTTTCCAAGTACAAAACCAAACATTGATAATCATGATAAGACAGAAAGAGAAGAACACGACCACAATACACAAGAGAGCAACAATAAAACATGGATAGGAAATTGTCCCAAAATCAAAACAGATTCATTAACAAAAAAAGAAGCAAGATATTTACACGATAACGATAGCAGACCAGAGAGAACAGTTAGATGTAACAGGAATCAAACACCAAATAAATATAAGGATTATATAATGCACATAAATGATAATACATCAACACCCAATACATACAAGGAAGTATTAAAACTCCCCATAGAAGAAAGAAGAAAATGGGAATTAGCCATGGCCAAAGAAATGGACAGTCTGCGAGAATTAAATGTATTCACTCCAACACCAGCTCCAAAAGACAAAACAATTATTGGCACTAGGTGGATATTTAAAATTAAAAATCTGGAAGAAGGCAATTCATTATATAAAGCAAGACTAGTTGCACAGGGCTATGCTCAAAAATATCCTGAGGATTATACCGACACATATTCCCCCACCGTAAGAGCTGAAAGTGTCAAGACAGCTTTAGTAATAGCATCAGCCCTTAATCTTGAAGTCTTTCAATATGACATACAAACTGCATACCTACATGCAAAACTAGATAAAGAAATATATGTAAGAGCCCCTCATAGCCAAAACACAAATAGGAATGAAACTTGGTTACTGAACAAAAGTTTGTATGGATTAAAGCAATCCGGCAAACGCTGGTATGAATACTTGGTCAACGTTCTCAAATCTATGAATTTCAATGCCACAACTGCAGATAATTGTTTCGTTAGAAGGGATGGTGATTCAATAGAATTTGTGTTAATTTATGTAGATGACATTTTGTATATTGGCAAACATAAAGAAAAAAGGGATACATTTGTAACAAAATTAAATGAACATTTTTCTTTAAAATCATTAGGGAAAGTAAATAAATATCTTGGAGTTCAAATCAGCAAGACTAAAAAAGGATTTAGATTATCTCAAAAAGATAAAATTATAGAACTATTAAATAAATGTAATATGAGTGATGCAAAGCCTTGTGATACTCCAATGCAAACTGATTTTTTAAGAAACATGAATGAATCATCTCCTGAGTTTACTGATAATACACTTTATAGATCAGTTATTGGTTCCCTTTTGTATATATCTAATTGGACCAGACCAGATATTGCTCTACCCCTTAATTTATTATCCAGATATGTCAGTAAACCTTTAATGTATCATTGGGAAGCCATTAAACGAGTCCTAAGATATTTGAAATACAGCATAGATTTCTCTCTAATATTAGAACCCAACGATGTTAAGGAACCTATTCTCACTTGTTACGCTGATGCGGATTGGGCAGGTGACACTAAGTGCAGGAAAAGCACTTCTGGTTATGTATTCTTTCTTAACAACTGCCCAGTCTACTGGTATACTGGAAAACAGGATCTTGTAGCTACATCAACAACTGAGGCAGAATATGTTTGTTTGTCAAAGGCCTCTAATAATCTTGTATGGTTCAATGATTTATTATCAGACGTCTGGAAAAGTCCTTCATTGCCATTTGTTATACATGAAGATAATAAAGCTGCGATAGAGATATCTAGATCAGATGCTATTGGTCAAAGATCTAGACATATAGATATCAAATTCAAACATGTAAGACAATTATCTCAGGATGGATTCATTAAAGCTATTCATTGTGAAACCACAGAAAAAATAGCTGATATATTGACTAAACCTTTGCAATCTAAACAACATAAATATCTAACTTCAAAATTACAAGTTTTATATTGTTCTGAACCTGAATGTAATTACTGTTGTATGTCGAATCGGTATATAGAGGGGGATTTGTCACAGGTAAATGCCTTATTCTCAAATATAGGAAATGTATATATATAGTACATCAAGGGTTAATTTATTCTCCCTTCCTTAATGTATTCATATGTAACCACTCCTACCCCTAACTCCGCCTTATTGATATAAAAGAGCATACATGCTCCTCCTTCTTGCTTCTATCTGCAATCATCCAGAGAATATAAAATGCCTACTGTAAATAAATAATACTTTGTTTGAATACTACTTTTTCTGAATCCTTCATTGAGTCCGATCCTCGAATTATCGCAACAGCAACTTGTGGAACCAACAAGACCAAGAGAGGACTAACAGACTCTTGAATGACAATTGCTACACTTCCCTGCCCTGGAGTCTCGGCTGTTGCTATACCCTGAATGGGTACAGTTCAGAAAGGGACACCCCTCCCCCCCATTCTGGGCCTAGACAGATTTAAGTAAGGCATGCGAAGTCAGCTTGCTCCTTTCTAATAATATTGCAAATAAAAGGAGATTTTCAAATAAAAGGAGAGTTTCAGTGGTTGCTTTTCATGGTAGTGAGCAGCAACCGCTGAAAACCAGGCCTCTCTAGTATTGCTGACCAGGGGATGAGTCTGAGGGCTGGAACACAACACTAATACCAGACACTTGGAGGGGGGCGGTCTTCTTCAGCATTGTCCCACCTTCTGTCTCCCATTGAAATGTCTTGTGACCATCACCATGTGAATATATTGATCTGCCCAAATATATTGAGGACAATAGAATAATAGAATATTAATATAGTCATCGTTCTGTATTAAAAGGATAGAAAAGATACACAAATAAAGTAAGTACAAATAAAACAGTAGGACATATTCAAAGAAAATTGTAACCCCTGCAATTAACCCCAATCTGATTTAGATAGTATTTACTTATATTTATTTGCATACTTGTATTGGTTTTATACTTTTGGTGTGGCCAGATGGCTGTATCAGTATAGACCCGTGATGGTGAACCTATGGCACGCATGCCATAGGTGGCACGCGGAGCCATATCTGTGGGCATGTGAGTGTTGCCCTAGTTCAGCTCCAGCAAGCATGCACACGCTGGCCATCTGATTTTCAGGCCTTCCGGGCCCACCAGAAATTGGGAAACGGGTTGTTTCCGGCCTCTGGAGGGCCTCTGGGGGGGGTGGGGAAGGCTGTTTTTGCCCTCCCCAGTCTCCTAGAAAGCCTCTGGAGCCTGGGGAGGGCGAAAAACAGGCCTACTGGGCTCACCATACCAAAAATGGGGGGAATGTGGGGGGCCGTACATGCATGGGGAGGTGGGGGGCATTGAACTATGGGTATGGGCACACGTGTGCGTGACCCCCTGCACTCCCCCTGCTTTTGGCACGCGATGACAAAAAGGTTAGCCGTCACTGGTATACACTCTACTCTACTCTACTCTTCTCTTCTCTTCTCTTCTCTTCTCTTCTCTTCTCTTCTCTTCTCTTCTCTTCTATTCTATTCTATTCTATTCTATTCTATTCTATTCTATTCTTCCATATGAAAACCAGTATTGCACAGCCTAATTATCTAATTATCTCTAAATATTTTAAGTGTTAATTAGCATAATATGTAGACAATGAAATATGTGTTAAAAGTTTTTATATAATATCTAGCTTAAGCCCTCCATATTTGAGCTGCAAACATCCAAATGACAAAGAAATGATAGAAGGGGTTATAGAAAATTCATTTTGGAATCTTAGATATGATATAGAATAGAATTCGAATGTGTTCCTTCATTTAAAAATAATCTGCCCACAACCATATGTAGTCATGTTTTGTAGGAATGGATCCTTTGTATAGATGTCTTTCTATTGAATATTGAGGAATAGGGAACTAATAGCAAAAAGCTGTTTTTGTAAATTGTATGCCATTTTCCATTATATGTATGAGGGTGGGAAGGAGGACAGTTTTAATGGATTCTTTGATTTCAATCAAAGTGCTTTCATTTATTTCATTTAGAAATGTAATGATAGATATACAGTTATTGTGCAGCAGAGTTAAGAGTGATTCTTAACAGGATTTTTTCCACACACATCTCAAGTCCTAGAAAGTTTTCTCTTGGCTCTTTCACCTTTGTGCAACAGAATTATTATTACTGGTTTCTTTTTGTTCTCCTTGCTCGTCAGTGCAAACTGTCTGAGGAGAATGTATGTATCCCAAGGAGAGGATGAACTTGTTAGCATTCCAGTAATAATTACTCATGCAAAAAGTCTCCTATTTAAGGTTTCATATGGAAATGTAAATAAGGAAAGTAAAACATTTTACCTTTTTTTGCTTTTTCCTATGGCTCAGAGGTGAATTTCCTCCCCTTGAAAAAGCTTTCTTATGAAACATAAACAGAAGTTTGGTATCTCTTCTGGATGAACTCCACGCTCTTTTTTTTCCCCTTCAAAAAATGGTGACCTGGTAAAATACAATATCAGTTGAGTTTTCTTTGGCCTGTCTATCTTGAATTGACACTAGTGAGAACAGGCCATGGAAGACAGTCAGCACAAGGGATATCCTTTCAAAAACAGGACATGGTTTTCTACATTTTATTTGTGTTTTTTAAGGAAAGTCTCTCCTTTCTCTCCACATTACAAATTCTGAGTTTAATTTCTACAAAGAGATGAGAGAAAGTGATGTGTATATTATTCCATATCGGGAGCAGTGATGTGTTCATCATACATTTGTTTGACGTATTTTGAGATTTGTTTTTATGTCTTTTATAGACTAAGTATAATTGAGAACATATGAAGAGCACACAAAACACTTTCCCTTCAAAAGCTGCCATGAACTTGAAAATAAAATGTAACTGGGTAAGTTTAGAACACAGTAACTTCTAGCTTTAGAAATAAACACAGCAGTTTCTTATATATGTATACATGAATATATCCTCATCTCATAATTTATAAATGCTGTTAACTGCCTAGTTTATTATTCTTGTAGCACTGAAGCTTCTCAATTAACAGTTTAATGTCAGAAGAGAGAGAATAGGCACATTTCTATCATGGCTGGTCTACTCATCCAATCTGAATAAATATTGCTTATTTGTTTCTGCACTTCATCCAGTCAGATGACAGGATGTGCATAATTAATGGTTTACATCTGTGATAATCAAGTCCATATATAATATTCTAATCATCTTTGCGTTATTATGTTTTTCATTTTAGCCACCTAAAAGATCTTTCCAAGATGCTTTTAGAAGCTTTAAATTCAGTACAAGAATTATTTCAACTGCCTCCCACATTCTGCATTATATTTGATTAGACTTTTGAGATAATGAAGCGGTAAACAAACAATATTTGTTTATTTTTATTGTTAGAATAATTCAAATTGTGAACAATATTTCACAGATAGTGTCAAAAATGTACCTATATGCAAGTTTAAACTAGGGATAAGATAGAAAATAGCTGGTAAAACTCCCCCAAATAAATATCTACAAACCAGTTATAGCACATTATATTTCTTTACATTTGTATAACCTGCTTATTCTTTATATCCTAATTGTTCTTCTGACTAGATCTGGGAGTTCAGTCATTGTACACCACTTACAGTAAACAATCATATAACTACATTTCATTTTTTTTTCAGATTTACTTTTGCATGTTTACACATTATTTTATTTCTGAAGCCTAAATTTGAGTTTGCCCAATATTTTAAGCAGTCTGCTACCTGCGGCTAGTGGGAATTGATACTTCATCCCTCACCTTCTCCAAATGTGTAATTCTCTATAAATTTAGTCCATCTGAGCTAGATTACAGACACTAATTTGGTTATACAATTTAGAATGCTTGCAACTCTCTTCTCTGGCTTCTATCAAACAGAGTGATATTGTGTGACAGTATTTAATTACTTAAATCAAGTGCAGATGGTCTGTGGGTTTCAAGGGTGGCTATGGCCCCACAAATCTGGCAGATCCAGAAGTTCAAATTATCAGTTCCACCAATATTCTTAGAGGAGCTACTACAACATAGGGTTCAGCACATGTCTGCCTGTGTAAGTCAGCATACATGAACCTAACTCCTTTATCATGAACAATAAGTTTAAAAATGGCTCATATGTGACTAGTTTCTGAGGTGAATGTATGTACCAATGTACCTATGTTGGCTGAAGAAATCAAATTGATTTGCAGTGATTGTTGTCTAGATTATATGGTTCAACAATGGTAGGGTTTTGAAAATTAAGGCACGCTATACATAAACGGGGAAAAGAAAGAGCAAATAGATGAATGGTAATAGAAAGGTTTGGGCAGTTTATGATTTCTTGAGAGGAAGGATTGGCTGCTGAAAGAAGTGATAAAGTGGCTGTGAAGAAGAACATAGTTCTGTCAACTATGTTACATGGGAATAAGTTGGGTAGTTCATGTGCAACATGAAACTGAGTTGAACGAATATAGTAGAAATGGAGCACTCAGAAGTTATATGTGCTAAAATGAACATATATAGGGTCACAAATGAAGAGGTATTGAATTAATGTGAATTGAAAACAAAATTGAGTGGCCAATAGAAAAAAGAGCACAGCAAAACTTCAGTTTAATGTTAATGCTGGAAGAATGTTCTGCTAAAGCCAAACCAGAATTTTCTCTATAACAAAGCTTCTGCATGTTGGTCCCCTCACTACTCTCCTCCATTTAGTAGCTCCTAGTACAACATATTTCATTGGCCCATCCCATCCCAAAATCTCCCCAATGCCTTTCCTCGGTCTGCTATCTCCACTATCTCAGAGATAGAACCCTGTCCAGAATTTTTCTTTTTTCTAAGTCTGATGTTTACTAACCAAAATCTTTAAATCAATGGTATGTTGATTTGGATATGGAAATAGAATGAACAGTGATCAAATTGCAAAGCAAATGTATGAAGAAAGACTGAATGAGGAGGCGGAGGAAGTTGTGATTGGAGGGAGATGATGAGATCCTCAAAAATAAAGCCAAGAACTTTAAAGAGTAAAATATAATGTATGAAGTTGTGTATGAACCTGGCACAGGTGAGAATATTTTTCCAGCACTGAAAGGAAATGAAGAAAATGTAAATTTGGTTATATGCTCCCCATCAGTTTTTTTTTTTTTACCTCATGCCTTCACTTAATTTTGTCTACTGTTTCTAATTCCTTTTCAATGCTTCGTATAATACTGTTTACTCCTGATGGAAATAATATGGTGAATACGTCTGTAAAAAGTGATTCTTTCCTTGGAATGATACAGGAAATAGAATATAAAACTAAATTATATTAACTCCATTGCACTTGAAACAAGTGCTTTATATTAGGCAACACTGACAATTGATTCTGTGAAATCTGAAGCAATCTAAGAGATTCTGTGTCCAGAAAACAGCCAGAAGTTCTTGGGAATGGTAAACCATTTTACGTATTATGGTGCTGACACACAAGGAGGATGAGTAGGAACAAACAGCTTCCATGGCCTTGCAGTTAGAAATACTAGAAAAAATATACTCCCTTATAAGAATACTGAAAATGCTTGTGGAGAACATTATGTATCTTTCAAACTGATATGAAAATCTAACTGGAAGCATACATGCTATACAGTAATGTTTGCAAAACACAAAAAATGATTTGACAGACAGAAAGAAACAAAAAGAGCTTTAGTACAGGATATAAGTTGATCCTTGGAAAATGTAGAGGAAGATTGGTTTGCATGCCAGAAGTTCTACAATTGGAAGTTCTGCAAGACAAATCTAATCCCCAAATCCCATTCACAACAAAAAATTTATAGTGAGAAAGAATCCCTCAGACTGAACTCTTTTCCAGGTGACCCTATATGTTCATGTAGTTTTCTTAGCAACAATGTGAAAATTATATTCATCAATACGATTTTTAAGTTTGACGTAGATTGTTGGTTTTTCTGGTTGTCTTCCATCTAAGTACTAAGTCTAACTATGCTTATCTTTTCAAGATCATCCTAAATGAGATAGTCTTTTCTCATAGCTGAGTTATACACATTACTGTTTGCTATTGTGATGAGTGACAGAACTCCCTTCCCAGTATTCTAAAAATCTGTTGCCTGGGAACAGATTCTTTGAGATGGGAGTAAACAGGAGGTTATTGTGCTTTCAATGAATGAATGAAACTCTATTTGAAGAACTTGAAGTAATCAAATAATTAAACATTCACACAATTGGGTTATGGGAATTATTGCCTAACATATGTAAAAGGCACTATTTGGAATAGAATGCCATAGAGTGATGAATCTTCAATAACTGATCAGCAAATACATTTATAAACTCTCATCAGGAAAATATTCTTGAGAAAAATTATTCAACTGTCTCACTATTCTTACAAGTGATACAGGTACAGTAAGTTTTCCTATTATCCGAGAGCTGCTGTTTTTTAAATTTAGAAATGAATTCCCAATTACAGCCTTGCAAACAACTGAAAAATATGCTATTATATTTTAATTTTTATGTTAGGATACTTTCTCTGCAAGCCAATCTTATTCAGATAGAAGTATTATTGGTTCTGTTGAATAAGGTAGCTTTAAAATGATTGGAATTGTAACCGAAAAACACCAAAAGCTTTAAAATGAAATGTGAACAACTCACTCCTACTGGTGCATGCTGACCTTCCTCATTTATCAGCCTCCAGAAAACTCAAATCCAGGAAGCACCCACTGGTACTTACACAACATCTGCCCAATAACTTTAACATTGATTCCAAATCAGGGGTGGGTTCTAAATTTTTTACTACCGGTTCTGTGGGCATGGCTTATTTTGTGGGTGTGGTTTGGAGGTCATGTGACTATGTGGGCGTGGCTAGCTGGTTAGAGTCATTTCTGGAAGGTCCTCGCACTTACGACCAGTCCTCGCACTTACCACCTGACTCATTTGTTTGCTTTTAACACTGATCAGCTGTAGGATCACCCTTTGAAGCCCCGCGGCAAGGGTTTAAACAGTTTTTTTCCCTCTAGTCATCAGCTGGGACTCAGGAGGCAGTAATAGATTGGGGTGGGACCAAATAAAAGGTAAGAATAACGTGGGAGGGCGGGGGGGGAGAACCAGTTCAGTGACGTCATATTGTCACTGCTACCGGCTTGGCCGAACCGGACCAAACCGGGAGGAACCCACCACTGTTCCAAATGGGTTGCTGAATGTCCAGACATAAGAAGATATATAAATGACCCCACAGAAAAGGTGGTAGGCTTTGAGCTACCACATCAGTAATGGACAATCCTGAATAGGATTCACACCTCGCACCGCATCTGCCTGGATTCAGGCTATAAATGGGTCACAGTATCTGCCCCTTAGTGTGACTTCAGGGTCCCATGTCAAACTGTAGATCACATCATGACTGGCTGTAAGCTGAGGCATATATTGGTCCAGTATCTGATTTTTTTTAAAACAATGCTGTGTTTCAATGCTTACATGGCCTAAACATTCGTACTTAAACATAGTACTTTTTACTAATCTAGGGGAAATGTTAATATGTATTGCTATGATATGCCATGGTCTAAATAAATAATGAAATGAGAAATGTTCGTCTTTCCCAATAAGAAACTATTCTTAAACTTTGACTTTATTCCCAAGTACTTTAGATTATTCTGGTGTAGGTTTGTTATCCGGAGGATATGAAGTCGTGGCTAAACAACTGTGACACGGATAACATGTTTCCTAAAAGTCCATCAGTGAACTCATTTCTACATTTGCAAGACAGATTTTTATAAAGCACGACTTTATCTTTTATAAGACAATGGGTTCCTAAATTACAATCTTAAACGACCAAGGTGTCACAGGTACTGATGTACTATTATAGAGTAAAAATGCTGATGGAAAGAATATAAAAACCCAAGCAATTTTAAGTGACGTGAGTTGAAATTCATCCATAAGTATGTTTGTATGACAGCCAGTTATTATAAATATCTCCCAACTGTTGCTCTTTTAAAAATGTTTTCTTTTTTAAAATTTATTCTTTAGTCAAATTACCATTTTCCATTGCCCCTCCCCATCACTTGGGTGATTGAAATATGATACAGGAATGCAATGCTAATTTTTATTGACAGGTGACGTTGCTCAATGATGCTCATGTTCTTTGAAATTGTCATGGTGTTTTTGATGGTAAGAAATTGCTTTGTTTCATTTGAGAAGTCAGCTTTCCGAAACAAGAGTGGAAGAAACAATGAAAAACACCTTTAATTGTATCTTCTACTTCTCCTCTGTCCACGAGATCTGAGACCTATTAGTAGGAAGAAATTGTCATCAGTCGTTTAAAGTAACCAGTAATCTTATCCTAAGAATATTAATTCAGACATAATGTTCACAATATCTTGGTAAAGTGAGCATAGGACTACATTCGACAAGTTACAGAAAAGTGTTAATTTTTTTCACCTCCTCTCTTTCTGCCATGCTGGGGGAATTTTCTCCTTCTTCCTGACCCACCACGATTTCGCTTTTGCTGCTTTCTATGATGGCTCCGATAGAGGATTTTGCTTCTGATGGGTCTGAATCTTGCCATATTTGTTTCTATATCTGAGCTGTTGGGAGCTGGACCTGCTCTTGATTGTCCTTTCAGATGATTATAGTCCAAGTGGCTACTTTATCCTTTTTGAGAGCTAGAAAGCAAGTATAACAAAGGATGATGATGCTTCAGAGCAACTCAATTATGATGAAATCTAGTGACTACTGCTTTTTATGGAGATACTTTCCATAAAAGGAAAATTAAGGTAACAACATAGAAACATCATTGCACAGCCTTAGAAACATGCATAGACAAATGTCCCCCACCCCAAGTTATGTAAATTTTTCAAGCTCAATATTTTTTCCCATATACTTTGCCACCAGAAAAATCATCTAGGGCAGTGATGGCGAACCTTTTTTTCCTCGGGTGCCAAAAGCACACGCGCGCAACAGCACACACATGTATGCCAACACCCATAATGCAATGCCCCCCACAGCCCCCCCCGCATGCACACATGACCCCCGTTTTGGTGGTAGCAGGCCTCCCTGAAGCATCCCGGGACCAAAAATGGGCCATGGTGGCGCACTCCCCCCACACCCCATTTTTGGTCCCAGGAGGCTTCAGGGAAGCCTGCTAGCACCAAAACGGGGGTGGGGGGGTGGGGGCCATGCCTCATCCCCCACACCCTGTTTTGGTGCTAGCAGGCTTCCCTGAAGCCTTCTGGGACCAAAAATGGGGTGTGGGGGGGGTGCGGTGCATGCACACACAACTACCCTGCGCATCCACATGCATCTCCCAGCAGAGACCTGAAAATCAGCTGGTGAGGCATGTGGGCATGCGTGGTGGAGCTGACCTGGGCATCGGCCCATGTGTCTGCAGAGATGGCTCTGCATGCCATCTATGGCATGCGTGCCATAGGTTCGCCATCATGGATCTAGGGAATTATTTTTCCATGAGTCATTTATGATATTAACATAAGGGAAAACAAGAGATTGTATGTTTTTTATCTTTCTCTTATCTGGTATATTATACTGTATATGTACTTTAGCAAGTAATGCTGTCAAAAAGTTTTGTCCCGGTCCCTTGAGGCTATAGGGTTTGGAAGGAGAAAAACAGATATGATATTAACCCTGACAGAACCAAATAATTATAGTTGGTGGCTCTTCCAGTGTTGGGGTGTTTCCTTCTTTAGTTCTAAATGATTGGGGGAGGGGGAGGCATATTTCTGTCCTTGCAGCTCTTGCCTGATAAGGAAATGGCAGTGCAGCCAGAAATGTCTTTGTACAGATCTGTCTGCTGTGCCAATTGCACCTTCCTTGGGCACTCATGCCTTGCTTACTGGTATACGTAGGGGTAGGCTGATGTGGGTTTGCAGGGGTTCAGGAGAACCTCTAGCTAAGATTCTGTGCAGTTCACATGCATTTTTAGGCATATGGAAAGTTGGATTCAGAAAGCAACTTCTGCAACTAGGACACTATCCATTCATAGAAGAGATATACTGTAGATACCATAACAGTATCATTCTTTTGAATGATCTTCAGAGCCAGTTCCATCATCCGTATAGCAGGGGTGGGCTTCAAAAATTTTAGCAAGGGGTTATCTGCCCAGTTGCTGGCTGGGCATGGCCATGGTGGGTGTGGCCTAATCAGCCTTCTGCACCACCAGGGTGGAGGTTGGCCTCCCTGGGCTCCCGAGGCTTTCCTCGAGCTTCCAGGAGAGTGAAAATGGCCTTTCCAGACTCCGGAGGCCCTCTGGAGGCTGGAAACAGGTTCATTTCCGGCCTTCCCGAACTTCTGGTAGGCCTGTTTTTTGCCCTCCCTGAGCCTCCATTACTACCGGTTCTGTGGGCGTGGCATGGTATGGCTTGGTGGGTGTGGTTTGGTGGGCATGGCAGGGGAAAGATACTGCAAAATCTCCATTCCCACCCCACTCTGAAGCCAGCCAGAGGAGGTATTTGCCAGTTCTCCAAACTACTCAAAATTTCCACTATCAGTTCTCCAGAACCTGTCAGAACCTGCTGAATTTCACCCCTGCTATCAAGAACTGTGAATGAACATTGAATGCATCTTGTTGGCCGTATCTTATGAATATATAAAGATAGGCATCCAAAAATTGCACTATGTTGGATATCTCCTGGAGGAAAGAAGAAATGAGGCCGGCCTCAGAAAACTTAGTGCCAAACACTTAAGGAAGATCTTAAGATCATTAATGTCCCTTGGGATGATGCCAAAGATTCTGCAAATGATCAAAACTGGTGGAAAACATTTGCTGCCTAACGTGCTCCACACAGGACCAAATGTTGATGATGACTGGTGTCTCCTGGTTGTTCTCCATTGTTAAAAGTGACAGGAAATCTCCTCAGCTTCCTTCTCCATATGGTTATAACTGTTGCATTGATGCTGAACCAAGGAAATGAAAATTGCTTTCTTCATATCCTGATCTGAGAATCTTCAGCCAAATTGACTTGAATCAAAAGCAGAGGTGGTATTCAGCAGGTTCTGACCAGTTCTGGAGAACCAGTAGTGGAAATTTTGAGGAGTTCAGAGAACCAGTAACTTACACCTCTGGTTGGCCCCGCCCCCATCTATTACCTGCCTCCCGAGTCCCAGCTGATCAGGGGGAAATGGGGATCTTGCAGTAACCTTCTCCGGGAGGGGGGAGGGAATGGAGGTTTTACAGTATCCTTCCCCTGCCACCAAGCCATGACCCCCAAGCCACGCCCACAGAACTGGTAAAAAATGTTGAATCCCACCACTGAATCAAAAGTATATTATTATACTAGGGGTGGTGAGTGGTGGTAAGAGGAAAGTGTCAAATTTTATTTCAGTTTTGAAAAGGATAGTCTTATGGATTAAACAGAAGGACTAAACTGGAAGAAAATCACATGTGCATCTTACTTGTCCCAAATGAAAATTTACCAGTTCTTTTTAACATAAGATCAAGTCTGAGGCTTAACTATTTCTTGTTCCCTGCTGGCCTTTTCATGCTAAGATTAGTCCATCTACAACCTTGCCCTCTTTCTTCAGTGCTCCCTCACTGGTCCCAGTCTCCCTCACTTCCATTTTGTTGAAGCTTTCTCCATCTCTCCTTTAATCTCTTTTTTCATAGATTTAACATACTGTAGATTGGAATATTTAAAATGAAGAAGATTTCCAGCTGTCCATTATATTTACCTTCTAAGAATACTCGATATAGTCCAAGGCACTGAATTATATTAAAATTTATTTATTTATTTATTTATTATTTATGTGCTAGAGGCTGATTCAATACTTCATTTTAAAATGCTGGTGGTCATTTGAACAGTTTAAATATTATAAATCAGATACTATAGATCAGCTTTAAATCTTTAAAACAGTTTAAATATTATAAATTAGAGTTATCAATAACTCTAACGGTATTCATATTCCCTATCACTGTTCTAAGATGACCCTGCATCTGGAGTTGATTTATTTTTAGATTGTTTTTTTTTTTTTAAAAAAAAAAAATGAAGTCAATTTCCTAGAATCTGCCTAGGGTGCTCCTGCCTGAAGGACTTTTATTACAAGAAGAAATGGATAAAATGATTGTAGTTACAGACTCTTCAAATTTATGTTAACTGTTAAATTTTTAAAACACCAGGCATTAAGACTAATGCAACCAAACTAATGGCCAATTTTAGTTATTTCTTGCTACTGGACCTTTGAGAGGGTGGGGAAAGGTGCTGGATTAAAGACATTCTGAACTTTAATTGACACAGAAACACATCCAATGAATGCTAAAAAGGATATTTTGGTATTGTATTTGTCCTGATGGCATGTTAAATGACCCTCTGCTAAGATCCTAAAATATTCTTTAAAAATGAGCATAAATGGTACAAAATTTCCCTTGCCCTTGCAATTGCCCTGTATGATTGAGAATGCATCATCTACCTACTGGAATAGTTATCAATCCCATGGCGTATATAGGTCAAAAATGCATTTATTTTCGTTGCTAGGTTTTGGCAGAAAATTCCGAGTGTTATTGCTGTTATAATGGTAGAATCATATGGTTACTGGTCATGTATAAGGACTGCAATATAATAGAAATATTAAGAATAAAAACATGTTTTTCGTTTGCTGCTGGCTGCATGACAAGCTGTGGCCCAGATGTTGGAAAAATCTTCAAGTTTGTTTAAGACTCTCTGGTATGCTAAGATACAGAATGTGGTCCTTGCAGAGAAAATTACAATTTGAGACTATTATAGGCTCAGTTACAACAGAAATTTCAGAGCAAGTGTGGTCTCAGCTGAAAGCAATAATTCTGTGACTACAATAAATTATTGTAGGCTCTACAATGACTTCTCTAATTTCAACAATTTTGGATTTATATTCATTCTTACTTTTTTTCCATTTCTATTATATTGCAAACATACACTTTTACTCTGCATTCCATTTCCATTTCTTAAGTGTTTAGTCTGAATTATTGTACATAGTATGATATTGATTGCATTTGTTGTAAAATAAAAATTAGTTAAAACAAAGCAATGGATTGCAAAAACAAAGATAGCAGTAAAACCCAACATGCAATTTTCATGAAATTAATGTCCTTGATCTTTGTCAATTGTATTCAGCAATTTCTGGAAAGGCTTAATTTTTGAAACCAGTCTCCTTCAATAGTTCTAAAATGTTGCAAAGATCAGGAAAAAAATCAGAACACATTCTTGCAGTAGTTTTAAGGTTAACAAAATGAGTTTGATATGTTTTCTTCTTGCTACAGAAGGTTAATCCTTCTGAAAAGTTTTCCCATTTCTTGGGACCTGGTCTGCCTAATTCAGGTCAACTCTAGGTTCCCCATCTAGGTTACATCCATGAAATGCTGGGAGAAGTGGTACAAATGGATTGAAAATAGAAAAGGAAAAAAGAATTAGATAAACTAAGATTGGATTTAGTTAGAATGTATAGAGTATAAGTAAATTATAGTAATATGTCATGTAAATGTTACAGTTATGTACAAGAATTCTTTCTTTTTGTATTTTAATTATTGAAAATTAATAAATATTAAAAAAATAATATTTAAAACTATCTGCATATTGTACTGAATTAGTCAGTGGGAAAGCCACATGATAAAATCTTGATACCATGTGAGAAAAATAGGGGTTTGATTCTGTTAACAACTTTCATTTCTAAAGTATTCACTGATCAATGCTGTATATATTTAATTTATAATTCAAAAAGTTTATTTCAGTAAAATTGTATTCTTACGCACTCAAGTTATTTTTGCTGGTTTTAAGAATCATTGATCAAACAGTTTAGAGCATTGTGTTAGAAATTGTTTCCAAATATTGGCATTTTTTTCTATTTTACTTTTTAAAATTTCTTTTCATTATTTTTTTTATACATGCCGTAATGAATGACTAAGACACAAAAATAAAATGTCAATGTTTATTGACAGGTGGTATTGTTCAAATTGTTTCAGCCTCTTTTGTTTCTAGGGGAAGTCATCCTGGGTGTTCTCTTCAGAAGGTTTTCATTTTTCATTTTTTGGCAGATTCTCAAAAGAGGCCAGCAGTGTCAGGAGTACAAGATGGAGGAATCATGAAGATGGAACTTAATCTTTCTTGCCTCTCCCTCTTCTCCTTCTGCGACCATGCCTGCGACCTAATCAGTGTAGAAAAGAAATTTGGTCAGATCTCGTCCCTGAATCGTGAGTTACATGAAATAACCGTTCAAAACATTTTAAAGTTTCTCTCAAAATTGGTTTTCCTTTTCCTACCTTTCCTTCTGCCATGGCGCCTTCTCCTCCTCCTCCTTCCACCTTTACCTCCACGTCGCCTCCTCCGACGGCGGCGACTGAGGCTCCGGCTCCGGCTGCGTCTGAATCTTGCCATTTGAGATGGTGCTTTTGTCTTTCAAGCTCTTTGCAGCTGGAGCTCCACCTGTTCTTGATGGGCCTTTCAGAGCTTAAGGCTGGAGGCTTGCAATGCTGCCCTTTTTATAACCAAATGGGAAGCCCAAAAATGGCTAGTGATGCTCTGCTTAGCTGTGATGAAATACAATGGGTGACCATTGTTGCTAGCATGTGAAAGGTTAAATCCACCTAGAGGGCCATGTATGGCAAATTAAAACTGCAAATATAAATCATATTAAAAAGCATAAACACATTAAATTGCCTAGCAGAGTTTAGAAATTAATACTTCCAAGGTTTAATTACCTGATATACAGAGTCCAAATATTTGTTTTCCTCTTCATTAAACTTGCATTTTATTTATTATGGCTATTGCTACTTTTTTCATATGCCATTGTGAGGACATTGATATATACTGTAATGTATTTATATTTTGGGTTATTTTATTTTCTATCAGCACCTCCAGCTTGATTTAGTTATTTGGTTTGATACTATATATATATATATATATATATATATATATATATATATATATATAAAAATAAAATTTTGTGTGTGTGTGTAAAGGTAAAGGTTCCCTCGCACATGCGTGCTAGTTGTTTCCAGCTCTAGGGATGGTGTTCATCTCCGTTTCTAAGCCGAAGAGCCAGCGCTGTCCAAAGACGTCTCCGTGGTCATGTGGCCAGCATGACTCGACCCCAAAGGCGCACAGAGCACTGTTACATTCCCACCAAAGGGGTCCCTATTTTTCTACTTGAATTTTTTACGTGCTTTCGAACTGCTAGGTTGGCAGAAGCTGGCACAAGTAATGGGAGTTCACTCTTTTACGGTGCACTAGGGATTCGAACCACTGAACTGCTAACCTTCTGATCGACAAGCTCAGCGTCTTAGCTACTGAGCCACCATGTCCCACATATAGATAGATAGATAGATAGATAGATAGATAGATAGATAGATAGATATAGAGCTAGCAATAGAGATAGAGATAAGATAAAGATAAATAGATATAAATAAATTTAAAGATATAAATAAATAACCATATATATATATATATGGTTTATTTATTTATTTATATCTTTAAATGGCTTGGTTGAAGAAGAGTGGAAGACTAGTGGAACCTTTTAAGGAATTTGTTTATTCCATACTTTGGGAACTACACAGGAGATTGTTCCCTGTGGCCAACAAGCAGACCTCTGAAAGAAAATTTACACTCAGGTGTAGTCATCCCTAAAATAATAAAGCAATGTTGTTCTAATAGTCCAACTCATAATTCCACTGTAATGGTTCAGATTTATTATTTCCTGGAAGTACCCGATCACAAGACTTAGTGCTTTTTCAACAATATTAGTTTGAAATTGTATATTTGAAGCTGGACTAAAAAATTTCCACATTAAGATGCTATGTTAGCTTTGAAAATCCCTTGGAGGCTGAGTGAATGGCTGCACAGTGCACTTTTCTTGCTTCAAATTTATTTCTGCTTACTTTGACTATTGTTGGAATGGTGTGACATGTTTGGCATAGTCTTATGCTCAAACAAAGCATTAGGACGTACCCAATTGTACCTTAGCTTGTAGAGGCCAATCCATTAGAGCTTTAGTTGTGAGGTGGTCAAAGACCTAATGAGGATATATTTTTATTAGCACAGGAATGCCATAAATTGGAACCGCATAAATGATATTTTCTCTGACCTAAGGCTTATTATTAAGTTTTAAATTAAATCTTGTATTCCGGAGAGTACAAAATAGGTCATTTTTTTAAAAAAAAGTAAATGATGTATTGTTATAGTGATGTCATGCCTGAAATTGTTTTCTAACAAATTAAAATTGGGACCATGAATGTTACTATGCTAGCTTACAAAATCATTCCAATAGAAACTAAGTTGGCCCAAAGCTCACTGTTCAATCTTGCTTATTGAATTTTAATACTTTGGATGTAACTGACATGAGGATGTCATACTTGGCATTGCCTTAACCTATCAAGCAAAATAAAGCTATGACAATGATAAAAAGAAAGCATCTTTATGTTATTGATAGCCTATATAAAAGGAGATGCTTAATGTATGTGTGGAGAACCTGAGAACAAAAGTCCTAAAAAGTCCTGTGAGAACAAAAGATACCATCACTAACAATTTTTTTACTAGCAGCTAACTGCAACTCACTTGAAAATAAGTAAATTTCTAATTGTACTAAAAGTGACAACAACGATCCAGCTGTCATATTCTGTGCTAACTGCAGCTTTCATTCAGCTTAATTCAAAATAAATTTAAAATAATCTAAATGGGAGTTGGCAGTGAATGGACTAGTGTGGATGTTATCCATGTCATAGATTAATCAAATGTCAGGGTTCCAAGTAACACCCCCAACAAAAGAAGACTCGGAGGCTTGAGTTTCCTCAAAGTTCCATTTTATTAGAGACTAGCTGTACCCGGCCACGCGTTGCTGTGGCCCAGTCTGGTGCTTCCACTGGGCTAAAAGAGCGAGGCTGAAGTTCCAAACTCTCCACGAACATTTGGTGGGCGTGGCCAACTCGACGTCACTCACTTTCATCAGTCACATGACAGCCCCGAGCCACGCCTACCCAGCTGGTGATTAGGGCAGAGAACCGGTTGCTAAAAAACAATGGGAACCACAAAATCCTCCCTGTCTCCCCCACTCTCTTTGTATCTCTCTCCTCCATCTGTATCTCTCTCTCTCTCTCTCTCTCTCTCCCCCTTTCTGTATCTCTGTGTGTCTCTCTCTCCCCCTCTCTCTGTATCTCTATGTCTCTCCCTCCCTCTCTCTCTGTTTATCTCTGTCTCTGGCCTGGCCTCTTCTGCATCCCCCGCCATCGCCCTTACCTTTTCAGGCCAGGCCTTCGCAGCTCTCCGCACCACAGCAGAAACTCGGGGGCCCCCTCCATCCTCCCTACACAGATGTTCTCTGGGGGCTCAATGGGGAGACACATAGCAGGGAAGGGAAGGGAAGGGAGGGAGGGAGGGGGTTCGAGGCTGGTTTGGGGCTTCCCGCCCAAAGGAAGAAAGCGGCAAAGCCAACTCCCGCTCACCGACCGGATTCGCATAGCGCAGGTTAGCGGCTGCTCTTTCTGACCTCGGGGCCCGTGGTAGCTCTGGGCCAGGCACAATTTGGGCCAGGTGAGGGATGGAGGGTTCCCACTCAGCGGACCCAGGCAGCCTTGTTGTCAGGTATTCTTTGGAGGGAGTCCTGAGAGCGGCTGGCAAGGGGGATGGGCAGCAGCGGGGGGCGAGGCTAGTTCACAGGGTGGCCAGGGGAGGGGGAGGTCAGAGCCAGGCTCGGGCGGGCCCCGCCCAGCCTAGAAGCGCCAGCTGCGAGGGCTTCCAGGTGGAGAGCTGGCTGCCTACCTGCCGAGCCTGGTGGCAGGATATGGCCCTTGGGCGTCTCTGCCTTCCAAATGCGCAGTTTCTTGGAAGCAATATGGAGGGTCTAAATGTAAGAAATCTGTTGAGCGTAATCAGGGCTGTGAGGCTGCCATGTTGGTTTTACATCCAGCAGATGGCACTGTTTTTCAATGTTTTTCAATGTTTTTCAATGTCTTTCAATGTTTTCCAATTTTTTCATGTTTTTACCTGTCACAGGTGTGACATGTATGTAATATAGATATATAAAAACACGCCCGTAGTCGAATGCAACGTTGTGTCAAAATTTGAAAGCAATCGGTGAAGAACTTTCAGAGATGTGCGGTTATGTACAAACGGACATTTACATTTTTATTTATATAGATGTCATATTGGCACATCTGGGAAAACCGAATCTGAAAGCTTCCAGGTTTTCCCCACCCAAAGGAAAGTTCAAGTCCCTGCCCAGCACCCACATATCCATCACATGGCCCAATCAAAACACTATTCCAACTGGAGATGCCTCCCAGGTCCAACCCTCCAGGTGTAGGGCAAGATGTCCTTGACTCCCTGAGAAAGAATGTTATTATGGCTACATATCACCCTGGCTCCATACAATCCCCCCTCCCAGTTTCCCACAGTAGTAAATGTGGCAGGCCTGAAGCTCCAAGGCAAAATATGGCTTCCAGATCTGACATCCTAAGTGACAAGCCAGCTAAAGAACTTCAAAGCAAGCGAGGCTGATTGATTGAACCTCAACTGATGACTCTAGTGCTTCCAAACTCTCTACTTCTTTGGATAGACAATATTAAACAGCCCTGCTGTCAAAAAGTTAGATGGACATCCACATGTTGAGCCCAACTCTCCGCCTTCTAGAGGACTTTGCACGAAATCAATGAGTGATAGGACAAGATTTGGGATCATGTTAATTATGTACTTCCCCAGCTAAGACCAAGTAGGTATTTGGACCAGGTCACCAAAGTTTAGGGGGTGCCAGTGCCAAATTCTCCTTCTGAATTGTTCTAAAAATGCCAGGTCAGTGGGACAGTGCTCTGCAACTGTGTATGTGAAGGTATCTACATTAAGCAGACATAGTATATATTTAAAATTTGTCTCTAAACTAACATAATAGAATACTTTGGGGAAGACAAGGCTACTCACCACTGCCTCACATGGAAAGTTACAACAATTTGAAGAAGGCAGTATATATTGAATTGAAAGGATTAGAGCATGTACAGAGTGTACCTAACTCAATTTTAGATATTCCTTGCTGCTGACCTAATGCCTTATCTGCATAGATAAAGCCTCCATTATGACCTAATGCTCTATCTGTATAGATACAGCCTCCAGGCTGCCAAGTAGCCTATAGCTAAGTTAACTTGTTGTGAAATGCAAAATGTGAATTCTGCCTGTTGTAACTAATGTGAAATAGCGCCCCCTAACAAAGCTCTGGGCTATATGCCAGAAAATGTATTCTTTTCACCCTTCTGAGATCCTTTGTTTTCAGAGTGCTGAGAAAATCATGAGGTTTGCATGAACTAATGGATATGAAATTATGTTTCTAACACTATGACGATCTGTGCAATCTGTGTGAACTACAAGAAGTTCAAGAAAAAGTTTTTGGACGCGGCTTCGGCTTTTTCTTTTTCTCTCTGCCTGCTCTGTTTAATGTGGGAGATAAAAGGTCGCCCAGTTTTGCCTTCTGATCAGAAATAAAACTGATTATCAGTTGCCTCGTGTTCAGAGTTTCCTTGGATTTATCAGATTCTGAGCTGCACTCGAAAACCTTACAGAATGATACATGGTATTGTCCTTTTGATGCAGTGGTGAAATTCAATTTTTTTTTACTACTGGTTCTGTGTGGGTGTGGCTTGGTGGGCGTGGCAGGGGAAAGATGGGGTGGTTTGCAACATCTCCATTTCCACCCCACTCCAGGGGTAGGATACTGCAAAATCTCCATTCCCACCCCACTCTGGGGCCAGCCAAATGTGGTATTTGCCAGTTCTCCGAACTACTCAAAATTTCCACTACCACTAAAATCTCCAGAACCTGTCAGAACCTGCTGGATTTCACCCCTGTTTTGTTATAAAACCTCTAGACAAAGATATTCCTTCAATTCTCTGGTTTTAAGTGCTCTACTAGAAATAAGAAATGCCTGCTGTTTACTATTTTTATTTCTTGTGTTTCTACTCCTCATAAAAGATAAAAGACTCAAAAATGAAATGTTAGCCTTTATTGACAGGTGGTATGTTCCAAATTGTTTCAGGCTATCTGGTCCTTGGAAATTCTTGCAGCGTGTTTCAGTGAAAGAAAGAGGCTTGATTTTTTTCCCTTTGGCAGAAACTGAAGCACCGTGAAGGCCGCGATGAGGAGAGAAAACTTAGTGCTTCCTCCTTCTCCTCCCTCTTCTGCGTCCGGATGATTTACGTCCTGGAAAAGTCAAAACCAACGTTAGTGATGTGATGTAACACATCGAACTGTAATGTAGTTGTAAGGTTTAATGCCTTGACCATATACCTCTCCTTCTGCCACGTCGTCTTCCACGCCTCCTTCCAGATTTGCCCCCACGCCCCTTCCTGCGTCGACGCCTGCGATGGATGCGGGTTAGGCTCCAACTCCTGCTGCGTCTGAAGCTGACCATTTCTGATGGTCCTGTTGTTTTTACAAGCTCTTAGCAGCTGGAGCACCACCTGTCTTAGATGAGCCTTTCAGATTTTGTGAGTTGCAGTAGCCTCTCCCATCATTTAATAGCTCAGCTTCAGTGTGTAACAAGGGCCAATGATGTCATGCTTCCATTATGATGAAACTCAGTTAACTGTTGCATATGTGAGCAAAATAGTCTGTTCCTGTTTTACAGAGATAAGCCTGGAGATATAAACCATGGGGTTTATACTTGTATACTTGAACATTTACATCATAGTTTGCATTAAAATGTCTATTTCTCAAGGAACATATAGTGGCCAAAATTGTGGAAACCTTTTGGGAAAAGTGTATTTTTGAGGTTTGATGGCTAATAACACCACTTTTTTTTGGAGTTTCAAGATAATCATATTCCACTGCTGGAATGGCCTGGGAATAGCCAATTAACCCAATTGAAAATCTATGGAGCCGACAAAAGAAATTTGTTAGTCAGAAGTGACCCAGCAATAAAACCCAGTTAATAAAAGCAATCATTCAATCTTGGTTTCACATTATAACAGCTGCAGAACTAAAAGACTTGGTTCACTCCATGGGAAGACATTGTAAGGCCGTAATTCATGCTAAAGGTTACCCAGCTAAGTATTAACTAACATGGTGATAATTTTTGTATATCTCGTTTTTTCTACGTGTTTCACTTTTCTTCTTTATACTGTAACTGCTATTCTAATAGCAAATCCTTCATAAAAGTTATTGCATTAGATTAAATTATCTTTCCATTGATATATAATTTGATGGTACTACTCCAAAAAAAAGTGGTGTTATTAGCTAGTTTTAGAAAATACACTTTCCCCAAAAGGTTTCTACAATTTTGGCCACTACTATAAAATTATTCCATTACTTACACATGTGGCTGTTCAACTAAATTAATGAAAGTTTAAAAAGGTAGAGAAGAGTTAAATATGAATATGTATCTTTTACTATGAATACGATATAGTTTTTAATTCCTATTGAAAATAATAAGATGGCTCGCTATTTATTTAATATGTAGAAGCCACTAAACTGACAAGTTTATCTTTAGACTGGTAACGGGACAATGTCCACTACTGCATTTCAAAAGAACAGGGTGGTATATTAGCACAGGGCAGGTAACATGGCATCTCCTCCCATAATATATAGTAGCTGATATCTGAGGTAATAGCCTCATCTTGGCTAGTGATCAGGACAGCCAAGTTTTTTTTCCCCATAATGCATATTTGTATAGCTGGAATACACAATAATGAGTTGGAAGGACCTTGGAGATCTTCTACTTCAAGTCCCTGCTCAAGCAGGAAACCCTACGTCATTCCAGACAAATGGTTGCCCAGTCTCTTCTTAAAAACTTCCAGGGATGGAGCACCCGGAACTGGAGGCTAGCCATTCCAGTGTCTCATTGTTCTCACTGTCAGAAAATTTCTCCTTAATTTTAGATTGGAACTCTCTTTACAGAGTTGGAAGGAACCTTGGAGGTCATTAGTGTAGGGTTCTCCAACCTTGGCAACTTTAAGACTTGTGGACTTCAACTCTCAGCAAAGCTGGCTGAGGAACTCTGAGAGTTCAACTCTGAGAGTTGAAGTCCACAAGTCTTAAAGTTGCCAAGGTTGGAGACCCCTGATCTAGTCTAACCCCCTGCTCTGGCAGGAAAACTTATACAAATGTTGTCCAATCACTTTTTAAAAATTTCCAGTGTTGAAGCATTCACAATTTCTGGAAGCAAGTTGTTCCACTGATTAATTATGTTAACTCAGGAAACTCCTCCTTAGTTCTAGCTTCTCTCCTTGATTCGTTTCCAACCATTGCTTCTTGTCCTACCTTCATCTGCTTTGGAGAATAGATTGACTCCCTCTTCTTTGTGGCAACCCTTTTGATATTGGAACACTGACATCATGTCACCCCTAGTCCTTCTTTTCATTAAACTAAGTAAAGGTAAAGGTTCCCCTCACACATATGTGCTAGTTGTTCCTGAGTCTAGGGGGCAGTGCTTATCTCAGTTTCAAAGCCGAAGAACAAGCACTGTCCGAAGATGTCTCCGTGGTCATGTGGCTGGCGTGACTAAATGTCAAAGGCGCACGGAATGCTCTTACCTTTGATGGTCCTATTTTTCTACTTGCATTTTTTACTTGCTTTCGAACTGCTAGGTTGGCAGAAGCTGGGACAAGTAACAGGAGCTCACCCCATTACCCAGCACTAGGGATTCTAACCGCTGAACTGCCGGCCTTTTGATTGACAAGCTCAGTGTCTTAGCCACTGAGCCACCGCATCGCATAGTTCATTAAATTAGACATACCCAATTCCAGCAACCATTATAAGCTTCCATCTGTTACTTTTTGTCCTGCCCTCAGGCACTTCAGATAATAAGGCGACCCCCATCTGTGACAGCCCCTCAAATATTAGAAGATTGCTATCATATCACTCCTAGTCCTTTGCTTTGTTAGACTAGAACATACCCAGTTCCTATGGAGTTCATATGTTTTAGCATTCAGTCCCGTAATCATCCTTGTTCTCTGTTGTTCTCTGCACTCTACAAAGTGTTTCAATATGTTTGGTTTTTTTTTTTTTTTTTGGTATTTTGATGACCAAAACTGAGCAAGTATGAAATGTGGAGAAGGAGATGTGGATAGCAATGAAATTGGGAGAATTTTTGGAGAATGCTTTTGTCCCAAAATATTCTTTTGGAAGGACATATATTGTGAAAAAGGCACAACTGTTAGCATCTTCACACTGGTGAGGAAAATATTTTGAATTTGGTTTGCCAAGAATGATGTTCATTTCCCATTCTGTCTTTTCTATCTGCAAAGTGTATCAAAGCTAAATTCTCTGCAACTCTTTAATATTACAAGTGAATGAAAGTGTTCAAACCCCTAGACTGAACAACGCAATATGTTAGTTACATTTTTATACTTTTTCTTGTTTTACAGCAATTTGTTGGGAATGAGAAATGACGTTCATTCATAAGACTACGAACATCTTCGTTTTTATGATTTATGGCATTTGTTTCCTTACTTGATCCTTTTGTTTTTAATGTTATTTAAGAGAAGAGAGAAGCATGATAACAGGCATTTAGAGTGACACCAAACAGAAATGCTTTTTTTATGACTTTATTGACAGACAAGCAGGGCTTGCATTGCTCCTAGGGTAGGAGAAATCCTGAATTTTGCAGTCTTCCACAGCTCACTGATGCCTTATTTGATGGATTTTCTACATCACAGAATCCTGGTGATGATTCACTGGCCACATAGATGGTATTTGAAAGCAGTGGAAAGATAATCACTGAAAATTATCTCCTTCCTTTCCAGTAAAAGTATGTCGCACAGACACGTACATATCCTGTCCAAAACAAAAACAAGAGCTGATTTAAAATATTGAAGCTTAAAGCTTTCAGTCTTTATTAATATGACATAGGTTTCTAATCAAATTATTTACAATCATCTACCTATGAAACTTAACATTTACCTCTCTTCTTTTTTATTGGCATGTCTGCTCCAGATTTGCACCTTCTGTTCCTTCTGCCACTACCTTTGCGAAACATCCCTCGGCTGGCATATGTACTATCTCTGCGTTTTGACATCTTTCTGGCCAATTCAGGATTTCAGGAGCAAATGCATTATCTTTTGCCCTGTGATGGTCAGCTGTCTGCCCAGATGTTACATGAGTTTCTGATGCACTGCTGCCTGGTCTTCTCATTTTATAAAATCAGTTAGTAGTGTCATCCATTGTTACCACAGCCCTTTGTCCACTGAAATATTGCCCTATGTAATTGTCAATTGTTGATGGAGTAACATAAACATATTTGAGACAGCCTTTAAAACTCAACTGTATCTTTTCCTACATCATGTATGTATGACCATTCAACATATATGATTATTAGAAAACACAAAGAGAAATTAAAAGTAGGGAAATGACAATAATCATAATGTAAAGAAGGCTTTGCTTGATCTTACTCTAGGACATTAACATTTTCCACAAGACATGTAGAAAGATGCTATAAAATTGAATACACAAGAAAACTTAAACAATATATAATAGAATAGAATTCTTTATTGTCCAAGTGTGATTGGACACACAAGGAATTTGTCTTTGGTGCATATGCTCTCAGTATACATAAAAAGACAAGATACATTCGTCAAGAATCATAAGGTACAACAGTTAGTGATAGTCATAGGGTACAAATAAGCAATCAAATCATACTAGGAAACTGCCAATATCAATATAAATCGTAAGGATACAAGCAACAAAGTTACAGTCATGCAGTCATAAGTGAGATGAGATGGATGATAGGAATGATGAGAAGACTAATAGTAATAGAAATGCAGCCTAATGTGAATAGTTTGACAGTGTTGAGGGAATTATTTGTTTAGCAGAGTGATGGCGTTCGGGAAAAAACTATTCTTGTGTCTAGTTGTTCTGGTGTGCAGTGCTCTATAGCGTCATTTTGAGGGTAGGAGTTGAAACAGTTTATGTCCAGGATACGAGGGGTCTGTACATATTTTCATAGCCCTCTTTTTGACTCGTGCAGTATACAGGTCCTCAATGGAAGGCAGGTTGGTAGCCATTGTTTTTTCTGCAGTTCTAATTATCCTCTGAAGTCTATGTCTGTCTTGTTGGGTTGTAGAACTGAACCAGACAGTTACAGAAGTGCAGATGACAGACTCAATAATTCCTCTGTATATATAGAAATTGTATCTTTTTTTATTTATATATATGTTATATCCGGCCCATTTGGAATGAATGTATCATGCATATCAAATTGATTATTAACAAAAAATAAATAAATAAGCATAATTCCAAAAGATATGATAAATATAAAAAACCAGAACAGCACCTAATGAAATGTAAATACTTTCATTTATTTGTCGAATTATTTATTTTAATGTAAAATAGCTAAGCTCAGCAAAGGAGGTTCTCTGTTAGTCAGTGCCAGGCCTGGAAGCCATCTTTTATATTAGGCCTTCAGACCTGCCACGTTTACTACTGTGGGAAACTGGGAGGGGGGATTGTATGGGGCATGGGTGATATATAGTCATAACAACATTCCTTTCTCAAGAAGTCAAGGCCAACTTGCCCTGCACCTGGAAGGCTGGAACTGGGAGGCATCATCAGTTGGGACGATGCTTGATTGGACCATGTGATGGACTTGTGGGTGTTGGGCAGGGACTTGAACTTTTCCTTGAGTAGGGAAAAACCTAGAAATTTTCAGATTCGGGTTTTCCCAGATGTGCCAATATGACAATTCTAATAAAATGTAACTTTGAGGAAACTCAAGCCTTAGAGTTTTCTTTCTTTGGGGTGTTACTTGGAACCCTGACAATCAGTTGCTTATCCACATGATAAAAATGCCAACAATGAAAATGGAAGAGAAAACGAGGTTATTCTTCCTTCATCTCCTTGTAAGCAGAACTTATATGACAAGTATGACTGAATAAGGTTTGAGTTCACATAGCAGTGAGACTCTGTTTCTGGTTATTTGGATAAAGGGCAGCTCTGCCTTTTCCAACAGCATTTTAAATTAGTGCCATGCAGAAAAATTCTCATTTTTCCCTTCTACTGCTTCTCTTTCAAGTTGATGAAAGAATTTGTTTTGAATTTTTTTTTCCCAAAGAAGAAAGTATAAGTGAAACTCTTTTCTCTCCCAGGAGAGAAAAGAAAAAGAAATTCCAATCAAGGCAATACTTTTTTAAAAATCTAAATTAAAAAAATGTTGTTGTTGTTGTTGTTGATGATGATGATGATGATGCTACCCATTCAGTCATCTCTGACTCTTAGTAATTCTATGGGCAAGGGGTGTCTACCTGCTTCTTCGAGATAAACCTCCAGGTGACTTTAATGACCTGCTAAAAGAAATGCAAATGACCAGCTATCTGCAAGGAGTATAAATCCTTCCATTCCCCATCATCCAGTCAGAGCTGAAGAAGCTTCTTGGATGAGAAGCGAAACTTCTTCAAAGAAAAACCAGAAAATCCAGTTAGCTCATGAAAAAAAGCACCTTTGGGACAACCATGACCTGGATGACTGAGAATCTCCTTAGAAACTGCTTCTTTGAGTTTTTCTATGCTCTGGCTGGTGTCAGCTTTGTTAATGTCTAGCCTCCGTGTTCTTTGATGGGCTGGTTTCCTTTTACTGCTAACTCTTGCTAATTGCTTTCTCCAGCGAATTCCTCTACATGACACGGCCAAAGTAAATGAGACACATTTTTGTGATTTTGCCTTCCAGTGACATATCTGGTGTTATGCACTTTAGTACTTGCTTGTTAGTCTTCTTTGCTATCCGAGGGATATGCAGGAGCCTTTTCCAGAAGCAGAGCTCAGATGAGTCCATTTTCTTCCTATCTTGATTTCTTAAGGTTTAAGGTGTGACAGGAGATCTTTTTCATGGTAGTCAGGTGTCCTCTAAATACTTCTTCACTTACTTTGGGCCGCTATACCCACTTTTTGACAATTACTCTGCTAGATTTTTTTGAATCCATTTCTTCTTTGGGGACAAGAAGCAAAGTTCAGAGTTCAGGAGCTATATTTTGTCCTTGTCACCTCTTACTATCATACTGTAGGATTACTGTCTAACTGTAGGATTACCCTTTTGTTTCTCTTCCTTTATTATGACATGACCAACAAATTTCCCCCTCCCCCACATAGACATCTTGTGTTGCTTTTAACTTCTCTTCCAAGCCTATGTTTCTTTTGTGTGTTAGCCTTTTGAACTAATATGAAATAATGTGCAATGGCTATTTTCCAACTGTGAGATAAGGAAAATGTGCTTTCTGATAGATTCTGAGACATAGAAGCATCACAGTAACCTAATTGGTGCCTTTTGGGCTTGAATTTTGTAGGAGTACCTAGATATCATGATTCATGAAGGATATGGCTTAGAAACACTGAGAATGGTGCCATATGCATGAGGGGATATTGCCTCATTTGAGCTTATCACTCCAGTAAGAAATCCTTATTGAACATTATCAAATCTACACCTCTAAAAAGGTAAAGAGATACAACATATCCCACTTGCCAGATATTTCCCATTAAAATGCAGAGGCAAGCAGTATTAGTATGTCTCATAAAGCAGCAGATGATTTTCAGATTCTTTATTCAGAGATACAGAAATTATATTCTTAGGAATAGATTATTTTCTTAGGAATAACTAAAAGATACACCACCATGGGACCTCATTCTCTGGCTTGTTTTCCATCCACTACCACACTCAACAATGGTCATGGTAAACCTTATGTGAATTCCTTTCTTGATCTAACATATCCTGTCCTCAGTGGGTTATTTTGCTCAGAGACCCTATTCAGAGACATCCCTAATACTGCCCACTAACAAGCTTTCAGGATCCTGGTAATTAAATGCCCCTCTTGCTTATTAGTCTCAGGCTTTATGACCAAATCATGAAAAGCAGTGGCATTATCTTGACTGCTGAACTTGTTTCTTTCTTCTGCTCCTTCAGTTGCTACACATTTCAACATCCAGTCCAGATGGCTATACAGAAAAACCCTGCCTTGCTTGTACTAAAATCCACACCATCGTATTTATTTGCTGTTTAGTATATGTGCTTATTATGTCACCAGTAGATATAATGGTAGTTTCCTCAATATCTGAATTGCAGAAAAGATAAGCGGCGAGATTGTTCTTCCTTAGACATGAGAAATTAACATCTTGAATGGAGCATGTAAATTGACTGTATGCCAAAAGGAAACGGCTTCCAGCAATAAAACTGTAATCTCCTTGTAGACAATATGCTACGCACGAGACTGCTTGCATTTGCAGTACTTGGAAATAGTCTAAAGCTAGGCTGACCAGGGTATCTTTTCTGGCTGATTTGGTTTTTATCCATTGTCTCTAAACTGATCTGTGAATTTAGTTCTGAAATTATTATAGCATTATTCATAAAATAGATCTATCCAAAAAAACCATAATATAGTTTACTTAATTGAGATGTTAGTTCAGTTAACACTTGACCACTGAGTTCAAATGGCAATTCTCAGCTTGTCTCCTGGATTTTTTTGTTGTGAGAGATTCTCCAATGTGAACTACCTTGAACTCTCAGAGAAAAGGTAAACACAGTGCACCACAAACAAATACATTATTAAAGTATGTGTTCATTGCTTAGAGAACTTGTATAAGGTTTTATGGCCCTGGAAGTAGGAAGACAACCAAGGACTAGTCTAAAGTAAAATCACATTCTGTTAAGGCTCAGTGGTGGTTAACAATCCTAGTTACAGATAGAATCAAACAACAGCCAGCATTCCAGAGTGTACTGGATGAACCAGTAATCAGCCTGACTAGGTGGCTCAAGTGGCTAAGACACTGAGCTTGTCGATCAGAAAGGTCGGTGGTTCGGCGGTTCGAGTCCCTAGTACAGGTCTCCTGTGTGAGCAGGGGGTTGGACTAGATGACCTCCAAGATCCCTTCCAACTTTGTTACTTTTAAAAAAACAGAAAGCAAAACCAGAAACATAGGAAACAGTAGAACTGTTAGAACAGCAGAACTCGGGTACGCCTTGTTGTTCAAAATAAACTTACCTGCAAGAGCAGCAATAATAACAAAACATATAAGTTTATTTCGTACACAGAACATCAAGTGACCAGACAAGATGGGTGAGAGATTTTTTTTTCCTGAAAACAAAACCAGCCACATGGGAATCCTGAATATCTGATATTTGGCTGATGATAACAATAACAATATTAATATTAAACTAAACTTGTTTGCCATACAGATGGACCCTGAAGAGATGCCCTTTATAACAGCAACCATCTGTATGTGTGTGTCTACACACATACATACACACACACACACACACACACACACACACACACACACACTAGGATATGTACGCAGGGACCCTAATTCCCTAGAGTGCCAAAAACAGAACAGTTGAAATACAAGTTATTGTGCCACTGTCAGTAGAAACTAAGGAATAAGTTTCATAGAGATTTGATCCAAGAATGTTCGGTTCCTTTCTTACTTTTTTTGGGTGATTAAACATTAGAGCCCTTGATTCCATATTAAAATTTTGTGTTTGAGCTGCAAAAATAAAATTAAGGTTAAAATAGTGATAGAGCCAAGACTAAGGGTTACCCTTTACATATAATTACTGTAGATTATGGTGTTTTGGTTGCAAAATGAAGTACTTGGAAGATACTACTGTAACATGGAATTTTCAGAAACCAAATACTGTAACTGTTCCTAATATAAAGAAAGTTATTATATAAAGTAAGCCTTATAGTAGTAAAAGGTACATGTTGTATACATTTATGTATAAAAATTACAGAAATATATATGATGCAAACAAAGCAAGAAAAATAGAATAAATCTTATAGTCTTGGATTTTAGCTACAGAAGTGGGATTGCGTGAAGTGGTTTAAAAAGCTCATTTTGGTCTGATTAAATGTTTCTACGGTGTTTTCCCAAAAATAAGACCCTGACTTATATTTTTTTGAACCCTGACATAAGTGCTTGGCCTTAATGCCATGCACTCAAAAGCCCAATTGGGCTTATTATCAGGGGATGTCTTATTTTGGGGAAAACAGGGTATTTGCTATGAATGTATTTTAAAATTTATTTATTTATTTTATTTTATTTTTGAATTTATATACCGCCCTTCTCCCCCTAGGGACTCAGGGCGGTGAACAGCCGAAATTAAAATACATATAATATAAAAGTTAAGATAGCTAAAATAAATTAAATCAATCGGCCCCCAATTTAAAACCCCAAAGCTATACAATTAAAAACTAACTCATAAAAAAACCTAATTAGGTTAGGCCGGCTTGCTGAAATAAAAATGTCTTCAGGGCCTTACGGAAAGTGCGGAGATCTGGGATCAGTCGTATTCAGAGAGGAAGCTTATTCCAGAGGGCGAGTGTCCCCACAGAGAAGGGTCTCCCCCTGGGGTCCGCCAGCCGACATTGCTTGACTGACTGCACCCTGAGGAGGCCCTTTCTGTGAGACCGTATTGGCCAGTGGGAGGTTATCGGTAGCAGAAGGCACTCGTAAATACCCTGGCCCTAAGATATGGAGTGCTTTAAAGGTGAGAACCAATACCTTGAAGTGCACCCGGAAGACCACCGGGAGCCACTGCAGCTTGCGCAGGACAGGTGTTATATGGGAGCGCCATGTTGCTCCCGTAATCACCCGCGCGGCCGCATTCTGGACCAGTTGGAGCCTGTAGGTGCTCCTCAAGGGGAGCCCCATGTAGAGGACGTTACAGTAGTCCAGGCAGGAAGTGACAAGAGCATGAGTGACTGTGCATAAGGAATCCCGATCCAGAAAGGGGGGCAACTGGCATATCAGGCGAACCTGATAAAAAGCCCCCCTGGCCACGGCCATCATATGCTCTTCTAAAGACAGCCATGTGTCCAGGAGGACGCCCAAGTTGCGAGCCCCTTCTGTGGGGGTCAATGACTCGCCCCTAATAGCCAGTGATGGCACCAGCTGGCTATATCGGGATGCCGGCATCCACAGCCACTCAGTCTTGGAAGGGTTGACTCGAAGCCTGTTCCTCCCCATCCAGACCCGCACGGCCTCCAGACACTGGGACATCACTTCAAGGGCATCATTGGGGTGGTTTGGGGTGGAGATGTACAGCTGAGTATCATCAGTGTACAGACACCGCACCCCAAATCCATGGATGATCTCACCCAGCAGCTTCACATAAATGTTGGACAGGAGTGGCGAGAGGACCGACCCTTGTGGCACCCCACAAACAAGGTGCCTCGAGGTTGACCTCTGCCCCCCTGCCAACACAGATTGCAACCGGTTGGAGAGATAGGAGGAGAACCACCGCAAGACGGTGCCTCCCACCCCCAATTCCTCTAGCCGGTGCAGCATGATACCATGGTCGATGGTATCAAAAGCCGCTGAGAGGTCTAATAGGACCAGAACAGAGGAGCAACCCCTGTCCCGAGCCCTCCAGAGATCATCAACCAACGCGACCAATGCCATTTCCATGCTGTACCATGCTGTAAAATGAAGATACTTAATGGAGAAAAAATAAACATCATGTATACTATAGATCTTAATATACCTACAATTCTTCTCTATATTTTCATTCAAATATAGTATAGTGGATAGTGTAAGAGAATGCTGCCTTTGGCATGGGAAATGGGTTCAAATCCTATCTGGTACCTTAAAAATGGATGTCCTTGGGCAAACCCCTCCCCCAGTGTTTACATCTGCCTACAGATGTAACAGAATAACAGAGTTGGAAGGGACTTTGGAGATCTTCTAGTCCAACCCCCTGCTCAAGCAGGAAACCCTATACCATTTCAGACAAATGGCTGTCCAGTCTCTTCTTGAAAGCCTTCTGTAATGGAGCACCCACAATTTCTGAAGGCAAGTTGTTCCACTGGTTAATTGTTCTCATTATTAGGAAATTTCTCCTTAGTTCTAGGTTGTTTCGCTCCTCAATTAGTTTCCATCCATTGTTTCTTGTTCTGCCTTCAAGTGCTTTGGAGAATAGGATGATCCACTCTTCTTTGTGGCAGCCTCTCAAATATTAGAACACTGCTACCATGTCACCGTTAGTCCTTCTTTTCACTAAACTGGACAAACCCAATTCCTGCCACCCTACTGCATATGTTTTAGCCTCCAGCACATTTATCTTTGTTGTTCTTCTCTGTACTCTTTTCAGAGTCTCAACATCTGTTTTATAATATTGTGACCAGAACTAGATGCAGTTTTCTAAGTATGATCTTACTAAGGATTTACAAATTGATACTAATACTTCATCTGATCTTGATTCTATCCCTCTATTAAGGTAACCTAGAATTGCATTGCCTTTTCTTTTTTTTTGCAGATATCACACACTGCTGGCTCATATTTAAGTGATTGTTCACTTGGACATCAAGATCCCTCTCACAACTACTGTTATTGAGCAGGTTTGACATAATCTGTAATTGGACATTTGATTTTTCTTATCTAAATGTACTTTTCTCTACATTGAATTTCATTTTATTGGATAAGGCCCAATGTCCCAAGAATCCATGACCTCAGTGCCTTCCGCCGTGCCCTTAAAACCTTCCTTTTCCAACAAGCCAGGCTGGCCTAATTCTTTTTAAGTGTTTTTAATTGTTTTGTTTATCGTTTTAATTAATGGGGCCAAATTTATATATATTTTTAACTGTATTTTAATATTTGTATTTGATGTTTTTACTTGGCTGTTCACCGCCCTGAGTCCTCAGGGAGAAGGGCGGTATACAAATTCAAAATAAAATAATAAATAAATAAATAAATAAATAAAATGTTCAAATCTGTTGAGATCCATCTGGATCTTAAGCCTATCTTCTGGAGTGTTATCCCTGCCAGTTTAGTGTCATCTGCAATTTGATAGCTCTCTTTTTTATTCCCTCATCTAAATTGTTTATGAAGATATTGAAGAGTATTGAACCTAAGACAGAACCTTGGGGTACCCCACTGTTCACTTCCCTCCGTGTAGATGTAGTTCCATTGAGGACTATATGTTGAGTGTGATTTGTCAGCCAGTTACAATTCCATCTGGTGTTGATGCTGTCTACACCTCATTTTTTTTAAGCTTACCAAGAAGTAGGTTGTGGTCTACTTTGTCAAATGCCTTACTGAAATCCAAGTATACTATGTCCACTGCACTTCACTGGTCCATTAATTTTGTCACTTGGTGAAAGAATGAAACAAGATTTGTTTGGCATGATCCGTTTTTGATAAATCCATGTAGACTTCTGGTTATAACTTTGTTTGCATCTAGGTGTTCAGAGATCTGTTGCTTGATTATCTTTTCCAGGATCTTCCCAGTATTGATGTCAGGCTGATTGGTCTGTAGTTTTCTTGTTCTATTTTGTCACTCAGCTGGCTTCTGGCTACCTTGTCACCATCTCCCATCTCCACCATGCCTCTCTCTGCCCATAACTGCCTCTTTTTGCCAGTGCTCAGCTGGTTCAGTGCCTATCCCAGGCTTCTGAGTGGGATTACTGGACTGCTGGACCCCCTCAGATAGGCTGCCACTTTGATGGACAGCCAAGTCTCCTCTCATCATGTGAGTGATAGCACACTGTATCACTGTTTTTGATAGTGTTTTCCACCTCTCCTCTTAACCTCTGTTCTTCTTTTCTCTTCTCTCCTCTTCTTTCTCTGTGTTTCTGCTCCCTTCCCTTCTCCTACCATTGTTTCCTAGTTTAATAACACAATACATCTAACGTGGTATGGAACATAGCCCTGCCAGAAAACTAACTAGGTAGGATCTTTGATCAGGGATGGAAATGAAATGGAGTCAGTATCTCTCCTTTCCCAAATAGCTCATGGATATGATCCCCGATTAGCTGCTTTGTTCTAGTAAGTACTATAGCTTCTGCTTTTAGAACTATCATTCATCCATCTATTCAATGCAATTGGCCAAGACCCCTTCATATAGAACATCTATGTTTCCTAGAGATTGGCACTATACCTATGTGATCCATTCTATTAACACTGGTAGAACAGCTAATTATCATAATAAAAGAGGAATAGATGGAGATATTTCTTCATATTTTAATCTGACTATTTAACCTGATTAAATATGAACTTGGAGTGTGACATTTACAAAAGGATACTGAATACTGTTTGAAATGATAATTAGTCAGATATTCAAATCCTGAGTTTTATGAATACCTTGAAAGAGCCTGTTTCTCTCTTTAGACATAAAGGTCTTTAAGAAGACTGCATTAATTAGTTTTATACATAAAATAGGAAAATAGTGTCCTCAGTGATGAAATATAGCATTTTGGAAAATAATCTGTGCTGCCACAGATGTCTTGGCAAGACCTCCCAGTGAGATTTTGCCATTAAAATTAAGATGTGACAGTATGGCTTGAGTTAAGAGAAGAATTAGAAACACTTTCTCTCCATGTTAACCAGGGGTGAAATCCAGCAGTTTCTGACAGGTTCTGGAGAACCAGTAGCGGAAATTTTGAGCAGTTCAGAGAACTGGCAAATACCACCTCTGGCTGGTCCCAGAGAAGGGTGGGAATGGGGATTTTGCGGTATCCTTCCCCTGCCATGCCCACCAAGCCACACCCACCAAGCTACACCACACCCACCAAGCCACGTCACAGAACTGGTAGTAAAAAAATTTGGATTTCACCACTGATGTCAATATATACCACTCTTGTCTCTACTTCAATATTATTCTGCTCATATTCTGATATGAAATCTTAATCAAATATTGTAAAAGCAATATTAAGTTTAAGAATTGTTAACATTGTTAATTAAGAACATTAAGAATTGTTAACCTAATTTTGTGAAGCTTCTTCTCCGGTAGCATTGTATTGCTAACTAGGGCATACAAAACCTTTGCCAGAACAATTCTCGAATATAGCTCGTCTGCCTGGAATCCACACTGTATATCAGACATTAATATGATTGAGCGTGTCCAGAGGTATTTCATGAGAAGAGTAATCCACTCCTCTACTCACAATAGAATCCCTTATGCCACCAGGCTTGAAATTTTGGGCTTGGACAATCTGGAACTGTGCCGCCTGCGGTCTGATCTAAGTATAGTATTCAAAATTGTCTGCTACAACATCTTACCTGTCAATGACTTCTTCAGCTTCAACCTTCAACCTATATTAATACAGGCAAACAATTGATACAAACTTAAGGTAAACCGCTCCAAACCCGATTGCAGAAAATACGACTTCAGCAACAGTGTGGTCAATGCCTGGAATGCTCTACCCGACTCTGTTGTTACATCCTCAAACCTCCCCAGCTTCAACCTTAAACTGTCTACCGTGGACCTCACCCCATTACTAAAAGGTCCGTAAAGAGGGCGTGCATAAGTGCACCAGCGTGCCTACCATCCCTGTCCTACTGTCCCCATTTATTTGTAGTCATTTCCTTCATTCATGTCCATGTTCATATTCATACCTGCTATCTTGTACATGTTTGACAAACTAATAATAATAATAATAATAATAATAATAATAATAATAATAATAATAATATTCAGTAGCAGTTACAAATGAGAGTGAATCAAAGTTTTTCAAGCAGGTTTAGAAAAATTATTCACAGAAAGAGAAATAGTGATTATTTCTGTAATCACTTCTGCTACACTATTACTACTACTCCTAAGAACTTTATCTTTTCAGCCCATAAGTGAAGATTAAGCAGCATGAAGACTAACTCTGATCTCCTCTGTGTATTTGCTGCTTAAAGGACATAGACAGGAAACAGGTCAGCTTTGGGACACAATGAAAGGAAACAAACACAGCAGAAAACCTTTTACCGATAACATGCAATCTGAGCTGGTGAAGAGATCCAGTCAGTCATCCAATTATTCAGGCCAAAGTCTACAAGCACACAGCTTACTGCAAATGAGGCAGTTAAGTGTTTGCAGAGCTGGCCACCTGTATCTGATTGGTCAAGAAAGAAAGTCTCTCTTTTTTTGCCCTACAAACTTGCATTTTGTACAAACTATGCATTCTGCAAAAAAATTCTACATTGACAAGCTTGCTATTTTTTCAGTATATGCCGGTTTAGGTTGGAATGGCTAGAGGATTAAGAGAAACATAGTGGGGCTGTCCACCAACACATGCTGTAGATATAATAGGAATTGATTGGGATAATCATTGTTTCCAGATGGGATTTGGCTGTAAACCCTAGAACATAACTCTATATGGCTTAATTAGATTGTGAGGCCCAAACCTATAGGGGTAGATAAAAAGTTTTTATTGCAGAGTTAGAATGAAGCCTCATGACTGTCTTCTGGAGTGTGAGGGTATAACTACCAAGGGTCTTGACATTCATAACTCCCTCCCAATCTCCTCCAAATTTTAATAGAGATTAATCTATGTGAGATTAAAATGGAAAGATATTAATCACCTGGATTAAGAAATGAAACTCCTCTGAGTTTCATTTCTTTTTCATTGTTGAGTAGCTTCTGTTCAGTCTCTGCTCCTGGTTTATCTGCTATAATCATAAATTACTGAAATAACCTCGGCTGCCATTGTTCATTTTTATTGAGCTATGTTTTCTCTTTTGATGTTAAATTTTCTTTTTGGTGTCATTATATTGCTGCCCAGAATCCTTTGTGGTTTATGTTAAATGTTAAATAAATATGATTGAAATTATTACCTTAATTTCTTTCTTTACGAGCAATTGTAATTAAATTATTGGCTTTACTATTTATCAAGTGCCTAGCTTTAGATTTCCCCTTGCACCAATATCTCCAGGTGATTAATAGCTTTCCATTTTAATTAGAATGCATATATTAGACTGCATAATAGTGACAAATCAAGAGCTATTTAGCTACATGACTTAGGGGGAAACTCAACCTGGGTTACCCAAATCCTTACTCAAAGTTCCAACTACTGTTTCTTAACCTATGTACCATCAGAATGGGTGGATTTCAACTCTGAGAATTTTAGCAGCTCAAGTCCTCAAATCTCGACTTAATCTAGACTGGATCAAGTTATTTTAACTACTACACCAAATCACTTGCAGTTGGTGCTTTCTCTACTATTCTAGAACTTAATACAATTTATTATTTGGACTTCTTTTGTCTTATTTTTTTTAAAGAAAATTTTCACACCCAGACTGGCAATGGAACTTAAAAAAAAAATCAACTTTTTTTTACCTCATACTATAAAGCCACAAAAATGCATTTGGAGCCACACTTTCAATAAGAAAAATATATTTAAATGAATCTCTATTACATAGAAATATTATTAGACATATTTGTTTTACAAGTCTGTGCCTTCTGATATCTTGAAAATTCTCACATAATATCAGCAATCCAAACACTTTGGACCTTTTGCTTTGATTTCCATTTTAAAATGGATTCTAATAATTTCTTGTTGATGCTAATTATGCAAATGTTTAGCTTTTTATAAATTCAGAACATTGATTAAGATGAATAAGAGATTATTTACTTAAGACCCTCATGACCTGAAGCTTGAAGGAAGCTCATGGTGGCTTTTTCGTAACCATCTTAATGGAATAATTCTGTAAATATATTTAGGGGTTAAGTATTGTCCGATTTTCACTTTTTAAATCATCTCCAGGATTAACATTCTTTCTTGTTAAAACTTAATAAAAAGTTCATTAAATTGCTTTTTGTGTAATCATCCTAAAAGAGGATTGAGAGCAATTAATTCTGAACAAATTTTATAAGACCTCTCTTAGTTGCATTACAACATCATCAGAACATCTGATGTTCATTAGATCCAACAATCAAGCTATAAAAGAATGAGCTACAATACCACAGGAATCAATATTTTAAAGAGTTTTGTCATCATTTGAAAATTATATATTATTTCAACTTGATTTCAACTTTAATGGTTGCTCCTTTTGACTGCCAAATTTGTACTGCTGAACTGTCTTAAAATATTGGATTTTTAGCCTCATGGACTATATAATTTATTTTCCAAGCATCAGTAGAATAGAACTGAGCCATGTTTCTATTGTATACACTATTGCCTCCCAGTTTTAGGTCATGAACATGACTAGGTAATAACAGATGAGGGAAAAAATTCTGGGTACTTCTGACAGAGAGCTACATTAATTTGAAAGAATTTTGAATTTGTAAAGCACACCGAGCATAAAGATTTGTTTAAAAATGACAAAAGAAATCTGCCTTTCCAATAGCTTAGCAAGAGAAAGAAGGTCAGAGAATTAAAGAGATCTTTTCACATAAAGCTTAGTAGCCAAATGCTTTTTTTGGACATAATGCTTAAACAAAAATGCATACAGATGACACATTTAGAATAAGTTGGCCCTTTAGCTTACCTCTCCGTATGAGCCAATTCCATCTTTTCTGTTCCCAACCTTGATCATTTGGGACAAATACTGAAGGTGGGTTTAATCATTTTCACTGACCATGAATAGAAACCTTATTTTATTTAATACTTTTTTTCCCACCAACCTCCTTTTGACATTCACTTTTTGTTATTAAATTTGACGGGAGCTTTGTATTCGAAGTTCCAAGTCTCTGCTCAAGTATATTATGAGTGAGAGGCTTTCTTTGCCACAATTTTGTAAATTCGGAAATGGAAATAATTAAGAGCTTTTGTTAGGTCTTTCTTTAATCTTTCTATGTTTGATTGAACATTTCTTAGGATGAGCAAACTGCCCCATACCCTTCCTGTTGGTTATGTTCCAACTGAAATAGACATACACAGCTTATTGTAAGCCAATTCTCATTAAAGGTTCAACCTTTTTTCCATTCTGGCATGTTTGTTCCAAATATGCAGCCACAATAAAGGATATTCTGAACATACGGGACATATATGTTAATCAGCAGCAACTAACTATCTGTAATCATCTTCCATAATTTGCTACAAAGAATAAATGCTTTCATATTAGGGCTGTGACTTCTGAGTTTAATTTTCTTTTAAAATATATTATTTCCAATAGGATTATATAATATGGCACAGAAGTTCTTTTTAATTTTCTCTTTCTCTTATCTCTTCTTTTTCTTTTGTAGCAGTTTAATCAAGCATGGGAAGTTAATTGAACTTTTATCACATTGGGGGAAAATTAAACAAGTCTTGAATTCCCAGCTTAGAGACAAACATGCCTAACTTTATTGGTACTTCCTATTGCTACAAACAGTTCTCTTGGTTCTATATAAAATAAAATTGCAACAGATCAGACACAGAAATGTGGCTACCATGTATGCCCATACGGAAAAGAAATGCAGGTTGACCCATAGAAATATGGGAGTCCCTTGGATTTTCATATTAAGATTGTACAAAGATCTATCAGTTTTCCAAAATGTCTGCTGATCAAAATATGAAATGTTAACTTCTCAGCCTGATAAAATGCAATATACATCTCTGCAGAAGGATACCGCTTTTTTTTTTTTACTAAAGTACAGCCATTATATAGGAACCTGAAGCAAAACTAAAGAACTGAAAAATTACAAAATAATAAAGGACCAATAGAATCATAACAAATCCATTGTCCAGGCCCATCAACTTTGGATAGAGATATAAAATCTGATTAGCTTCCATACAAATTCCCCAAAAGTCATTAGTTTCAAACGAAGAGGAAGAAATAATTTCCTACTGGCAGTGTTTTGAATCAGAGCACTTCCTTTTATTTTCTTACCATAATTCTTGTACTTCAGTCTCCTTTATCATGAAAACAACATCTTCCTAGATCTTTCTTCAGGCTGAATGGAAACATGTTGACAATTATAAATGTGACCTAACATAAACTCTTCATTTAAACAAAAATACCAAATAAGGTTTCATTGCAGAGGAGGTTATTCAGATTTCCTAAAAGGGCTTGAGTAGAATAAAATAATAAAATGATTTTAAAAAATGAATTTAGGAATATAGACTTAGATATATTATCTAATGATAATATAATATCTAATAATTAGAAAGAAAAAAGATGATGTGGCATTGTTTTACGTTACCGGAACAGCCTTTTCCAAAACCCCAAGCAAAAAAATAGATGGATGCCTAAGACAGTAAGCAAAATAAAATAAACATTTCTAATTTAACAAGATTTTGAAACAACATGTTACAATTTTACTCTATTGGGGAGAAATAAGAATTAAACATAAAATATAAAGTCAAGGATATAAGCTCTGGTATCATCCTAGAATCAAAGGGCAGGTGTGGCTTTGAACATGTTCGAGCCTGGTCTCTCAATCTTTCATGTCTATCCTTTCCTGTGGTTTATGAAGGAGCTGTGGGTTTTGGAAAGGATTACGAGATGCCTAGAGTGCTGCTGGAGGAAGACAAGAGATGACTCTGATTGGACACAACTTAGAGCTGCCATTAAGACCTATCTCATGGCAGTAAGAGCAATGGAACATCATTATCTCTCTGCCTTTATTGCATCTGCAGCATCGCCTGGAAGTCCTGTTCAGGATCATCCTGTCCCTCCTGGGACAGGGGTGCTCTGGTGTAATCTTCAGGATCACGTAGAGAAATTTGTTCAACACCTGACAAAGATGTTTGCATAAGTTCCTAGTTGGAACCTGTGCATGGCGCTGGTCCATGTGAGATGCCTGGGGAAAGGTCTTACTCAATTATCTGGGAACAGTTTGATCCTGTTGGACCTGTGGGATTTGGATGGGGGACAACATACTTTGATTGAACCCTGGCAAGACTGAATGACTTTGAGTACCTGGAGCTTCAAGATCTGGGAGTTTAACATCTTTAGGTTTGGATGGGGTTGCATTATCCCAGGCAGATGTGTGGTTCTCGTGGACTTGCAACTCCTGCTCAAAGAGCAGGTGGCAGTCCAGCTAGGCAAGCCTTTGCACAACTCCAGCTTGTATGCCAGTTGCATCCTTTCTTAGATAGGGGATCCCTGTATTTATTCATTCAATCCCTCGTCATCTCACACCTGGACTATTGCAATGTACTCTACCTGGGGCTAGCCTTGAAGCTACAATTAGTGGAGCCCTGGAAGCTACAATTAGTGGAGAATGTAACAGCATAGGACATTTTAGAGCCCTAGGGTGGCCCATATTACACTGCTGTTCCTCATGTCAGCTTTGGAAGTCATATTAGGCCGGAAGCTTCCATGCTGCCACCTTTTCATGTGTGGGAAAGTAGGAGGGGGGGAGATTTAGTAGAGGGGTTGTCTGTAGACATAATAGCATTCTTCCTGTCGATCAGGGTCACGGCGATCCTGCATCTGGAGAAGGAGTGGTCGGAGTGATGTCTCGAGATGGGATGGCTTTTAATTAGACCATGTGATCGACTGAGGAGTGAGGGGATGGTTTTAGGGTTTTTGATTTACTGAGGGAAAACCCGGACCTCTCAGATTAGGGTTTTCTGAGATGTGCCAGTTTACCTATTCTAGTAAATAGAACTTTGAAAAATGTTTGCGTCAGAGTTTTTACTTGGAGTTGGGGTTTTTCTGGAATGCTGACACCTTGAGGTACATTGGTTGTCAGTTTGCTTCCGGGTGCAATTCAAGATACATTGGCTGTCACTTTTAAACTTTTTCATGGCATGGGCCCAGGTTATCTGAAGAACCATTCAACTTCATTGACATTAGTAGAGACTGCATGCTGCAGACACCATCAATCAAGGTTTTTTGGCTGACAGGGTCCAGGAGAAGATCTGTTTATGCTTTCAAACATTGTGCCCCCTGAGGTGAGATCTGCACCCACCCTTTTGACCTTTCATGAGAACCTGAAGACCTGACTTTGTGGATATATTTAAATTTCTAAAACTGCAAATAATCTCAATCCATACTGCTTGTTAAAGGGGATTTGATCTAGAGCATCTACATTATTTTTTTTTAAATAAAAAGCTGTTCCTAACTGACCTTGATTGACTCTGGAAAGTAAATAGAACTGCTCCTGGTTAATAACTAGAAAGGGACTATGCAAATTCCAAAATAGTATATAGACCAGGGGTGAAATCCAAAATTTTTCCCTATCGGTTCTGTGGGAGTGGCTTGGTGGGCATGGCAGGGGAAGGGTATTGCAAAATCTCTATTCCCACCCCACTCCAGGGAAAGGATACTATGAAATCTCCATTCTCACCCCACTCGGGGGCCAGCCAGAAGTGGTATTTGTCAGTTCTCCGAACTACTCAAAATTTCCACTACCGGTTCTCCAGAACCTGTTAGAACCTGCTGGATTTCACCCCTGATATACACTCCTTCCTTCCTTCCTTCCTTCCTTCCTTCCTTCCTTCCTTCCTTCCTTCCTTCCTTCCTTCCTTCCTTCCTTCTTTGGAAGAAGGCCCACTGAATTCTGCTGGGCTCCCTTTTCAGTAAGTATGTATTGAATTGCACATCTCAATCCATCCACGTAATGGTGTTACGTTTCTCATTCTGGAGTTGCCCATTTTGCTATCTGACTGGCAGCTTTGCTATATAAGGTATATATAAACTGCGGCTTCACAATTGTGTTATATAACAAAATCCCAGAATTCTAACTCTCCTCAGTGGTAATGTAACTTTCACTCAGAATAGCCAATGTTCATTGTGTTGTATTTCTATTTCCAAGGTTATACATTATAGGAAATTTGAACTTGGTTTCATCTTTCTAACTTCTGTATGTGTCAGCTTTATTTACATATGCTATAGCTATCGCTGCCAAGTGATGCAATTTTAATCACTGTTTAAATGAGACAGAGAACATAAACATTATTCAAGTCTTCAGATAGATTATAATTTCATATAAATAAATCACTTGCAAATTTATATGGTAGAAATGCTTAATACATCCTGGCTTATAACAAAAAGATGTAAGCTAAGAGTTTTTTTTTTTAATTTTGAGTCTTGAATATAAGAATTGCACAAATGATATTTTTACATATTAAAATATGTAACATTAACTCAAAATGTTTCAAGAAATGCTGTCACATTATAACAATATAAAGGAACAAGAAAAGTTATTACCTGTAAATTCTTTCTTTGATGAAGTGGAACAAGGAAAATAAGTGTAATTTTCTTTCTTTTTTTCACTTTTATATTTTCTGAATGGTATCTTAGTAATGTATTTACTCCAACTATTTTATTTCTTCTACTGTAAAATGTGAATCAGTTCTAAATCTTAGGCCATAGTTATAGCTTTGAGATAAAAAAAAGTACCACATTTTTCTATGCTGTTAAATTTTTGAGAAAAGCTACACTTTTCTTAAAGAATTGATATCACCATTTCACTCCCAAAAATATCTTGGAGTGGTTAAGTAACACAATGTTGTTACAGAGATCAGTTCATAGCTCTTGAATCATTGTTATTACGTGTTCATGTCTCTTTTTAAATGACGCAAGTGTTCTCAGATTTTTGAGAAAAGAAAGCTGGTCTAATTCATAATTATTCACTAAAATAAATAAATTAAAAACCATATAAAAATAAATGATATTCCTAAAGGAGCATAATTATAATAAGGCATTTGTACCTGATTTAATCAAAATTTGGAATTTGTTAAGATAATAGTTTAAACTAACAGCTAACATTCAGATCAGTTACCATTGCAAGGTTTATAATCCATTCCACATCAGCTCTGTATTTTCTGGATCAAACCCAACTCATATATTTTATGAAAGTAATTTTTCTCATGAGAAAGGAAAAATAATGCTCTACACTCTGCACTTACAGTATTTTTAGGGATACATATATCCCATTACATAATGTAGAGAAATAGAAAAAAAAACATGTAAATCTGTCAAAATAAAACAATAATAGAAATCCAGATCAGTTATTCATCACATGGCTTTTTCATCACATTTTTAATCTTACACATATACTGTAGAAATATTTATACCTTCGTATAAAAGGCACAGCACAATAATATACAAGACGGTGAAAAAGTCCTCATAAAAAAGGCATTTGATGAGAATATACTTTTGGACTGAAGAGTAGTAGATCTCTTGGAATCAGTAGGACATAAGTTAGACCTGGTTAATATGTATTGTTAATTGTATTGTTAATATGTATTGTTAATTTCAATAAATCTGTTCCAAACCGTTTATTTCAAAGGAATATCTTTATTTATTTATTTATTTATTTATTTATTTATTTATTTATTATCAGCTGAAACTTTGAATAAAGTTGACTTTCTTTTTTTTTATTGAAAAAGTTTTACAAATACAAATTTTCCCATTCCCCCCCCTTTCCCTCCCTAACCCTCCCTAGCCCTCCCCTCCCCCCATGACTTCCCCAGGATGAAATCCAAATCCAAATCATGTTATTTCATACTTTACTGCCCCATTCTACCCCCTGTGTACTATACATTTCTACATAACATTCAATTATTCTACCCACTACATACTATACAATTCTACACAACATTCAGGTAAAAGCTATCTGATACTTCCTAGTTTGATATTTATTCTGCACATAATCTATCCATTTTTTCCACTCCCATACATAAATCTCTTGAGTCCGGTCTTTTAGGTATGCTGATATCTTCGCCATTTCTGCAAAACTGGCCATCTTCAAAGTCCATTCTTCAATAGTAGGCATAACATCCCTCTTCCAGTATTGACCAATAAGTAGCCTAGCTGCTGTCACCATATACAATATCAATTTTATTTCACCCAGTGAATAGCCCTTAACTATACCCAATAAAAACAATTGAGGAGAAAATTGGAGTTTTTTCTTCAGAACATTTTGCATAACCCACCAAATTTTTATCCAAAAAGCCTTCACTTTCTTACAAGTCCACCATATATGATAATATGTAGCATCTAAACAATCACACCTCCAACATTTCGGTTGAACATTAGGATACATGCACGACAACTTCTTAGGATCTAAATGGCACCTATAAAACATTTTATAGAAATTTTCCTTCAAATTCTGTGACTGTGTAAATTTAACATTCTGGACCCATATTTTTTCCCACATTTCCATCATAACTGGTTCTGCAAAGTTTTGCACCCATTTTATCATAGAATCTTTAACCAATTCAGTTTCTGAATCTCTTTCTAGCAAAACGTTATAAACCCTCTTAATATGCATTGGGCCTTTCTCTTTTATCTGTCTTACCAATTCTTCTTCATGCAACATTAAACCAGTTTTTTGGTCTTCTCTCCATCTCAATTGAATTTGATTATATTGTAACCAAGTTAAGTTGATCCCTTCATCCAACAGTGTATTTAATGTCTTTAGTTGCCATCTGCCCCCATCATTAAAAAGTACTTCTTTGTATAACCCCCCCCCGAGTGACTTTGTATTTATATTCCTTATAATATGACCAAGATCCAACCACAACGGTATTTTATAATCCCATTTAAACTGGTGCTTCTTCCACACTCTCATCAAGGAGTTTCTAAGTATATGGCTATTGAACACTTTATCCACTTTATTTTCGTAAAATGAATATGCATGCCAACCAAATTCAAGATCATGACTTTTTATATTCAGTGCTCCAGTCTTTGTCCTTCCAAACCAATCACTTGCTTATGTCAACGCTGCTGCTTCATAATACAGTCGTAGGTTTGGAAGTTTAAGGCCACCCCTTTCACGAACATCTTGCATGATTTTCAGTTTAACTCTCAGCTTTTTCTCATTCCACACAAACTTATTCACTCCTTTTTGCCATTCATTCTGTTTGGAAATTTTGGGAATTTGGGAATTCCAATAGAATTTATGAGAAAGGGAAAATGCAAACCAAATAAAGGAAAACTGATAAAATGTTTCTTTGGTCTTTATTAGGTGAGCACTTATTTTAACAGATTAATAGAGTTGGAAGGGACCTTTTGGTCATTAGTCCAAACCCCCACCCAAGTAGGAGAACCTACACCATTTCTGACAGATGACAATCCAATCCTTGCGCGAGCTGCACTAGCTCACGGTGGTCTTCTGGGTGCGATTCAGGGTGTTGGTCATCACCTTTAAAGCGCTCCATGGCTTAGGACCGGGATATATACGAGACCGCCTTCTGCCATCAACAACCTCCCACCGACCGATACACTCCTACAGAGAGGGGCTCCTCAGGGTGCCGTCGGCCAAACAATGCTGACTGGCGACACCCAGGGGGAGAGCCTTCTCTGTGGGGGCACCAGCTCTCTGGAATGAGCTGCCCCTAGAGCTTCATCTTAGCCCCGACCTGCATACTTTTCGCCGCGCCCTTAAGACCCTTCTGTTCCAGCAAGCCGGACTGGCCTAATATGAATTTTAAATGGGTGTATGTGTGTTTTTAAATTGAGGGCCAGTTTTATATATTCGATTTTAATTGGTTTTAAATTTTATAAATCTATGTGTTTTTAATATGGCTGTACACCGCCCTGAGTCCTTCGGGAGAAGGGCGGTATAGAAATCTAATAAACTTTCAAACTTTCAAACTCTTCTTGAAAGCTTTCAGTGATGAAGCTCCTTCTGAAGGCAAGTTGTTTCATGGGTTGATTGCTCTCACTGTCAGAAGGTTGAATCTCTCCTTGATTAATTTCCATTATTTTTTGTCTGGCCTTCAGGTGCTTTGGAAAATAGCTTGACCTTCTCCTCTCTGTGACAGCCCCTCAAATATTTAAGATGTAAGTGCTGAATTTCAACCAGTTTCTGATTTTCTTCTTCTCTTTTCCATGCACGCACACAATTTACCACCATAAGAATGGCAACAGTTGAAGCAATTCATATTGGAATTGGTACAGAAATTACATAAAATGTATGGAATACAGACGCAAGAATAACTGAAAAGAAATAAATCAAATCAACCATATACATTCATCTCAATGGTTAGGTCACACAGTAGTTTGAACTTTGTTGCCTTATACAGGGTATACAATATAAAGTCAGCCACATATTGCTATTACAGAAACACCAGTGATATTCTGTAAAACATTAAATACTAGAGAATATTAAATACTACATAATAGGATATAAATCTATAGCTATTATATCTACAAAGTTCCAAAACTACTCAGCTGGTGACCATAGAAACTAAAAATCAGCAAATAAGCACTTTCTTAACATAAAACACTTTCCAACGATTCATGTCATTATCTCATGCGACTGGGCTTCAGCTCATTAAAAACAACTCCTTTTACTCAAAGAAATTTGTGAGAATCCTTTTGCAAATAGATGAACATGTAAAATCAGCTCATTTTAAAGGTGTATGGATAGTATCTTCAGACAATATCTGGGAAGAGGAACTTCATGACAGAAATCTCTAGTTTTAAGAAACTTTTTTTTTAAAAAAAACTCAGCATTTAAAAGACCAAAAGATTTATGCTGGAGTTTTTATGTATTTTGTTCTATAAAATGTTGGGAAACAGGGTTACTGATTTTTAGCAATTACTGTGATAGGGGCAGTGGTGAAATCAAATTTTTTTTACTACCGGTTCTGTGCGCATGGCTTGATGGGCATGGTTTAGCTTGGTGGGTGTGGCTTGGTGGGCGTGGCAGGTGGCTCAAAATCTCCATTTCCACCCACTCCAGGAGAAGGATACTGCCAAATCTGCCTTCCCACCCCACTCTGGGCCCAGCCAGAGGTGGTATTTGCCGTTTCTCCGAACTGCTCAAAATTTCCACTGCCGTTTCTCCGAACTGCTCAAAATTTCCGCTGCCAGTTCTCCGAACTGCTCAAAATTTCCGCTACCGGTTGTCCAGAACCTGTCAGAATCTGCTGGATTTCACCCCTGAATAGGGGTCTCTGGGAGCTTAGGATGTCCCATTCTTATTCAAAAATTGAACAGCACTCTAATGTTTTGAATATCTTTTTTTTATTCCTTGTATTTTTTCTTCCTCTTGGCAAATAAAGTCATTTGAGTACTCATTATACTAAATTGTCAGTTGGATCTTATTTATTTAATTACGAGCAATACAAATAGGTCAAGAAGCATTGTCCTCACTTACTTCGTTACATCATTATGGGGCCAACTGCACTGACTATCTAACAATATCAGATACCCAGCGAATGTGTTTCCTATGTTTGTCTCAGAATGAAATCTGTGTTTCCATTAAAGATGTTCCTGTATCTCACAATAGGGGAAGCCATGGGTGAACAATCTTTTCAGCTCTGATGAATGCATATAATGATGGGCTGGAAAGTGGGGTGGGGGTAGGTAGTAAACACATAGGGACACATAGAAACTCAAAAAGCATTTTTGCAACCTCAGGGCTGACGAAATTAGGAGAATTGGGAATGTTGTTAGGAAAGGAAGTTTAAAGGCGTCAACATCTTCTTCTCTTCTGTGCCTTTCATGGTTTCTGAAGGACAGCTGTTGTTGATTTTTCTCAAAACCATGAACTATAGTCAAAATCTCTAACTTATATTCTGATAGGGCTCAAAAGCTACTTAATCTTATAATAAAAAAGGCAAATTCCTGAAGGACTCTTCCTGCAATGTAGCACCAGCTTAGTTCAAAACCCAGTATATTATACACATAGTATGTGAATGAAACCTGACATTTAAAAAGTAATCATCACAGCTTATAACATTCATAATATAGGAAGGATAAAATGCTCATTTATAAAAGACCGTGAGCTGGCCCCCTTAGAGAATGCAATAGCATGGACCGACAATAAACAGATATACACAAAGAAAGTGGGAGGAGGGGTTGTTAATACTTTTAATGTGTAAAATGCTTTTCTAAAATAAGAAAAATAAATGCAAAGGGTTCTTTTTATGTGCCTTTAGAATAGGGCTATTATTTATTACATCTGCAATATTGCAATGGTCATCTTAAGCATCTTTGAACTTGATTTTCTGAGAAAATACGCATGGCGGCTGCTATCCTATTCATGCATATTTCAGACTATGCCCAGCTGAATTATGGTGTGACTTTCATCCAAATGAATTTGCCTAGGGTTAGGTTACACTTTTAACTGAAAATAAGTTTCACTGAAGTATTTCAAAATAGAAAATAACTAAATATTTATTGTGCTGTGCCTGTTTTATTCAGAAAACGATAAATATTCTGTTGTAAAATGAATTATGCAATAAGGGGGAAAAATGAAGAGTCAGTTAAATCACTTCCCATACATTTGAAAGGATTTTAAAAGAAACAGCTACTTTACAGCTGAAATAAACTGACAGCTCAGACATTAAAGTTACCAGTATTAGAAACCTCATATTGATCCAGTCTGATTAAAAAAAACCACAATTGTGCTCTTATACATAACACATTAAACTTACAGCAGTCTGCAAAATTTGATAAGTGTTTAGTAAAATATAAAATAAATGTATTTATAAAATATACTTAAAATGGAGTGACGCTGAAGTCTTATGTGAAACTAGGGATGAATAAATCATGTAAGGCAGGTGACCTGATACTCTGCTCTTAATTCTAATGATTTCTTTCCAATATCCTGGATTTCTTAAAGAAATGTAAGTAATGCTGGGCTTATTTCTGAAATAAGAGACTTACTAAGCATAGTTATTTACATGGTGCAATTGGTTTAGTGTAATTTTAGTGTAAAAAGCATTATAATTAGTTTAATATAAAAGTAAAAGCAAAAACCTCTTTTTTGCCTTTTGGCATAAAGAAATATATATCGGTAACTTGTAAACAGTGAAATATTCACAAAAGTTTCTAATAAGATCTTCAAATTAAATTTTAGCCCAATTCATACACAATAAACGTAACAGAAAACCAGGTTAAAAACACCATTAATGATAAACGCCATTAATGATTATAATAATTAATAATCTTACCCAATTTCAAAAAAGTGAAGCAGCTTGCATGAGAAATCTCAGTTTAAAAGTATTTTAGGATATATAAAAAATTTTAACAAATATTTTGCAATGGAAACTTTGAAAGTTTGCCACATTCCTTACTGCTCTTCTCTAAGTAACCACATGCTAGTTACACCCATTGGCCAGAGCCCTTACTGGCTTACTGCTGACATTTCGTGTTGATTGAAACAAGTGCCAATAATAACAGCATAGTTCTAAGGGAGAACACAGGAGGAAGTACTTCACGTTAGATACACATGGAGTATTGTTACAATAATCATATTGGGAAACATTATGAGCTCATGAATCTAACATTTCTTTGAAATTAATGAGGACGAAGTTTGTCCTATGTGTAGAAGCCCCACTGACTTTAATTATGCTTACTATGCAATCCTAAATTATAGCTTTTGTCTTTGTATTTTTCTATATAAAAATAAGCATATGCATGTAACAACTACATACGTGTACTTGTACGTGTGCATTTGTGTTCATGAATTTATTCCAGTGCTTTATTCAAAATAACTCAACTTTCAACGTTCATTTCAGAATTAATTTAGGGATTATATTTATTTCTCATTATCTTTGCTTACACTTTTCATGAGTTTTTCCACTTTTGATTTTCCCATCTTTGCAATTCAGCAAGAATTGAAACACCCAAACAGAGATCCAAATCCAACACAATATATATTGAGAAATTCAGAATTGAACTGTGATGAAATAGAGACAATAATTCAAAAAAGCTTACTTGGAATTTACTTGATAGTAAGATTCCTGTCCCCCTCTCTAGTCATGTGGAAAAAGAGGAACACGGAGGTGACAAAATATAAGTAGATGCCCTTTATGGGCACCTGATCAACATGTTTTGAACTCCAGTTTTTGCAATCTGAATAAGTAAGCATGAAGAGGGTAGTGGTTGTTGTTAAACAATGTAGCCTGTTCAATCCCAATGGTTTCCCTCACAAATAATAGATTCATTTTCCAAGCTAAGAAACAGGTCCCCTTAAACTAGATGATATCACTGACCTCCATGACTGATTTCCCAAATCTCAGCACCACATTATCCCTTGCTGAATTTAAATAAGCAATGTTTAGGCCATAGGAAGAGATATAATGGTGTGTGGCATGACCTTGGGGGACCAGGCAATGAGATGAAACCTAGAGAACAATCAAAAGGCAGCCCAAGTGGCAGCAGAAATGTGAACAAGACAAGAGACTCAGAAGATACACTCTCCAGTTTGGGAGCTGTAATGGTTGGAGAGAAGAACTTTTAGGCTCACAAGATTCTGTTTATTTATTTATAAAATTTATTTATTTATAAAATTTGTATGCGCCCTATCTCCAAGGACTCAGGGCGGCTCACAATGACAATCGACCAAGCGACTGTTAAAAACAACAAATATACACAAAAGAATAAAACATTTTTTTAAAAAAATAATGTTAATGTAACCTTACAATAAAGTAGAATGAACTGATCTTGTCTTGTTTTCCTTTCTGGTCTACTTTGTAAGGCTGATGTTTCTCCAGATTGTACTGTTATATTAAAGACGGAAGAATTATATATACTGTATGATTTTCTTTCTTGTTCTGTTTCCAAATGTATTTAAGTGTGTGGTTTTTTCTTTAAGCAAGCTTGTCATTCTCTTACATAATTGTTTGGTTTAAAAAGGTGTCATTGCACTCACTGAAACAATCACTCCAAAAACAAACGCAGTTTTAAGAGTTTAATGACAGGCAGGTCAGGAATTGCTCCCTAATCTTACACACTTTTCAGCTCACTGATGACTTAATCCAATGGGTTTTCTTATCTTGAAAGTTGCATCATGGCAGTGATTAATTGATGTGAAAGATGGAATCATTCCGCACTGGAAATTATTTTTTTCCATCTTTCCAGTAGTAGTATGTAGCACAGACACGGACGTATCCTGTCCAAAACAAAATGCAAGTTGACTGTCAAAACATTCTTTCAAAATAGTTAAGATTCCCCAATATCCCTGTTCATACTATTTCTCTTCTCAAGAGCCTTATATCCAGGGGTGGGCTGCTGGGTGTTCGGCAGGGTTTAGGTGATCCAGTAGCCAAGGTTCGCCGGGGTTCGGCGAACCCCCAAATGGCATCCCTGGCTAACCACGCTCACCCCTCCCTTCCCATGAGTCTCCACATGGCCCGTTTATCATTCCCGTAAGTGCAGCAGCTGCACAGAGGGTCTGGAAGGGTGAAAAATGGGCCTCCCAGATGTTCCAGAAGTCCAGAAATGGGAGTGTTTCTGGCCTCCAGAGGGCCTCCAGGACCCCAGGGAAGCAGTTTTCGCCTTCCCAGAGGCTCCGACTAGGCCACACCTAACCATGGCCACGCACACCCAGCAATGGGGTAGTGAACCCGTTGCTAAAGGATCTGAAGCCCACCCCTGCTTATATCCATACAGTATAACAGTATAAATGAGAAGTTTACCATTCTTCTTTTTTAGAGGTGAATCATAGATTTTGCGGCACCTTTTATTCCTCCTGCTTGGAGGTACTTTACGTTCAGGATTTTTGCAGGATACTCTTCTGTGCCTTGCCATGTTGCTTGATCTTTCAAGATTTTAGGAGCAGAGACATGATTACGTGACCTCTTTAGCCAACCTGTCTACTCAGGTGTTTTGAGAGTTTCTGAAGCATGACTATCTCAGGTCCCTCTTTTATAAAATCGATAATAATATGGCACTATTACTCTGGCCTTTTGTTTGATGCAACATGACCATATATAGCAACTGCCAGCTATTACAGGAAAAAAAAAATTCTTTCAACAAAATGAAATATCTTAAAATTTACAGACTAATTCACTGACAATTATATAAAGCAATAGTTAGAAATGGTTTTTCAGAGCTGAAGGATAAGCTAGAAGTTCAATCTTCTCTACACATCTGACCCACTAATTTCAATGAAATTTGCTATCAGGTGACTTAACAATCATGAAGAATGGTAGTTTATACTTTTATTTAGCCAGACTTTTTTCTATTTTCTTTTAACAAGGAGACTAGTGGTAATTAAGATAAAAACAAAATATATCAATGCCTAAGGTGTCCAAATGACAAACAACTAACAACTACTCCCTTTTTTAGCTTTACTACATTAGCAATTTTTACTCCTACTCTTAAGTCGTGGTGAACTTTGAAGTCAGCAATGCAGGAAGTGTAGTTGTTCAACCTATACTTCACAAATTTTAGTTTTATTTATGTTTAGTTTAGTTCTCTTCAGTTATGCTTGATATAACATAAACTTGCATCAGCCTTTTCTGAAATATTACACTCTTGACTCATATTCAATTTTTAAAACTTTTAATTATTTATTTGTTTATTTATCATTTTTCCAATTTATAAAAGCAAATTACAGCAAAGTTTAAAACTACACATTTCTGAATCAAAACAAAAACAAAAACCCACAATAAAACAAAATACAGAAAACAATTCTTCAGGTGTCTATAGAAGTAAACTGTAAATTTAAACAATTTTGAAACATTTTTCAATAGAACAAGTAAGCTTTAGAAGTGCTAATCGTCCATGTCCACATTAAGAAAATAGAAGATGAATAGCCGATAGTCTTGCAATGCATGAAATTTTGGGGAAAAATAATTCAATTGCTGTCCTTCATTCCATTATTCAAAAGGGAGGAAAAAGGGAAAAAAAGCATTTGTCTGCAGGTTTTTAATTAACATTATCTCAACCTGTTAATTTTTCATGTGAACAGGAATCAAACTGTCATCCAAATATCTTCCAAATAAATTTAAATGGGCAGGAAACAACAGAATTTTGCTTAAAAGAAGTACTGAAGTCCTACTAACATATTAGAGGATCCAATAATAACTTTTATTTATTTCAATTATGAGACTCTTCTAGAATATGTTCAGAATAACAGTTGGAAGGTATCTCAGAGGTCATCTAGTCTAACCCCCTGCTCAAGCAGGAGACTCTATACCAGGGGTGTAAAACTCATGTCATCACAGTGGCATCATGTAACATATAGGGACTTTCCTCCCTGACGCATCTGGCTCGCGGACTGCAATTTTGACAACCATGTCCTATACCATTCCAGACAATTGGCTGCCCAGTCTCTTCTTAAAAGCTTCCAGTGATGGAGCACCCACAGCTTCTGAAGGCAAGCTGTTCCACTGGTTAATTCTCTTCACTGTTAGGAAATTTCTCCTTAATTCCAGGTTGCTTCTCTCCTTGATTAATTTCCATCCATTGTTTCTTGCTTTGCTTCTGGTGCTTCGGAAAATAAGTTGGTCTGCTGTTCTTTGTGGCAGCCTCTCAAATATTGGAATATGCTATCATGTCACTCCTAGTCTTTCTTTTCATTACACATATTCAATTCCTGCAACCATTCTTCATATGTTTTACCCTCCAGCCCTCTAATTATCTTTTCTGCACTCTTTCCAGAGTCTCAACATCTTTCTTATAATATAGTGACCAAAACGATGCAATTCTCCAAGTGTGATCTTACTAACATTTTATAAAGTACTACTAATACTTCATGTGATTTTGATTATATTCTTCTGTTAATGCAGCCTAGAATTGCATTGGGTTTTTTGGCAGCTGCTGCACACTGCTGGCTCATATTTAAGTGTTTGTCCAGTAGGACCCCAAAATACCACTCATAGTTACTGCTATAGAGCCAGATTTCACCCAATGTACATCTGTACATTTTTTTTTCTTGCCTACTTTTCTCTACATTGAATTTCATTTTGTTAGATAAGGTCCGGTGTTTTGTTAGATAAAGTCCAATGTTGAGATGGATCTCAACATCGGTGTTCTCCAATGTTGAGATTCATCTGGATCTTGAGCTTGTCTTCTGGGATGTTGTCTATTCCTGCCAGTTTAGTATTATCTGCCAATTTAATGAGTTCCCCTTCTATTCCCTCATCTGAATAATTTATGAAGATTTTGACCAGTACTGGGCCTAAAATGGAATCGTAGGTACCCCACTGCTTACCTCCCTCCATGTTGATGTAGTTCCATTGAGGACTGCACCTTGAATGCGGTTTGTCAGCCAGGTATATATCCATCCATCTGGTGATGCTGTATATCATTTTTTTTTAGCTTATCAAGAAGTAGGTTGTGGTCTACTTTGTCAAATGCCTTATTGAAATCCAAGTATATTATGTCCACTAAATTTCGCTGGTCCATTAATTTAGTGGACCATATAAGTATATTGTTCTAAAATATTCATTTTAACCACATATTCCCCATGCGCTCATGGGAGATTTCAATCATCCATTTATATTAATATTGATTTAACAATTAAAATTATTAAATAAAAATACATTTCTCTAGAAATAATTCCATGTATTTAAAAGAAGTCATATAATAAACTTCTTTATTTTAAAAATTGCCCTAGATACCTTATTTCATATTCAATTTGAAAATAACTATTTTTGGAAAAAATATAAGTTTGCAATGAGTATTGCCTAGTCATATACTTCCATTATATGTACTCTTAGAATTCTAATAGTTTTCAATTAATGTTTCAAATTGATCAATATAATATTACAATTAATTTCCCCAGGTTATTCCTTACTGAGATCTTGTTCAACTCCATATTATAACTTCCTTTTTTCTATTCTGAAAAAGCATTATTAAAATCCCACTGAATTAAATTTTTGAACCAGCTGTATATTCGCTTCATGTAAACTAGCACACTTTTAACTGATTCACTAATTTTAATGTCATAAGGATATTTTGCCATGATTTGCAAAATATTTTGTCTATAGCATTTCCATAATCTATAATGAATATAGGCTAGTCAAGGCTAGTATTATCAGTGAACTATAATAGTGAACTACAATAGTTCGCTATTGGTGATCATAGTCTTTTTGTTTCTATCTTTCAAATATTTGGAGTTTAACTCCCATCATATTTATTTATTTATTTATTGTATTTATTTATTTATTTTAAGAGCCTTGGTGGCGCAACAGACTAAAGTGCTGTTAAATAGTACCAGCTGCCTGCAATTACTGCACATTCAAATCTCACCAGGCTCAAGGTTGACTCAGCCTTCCATCCTTCCGAGATAGGTAAAATGAGGACCCGGATTGTGGGGGCAATAAGCTGACTTTGTATAAAAAAGAACACCACTTGGAGGGGGGCGGGGCGAAAGCCCTACTAAGCAGGTATATACAAAAGTATGAAGGCTGTTGCTTAACGCATAGTAAGCCGCCCTGAGTCTCCAGAGAAGGGCGGCATATAAATCGAACCAATAAATAAATAAATAAAGAACCATGGTGGAACAGTGGATAAAATGCCGTACTGCAGGCTACTTCTGCTGACTGCCGGCCACCAGCAGTTGGGCAGTTCCAGTCCTAGACTGTTGGGGGCAATATGCAGACACTGTAAACTGTTTAGAGAGGGCTCTAAAGCATTATGAAGCAGTATATAAGTCTAAATGCTATTGCTAAGTGCTCTCAAAGCTTCTATGAGTGGAAAAGAAAAGAAGCGGAGAATTCAATCACTTGCTCCCCATGAGATTCCACATGTTCTTAAAAAAGAGCAAACAATCATTTGTGTTTCTCTAAAAGAGTTTGGATCTAATATACCCCCAAATCCTTATATTTTATTCTCATATTTCAAACTATGCAGAGTTTTCCCCCAACAGTATATTTTACAGAGAGACGAAAAGCAGTCCAAGTGATGCTCAAAAAGTTTATTGTCCAGCATGAATGGTTGCAGAAACTTGGTGGATCAGATATCACAATCCTGGTCTCCCGACATGTTGCTTTTGGGGATTGAAGTTGTCCTATTTCAGGAGCTGAAGATGGCTAGGCCGAGACGGAGCTCTTCCGGTAATGAGCCTGCCGTATTCCTTTATTAAATAATCAAAAAGGTTGGTACAAACATATATAATGTATGAACAAATGTAAATAGTGAAAAAGAATGATCACATTGCAACTTTAATTGTTGTTTAATTGAAAATAGTGGGAATTAAGTCATAAGAAACGTGCTTCATTAATTTCAAAGTAAAATAATAGGTCTAGTACTGCCTAATCACCTTTTCGTGATAAAAACTTTCCTGTACGATTATTCAATAATTGTACATTTTAAAATATTTATATAATAAATTGTCTTGGAAAATCGAAACTAAAAAGAAAGCAGCACAATGCTTTCCTTCTGTATAAGAATTTCTCCCACTGTTTTCTCATTCGACATTTCTTAATCTTCCTTTCAAAAGTCTTAGTTATTTTTAAAAACCTTTCTTATGCAGCCTCCGCTGTCTTCTACCAGTTCTCCTCCTTTGTTTTAATCGCCTACTGCGGTGCAGCCTCCTGCTTCTGCTGCTCTGGCGCAGGTACCGCGACATAGTTTACAATTTTCGGGCCAAGATAAGATGGAAATTCAACTGGTCATCCTCAGATGGTGGTGTTATTCTGACTACGGAAATACACAAACAAATCACAAGAAGACTTTCGTGTCAATTCAGTCTTTATAAAATATGAATTACGATACATTATGATACTCTTAGATTATTGTTATGTAATAAGAAATATTATAAGTAGTTTTGTATTCCTTTTTAAAACATTACTTTCTACTTGTGTTGTTATTACAATAATTACTATGTTGATTGGAGATCGATTTTCTTTGCTTTATTTTCCAGCAAAGAAATGTAGGCAACAGCTTTGAAAAAACACCGATTTGAAGGTGATCTGATCATAAGCTCATCCATCCGAAAACAAAACTTCAGCTATTTTTTTTAATGCTCAATGTAAACAGCCATTTAAAAAGCCTTACCTGCCACTAGTTTGCTGCCCCAATGACTGCTGAACTGTTTTGTTAATAACTAAATAGCACTATGTAAGTGCTACATTGATGACATCATAAAGATAAATTGTGACATAATTCATGCCAGTACCCTGAAGTATAACTTCTCAATATTTTTGTCTTTTTTTCTCTTTAAAAAATGTTTTTTTTCCATTCTGCTCGATGAATTATATTATTCTAATTCAGTTATTTTCAAATGTCAGCATTGCATCTTTGTCTCAAGAATGGTCACCACCTCACTGAACTGAGTCCTGAACTTTGTTAGAAGCTACGATAACCATATTTCCCTCCTTATTAAATATTGCAGTGCTTTGGCTATAATTTCTGAACTTTATTTGAAAGGATCCCCACATTGAGTGCATTACAGTGGTGAAATCCAAATTTTTTACTACCAGTTCTATGGGCGTGGCTTGGTGGGCGTGGCAGGGGAAGGATACTGCAAAATCCCCATTCCCTCCCCACTCCTGGAGGGAAGGGTATTGCAAAATCTCCATTCTCACCCCATTCTGGGGCCAGCCAGAGGTGGCATTTGCCGGTTCCCCCAAACTACTCAAAATTTCCGCTACTGGTTCTCCGAACTGCTCAAAATTTCCACTACTGGTTTTCCAGAACCTGTCAGAATCTGCTGGATTTCACCCGTGGTGCATTGCATTAGTAAACATACAAACTTAGCAAAACATGCATAATAAGGGTTACCAGAGCTTCCTGATTTTTTTATTTTTTTTTGAAAGACCTCAACTGCTACACAAATCAAAGCTGGGCAAAGTTTCTCAGTCACCTCCTCTACTTGCCTGTCTAACAGTTGTGGACCTACTCTCAGGATAGTATCATCCTATCTAAGCTATAGACAAAGACCTTTTGGAAATTGAGAATTTATCAATAAGCACTACATCTCACAAGAGATTGGTCAAGATTTCCCACTGCTTTTTCTCCTGTGCCCAGAAGAAATGTAAAGATAGATATCATAAGCATACTGATAATATTTCACTTTAAAAAAGAATGAATTATTTGTGATTTCAAGTGGATTTTGAAAAAGACAAGAGAAGATGGCTAAGGATCAAAGCATCCTACACCGATATATCAACTTCTTCTCCTCAGGAATGCCCATTGAGACCACTGCTCAGAAAGGAGTGGCATCTACATAAAACAATGCTCACAACTGCCAACCCTTACATTTGGCTCAAAACAATATCAGTACAGCTGTTATCAAATGCCACTGAGAGTGTAAAAAAGATAAGAAGAACCACAGTTCCCATCTTTCTACTGGTCAACTACAAGAACAACCAATGTCATTTCTGTCCCATCTGCAAGAAGTGATTGACTATTTTTGCAAAAACTCTCCAAAGATGCTGAAAAATTAGCAGAATTATTATTATTATTATTATTATTATTATTCTCTTCTAGATCCAATAATTGATCAGTGGCAACTGGCCTGGTTTCCGTCCAATAATTCTCATTGATTAAGGTGTTGACTTGTATGTCCTGGATGTTTATATCTGTACAAATTAGCATCAGGTAAAATGATTTGAACCAGAAATGGCCATTATTTTCTTTGGTTACTCCTGGTGTAGTGGTGTACAATCTGTAGCTTCAGTTTTGTGTATATCCCTTAAAGCCTTACTTAAATGTTAAACACCTAATATAATAATCTTCCAATGTTCTCCATATTTCCTGTTATTCTACTTAAATTGAAATTTTGAGCTCTAATGTTTTTCTATTATACATCACTCCATCATTTTGTCCTTTGGTTGCTCATGGTTCCTGGCAATTTAAAAAGCCCATTGAAAGCAATTTAACGAATACACCTACTGGGATTTAACTGATGAGTGAAAATCCAATAAAATCCTGGAAATAATTTAAGTAGTATTTTGATATTAATGCAGCAAACGACAGAAATAACAGTGTAGATTGGCAAGGGTCAGTTGGTTTTTTTAATAGCATGCAACCTACTCAAGGAAGAAGAAAAAAATTAAAGGACTGAAATGCAAAAGTTTGCATAACAATGCATACCAAAAATAGGTTTAATGAAAGAGTTCAAAAAAGAAGGAATATTTTGAAAAATTCCTCACAGTCTTAAAGCTATTGTAGATTTTAATTCTGGCCAATTCACTGAATTTGTGATAAATCATCAGGTTGTACAAAAAAAGACTTTTGGAGGATGTTGATTTGACTCCTTACAAAAAATATTGGATGTGCAAAGCTGAAGTTACTCTGCAGGCACTTCAAATTATAGAAAACAAAATTGAAGTGGTCGCAGTAAGCAATTTAACTGACATGGGAGAGTTGAGTAACAAAGCAGGAGTGGAAACTTTTCCAAGTGTGAGTTTGTTGATCTGAGGTCTAACTGCTCAAAATAGTTTCCTTCATTAGAATGAGGTCCTCCACTTGGAAAATGCCATAATGCATACAATTTTTTTAAACAAACAAAGCCAACATAATTCTAGGCTGCATAAACAGAGGGATAGAATCAAGAATACCTGAAGTGTTAATACCACTTTATAATGCCTTGGTAAGGCACACTTGGAATACTTATAATGCCTTGGTAAGGCCACACTTGGAATACTGCATTCAGTTTTGGTTGCCATGATGTAAAAAAAATGTTGAGACTCTAGAAAGAGTGCAGAGAAGAGCAACCAAGATGATTAGGGAACCAGAGACTAAAACATATGAAGAACGGTTGCAGGAACTGGGTATGTCTAGTTTAATAAAAAGAAGGACTAGGGGAGCCATGATAGCAGTCTTCCAATATCTCAGGGGCTGCCACAAAGAAGAGGGGTCAAGCTATTCTCCAAAGCACCTGAAGGCAGAACAAGAAGCAATGAGTGGAAACTAACCAAGGAGAGAAGCAACTTAGAACTAAGGAGAAATTTCCTGACAGTTAGAACAATTAATAAGTGGAACAACTTGCCTGCAGAAGTTGTGAATGCTCCAACTCTGAAAGTTTTTAAGAAGAGGTTGGATAACCATTTGTTTGAAGTGGTGTAGGGTTTCCTGCCTAAGCAGGGAATTGGACTAGAAGACCTCTAAGGTCCCTTCCAATTCTATAATTCTATTCTATTCTAAATGTAATTTATAAACATGACACAAATAAATCATTCTGTAGAAAAATTCTGTGCAAGAACTGTAGATGCTTGATCATAAAAAGTTGGACAATTTCAAACACATCTCTTTATCTAACAAAAAGTTTCTCAAAGTTATTTGGGTTGAATTATTCATGTCAGGGCTGTGGGTTGGACTAGAAGACCTCCAAGTCTGTTATTCTGTTAAAACCCTAAAAAAATAATGTGTAGGCAGGTACTGTATCTTGAAAACCCAACAAGGCCTACCTCCTCACTTTTTAAAATATGTTTTTGAAACACTAGAACAGTTCTAGTTTTTAGATAGCAAGCAGAGACTAAAATACGTACTTTTATTGTCAAAGTCGGCATTGAAGTAATGCTCTTGCCAAAATTATTATTTTTGGAGGTCTGCAGTGTATACAACTTGAGCTTGTATGATCCAAATATAATATAAAACAAGTTTAAAAAGGGGAAGAGAAAAATTTCCAAATAATCAAATATTTCCAAATAAAGGAATAGTTTCACTCTATTCTGCATTGATTGGACACCATCTTGAATACTCTGTCCACTTATGAGTAACATACTCTGGAGATTGGGGTGGGGAAAGAACCTTTTGTGCTGTAGCACTGGTTCTCTGGAACATCCTGCCCCCCCAGGGTGAGGTTTGCCCCACTGAAGGTAGATACTGGACTAATTAGCTGACCCTCCCTCACCACTCTGCTTCCTGTTTCTTTCCCCACTCACCTTTTAATTGATATTATTGTACTTTTATTTTATTGTTTTCATTGCTTTGCTCTTGTTATTCCTATATTTTTAATCATTTGTTTCCATTTTATTGTTGTAAGCCACCCAGAATAGCGCATGGCGACATGGGCAGCAAATTAAGTAAGTAAGTGAGTGAGAGAAAGAGAGAGTGAGTGAGTGAGTGAGTGAGTGAGTGAGTGAATGAATAAATGAATAAATAAATAAATAAATAAATAAATAAATAAATACATACTAGGAGAAAGATTCTACCCACTAGAACAAATACAAAGAAGGACAATGCATTGTGAGACCTGGAAATTATGTCCTATATGAAGGATCTGAGAAAATTGGGACTGTTTGAGAAAATACGATTGAGGAAGTTACGGTAACCCTTATTAGGTCTCATAAGGGTTATCTGAAGTTTTTAGATAAAAAACTTTTATTTATTTATTCAATTTCTGTAACCGCCCATCTCAGTCAATAACTTTGGGCAGATTACAATAATACATTGCAAGAGATGGTTGTAAAATACAAGAAAACAAATTCTGTCAGAATGTTAGGGAAAAAACAACAACAATATAATTAGCTTAACAATGGAACCAGTTAGGGCACTTCTATACCACTTACTGTAAGTTCCATCCAGAGATGGGATTCTCTTACCTTCTCTACTGGTTCGCAAATGTGAGTGCACGGGAGAGTTGTTCGGGTCCACCCACCTGGGTGCAATCCATCCTATATCGCTGTTTTTGATGCCGCACGCATGTGCGGAAGGCGCATACGAGTAAATTGCTGTGTTTTTTTGATGCTGCATGCATGTCCGGATGGTGCACGAGAGAGAATTGCCATGTTTTGTGACGTCGCACCAGGGGTGAAATCCAGCAGGGTTCTGACAGATTCTAGAAAACTGGTAGCGGAAACTTTGAGTAGTTCGGAGAAGCAGCAAATACCACCTCTGGCTGAGGTGAGTGGGAATGGGAATGGAGATTTTGCAATATCCTTCCCCAGGAGTGGGGAGGGAATAGGGATTTTGCAGTATCCTTCCCCTGCCATGCCCACCAAGCCACATTCACAGAACCGATAGTAAAAAAAAATGGATTTCACCACTGTGTTGCACATGTGCACATGCCCTCACATTTTTGGTGCTGGGCAATTCGGTTGTTACAGTTATTACAGGGGAGGAGGGGATGCATTTTAAACAATACCTATGGGCAGGTTCCAGGAACAGGACACTAAAGATTGCCAGAGAAGAGGGAAGAAAATTCTTCACCCTCTGCAAAAAATGCAAAGGAAATAAATTGCTTAATCCTTTTCCCATCCAAGAGACGGTTACTAAATCAAAACTAAGCTAACCCAAATAGCAGACAGCTAGTCCCCTGTAGCAGTGATGGGGGAAACAGAAGATCTATCGGTCTACCTGAGATTAAATTGATTCTTTCTTGGGCTGCATTAAGAGTAAGACCAGTTGCAGAAATCAGCAGATTGGTGTGCATTTCTTTAGTCATAGTTCGTTCCCTCTGCACCTGTGGTGAATTGTAAAATTTGTTACTGCCAGTTCTGTGGGCATGGATTGGTGGTGGTGGTGGGTTAATGTGACTGGGTGGGCGTGGCCAACTTTTTTTTTTTTTACTTTTAAAAGCATTTTTTTCTACAACCTTAAGAAGTTGCAGAAAAAAATGCTTTTAGAAGCTTCTGACGATCAGGCAACTCAGCTGGGATCGCCAGAGGCTTTTAAAGGCATTTTTTTTCCCTACAACCTCTTCGGCTGAAGAGATTGCAGGAAAAAAATGCTTTTAAAAGCCTCTGACGTTCCCAGCTGAGCTGCGGGATCATCAGAGGCTTTTTTTTTACTTTTAAAAGCATTTTTTTCGGCCAAAGAGGTTGTAGAAAAAATGCTTTTAAAAGTAAAAAAAAAAAAGCCTCTGATGATTGCGCAGCTCAGCTGGGCATGTGGGGGTGGGGCAGGGATTTTTGCTACCAGTTCTCCAAACCACCATCCACCATCGCTACTGGATTGCCTGACTGAAAGCATTTTACCCCTGCTCTGCACCCCTCACACCCACAGAAATGTCATCTGTGCCTCCTAAAGCTAAAAAACAAACCCCAGGTGTGAAAGCATGAGGCAAGAGTCCCTATTAATGGGAAGAAACCGATTGTGAAAACAGTCCACCCACAAATGTTACAGAGTTTCAGCATTGTTAAACTGAAAAATAGCATTTTTGTAAGTCTGGAGGTATTGCAGTTAAGATAAATAAATCACCTCAATTTATGTGAGGTTGGAGAACACGAGAGTCTTGGAACTGATACTAGAGCATTTCCTTAGTTACAGAGCAGTGATGAAATCCAGCCGGATCTATCCGGCTCGTGTGATATCAATAATCAATATAATATAATATCAATATAAAATAAATGACAATTTTTTTTAAAAAAATTGAGAAACACCTTCTTATATCAGGAAGACAATTTTTTTGATTTTGCCTTTTTGGTGGCAGCCAGTAGAAGAAGTGGTAAGTTTGCCAGAAAATCAAAAGAAATGATAGAGTGTAAACATGTAGGAACAAGGTCACTGTGCTCCTTCTAAAAGTAATTTTAAAAAGTTCTAAAAAGTTCTTACATCAAGATACAGTTTGATTTCCCCCCCCCATATGAAAATGAAAGTTATAAGTTACTATTCTTTATTTCTTTTCTTGTTTCCTTTGGTAAATTCCATTCTCCCTTTCTTTTCTATTCAGTGAAGGTACAGTATTTCAAAGACAAATTAGGGCTGTCAATTGTTTGCCCAAGATAAAATAATTTCATAGTTAATCCCTTTGTCTCATATCTGATCACATTTAAGCCACAGAAGTTGTCATTTCAAAGAGATGAGGTCATAATCACTAAACCCTTTAAATAAAAGTGTAGGAGGCAGCAGAGCTTCATAAACTCAATCACCATCTTGCAGAACAAGCTGCTCTGGCTTCGCTGGAAGAAATGCTCCTCTTGATCCTTGACTAGCTTAGAACATCCCCAGAACCCCAGGAAAATGTCACGATGTAGCTGCAGAAATCCTAATCGCAGCAGGCGAAGACGAAAACGGGGTTCTGGAGGATCAAGGAAAAGAAGAATGGGAAGAAGAAGAGGTAAGGGCTTTTTTTTTTTTTTTAATGAAATGCATAAAGCAATGAAAATCAGCAAATAATCCAGTATTACTTTTATTGAAATAATCCATTTTCTTGATTGGTAAGAAAATTGGAATTTGAATACAGATGTTTTCTCTAAAGATGAGCTCATTTGAAGTCCTTGGAAACCTGAAAGAAATAAATTGCCATTGTCTTTTTTTAGGATATTTTCAATTACCCAGTCTTGTTCTATAGTTCTAGGATTTATCGGTGTTCCTCGGTCAAAGTGCTAATGTGGTTTTTTTTTTTCAAGATTATTCAAGTTCAGTTGGTTCTTGCCCAGTGGTGGGTTTCAAAAATTTTTACTACTGGTTCTATGGGTGTGGCTTGGTGGGTGTGGTTTGGTGGGCGTGGCTTCATGGCAGGGGAAGGATACTGTAAAACCTCCATTCCCTCCCCACTCCAGGAGAAGGTTACTGCAAAATCCCCATTTCCCCCCGATCAGCTAGGACTCGGGAGGCAGGTAATAGATGGGGGTGGGGCCAGCCAGAATTTTTACTACCGGTTCTTCGAACTACTCAAAATTTCTGCTAGCGGTTTTCCAGAACTGGTCAACCTCTGAAATCCACCTCTGTTCTTGCCACTTGCTTTTATCCAGGCATTTGGCTACTAGACGCTAAATACTAATCTTAGATTTAAGCTTAAACATGTTCTTGGATTCATTGCTTATTGCATTAAATAGAAGTTCCAACATTATGTGCAGAGAGAGTAAAAACCTTTAAAAATTTTGGATTTTTTGTTTCCCCAGTCTCCGTAGCTCATACAGTTTACTACTACAGGAAGCTCAAATAGCTTTGCAAGCCTCCTATTCTATGCAACAAGTTTTGGACATTTCGGTTATCACCAACAAGATGATTTCTGAATGAACCCCAGTTTCAGCAAAGCACATGGTTTGACATTTCCGTTGCTGCTTCCCCAAAGAGGAGCATTCTGTCAATAAACCTGAAGCCGCAATGTCTTTTCTGAGTTGTCAATTCATATTGAAATTTATTGGTGGATGTGTGTGTGTGTGTGTGTGTGTGTGTGTGTGTGTGTGAATCTTTTGGGAACAAGTTTTTGAGATTTTGCAACAATATTAGAATGATGGAATCATGGAGTTTGAAGACCAGCTCTTCACACATAACAGGGTCACCTAAAGCAGGGATCCCCAACCTTGGCAATTTTAAGACTTCTGGAGAAGTCTAAGTAAAGCTGGCTGAGGAACTCTGGGAGTTGAAGTCCACAAGTCTTAAAGTTGCCAAGGTTGGGGACCCCTGACCTAAAGCATCTCTGACAGGGGTGGGCTTCAAAAATTTTAGCAAGGGGTTCTCTGCCTGGTTGCTGGGTGGGCGTGGCCATGGTGGGCGTGGCCTACTTGGCCTCCTGCACCACAGTGGGGGGTGTTTTTGCCCTCCCCAGGCTCTGGAGGCTTTCATTGAGCCTCCAGGAGTGCGAAAACGGCCTCCCCAGGCTCCGGAGGCCCTCTGGAGGCCGTTTCCGGCCTTCCCGAACTTCCTGTACGACCATTTTTCACCTTCCCCAAGGCTCTGCACATGCCCTGCACTTACCTGCATCCAAAACGAACCACATGGGGACTCCTGGGAGGGGCGGGGTGGGTGGGGCCAGCCAGGAGTGGGATTTGGGGGTTCTACAAACTGCACAGAATCTTAGCTAGAGGTTCTCCTGAACCCCTTTGAACCCCCAGCAGCCCATCCCTGATCTCTGACCAATTATCATTTGTGGTTTGCAGACCTCTAGTGAAAGAGAACCCACCACCTTTTGTGGTAACCTCTTCTACTGAAGAAAAGCTTACGCAGTCAAAAATTCCTCCTGACATCTAAACTGATGAATCAATTTCCCATTCCAGTAGAAACTGAAGTGAAATTAACTGACACTGTGGTCATTCAGGCAGCTGTGAATTCCATCTAAAAGTAGGATCATCTCTCTAAATTCTTCAGCACGGGCAGTTATGCTGAAATAGAAATAATGCCTACCATGCTTCTATGATAAATATATATTTGCTTCCAACAAATTGACAGCAGTTCACTTCTAAAACAATCGACATCCTAGTGTTTATACAGTTTGCACTATATTGGACATGCACTCTAGAATGAAATGTTTCAGGTCTATCTGTCACTAATCCATTATGAGTTCATTGTAGGTTCTGAGTCCCCACTGAGACAGGAAATAGAGTGTAATAAATAAGACCATATTGTTGTGGTCTGCCAGCAGCCTGTGGACCTGGCAGCAGAGTCAGACAGGGAGGAGGCTGGGGAGGACAATGGGCCAGTCCTGGAGTCAGAGGAAGGCCCAGACGAGGGCTCTGCATCAGAGGCAGAGATGGGGCCAGGACCATCTGGGAGTGATGCGTGGACTCCGGAGCCTCCAGAGGCGGACAGCAGAGAGGCAGAGGAACACAGGGAAGCCTGTTCCTAGTGCATGCATGCGAAGAGCTGCCAGAAGGCAAGAGCAGCTGAAGCAAAAAGGACGACTCGGGAGTAAGGCCAAAAGATGATTGACCACTCCCATAAGGCTTAAAAGAGCAGCAACGAGCCGTTGGGTTCTTTGTAGAAAAGCAATGCTAATTCCAGTGCTTCTTGCCAGTGTCTCTTGAACTTTGTGGGGTTTTTGCCAAGAAAAACCTTTGGCAGGTTGCCAAAGACATCAAAGGTTGGTGATAAGGCCGTAGGACTGGTTATGAAGAATTTGTTTTGAACTTAAGATGAGAATGAATTAATTCTCAGCTGTTTTAATAAAATAAGTTTGTTCAGTACTGAATTGTGTTTGGTAATCACTACGTGGGCCTCGGTCACAACACATATTGAATTAAATGTTCACAGAGCAGCCAGTTAAAGCTCCCAGCACTTTGTCCCTCATAGAAATTTGGCAATTTTAATATAGATTTGATTTAATTCAATTTAATACCGATTTAATTTAATACCCCAGGGCTGTGTGCTCTCTCCATTACTCCTTTCTTTTTATACCAATGACTGCGCCTTTAAGGATCCTTCTGTTAAAGTACTGAAGTTTGCAGATGATACATCAGTTGTTGGTCTCATTCAAGACAGTAATGAGTCTGCCTAAAGAGGGGAGGTTAAACAACTGGCCCTGTAGTGCAGCTTTAACAATCTGGAACTGAACACTTAAAACTGTAGAGATGAAAGTAGATTTTAGGAGAAGTCCTCCTATCACCTCTTACAGTATTAGACAACACAGTATCAATGGTTGAGACCTTCCAGTTTCTGGGTTCTATAATCTCCCAGGATTTGAAATGGACAACTAACATTAGAACCATCCTTAAAAAGGCACAAGAGAATGTTCTTCCTGGGTCAACTCAGAAAATTCAGATTTCCCCAGGAGCTGTTGATAGTGTTCTACAGACGAATTATTGAGTCTGTCATCTGTAATTCTATAACTTTCTGGTTTGATACAGACTTCAACAGATAGTTAGAATGCAGAATAAACAATTGTGACCAGCCTATATATTGTATAGGTCAGAAGAAGAAAATATCTAGAGACCCTTCACATCCTGGATATAAACTGCTTCAATTCCTCCCCTCATGCTGCTATAGGGCATTGCATACCAAAACAACTAGACACAGGGACAGGTTTTTCCCTTGTGCGAACACTCTGCTGAATACCTAATTCCCCAATATTTACCAATGTAGTACTATTACCCTTCTCATACTTTTCTACTTCTCCCATTGGTATCTTATGAATATATTACCTTGTTCTTTATATGTACACTAAGAGCTTATGTACCAAAGACAAATTCCTTGTGTCTACAATCACACTTGGCCAATAAAAATATTCCATTCTGTTCTGTTCTGTTCTGTTCCGTTCCGTTCCGTTCCGTTCCGTTCCATTCCATCCAACCTTACCCTACCCTACCCTACCCTACCCTACTCCTATATTGCATTGATTCCTATGCTTTCTAGGAGCTAAATGATTAAAAATCCATATTTTGTTTTGTGTATTGTAAAAACTGTTGTCCTTAGCATTATATACAATAACTGCATATATGCCTCAGGCCTTCAATTACACTCCCCAAATGTATGTGTGTTTAGTAAAAAATTCTGACATTCTGAAAGAGATAGCGGTAGTGATCATACTCAGGTTAGTGGAGAGTCTGCAGAAGGCAAGTATTGCCTTTTGGAAGATAACTTTTGCAAAGAATCACTGAAATGTTTTCAATGACTCACTTAAACATTCAGAACAGCTACCTATAGAAAAGTGTAGATTTTGCTTCTTTGAAAGGAATTATAATTAAGCATCTTGCACATAGTAGTAATTTCCAAAAGACATTTTAAACCACTGCATTTAAATTTAGAGTTAGATTTTTGGCTTCATTTGGAAATCTTAAGTGCAGATGCATAAACACCACATCTATCATTTCCTATTTAGCCAAATGAGTAACTGCCTCTTTTTCTTTAAAGCAATAGCTATATAATCTTACTTCACTAAATTCTCTTATAATATCCTAGTATTTTCTTGTGATGGCATTTTTCTTTTGAGTGCTACTGCTATTATTATTCAATTTTAATATAAAGTCAAATGCAAGAGACAATTTAGTCTTCAAAATTAGATCTTTAAGTCTTTAAATCTATGTAACACCCAATCAAGTATCCTCAAACTATGGACTGTGGGCCGGATATGGCCCGCTGAAGACATTAATCCAGCCTGCACGGAACCACAAGGATGCCCTGCCCACATTGCCCCACCTACCCGTCGGCCTCCACCAGAGATAGAGGGGGGGGGAGGGAGAGACACACACAAACAAACAAAAGTCCCTCAACCCCCTCCTCCCTCCCAAGGCAGCCACATCCCTTCACTAACCTGCTTTTCACCCCCAGGAGCATAACAAATTAAAGTTTAATTTATGTGTATTGTTTAATGGACTGCTAAATTGGCTACGCCCTCCCAGTCACATGACCACCTAGCCACACCCACCCAGCAGGTCCGCCCCCCCAACAGTCTGAGAGAATGTGAATTGACCCCTGTTTAAAAAGTTTGAGGACCCCTGTTGTAGTTAGGGAAAACATAGGAATGGTTCAAAACTGTCAACTTTCAGTAAAATTAATCCAGCTTTTATGTTGTATTTTAATAAATTTGTAACTTACATTTCTTTAAGCATAAGGGCTCCAGAGAAACTAATCAAATTCATTTGAATCTTTACCTTGCTTGGAGCTAGCGATTTTATAGTGGTTGATTAAGATTATTTTTTCTGTCTATCACAAGATTTCATACAAACATGTTTTGTCCATATAGTATAGTTTCTTGTTGGTTAGAATCCAACGACGTAATGCACTTGATGCTCTTCTACATCACTGCCGAATCCATTCACATATGTGTTTGGTGATTTTCCCTGCCACAAACTGCATGGTTTTTAGTATGGGCAGGAGGAGGGAGCTGCACTTTTCTTACATTTATAATAATAATGTCTTTGGGAAGATGCTAGGGACATTGGGCATTTTCAAGGTCTGAGGGGAAGTTTAGTTGAATTTGGGAATTGAGAGCCAGAATAATGTAAAAGTCTTCGCCAACAGAAAACTAACAGCACACAAGCTATTCTGAACCTCAATGTGAGTTCAGATGTACTTGCTGAGGGAGAAATAAGTCAGTTTAGCTAACCAACAGTAACGATCACATAGATGCTAAGCTTTTGTGGATTCAGTACAAAGATCCCATATGGAAGACTTTAGATCAGGGGCTCCTTGTGTGAGCAGCAAGTTGGTATGTACACATGTGCAGCACAACTTGCATGGGCTGTGTTGTGACCCCGGCCCCGGAGGCTGATTTATCTTCCCATGCTGATTCAGAGGATGATATGGAGGAGGAGGAAGCTGTCACGAGCTATGTGCTGGAGGGGCAGTCTTCACTGTCAGCAAGAACTGACAATTGCTGACGTGCCTATGGACCCCAGACAAATTGAGGAGGAAACAGAGGCCGGTAATGACAAGGGGAAGCCCCTATTGGATACAAGAGAGAGACGTAGGAGACGTTGTAGAGAACAGCTATTACCACGTCACAAGAGGTGTGGTCAGGAGATGTAGGGCCACACCCTACAAAGTATAAAAGGGGCGTGACTGGGCTGGAAAGGCGTGGTGAACAATTTGTTGGCGTTTTGGATGCAGTGGAGTTACAACTGTTAGTTTGGAGTTTTTGACAAGAGTCTGCATTCCTACATTAGCCTGCTGGCCGTCTGCCAAGACCTTTGGAACATTGCCTGGTAACTATTGGACTGATATACGCTTTGGAAGAGAACTATTTATTAAAGGGCCGGCTTCAGTCACTCTAGCCTGCATTTGTTACTGCCGGGCTCTTTGAGCTTCTGCAAGGCCACTCATGGGAGGGGACAGAACAGGCTGGTTCTCCTCCTCTTTAGATGCTATCATGCCCCATCAGAGCCTGAATCTGTGAGGACAAGCTGGAACTGGAGCCAATGGAAATTGAGAGGGTGGCTTTGTTGGCTTCGGAGGAATATGGGGAGGAGCAGGCCGAGTCAGGCCAGGGCCTTTCAGGATTGGGATGGCTTGTATGCAGGGTGGAATGGAGGCAGGATGACCAAGAGAGGCTAAAGAGTGAACATGAGAGACAGAGCTCAGGCGATGTGCAAGGACCACCCCCCTCTGATCCTCGAGCACAGAGAGTGGAGAGAAGGGGGGAACAGTGCAGGCTGACCTGACTACTTGGGAGGAGAGCACCCCGTCCCTTTCCACAAGGCACACCTGGGGATTGAGACTTAAGGAGATACTGTGGGGAGGGGCATTTGTCAGGAACCAATGCTGTTTTAGATCATTTGTTCACACAGGATTTTCAGAAATCTTTCTCAACTAGAGTCTCAGTTCACCAATGAAGACTTTTCATTTTCTCTTCAACTAAGTGTTCCTAAATCCTAAATTAAGTAGCACTCAGACTACTTAACCCTTTCCCCTCCCCTTACACTACTTCCACCACGTTGGCTTCATGGTTACTCTGTCAGTCCAAAATCCCTCTCCTAACTGACACTAATCCTAACATTTTAGTTGGGTCTTCCTTATTTAACCATTTTAGGTGGGTCTTCTTTATTTTAGCCACTAATTACCAGACACAATGACAACCCACATTACTGTCCTGTGAAAATACAACATATATTAATCATGGCACAAACCTTAGTATACAGTTGAGTATTTACTTATTTGAAGCAATGGGAATCATAGCTCTTGTGGCAAATTTGTATTTTGGGTGCAAAAAGTCTCAAGTTCAACACCTGGCATCTCGAGATACAGTGGAAAAATTCCAGTCCAAAACAATGGTAAACACTTCCAAACAGTTTCACACACAAATGGATTTAAAAGAGAGAATGAACCTATTATCCAAAGCACCTGAAAGCAGGCCAAGCAGCAATGGATGGAAACTAATCAAGGAGAGAAGCAACCTAGAACTAAGGAGAGGTTTCCTGACAGTGAGAACAATTAACCAGTGGAAAGTCTTGCCTTCAGAAATTGTGGGTGCTCCAACAATGGAGGCTTTCAAGAAGAGACTAGACAGCCATTTGTCTGAAATAGTATAAGGTCTCTTGCTTGAGCAGAGGGTTGGATTAGAAGGCCACCAAGGTTACTTCCAACTCTGTTATTTATTTATTTATTTATTTATTTATTTATTTATTTATTTATTAATTATTTATTTATTTATTAGTATGATTTATATTCCGCCCTTCTCCGGAGACTCAGGGTGGCTTACAATGCTTTTTTTTTTAAAATTTGATTTATATGCTGCCCTTCTCCGGAGACTCAGGGCGGTGTCAAGTTTCGATGCTATCTCAAAATAAATGAATTTCCAAACTGCCGATCTTTGAGGAAATTTTCTCTTTATTGAGCATAGTGATCTGTCCCTGGCTCTTTTGCGGTCAGTACTGACCTTTGCCCCCCAATCCCTCCCTTTCCGATCCCCAATTCTCTGCGTCTCATTGGCTATCTTCCAAGCCACTTTCCTCATCCCTTCTCCATCAGATCACAGGAATGTCTCCCCCTCCCATCTCCGAGGAGACAGAAACTTCAAAGGACTTAAGTAGGCAAAAGTTCAAGCTTCTCCTCTCCTTATATATGTCAGTGCTGGGACGCTGACAGGCAGCTTACAATGCGTTAAGACTTCATACTTTTGTATATACCTGCTTAGTAGGGCTTTTGGCCCCCACTAAGCAGTGTTCTATTTTATACAAAGTCAGCTTATTGCCCCCACAAACCGGGTCCTCATTTTACCTACCTCGGAAGGATGGAAGGCTGAGTCAACCTTGAGCCTGGTGAGAATTGAACTCGCAATAATTGCAGGCAGCTGGCAGCTAAATACTACTTTAACAGTAGTTTAGTCCACTGCACCACCAGGCTCTGGTGGTGATTCACCACTAGAATCAGAATATTCTGACTGTTAAGTTTCTTTTCAGTGTCCATAATGTATTTTTAGCTTGATTACAAATATTAATAATTAATTAATTAATTAATTAATTAATAATATTATTAATAATATTCTATGGTATAAGCAAGGTGCTGAATAAAAAAATTTTTTTAAAAAAAGAAACAAATTATTTTTCAGATTTATCTGAACTTTAAGGAACTTGAACTGTATCTCTTAGATATACAGTATATATCCCAAAATTCTTTCTCTTACAGAAAGAATATTATTCTCCAAAGTGGGTATCTTTTAACTTCCTGTTAAACCTTGAATTAGCATAGATTGTTGGGAAATATAAGAAAGACTGTAATAAAGAAGATATCTGGAAAATATGAAACATTCTAGATTGCTGAACTATTGAAATATTCATAATATTTATTTGTGCTACTAAACAATGTGATGAATTTTCTACAACTCCTATAATTTTTTAAATGTTCTTATTTTGGCACAGGTGGATAATAGTATTATACATTACAAACCACTAATACGTTATTAAATTCTAACAATAAAAATAACAGCTACTTCCGCTGGGTTAAATTTTGACATGGAAAATTGTCAGAATATTCATGACTGGAATGGAGACTTTAACAAGGTCAGCCAATGAATAGGCATGGTAACAGGTCAGCCAATGAGGCTTATTTGGAAACAGAAACTTAAGAAAGGAATCTGGGCATGGCTTACAGTGGTGGGTTGCTCCCGATTCGCACTGGTTCAGGAGAATCGGTAATAGCAGCAGCAGGAGGCTCTGCCCATCCACCCAGAAGTCATCAAATATGCTCTGAGCATGCGCAGAAGCTTCTGCATGAGTGAACCGGTAGCAATGGTAAGTAAAACCCACCACTGGTGGCTTAGCTCTGTGCTCAGTTCTAAAACGAAACTAGTCTGGTCTTGTCTGCTGCTGGAACTGAAACTAATCTGTCCTCTCTACCATGTTGGAAGAACCTGCTGTTGGTATTGTAAATTTACTCATGTGTTATTATGTATATAAAGAAGTTTCTTATTTAATGAATCCTGCTGCATCATTTACCTGTGTGTGCTTTCTGGATTTGATTTTTGCAACAAACTCTGACAAAAATAATTTATTTAATAACATAAAACAAAGCTGACAATTATTAAACAATTGTAAAGGATGAAGACAATTGAACACGCTCTCATTGCAGAATAACAGTAACTAATTGCTTTTATGAAATCAAAAGTATGCTACGTACTACTGATACCACCAGAAATAGCAAACAAGGTCAAAAACATTTTGACATACATCAGACTTATTTAATCTTGTTCCCTTTTGCAGCTGTAAATGTATATGAAGGGTTGATATGCTGCAATGTTTTGCATTTTTTAAGCAGGAAGAATAGTGTATATCAATATACTTATTTTTCTTCTCTGTTTCTATATCCTCTTCTATATTCTCTGTTCCTGAATATTTTCTTGTCCCTACTAAAATATATATGATGTATTAATGATGGTAGAGAGTGTTCTCATCTCATGCCTGAATGGGCTTTCCACGTTACTGAAGAAACATCCCCAGGTGGCACAGTTTCACAAACAACTTATGTTCATGGAGGACTGCAAAACTCTGCACATGTGGGGTAGATGTGATAGAAATGCTGCCCCAAATCTTTTATGTATTGCTTTTTCTAAAGGGGCATTTTTAACTATTTCTGGCAAATCTGTTTATATCTGTAGATTTTTCCCCCTTTATTGCAGGTGAGCAATAATAAGTAAGACTTCCTAAATAAGTAAGACTTCCTCCAGAACATAATAAAATAAAATAAAAATAAAGCAAGGCATACAAGGTGGAAAATGTCCACTTATATTTACACTACTTTGCTTTGACAATGTGCAAGTTGTGCAAGCTGTGAAAACAAACTTTGCAACATTAAGAGTTATCTTTGTCTGCCAGCAAAAATTGAACATAAAATTCTTTAGACTATCCTAGAAATGGGGTTAGAAGAGGCTTTGTAGTTCTTTTCCTATATCTTACTAGAAATTATAATATAATTGAGTATGATTTTATGTTTCAGCATTACCACTCTTGCAAGGACAGTCTTTCTAGCTATAGAATTTTATGAAATTTTCTATCCAGCTCAGCTGACATATGTGACTGAACTGTAGTAATGTATTTTGTTTGCCAAAAATGTATTGTTTTTAAATTAATCTAGGTACAATACTGCTTTGAAGCATGCATTACTATGGGCCAACTATACTCTTGGTGATAGTTTACTATATTCTGTTTGCAATTCTATCTCAGGGGCCTTTTGCTAAAGACAAGATTTCCTGATCTTATCCAAGGACATGAATATCTATCTTATTTTTGTCAATTTGGGGTTTCCATGAGGAATAACGTTTGTCAATTAATATTAGCCGCGTCAGACCTTGATTGGAAATGAAACTTTAACCAGAATTTGGATACACGTAGCCATGCTCTCATTTTATTTCAATTTTGGTTAATTTTGCCTTCAATGACAGATAACATTGCCGCTTTTGACTGTATCATTTCCAAGTTGTAGGTAATTAATACTTGGATTTAATAATATCTGAAATCACCTGATTCTTGATCAAAATGAACAATTCCATGAATCATTGAATTTCAAATCTTGCCTGATGCTACCACTGACATTTCATATACTGTTCATGAAAAGGTTACACACACAGTGGCGTTGACTTTAATGGCATTACTTTATCTTATGCTGCATAAAAAAAATGCACAAGTTTATAAATAGCAAATCTATGCACATAAATAGCCCTTTGCTAAATAGTTTATATGATAAATTAAGTAAGAGGCAGCAACCTGCCACCTAAGACAAAACTAACATGGTTTTGTCTGTTAATCACCACTTGTGAAGTTTAGAAATAACAGGGAAAGATAATAGTCAAAGAGCTTTCCAGGTGGAAGGAGATAATTAGAAGTTTGGTGGACAAACTAATCAGTAGTTTCCAAACATTCCATAGTTGTCTAACACAAACAGCCAAGTTGACTTCGTTCAAAGAGTATGTTCAGTTGGGATTTCCAAAAAGTGACTTTAGTTTCTAAAGGATTGGTCACTGAATCAGGCAAGTAACAGTCAAACCCTAAGAAAACAATTATTGGTGATCAGATAGACAATAATATAATCCCAAATACTGTGTTTTCCCGAAAATAAGACCCTGTTTTATATTTTTATGAACCCCGAAATAAGTGCTTGGCTTTATTTTTGGGGAGGTCTTATTATTTTGGGCCACGTGGAGCAAGATGGGTCTCCTCTTGCCATTTATCTGATTTCCAGCTCTCTGTGTTTAAATATTTTTGGGGAGGGCTTATTTTCGGGGGGAGGCTTATTTTAGCACATGCGTTCAAAAACCCGATTGGGCTTATTATCAGGGGATGTCTTATTTTCAGGGAAACAAGGTAGATAGGAACACTTTCAAAAGCAACAAAAGAGGATAAAATAATGATTTTGGAGGATTGTACAGAACAGTTTGAATTATGTGTTAGAGAACATTCCCAGATCTCTTGATTCTACCCCTATTGTTTCTTGAGTATTTGGCACTGGAAATTTTAATTCCTTATTTCCAGATATTGGTGGTGGTTGTCTGTTCAGTAAGAGCATGAATTAAGAAAAGTACAGCTAACTTTGAGGCACGCTTGATCAAGAGCACACTTATTCCTTACCTTTATCGTCACATATATCAAATACTGCTAATGCCGCCATGAAGCTCTGAGTCTGATTCTGTGCTGAGAACTAAACAAGTCTGGGCTTGCCTGCTCTGAACTCTACTAGTCTCTGCTATACTGCTGCCTGTGTTTTGCTTGTAACTACCATGTTGAAAGAACCTACATTGGTATTGTACATTTATCTTCATGTGTTAAATGTATATAGAGAAGTTAATGAATCCTGCTGAAGCAGTTTACCTGTGTGTGCTTTCTGGATTTGATTTCTACTGCAAACTCTGATAGAGTGCCTATCTTTTTTATGGCAGAAATGGTATCTTCCACTTTGATATGGAGGTTCTCATTGATTTTTGTAATATGAAAAATCGCCATAGAGTTTTGGATAATCTATTTTGGGGTAAGGTATGTGAGGTATTTTTAGGCTTCACTTCCAAACTAGACTTTGGAATTGAAATTGTTTGAATCAACTTAGTGAACCAGGTATCTTACCAGTTTTGGTAAACTGAATCTTTGATTGACATTTGACACTGTTTATCATTTGGGTTAAGGTTCATAAAAGGAACTTTTTTTTGCTATTCTCTCACAGTTAGACAAGTTGCTTCAGCTGAAAACTTTATCCATGATTTGTCTTTTCTTTTTTAATGTCTCAAAAGAAGGTCAGTTGAAAAGACTGTTTGTATTCCATCATAGGAAGTTTCCCACAATAGTGAGAAAAAAGGCAATCCTTTACCCCTTCAAGTATATAAAGCTTGTGGAAGAAACATGATCACAAGGCAGAGATAATAAACTGCTAAAAACTGATGGCTAAAACCTAGTTTGATGTATGGATGGAATGTTATGCAATTTTGAAAAATTCACAGATTTATTTATTTATTTTTTGCATTCCTAAATACTTTTACAAAGACTTATTTCCCATTAGGAATTTAATTTATTTATTAGATTTTTTAATGCCACATTTATAGCTTGAGTGTTGATACTTTAAATTCCACAATTTTATTAATATTGTAAACATTTTTTTTAATTAACCCCCCAAATTCTCAAAAAATGTGAACCTCATTAATAGTTAAGATTTGATGAGTGAAAAAAAACTGATTTGCAAGGTCCCTTTTCTTAATGCTAGTTTAATATATAAAACAAGGAATTCTAGTTAAATGCAATGAAACAATTGCACATATGTTTTCCTTTTGGATATTAACTTACTTTCATTTTTCTATTTCTCCTCTCTTGGTGACTTGACTATTTCCCCCCCCCCTCCAGTCAAATTAGCATATATATCAGCCATATAATAACTTGCATAGCTATTTTTATTTGTTAAGAACTGAATTGGAAGCATTCAGTTGCATGCTAGATAATTAATTGGAATGCCTACTAAAAAACAGTCCAAGGAGACTAAAATCTGTCAGGAAGAATAGCTGCGAGTATGCTGGCAGTCATCTTGCTCACTAGGGGTCGCAACAGGATGTTGAAATAAAAAAAATAAAAAAATAAATCAGGCAGCAGTACCAAAGCTGTAACCCTAATCTTTACAAACCATTGATAGTACAATCATTTGCACACTGATTGTACTATTTGAGAAAGGGCACAAAATTAAAACTTCCACTTTCATGAATATTACTGTATATCCCCTCGTGTTGGCTTATTACATTAGCACCACATTATTAAAAAGTGATTTTTTTTAATTGAAAAAGCAGCACTGTTCTTTTTCCCCCACTGAATATTTAAGACAGCATGAGAAAGTTCTGACTGACAAGGAATATAGCATTTCTTGAGCACTTTTTTTTCTCCAGAAGCTCAAGAACACTTGCATAGTAACCTTCCTCTAATATTATAACTGTAATAATCCTTTAAAAGAGGTTATGCTGAGACATAGCGATTTGCCCCAAATGCTGCGTGAAATTCAACACGAGTCTTCTTTATTCTAATCCAACCTTCCATTAGAAGGAAAAGGATTTCTTAAGCATCACTTTTTTATATAAGGCATTCCATTAAAAATGGTATAACCGAAACAAAAAAAAATATTTTGTAAATATCTTTTATATTTTTCAGAAATATAAGGAGAGGGAAAATAACAGGCTAAGCTTTATTTTGGTCTTATGCTCACTAAGAAGCATATAATATACATACTGTAGGATATTTATTTATTTATTTATTTATTTGCACGTATTTATATGCCGCCCTTCTCCCAAAGGACTCAGGGCGGCGAACACAAGCAAAAACATACAATAAAAATCCGAATTAAAACCAGTTAAAATCAGATAATAATAAATAATAAAACCCAAGAATCTGAATCAGCCCATTTGTTGAAATAGCCAAGTCTTCAGGCCTCGACGGAAGAAACGGAGATCAGGCGCCATCCGGAGCTCGGTGGGTAACCCGTTCCAGAAGGTAGGGGCGCCCACAGAGAACGCCCTACCCCTGGATGTCGCCAGACGACATTGTCTGGTCGACGGTACCCTCAGGAGAGCTGCCCTGTGAGAGCGGACACGATGGTGAGAGGCAGGCAGGATATGGTCCTGCAGGTACCCTGGACCTAAGCCATGTAGGGCTTTATAGGTAAGTACCATATAATTGGGGCAGGATATAATTATCAAAATATAATTTAAAGAAATATTTCACCTTCTCTTGCAAAAGAAACAAATTTTGTTACCTAAACTTATCAGTTTGTTGGCCTACCATCTTATGTTTTCTCCCTTAATTTGATTGAATCTTTTATGCAGCAGAGTAAACACATCATAAACTATGGCTTGTCAGATTATAGGAGTGGGATTTTCTTAAACCTCCTCCTCCTCCTCTCCCCAATTTCCCACAAGTATACATTTAGTATACCTGAAAAAAGGTGCTAATTAAACTCTTCTACATTGTGTTTCTACCTGCAAGTGAATAAAGCAACACATGGAAATGTTCAAGACGTCGTTCTACTTCTATTGCATGGGTGCAGAAAGTAAGACCCAGGGGCTACATATTGATTACTAATAATCCTTTTACACAATGCAAAGCTAATTAGAATGAATTTTGTGCTCTTTTTAAAAAAATATTTATCTAAGGCCCTCATGAAACTTGCTCTGCCAATTGTGAGCAGTCTGCTGTGATGCCTGGGGTGATAGAAGTTGCATGCACTTCCCCTGCAGATTAAACGAGTGCAATTCTTTCTACTCCTTGTGCAATTTACAACCCATTTTACTTTCATATAAAAAATTAAACTATTTAGTGAGGCCGTTCAATTGGTTTTTTTTTTTTTTCCAGTTTTCTTCCTGGAATTTCAAAACTGTGAAGAATGTATGTTTGTTTCATAAACATTAAAGTGTGCTTTCAAAATGTATAGGACACTGCTAAGGCACACATTTGGGGACTAGCTATAACATATACCGGGGGGGGGGGGGGGACGGGACAAGAAAAAGAAACAAGACCAAAAGATGTTAGCAGAAGAGCACAAGAGACTGGAATTAGAATTACAGAAAGAACCAGATAGGAAGATTTAAAAAAAATCAAATGGGACTAATAAAACATAAAATAATTCTACTAGATAAAGAATTGGCACAAAAAATAAAATAAAAAATGCTAAACAGAACTTTTTTGAAAATGCAAATAAGCCAGGAAGATAAATTGAAAACAGAGAAAGAAAAGAAATTGACAAATAGGCTGGTAGATGAGAAAGGAACTTTATACTACCAAAATGAGAATAAAAATAATAATAATTCAAGTTTATTGTGAAAAGTTGTATGAGCAAGAGAAAGTTTCAGAAGAGAAAATTAAACAATATTTGGAAAAAGCGGAATTACCTAAAATACCAGAAGCAGTGAAAGCTATGTTAAATGAACGAATATCAATGATGGAATTGTCAGAAGCGATTAAGAGACAGAAGAGCAATAAAACACAGCAAGGATAAAGTTTGAAAATGTTGCAAGATTCTAAAAATAGAGGTGGTTTTGGGCTACCAGATTGGGAATTGTATTACCAGGCCTCAATACTTAATTGGGTGAAAGAATGCATTGGCTTGAGGAACAAAAGACTGTTGACCAGTGGTGGGATTCAAATTATTTTATTACCTGTGGGTTCTGTGGGTGTGGTAGGTGTGGCATGGCTTAGTGGGCGTGGCTTGGTGGGCATGGCAGGGGAAGGATACTGCAAAATCTCCATTCCCTCCCCACTCCAGGGGAAGGTTACTGAAAAATTCCCATTTCCTCCTGATCAGCTGAGACTCGGGAGGCAGAGAATAGATGGGGGAGGGACCAGTCAGAGGTGGTATTTACCGGTTCTCCGAACTACTCAAAATTTCCGCTACTGGTTCTCCAGGACTTGTCAGAACCTGCTGAATAGCACCTCTGCTATTGACCTTGGAGGGACATGATCTTGAATTAGGTTGGTATGCTTTTTTATGATATGGAAAAAACAAAATAAATAGCTATTTCCAAAGACAGTATGTTAGGAATGCATTATTATTAGTTTGAGAGAAAATTAAAGAACAACATTATTTGAAAATACCAGACTGACTCTCCACAATGGAGGCACTGATTTATCCAAATATTATTGATATAGAGAAGGTTACCATATATAAAGATATTTTAAATGAAAAGGGGGAACTTAAAACTAAACAGGAACTGAATGATCAAAGGATTGAGATAAAATGGTGGTCATATGTGCAGATACAGTACAGTCTAGATAGGAGGAGGATGTTAAAAGGTATGGTTTAAATAAAGAACTAACAGAATTAGATCAGATATTAACAGGGACAGATGAAATATTAATAAAGAAAATATATAGCTGTTTGTTAAGTATTAAGATGGAAGAGGAAGAAGCAAAAGAGACAATGATAGTATGGGCTAAACTTTTTGGCTATTTGGTTGAGTTAGATAAATGGCAGAAATTATGGAATAGAAATTATAAATTAACAATGTCTACTGCATACAAAGAAAATCTTTATAAAATGTTTTATATATGGCATTTTCCGCCCTCACATTTAAGGATAAATCTGCAAAATGTTGGAAATGTCACCAGCTACTTGGCTCATACTATCATATGTGGTGAACACATCAAAAAGTGAAAAAATATTGGAAAAAAATCCAATTGGAAAAAATGACAAAACAATATATATATATTTGAAACCAGAGACATTTTTGTTGGGCATTTTACCAGACAAGTATAACAAAGGGAATGCATATCTGATTTTACATGTATTGACTGCAGCGAGAATGGTATTTGCACAGCAATGGAAAAGAAAGCAACTGAATATTTTTTTGACTTGGGACCTATTTTATCAATGGCTAGCTGACAAAAACAGGAGCTAGAAACAGGGAAATATATGGAAGGATCAGTGATATAAGGAAGATATGTTAACGGTTAAACAAATAGTATGATTATTATTGCTATTAATATTAATATAATTGATATTAATGCAATGAATATTGTTGTAAACACTTTGACTATTATTTCCTAAAATGATTTGTACCTAGACAACACACTGTTCAATTGAAATTAGAATTTTTGTATGTTATAAAATAAAATAAAAATTATTACAAAAAAAGTGTGCTTTTTCCCTTATCTCCGATTGTCCAATCATACAAAAAACTGTTAAAACTAGAGATTACCAGAAAAGGAAGGAAAGAAAGTGCTCTCCAACCAGAAATTAGGTGCCCAATTCAGCCATTCTGCTCTATTGAGCTGCCATGCCATCAGTCGCTTCTACCACACAGATCCTGCAGGAGAAGGGCAGTATGGACAACTGTGGGATCTGGCAGGGTGAGAGCTGTGAACCACAAACACAAAGCTTTTGCTGTGTCCCAGCATAACAGATATAGTGCCCTTGCTGACCTTAATAGGGACACTAAAGTGACAGGTCAAGGTAGTTGTGATAATGATAACTCAAATAAGCAGGGGATCGTGGTCCGAAATGAAGAACTTACTTTGGAAAAGGGAAAGTGTGAATCAGGTATTACACATCGGTCGCAGAAGAAGATCATGGTATCCAAAAAGAGAGGCCACCTTCTGGTTGGTGATTCAATTGTAAGGGATGTAAATTTAGGAAAAGATATGGAGGTTTTGAAAGAGGTCAGGTGTCTGCCAGGTGCTACTGCCAGCAGAGACATGAGGCATATTCTTAAGATAGCCAAGAATGCCAGTAAGGACTGTAATGTTGATGCTATTATACATCTTGGCACAAATGATCTGTCCCAAAAGGATGTACTTTCTGTGCAGAATGTTTTCCAGAGCTTGGGGTATGAACCAGGGGTGGGTTCTACTTACCTTTACTACTGGTTCGCAACAGGGCCGTGCGCACACTTCTGCACGTGTGCAGAAGTTTCCTGATGATGTCGGGGTTAGTGGGTGGAGCCTCCCACCGGTTTTACTACGGGTTCTATACAACCGGTCTGAACCGGAGGCAACACACCACTGGTAGGAACTTAGTAGTATAGATTGTAGTCTTATCTTTTCAGAGGTTTTACCAGTGTATAAGGAACAAAAAGGGGAAGGGCCAGCTTGTAGCAGAGTTTAATGTGTGGCTAAAGGAGTGGGATAAAAGGGAAGGCTTTGGTTTTATTAGTCATGATGTCTGCAACTGGTCCAATGAAAAACTGTACAAAAGAGATGGATTGCATCCATCAAAGAAAGGGACTGAGTTACTTAGCATTACATTCACAGATTTTCTGGATAAACATTTGAACTGAACAGCGGGGACAGAGAATTAATTGATACAGAACATTTCTGTCCCGAGCAATCCAAAATTAATAAGGTGATCAGTGCATGTAACATAGATGTCTGTGCAGGTAAGATTATCAGCCCTCAGTGAAGCAAAACCAAGCATTTAATAGTGAGTGCCATACCATGTGCACTAATCAAACAGGTGGCAAGAAAGTAGGGGCAGTCGGGCACAACACAGGTTATGTAGACAGTAAACACAGGGTCAATCAAAATGGACTCAAATGTCTATACACCAATGCACAGAGTATGAGGAATAAACAGGGTGAATTAGAAATTCAAGTAAATGAGGGCAGATATGATATTGTTGCCACTACGGAAACTTGGTGGGATGAAACCCACAAATGGAACATACAGCTAGAGGGATATAAATTATTTAAAAGAAATAGACTAAATAAAAGAGGAGGTGGAGTTGCACTATATATAAGAAATAACTACATCTCTACAGAAATAGAACACAACAATGATGAAAATTATCTTGAATGCATTTGGGTCAATATTAAAGGGAAGGAGGGAATGACATTGCCATAGGTCTATACTATAGGCCACCCAACCAAACAGAGGAAGTAAATGAACTTTTTGCTAGTCAGCTAACTAAGGTATGTAGGAAGCAGATCACAATAGTAATGGGGGATTTTAACTACCCTGACATCAACTGGGAGACAAACTCTGCACCAAGTGAAGATCCAACAGGTTCCTAACAAACCTAGCAGACAACTTTGTTTCTCAAAAAGTAGAGAGGGAACAAGGGGATCAGCCATAGTGGACTTAATTCTCACTAACAGAGATGAAATGATAGAAGGTGTTGAAGCTACAGGAACCTTGGGGGCAAGTGATAACGCAATATTGGAATTCAACATTATGCAAACACAAGTAGTAGAACATAGTCAAACTAGAGTCTTGGACTTTAAGAGAGCTAATTTCAATAAACTTAGAGAGAGCTTAAGAAGGATTCCATGGATGAGAATCCTCAAGGGGAAAACGTCAAGGAAACAATTAGCCCATTGCTGGGAGAAAGTGGCAAGAAAGTGACAAGCAACAGGGAGAAAGCAGAACCACTTAACTCATTTTTTGCATCTGTCTTTACACAAAAGGAAAACAGTCCAACCTATCAAAAGCGGCACAACAAAAAACAGATTAGGAACACAAGTTAAAATAGGGAAGAAAATGGTACGTGAACACCTGTCTACCTTAGACGGGTTCAAATCACCAGGACTGGATGGATTATACCCCAAGGTTCTAAAGGAACTGGCAGACAAGATCTCAGAACCACTGAACTATATCTTTCAAAGATCCTGGAGCACTGGGGAACTGCCAGAGGACTGGAAAAGAGCTGATGTAGTTCCCATCTTCAAAAAAGGGAAAAAAACAGATCCAGGAAACTAGAGACCTAATCAGCCTGACCTCAATATGAGGGAAGATTCTGGAAAAGATAATCAAGCAACGAATCGCTGAAGACTTAGAAGCAAACAAGTAATAACCAAAAGCCAAAATGGGTTTGTCAAAAATAGATCACGCCAGACTAATCTTATTGCATTCTTTGACAAAGTGACAAAATTAGTGGACCAGAAGGATACTGTCAATATAATTTACTTGGACTTCAGTAAAGCATTTGATAAAGTAGATCATAACCTACTATTAGATAAAATAGAAAAATGTGGGTTAGACAGCATCACCACCAGATGGATTTGTAAATGCTGACCAACCACACTCAACATATAGTCCTCAATGGAACTGCATCTACATGGAGGGAAGTATGGAGTAGAGTACCCCAAGGCTCTGTTTTAGGTCCAGTGCTCTTGGATGAGGGTTTGGCTTGGATTTTGGATTTTGGCTTGGATGAGGGGATAGATGGGGAACTCATCAAATTTGCAGATGACACCAAGCTGGCAGGACTAGCCAACACTCCAGAAGATAGGCTCAAGATACAGAAGGATGTTGACAGACTTGAACATTGGGCACTATCTAACAAAATGAAATTCAACAGTGAAAAAAATAAGATTCTACATTTAGGGAAGAAAAGCAAAATGCATAGTATGTATATGTGGTACCTTGCTCAATAGTAGTAACTGTGAGAGGGATCTTGGAGTCCTAGTGTGCAGCAGCTGCCAAAAAAGCCAACACAGTTCTGGGCTGTATAAACAGAGGGATAGAATCAAGATCACATGAAGTGTTAATACCACTTTATAATGCCTTGGTAAGGCCACACTTGGAATACTGCATTCAGTATTGGTTGCCACGATGTAAATAGATGTTGAGACTCTAGAAAGAGTACAGAGAAGAGCAACAAAGATGATTAGGGGATTGGAGGCTGAAATATATGAAGAATGGCGACAGGAACTGGGTATGTCTAGTTTAATGAAAAGAAGGACTAGAGGAGACATGATAGCAGTGTTACAATACACCTTTACACATAGATTTATTCTGACGTTCCCTTCATTAGTTTCAATCAACTATATACCGGTAGTACTAGAATAATAATCAAATAATATTGTCCTTCAAGAATAATGAATTTTGTAGGGGAAAAAGCACTCAACGTGGAATTACAATAGGCAGAAAGAAAAGGCATTTTTAATATAACAATACAATACAATACAATACAATACAATACAATACAATACAATACAATTAGGGGTGGGTTCTACTTACCTTTACTATTGGTTCGCAATGGGATCACTTCTGCGCATGCGCAGATTGCCTATGATGACATCCGGGACGGTGGGTGAACTAGTCCGAACCAGGGGCAACCCACCACTGAATATGATACGATATGATACGATACAATACAATACAATACAATACAATACACAATACAATACAATACAAGTTTTTTCTGTCTAGTTGGGCCCGACTAAAGAGGCAGTACTCATTTCCTTTTCTTAGCCAAGGGAGCCAGCATTGTCCAAAGACATTTCCATAGTCATGTGGCCAGCATAACTATAAGTATAGGGCCTTGGTGGATTAGATCAAGCTTTTCTTTATAAGCCCTCTTTGCATTTATAAGCAGTATACAATCTGTCATTGGACTCTTGCAGCAATGTCACATGAAACTTGATGTTGGTTCAGAACCAGCTACAGGTCTATATGGTTGAGTGTCGTCTGGTTTTGAGAATGGGGTTGTTTTTTTATCTCAACAAAAATCAGGAATTTATCCCCAGTGTTTCTTTATTAAGCAGATGATTTCAGAAACTTGGAAATAAGAAATATTAATGTATAATTAACAGCATAATCCAACGTCTTCAACTTTGAATAACATTTCCCCAATTAAATTTTCCTGGATCTTATTTTAAGCAACTATTCATAGTTGTGAACACTTAATTTATTCCCTGATGAGAGCAAGGGATACTGACACACACCAAAAAGCAACTGTAGTTGTTTATGATAGACTAAAATCTTTGCATCCTTTTCATCAAACCATCTTAGTGATAAAGTTTCCTGGGTTTGCATTAGTTTAAAAAAAACCTATACAGTTATTTAAAAAAATCAAAAAAAATACCCACAAATAAGAATCATGTTGACCTTTATATATCATTTCAGTCAACATATGAGGAATTGTTGTATGGCACTTCCCACACTTCGAATGGGAAACACTAACATGCGTAAGGGCATATCTTCCCTTTCAGGCACACTTACTTATGCATAGCTGGAAATGGAATAATAGACAGGAGGAAACAGCATGGATTTAACCCTGAAGCCTCATACTGACATGTCTTCTGCAGATAGAATTGCTTTGGGTTTGTCTCTTTATTACTTTCATCTGAAACTTTAATGAATTTAATGATAACAGAACAATATACTGTAAATTTTCTTGCTTCTTTCATTACAACTCAATTAGGTAGGTTGGGCAATGAATAAATGGTCCAAAGACATCAAATGAGTTTCCATGGCTTAGAGTTGGGTCACCCTCATGCTAATCTAGTAATAAACTAGATAAGATTAACCTAGCATGAAAAAGCACATATTTTGATCCTGTTAAAAATGTTTAGGGTGGTGGAATTGGTCTCCGTCTCCCACATCAAAATATTTTCTTGTCCATGTAGTATTTTCCCCTGGGAACTGAAAGTTTATTATTTAGATTCAGTTTAGGATTAATACAATATCCACTTAACCTGGGGCTTATAAAGGTTTATTTACATGGAAAGAAGTTCCACTGAGTTCATGCTGATATGAAGTGATGGGAGTTGCAGTTCACATCTGGAGGGAATTTGCTTGGGTAATGTTATTGTTAAAGTTGTGAACAACAATAACAAAAATATTAACTAGAAAAGCTATTGTCACTTTCATCCTGAGGAGAAAAAATAAAACTAAAGAAAGCCAATTAAGATAGCTGAAATATGCGTTCTTCAAGTCATTGAGATATATTTCTGAATAAAATGAAGAGAAAATTAACCATCACTTTATGAATAGGCTTGAAAGGATTGGAAATGTATTAGATTCAATTAATACTTTCTCTCTCTCTTTTTTTTTTTAAAAAAAGCACTTTATAATTGGCTCACTATTGGTAAATGCTGCCACATAATAACATAAGTTAAAAGAAGTAGCCAATTGAGTAATAGTATAATATAGATGCATTTAAATTTAAAGGACCAGACTGCAACGCATGTCATGAAGAATTTTTCATCTAAATATTTTCTGCTTCTAACATTCCTGGCACGAAGAGAGGTTATCACTGTATCCGACAACATTATATAATCAGAATAAAGAGAGAGCATTTTTAAGGTTGGCAAACAAAGCTATCCTGAAATAAAATGAAATGTTACTGCCTATTATTTCTTTGACTTTTTAATGATTTTTTGAAAGAATATATTGCAAGGACCTCACAAACCTTTGGATAAATAGGAAAATGCAGTGAAGGTCTCTCCAATTAGACAGCCTCTCTCTCTCTGTGCTTTTGTTATCTACTTGGGAATGGCTGTATGGACAGACTTTGATTATGTATATTGACAGATGGAATATCAGAGTTATGAGTGGGCTGGTATTAGATGTTTATGTGTGATTTGGGAGGGGAAAAATCCTTTGGTTCAAAAATGGCTGGTAAATTAAACAGCTTGCAAAAACATGATTCATGGACTTGTTCTGTTTTTCACAATTTACTACAAACGGCAAATTGAAGGTATACATTTTTCTTAAGCAATTAATATTATAACTGCGACTTTTGTATTATCTTTCCAGGCCAAGTTGGCTTAGTACCTTGGCATAAACATGTCCAAGTCTTTTCTTAGCTTTCTTAGAGGTCTTTAAGACCAATTGCCGTCAAGTACTGTATATCTGTTAGTGAAGCTAAAGCCATATTGCTGTCTTGGAGGTGAAGAAACAATGTGTATGTGTAACTTTCTAGAATAATTAAATTTCCTGCAGGAAGATATGTTTAATTCCGGACTCACTTAGGCGGACTAGGACACTGGAGACTGCATGCTTTTCTTTTGCAGCTATGACACCATTTGGGAAATACAGGCAATCCTCCACTTACGACAGCTTGTTTAGTGACCATTCAAAGCTGCAATGGCACTGAAAAAATGACTTATGACCGTTTTTCAGTTAACACCTTTCCAGCATCCCCATGATCATGTGATCAAAAATCCAGATGCTTGGCAGCTGATTCATATTTATGACTGTTGTTATGTCCTAAGATCATGTGATCACCTTTTGCGACCTTCTGACAAGCAAAGTCAATGGGGGAACCAGATTCGCTTAACAACCGGGTTACTATTTTATCAGCTGCAGTGATTCATTTAACAACTGAGGCAAGAAAGGTTGTAAAGTGGAGCAAAACTCACTTAACAAATATCTCGCTTAACAACATAACTTTTGGGCTTAACTGTGATCATAAGTTGAGGACTACCTGTAGTCAATCATTAAAATCCTCTTATCTCATGTCTGATTCTAGCCCAGGACAGTTTCTAAGCCCAGAACAAGGTACATATTTAAAATTTGTAATCAGGGCAATTGAAGTTTTTATTTGTAAGACTTGAATGCTTTACTAAAGACCTGGATTTCATTGATTGAATTTTTGCAGGTTTTTTTTTAATCAAGCAAGTATCTTGTCAGCTGTTGATAAAATGAGTTTATTGCCATACATATTGAATTAAAAAGCCTTCTACTCCATCTTACATTCCATTCTTAATACAGAGGATAATTACTGCGCTCCACTGTTAAAACCTTCGGATAACATTTGTATGATGTCGGTTTTGGTAAAAGCTATGGCACCATTTGGCTAAGATCTGTTGATCTTGAGCAGGGGTCCTCAAACTTTTTAAACAGTGGGCCAATTCACAGGCCCTCAGACTGTTGGGGGGCCAGACCAGTTGGGTGGGCATGGCTAGGTGGTCATGTGACTGGGTGAACATGGCCAATTTAGTAGTCCATTAAACAATATGCACAAATTACTTTAATTTGTTATGCTCCTGGGGATGGAAAGCAGGTTAGTGAAGGGCTGCCTTGGGTGGCTGCCTTGGATGTGTGTGTGTGTCGCACTTCTGTTTGTGTGTGTGTGTGTTTCTCTCTCTCTCTCCCTGGAGGCCAGGGAGAACCACTCTGCCGTCCAAAAACGGTCCTGGTTTTGGCCTCCTGAGGCATCTGTGTATCCCATTTTTGGCCTCCCTGGCCTCCAGAAGGCGAGTGGGTAGGTGGGGCAATGTGGGTGGGGCGGCTTTGTGGTTCCATGTGGGCCAGATTAATGGCTTTGGTGGGCTGTATCCAGCCCACAGGCCATAGCTTGAAGACCCCTGATCTTGAGTAAAAGTTTGTAATTCCAATTTTCCAACTTTGTTTTCTTCAAAAACAAAGGTATTTAGTCATATGACAGCAAATGTAATAAGGAGCTATAATTCAGGGAATTTCAAAAATAAATCTCATTGTCATTTGCAGGGCAAGTTCTACACAGCTACTGAAGCAATAGGAAGCTATCAAAAGGCAAAGATGCCTCAAGCTTTCCGAGTTCCCCTGCTCTTCCCAAGTGTAAAGGAAAACAGATTTCTGAACATTCTGAACTGTCACCTTGGATTGCTTCTATACATGGAATATGAGAAGGCTCTATTTTTGTCCTTCGCTTCCAGCAGAAAAAAATATCAAGTCCCAGCTTTGGTTTATTGTATAGCATCCCTAAAATAAAGCAAACACAGAGGGTTTTTAAAGCAAACCATCTTTTTATTTGATATTCTGCTTTTTTTGCTTGGTTTAAAAAAAAATGATATTCTGCACCAGCACAACATTATGCTGTGGGGGTAAACAGTCTTTCCACAGACAAGAACAATTCTGAATGGAAAAATAGCTTTCCCATCAGGGCAGCATACAAACGCTGGGCCGTTTTTTTAACCACTAAGGCTATTAAAACATATAAGAGTATTTAATAAATCCTCTGGACAAGATGCCCTGTTTCTCAGATGTTTGTTTTAATCACATCACAACTACCAGCCTCCTGTTGTGCCTTTTCCTCAAACATTCACTATCCTCCCAGGGCTCTATAGTCAGCAGCATTTATGACCGCAGATGTGATGATGAAGCAGTTTCATTGTAGATGTAATGATGAACTCCCATGTATACATTAACCTCTGGACGGAAATTCAGGGCTTAGTGTTACTGGATGACATCTCAAGTCTTGGTCTTGATCTGAAGGGCTTGCCTTGCGTGCTTTTTGTCCTGAATATCTCGCAAGAGGGAAACCTGTTGACTTAGCTGTTTGTTATCATGATCAAGAATACAGTTTTTGCAACCGTAAGCAATCTGTAAGCATCCCAATTTATAGGAAGATAGGAAAGCATCTTCTTTTGCATGGTCCAGTTAGGTGTGTGTCATCCCAACAGGAGCACTTGGAAAAATCCGATTAACTAAAGTTTCTTTCCACCCCCCTCCCTTTTTGTATGTGGACTCTTTATTATTTTATTTATTTATTTTGTCAAACATGTATGAGATAACAGGTATAACAGGCTTTCTCTGTGGGTGCTCCCACCCTCTGGAACCAACTTCCTCTGGGGCTCCGGTTGACCCCTGACCTCCGCACCTTCCCCCGCGACTTAAAGACATGGTTGTTCAGCCTGGACTGGGAGGGGGGGTTAACATGTATTTTAACATGCTTTTATTCGGATATTTTATTATTGTGAGCCTCCCGGAGATAGGGCGGCATATAAATCAAATCAAAAAATAAATAAATAAGTATAAACGTGGACATGAGCACATGAAATGAATACAAATAAATGGGGACAGTTCACAGTTGTCTTTGTAGACAGCAGGAAAGTCTGTTGGTTTCTTTTATAAAGAAATAAATCTGTGAGCATGTAACAGTTTGACACAATTCCATTCCAATGCTGGCATGTCTTATAGATCTTATGGCTAAAATGAAGCGTCTCAGTCCCCCTCAGCCCTGCGCGCGCTCTCTCTCGATATATATCCCTGCGCTGTGATTTTCTCCGTGGAGCTCCACGTTTTATTTTTCAGGCTGATCGGCTAAATCCGATTTTAAACTCGCTGATTCGTTTGGCTGGCTTAGAAAACAAATCCAGCCCTCAAAGACTGCCTGCCTACGTTTGGGAGTCTTTCTTGATCGCTTGCAAGCGAACGCGCGGCACGCACTTCCAAGCAAGGGAAGGGAAGGGAGACGAAGCTGCGACGGAAACTTTTGCTTCTGAAAAACCCCCGTTAACCTTTCGCATCCGCTGGGAAGCCGGGCCCGACTTCGCTGCCTGCAAAAAAAAAAAAAAAAAAAAAAAAAAAAAAAACAAAACAAAACTAACTGCTGCAACTGTTCGCTGCTGATGCACAACCTGCTTTGTTCCATATTATTCCTCAACTCTGCGTTTGCTTTTTGTTTTTTTTAAAAAAAGCCTACACGTGAAGCTGCTTTCCTTTGGCTGAACTTTGCCCGTCGATGGTCGTCTTAATATCCCGTTCGACAAACCGGTGGACGCCTTTAAAAAAAAAAAAGCGCCAAACAAAAACAACTTTCCTTCCCTTTCTCGCGCTCTGCACGCTGGCAGCGGAAAGCGAAAGAGGCAGAGATTGGGGAAAGCGCCGCGATTCTTTCTCATCGCCGTGACGGTCACCTTCGCCGAACCTGCTTCCCATCTTCGTTTCCGGATTCGGGCGACCTCGGGGGGCCACCGCGAAGCGATCACGCCCGGCTTCTTGACTCCTCTCCCGTCTCTCTCCCCCCTCCCTCCCCCGCCTCCCCCGTCGCTCCGGTCTCTGTCCGCTCCCTAAAGTTGTGCTCCGCTCCGCTTATCTCCACAGACAGCAGCTGCATGGCGAACGGGGCACACAGGACAGGCGCGCGTGTTTTCCTAAGGCTATCAGGGCAGCAGATCAGAAAGCAGCCGGGATCCTGTGGCCCTGCCGCTCGGAATAAGTAAGCAGGATGCTGACGGCCAAGATTCTGCTGGTCGTTTTGTGCTAATTAAAAGGAGGGGTGGGTGGGTGGGAGGAAGAGGAGGGAGTAGGGAAACTCTGGACTAATTATTAAAAGGAAAAGGGGAGGTGGGGGGGAAAAGAAAAGAAAGACGGGGAAGCCTTTGCACTTTTCCTTCCTCTCGCCTTTGCTGACGCGTTGCCATCACTGCAGGGCTGCTGGCTGTCCTGCCCTTCCCACCTCCCAGGGCATCTCTTTTTTTCCCCCCCTCTCTCTATCTCTCCCAGTTTGCTGATGTGCAGCCCGACTCCAAGCGCCCCACATCGGGAACAGCGGAAAGCTCGGCGAGAGGCGACCGGGAGAAAGAGGGATTCTTCCAACCGCTTGGTTCCGTCGCCCATCCCCGGGCAGAAGAGCCCCCGGGAATCCGTTGCTGCTGCTGTTGCTGCTGCTGCCCCGGCGGCGGCGTCTGTGGCGGGAAGGCGGAAAAGTTTGCTCGGCCTTTTGACAGAGGCGAGGAAGGGAAGCCGGGCGCTGTGAGAGGGCAGGAGGGCGAGTCAGCGCTTCTCCGCTTTGCAACTTCCCTCCTCGCGGGGGGTCGGACCCCTTCGCCCTCCACGCACAGACTCACTCACACACACACAGCCGCCCACGCGCACGGCAGCCTCCCGGTTCATTTGCATGGGGGGAAGCCCCAGCTCCGGGTCCGAACCCCCCCTGGAGAAGAGAAGCCAGTCGGCGCGGACGAGACATTCGCTGCCCTTTCTCCCCACGGCGCCGCTTCCCTCCAGCCTCCCCTCCCCCCCTACCACCACACACCCGTCCGCCACACGTATACGCTCCTCCGCCGCTCCTGGCACCCGGCGCCTCGCCTCCCTCATCGCTCGCTCTCTCTCTCGCCCATCTCTACGCCGAGGAGCCTGACCATGTTTTGCTGGAGGATGGCTCTGTGGCTGGCTGGGGTGGCCCTCTGGAACAAAGTCTCCCGCTCCCGCTGCTCCGGCTTGGATTTCGACTACGGTTACGATTTCAGCCAGGAGGATCAGGCTGAAGCCATAGATTACAAAGATCCTTGCAAAGCCGGTAAGTGCCTTCCCCAGGCGAGGTTAATCTCCGCGTGCTAGTCGCCCTGCCCTGCCCCCCCCCCCCCGGCCTTTTCTCAGGCACTTCCCTGAGGGATTTTTCTGTCCACCCACCGCCACCGCGGGAGGGTAGATGTCGTGGCTTCAATGGGGCGGACGAAAGGAGGGAAGCTCACCTGTTTCCTTCGCTTCGGAGCGAAGTGAGAAATGCCGAACCCAAGAGGAAGCTTGGGAAAAAGCCGGGGCAGGCGCACTTGGATTCCGCAAGCCGCTGGGGGCAGATCTCTCAAGAAGAACCTGTTGTCTTCTTGAGGGACCCAGCCGGCTCTCTACACCTTTTTCCACCCAGTATCCTCTACCCTTTTTGCACTTTGCTGCCGGTCCAAGCCTTGGAGCAAAGAAAAGTCAGCGGGAAAAGGGGTGAAAATGCCTGACTAGGTGGCTCAGTGGCTGAGACACTGAGCTGGTCGGCAGTTCTGCGGTTCGAATCCCTAGTATAGGTCTCCTGCGTGAGTAGGGGGTTGGACTAGATGACCTCCAAGGTCCCTTCCAATTCTGTTATTGTGCAAAAATCTAGCCCTGGTTTCTCCCTGCCGCCTTGGAAATGTCATTCTTCGGGAGGGGGAGGGGGTGTCCTCTTCTCCATCTACTTATCCATGTCCCTGCGCTTAAGGGGTGGAGGAGTCGAAAAGGAAAGTCATGCCCCTGTCATGAGTTTTAATTCTGGCATGGAAAGGGCAAAGGGATTGGGATCACTCGAAAAGCTGGTCTTGTGTCCCTTAATCACATAAATGAAGAGCAGCTTTAATTAGGTAGGGCAAGGCAACCCAGAAGCCTGAAGAGAACTGTTTATTTGTTTTTTTATTATTTATTTTACATAAATTGGACTGGGTTGTTCCTGAGGAAAGTCTATATGTACCTCAATTACTTATGATGGAAGTGCCACTCAAGGCAACACAGGATCCATTGGGTAGAACTTGTGGACAATTACAGACCTGTTGGCTATTCTAGCAGTTAAGAGATGCACTCAACACTCTGTGGATTGAATGTATCAAGTTTATTCCTTTGCAGTATGTGCCTATGGACAGGATTTGATGATGGTGTCTATAGGAAAACAAATTCCCAGCATTCTTACCGATTAAACAACGGTGCATATGAGCAATGGTAGGTTGTGGAAATTGTTCTGTTATCCCCACAACTGGTACACAATAACATTGTGGTGGGTCAGCAACCTGGATCACCACCAACTTTTATCAGAAAGGAGCAAATCTGCACTCTGAACCTTGGAATGAGGAAATGCATAGGCACTTAACACTGTCACCCATTGAAACCAGCAGGTGTTAACACACTTGGTAGGAAATGCAGTTAGATCTTGGGAAGCTGTCCTTCAGCCCACCACACTGGAAGTTGTGGAAACTGATAGAACTGCGATCTAACGGAACAGTTCTCAAGGACTTCAGGCTGGGGAAGATGCCTCAAGAGACGGAATAATACCAATCCTCCTTATGTTGGATATGGGAGCACCTGCCCTTTAGATAAGGCCTTAATTTGAATGAGGCTTCTGTTTTGTTTTGTTTTGATGTAAGAAAGCCATCCTCCCCCTTTCCTCTAGCTTTCAGCTGCTACAAAAGGCAGGTTTTTAGATTTTTCAGAGTTCAAGGAAAAAGCTAAAGTACCATTTCAGGTACGTTGTAATTTGTCTTAAAAAGAAAATAAAAACCTGTTCTGATAAAAGAATATATCTAGTTCAGGTTGAACTACGGAGTCCTTGGTGTTCTCTGACCTTAGTCGTTTGCTTGTAGATATTCAACTAGGCAACCTCATCAGTTCTGATAATGTTACCTAGTCTGGGAGTGAAAAGTCTGCAAGCAAACAAAAGTTCAGAGAACGCCACCCAAAAAATAAAATAAAATGTGGAAGATGTTACAGTGGGACACTGGTGAATCTTGGAAAAAATATCCAGGAACAACTCACCCTCTTATTAATTGATAGCTGCTACTTCATATTGAACAACATTTTTGTATGTATTTACCCTTGTTTGTTTTCCTTATTATATAAAAGTCACCCAAGAAACAATCTTTTTCCAGTCCAGTCCTATCTATGTTTATTCTGAACATTTTTCTGTTGAATTTTGTTACTCCCTGGTAATATACATAGAATATCAATTTAGAACTAGCATTTATTGCAGGATCTACTGAGTGATAGATCTCAAATGACATTCAGCTATGGTTTATTTATTGCAAGTGTAACTAGAACAATTGAGGGGAAAAGTTAGTTAATTATAGACCTTATTATGGTTATGCTCACACATCAGCCAGATATTTAGACTGGATTTGGCATTTCCCAAGAACCTGGAATAGGCAAATGTTGTTTAATAATATGAAGGCATCTTTGCAGGATGTAAGCTGTTCCAAGTAAAGCTTGGAATTGACTGATAGTGATATTGTTAGTGCCAATGATTTTCAGGTAGTGGTCTAGTTATTTTGAAATTGTACCCAAACAGCCTATTACTAAGAGTACTATTTTTTTATTCTTTTGCCACAATAATTCTACTTCTGTTCATAGTCTTTATATTTTGTGATTTCCTTCAATTCTTTCTCTTCTATTTTGATATCTACTGCAAGGTCTACTATTTCAGGCTATTTTGTCTTCCCTGTCAACAATTTTTAAGTCTGAGATGTTGTATCGCAGTTGCTGGTCTGTTTGAATTCTTAATGTCACAGTACACTTTAGCTTCTTTATTTTTTTTATTACTGTGTCTCTTTTGTGGTCCCATCAGCTCTTGCTTTCAGGTAAATGGTATTTCTTGCAGATATTCCAGTGTGCAAGTGTTGCTATTTGGTCTTTCTGTCATTTGTGATCAATCTGTGTGATATTTTTGCTGTAGTTTATTGGGTTGTCCACTGTTTCTTCAGCTTTTTTTTTTTTTTTTTTGCAGAGGTGGCATTTGCTGTCTGTTGCCGTCTTCTCAATTCTGGCTGTTTATACATTTGTTCTTAAAGCTTGGAATTAGATCCTCCATTGGTTTTCTTCAACTTTCCTGCTCTTAGTCATTGACAGGTCTTGTTATCTGCTTTGTCTGCCAGTTGTTTTTTTAATGTACTGGCTACGTTGTCTTGAGATGTCTCTTTTTCTGTTCTTCGTTTGGTCTTTCTTGTAAACCAGTTTGGTCTCCTTGGTATTCGGTAAGCCTTCATGGCATACAGTACTAGCTTCACTGCATCTTCTTCAGTGTCCAGATGTTTTTTCAATGTCCTATTTTCTTCTTGCGAGTACCATTGTTGATGTACTTGCAAAATTTCATGTCCACCTGTGCTCCTTGATCAATACAACCTCTCGACATTTCTTTTCTTTCATCTGTTCTAGCTTGCTTGTATCTGATCATAGCATGCTGGTCTTATTTTCCAAACTGGTCTTTCATTTTGGTGATGAACTTTTGGCTTTTTGTTGTTGTTGTTGTTTTCCATCCAAGATGGAAAGTTATAAGATATAACTGCAGCTATGCTGTACATCAGTTAATTTGTTTATTGCGGTGAGCTGATGCTTATCTTCAGTACTACAGTACTAACGTCTTTTAATACTTGTGCTAGCTGTTCTTCTTTTTGTGTGTGTAAAAAGCTTCAAAGCAGGCAATGTTACTCATCTGTTTTTGTGGTGTTATAGATACTCAGTTATTCTTTGCTTCAGCTTCTCTTTTTTCAGTCAGAAGACATTGTTCTTTCTGAGGAGAAAACCGAGGAAGAGTGGCTAGTTTGCTGATAAAAATGGTTCAATACCATCCTGGCTTCCTCTATTGCCAATTTCCCTGGTTTGCCTCTACAGTCTTGGTAATGTATTATTACCTTGACAGATCTTTGCAGTTCTTCCAATTCTGCTCCTGTGAATATTTTATATTATAAATTGATTTTGATCTGCTATTCTCCGTTTTGTTATTTCTGATTTGGGATGTTGTTATTTCCAGATTTGATGAATTCTTTTCAGATATCCTCTTCTCATTGAACTTGATTTGTAATAGCAAATCATTATTTCTTTATTTACAATCTGTATATTTGCGAAGGGTGAGCATTTTTTTTTCTTCCACCAGTCCTGCAATTGCTGACCCTAGTTGTTCTGTAATCCTTTGGTCACCAGATATCCAGGAACTCCCAACGCTTAGCACCTAGTCTTTGTTGGTCTGGGCAATGACTAATCCAGTATAAGTTTCTCTAAATTGTTTATGGGATACACATTCTTTGTCTGGCTCCTCTGATGAGGCCTGTCCAGTGTAGTTGAATCTCTGGCATAGCTGGCATCTTCCTCAGAGCTTACAGCTCCCATAACCACTTCACTGGGACTGTATTATGGTTGAACACACAGTCAACCAGATATTTAGACTGCTGCTGCATTTTTATCCACCTATCCCAAGGGCTTGTGATAGGCAAATGTTGTTTGATGGTGTTATAAGTATTATCATAGAATACAAGCTGTTCAAAGTAAAGCTGCCTTTTGCAATTGGCTGATGGTTATTTTGTCTATACCTTTGGTGTTTAAGTGGTGCTCCAGATGTTTTGGAATTGCACCAAAGACACCTAATACGATTGGTCCTTTTTTTTTCTTTCTTCATTCTACTTCTATTTTAGGTGTTTATGTTTTGTTATCTTCTCCAGTTCTTTCTCTTCAATTCTGCTGTCTCCAAGTACTCCAGCGTCCACTCTCCAGACTTTTTTTTGGTCTTAACAACAGCTGTTAAGTCTTATTAACAATCGTTATGTGGCAAGTGTTTTTCCGTCTGAATTCTAAAGTCTACAGCATTTTAGCTTCTTCATTTTCTGTTACGTTGCATATTTTGTCTTCCACCAATTTTTGCTTGCAGGCAACTAGTATTTCTTGCACGTGTTCCAATACATTATTGCTGCATTGTTTTTGTTGTTATTGTTTATAACCAGTTTGTGCTGTCGTCTTAAAGCAGCTAACTAGGTGGTCCATACTGCTACATTCATGACTTCTTGTCAGTGTTAATTTTTCATGACTGCCTGGACTGGTCCCTGTAGTTTTTTGGCAAGCTTTTCAGAAAGCATCGGCCATTGCCTGCTTCCTGGGAATTAGAAAAGTGACTGGTTCAAGGTCATTCAGTTAGCTTTGTGTCTAAGGTAGGGCAAAGGTGGTTTCTTGCCTCTTACATTAATTGCTGAATCAAACTGGCTTTTATGTAAACCATATTAGACATGAAAAAGGATTAAATTCTGGTTTTCCACTGTGGAGAAGCTATAGTGGGAGATGAAAAATAATTTCTTCAAATGAGTATTTTTTATTAGAACCAAAAAGCAAAAACTCAGATGCATCTCTGAAGGAGTCAATCTGGAGAGAAGGCTTCCATGTATCTCCCAGAGGAATTGCTAGCATCTTTCTATTGAAAAACCAAAAACTAACTAACTTTCCTTGCACCAAGAATGTCTTTAATGATCTTCATTTAATAAATCGGTTTATGGAACTTGGAGGAAAAAAAATAGACGACTTGTTTTAGAATAGATATTATTTTGATGTGAAATAAAATCGATACAAAACTTGCCTTCTGTTCTGTGAATAGTGCTTTATATTATTAATTTACATAAAGTATTTGATTATATGAAGTATATCTGGTTACTAGCTATTTAAATGCCCGTGTCCACCTACTGTAATATTTTTCCATATCCTTTAAATTACCTTTTGTTAGCGATTGGTTAATATATCAAAAGAGACATCACTGTTTTTCCAGACCTCAGTGAAACATCTGTTGGTTTGCAAGACATATGTTTTAGATTTATATGCTCTTTAAGTGACTTGAGTAAATTAATACAGGATCCATTTAATCCTACTCAGTGGCTTTCCTGGCACCAGGAATGGGGTCATGGTTTATTACATCTAAATGGCATACCTTTGTAGTTTGCATGTGATGTATGTACCATATTATTTTGAAAGAGCTGCTACATGCAATCTGGACTCATATAGACAGTTGGAATTTAAAACAAGTGCTTAAATTTTGCTATTACTTAATTTACATTATTTCTCTTTTCCTTGAGATGTAGTTCAGCCAAAGTTAGTGTTCATGTTGGCCACAATCTTCTAAATTAGAAGTTCTAATTATTTATTTTTTAGCAACAGATGGGATTAAGTGGTTTGTGGTCTAAATTGTGATGGGTGTACTCCAAACTCAGTGGTTTGAGGCCTGGCCCTGGTAGATGTTTTTGGTTGCTTTTAGTTATTTTAATTTACACATTTGACAGTGCAAAATGTGCTTTTATTATTAACAATTTTTTTCCTAATTATGTGTGTGCATCTATACGTGTGTGTGTGTGTGTGTGTGTGTGTGTGTGTGTGTGTGTATATGTGTTTTTCTTCTAGCCAGGTTTTCCCTACGTAGCCAAGGTTTTTTTGTAGCTCCAGCTCAGTAGAATCTCATCTACTCGGTTCTGGGCTTTTTTCCTTTCTAACACCTAGCAAGCTCTAACTGCTAGGTGGGAGACCTAAATAGATCCATTTCTAGCTCGTTAGCTGTCATCAGTATATATATATGCATAATATATTGTGTGTATCTGCACATGTATGCCAGCTATGTTTAAATTGCAAATACTCTTTACTTGATTGGTAACAAAACAATCACGTTTCAGTTATAAATTGTTCTACATGCTTTAAACATCACTGTCATTTTGACCATCTTTCAAATGGTCAAGCTTCTGAACAGTCTTTAGCAAGACTACTAAGTACCGGAGTACAGTGTATTTCTTCCCAATTAGTTCTTTGTGCTGCAATTTGGTAGTTTGTTCCCATTTACTTAGTCAGACACAGGTTTCATTGCTACCAGTACAGTTTATTTTCAAATAAATATGTTTCGGTTTGTAACCCAGTACGGTAATTGCATAAAGCTGTATTCAGGGATAAATGAAATTATATTGCATTTATTCCCAGGTAAAGATGCCTGTGGTTGCAGCTAATTTGCAGTTCTTATTTACACTTAACTTGTAGCAAATTCCTTTAACTATAGTAAGGCTAATCTTGTGTGTACTATTAAATGTGAGTACTATTTTTTATTTTAAATATTTTCTTTAATGGTCAACATGCACTGAAGTGCTCATTCATAAAGTAAGAGGCTCTGAATTTTAGATGGTTGAATTAAAAACAAATGATAGTGATACACTTATGATATTTGTGACATTTTAAAAATATTGTGATATCTTATTTTTTCTAGTATTTTGTACAGAGTAATGTCAGATATAAGTAAATGTATATTATTTATAATACCAGTAAATGTTAGTCATTCACTTGCTTGGAGTTTAGGAATTCATGAGTGATTCTGATGGATTGTGAAACTTTATTGCAATGGGAATGTACATCTTTCTATTGCAGCTATCACAATTCCTGGCTTCTGGTGGCACACTACCCTGCATTCTGGGGATTTGCTAATGTGTGTGGGTGGATTTATCCAATTTGCAGGCTGCAACAGTAAATTATCCTTTCCTCATTTAAAAATTGGTTTGGAATTCCTCAAACTCCACCTCCTGCCCTACCTGTGCCTTGGGATACTGTATGTAAGAATACTATAAACCAGTTAATTAGTCTGTGATTTAAAAGAAGAATGGTGAGACCTCTTTTAAGGAATCAGGGCATTGGAATAGATGCATATCAGAGTTCATTTTCGATGTATTGTGAATAAATCTTAATTATTTTTCCATGCATTTGATGGTTACTATTTGGTAGCTAGAAATTCAAAGTTTTCATGGAAGATAAGTTAGTTGTGGCTGACAAAATGAAAAAGTCTTTCTGGGGTAGTAGCAAGGGTAAAATCCAGCAGGTTCTGACAGGTTCTGGAGAACCGGTAGCAGAAATTTTGAGTAGTTCAGAGAACTGGAAATACTACCTCTGGCTGGCCCCAGAGTAGAGTGGGAATGGAGATTTTGCAATATCCTTCTCCCAGGAGTAGAGAAGGAATGGGGATTTTGCAGTATCCTTCCCCTGCCATACCACGCCACCAAGCCACACCATGCCACCAAGCCACACCCACAGAACCAGTAGTAAAATAATTTGGATTTCACCACTGGGTAGTACCATGTTTCCCAGAAAATAAGATATCCCCTGATAATAAGCCCAATTGGGCTTTTGAGCACATGTGCTAAAATAAGCCCTCCCCGAAAATGGACGCGCAGCCAGTCCCCGCCATTTCCCGTAGTTAGGCTTAGGGAGACAGAGCTGGAAATCAGGTAAGGCGGCAAGAGAAGCCCCGTCTTGCTCCAAGCACCCCAAAATAATAAGACCTCCCTGAAAATAAGGCCAAGTGCTTATTTTGGTATTCAAAAAAATATAAGACAGGGTCTTATTTTTGGGGAAACACGGGTAGAACACTCCCAGGTAACTAGAAGCGTAGGTGGTATCTAATCCAGGTAGAGTGGTGAGATTAAAGTGTAGAGTTTAAGTGTAGATTCTAGACAAAATTTGCCAGAGAAGTAACAAAAAGGCCTTCCCGGTCTCCAATGACTCTTCCTCTTCTATCTCTGTTGCAACTATAGCAACTATCAAATGTGAAAATGCACACTAGCAAAGTTAGTTTGGTATTTTTAGCTTCATTTTACAGTGTACAAAATCTTTATTTTTTAAAAAAGGAAAGTTATCCTTCATCTGTACTTCATTTCATCTCTAGAGCCCATCTTTTGGATTCCTCTTTTTACACTACTGGAAATTTTCTGGCTAGTTGTTATCTTAAGTTCTTCTTGCAACCATATGCCACTTGCTAACTAGTTGATCACTTGGTTCGCTTCAGATAGTTTGTAATTTGAGGCAAAAGACTGGATGAGTGCCCTTTCTTCGATCCATTTACAGAAACTGAACAAACTGATGGTTGGATCAATGCAACTGACCAGACAGGATTTCCCACCACTGCTACCTTAAGACAGGAGGGTAATTTAGAGTAGGAATGGCAACACAGCTCTTTCTTTCATCATTGTAGTAGTGCTTTCTGATTCATCTTTTTCCACCTGAGCGTCTTATTTCAGTCTGTTTAACTTTAGGAGCAGTCCTGCTTTTCATTGGCTTCTATATTTTTTTGAGCAATAGCAATAGCACTTAGACTTATATACAGCTTCATAATGCTTTACAGTCCTCTCTAAGCGGTTTGCAGTGTCAGCATATTGTCCTCAACAATCTGGGCCCTATAATTTATCAATCTTGGAAGGATAGAATGTTGAGTTAGTCTTGAGGTGGTCAGGGTTGAACTCTTGGCAAGGAGCAGAATTAGCCTACAATACTACATTCTAACCATTGCGCCACCATGGCTCTTTTAAATTGAATATGCACAATCAAGTTGATTCATAGTGATTAGGAATCACCTTATCCACAATGATCTGTCCCCTTTCAGGCCTTCCAATAATGCATCCCTTGCTGCTGTAATGGAATCATTCACATTGCTGCTATTGGTCTTCTCTTTCCATTTAACTCTGCCCAGATTGTAGACTTTTCAAGAAAGGTAGGTGTTTGTCTCTAATATGATAACTTGATACTGGTCATTTCTGTCTCAAGGGATAACACTGAATTGCTTTGTTTGATGATCCAATTATTTGTTTTCTTGGCTATCTGGTATTTTCAGATGTCTTTTTTAAATATTAAAATTCAACAGTGTACTCTTCAATACTTCTTTAAAGTCAAGCCTTAATTTTGTGGTAGTCATTGTGTCATTGTACAATTTTTCTGACATAGCTCAGGTAGAACCAATACTTCTTCTTCTTCTCTTATGTGTCATATTTCTGTAGATATTCCACTAGTGCTTGCAACTTTTTGACTTGCTAATGGTTAAAGAGCTGATTGAACTTCATCTTCTAGTAGAAAATAGGGAATATTTTCTAAGGAATCTTGGATGATGACATCCATACAGTATGGTCTTCTTTGAATCAGTTACTTTTTGCCCATTGGTGTCAGGTTAGCAGTTCAAGGTTGGAATCTCCTTCTGAGTTTGGAGATCTTTTGGAAGATTTTTTATTTTTATTTTTAGGAGACATCTTCAATGTGGTTATAGATGCCATTGTAACATTGTTTTTTATCTCTTAACTCTCTAAAATTATTTGTTATGTGCCATCCTGAGATCTTTCTTGCCTTTGACTTGTCTTCCCTTTGTGGCAAAATTCATCTTCTGTTCTAGCATCTAGTTAGGTTTCTTCTTTCTTGGTCTTTTACAGTTTTTTCTCATATTCATCTTTTTTTTTTCATTCTTTTTCTTTCTTTCTTAGATTTCATTCATTCTTCAGGTTTGCTGTCCCTGATGTTCAGGATTTTAAAGTGATTTCTTGAAAATGGTGGGAATATGCTCAAGATTGTGTAATGGAAACTTATTAATTTCCTTGTTCCCCTTTAACTTGACATGGAACTTGCATACGCGTAGTTCATCAAGTACAAGAAATCCTTGACTCACAATCATTTGTTTAATGATTGTTCAAAGAGGCACTGAAAAAAGTGACTTATCTTCCCCACACTTAAGACCGCTGCATCAATATGACAGCCAGCATATATTTACAAAGATTGTAGTGTGCTGGGGTCATGTGATTGCCATTTGCAACCTTCCGAGCAAGCTTCTGACAAGCATGGTCAATGGGGAAAGCTGGATTTGCTTAACTGCATGATTCACTTAACATCTGTAGTGATTGATTTAACAACCATGATAAAATTCATAAAATTGGATGCAACTCACTTAACAACCACCTTGCTTAGTAATGGAAATTCTGGTCCCAATTGTGGTTGTAAGTTGAGGACTACCTATATAATATTTTACAGACAGATCCTGGCCACATCTTCGCTATTATAACCAAACCCCTCTATCTCCCTGCATCAGTAATGTGGTCAATTTGGTTTCAGTGTGCTGGTTCTATTCATTCTATGTACATAGCCACTATCATGATTATTTGAAGAATGTGTTATTAATGAAGAAATAATTGAATTGGTATAAACTGATGAGTTGTTTTCTTGCTTTGTTTCTGTTTCTTACATCAGTTAGTATTTTCAGTTTCGGCATTCCAATCTCCAATCAGAGGTAACATTTCCTGCTTGCATGTTCTTTGGATTTTATATAGAACTTGGCCATAAAACTAATCTCTTTTTTCTGCTTCAGTGGTTGGGACATAAACTTGGGTAACCCTTATATGAAAAGATGAAATCTATTCAGTCATTGACTGCATTCTACCTGAGTGCTGTTTTCGTTATTATCTTTCTTGGTTCTGAAAGCAAGTCAGTTGGTAAACAGAATGAGCTTCTGATTGCAAGTGTCCAGTTCCATTCCATTTCAAATAACTAATGCCCACAATGTCATTGTACTGTAGCCAGTTCATTTTATCTTTCTCTGTATTAAGATTTCCCATGTTAATAGATTTACATTCCATGTTTCCAATGCCATTGTGTCTTTGCAGCTTTGGGTTTTCTTTTCTTGTATGTCAACATCAGCAACTAGATGTCCTTAAGCTTTAATTTAAGTGAGTCATAAGCATCATTGGTATTTTGAAAGATCCTTAGACCTTAGTAGCATGTCGAGTGTCATTCAACCTGAATACTCAACATCTGGCACTATGTCATTAGCCACTCTGTGGCTTTCTTGACAAAATACAAGAGTGGTTTACTATTGCCTCCTTTGCAGTATGAAATGATTAAAATGATAATCTGTGTTCAGTATTATCCTGCATTGCTGCTGTCTCTTTGCTTTAGCTGGGCATTTGGGATGATCTTCATGCCTTGTATGACCTTGCTGGAAATGAATGCTTTTGTCATTCTCCTTACTCTTCATTCATCACTCCCAACGATACCTCTCACCATTTGAATGAGGCAGCCTAGGAAAACATGGGGAGTATATTGCACCCTCAAGTCTATTTTGAATCTGAGTATTTGCCTGGACAAGTCTAAGCAGTTTGCCCTTGTTGTTTTCTATTTTTTTTCTCGTGGGGCTGAAGAGAGATTGACTCAAAGTCATCCAGTTGGTTTCCATTCCTAAGATTAGATAAGGACTCTCTGCTCTCAGAAACTTTAACAACTAGATCAAATTGGTTATTTTTTTATAATTTAGAACATGGTTAATGTGGGCAACTAGGTTGTTTTGGCTGTCTTGGAGGCTCCACTGTAGTTTCTCAACTTTGTAAATGTCACAGAGAAAGTGTGAACCTTCCAACTTCCAAATTTATACAAAAATTAACTGAAGATAAAAACATAGAGAGGCAGAAAGTTAAAGATACAATGGTGTCCACTGAAATAATAAATATAAAGAGTTGTGATGGTTTTCTTAAGGTGGAAATTTAATTTATTGGCTTGCTAGTATGGCAGCTTTCTTGTGAAAGTTATTTTGTAGACAATAGTTTATCTCAAGACTACAAGTTATTAGACAAAATGTGACAAATTATATTCTTTGTGAAATCCTAAATCTTCTATATTTAGTTTTGAGACAAACTTTTAAGGACTGAAATCTATGGAAGTATATTCAGTAAAAGAAAGAATAAAAAGTGATGCAGCTCTCAAGTTGTCCCATAACTGTATTTTGTCTGGTATTTTGAAGAAGACAACTGTGATACTTGTAATTCACAGATGATGAAGTGAGTCTAAGAGGGACTTGTCCACGCCAATCAGTAAGTTGATACATCAAATCCATAAACTCTAGTCATTGCATTTTCTCTACTTAGTTCCTGTGATGTAAGAATGTGATTTCCCCCTTCAATATTTAAAACCGAGATTGTCAAGAATCAAAGATATAGAGATCATTTTTGCTCTGAAATAGCTTTGGGCTCTTATATTATTGAGTTATGTGAAAGGTGATGCCTAAGTGAAGGCACTCTTGGTCATTAACCGTCTGCTCTGCATGCTTAAGATTGTTGAGGTGATATTTGCTTGACAAGAAGGCCAGAAGTGAATAGATAATTAGCCTATAATTGTTTTTATTGGCAAGAATATCAGATAAAATTTTCAAAGGGATTTATTTCCGAGGGTCATGTCTGTTCTCTGAAGCAATTAGCTATATAAATGCTCCTTTTATGCTATGAGCTTTAAAATAATAGCAACAAATGTTAGGTGAACAATTATAATACTGTGGTTTATATATATTTAATCAACAGTACTCACACCGTAGAGCACTTTGTGGCATCTAGCTAATAGACACATTTACTTAACATTAAAAAAATCATTTTCTTTAAAATGGATGCATATCCAATGGACCAATTAATACATTCTCCAAAATCCATGTATGCTTCTGAAAAGCATGATATTATTAATATATATTCTTGCCCTATTTTAGTCAAACCTCTGGCCTGGATAAGATATCTATCTTTATATAATCTTAAATTGCATTTTTAAGATCACATCATTTTGGCCCATCCCCATGTTCTTGTACATATATATCCTATATGTAGCGTTACGATTGAACTGTTTGTGCAGTTCCAGCAGTTTCTTTAGACTAAAATCTGGCCAAGCTGTGCTATCAGCCATGGTGTTTCCTTACTAATTACAGTGAGGAGAGAAAAGAATATTACGGGTTTGGGTAAAGTGAATTATTTTAGTGTTGGATGAAAGTGAAAAAAGGAAGGTGAGCTTGAATGAGCAAACACCATGCATCATTCAATGACTGGACAAAAATATAAGAATATAACGCTTACTAAGTATTTATTTGGATATTTATTCATGAAAATTATTTCCTAGTTTCCGCTTACAAAAGGAAGAATACCATGTCTTCCTGTAGTTTTAACTATAACAGCGACCTTGTGAGGTAAATTAAAGAGCTAGTGGTTGGTCCAAAGTCACCCATGAATTCTTATTTTAAGAGTGCCTTTAGTTCTAGTCCAACTCCTTAATTATTTTGTCATTCCAAGCAAGGTAGACAGTTTAGTAGGTTCCTCATTGCTGATATTTTCTGTTCACAACTGGGGGGAACAAACAATGATAATATACGTTAAATTAATGCAGATTAGTGGTATGTAGTCTTACATTGGCTTCTGAGAGTTCCTAACTTCCTAAGACTGAGGACAATTAACCAGTGGAGCAGCTTGCCTTCAGAAATCATGGGTGCTCCATCATTGGAGGTTTTTAAGAAGAGACTAGACAGTCATTTACCTGAAATAGTATAGGTCGTCCTGCTTGAGCAGGGGGCTGGATTAGAAGATCTCCAATGTCTCTTCCAACTCTGTTCTGTTCTGTTCTGTTCTTCACCATTGACAGTGTTGCTCTATCTAACCTTATAAGTAAAAATTGCTGCTTATCAATGGATTAACTCAATGTTTCTCAACCTTGATGACTTTAAGACTTCCAACTCCCAGAATTCCCCAGCCAGCATAGCTGGGAGTTGAAATCGACACATCTTAAAGTCGACAAGATGGAGAAATACTGGATTAATTTACAGTTTTCAGTCCATTAAGGTTATAAAGTTAGTATGTTGATCCAAATCATTCACAGCACCATTTTTTCCCATATATAAGATGTCCCCATGTATAAGACTCCCCCATGTTTCATGTAGTTTCTTGTAGTAAGCACACTATAAGCCATCACTGTGCAGAAGCCATCACTGGAACAATAGAGATAAGGCTAGGGTGGCAATGTGATACGGGAAACAACTACAATAGAGAGGAATGATAGACCTGCATATAAGATAGAGGCTCATCCAGCATATGCGGCCTTCTCTTCGGCCTCCTGTGTATAAGGCGCCCCTCCGTTTTCAAGTAAATATTGTCTTATAAATGGAAAAATATGGTAATTACATTTCCCCTCCTTCTATATCCCATTATCATTCAGAGATATCATAAAGCTGTACATAAAATGTACAGTTTGAGGGTTTAGGTCTGACCTAAATAAGGGCCTGTCAAACTGGTGGCCTGCAGGCCAGATACATCTTGTGTAGGCCACACCCACCTTGGGTCCGCAAAGGCAAAAAATGTTGTGATACCTCATGATCTGGCCCGTGATGTAATCGAGTTTGACACCCATGCTTTAGGATCTCAGATGACCTTGAAAAACCTTAGGTGTACTCTTCAGAGTCTCTTAAAATGTTGGCAAAAAGTCAGCTTATTTTATAACAAATTACAAGGACAGCTGATTATGAGTTGCATTAATTATAATTTTTAATTAAATTGAAATGCAATTTCAATTAAAGCAAATACGGTTTTGGCTGTTCTGGAATAAGGCTTGCAGCATGCAATTTAAAGGATATGTGCAGCTTTTGCCCTGAAATAATTTGTTTATAATATGTTTTAGCTAGTGAGTCATTTATATATTTGTATATTTGCACACAGAGACATACATACACACACACACACACATATTGTTATAGCACTATCAGTATGACGTTCTTAACGAATTAATGTGCAGTAGATAATGTGCAGAAATTCTTCTTACATAATATCTGTGTATTTCAGTATGTTACTTACACAAGCCAATTATTTCTGGTTTCACGTAGGATAGTTTTAGAACAATTCAGTGGGTGTGAGAACATGATGATGCTGAACTTTCGAGATGAATTGCCCAAATTCACCATCTGGCAAAAAAATGCTTTTCTATGTTTATATAAAGGCATGACATATTCTATTATTTTAACCTCCATGCTCATCGTGTAATTTCTCCTTTCTTTTGAATATATCTGAATATATTTTATTGGTTATTCTTTGAGGTAGTTTCATTATAGAATAATGTATATGGGGGTCAAATATTCTAGGAGCGTTTGCATATCTGAAAGGGTGACAAGTGAATATTCCCACACACAGTACAGCTGCTATTAAAAGTGATTTATACAATAAATTGAAATATACATGGATGCTCAAAGGTAATTTGATTATATTTATTGCATAAAAAAATGTATGCAGGACCTTCCCTACTCCCCTGAACTAATGGACTTAATAAGTGCCTTGTACCTTCCATTCAGAATCAGCTGTTTAACTAAAGGCTTACTGAAACAATTCTGACACACAACTCAACCAGCCATAGTTGCAGAGATACTTACAACGAGTTCACGCTGATAATGTTTTCCCAATGCTGTTAAGTATACAGGAAAAAGATTAGTATATAAATTATGTGGTAAATACAGCTGTCAGAGAAGTTTGACTAAAAAAATCTTTGCTGTCTCATACAATTTATCATTCTGCATTGGAATACTTAATATTTGAATGACTATGATCAGTCTTTTCAAACAGTAAGCTCAATTTTTTTAACTGTTAAAGTGATAGATTATTGGAAACTGCACTTCCCATTTAAAGAATTATTTATAAGCATTCATGCAAAATAAATGCTTAAGACAAATCAGGGGAAAATATACTCATATTACTAAGGAGAATTTAGCTAAAATAATGTGGATTTATAAAAATAGTGTATTTGTATTGTTTGTAACTTATTCCAACTCTCTCTCTATATATAACTATATAACCTCCTACCACATATATTAAAAAATTAAAATGCAAGTAAATGTATTTGTTGATTGATTTACATAATGAATAAGATAAAAATGACAAAAAATGCAAAAGAGTGCATTCCAAATAATCATTATATAACCATCTAGCAGGCTTCACTCTATTATGGGATCTCCAGACCAATTGTTGAAGGCATGTTTTAAGAGATGTCTAGAAGGCCAACTTGAATTAAAGGTTATTGACAGAAATATAGATATTTGGAGAGGAATAAGCAGGATTTGGGGCTAGATGTTCACATTTGTTCCCATTTTAGTTCTATACCAGTTAATAGAAAACTACATTGCAAACCTAAACTTTATAAGCTTACCCAGATTTTAAATTTGCTTTCAAATCCATCTAGAAAAAGAAATTGTGGTCATATTTAAGATGAATGTTCATCCAGATATATTTACATCAGAGGTGGGTTTCAGCAGGTTCTACCAGTTCTGGAGAACCGGTAGTGGAAATTTTGAGTAGTTCAGAGAACCGGTAGTAAAAATTCTGAATGGCCCCACCCCCATCTATTCTCTATCTCCCTATTCCCAGCTGATTGTGGGGAAATGGGGATTTTTCAGTAACCTTCCCCTGGAGTGGAGTGGGAATGGAGATTTTACAGTATCCTTCCCCTGCTATGCCCACCAAGCCACACCCACCAAGCCATGCCACACCCACCAAGCCACACCGACAGAACCAGTAGTAAAAAATTTTGAAACCCACCACTGATTTACACCTCCCCAAAAGTGAGATGTAAGCCATAAGGAACACTTTTGAAAGTGATATCTTCCCGGAAAAAGATTTCATTTTCTATATTAACTGTGTGGCCGAAGCCTTGGGTAAACCAGATTTCAATCTCCCTCAGTTTGAAGCATTAACACTCCCGTCTTGCTATACACTGTCATTTCATGTATTCCAACTGATCTTATGAGAACCTAAAAGCTATTATCCAGTACTGTGGGGAGAACATCCTGGTCATTATGCTTAAATAACAACTGTAATATTTCCCAAAGGTAAAAACACAAAGATGAATGATTGGGAAAATGTAATGGAATAGAGTCATAACTTCAAATACCAGGAGCAGTTTTTCATCACAGAAGGATCTCAAAGGCCAATGAGTATGGCAGGCTCTAAAATCCTCAATGACTATTAAAATATTTGTCTTCTCTAGAAAAACAGAATTGATCTAGAACTGTAAAACTCTTTCAGACAAAATCTCTTACCCAAATTCTTTATGAGGCACAAATGAGCATTTTTGCGGGGTGCCCAACAACTTAAAACTGATTACTTTGCAACTATTTGAAGTTATAATCTATCCGGAAAAGGGACTTACAAGCCAGATCCGAAGTTCTGATGGTTGGGACCTCCTGCGGCAAAGTGATTGCAATTAAGTCACTCAGCAACATGGTTGCATTTATAGTTGTTTGCAACTCTCGTGGTCATGTGACCACATTTTACAATGGTTTTGCTGAAAACCAGCCCTTTCAGTTTTTGACAAAATAGCACTGTAGAAAACACTAGGTTTGCTTAATGACTGCAGTTTTGCTTAATGACCACAGTGTTTGCACTTAGAACTGCCACATTCATTTAACAATCGCTTAAAAAAATTACGTATTTTTAAGGGCTATATATTTGCCCCAAGTCATATACAAAAAGCACTTAGAATAAAGATTAGGATGCCTAGCATAGAAATAATGCTGTGATTAATTTATTTCGTTTGTGTTGTGTTGAGCAAGGATGACTTGGAGACATTAGAGCAGCAGAGAACACCTATATCTCAAATATCCTCTATATCTATAACCTATCCTCTATAGGATAGATGACAAAGATGTAGAAAATGCTGTGAAACAATCAATCTGCTTACTTTCAGATATCCAGGGAACAGCAAGTGTTGAGGGAACTTAGTTCAGTTTGCTTCTTTCTGGGCTTTAAACTGGACTTTAACAGTGATTCATCATTTTGGAAATAAAGAGCTTGTGGTCACCAGAAGGTATGTGGGTGTTGGCAGTTTTGGAAGAACAGCAGAAGTTGGGAGAAATTCTGATTATTCCAAGGAACGTGGCTTTCTTTTTAATTTCCTAGCTTGATCACAAGGCATTCAGTTGTTCATAGTTTTAACAGTGAGAGCTTGTTTGTACTTGAGGTCTTGCAAGGATTAACTGATAACATTCACATTTTGAAGCTGGGTATTTGTCCTGCTCCAAATCTATTGCTAAATTGGGGTTGCTATTGTCTTTAATTGTATTTGATTACATCCTTAACAAATTGCAAAGTGGTAAGCACATTGTTTTTTTTAAAAAAAAATGTTGTAAAATTAAATTAGAAACAGGTAAGCCATTTAATTTTATCTTGATTGTATAGATTGCTTTATTTGAAAACACATATCGGTTTTGTTTACATTAATCTATTATCTCTAATGTAAATGCTGATTTTGTTCGATGGAGAAATATAGTTCTGTAGCTCTGGTAAACTAAGCCTGAAACTAAAGGAATATATTCTCAGAAGTTTTAAAAACACTGGAATTTAAGGTAATAAAACCAAGACATTAAAACTACATGAATAGTATTTTAATAATAATTTGTAATGAATAATATCTTTATTAAGTCTCAATGCATTATCAAATGCAACTGATATGGTTTAAGTTTGTTTAAAAACCGTAATGCAAAAATGTTTGTCTTCTTTTCATAGAAAAATTTTAAAGTTCCTAATGTTATTTTGCATCTCAATTCTTGACAATTCAGCTGGAAGACAGTAGAGTCATATGGGACATGGCTAAGGAAAGGCAGATCTATTTCCCACCAGTGATTTTCATGTTTTTATCCGTAATACTGTATATCTTCTCTACATGTGTGTATTTTAAGAATCATCTGAGCACATATATTCAGATTTAGGGATATATTTAGGCACAACATCCAGCAATTCCCTGCTTCCATGTTATCTGCTTCTTTACAGATGATTTTAACATGCAGCTGGCAGATAATCACTAGTCTTCCAGCTTTAGTGATAGTGCATTGATGCACACTATTACTCAGGCAATTTGCTGGCTTTGCCAGCCTCAAAATTGGAGGGAAACTGTAAGCTTGTCATGCATGTTGGAGATGACACAACTTGCCATGACAGGTGAAGAATATATTTATTGGAACATTTTTATAAGAGAAGAAAAGTGAAGAAAATTTGGGATCAAATGTTCATTCAGAATACTCTATAAAATAGATATCCACGTGCAGTGCAGAAAAACTGTTTCTGTTAGAGTGGAATTAAAAAGTGTTATATTTGTATTATAACTTTCCCCTTAAAAATCAAGAGAATACACAGTGGAACTTCTCATTATGTGATCATAGCATCTTCTTGAGAGAAACTAGATTGAGATATAGTGATTATTCCAAAGTCACACCCTGAACATCACATTGAAGAAGAAGTGCAAAACTAAGTTTCCTTAAGTTCAGTACTTTAATTACTGCCACTATGATCTTACTAGATAGTCTCACCTGATAATTTATGAGAAGACAAGAGTTGTGATTTGTTATAATATTGTTTTCAGAATACTAAGTATACTAAGGATTGAAAATATTTGATGTTTGCATATTCATGTTGCAGATATTTTCTATGATGGAAAAACCATATATATATATATATATATATATATAAATTTGTATACCGCCCTTTTCCTGCTGAACTCAGGGCGGTGCACAGCAAAATAAAAAACATCCCAATACAAAATTTAAAATTGGTTAAAAGAATTATACAACTTTGGCCCAAAATTTAAAACATCCCAACTAAAGCCCATAGACAATTAAAAATCTAACATCTTAAAGAAAAAAAAAAGGGGGGGGGGTTATGCCAGCCCTGCTTGGTGGAAAAGAAAAGTTTTTAGGGCACGGCGAAAAGCCCGGAGATCTGGTATCATGCGTATCTCCGGGGGCAAATCGTTCCAGAGGGCAGGTGCTGCCACAGAGAAGGCCCTCCCCCTGGGGGTCGCCAGCCGACACTGCCTGGCTGATGGCACCCTGAGGCATCCCTCTCTGTGGGAGCGTACTGGCCGGTGGGAGGCTATCGGCAGAAGGCGGTCCCGCAAATATGCAGGCCCTATGCCATGGAGCGCTTTAAAGGTGGTAACCAACACCTTGAAATATTGCCTTTGATCTTTCTGAAGTGAAGTCAACTGAAGGTTAGCAGAATGGATTTCTCACACTGTTTGAGAACTGACATTCATATTTAATGACATGGGATGATGTCACCCTTCAGTTAAATTCTTGGCTTTCTTGTGTGTCTGATTATCATTCTAATCAGCAGAATTGCAGAGATCATTAGCAGAATAATGTTAAAGTGCTTTTTTTTTTTTTAAAAAAAAAAGTTCTAATCCAAGCCTTGAGCAGGTTGTTTCCTTTTAAGATTTTAAGAGATTGCTATTATTTTCAGTTAACATGGTTCAAATTTTTCAGTCTAAGTAAAATAAGATTTAAACTGGTGGAAGATAAACAATTTGAAACAACTTGAACATCACATGTTGTCATGAAAGAAGAAAATAATAAAGAGATCAGTGTGAAATCAAAATAAAAGGTAACAATGCTTGCCTAAACGAAGGGTAACAGCAGAAACACAGAAAAACTAAAACTGCATGACTTCTGATCAGTAGCTGAAAGTCAGATGCTCATGACCATAGAGGGTAAAGGCCCAGACTTAATACCTGCCAACTATTGCTAAGGGCATATCTCAGGTTATGCTATAGGAAGAGAAGACAGATTTGTAAAGTCTGATATGCAAACCTTAGCTACAAAAGGAAATTTATTTAGGCTTGGGGTTTTTTTTATTAGCCTTTTTTTAAAAAATTGATTTATATGCCGCTCTTCTCCGGAGACTCAGGGCGGCTTAAAATGCCTTAAGCAATAGCCTTCATACTTTTGTATATTTATAGAAAGTCAGCTTATTGTCCCCCACAAACTGGGTCCTCAATTTACCTACTTAGAAAGGATGGAAGGCTGAGTCAACCTTGAGCCTGGTGAGATTCGAACTTACAGTAATTGCAGACAGCTGGTGTTAATCACAATGCTATTAGTCTGCTGAGCCACCAGGTCCCTGAGCCTTGATGAGAATGCATTGTTGAATTCTCCTTACAATTATTGGAAGTAATACAATGAGGTGACTAACATTACCAAATTTGGTAAAGCAAAAAAACCCAATATATCTGATTTAAGATGATTGATTTGTATGCTCCTAACATTGAACATGTTGAGCAGTATTAGATTTTTTTTAAAAAAATTAAAATCATGTGTAAAGTTGTGTCTATTATATATTGTTTGGGGCTACTAAGATTAGCATATTTTTGAAGAGCACTATATTTTTCTGCTTTGACTTCCTGGTTTTCAAAATACAACTGGACCCCAAAAAGGAATGTTATAATTGATGACTGCTTGCAAAATGTTGTCTCCTTCCTCATCTGTATCTGTGTTCTCACTTCATGAAATTGTAGTTTTATTTATTTTTCTTATTCCTACATCACATGATTTATTACATCCTACAAATATGCCTCAAAAGTCAGCATGTGGTACAACACAGATGTTTCTTGAAATACAGATTGCTGTATGAAACAGTTCTATTAAAGAGTCATTCCAAAATATTTTTAAGCATTAAAATGACTGCAGAAGCTGAATCACCATTGTGAATTGTCAATGTCATTTCTGTGTCAGATTTACTTTTAATAGAAGTGCCTGAACAATTAGATATTATTAAATATCCTATTAGCAAACAAGCATATTGTGCATCAGATAGAAATTGGGCAATCCTGAAAGTTTGCAGTTTCTAAAACACAGTATTCAAAATTATTGCACATGACACTGAAATTAGCCTGTATGTTGGGTTATCGGCTAAATGGAGGTATTAATAGGGTTTCAATGAACAAATAAGGTGGGAGAAACTACAGTTCTCCATTGTAGTAGAGACAGCATCCAGTAATGGATTGTCCTCGTCTGCTAGCCATAAGAACTGAGTGTGCCAAAGTTGCGAGGACACGCCTACGCCAAAGGTCCCCAGCTTTTCACTTAGTCCTAGCTAAAGACAGACGTGTTTTTTGCTTAGGGTTCCTAATTCCTGGATACTTTTTTACTACTTACTACTAACGTGGCAGCTTATCACCACATATCAGCTGTGCCACAAACTATTCCAGTGAGAAGAGCTTTTAGCTAGAGCCCACTAAGCGCCACACAGCAGCGAGTCAGGTCATTGGAACATGACTCTGACAGGGCAGCCAGATCGAGCATAGCTCGCAGCGCTGACCCAGAGCCTTTTTGGAACAGGATCAAGGCTCCAATGTGTTCCGGCTTGGCGAGAAGCTTCATGCTCCGCTCCTTGCCGATGGGTGGCCAGGCTGTCAGGTAAGCCTGGGACTGTCGCATTTGACAGCCGCCACCAATGATTCGGCCCAGATTTGGGAGTCCCTGTCTGGTTGTGGGCATATTCCAGAGATGCCGGGAACCACTGCTGTGGATTGTGGGCCAGATTCCGGAGCCTCTGCTCGCTTGCGAGCATACTCGGAAGCAGCCATAAACCACTGTTTTCGGTGGCAAAGACCTTTTGAGATTTGGTGGAGCGGCGGCAGCTTTAAAATGGCAAACGTGGCGGCCACCTTCAGCGGAGAAGCTGCTTTGGCTTGGACGCTCTGAATTCAGACAGGAGGGGAGTCAGCGCCGCAGGGACCTCAGGATCAAGGTCTGCGAGCAGGAGGGCGGCAGCTAAGCTCTCCAAAAGATCAAAGGCTATCACTAAGCCCTCAAAAGTGGCTGATCAGAACGCAGCAAGGCACTAGAAGGCAATTGACTGCCAGGTGGCCATGGCACTAGAAAGGACTAGCAGGGGACTGCCTCAGACTTTTGGGGTTGATTGTTCCCACCATAATGAGGAGCAGCAGTTGGTTCTGCCTGAGGCTTCTGACAGCTGACCTCCCCACTCCCTGTGACTAGATGGTGTGGCTGAGCAGCTTTTAACAGAGATTAATCTGCCCAGCAACAAGGAACCTTTGTATGGCTCCCTCCCAGATTCATTTTCTGCCTCAACTGCATGGCAACAACCTGTCAGGGTCAATGTCTCACCTGTAGAGGTGACTTTTACCCCGACTGCAGTGGGGATCCGCTCAGGGGAAAGGCAGGATGGGCAGATACCTGCTGGCATGGAAAACTTGATCTCAGAGGCCATTAAGCAGGGCATAGCAGCTGGCTTACAGCAAAGCCATAGAGCTACTTCAATCAGATCAGATCATTTCTGGCCTGTAGATCTGCCACTTATGGACCAGGCTCCAGGGGATGTCTTGCTCACACAGGGCCCTTATTCCCCAGTTTCTTCTAATTACTCTGCCTCAGAGAAGGAACAGCCCCGGGAATTAGATCTGTCAGAGGATTAGGGTTTAGCCCCTGATCAGCCAGCATTCGCTGGTCTGTTCTGCCCAGCGTTATTCAAAACTTTATTACACAAGGCTCGGAATACAGCACACCTAGTGGGCCATTTGCCAGCTCCAGAACCACCACCAGCCACATCACAACCCATGAGCTCGCTTTTTTCAGAGCATATGGTAGAGGCAGAGGTAGTCCCTTCACCACAATTATTTTTTGGACATTGTGGAAAGGCAGTGGGCGGCACTTGGGACGGGAGCAAATCCCAGGACCCTGGATAAGAGATTCTACAATGTGGGGCCAGACTTGTCCAAGGCACTTCAAGTGCCTGTTGTGGATGGGCCAGTGGCGGCATTAACTGCACCATCCATACTGATGGACTCACCTGAGGATGCTTTCCGACCTGAGGACAGAGGGGCGGAGCAAACCTTCAGGAAGAGGCAGCATGGGCTGTGAAAGTATCCACAGAGGCATCATTTTTTAACAGGGTCTCCTTGATGTGGCTAAGACAATTGCAGGACAGAATTCCAGTGACAGATGTACGGTCTCATTGCCACCAGACATTTGGGGTCAGACAGCGGCTTTGGGCCACCTCGCCCACAGTGCCCCTTCTAGCAGAGGCAGGACCAACAACAGGATAGGGCAGGGAGGTACAAGTAATTACCCCCTAAACGGCCCTTTTGAGGGCGAGGAAGCCATTCTTTCATGCGCCAGAAGTAATAACAGCACTGGCTCTCCCATTGGGGGACGCCTAGCCGAGTTTGCCGGGCAATGAGAGGACATTACTCCGGATGCATGGGTTCTGGGGGCGGTCCATTTGGGCCTCTCCTTAGAATTCCACTCCACACCCCGAGGTTTTTCATTCGATGCCCTGTTTCAGGGAACAGGATTAAACCGGGCCTCATGGAAACTGCTATTCAACATCTGTTGGATATTCATGTCATCTAACCGGTTCCAGAGTACCAGCAAGGGATGGGATTTTATTCCATCCTCTTTGTAATTGCAAAGCCCTCGGTTGTGTGGGGGTTACAGGGAAATTCTGGACCTCAAAAGACTGAACTGCTGCATAATCTACAAGTGGTTCAAGATGCATTCACTTCAGGCCACTTTGGACCGCATCAGGAGGGCGACTTCCTCACTTCTATTGATCTCACCAAGGCTTATCTTCATGTTCCCATTTTTCCAGAACATAGGCAGTATCTCCGCTTCTATTACACAGGCTGGCATTATCAGTATTAATAAACACCAACAAGAGTCACTTGACACCAACCAACCAGTTGCTGCATTTAGGAGCGGAGATAGATAACCATTGCGTGCAAGGTGCATCTCTCCCAGGAGGAACAGGCAAGTATAAAGACATTGGTGTGTCAGATCAGGAGGAACCGTATGGTGCTCCTGGCCATGCTTTCGCAACTCCTGGGCAAGATGGTGTCCTGCATTTCGATTGTGCCTTGGGCACACTTGCACAACAGGGCTCTCCAGTGTGGTTCTGGGAGCAGAAGGGGTTGATGTGCTTCACAATCCTTGGCTGAGAGAACTCCTGTATGCCTTCCTGCCCCTTCCCCTCATCCTGAGGGTGATAAGAAAGATTTTGGTGGAGAGAACAGAGGGGCTACTTCTGGTCCTGCACTGGCCCTGCTGATCATGGTTTGCCAACTTGGTTGCCCTGTCAGTGGACAGCCCTTGGAGGATACCGCTGGACAGAGTCTCCCTCAGCCAGGTCCACCTGGATCCTCAATGGCTCCAGTTGACATCCTGGCATTTGAGCAGAGGACTCTGAGCCAGGACAATTATTCCTCCAAGGTGATAGACACCATTCAACTCTCTAGGAGAGCTTCCACAAATAGAATCTATGATGTGACCTGGAAGCCATTTTGCTCTTGGTGGTCCAGCTCACACTTGAACCCAACATCTGTATCCTTGCCCCAGATCCTGGACTTTTTTCAGGCGGGGCTTGACAAGGATCTATCGCCTAACACTATCCATCGCCAAGTGGTGGCCCTGTCATTGGTTCTTTCCTGCGGGGGGCTGGATTCCCTAGCTCAGCACCTGACCATCCACAGTTTCATTAGGGATGCAGCAAACCTATGGCCTCCAGTGGTTCACAGATATCCTACTTGGGACCTCACTAAGGTACTGCAGGCACTGACCGAGGCTCCCTTCAAACCACTGAGCAACCACGTTGCGTTTCCTAACCTGCAAACTGGCCTTCCTGGTAGCCATTACATTGACTTGACAGATATCTTAATTGGCGGTGCTCTCTATAAGGAGTGATCTTCGTGTCTTCCCCTCTAACGGTGGTATTGCTTCTGGACCCTTCCTTCATACCGAAGGTGAACTCATGGTTCCACAGAGCACAGGAGCTTATCTTGCCCAACGTTTGCACCAATCCAGTGCATGCCCTGGAAAAGAAATGGCACATGCTAGACGTGAGATGGGCACTCCGAATCTATATAAAGTGAACTTCCCCCTTCAGGAAGATGGAGTCGCTCTTTGTATCGTTCCAGCCAGCTTCCTTAGGAGCCAAGGTCACTCCATCAACCCTGGGCTGCTGTATTCGGGCATGTATCGCCAAATCTTATGAAATACAGGCCCTTCCAATGCCCAAGAGTATCACGGCACACTCCATGAGGAGGGCGGCCACAAGTGTGATGTGGGCAATGCAAACCTCGCTGGAAGAGGTTTGCCGTGTGGCTACATGGTCATCTCCGTCCCCTTTCATCAAGCTCTATGAGCTTGACACCTATGCCTCAGGCAGCCTTTGGTAGGCGGGTTCTCCAAAGGGTACATGCTGACGAGGGGACCTTGGACCGAGCTGCGGCCCACCCTTAAGGACAAGATCACTTTGGTATGTCCCATTCCTGGATGCTATCTCCACTACAATGGAGAAGGAGTGTTGGTCCTACCTGATACGCTCCTTCTCGTTGAGTGGAGACAGCATCCAGACCCACCCAAGTAACCGGCTGGTCCTCGGTCCATTGGAGGGTGAAACTTCTGACCAAGGCACGTCAAGTCTGTCTCTACCCCTTCGTCAAAAGCTGGGGACCGTTGGTGTAGGCGTGTCCTCGCAACTTTGGCAGACTCAGTCATATTGGCTAGCAGACGAGGACAACTCATTCCTGGATGCTGTCTCCACTCAACGAGAAGGAGCATCTGAGGTAGGACCAATGCCCCTTTCACAGAGTTTCATAAGACTCAGTTAAAGTCTTGTTTGGATTTTATACATGAAATGTATAATATTTATATAACTTCAGTACAGAATTAGAAATTTGAGGTTATAACTGAGTTTCAAAGCAAATTTAAGAGAATGCCTAAAGTATAGTAGAACCTAATTAAAATCTGTATATACATACTACAAATGGCTATTGGGATAATTTTATTTAAAATAGTTTCATTTCATGAGTAGGACAATTCAGAATAAGTGTAAAATAACTAAAAGTTACTTTTTGATATACCATCTGGGTAATGCTTTTTATATCAAAAGCAAAGTGAATATAATTCTTTTCAAATATTGCTTTTGATAAACAGGGAACAGTAATTTAAAATAAAGGCATGTAATTAATGGAACAAGTTTCAGATGTGAAAACAGGTTTTTCACATTTCCTCTTTCTGTGCTTGAAATATCCACTGTATTTGTTTGCATCTTTACAACATGATATATCACTGGAGGGACAGAACTTTGAAATACCCTACACATGGCATTATTAAAAAAATTATAACCCACATACTTTTTTCTATAGGACAAAAAGAATATCTTCTTATGAATCAAAAGATTTGTAGTATGCCTGGAAAACAGAAACATGATCCTTAATTCTAAATAAATCAGTAACTCTATAGAGAAATATTGGAAATCCAAATCTGATTGAAGGAGCCCCCATTCACTAAATAAGGCTATAAATTAAACCAAAGATTCTCAATTTTTAAAAAAGAGACACTAAAGAAAATACTTCAACCATTCAATTTTGGGCAATTATTTCTTCAAACATATGTCAAAATGACAGTTAAAACAACCTATTCTAAAAGTTCATCCAATCAGTTTCAACCCTTGCTTAACTATTCTTCAAATTTGCTGCTAATATTTAGTAGTATAGCTACAATAAGTTTGCTGTTCTTGTTGTTGACAGTGTCTATTCTGTGGGAAATAATTTGTGGGCTTCTTCATTAGTAGACCTGGGATTATCATGATATTAATTATAATCATAATATTAATACTCATTTGCTTAGTGGTTGCAAGCTTTAAGAAAAAGAGGTAAAATAGATGTTAAAGTATATGGGTGTATTATTTGTGTATCATGGGTGCTTTTTCAAATTAAAATTGAGTTCCAAATTAAAACCAAGCAACAATTCATTTGACAATCTATCAGCTATGGTTTCACAATTTTTCATGCAGAATCACAGATGTTAAGGACATATTAATCAGTCTCTTTCTGGCCTATGTCATTTTCATGCATTCATTCAGTTAATCACTGAGTTCAATTATTGCATTAATCTATGATTTTTTTTAAATGAACAGTCGCAAAACTGGTGTGAATTCTCTGCAAAACAAAGCTATCCGTTTAGGAGATTATTCAATTAAATTAGCAGAATCAAGACCCCATGTACAAAATCCATTTATGGTAGTTTAACCCTAAATTCCTGGAATTGGACATTTCACTACAGAACATAATTTTGAAGACTTTACCAATACTTTGATTATTGAATGTAAGGCACAATATATTTCAAACAAATAAGTAATAACAGATTTGCTTGCAGTGACACCAAAATCATCTTGAAATTGCAGAGCCATCGTTATTTTTCAAAGGATGGGAAAAGGATCTTTCCCCCTCCCTCTCCAGTTCATTTTTGGCTAACAATGTACTTGGAGCTGTAGGGCACATCCTCTCTCATGGCCTCCCTTTGATATGTGAAACTAAGTCCCAATGACATGGTAAGCTTTGCTCTTGTCAGTTTTCTTTGACAAATGTATATGACATATTTCACAAATCTTTTCTTTCTCACAGCTGTGGCTTCTATTTGAAGCCACTTCCCTGCTAATTGTCCTGGCAATAGCAGCCCTATCTGTAGTTATATTTATTGGCTTGTTTTATCCTTAGTGTATGTGCCTAAGTCCCTGTTGATGTTAATAGGAGTTAATCACACATATCAAAAGGATCATAAACAGTTTCAAGATTCTGCAGCCATCAGTTGGGAAATGCACCTAATTAACATTAGACTGCTTGGAAATGTCTTTCTTATTGCTTTGTGAGAAAACACACTACGGTACCAAAGTTTAGTCATTCCAGATGTTCTACTGTAGTGACCCCATAGTTGAGCATTCTACAGTCCTTAGCTTTCTTTGTATATCTCCAAACTGAACCTCTCTTCCTGTTTTAAACCCCTTCTTTGTTGGCCCCTAATGAGAAAGACTGCCGAATTACTTCACTGAATAATATAGTGCTAACTTGTATGTGTTTACTTTAAAGTAAAGTTAACAGAGTCTCTCCCTTTGAAAGTATGTTTAGACTTGCAGCCCAAACCTACAGCTCTTTATATAGACATTTATATAGTGTCATCAAAGCAGCTGCTGAGTCATATTAGCTCTGAAAGTGAGAGGAGCAGTCTCTAAATCTGATAAATAAAAATAAATAAAATAGTGACTTAATTTGGTTTTACCTTAGTATATTCAGCGATCGTGCTTTTATAATTTCAATAATGGAATATAAAGTAGCACAACGCCTTAACCCAGCAATTGTTGCTCACTTAACAAACATTATTAAACCTTGACTTACTGTGATGAATGCATTGTAGATATACAACTTTGGTAATTAACTCTAGTCAACTGTATTCCTGCCTAGAATTTTGTTTTTCAAATTAAAAAACTGGGTTTTGCTGGCCATCCCCAGATTTTTGACTTCATCCTCCTCCCGCTCTTTATATTTGTATTTTCATTATTCAGTTAAATTAATTGCATTATGATATTACGAACTTTTAAGTATGCAAACACTTTTGGTGGCTTTTTGCTTTTAGTAATATGTAATAGATGTGCTTGTAATTCACTCATTTGAATCAAAAGGGTTTAATTTTTTTCTTTTGTTTGGTTGTTATTTCCTTTGCATGCCTAAAAATTGAGAGCCAATGTGTTGTAGAAACTTGAGTGATACATTAGAAGGTAAAGAAATTTGGGTTCAAATTCTGATTCAACCAAAATGTTCAGTAGGTGAGTATGGTTTAGTCACTTCCTCCTTTCCCCTACAATTGGGAACTATCATCCCTAGAATTCCTAGCCAGCATGGTCAGGAGTTGATTCTTTAATGTTGGAAATTTTAGTCTCATAAATGAAGCAGGGGAGAGGAGCTCTTTAAGCAAGATCTGAGAGAAACAGTCATAATAACATGTCAATGTACATTTGTTGTTGCATGGATACAGCAGACATATAGACAGACTCTATACTATTTATGAATCAGGGCTTTTGTATGGAAGGTGCAGATACTGGAGTTAAGGTAAAGATACTGGAGCAACACATGTATTTAAATGGAAGTAGGGGCAAACACAGCTCATTGAGATATGGTAATGAGAAGCTTATTTGAAATTCTTTTGTTGCATTTTTGTATTTGGTTGATGTGATTTGCTATTCGGTTGAATTACCTTTTTTTCACATATTACTACGTATTTGGTAAAAGCCAGTAAAGTAATATACAATTATAATAAAGCTGTAATAAGATTTACTTAATAATTAAGTTGTTTCCGTATTTGTTGAAGATTTTCTTCAAAAGAAAGGGAAAATAAAATTTTCTCCGATATTGATGTAATTTTGCTCTTTAACATATGGTAGACTTTTATTTCACTATTAACTATAAGGATTAGCTGGGTAGCAATCTTATAGTGCTAAATAAAAAACAATAGAAGTAGATATTTTAGATTGTTTGGTTTAGAATTAATTAACTCATATTAATATACAAGTAATCAGAATTCCATTAAAATAGAATTGGAACGTTTGTGAATTTATGTATGTACATTTTTGGGTTTTTTCTTATTTTCTATCCATATTTCTTTTTGATTATGTTTTCGTGGTCTATTGCTCTTTAATGCTCTGAGCATCTGAACCTTATTATTTTTTCAACTTCTGATGAAGGAGACAAAATAGGTGGGATTTTTTAGTGGCAAATGTTGGGTTCTGTTAAAGAAGTGTTTTTAAAAGTGTGATCAGAAGACCATTTGGATCTCCTGAGATCCTTTTAGAGACCTGCTAAGGAATTCCAGCTGGTGTGGTGAAGTAATAACAGAATAACAGAACAGAATAACAGAATTGGAAGGGGCCTTGGAGGTCCTCTAGTCCTACCCATGCTCAAGCAGGAAACCCTATACCATTTCAAATAAATGGTTGTCCAATCTCTTCTTAAAAACTTCCAGTGTTGGAGCACCACAATTTCTGGAGGGAAATTGTGGGTGTGCCACAATTTGGAACTTCTGGAGGGAAGTTCCACTGATTAATTGTTCTAACTGTCAGGAAATTTCTCCTTAGTTCTAGGTTGGTTCTCTCCTTGATTAATTTCCACCCATTGCTTCTTGTTCTACCCTCAGGTGCTTTGTAGAATAGTTTGACTCCCTCTTCTTTGTGGCAACCCCTGAGATATTGGAACACTGCTATCATGTCTCCCCTAGTCCTTCTTTTCATTAAACTAGACATACCCAGTTCCTGCAACCGTTCTTCATATGTTTTAGCCTCCAGTCCCCTAATCATCTTTGTTGCTCTTCTCTGCACTCTTTCTAGAGTCTCAACATCTTCTTTATATCATGGTGACCGAAACTGGATGCAGTATTCCAAGTGTGGTCTTAACAAGACATTATAAAGTGGTATTATCACTTCACGTGATCTTAATTCTATCCTTCTGTTAATGCAGTCTAGGTTGGCATTGACTTTTTTGGCCAGCTGCAGCATACTGCTGGCTCATATTTAATTGATTGTCCACTAGGACTCCAAGATCCCTCTCGCAGTTACTGTTATTGAGCCTTATCCGCGGTGGCCTTGTCCCTATCGAACAATCTACCACTGGATGTGAGCACTGCTCCCATCCTTTTGGCCTTCCAGAAAGATATTAAAATTTAGCTTTGCTAGTTAGCTTGGGCCCCCAAGGGGAGCACTCACTGCTGGAGGTAGTTATTGGGGTAAGATGACCTCAGCCCCATGCTATCCATATTTTAGTTTTTCTACAGCTCTAATTATCTCACATTTGGACTACTGAAATGTGCTCTACATGGTGCTAGGCTTGAAGACATTTGGAAGTTACAGCTGGTTCAGAACCAGTAGTCTGGACAGTTCTTAGGGCCCCTAGAGTGGCCCATGTTATACTATTGCTCATGAACTGCACTGGTTGCCAGTTTGCTTCCAAGTACAATTCAAGGTGTTGGTTATAACCTTTAAAGTCCTACATGGCATGGGTGCAGGTTACTTGAGGAATCATCTCACCCTGATGGGACTGGCATGCCACAGGCCCTGTCAGCCAAGGAATTCTAGCTGGTGGGTGCGGGAAAAGGGCTTTCTCTGCTATGGCTCCTGGCCTTTGGAACATATTACCCCCTGAGGGGAGGCTTGCTTCCTCCTTTCTGTCATTCTGTAAGTGCCTGAAAACTGGCTCTGCTAGATGGCTTGGGGCCCCAATGGGAAAGCATCACACTGGAGGTGGTTGATTAATTAAGAGCTAATCCCACTTCCCCACTGCACATCTGGCTCCTTCTTTCCCCATCTTGGGACCATGACAGTGGTGAAATTCAATTTTTTTACTACCAGTTCTGTGGGCGTGGCTTGGTAGGCATGGCAGGGGAAGGATACTGCAAAATCCCCCTTCCCTCCCCACTCCTGGGGGAAGGATATTGCAAAATCTCCATTCCCACCCCATTCTGGGGCCAGCCATATTTGCTGATTTTCCAAGCTACTCAAAATTTCTGCTACTGGTTCTCCAAACTACTCAAAACTTCCGCTACCGGTTCTCCAGAACCTGTCAGAACCTACTGGATTTCACCCCTGGACCATAATTTCAAATTGTATTGTCATTTTATTGTGTTACAAATATTTATTTCTGATGATTTTAATGTTTTTACACTGAAGCCATCCAAAGTTGCTTTGAAACGAGGTGAGCAACAAATAAATTTAATCAATAAAAATAGTTGTAAAATTTTAAATTTATATAATTTTAATGTTTTAACCAGAGGTGGTATTCAGCTGGTTCACACAGGTTCGCACAAACTATTGGTGGAAATTTGGCCAAGGTCGCTGAACCTGTAGTGATGCCCAGCAGGCCATGCCCCTGAACTGGTCACTGCTCGCTCGCCCCACCTGCCATGTTTGTCGCCACCATGTCCTTTGCGCACGTGCATCCCATTGCCTTGCAAGTCCAATGGGATGTGCATGCGCGAAGAACATAGCTGCGATGGCAGCAGCTTTTTTTGCAACCTCCGGTACTTTTGGTGGCCTGTGGCCAGCCACAAAGCGGTTCTCAAAGAGGCGACTTTGTCAGCCGGTTTCCAGCAGTGGCGGCTGGCTGGGGGCCCCCAAAAACTCTGGTCAGTTTGCCTTCCGGACTCTGGACCAGCGCCAGGGATAGGTAAGCAGCCCTGGTGGGGGAGGAAGTGGGGCTAGGGCTGGGGCCGCTAAAGGAGGGGAACAGGGGTGACTGGCGAAGGGAGGGTAGGACTAGATAGGTGGAAATTCCAAAAAAATTGTTACCTTTTCTTGTGGGCGTGGCTAGGTGGGGGGGTCATGTGAGATCACATTTTGTGCAATACAAACACAGAGGGATCAATTCCTGCTGACCCCTATTATGGCATAAATTGCCCTCTGGTATTTTATATATGGTTTGCACTCAGATTTATATAAATAAAATACTAAGGGGACGACATTTACTAATACCAGTAAATGTGGCATTGAATCTGCAATGGAGATGGAGAGAAATAAAACATATCAGATAGATGGAGAGAAATAAAACATATCTGAAAATCAAAACACAGTTGCTTAATTATATTATGGGTATCATTTCAGCCGGAAGCTACAAAAATAACCTTTGTAACTTTTACCATTGCAAAGTAAACAAATTAATAGCTCTAATAACAAGTGACCCATCCGACTGTATGTCATTGATATTTAGCATATATTTCAGTCATTTCAGGATACAATATGGCATACCACAGCAGTTCTTCCAAAATATTAATTAATTCTTTATCTGTTAAGTGTCAGTGTGAATAATTAGTTCCAGCAAACATTATGGCTCAATCTTATACTTCCATCTGTCATTTAAAGAAAGCCAAAAAAGATGTTTCTCAAATTTTAGTTTAAGAGCTGATAACAAACTTTTATGCAAAACATTTAGCAAATATAGCTCGATTCAAGAGATTTGGCAGTTAACTGTCCAAATGTGAATTTTGTTCACTTGTGCATTAAATGTGAAGATATTCTTACCCATTCAAAAATGCTAGATCAGTGATGGCGAAACTTTTCGGCACCAAGTGCTGAAAAGGGAGCGTGTGCAGACACTCGTCTGGGTTGCAACCCGGAAGAGGAGCTGCTCAGAGCGCATGCACATGCCCGAAAATTAATTTCCGGTTTCTGGCGTGCACACGCTCACCAGCCAGCTAGTCTTCTGAGATTTTGGCATGCATGCACGCATGACAATCAGCTAGCCAGCATGCATGATCCCACAGGAAAACGGAAGACCAGCTGTTCCAGTTTCCAGCACTGCCGCACGCACGAAGGTCAGTTGTTCATCGCACACGCAAGCGTGCCAGAAACCCAGAGGAGGAACGGGTGACGCTGAGTGTGCCAGGTGACATGGCTGTTCATGCCACTTTGAGCACGTGTGTCATAGGTTCGCCATCACGGTGCTAGATACAATGAACAAAATTTACGAAATCTCATTCAAAATGCTTCACTGTTACCCTTCAATATTTTTTAATTTCATTATATATAACAACATCGACAATTTAGCAATTCTGATGGATCTCTAGTCTAGAAAAAAATAGAAAACCAAGTATCAAGAAACTGGTATATTCCAGTGACAGGTAACTTTTCTGAAGTGCGAGGAGGATAGATTTTCAAAATGTGAATCAAGATAATGTCATCATAATTTTTTATTCTTTTTTTATTTATTTTATATCAAAATTATATACCACCCTTCTCCCTGAGGACTCAGGGCAGTGTACAGCCAAAGTAAAAACATAAACTACAAACATTAAAATATATATATTTATATATATATGTATGTATGTATGTATGTTTTTCTTCTAGCCAGGTTTTCCCTACGTAGCCAAGGTTTTTTTTTGTAGCTCCAGCTCAGTAGAATCACATCTACTCGGTTCTGGGCTTTTTTCCTTTCTAACACCTAGCAAGCTCTAACTGCTAGGTGGGAGACCTAAATAGATCCATTTCTAGCTCGTTAGCTGTCATCAGTAGGCCACACCCATATCCTCCCTGTAAAGGTACAGTATCTATATCTATATCTATATATATATATATAAAATTTGGCCCCATAATTAAAAGCAATGACAAAACAATTAAAAACATTTAAAAAATGTGTTAGGCCAGCCCGGCTTGCTGAAAAAAGAAAGTTTTAAGGGCACGGCAGAAGGCACCGAGGTCTTGGATTCTCCTTATCTCTGGGGGCAGCCGGTTCCAGAGGGTAGGTGCCCCCACAGAGAAGGCCCTCCCCCTGGGGGTTGCAACAGGGTGCCTTCCCCCCCATTTTTCCTCCCTCATTTGGGCTTTAATTTTATCAGCATAGTAAGCCAATCTGGCACATCTAATTTTTCTTGTTTTCCAGTGAAAATTGATGGGCAGCCAGGCCAGTAGTTGCCATGTAACATAGTTCTGAAGATTTCAAAAATATAGACCAGGCTTGCACAAGTAGGGCAAGTATGGGCTTCATGTTGCCCATGGTGCCACCCACTAACATTTAAAAAAAAAAAATTCAAAAATTTACTGTTACCAAACATCTCCATCACCTAGAGGGATCTGATGCCATCTAGTTTATTGCAATCACCTTTGCCCTGAAAGATCTGTTGCCAAGCGGCTCCAGGCCTTCCTAACGTTGGCAGCTCCGCTGCTGCTACTACATAGCTAACTTTAAATATATGATCTGCGTGCCAGCTCCCTCTATGGCCCACAATTATTTTAGTAGTCCAGTGTAATACTTCCCCATCTATTACTTGTGCTGACCTGATACAGACTGTGATTTCACATGGTTCAGAGGTGGCCCACCCTCTTTTAAGACAAGCCACTCTTTATCTCTGTGTTCATTGCTATGAGAGAGAAAATACTATGTCCAGGAACATTAGTTATTTAATCATTGTTACAGTTAAAGGTGCCAACATTCTTCTAGCCATAACATTATTCTGCTTCCCTAGTTTGTTCTCTTCTTATTTTTTCAGCTCTTATGCCACCTGCCCAATTGCTGCCTAATCTTTTTTAATCTGCAACTATTAATGTCAACAGTTTCTATAAATAGTAGGCTTTTCCTTCTTGTCTCCATTTTACTTCTTTTTTGTTGAAATGTTGTTTGTTATCTTATACCGTTAATAAAAATGTTTCGTCTTGAAGTTGCAGTCTTGCACCACTTTTTCCAACTGTAGAATGTAAAACACCCAACATCACAATCCCTTCATTAACATAACAAGTATATTAATTCAGCTTGGGTTTTTTTTTTTTTTGTATTGTTACGGAAGTAAGTATTGATATATATTTTATTTAAGAAATTCTCCTCCCTGGCTCCCCCACCTCAAACTTAGACATGCTTTCAAGATTGATGTTAGCCTTCAAGATGGGGCAAGTTAAGAAATAGACACTTGGAGATTTCAGGAGTTATTCTTTATTATTGTGTGTGGTATATTAACAGAACTTTCAAAGGCTGTCCAAATTACTCCTTGTCCCATTTTAGGTTAAATAAAATCAAGGTGGAATTACTTTAAGTTTCTTCCTCACAATTCTTTCCGCTTTGGACTGTATAATCTCATGTCCAAGTCTGTCCTTGATTGGTTTTTCATATGTTTCTCCAGATCAGTTCTACCTCCCTTTCCAGCATTCTGGCGTTGCTTCAGGCCAGGGGTTGGTTCTACTTACCTTTACTACCGGTTTGCATTGCGCCTGTGCACGCTCTTCTGCGCATGCGCAGAAGCTTCTGCGCATGTGCAGATCACTTATGATGTCCGGGTCAGTGGGTGGAGCCTCCCGACGGTTTTATTACTGGTTCTTGCGAACCGGGCTGAACCAGGGACAACCCACCACTGCTTCAGGCCATTTTAAACTTTTTGCCTGTTCTTCCATTTCCATCTTAAAATGGTACCCATAACGGTGCACAGTATTTAACATGCATTGGCAGAGTATCTTTCTTCTAAATATTATCATATACTGTACATTGTTCAGCTTCTGATTCTGTGACCTGATTGACATTATTTTTCCAAGATTGTCTGTCAGTAACTGTTTCTTTCAATTCCTATAATCTCATGTTTATCACATTGGTGATAATATCTGTTCACCTTGTCTTTCATAGGCCTTTATTACATCTGATTTCAATTTTTCCAAACATCCAAATCTGGCATCATATATCAAAAATATTAATTTTTTAGCTTTATTATTAGTGTTTCTAATAGCAGTATAGTTTTATTTCATGTAATATCAAATGATTTATATATATATATATTTTGCAATTCAAGGAATTCTCAATAATCTTCCCTAGTTTCATATTTTAGAGACATTTCTTTTTGTTGCTTTTGCTAATGATCCAGTTTTTATTGCCATATATATTATGTAAATGGGAAAAATGTTGCTTTGTCAACAGGTTTATTCTCCATATGATAACTCTGACTTTCGTATTTTGTCTAATCTGTTTTTTTTTCATGGTTTTTCTCCCAAGTAGCAGATAGCTCTTAATTTCGTATCTTGAACCGTAAAAGCACTTCAATTCCATCTATTTGAACTGGGTATAATTATTGACATTATTATTATTATTTAGCAAAATCTGACTTGTATTTTTCTAATCTTAAGGTTTTTTTCTACTCTCTGCTTTACATTCAGCCATTAAACTAGTATCATCAGAATATCTTTCTCAATGTTGAACCATTTACTTGTTGCAATTTTATTCTAACTATTGCTTCCTAGTTATATAGAATTTTCGCCAAAAGCAAATAAGATTGCCCCCATACTTACGCTATTCATAAGTATAGTGGCTATCCATAGTGTGTTTATGCTCTGCACAGTTAAAAGCCTCAGTATAGTAAATAAAGCAAAAATAGGCATCTTTTGGAACTCTTGCCTTTTTCATTATCCATTGGGTGTTTAGAAATATAAACCCTGTTGCGCTTTCTCTTCTGAATACAGCTTGTATATCCAACAATTCTAATTCCAAGTACTATTGAAATCCAAATTACAAATCTTGGTGTCAACCTTACTACCATGTGAAATAAATGCTGCTGTTTGACAATTTGAAGATTCCTTAACATAGGCTTTTTGTTGTTGGAATTGAAATGGATGTTTTTTAATACCTTGGCCACTGCTCTGTTTTTGACTTTAATTGTTATCATGTGCTTAAAATGGGATAGGCAACATTTGAGGATTAGGGCATCATTCCTTCTGTTGATGCTGGAAGTATATAATTGAACATTTATAGCAGTGGTGAAATCTAAAATTTGTTACTACTGGTTCTGTAGGCTTGGCTTGGTGTGTGTGGGGGGGTAATGTGACTGGGTGGGCGTGGCCATTTTTTTTTTACTTTTTTAAAACCATTTTTTCTACAACCTCTTCAGCTAAGAGGTTGTAAAAAGATGCTTTCAAAAGGCTCTGATGATCCCATCTGAGTTGCCTGATCAGCAGAGGCTTTTTTTCTTTTAAATGCCTCTGACGATTAGGCAACTCAGCTTGGATTGTCAGAGGCTTTTAAAAGAAAAAATGCCTCTGCCGATCAGGCAACTCAGTTTGGATTGTCAGAACCTTTTGAAAGCATTTTTTCTACAACCTCTGAAGAGGTTGTAGAAAAAATGCTTTTAAAAGCCTTTGACGATCCCAGCTGAGCCATGTGATCATCAGAGGCTTCTTTTTTTACTTTTAAAAGCATTTTTTCGGCTGAAGAGGTTGTAGAAAAAATGCTTTTAAAAGTAAAAAAAGCCTCTGATGATTGTGCGGCTCAGCTGGGCATGGGGGGGTGGGGGTGGGCAGGGATTTTTGCTACCGGTTCTCCAAACCACCTGCCTCCATCGCAACCGGATCAGGCGATCCGTTCCGAACCACGAGCATTTCACCCCTGATTTATAGCCCATATTTTTGGCTTGTTTTGTTGAGTTGTTAAATGTGGGAATAGGAATAGAATGTCTCCATCCGGAAAACACTTCTAATCTCTTCCTTTAAACCCATCCAAAGAAACGAGAAAGGAAGGTTAAATCACTATATATACAGTAATAGCTATTTTGGTGTGGGGTTTTTTTTTAATTAAGTTTTATTGATTTTTTTTTCCTCCACACCCACCCACATATTTTATGAACAGAGTATTGACCATATCATATCTTATACAACTTGTCATATCCAAATACATATTACATAGTTTCTATTTTGTTTCCAAATTTTGGTGGCGCAGTTGTTACAAATAAGGTGCTAAGGAACACAAAAACGTTATGGACTATGTGTTGCCAATACCTAGTATAAATTCATATAATAATAATAATAATAATAATAATAATAATAATAATAATAATAACAACAACAACAACAACAACAACAACAACAACAACACAGTTATATTATAATCTCTCTAAAATTACATCTAATAGTCTTCTTTCTATAATCTATCTATCAAAGCAATAAATCATGAGTTCATTTCTTCCATTTATATGCAAAAAGGTTTCTAGTCACCTCAGCAAGATCTGTTAATTTCACCAACCATTTCTCCAAAGTGGGTAACATTGAATCTTTTTATCTCTGTGTATACAATAATCTGCAGTGATTACACATTGAAATAATCTCCCATGTTCTTTTCTAAACTGTTTATCCGTTTGTCCCAAAATGAAAAGTTCTGGCTTGAATTGAGTATTAATATTTAAAATCCTCTGGATCAAAGTATAATATGTATTTAATACCAGCATTTTTACCTTTTTATATACGTTTTTTCTAGTAGTTCACATTTCCAGCATACATTTATACATTCTCGATAATTTCTCTGGTGTCATATACCGTGGTTTGTGTACACATTTCTTGATGGGCTAGGACCTGTACTGGGATCATGAATGGATGTCAAAGAATTATTTCTCAAAAGACAAGAGTTATCTTCAGGACTGAAAAACAGGAGAAAAAATGAAGAAAGGGCAGATGATGATGATAAGTACAGGTAGTCCTCAAGTTATGACTAGAATTGAGCCCAACATTTCTGTTGCTAAATGAAACAGTTGTTAAGTGAGTTTTGCCCCATTTTACAATATTTCTTGCCACTATTGTTAAGTGAATTACTGCAGTCATTAAGTTAGTAATATGGTTGAGTGAATCTGGCTTCCCCATTGACTTTGCTTGTCAGAAGGTGACAAAAGAGGATCATGTGAACCCGGGACACTGCAACTGTCATAATAAAATGCCAGTTGCCAAGAGTCTGAATTTTGATTATGAGACCATGAGGATGCTGCAACGATTGTGTGAAAAACAATCATAAGTCACTTTTTTTCAGTGCCGTTGTAACTTCAAATGATCACAAAACAAATAATTATAAGTTGAGGACTATCTGTACTAAACTGTCTAGAAGAAATATATACATATATATTTTCCAGGTATATTTTTATTAATATACCTGGAACTCTTATTTTTATACACACACACACACACACACACGTATTTCTCTTTAGCCAGGTTCTACCTAGGTAAACCAAGATATTATGCAGCCTATTATTATGCAGCTACATAATATCTTGGTTTACATAGATAGAACCTGGCTAAAGAGAAATACACATAAAACCTATGAAAAAGATATATATATATATATATATATATATATATATATATATATATATATATATATATATAACTTTTTTCTTACTTTTCATAGGTTTTAAGCCACACCCACATCTCATATATCCTCCCTGTAAAGGTACAATATCCCAAAGCCCAGAATCGCCACAAGTTCTCCTCCCTTCATCACATGTTGGGGTAGACCAGGTGTCTCGGTAAACACTTAATCTTTTCCCTGGCTCAAGCTGATGAAGAGAGGAGAACTTGTGACTCAGTGGTTAATACAATTGCCTAACATGCAGGCAGCCCAAGTTTGAATCCAAGTAAGGGTATGGCTGGCTGATGAGAGCTAAAAAGCTTGAAATAGATCTATACTGGAAATCATGGAACAGCTAGACTTCACTCTTTAACAAGCATTCCTGTAAGAAGACAACAATACCATACCATTGATAGTTTCTAGATTTCTCCATGTTGCTTTGAGAGGTATAGCCAGTGGTGGAATTAAGCCAGTTTGGGCTGATTCAGGCGAACTGGTAGTTTAATTGCTAGGTGGCTCTGCCCCTCCCCACCCCTTCTAGGAGTCCCCATGCGTCCCATTTGTCTCCCAGGTAAGTGCAGGGAGGCCTACTAGGCCCAAAACTGGGCACAGGGGAGTGTGCCCCCCGGCCTGTTTTTGTTCCCAGGAGGCTTCAGGGAGGCCTCTTAGGCTCAAAATGGGGCACGGGGGGCAGCACGTCCCCCTCCCGTGGCCCGTTTTTGCTTACGGGGGGGTGCAGGAGGCTGAGGGCTGCTTTTTCCCCTGGCCATACCCACCATGGCTACGCTCACCCAGCCGGTCATTAGGGCAGAGAACCGGTTGTTAAATTATTTGAATCCCACCATTGGGTATAGCAATTCAGAAACACTCGAGAAGCTGCAACTTTCAGAAGAAAGCTAATCCTGAAGTAAAGATTAATTTTTAGGTAAGACTGTTTATTCTTAGAAATTCTAGAAAAGTAATGTTAAAATATCGCTTTCGGCCATTTCATAAAAGTACTTTTGTAAATTTTATCAAGGATATGAAGAAATGTTTGCCTGAGTATAACTTTCCAAAATGGTAAGAAAACTGACTTTGCTACAAGCAGCTGTGAACAGCTGCCTGATCCAATATAAGCAGCTGGAGAGAAGGTAAAATGCCTTGCTCCAACCAAAAATCTCTGGATAAATGTTTTTTATATGGCTTTTCCTTGCTGAAAGACAGTGAATAAAAACTGAGAAAGGAGTGGGGTTAACAAGGTGCCAGTATTGTTTCTTTGGGTTAGACTTTCCTTTACTGGTAATATAAATTGAGGGAATAAGAGGTTGGGAAATTTGAATTTTTGTTCATTTTTTTTTAATTTCCTTTGTGCTGGGAAGCCCCACAAAAACTTAAGCTTCAGTATCTATCAGTCAAGATTAGGCATTGATGAGTCTAACTAAAGTAATTTTTAAGCTCTGTTTGGGCTCCTGGAGGACCATGGGAATGTCTTTGTAGCCAAAGGGGAAGAATAAAAATGCGTATCTGGCAAACATTGTGAAATTCACAGAGCAGGTCTGATAGTAAAACGTATCCTTTTTGTGACTCATAACTTTGTCCTTCTATTTCTTTTTAAGATTAAAGTGGGGAAAAGAATATTAAGGCAAACATAATTTAAGTAGCTATGTTAAATCCATCCACTCATTTTTGTACTGGGGATTTTGGTTTGCTTAAAGAAAAAAAAAATCAGTTCAGTATACCGGTGTTCAAAGTAGCTTTATGTCCAACCAAAATATTACATAACTTTATCACTGCTAGGTATTCCTGTTTATATTATTGCTAGGAAAAGCACGATGTGAATATTTGACTGTTCATTTATCTGATACAATCTGTTCTCTTCAAGAACAAAATACACATTGCCAACCTTTTGTTATCTAATTTCCCGGTTGCAGTACAGTATTGAGTCCTGCCAAACTTGCTTACATATTACAAGTGCTCACTATTCCCTTAGTTATCTCTTCCTGGTAGCCTGCATCCTGCCCCTTAGTTGGAAGTCTCGTTTTTTTCAGCAGCAGAGAGAGAGACAGAGATGCACCACCTCAAGTTCATTCATGCTGCTTGCTTAGACTTTTTAATATTGAAATTGTTTATTGAAACAATAAGTGATCACATTACATGGGTCTCAGCTATGTGTTAAATTGAAAAAGCTTTCTCACAGGATATTTTGTTGGGATAAAAGAAAAACCCTTATAAAACCCCACCCTCTTATTTGGAGTCCTCTCATTTTTCAAGAATTCTCTGGTGCATAAGTGCACCAGTATGCCTACCGTCCCTGTCCTAATATTCCTTTTTACTCTTACTCTTTTCATGTATTCAAATTATGTTTATACTTTTACCTGTTATCTTATATATGCTTGACAAAATAAACTTATGACTTATGACTTATATATATTTTTAGGCATCGGCTTTGTTAAACGTTGAACATACTTTAAATACAGATTGATAAAATCCTTATATGAGAAATGTTATGGCAATCGATCCATTGAGACCTTTCAGGTACAAAGGAGAATTTAAAATGGCTTTTCCTTAAAAGTGAGTAAAAGGCACTAGGGTGCCTCATTTACTAAAACTTGTTCTTTTCTATGAACAAAGTTTAGAAGTGAAAAAAAGGGTAGAAGTTCCATTTAATATGTTTATAGATCTAAAGACTTGAAAGGGCTTTCTCAATGCTTCAGAACTGATTGTGCTGAGATTATATTACCTACCTATTTATGCACAATAGGGAAGTTGAATATTTCTGACCATTATGGTAAATGGTATTGAACCAGTGGTGGAATTCAAATTTTTTTACTACCGGTTCTGTGGGTGGGGCTTGGTGGGTGTGGCAGGGGAAGGATACTGCAAAATCTCCATTCCCACCCCACTCCAGGGGAAGGATACTGCAAACTCCCATTCCCTCCCCACTCCTGGGGGAAGGATATTGCAAAAACTCCATTCCTACCCCACTCTAGGGGAAGGATACTGCAAAATCTCATTCCCTCCCCATTCCTGGGGGAAGGATATTGCAAAAACTCCATTCCCACCCCACTCTGGGGCCAGGCAGAGGTGGTTTTTGCTGGTTCTCCAAACTATTCAAAATTCCCGCTACCAGTTCTCCAGAACCTGTCAGAACCTACTGAATAGCACCCCTGTGTTGAACAGTTTCTTGTAATATGGATTGTAGTTCACAACAATTTAGGTATATTTTTGGGATGGAGAGAACAATAGTACCCGAGGGAAAATAAATCAGAATTGAATTACGTAACTCAGAATAGTGGCTACTATGTACAGAGTCTTTTGTCATTCACTAGAGGCTATCATTGTAGGGATAGCATTTAAATTGTATCCTTTTTAAAACAAAAGTCTTTATAAAATTGGTATATCATTCAGTTAGCTTGACGAGATCTCCTTCCAAAAATGGGAGAAATTAACACAGACATAAAGACACACAAGTCTAGGGGAAATGTATACACACATACATAAACACACACAAACAAAAAGATGTATTTTATGCTTTTAAAATAATATCTTGCAAATAACCCCCCAAATCAAAACCAAAATTGTGCTGTGGTTTTTGAGGGCAGGAGAATGGAATCAGACGTTAACAATAATTCTGTATAATCAGAATTAGACCTGGGAGTTCAATGGGATTTACTTGCCCAAAGAAGTTCTAATAAATCAGTGAAGTGGTTCCATGAAACAAGTTGGAGAACATTTCCTCTCCTAGAATTATTGGGTCAATTTTTTTAAAAAAATTCTATTTCTCTTAATGGATTATTTATCAATTGAATAGTACTTGACAATACTGAGTCTGAATTTGCAGCTGAATTTGTAAAACAAAATACTATAATTCTCCTTTAAGTTGGGTCTAAATAGTCATATTAAATTTATAATTATTCATCTTTTCTTGAAAATTACTACATATCAACACCAACAAGGAGTTCTGCACTTTGTCATTGTCATCATTGGCAGCAGCAGCCGCCATTCAGTCGTGTCCAACCGTCGGCCACTCTCCATGCCCCTCTGTCTCACACTGCCTCCTTCAGATTCACTATGGTCATTTCAGTTTCATCTTCTAGACCAGCAAGTAGATGCTAGAGCTGCCCCTTCTTTCTCTGCTGATCACTCCCAATATGATTGACTTTTCGAGTGAGTCAGCTCTCATGATGTGACTAAAGTATGATATCCTCTGTTTGGGGATCTTGGCTTCAACATTTCTTTCTTAATTATTTTTAATTACATTATCCATGGGGTGTGTAATAGTCACATCCAGTACCACAGTTCAAAGGTGTCCACCTTTCTCCTATCTGACTTTTTCAGAGTCCAAATTTTGCAGCCATAAGTAGCAATTGGAAAAATTATTGCATTAACTAATCTACGTTTGGTTGTGAGGGTAATGTTTTCATTCTTACAGATGTTATCCGTGCCAGACATTGCAATTCTTCCAAGTGCTATGCACCTTCTGATCTCAGGGCTGCAGCCTCCACTTTGGTTATTTCAGAACCTAGGAAGATGAATTCCTGTACTGTTTCAATGGTCTGATTGTTGATCTGCACTCTGATCTGTGTGTTTTCTGCAGTTGTCGTTATCTTTGTTTTCTTGATGTTAAGTGTAGTCCAAATTTTTCACTTTCATCTTTGACTCTCAGGATTAACCACTCCAGATCCTCCTGGCTTTCCACGACTAATGTTGTACTATCTCCATATCTGAGGTTGTGGATATTCCTACCACCGATTTTAACCCCAATGGTAGATTCCAACAAATGTGCACTTCTCTTAATTATTTCTGTATACATGTTGAACAATATAGGTCACAGGATGCATTTGTTGAGTGCCAGGGGTGGTATTCACTTACCTTCACTACTGGTTCGCAAATGTGAGCGCACTCATGTGCACACTCGCTTTGTGCCACTTCTGTGTCAGCGTCTCAGCACTGACATATATAAGGAGAAGAGAAACTTGAAATTTTGCCCACTTAATCCCTTTGAAGATTCTGTCTCCTCGGAGATGGGAGGAGGGAGACATTCCTGTGATCTGATGGAGAAGGGATGAGGGAAGTGGCTTGGAAGATAGCCAATGAGACGCAGAGAATTGGGGATCAGGAAGAGAGGGATTGGGGGGCAAAGGTCAGTACTGACCGTGAAAGAGCCAGGAACAGACTGCTATGCTCAATAAAGAGAAAATTTCCTCAAAGATCGGCAGTTTGGAAATTCATTTATTTTGAGATAGCATCGAAACCTGACATTCTGCACATGCACAGGGCCTTCCATGCACGCACAAAGCGTCAAAAACGGGATGTGATGACGTCTGGGTGGGTGGGCGGAGCCTACCACAGCGGCCGCTACTGGTTCGTCCAAACTGGATAGAACTGACTGAATACTACCACCGCTGAGTGCCCTTTTCAATTCTGAACCATTTTGTATTGCACCAGTAAAGCATTCATTTTTATTGACAAGTCTCAAAATGATTTCATCTCTTTGCTCCAGAATATTTATTATTTTTATAAATAACTTAAGGTGGCAAACATACTTAATATTCTTTCTTTCTCCTATTTTCGCCACAACAATAACCCTGGGAGATGAGTTGGGCTGAAAGTGAGTGACTGACTCAGAATAACTCAGCCAACTTTCTTGCCTAAGGTGTAAGTGTGGGTTCTACTTACCTTTACTACCAGTTTGCAATGGGGCTGCACGCTTTTAAAAGCTTCTGCACATGCACAGAAGCATCCTGATGACATCAGGGTCGGTGGGCGGAGACCCCTGACGGTTTTACTACCAGTTCTATAGAACCTGTCCGAACCGGGGGCAACCCACCACTGTTAAGGTGGTACTAGAACGCACAATCTCCCAGTTTCTAGTGTAGTGCTTTAAGCACCAGACCAAACTGACTTAGATATCCAAGACCAAGATAGATGTAAATGGATATTTGTAAGCAACAAACATGTTTTAGATTAAATATATTCGATTTGATCCTTGGAAAACCGTTATTGGTACATTTGAATTATCTTCAGTGATTAAAGCCACATAAAATCCACTGCAGTTGCACCTTATTATGCAACAGAATAAAATTTAGCATCCTTAACGCAGAAAACAGTATTAATGCAACATATATGTATATTATTAAATTTTGCTGTGACAGAGCAGAAAAATCTTAAACTGTCATTTCTCTGAACGTTCTTCCTAATCCAGCACCATTCTTGATGTTAACATACTGGATTCCAGAAACAATTATTGAAGAAAAAAGTATCCAAGAAAATTGGCTTCATGTTTGGCTAAAGAATGTCAAACTCTGTAGGCATTTCTGTAATGTAGGCGTGGTGTGGATTTGACTGCTGAAAAAGAAAATGCGTTTAGTAAAAGTTTGTACGGGGAAGATGATTCAGATGAAATAATTATTTTGTTATGTAGTCACGTATCATGTACAATAGACTGAATGGTTTGGAACACAGAGTATTCCACAAATGGAATAATAATGTAGAAGAACAAATGAAACAATCAGTAATTGTATGTACAGTATTTAGAGTGGGATAATTCTAAAGCTAATTCCAGGCAATTATTCTCCATTATTCTTTATGAATCTCACAGAAGGAATCATATTTCTCCCTCCCTAAATACTTACAAATTATATATGAGATATATTCTCGCTCTTCTATCTCAAGAATTGCATGATAGAAGCTCTAAAGATTTGAGAAATGCAATTCAATAAGTTCCAAAAAGATAATTACCTATACCTTATCTTCTGTATTTATATATATATTATATATATATATATTATTTATATTCTTTCGAATGTTTTTTAAAGAAATGTAATTTGCAAGTGACCTCATGCATACCAACATATTATTTATTCCACCTGTCATAAGAATTAGCCCGCTGCCAAAGCATTCAGATCTCGATTATGTGAAGTGATGCCAAAACATCAAGAGCCTTGGTGGCGCAGCAGACTAATGTGCTGTTAAGTAGCACCAGCTGCCTGCAATTACTGCAAGTTCAAATCTCACCAGGCTCAAGGTTGACTCAGCCTTCCATCCTTTCGAGGTAGGTAAAATGAGGACCCGGATTGTGGGGGAAATAAGCTGACTTTGTATAAAAAAGAACACCGCTTAGGGGGGGCCGAAGGCCCTATTAAGCAGGTATATACAAAAGTATGAAGGCTGTTGCTTAACGCATTGTAAGCCGCCCTGAGTCTCCAGAGAAGGGCAGCATATAAATTGAACCAATAAATACATACATACATACATAGTTGTAAGTACCACTCATTCAGTGCTGTTGCAACTTCAGACAGTTGCTGAACACTGTTCATTAATAAAAACTAGCTTTAGTAGGAACTGGTCTGAAATTGATGAAACATATTAAGGATTGACAAATGAAAATCCTTTTATCAAACATGACTTATAAATTTAAGATGTAACTATTAGATTAAAAAGAAACACATTTATATTATTACTATTAACCTTATTTGTATAATATATATACTGCGATTATCATGGCAGCTAATGCCATGTTTTGACCCATGTTCCTAAAAATACGATAGAATTCCTTGAAGAGAGATAAACTTTTGGTTGAGGATAGGATAGAGATAGAGATAAAGATAGAGATAATAGAATACTTTATTTGGCCAAATGTGATTAGACACACAAGGTAATTGTCTCCGGTGCAAAAGTTCTCAGTGTACATGCAAATATAACAAATGTTGAAGTTTGATATTATGATTAAGAGGTTGATCTAATTTTTACTTTTATTAAAATGACTTGTAATAAATCTGGGAGGAGGAGGGGAATCAAAGTACCAGTCAAAAATGTGTGTGTATACAAATCACGAACGTTGAAGAGGGAAAGCATTGTTCCTTTCTAGAATAAGTAATTCAGGATCATAATTTGAAATTTGTACTTGAAATGTGAACTTCAAAATATTATGAAGTATAATGGCCTGACTATGTCCCTATTCATCTATTTATATTCAACTGCTTATTAATTTCTACCTTTAGAGAAGTGGCCTAATTTTTAGTTAAGGGAAGCAGGTATCAAATTAATTATCAGTGCAGGTGAGGGCTTCAGAAATTCAGATGACTACTACATGGCATCCCAGCAGCATTAGACATTTATACATTTCTAGAGGTTGTTTGGAACTGTTCATTCCAGCTATAGTAATCCTGAAAAAATGTGCCTTTTCTGGGTTCAGGTTTTTTCCTCCATCCAGGGGCTATGATATGTAAAGAAGTACAGCTTTTCCCAGTTGGATGACTTCTAGATGTATTTGGACTACAACTCACAGAATATATACCCAACATAGTCAATGTCTATGGGTTAGGTCAAAAGGTTAGGAAAGACTAACAATATATTTACTGCCCTAATGAAAATAAAAATAATGAGGGGTAATTTATTTAAAAAACAGTTTTTAAATTTATCTTTCATTCACATATACTTTTTTTTTCAAATTGTGTGTTTAATAAAAATTGAATTTGGATGAATTTTAAACAGAAACATTTTTTTTAAATGCACTAGTTAATTGTTTAGATCAGCACTTTCCGAATACCATAAAATCAAGATTTTGAAAGGAAGCCAAGAGCAATGTCCTGCCCAGAAACGGGATATCCTTCAGAAAAAGCATTTCAAACATCTTCAAAAGAGATTTCTCAAAGCATCTTGCTGTAGTGCTAGAATACAGTCTTTCCTAAATAAACTAATTTTCTTTCACTCAGACCTCTGCCTTTTTAGTCTGAAGTTCATATTTTAATTTAAAAAAAAGATTATTTGCACTTTTTCAATTACTTTCAGTGTACGGTTCATCTTTAGGAAAGACTTATTTAAGTACTCATAGAATATACAGCTGTTCTGACCTAGGCTTCCTGATACAGTAAAAAGCACAAAATTAGTCCCCAAAACCCTCTTTTTATTTCAACGGCTGTGAATTCTGTTCATTCACAGCCCGTGCTGAATCACCCAAGAGTTTGTAAATAGTCCGACAAAAGTCTGCCACACTCTTTCAGGATAAGGCTGATAAGCACCCACCTTTATCTCCCTTGACACACTGCCAAAGACCTAATTGCAGTGGTGGGATTCAATTTTTTTAACAACCGGTTCTGTGGGCGTGGCTTAGTTGGGGTTGTGGCTTGGTGGTCATTTGCCTGGGTGGGCGTGGCTATCTGCATAGGGACTACAGAGGGCTGAAAAAAATCATTTCTGACTGGTCCTCGCACTTTTGACCGGTCCTCGCACTTATGACCATCCTCACATTTATGCCCATTGCGGCATTCTTAACAACCGTGTCACTCATTTCACAACTGCTTCTCTTCATCATGGTGACAAGATAGGGCAAAAACGTAAAATGTGAGGACAGTCGTAAGTTCGAGGACTGGTCAAAAGTGCGTGGACCAGTCAAAAATAACTTTTTCAGCCCTCTGAGTAGTCCATATGCACAAAAGGACTACCCAGAGGGCTGAAAAAAGTGATTTCTGACTGGTCCTCGCACTTTTGACCGGTCTTCGCACTTATGACTGGTCATCATTTATGCCCATTGTAGCATTCTTAACAACCATGTCAATCATTTCACAACTGCTTCTCTTCACCATGGTGACAAGATAGGGCAAAAACGTAAAATGTGAGGACAGTCGTAAGTTCGAGGACTGGTCAAAAGTGCGAGGACTAGTCAGAAATAACTTTTTCAGCCCTCTGGGTAGTCCATATGCATAAAAGGATACAGTAATAGAGAGGGATGAAGGAAGGGAAGGGAAATTAGAGTAGGAGTGAGGGTAAGAGAGGGAGGAAGAGAGGAGGAGAAGGAGAAAGGAAGAGGAAGTAGGGAGGAGAAGAGGGGGAGGAAGAGAAAGTAAGAAGGAAAGAAAAGAGAAAGGTGGTAGGTTTGAGGAGAAAGACTGCTGTACAATAAAAAAGATGAAAGGGAAGAAAGCCAACGTCAAACAAATATAAAGATATTAAGATAAAGAATGAATTGTTAAACTTTAAAGAATAAAAGAGAACAAATATGAATAAATAACAATAATTAGAAACATACATACAAACATACAATGTATTTTCTTTGAACAGAGTATTTGGCCGGTTCACAAATTTAAACAGTGTTTAGTCATTTCAATTAAATTTACAATTTCTATATTTCCTTTTTGCCATATTTATTCCTCATCTATTTTTGTAAAAAACCAATATTACCCTTCATCCTCATCTCTAATCTTAATCAAATTCAATTTTTCCCTTCTATTTTATATTATACCCCTTCCCATTGTCATCTATTTTTATATCCATCCTCACATTGATTAATTATGTAATATTACAGTTGTTTAATATAAATTCAACATTTTAATATAAATCAATTAGTTATATAACTACCTTTTTTGTATATTAATCAATATGAACATGTATATTCCAATTATTTCCATGCAATCCAATTTCTTACAAATCAATTAATTATATTTACCAATAATAATAAACCAAATAATTTCCCCCATATATTCCTCCAAACCACAACTTAACCATTTCTGCTTTCAACACAATATACAATTAATAGTATCTCAATTATTACAATTCCCTAGTTAAATAGAGCTTTTTTTCTTTTGTGTTTTAAAATCTTGAACTCTCCTCTTTTTCCCTAAATTTCCCATTGTTTGCACCTACCTTTTTTGGTGAGGAAAAAGAAAAGAAATCTGCCTGCCTAATTTTCCAACGTTGCAGCAACAGCAAAGCCAACAGCCTGCTTTACTTTCAGTTTCGTTTTTCAGCATAGCTAGGGGGAAAAAAAATCTGCTCCAGCAAGCAGCAGAGCCCTGAGCAAAACAGCTGAGAGCAAATCAGCTGAGAGTCGGGAGCCGATCTAATCAAGGGCTAATTAGCCTATGCTGAAGCTCCGTGGGCCAATAAAATTACAAAAAAACACTGAACCATTTGTTAAATTGCTGGCTCGCCCGCCCCTCGCCCACCACTATTTATTGGCAATAAATAGTGGTGCGGAGGGGCGGGGCAAGGGGCGGGGTGAGCCAGCAATTTAACAAACGGTTCGGCCGAACCCCCTAGAACCGGCAGAATCCCACCACTGCCTAATTGGCAATTATCTTTGCAAGGCCACATGGAACACAGAGTCAAAACGGAGCTTCAGAATACAAACCGACCAGCATCAACAATGTTGCTTCCTGCAAAGGCCCACATGCCTCTACTCCTCCTTTATGTCTTATGGGAGGGGCCAATCATCTCCAAACTAAGCCCTACTCCCGAGTTGTCTCTTTTGTTTCAATTGTTCTTGCCTTCTGGCAGCTCTGCACATGCGTACACCGGGAACAGACTCCCCCTGCTCCTGTGCCTCACTGATTTCTGACTCTGGAGGCGCCGGAGTTTGCACATAACTCCCAGATGGCCCTGCCCCCATCTCTGCCTCCGACACAGAGCCCTTGTCTGAGCCTTCCCCATGTTCCTCCCCAGCCTCCTCACTGTCCGACTTTGCTGCCAGCTCCGCAGGACACCTGCAGACCACAACAGCAGCATTGCATATATCTTTTCTTTCTTTTTGGGAAACTGTTCAGTTAAGACATCTAGCTAGCTAGCTAGCTAGCTATCTACACATTTAATTGCCATCCACCACCATGTGTAGTAAACAAGGATAAAAATATAAATATTAAAGTTTTTTTTTAAAAAAATGTTGAAGTCTCAATAACAACTCACATCATAGATTACATGCAACCATGGTGTTTCCTCAGGACCTATTTTAACCTTTAAAAACAAGGATTTGGCTCTTGTGATATTACAGTTCTCATCATCCTTGACAAATACAGCTTTAGTCACTCAGCTGTGGACCTTGCTGACTGGAATTTATGGCAGATAAGAGTCCAACAAGTAAAATTTCTCTATTCTTCTATTAAGTTGCAATACCCTGAAATGTATTCCTGACATTGCCTTTCTTTGCATTCTTTTATGTGAAAGTTATTTAGTTTTTCAGGTCTTTTAATGGTGCATCCATCATCGCTGTGGTTGAGTCCATCCACTTTACTGCTCTTCTTACTTCTTTTTCCTTCCAAAACTTCACTATCTCTACTTCAATTGTCATCCAGGAATCAAATCAGACTCTAAATGACAATGAACTATATTGCTGAAAGTTGAAGTGATTATGGTGAAAAACACTGACAGTGAAATAGTAATTTGTCCTTTGAAAGAGAATGGCAAAAATGAAGAGGCAACACTAAAAATTTCAATTTTTATTTTTGAGAGATGCAGCCTTTAAAATAAAATTGGGTTGTTATTTTAATTTTAAAAAATAGATCGATAAATTCAAGGGTTTCATGGAGGCCCTGGATGTTTCACATGTGCTGTGGAAAAAAGAAAGAAGTTAAACGTGAGCTTAGTGGAAAGGACATCCGATTCTCCTTTTGTTTAAGGTCTTTCTATTCTACTTTGGCTACCAAAAGCTTCTGGATGCTTTACAGCCAATATAGCATTGCATCTGTAGGAGATAAGCAGACTGAGGTTGGAAGGCTGGGTTAAACATGTCATCAGTTTGGAATCTTTATGCTTCCACGAGAAACCTAAATCCGGCCTCCGTGAATTCCATTGACCCTTCTCTAGCATCAGTTTAGCTTTGACCATTAGTTGACCAGGTTCTTCTATACAGGTAGCAATAATAAACTTTTCAGTGCGTTGAAGTCAGCTAGTGTTTGCACCTAACAGCATCCATATTATGGCTGGCGATTATAATATCTGTGTAATATTGGTACCTCAACACTCTGATTTTCTTTTTTCTCAAAATTCTTTTTTCTTTTGTATCATCTTTTTAAATAGTAAGCTTGAGGACAGCAACTTTCTATTTTTATTGAGAAGTAAGCCTTTTTGGGAAACATTCCAGCTGAAAAAGAGGCTAGAAATAGTACAGACAAATAAGTACATTAACCACAGTTTCTCTTTCTCTTTCTTTCTCTCTTTGAAGTTTTATGAAAAATGAGCCATAAAAATCTATTTATACTACTTCTAAATAGGCAAAAGTAATCAAAGCTATATTATTTCCCTTATTTTATTTTTGTATTTGTATTTTTCCTGGTTATTTTTATTTGTATTATTCTCTTGAGGAAATAATTTTGTGGGAATTGCATTTTGTATAGGGATGCATTATTACATACTGTTGATCATCTTAACTGCTTATGATAATACTAGATATCTCTAAAAATGTTCCGTGCTAATGTGGACATACCAGAGATGCCATTCCTTAAAAGCTCCATTAACTTTATAGAGAATTACTTGTGACAGAAGAAGAAGGAAGACTGCAAAAAGACAAGTGAACAGATTAGACTAGATAGCTGGTATGCTTTCTAAAGAATGAAAGCTAGATTGTTTTTAATCCATCTTAATTCCTCACAAGTTCGATCTTGCTTAACACATTTTTGATATACATTTATGCAGAACTAAATGTCTGTACATACAGATAAATGAAAGAAAATCATTCACAAGACTAATATTGCTGAAAACCTATCCCCCATCTCCACAAAGAGAAAATATGTATGTACGTAAGTATGTATGTATGTATGTATGAAAATACATATTTTTCCTACAGCATTGGATCCAGATTAAGCCATGTTCTCCTCGAAAGTAATGGAATATGAGTAAGTTGTCATAGTGACTTAAATGGGGTAATGTGAGTTCAGTCCAACCTTAATACATGGAATTAACCATAGTTGCTAGTTTACATGGTTTTAAATCGGGATTGGGTAAATTCTCAGGATATAGTAGATTCATGGTTAGTTATGACGACCAGTTACATCCTCCTCCCCATGTTCTATAGAGCAGATTTCCTATGGATTACGTTTCTATGTTTCAGACATCAGGGCTCTTTTTATTGCAATTCATTTTAACTAATGCTATTCTGGATTTTAGTGTAACCTGAACTGCATTTTGAAGGTTTTGACAAGTGCTATCAAGGATATGGCTGTCTGGAATTTCTGAAGGAAAAAAAAAACAAGTTCCAATTTGGGGGGGAAAATGGAGTTCATAGCTATTCCACCAAAGTTTAAGACGCTTGTTAGTTCTTTAGGAAGGAAATCTTAACCAAAAAAGATGATCTTTCCTTGTGTCAGGTATCAAGCAAAATGCTACAGGAAGCAGATTTGTAGATTCACTCCATCTTACCAAAAGATTTTGTTTGGTCAGCTTTTCACTTCTGTGTCTTTATTTATTGGAAAAGTCTTTGCATCTTAACAAGCATCCTGTTCAGAGAAAAAGTGTCAACGTGTTTCCTTGCCAAGTTTCTTCTCAAATACTCGGACTTGGTAATAATATGATCATAGTGACACATACACCAACAGTGCATGAAGCTGTATCCTGAAGCAATGGGAAAACATTTTCTTACTCAGATTTTTTCCAGTAGCTAGATATACTTAATAATCCTATGAAAATGAGCATGTAGATATATTTTTGGAACACTTTCTTAACTTTGGAATTTCCATTTTGTTTTTCCCTTCTATACCATGAAGAAAAAGGGCAAATATTTCTGTATTGTATTCCATATCATTGAACTTCACCACATCAACTCAAATTTAATTTATTACACAAGTCAAATTTAATGCAAATATTATAGTATTTGTTGCATATATTTACAATAATATTTTCTTATCAGTTTCAAGTTCCTCTTTAAGCATTTATTATTTTTGTTCTTTCATCATTTATGTACTATGTTTCTGTATGACTTTAACTCCTGCAGTATCTTTCTATTGCATAATAGAAATCTTTCAGTATTCATGTCCTTCAGATAATGGGAATCATTTCACACAATTGATGAATCATTATTATATTATTAGCACACTTGTGTGTCTCTGTCTTTACATTAATCTGAAGTCTCAATATGCCTACAAACACTCTACTTGTTACTCTCCTTTTACTATATAGATAATATATCTATTCTAGATTATTGAAAAATACTACAGTTCTAGCATTCTGTCAGTTGTAATTTATTAATATTTAATATAGTACATACTTTTAATATATTTGGTTTTAAACTTTTCTCAATACATATTTTGAGGCAGCACAAATCATCACATTCTTTAAAAAGAAGTAAGTAAGAAAAGTAAACTCCTTGGGATTTCCTTAAGTTGCCTTAGAAATCCTACTTAATTTATCTCTAGGTATAATGTACAATAAGCACTAACAACTTAAATTCTTGTAATCATTACATAGTAAAGGATTAACTTCCTTTTCGTATTTATTCAGAAGTTTTATCATTAACTGAGCCACCTTCCTGTTAATTAGTTTTCCCTCTTCCTGAATTAACAGAACTACTGTTTACTGTTTACTGATGACTGCCTGGAATGAAAAACTGCTGTTGATTAAATAACTTCAGCAAATACTTTGAAACAATACATATGTACTTTTCACAAAGTGATATATGTATGTATTTAGCCTAAATAATCACATAAAGTAAGTCTACGGAACAAAAGGCAGAAAATAGAAACTTCATGTTATAGCCCAAACTGAACCTGGTATATTCTTACGATATATAATTATCTACTCTACTGAATAATCAGAGTTTATAATTTCCTGTTTATTTTTTACTTCCATCAACGTCCCTTTAGGTGTTAGAAGTTAATTTAATTAGGCTTAATAAGGAAAACATTTGGCTACTTTATTTCTTTTTAATTTTCAAAATGATATTCTGTGATAAGAAGATCCTCTTTTACTAAAAAGTGAATTGTTACATTTGGGAAGATAGATAAGCAAAATCATATGATGTAAAATCTGTAATCCTTCGCAAAAACTCATAGGGAGAGAGAACTTTTCTGAAGTGAGAATTATACTTTAGGTCACAGATTATATCTATAGGGGCTTTTTTTGCCCCTTTTTATTGCCCTCCTTTTTTATAATAAATCAACAGTTTACAACTTCTGCACTTGAAAATTGGAAAGAGCTTTGAGGAATTGTCGGAGTACAGTAACTGTAATAAACTATAAGAAATGGAATGTCAATAAAAGTTTGCAAAAAGAAATTGGAAATAATGCAGAGGGGTTTCTAAAGCATTTTGATTCAAAATGCTAAAATAATACCTTTTACAAGGAGATACTTTTATAAATACACAATTAAAACATAGGCACATCAGCAGTGCGCTGCTGGAATAGACCTCTGGCCCATCTTACAATGGCCAACTAATAACACAAGGAAGCCCACTAATCTCCCAGGAGTTGCATTTCAGAGGCAGACACCTGGTAATTAAGACTAGTAGCTAATAGTTAAACTTAATATACTATACATATATACACATATACACATATACATACTACTATATGTGGGTGAGAAGAATGCGCAAGAGTGAATATCGGTGACTTTTAGGAAGGTAGGCAGGAAGTCAGAATAGCCTTGACTGCATGACGCAAGCAATACAGTCATCCTCTCTGCCAGTAAAATAATCCATCTACTTGCATTAATAGCATACATTTCCAGTGAGTCAGTTAACTCCTGTGACAGCTGCCTTCCTAGCTATGATAAAAGAGACTGAAAGGCAGTTATTTCCCCTTCTGACTTCCTTTCATTTTACCTTTTTTGAGTAGAAAGAGAGCCATTATGTCTAGACGTAATAATGACGTAGTAGTATGTTACCAAAGCACCAAGAAATATTATTTAGCAGATTTTAAGGCAAAGCCCACTAATGCCCTTGGAGAAATAAGCGATTAGCATTTTCCTAGTCTGTCCTCATATTGCCTCTCTTTTTTTTACAATTCTATTTCAGTTTGAATTCTAGTCCAAGGCTGAAATAAAGCATTCCTCTCTTCTTACGGTGTTTAAAATATACTTACCTTTCAGCATAATGATCTCTTCCTCCTTTACTGATGACTTCATTATCTATCCACTTTTACAAAGCTGCAGATCACTTAGTTTAGGTACTTCCAGAGCCATTACCAAAATAGCTACCAAGTATGTGGCCCAGAAATCTTATGGAAAAGTAAAATCATATTATTAAGTCAATGGAAAATTCAGTAATTTTCCAAGAAATGTAGAAAAGGAATGTTCTATGTATGTTTATCACTTGTTGTATCTTATGAGTAATTATTGTAACTATGATCTATGACCTATCACTTTATTGTTTGTGTGTATACTGACAGCTTCTGCACCGGAGACAAAACCTTGTGTGTCCAGTCACACTTGGGCAATAAAGAATTCTATTCTATTTAGGATTAAGCATCTACTGTATATAAAGGTTGAACTATGAAACAATGTAAATCAGTCAAAATCCTATTTGAGTTTGAGATTTTATTGGAATTTATGTCTCAGGATTCAGAGACAACATGTTTACATTCAAACTGATTTGAGATTTGATTCATTAAAATGCTTTCCTGTATGATATAATAGGGAATATAAAACGAGTGTAACAGACAGCAGTGTACCCACTGATTACCATAAACACTACAGCATAGTTGTCCAACCTTTTGCCTTGCCCGGGCCTCATTGAGTGAAGAGGAATTGTCTTGGGCCACATATAAAATATATAACATGGTTGCCCAACCTTAATCACATAATGATGTTAAAAGTTTATGATCTTGTAGGGTTGACTTGCTAGCTGCCCATAGCTGCATGTAACCTGCAGGCCACAGGTTGGACATGCCTACTCTACAGAGATATTGTATGAACCAATGCAGAAAGTTTTCTGTTTCACTTAAAGAACATAAAAACTGAAAAACGGTTTAAAAAGTCTTACTAAAGAATCCTTGGATTGCTTGGTTTTCTGGACTGGCAGAATTGTTGGCATGGGTTATTGACAACGATTGTGCTCTTCTGGATATGATGCAATTACATGCTATTTATGCAACAATTTAAGAAACCGCAGAAGGATGTGTGTTACAATTATTGTGTGTAAAATGAGCTATGTGGCAAAGAAGTAGTCTTTATGTGCAATAAATAGCCAGCACAGTATTTCTTACCTACTTGTATAATTAGCTAAAAAGCCAAACTACCTAAGCAAATTTGAGCAAAACAATAAAAAATATCAGCAACAGAGTGCCACTTTCTCATAGGTAGAGTTTGAAGAAGGGATAAAATTTGCTGGCTGATTACATTTGTCAATATTAGAGAGGGCATTCAACCTGCCTAACTTTTCCTTATATGGAAATAAATCAGGAATAATGATTGAGACTCCTTAAAGCCAGAATATCAACAGAATCAATAAATACCTCACATTTCTTCAAAGCATTTAGGCACTGCTTTGATTGTATGGCAGTCAATTCAAATATTTGTTTTGTGAAAGAGAAATCTCCTTTTAATTGAATCATCTACTATTATAAGCATCTCATAGCTAGTGAAAAATTCATTATCTGAAATATTTGTAATGTTATATTCACTGTCCCCCCACTTTCTCCATCACACCTTTTTCAGATATTTGTTGTATATAGTTTTTGAAATCGTTTCAAGCTTCTTTCTCTTTTCTTTTCTTTTTTTTTAAAAAAATCATGTTTATATAATTTTCCTCCCCCACCCCATTATGCTTAGATATATGGAAGTTATGCCTTCAGAAAGATCTTAATGTTACATTACTAAAAGTATTTCCTAATGAGTTATTGGAGAAATTGTACATTCTAAACAAAATTTTGGAATGGGCAAAGAATTGCAGGAATGACATGATTATATTGTAGCAGAATTTATATTATCTTATAATTAAAACATTTTAAGAATGTTATACAGTTTCTCTATGATTTCAAACCCAAGAATGAAATCTGACTCCTGGGTGTTTGAAGTGAGTGATTCTGAGTGGTGATATCCGTCCCATTAAAGCATTTCGTAGCATTCCATTCCATTCCATTTTGTGGCATTCTAAATCTATAGCAGAATCAGAAATAGTTGAGAAACAAAGAAGAGTCAGTTTCTTGTACAGCATAGTTTTAGGCTTCTATTTCATAGCATCTCACACAGATCACCTGGTCTCAATAGGATGAAGTATTTTGCTAATAAAAAGCCAGTTTGGTGAAGTGGTTAAGGCATCAAACTAGAAACTGGGAGACTATCAGTTCTAGTCTCACCATGGGCCAGTCACTGTCCCAAAGCCCTAAGAAGGAGAAAAATGACAAACCACACTTCTGAGAAACTTTTACCAAAAAAATTGCAGATAATTGTCCAGGCAGTGTCTCAAAATAGGACAAGATTAAATAGAAGGAGAAAAAATTGTTGATAATAAAACAGCTTATCCCAGGGAAATAGCATTTATGAAACACTATTATGAAGAGGAACATTAAGCAGCCTGGTTAAGAGGTTGCAATCTTCTATATGCAATAGTCATAAACAATCAATCCACTATAAATTATTTCCGTTCAATTTAGAGAGCAGGCATTTTGTTCAAAATTTGCTTGTTTGTCAATGTTAGCCAGACTAACATTGTTACATACTACTTTAAACTCACAGAGAGTTCTCTGTGCGGCTTCTCTGTGGGGGCACCTACCGTCTGGAATGAGCTCCCCCCGGAGATACGGAGGATCCCGGATCTGCGCACCTTCCGCCGCGCTGTGAAGACCTTTTTATTCCATCAGGCGGGCCTGGCCTAATCTCTTCCCTTTTTTAAATATGTAAATTTTAATCTGTTTTTAAATTATTGGGGTGTTTTAATTCTGTCTGGGCCAAAATGATTTAATTTGATTTTATCTGGTTTTTTAAATTTTTGTATCTATGTTATTTTATTGTTTGGCTGTTCACCGCCCTGAGTCCTTCGGGAGTAGGGCGGTATACAAATCAAATAAACTAAACTAAACTAAAAAAGGGGGATGAATTTGGAAAAAAAAATAAGCAAAACAAGTTGTTCAAACTGTTATTGTTAATAAAAAGATTCACATTTTAAGTTTGTACCAGTTTGATAGTTACACTTTGGAATTCTATGTAAGGAAAAAAGCAATTAGATGGTTTTAACAAAGTCCCCACCATGTTAATTTGATACATTTAAAAATGCATAAATGGACAACTGTGCTCACAAAATGGAAAATTCTGCAGAAGCAAGCATATTTTTATACTTCTGTGGTAACAGTGAAATCACAGAACAACCAGTAGACTGTTCAATTCTACAATAAACAGTTACGTATTTCTAGCAATGTTTCCAGTGCTACTGATGTGCATTTTACTATAGTCCCCTTGCTGAAGACAATCAGCAAACACAACTAATTTTGGCTTATGTTCACTCAGTAATGCTTTATTTTTTCCTGTTTCTGTGCTTTATTACAGCCATAATACTTCAGAGAGGTCAAGGTTCCATCTCTCAATATTTCAAGCCATTGTGATCAACTTTTTATGCATGTAGTATGTAGGCTTGGAAATCTAGGAGTTGTTGTCTCAACACATTTAGATCAGTGGTGAAATCCAATTTTTTTTGCTACTGGGTCTGTGAGAGTGGCTTGGTGGGCGTGCTGTGGCTTGGTGGGTGTGGGAGGAGAAGGATACTGCAAAATCCCCATTCCCTCCCCACTCCTGGGGAAAGGATACTACAAAAACCCCATTCCCACCCCACCTTGGCACCAGGCAAAGGTAATATTTGATATTCTCCGAACTACTCAAAATTTCTGCTACTGGTTCTCCAGAACCTGCTGGATTTCACCCCTGATTTAGATCACATGATAATAACAGGAACCAGCAGTGTAATGTGATTGTAGAAAAGGCAAATATAATTGAAGCTATAAGGGAAGAGTTTATATATTCTAATCTACAGAATTAAGAGTTCCACCTTATTCTGCTTTGAACAGATTGCCTCTTAGGTATTATGTCCTTTTCTTACATTGTGGTTTTCTTACATTGTGGTTTAAGAATTCATAGATATTAGAACATTCATTGAAAAACTTTCAGGATGATTAGATGTTTAGATACTCAGCCTGGATATATTTAGCAATTCAAGTGGGACTGATTTATCCAGGAGGTGTGGGGGGGCGTGTTCCTCATCAACAGAGATGTCCAAATGGAGGCTCACAGCTATAAATTAGGGATACTTTAATAAAGATTCTTGCACCAAGAAGTGTTTTGACTTGATAGTCTAAAATGACTTTTTCAGAGTTTATACTCTTTTATCATGTTAAGGGAGGTTCATGATTTAGCTACTGAGAATGAAATAAAGTTAAAAAACCAAATACAGAACAATCAGTTGAGTCCAACTGATTTATTGTTAAGTTCCTTCGACTTTAAGGAAAACATTTATAATAACGAATGCCTTTTCCTAGACAAATCTGTCAGGCAGAAAACTGCAAAGACTATATTATTCTTAAACGGAAAATACATAATTAGAACTATGATGTGAGTTAAACTATTAACTACAACTGTAGGGATCAATTGATCATAAATTACTGCTCCGGAATACAGTGAAAAACCCTCTTTTGCTGTATCAAATGCTGTCTCAAAGTACAATTGCTATTTGTTCCACAATATACAGGTATAGAGCTCTCCAGTTAACATGTAGTTTGTTATCTCAAAGATTTTGCTTAGCTTTTGTAGATGAGTTAATCAACATGGTTAAAAGAGGTTGCCAGAAACTTTTTTGGAGATAAAGAACTTCATTTTCATGCAGTTCTCTTTAACTTCTTGGGACAACACAACTAGTAACATACAAAAAGAAGGAACAGTTCTTCTTATTGTTAGGGTTTTAGACTTCAGTGTTGAGGTACAAGGGTATCATCTCAAATGCATGGAATTGATTGGATTTCCTGTCTGTACTTGGGTCTTTTTAAAGCTGGTTGTTACTGACACAATAAACTAAGATGTTGAATAGAAGCATCTTGAGTTTTGGTCATGAGACATGTTTGAAGAAACTTTGAATCTAAAAAATTGTAAGCCTATCCAGCTTTCCACTGTATCCACAAACAGAAGAAAGAATGATTAAAGTTCATGTAGAGAAGGTCAAATTTTATGCTGTCCCATTTCAGGCAGTGGATTATTATTATTTTTTTAAAAAAAGAAGGAATAGAGCTTTTACTGTTCTTCCCATTCTGTATCAAGGCATGGAGCTCTGTGGTAATGTTCTTTAATCAGTGAAGCAGGGGTGAAATGCTCCCAGTTCGGACTGGATCAGGTGATCCGGTAGTGGTTGTGGCAGGTGGTTCGGAGAATCGGTAGCGATGGCGGGACGAGGCTCCGCCCACCCGCCCGGGTGTCATTACTTCCTGGTTTTAACTAGGAAGTAATGTGTTTTTTACGCTCTGCGAATGCACAGAAGGTTTTGCTCATGTGCAGAGGGTCTGCATGCGCATGTGATGCACGCATGTGCGAGCGAACCGGTAAGGAAGATAAGTAGATTTCACCCCTGCAGTGAAGGTTTGTTAGCCACTGCTTTCTAAATCAATCTAATGCAACTTCCAAGTGTTCCTCAAAGGCAAATCTATGTAGATCATACTTCATTAGTATAAATGAATGGTGATAAAGGCATGAATCACTGTAGCAACCTCTCCTCTCCAGGTAGGGTTGCAACAGCATACCTGCCTTAGATGGGAACCACCCCCCCGCAATGGCTGTGGCCATGGCTGTGATCTTCAAAACATTTATTGTTTAAGGGCTACTGCCCAATTATCAAGGGAATCAATTAGAGCAGAGAGAGAATATTGTATTGTACTGTAATACTATACCAATGGATAAACAGTATCACTAACTTACTAGGATTCAGTTCAAACTTGTCCTTTCTCATCCAGAGCCTTTAGGGATCTGGACAAGACTTCAGCAGTATCAACCAGTCTGTTTTGAGGAAATGATACAGAGTTGGGTATCATTATTGACAATACCAGCCCCCATATCTTCAGTTGACCTTTCCTGAAATTTACATGGCTTCATGTAAATTTTAAATAAGAGGGGGAGAGAAACAACCCTTGTGACACCCTTTAGGAGAGTAGCCATTGTACTGACCTCCCTCTACCCGGCCCCAAATTGGTACCATCCTTCAAAAAATGAACAGAACCAGGGCAACAGTTTTTCTCAACTCCAGCCCTTATATAAGAATAACCAGTAGCATTGAAGACTGTTGTGATGTCCAAAAGGACCAGGATGGATGACTGTTTTCTACTCGTGTCCCAGCCAAGATCTTTTTTTTTTTAATTTGATTTATATGCCACCCTTCTCCGAAGACTCAGGGCGGCTTACAATGTGCTCAGCAATGGCAATAGATCATTCACTTGCAAACATCAATATCACCATTCCATGTCTATACAGGCTCCAGGATTGGTTTGTAGGGATTTGAAAATCCATAATATTGTTCAAAGAATCATATTGTCCTGATTCTTTTAACTTATCCAATATTTTATTACAAATTACTGGGTTGGTCTCGTATATTTTTTTAAAAATTTCAAGTAAAAATGGTAATGTTTTTGTCAAGGCTGAATATAGTGTCCTTACATAAAAGCAGATTAGAAAGCAGATTAGAAAACTCATTCCTCAGTGAATCAACAGCAATTACTTTTATAAGAACAAGCTCATACAAGATTAAATAAGTATACGTCTTCTTAAAATAATACAATGCTAACACCAAAAATATAACCAATGGAGCCTATGTGTGTATGTGTTGTATATATGTGTGTACAACATGTCACAGAAGTGAGTATACCCCCTCATATTTTGTACATATGTAAGTATATCTTTTCATGTGACAACACTGAAGACATTAACGGCTGTGTGTTGCGTTATTTTGAGGGGACAACACATGTACACTGTTATACGAGCTATATATTCACTACTTTACATTGTAGCCAAGTGTCATTTCTTCAATGTTGTCACATGAAAAGATATACTTACATATTTAGAAAATGCGAAAATCACTTCTGTGACATACTGTATGTACACACACACACAAGCATACATACACACACATCTTTAATGACCCCGTAATCCTTGTGGGGTGGAGTCGGTACAATTGAATGGAGCTGGGGTGTGTGTGTACGTGTGTACATACAGTATGTCACAGAAGTGATTTTCGCATTTTCTAAATATGTAAGTATACCCCCCCCCAATCAGTCTGAAAAATAGGAAAGGACTGCTGATGTAGTATATGTAATTTCATTTCATTTTATATCTCTTTTTAAAAGTTTTATTAATCATAATTACAGGTTTGTGTATTTTGGTGTTATGGTTTCTTGCCTAAAGATTGTAGTAAAAGTTAAGATGATGTAATGATACTCTGTATGATTTCCCCACTTTGCATTTTCATTTTGAACAAGGAGAATATTCATCTATAACGAAGGGGGTAAACAGTGGAATGAACAACTGAATAGTTTCTAGCTTGTCACATTGTCCTTACACTGTAATTAAAATTCATATATGTACAGGCATCTCCTAACTTGGCAACTTTAAGACTTGTGGACTTCAACTCCCAGAATTCCTCAGCCAGTCTGATCAAATCCATGCAGATTTTATAGTTGTATTATAAATATATATTTTGGTTTTATTTGTGTTAATTGATTAACTTTGTCATATGTGAGCGCTTTGCATAAAGAATGGAAATTGTGCCATTTTGTTACTACTCTACCAAGCATACTGTACATCCCACCATTTGATAGTCTTAGGCCGAGTGCTGAAAAGGGAGCGTGCATGTACGTGTGCCGCAACCTGGAAGAGGAGCTGCCCAGGGGGCATGCGTGCACCGGGAAATGAAATTCTGGTTTCCGGCACGTGCATGCATACCGGCTAGCTAGTGGTTACTGGCTCACATGCTCGCGCGACAATCTGCTGGCCTGCGCCCATGCTCATGCCAGAAGAGAAGACCAGCTCTTCCAGTTTCCGGCACTGGTGCACGCACGAAGGCCAGCTGATCATCGCGTGCACATGTGTGCCAAAAACCTAGAAGAGGAACTGGCAATGCTGCACATGCCAAAAAACATGGTTCCACATGCGACTTCAGGCACGCATGCCATAGGTTCACCATCACGGTTTTAGGCATTTAGTATAAAGCTGGGAATGGTAATAAATGGTATCGAGCGTTTTTATTTGTTCTGGTCTCTGGTCTGTAATAAACTGATTGATTGATTATATAAAGCTGAACAGCTGATTGTGCCATTCAGAGTAGTGTAGAATTGGAAATCATGGGTGTATGTATACCACTATCATTTTCAGGACTGAAAAACATTGAGAGTTGTTGTTATAGAACAGCAGAAGAACTATATGTTCCCCATTCATGACTTGATGGATCACACATTATTAAAACCTTTAATGGCATTTCTGATGTACATAATCCCCATTTTCTCTTAATAGGGATGTATTCTTTGAAATACATTACATTAAAGATGGTGGAATAAATATTATTTAATATATACTGAGGTCAGACTAAACTTCAGCTCCTGAAGTTTAAATTTTTTTACATCTATTTATATAATACTTGAATATGTTCAGAAATATATATTTCTCTCTCTCCACCCCCTCCCATCCATCTATCTATCTATCTATCTATCTATCTATCTATCTCAGGGGTGAAATGCTCCCGGTTCGGACCAACTCTGGTGAGTAGGTAGCAATGGCGGTGGGCAGTTCGGATAACCGGTAGCAAAAATCCCTGCCCCCGCCCCCCCATGCCCAGCTGAGCCCCGCGATCATCAGAGCCTTTTTTTCCTTTTAAATGGCTCTGACCAGCCAAGCTCTGACATCCCAGCTGCGTTGCCTGCTAATGCCAACTCATCTTGGATCGCCAGAGCCATATAAAAGAAAGAAAGTTTCTTTCCCCCCCCCAGTCTCCAGCTTGCTTACCTTAGCTGCTGATCGCATGACGATCGCAATCCATGCATCAGCAAGCAACTGAATCTCCCTGCCTGCAATCAAGCTCATCAGTGAACAGCTCTTTCTGCCTGCCTGCCTTCCTGCCTAGACTTGTGGACTTCAACTCCCAGCAAAGCTGGCTGAGGAATTCTGGGAGCTGAAGTCCACAAATCTTAAAGTTGCCAAGGTTGGAGACCCCTATTCTATTGGATAAGTTTTTCCCCCTTTGGGAGCTTTAAAAAAAATAGTTAACTGGGATTTTTTTTAGTTATTCTTTTTTTAGACCTAGCCATTTAAAGTTTAGGAAGTTTTAAATTTATATAAAATTTATATATGCTTTTATATAAAAATAAAAATGAATTAAAATAAAATAATATTTGTGCAACTTTCTGAGATTTAGTGTGTTTCTGTAGTGTTTCACTCTAACTACACAAACACACAAAATCTCACAAAGCTGTATGTGGAATTTTGTGTGTGTAAAGTGTGAAAGTTGGTTTTTTGAGCTTTTTGTGGCTGTGCGAGGTTCCAGCTTGTTGCAGGGGCCATTTTGGGTCTAGCACAGCTGCTTTTACATTGTGGGTGAGCCAGTTGTGCTGTGTTGTGTTTTGTAGGTTAAAAAAGGGCAAAGAAGTGACATTGACTTGGCCACGCCCACCCAGTCACCTTACCACCAAGCCCCGCCTACTAATTAAGCCATGCCCACAGAACTGGTAGCAAAATTTTTTAGATTTCACCCCTGATCTATCTATCTAAAATCTGAGCAGTTTGAACTAGTGGTTAAGGCAGCAGACTAGAAAGTGGAAGATCATGTATTCTAGTCCTGCCACAGCCACGAAAGACAGCTGGGTGACTGTCACTCTCTCTCGGCACAACCCACCTGATAAGGTTGTTGTTGGGGGGACAATAGGAGGAGGAAGGCATGTGGATGTGGTCGCCACGTTGAGTTATTTTTAAAAATAATAAAGGTGGGATACAAATAAATTAATAAATATTGTAACATATTTAATTATTATATGATAATTATATAGTCCACTGCATATCCTTCATTTATCCTATATTTATCGGGGAATGCTGCTAAGAAAAGGCAAAAATTCATGCAGAACATTTGGATGCAACAACAGTTAGTATAATAACTATTACATGTTACAACATATGTAACATTGATGTTTGGATAATTAAGATCAATACTATGTTACTGAAATTTTATCTTTTACTTGGTGAAATTCTAATTTTTAATACTTTTTTTGATTAGCTAGTCATCTACAAATTTCATATGCATTGGACTATAGCTGTTTACCTCTGCTGAGATAATTTTGTCTCACCATTAATATATTTTACTCAAAATAGTTGGTTTTTCTGTTTTAGAATATGTATGTAAGCCATTTATTTATAGATTTCAAAAGTTTTCAGAATATTTTATTATATTTTAATCAGGGTGGATAAAAATCAATGATTTTTTTTAAAAAAATCAAAAAAATCAGATTTTTTTATTTAAATCAGATTTTTTTGATTTAAATCGGATTTTTTTGATTTAAATCAGATTTATTTTAATAAAAAACTTGGGGTAAAAATCTATCATAAGATAGTTTCCTATTTAAGATACATAAATAATTAAAAATTTGGGTTCAGAATGTTAAATTTACACAGTCGCAGAATTTGAGGGAAAATTTCTATAAAATGTTTTATAGATGGCATTTAGACCCCAAAAAATTGTCGTGTATGTACCCTAATGTTCAGCCAAAATGTTGGAGATGTGACTGTTTAGATGCTACATATTATCATGTTTGGTGGACCTGTAGGAAAGTTAAGGCTTTTTGGATAAAAATTTGGTGGGTCATGCAGAATGTTTTGAAGAAAAAAATTCAATTTTCTCCACAATTGTTTTTATTGGGTATAGTTAAGGGTTTTACTTCGGGTGAAACAAAGTTGATATTGTACATGATAAGAGCTGCGAGATTATTGATAGGTAAATACTGGAAGAATGAAGTTTTGCCCACGATCGAGGAATGGACTTTGAAGATGGCCAGTTTTGCAGAGATGGTGAAGATTTCAGAATATTTAAAAGACTGTTCACAAGAGACTTATGAATGGGAATGGAAAAAGTGGATAGATTATGTTCAGAACAAATATCAAACTAGGAAGTATCAAATAGCTTTTATTTGAAAATGATATATCAAAATAGAAATATTTTAATGTAATGAAGTTAAAAAATTATAAGGGGGAGGGAGGGGTTCAAGTTTTATATAAGTTTTATACTAAGGGTTTTTTTTTACCTGATGTGAGTATATTGTGTGGAAGTCCGGGGGGAGGGGAGGGTTAGGGAGGGTTAGGGAGGTTGGGAAGTTTGGGGTGGGTTGAGGGGGGGGGAAGTGGTGAAAATGTAATTGTAAAACTTTTGCAATAAAAAAAAAGATACATAAATAATTTAGTTTATTCAGCATGAAATGAAGCTTAGTTATGTAGCATGAGGCTGTATATTCTGCAACACTGGGACTATCGGTGAGTCAACAATTGGTCAAAGGAGTAGCAGAGATGACAGTTGCTCTTTAAAAATTATGATTTAAATCGAGTTGATTTAAATCAAGCCTTTTTACTAGTGATTTAAATCATGATTTAAATTGTGATTTAAATCAACTCGATTTAAATCAAATCCACCCTGATTTTAATACATTTTCTCAAAATAAAGACATATATAACTTTGCCTTATGTGCATATATTTTATTATTTATTTATTTATTTGTTTATGTAATTTATATGCCGCCCTTCTCCCGTAGGACTCAGGGTGGCTTACAAAAATGACAGAGAATTACATAAACAGTTAAAATCAATTTAAAATTAATTAAAATCAAATTAAAATTATGAAATATTTAGAATCCCCCTACGGATTCAGCCCATATGGCGAAAAAGCCATGTCTTTAATTCGCGGCAGAAGGAGAGGAGGTCCGGGGCTATCCTGAGGCCGGTGGGCAGCTCATTCCAGAGAGTCGGCGCTCCAACAGAGAATGCCCTCCCCCTGGGAACCGCCAGCCGACACTATCTGGCTGACAGCACCCTGAGGAGGCCCGCTCTGTGCGAGCACACCGGACGGTGGGAGGAAGGCAGGAGATGATCCTGCAGATACCTCGGGCCTAAGCCATGTAGGGTTTTATAGGTTAGCACCAGCACCTTGAAATGAACCCGGAGAACCACAGGCAGCCAGTGCAGCTCGCATAGGAGAGGTGTCACACGGGAGTATCGAGAAGCCCCCGTAACAACCCGCGTGGCCGCATTTTGTATTAATTGTAGTAATATTGATTAAACTGGTAATGGTGTATTGTATTTATAGCTTAATTGAACCTATTATCATTGGACAATTTTTCCCAATTTCTTCCTCTCTCTATTATTAATTTCTAAATATGATCACTTATAGTAAAATTTTGTTAATATGCCCCAAAAATGAAAGCATTATGTGCGTAAAAGCCACATTGAGATATGTATACCTCATCATAGGGCTGACCTTGGTATCAAGTTGTATGGCTATTCAATACTTTGTTGCTTGATAAATTTAGCAAATTTGTTTTCATTGTTTGCCTGGAGAACTATATTTTCCTGGGAGAGGTAATTAAAATGAAGTCTAACATTTGGGATCAGATGGGATTTTGGGGGGCCAGTCACACTCTCTCAGCCCAACCTACTTTATAGGGTTGTTATGGGGTATAAAGGAAGACGGAAATGCTATGCATGGTGCTTTGAACTCTTCTATGAAAGGCAAAATATAAATTTAACAACTGATACCTTAATTAAATATAGGAATTTTAATTTTTTAAAAATCAAAATGAAACAAAATGAAAGAAATACCATGGAGCTGTGGTGGTGCAGTGGTTAGAATGCAATATTTCAGGTCTAATTCTGCTGACTGCCAGTAGTTTGATTGTCACCAGCTCAAGATTGACTCAGTCTTTCATCCTTCCAAGGTCGGTGAAATAAGGACCCAGATTGTTGGGGGCAATAGGCTGACTCTGTAAAACGCTTAGAGAGGGCTGCAAAGCACTGTGAAGCAGCATATAAGTCTTAAATGCTATTGCTATTGCTATCTCTATCATCTCTGTTGCTATCTCTATCGTATGTTGCAGATAGGACATACTGAAACCATAGGCAGGAGCTTCATCTTTGAGGTTCAGTGATTTTAGTTTTCTAAAATCTAAAAAAATGAAAAAGATTGGAAAGACCGATAGTGGTTTAATTTAGATGATCCCACAACAATAAACATTTCAGTAGCAGCTAGGTCAAAAAACTTTTTCAGCACCTGTATTTAGGAATAAACAAAAATAACAGTGGAAAATGAAAAACAGAATTCAATCACTTTTTGTTTAGCTGGCAGACACATTTTTTTAAACAGCTGGAAAAGGCTTTATGTAAGCACCCTCGCTTGGCACTTACTTTGTCCTAGTAAATAACCGCAGTTAAATGCATAGAAAAAAAATGTCAGAAGAAATGTATGTCTCCCACCTACAAGCACCTCAAAAGCATCTGATGTCCACCAGGAGAAACAGTAGTCATCTATGATGGGTCATGGCCTGATTGATACTTTGTTACATATTCCAGCTTCCCAAATCACTCAACCAACACATCTGGAGGGCAACTATAGGGGAAGAATGGATTAGGTCAGTTGGAAAAGGTTATGATTTGTCAGTGAACTTTCCTTGCTGTTTATAGCTTTATGAAATGTTTGAGGACTAGATTTAAGTCATAGAACAATCTGACTTAAATAGAAGTAAACAGAAAAGTGAAGTTTCTTTTAAAGTACATAGAAAGTGTCATAGTGTACAATTTACTTATTCATCTAGTCATAAAATATTTATGTCTGTTTTTGCCATGCAAAGTGTCCCTGTGGAGTGGTTTATGTAGTCCTTTAAAATAGTGAGCTGGAAAAAGTATACTTTCTTCAAAATTGTTATTAATCCAACAAAATGGATTGATAGCTTAGCACCCCTGCAGTGTAAATATGTTGATAGATTTCCTAAAGTTTTTTTTTAATGAAAATATATATAAATAATTCATTCTCCCTGGGTTGCTGACAAGCTTGGACATGTCCTTGATTTCATCATTTTACATTCATTCCAAATTTAAAGAGTTAAATTGCTATATAATTGTTCTGCCTCCCAGTACTATCTGGCTTGTTGCCTATTTTGTATTTCAATATCAGTTTTTTTACACTGTGTGCCTGTCAAATTGGAATGCTGAACTACAGTTCATTTCAAAACAGTGAAAGAGGCTGAAGACATACTTGGCTTGATTTCTTCTTCTAGGTTATTGCTTTCCGTTGCGAAATCAATGTCAGTGTTACACACATTTTTAAACAGGGGATATAATTGTCAGCAAATGTAGAGAAACATAAACTTTGAGCAAAAGGAATACAGTAAAGATAACTTTTTCTGATAAACATTCCTTGAGAAAATTGTTGATTATCAGAATTCTGATAAATTTAGCCATAGGTATTATCATTATGGAGTGTTCTGACTTATTATAATAATATTACTGCTAATACATACCAAAGTAATATATTACTTTCCTGCTGTTTATACCTTGATTGATTGATTGATTAATCGTTTGATTGATTGATTGGTTCAATTTATATGCTGCCCTTCTCCGGAGACTCAGGGTGGCTTACAATGCATTAAGCAATAGCCTTCATACTTTTGTATATACCTGCTTAGTAAGGCTTTCCCCCCCACTAAGCAGTGTTCTTTTTTATACAAAGTCAGCTTATTGCCCCCACAATCCGGGTCCTCATTTTACCTACCTCAAAAGGATGGAAGGCTGAGTCAACCTTGAGTCTGGTGATATTTGAACTTGCAGTAATTGCAGGCAGCTGGTGCTATTTAATAGCACTTTAGTCTGCTGCGCCACCAAGGCTCTTCATTTTATTTCATTTATAATGAAAACCACACAATTGAACAGTTTTCCTGATCATGTCTATGTATCTACACTGTAAGCATCTACTTTTAGGCAGAAGATGTTTGAAGGTAAGAAGTCACACTGAAGAGTTTATAACTTTTATCAGTAAAGTAACTCTGAAGGGTATTGTACAACATACATTTTGAAGACGTTAGAAAAATTGAATATATATATTCCAGGCATAATGCTAGTGCTCATGATCAGAAAGTAATAATTGTAGTAGAAATTTAATCTTTGCAATAACTTACATTCAAGAAACCTGTATCATTTTTTTGTATATGAAATTTACCATGATTTTCATTTGTGACAAAATAGGTACCTTCCCTAATTCTTTGGCTTGGCACTGGAGCTACATAGAATATTTATCTGAGGCTTCCCTCCTCACCCTGCCAGATAACTATCTCATTGAATGTTTCAGTCCCAGAGTTACATTTTAATTACACTTTTAAATTGCAGTCCTCATTCCACAATCTTAATCTCACCCGCCTCAATTTATTTTTCCATAAATTCCATTGTCAACAATTCATTTTCTATTACCCTTTTCAGTAAGTGCTTATTAGGTATCAGAGATAAGGAGTTGGTCTAATTGGTTTTCATGAAAAAGTAAAAACAAAATACAAAAAAACCTAAATGTAAGCAAAATTATGCTATTTCATCCAGTGTAACTACTTAGATTGACAGTAACTAGTTGTGCTTTTTGTTTGTTTGTTTGTTTGTTTGTCTGTTTGTTTCTCATCTTCATTATATTCAAATGAACTTTTAGAAGCTTTCTTTTTATGTAAATATTCCAACTAAGATTCTTCTACCCTTCTTTCTCTTTCTTATTTTCTTTCTGAACTATACATTTTCTCCTCCTCTTTCTCTGATTATAAAAATTTGAGTTTACTCTCACCATTCTAAAAAGCCGTTGCTTACTAATTGCCAGAGTATCTTGCTTCTGAATCAAGAAGAAAGCAATTACTCTTTAAGCTCTTAAAATATGGATTTAACCCTTCTCAGTTATATATCCATATTTACAGTTTTTACATGCATTTCAAAACAGCTTGTGCTCAATTTTGTTACAAGTTGCAGTACATGATGTGCAACTCAATTTTTAAACAGATTTAATATAGAGTACAAGTGATGATTGCACAGATGAGGTCCAAATACGTCTCTCCTGCAACCCCCTGCATGTCAGATGCAAAGAATCAGGATCATACATTAAGTTCCAGGCAAAAAAAATTATTGCTCAAACCTATACACAAGAATTAGAATTCTTTTATTGGCCAAGTGTGATTGGACACACAAGGAATTTGTCTTTGGTGTATATGCACTCAGTGTACATAAGGAGAATAAAATACATTCATCAAGAATAAAAAGATAAAACATTTAGTGATAGTCAAGGTTACTAATAAGCTATCAAATCGTACTAGGAAACAAGTAAAAATAATATAAATTGAAAGATACAAGCACATGGTTATAGTAAGAAGTGGGAAGAGATAGATACTAGTAAGGAAGAGAAGAATAATAGTAATACAGTCTTAGTAAATTATTTGACAGTGTTGTGGGAATTGTTAAGCAGAGTGATGGCTTTCAGGGGAAAAACTGTCCTTGTGTCTAGTTGTTCTGGTCTGCAGTGTTCTATAGAGTCGTTTTGAGGATAGAAATTGAAACAATTTATTTCCAGGATGTGAGGCGTCTGTAGATACTTTCACAGCCCTCTTTTTGACTCATGCAGTATACAGATCCTCAATAGAAGGCAGGTTGGTAGCAATTATTTTTTCTGCAGTTCTAATTATCCGTTGAAGTCTGTGTTTGTCTTTTTGGTTGCAGAGCCAAACCATACTCAATAATTCCTCTGTAGAACTGTATCAGCAGCTCTTTGGGCAGTTTGAGCTTTCTGAGTTGGCGTAGAAAGAACATTCTTTGTTGTGCTTTTTTGATGACGTTTTTGATATTAGGTGTCCATTTTAAGTCTTGAGATATAATAGAACCTAGAAACTTGAAGGACTCTAATGTTGATACTGTGTTTTATATATATAGTCAATTATCATTCAGAGGAAAATTGGTGATAGATAAGGGTCAACAGAATTCAAGAGGGATGGGATTTAGTATGTTTGTGGGAATGTAATGATTCCAGGCTTATGACTCACTTAATTCTGCCCATTCTCTGACTTTGCCTATTCTTCTCCTACACCACTCATCTGAAAATGTGCTGTAAAAGCTTGTAGACTCTTCAGGAATAAATTGTGATGTAGGTAGGGAAGAAATAAAGTGACAATAACTCCCATTACAGTTTCAAAAGATAACTGTATAATGCATTGAGGTTGCATGTGAATAACCATGTTTAAGAGAGTGCCATAAACTTGTAGCTGGAAAAATAATTGTTTGTTGAAATAAGTTGAATTTTTTCTACTGGTATTTAATTTCTTGTTGGATATGAAAATTGTGTGGATGTCAACTGAATATTAAAAATGTGGGAAATGGAAACAGCATGGGATTATCTAAATTTTATTCAAATTGATAATAATGTTGGAAATTCTACCTTAAAAATCTGTTAGTTTAAAAATATATACTAATGTTCCAAACGGTGGCTCACATGGTAATAGGGACAAGAAAAGAGCCTCCCTCGATTGCCTACCGGCATTCCGGCATCCTGCGGGTAAAAGCTAACCCCCTCCCCCCCAAATCCTTTCACAGAGGCAGCCAGCCACCTCGGTGATCTCTGGCTAACAAAAGAAATGTTCCAAACAGTGTGAGTTATAAATTAAAATTCTTTGGATTACGGTAATTCTGAATAGAATTCCTTCTCTACCTATAGAAAAAGCAGTGTAGATATTTGGAGCTTTTGGTTTAAAGCAGTATGGTGTGGCTTTGCACATGTTAAATAAACTGTTCTTTCTCTACTGTTAACATTTGTCCACAATGAAAGACAGTTTTTTATTGCATCCTCAGGCTGCACAGTGATATTTTTGACATACTGTATGTAAATATTTCAGAACTTTCTGATCTAATAAAAAAGTAACAATAAATCTGCTAAGGTATGGTCATTCAGAGATTTCCTAGAGATTTTGTTTTTTATATGCCAAGCAATTAAATTTTCCCACATCCATATCTAGGGATAGGACCACGTCTAAAGTGTAATTACAATATTTAATTTACAATAAACATCTTTTAGTGACACAAGTTGAGAAAAAAATATTTATTCTGCTGACAGATTGGTAGGGCTAACATTGATAAAACTTTCCACGTTGAAATAATATTGCATAGTAAAGCAAACTTGTTGAAAATATTATATTTGTGACAGAATATATTGTGAAGTTTAAAATGTTAAATCTTATATATTTTAAGAACAAAATGTTTCCTTATAGATTAGAAAAAAAGATAAAATATTTTTAATTATTGCAAAGTGTTTATTTTACTAAGGAACTGCGTAGAAATTGAGAATTATATTTCCATGGTATCTCTTTTCTATAGCCATATAATGTTTTAATCATTTTTTTCTCTTAATGATTTGTATCCTTAAAATAAACCACAAATAAACATTTGTGTGATATTACTTTTAATATATTTATATTAAGCTTTCTTTTTGTATTTAAAGCTGTCTTTTGGGGAGATATTGCCTTAGATGTTGAAGACTTAAAAATCTTTCAGATTGACAGGACAATTGATCTTACACAACATTCAGAGGGAAAAAATGGACATAATACTGGTAAGCTATAAACATTTTTTATTCATTGATACATTCAGAATTTTGTATATATTACACTGTTTTGTAATGTGTATTTCTAACATATTATTGGTTGTGAATAATTCTAAGTTTGCAAATAAATATATATTATTCGTTCAGTTAATTAATAAATGTAGCCATTTAGTTAAGCCGCTTATGAAACAGAGATGCCTGTTACTTGGGAGAAAGACTACTGTTCTATTTCATATAATATAAAAATGCAGTGCAGCGTACCACAAAGGTACCTATGGCTGTGAAAACTGAATTACTAACATGAAAATAACCTGATCACCTGAGCAACAATCCAGGATAAATAATTGAGAATATCGTGGGCTGTCAGAAGAACGAATGATTCAATAGTTAATGAAGCAAAATCAGATTGATTATTGGAAGATGTAATTATTGGAAGATGCAGAATGGTTTGGGCCTTCCGACCAATAATATAATAAGACTTTTATACAATTTTTAATAGAGCCTGAAAATAAATTTATAAAATATAAGGATTGGATCTTCCGGCTGTGTGATTCTATGATCCTGGATGAGATGAATTTTTTGAACCATTTCCAGTCAGGTTTCAGGCCAAAATGTAGGATGGAAATGGTATTTCCATTTACACTGCCCCAGATGACGCTATGCTTAGCTGAGGTTCTCCTGGACTCAAGACTGCTGCTTCAAAAGCATGTGGCAGTCATTGTTAGGAGGGTTTTTCCTCAATTTGTGTTGAGGGCCAGTTATGCCCTTTCTTGGATCAAGAAAGTGATTGATGCCCTGGTCATTTCCTGGATGGACTACTGCAGTGCAGTATATATCAGACTATCCTTGAAGAGTATCTGGAAGCTGCAACTGGTGCAGTATGGTGCAGTTCCTAGACTTGTGCATGTAATACCTCTGTAATACCTCTGCTGAACTGTATTGGGTGCCAGTTTGCTTCTGGATCCTATTCAAGGTGTTGGTTATTACATTTAAAGTCTTTCATGGCATGGGACCAGCTACTCGTGGAATCATCTCATCCCAATTACTTTGTCCCATCCACCCAATCAGGCAGGGAGGCTATGTTGTGGAAAGAGTTTTGATCAGTGGGATCCAGGAAGAGAGTCTTCTCTAGTTCTGCCCCTTATGCTTTAAAACATCCAGAGATGAGGTAGACCGCCACGCTTCTAGCCTTCCAGAAGAGCATCAATACCAGGTTCTGTCAGTTAATACGGTAGTCTGAGTGATAAGCAACTCTGTGATAATGGGGTGACTTAAGGGCACTCACCCTGCCTCTTAATTTTTAACATCTTCATCTTTACCTCAATTTCTAAACTGTATTTATATACTTTTGTATGTTTTTACTGTAAACCACCCAGTATCACTTAAATCAGATGAGCAGTGCAGACATTTGATAAATAAATAACTAAAATATGGTGAGTATCATCACTTAATTTTTCTTAAGATTACCTGTTATTTTAATTAATAGCCTATCTGAGCTCATTTACAGTCTGATTTAAAATATAAAGAGATGCCATCTTCTGTATCAATGAATATCTAGCTTTGCACCATTTCAGTCTAATTTTGCTGATATTATCGTGAGGTAAGGGAAATAATTATATTTGTTTAGTTTGCATTTCTGCTTTTCATTCAAAGCCATCTTAAAATTATTATATAGTCAATCTGATATCTTTAGATTAAATTTTCTTCATGTTTTGCACAGGAAATACGTGTGATCACCTCCAGATAAAATATAATGTTTTTCTTTAAGTTACATATCTGACAAATACTGTATGTCATGAGCCTAAATACCAAGGAAAAAGCTTAGAATTTGTATTAATTATTTTAATTCTAAAAAGAAAAAAAATATTTTTCATAAATGAAAACAAGATGGCATAGCAATATAATACAATTTGCAATTAATATAATATTATTTAAATTGCATCCTTGTATCAACTTCCTTGAAGAAAGACCATTTCACTTAAAACATTACTTCCTAAATGAAACATTACTTTGAAAGATTGTTGCATCACTGGGCAGTAAATGTTTGCATTCTGGGAAGTTGACAAAATAGCTCAAAGAGTAGGAATGTCTTAACATGTTACCTCATTCTTCTAAAATCTAAGAGAAAAATTCAAAGCATTTTTCTCAAGGCTTGCTACAGCTTTGTGACAGTGGAAGGCATGAGGTAAATTACTCAGCAATGACACAACACATTTGCCTTATATGGCGCTGTGCATTTTGTTGTAACTCTTTAAACATGTAATTTAGAAGATTACATGAAGAATACATGTTGAAAAAAACCTGAGGAATTACTGAAATAGCTAACCTATGTTTCATTGATTTCAGTGGTTCTCACTTTTGAATGGGCTTGTAAATGAACAGTCGTTTTATGCATTTCTTAGGTGATTAAACAGTCACGCATAATCTTTTTACTAATGGTGTTTCCTTAATCATTCAGTGTTAACAAAATTAACCTTCTTAGTTGCTTATATTATTAACTGTCACAAACATCGCAGTAGGTAAGCAAACAGAATACAGTATTTCTTGGTAGCCTACAAATGGGATAAATTGTCTCTGTCTCTGTAAGTAGCTTTCAAAGCACCTCATTCAAATTGTGGCACTGGAGTTTCTATTGTTACGTGATTTATTACAGCTGAAAATAGTTCAGATGTGAATAGTTTCAAAGGCATGTCAATCAAATAAACTGCCTTACATTCTTTAAAAAGGTTTTAAGTCAGTGGATTTGCATAGCTTAGAGAATATACAGAGTTAAAAGGAGGGGTCCTTGGTGCTGTCTAAGCTTGCTTGTTTTCTTGCAGTCGTTTTCATTACCCAAACTATGTAACATCATCAGTGCTAGTCAAGTAGGAAGGGATCCTAGAGGTCTTCTAGTCCAACCCCCAGCCCAAGCAGGAGACCCTATATCATTCTGGACAAATGATTGTCCAATCTCTTCTTAAAAACCTCCGGTGCTGGAGAACTCGCAACTTCTGAATCACTAATTAATTGCTCTCGCTATCAGGAATTTTTTCTTTAGTTCTAGATTGGATCTTTCTTTGATAAGTTTCCATCTTGGCTTTTCTTTGTGACAGCCTCTCAAATATGATCAAGCACATAGACTGCATTTTTAAAATAAAACCATAATTTATCATTCATAGTCAAAATCACTATAGTAGGGAGGAAGATGTTATAATAATTCAATAATGTTAACATTTAAAATATTCCATACTTTTCCTCTACTTTTTGTAAATACGTTTGCTAAATGTTTGCATGCAATTTTTCATTTACTTTTACTTTTCTTTTAAAAGGTGGCTTTGAAGGACATGAGATGTCAAAAAAAACCAATGTTCTCTATCAGCTTATAGACAGGATAAGAAGAATTGAGTCAGGTATGGGCAAGCTGCTTAAATTTGGTTCATCATTGCATGCAATATAAGACATTCCATACCTTTCTTGGTCCAATCTCTGAGTATCCATGAGAGTAAGTAGATAAGCTAATTGTGAATGCCAATAATGAAAGATTTTAGAGATATTCTAAATCCAGTTTATGCAAGTGTCTAATATATGTGTATCAGTGGTGGGTTGCTCCTGGTTCGCACCGGTTCTATAGAACCGGTAGTAAAACCGGCGGGAAGCTCCACCCACCGACCCTGACATCATCAGAATGCTTATGCGCATGCGCATGAGCGAAGCGCGTGCACGCGACCCCGTTTCAAACCGGGGTAAGTAGAACCCACCCCTGACGTGTATGCTATCTGTGATCAAATTAAATTGAAATTTTAAAAAACTATAATACATCCATATTCTAAACATCTCAGTTGCTATTAAGTAGAGGTAGAGTATGTTTTGCAGTATATTTTACTCATAAGTTTAAGGCATGTTTTGCAGTATATTTTTATCATAGCATAAAGAGACCTGTTTTGCTCCCAGGTATTTTACCTAATCAATTTTTCCTCCTTATTTTGCCAACCCTAATGTTCATCAATTTTAACATAGTTTTCGTTACAAATAACACTGATTTTTGACTTAAGTTTTCCTAAATGTATTCTAACATTTATGTATGCTTCTCATGAAAGTTGATGCATTGTAGTTGACTATATTTATACTGCTGTTCATGCCATTCATAAGCCTTTTGCAATAGCTTATTTAAATAAGTCCATAGTGGATGTTTTTGATAAACCTTAATTTTATTTATTTATTTTTTTAATTTGATTTATATGCCACCCTTCTCCGGGGACTCGGGGGGCTTACAATGCGTTAAGCAATAACCTTCATACTTTTGTATATTTATACAAAGTCAGCTCATTGCCTCCACAAACTGGGTCCTCAATTTACCTACCTTAGAAAGGATAAATAATAAACATGCTATGGAATTTGTCCTGAGTCAAATTTGTCCAGTTTCTAGAAAAGTTTCTTCTGCATATCAACTTTAATTCAGTTCAATAAAGAAATATAATTCAAAACAATGTGAAGTGTTTCTTGGCTTGGGAACTTCACATACATTTGAACTACAAAACCTTTTAGAGTAGCTTTTTAAAAATATCATTTTCATTTATCTTGCTTCACATTAAACATCTGAAAAGAAATTCTGCATATGAATAAAATGACTATTAGAGTTTTAGAGATATTCACTACAAAAATTATTATTCTTTAACTAAAAAATAACTTCCTAGGTAAAGAAATATTGGTATGATTCATTGGCACATTATTTAAATAAGTGTTAAGGAAAAAAGGAGGAGGAGGAGATATTTACAGTACCAAGCATGAATCAGCATAGCAGGGCTGACAGGAGGACAGAAATATTCTAAATACTGAGTTTATGATAAATAGTTCCTTAGCATTGAGCCACAGTTATTAATGTTACTATATATTTCTTAAATCATATATATTCAACATAATGCAAAGCTTGACTGTATATGAGAGGAAAAAAGCTCATTTATCTGAAGAAAATGTTACTGTTAGCACAATATTAAGAATGGTATTTTACAACATAAATGTCATTGCAGGTTTTGAACAAAATAATAAAACAAAGGGAAGATCAACTTTAACATTCTCAGGGAACAATGAGAGAAAAAGATTTTCCCGGGCAGCTACATCGCGCACAGAAAGAATATGGCCAGGAGGTGTTATTCCATATGTCATAGCAGGAAATTTCACTGGTAAGGCAGACCAAGGCACATATTTATCAGACCCATGAACTAAGCCTTCCCAAATAGAAAAATATATATTTAGCAATTCAACTGGAGATATCTTGAAGACAATTCCTTCTTTTATAATTTTATTCTATTATCTGAAATGGCAATTATTCTTAATGTATTTAATAATACCAAATTTTAAATTATTTGCATATTCTGGAATCTGAACAATACAGATGTATTTCTGTGCATTATGACCCACCCTAAATTATATAATAAGTAATAGTACTTATTATAAAGCTATGGAAAAGTGGTCATCAACAAATTTAACCAACTTTGCTTTTAGAGTAATGTAACATATTATATTTTCTATTGGTATTAAATCAGTTTTTTCCCTGGACTTAACTTCCCAGATGTTATTGCATTATAAACTAATATTCTTGCCTGCTGTTGTTGCTGACTGATTGAATAATGGTTACAGTAATTCAACAACTTCTAGCAAAAGTTGGAAAATGCTGGTGTTAATATTGGGATGCCAAATCTTCTCCTTTATTTATTTAAGCAACATTATTATGCAATCCATTAACTAATAATCAATACATGTGCATTTCAAGGTTCTAATTCTAATTCTATAAATGGGATATACACATTGACAAAGGATGCACACTGTCTTTAGCAATACAGTAGCAGAGAATGCAGCTTGTAGTTTGGTGTGATTAAGATGGGTAACTTAATCTGTACTTTTTTTAATTTACTAACAACCGTCAAATAAATTCTTCAATTCACTAAAGACATGATGGGCAGCAAAAGGTTCTATGGGCCTAACTTTTCATGACCAAGGTATCTGTCTATCTGTGTCTATCTATATGTCTATATCTATACCTATATCATCTATATTTATTTATTTGTTTGTTTGTTTGTTTATTTGTTTGTTTGTTTGTTTGTTTATTTATTTTTCGTATTTCTATGCCGCCCACTCTCTGAGGACTCTGGGTGGCTTACACCAAAAGCAGTATAATAAATAGCATATTGCCCTCAGCAATCTGGGTCCTCATTTTACCCACCTTGGAAGTATGGAAGGCTGAGTCAACCTTGACCCGGTGAGATTTGATCCGCTGATCTGCTGAACTAGCAGTCAGCTGAAGTAGCTGCAGTACTGCACTCTAACCACTGCGCCACCTCAGCTCTTCAATTTATATCTAGCTGTGTACACACATATATACATATAAACACACCCTATAAAGCTAACAAAAAAGATGTAATAAATATGAATAAAGGTAGAATAGAACAGAACAGAACAGAACTGGAAGGGACCTTGGAGGTCTTCTAGTCCAACCCCCTGCTCAAGCAGGAGAACCTATACTATCTCAGACAAGTGACTGTCCAGTCTCTTCTTAATAATCTTTGTACTTTGATATTGTCCAGGAGAATTGATGAATATTATTTAAAATGATGTAGGTTTCGTTGGATAGGCAAATGCAAGTGTGTCTCTGTAGGTTGTGTGTGTTAGGAGAAGAAGAGATAGGGTTTAAAAAGGGTGTTGAATGAATATGTGTGGAATATAGAAGGGAATGTCCATTTGAAAGAAGTACTACATTGAAATAATTTGGTTGTATAGTGAGAACAAATGAGGATTAACTCGTGAAACAAATATAAGAATGGGTTGACAGAAAAAGGAAGGGTGAAAAAAGTAAAGTTGATGAGGTCCTCAAAATGAGGGAGGTGAGAAATTTAAAGAATAGATAAGTATGGTATTTGAAGCTTTATATGGATCACAGAGGCAAGGACTCTGTAAGGGTAAATGGCATGGAGAGCTATAATGAATGATGTTGATGATTTAACTATAATTCCTTTTCTTATCTCAAGTCTTAATTGGTTTACTCCTTTTTTACTCCTTATATAACATTGCATACTCCGAAAGAGAATAGTGTGAAGAGAACGTATGTAAGTGTGTATGTGCACAAACAGTTTTTCCTTAGGGATGACAGTAAACATATCAATCACTGAATAATCATTTATTCAAAAGCAACCCAATTGCCTTCCACTGTGTTGCCCATTATTTAATTAAATTATTTCCCATTTTGTGCATAGTTTAATGCTCTGGCATTTGCAACAATATGCTGTTTATTATCTTGCATATGCATAAAAGAACATTATCTTGCATATACATAAAAGAACATTATTTCCATGTTATTAACAGCTGTTGGACAAATGACATAGCAGTAAAAATGAACTGTATTTCATGCACCAATGATAATTCACTAAGACAAACTAATTAAGCATGTTGTTGTACAAGGTTTGGCTGATGGCTATGTGTCCAGTTTGATGGCCACAAGTTTTGTGAAGTGTCAGTCTGACAGTTGATATATTTCTTTCTAACCATGGGTAATTAAAAGTCCTTAGGTTAACATGTTTAACATATGCAATTTGTTTATGTATTTCTGCAGAGTAAATCTTTTTCTGGAAAAAGATTCTTGCTTTGTAAGATTTCACCAGTTGCTACCCAGCTCTTCCAACCTACTTTCAGAATTCTGTTGTCTTTAAAACCTTCCTCCTCTCATTTGTTTCAAAATTGAAAATTTAACTTTACTATTGTTGGGGTGATACGTTTTATTTTGTTTCTGAAATTTTTGATTTTGTTACAAATTTTGATTTCAGGAAGCCAACGAGCAATGTTCAAGCAAGCAATGCGACACTGGGAAAAATATACCTGCGTTACATTCATTGAACGAAGTGATGAAGAAAGCTACATAGTGTTTACATACCGGCCTTGTGGGTAGGTTCATATAAAAGATATGGATTCTAATGAATTGTGAGCCACACTAAGGCAGGGGTGGGCAAATGTGGCCCTTTTACATCCTGTGGACTTCAACCTGTGGACAGCTTGGCTGTCTCAGGAATTCTGGGAGTTGAAGTCCACAGGTTGTAAAAGGGCCACATTTGCCCACCCCTGCACTAGGGAAACCAGACCAAAAAAATCAACTCCATAGAAAACTGGAACTACATTGTGTAGTTATACACATTGTGTGGCTGTGTAGAGGCTATGATCAGAGAAACTTCCAAGTCACAAAACCCACAGCTTATATATTTGCGTCAGGTTGTGGAATGCAAAAAAGATATGGATAAGATTTATGTTCTAACTATGTTTTCGCTTTGATGTACTGTTATTGTTAATATTCAGTTCTGTTTTAAGCATTATTATATATTTGTATAATGATGAGAGCAGCAGCAACTTCTGAATTCCTGTCAGCTTCCCAACTGCACAGCTTTGTGGGAAGCTGACAGTGAGCATCAGAAATCCTTCCTTCCTTCCTTCCTTCCTTCCTTCCTTCCTTCCTTCCTTCCTTCCTTCCTTCCTTCCTTCCTTCCTTCCTTCTGAATAAAGAGGAAAAAATATATAAAAAAGAGAAAAACAATTAAATTACAAAAAGAAAAATTATATATATATATAAGGGCTTCTCAGGCATAGATAACTTATCTGATGGTGAATGGGGAGGCTGAGTTATGTGTGTGAATTTTCAACATAACAGTTTCAATTTAATATAAACCATATTCCACTGTATATATGTATATACTGTTTTTGTATACAGTAAAATGTATTAAATTTTTTACAAAGAACATAAAAATTAATACAAATTAATAAAAAGAAAAGGGATTCAAAGAAAGAAGATAAGATGAAAAGTGAAAGAAAGAATAAAAAGAAATACAAAAAGCTTCAATTTCCTTTTGAGCAAATATAATTACCAAATTATCTCCTACTCTATGATTACAAAAAGAAAAGCTCACTTTTTTCTATTATCCAATTTTTCTAATTATTAAAGGCATAAGTTATAAGTGCTTTTTTTTTTCCCATTTCATGGAAAAAGTCTGTCAGGGGCTTCCACTCAGCCATGAATGTAGATACTGTTTTTTCTCTGATCAAAGAAATTAATTTAGCCATTTTTGCAAGTTTCATCATTTTCACTAACCATTCCTCCGTTGTGGGTAGTGTCGAACCTTCCCAAATTGTATCCTTTTATTATAATCAAGCATGGATTGTTGTCAAATAACTGTTGCAAGCTGTAATCTGAAAGGCCCTGAAAGGAGGGCTACCTGAGTATTCAGTCTAGTGTTCTGTAGAGAAATTGAAATGCTCAGGCAGGGAGCAGATGGAAATAGCGGGACAGACAGATGGGAAGAAGAGATTATATGTACTAAGGACTTAGAATGATTAACTTAAAAATGATTTTCCCAAAATGTGATGCTTATTAAAATGTTTCTATTGTGATTTTATTTAGTGTGACCTACATGTCCTGAACAAACAGTGGATTTCTGAAATAGGTCAAAAGCTTCTCATTTTCAGAGTGTCTAATTCTCATATGTAAAGTAGCATACAGCCTACATTATACAGCAAACTCTGTTTCAATAGTTATATGGCTGTAGCCAGTGGTGGGATTCAAGTAATTTAACAACTGGTTCTCTGCCCTAATGACGGGCTGGATAGGCGTGTCTGGGTTGTCATGTGTCTGGGTGGGCGAGGCCAATTTGACATCAGTCATGTTGAGGGGCACCTCGTCTTGCCCAGCCTCTCCTCGCCATGTCTGGCCATGCCTCATCCCTCTCCTCCCAGCCACTCCTTGTCACACCCAGATACTGGCCCTGCCGCCCAGCTGGGCGGGCAGCTGGAGAGCCGAGTGAGCGGCCGGACAGTGAGGCAAGGAGTGGCTGGGAGAGGAAAGACAAGGTGGGACCAGGCATGGGGAGGCATGCTATTCAGCCAGTTTGCCGGACTGCACAAAAATTTAGCTACCAGTTCTACTGAACCTGTGTGAACTGGCTGAATCTCACCACTGGCTATAGCCGCAAGCCTAAAGTCTAATAACAAACTCTGTTTCTTAATATGGATTATTATGGAAGCAAAATATATCATCTTTACACAAGAGGAAGGTTTACCAGACTTGGAAGCATTTGCAGAAAAAACAAGAATAGAACATTTTGAAAGAGAACACGATAATCTAAGTAGAATCCTCAGAGATCTTCAATATCTCTCATTGTGATATTCTGTTCTAAATCCTACATGTCAGTATAATTTTCAGTCTGAAGAACTCTTGAAAATGTTTATGACATATACAGTATATATGCCTGGATATTTGCTTTCATCCTTTAATTTTATTGTTGAAGAGCTTCAGATCAAAAGACAATAGGCGACGTGAATTTGGAATGTACACATCAGCATTACCACTGCAGTCGTCTTCTATCCCTTAAAAATATTGAAAGTTATTTAAAAAGCACTCATTGGGAACTGTGAAAAGGCAATAGCGAATAAGGAATATAAATGTCAACTTCATATGAGGTTGCAGTTTTGACCTAGAATATTATAGTACATTTTATTCAATTTTACTTGACTTCTCTGTGATAAATAAAAGCTTCTGTGTCATTAGCCAAAATTGTGTAGGCTTTTATGACTTTTTAAGAGATTAAAAGTGACACACGATATTTATGTTTACTACCTTCTTCCTGCCCCCCCAGCTCCACTTCTTGAAGAGGAATTTCAAGATCCTTTCATCCTGTGAAAGGATTCATGTTTCTTATTTCAAAACCATATCCCCATTAGAATCTTCCACCTATGACAGGGACAGTTGATTTGAAAAGTAACTACCAGCACCCAGTCATATATCTTTAACATGTGAGCTAGTTTTTTTGGGGGGGGGCATATATTGTTTTAGTTACAGGATCAGGTTGCAATTGATCGTATGTCGTTCATTTGGTTTTCATTTATATTTACTTATTTCATTTATATTTACTTATTTCTAGTATATACAACATATGAAAGCACCTGGATACATGCATCTAAGAAAATATATATTATAATCTACCATATTTATATAATATATTTATATTTATTTGTATCTAGTATATATAATATGTATATTATGTAATAAATATATTTAATAAAACAGTTTATTAAAACAAATCCTACAATAAAATGTGAAATAAAAAAACTAAATAAAGATCTCAGCTCTTTCTTGGTAGTGTACATTCAAATGATTTCACTTCTTTTCTTACTCTAAATTACAGATGCTGCTCCTATGTAGGCCGAAGAGGCAATGGTCCTCAAGCAATCTCTATTGGCAAGAATTGTGATAAGTTTGGAATTGTTGTTCATGAATTGGGACATGTAATAGGATTTTGGCATGAGCACACAAGACCAGACAGAGATGATCATGTCACCATCATCAGAGAGAACATTCAACCAGGTGAGACAATTCTAGGATGGTATCCCAGATATTTTAGGCTAATGTCATAGATTAAAGCTGCCATCAGGATTGAGCTTTTGAGAATTGTAATTCTGCAACATCTAGAACAGGGATGTCAAACTCAATTACATTGAGGGCCACATCAGGGCTATGGTTGACCTTGGGGGGCCGGGTGGGCATGGCTGACCAGGTGAGTGTGGCCAACTTGGTGTGCATGGCCGGCTTGACACCACTCCCCAAACTGCTGGCATGTTACCTCTACAGACTGTGTAGACCGGGCTGAAGCTATGTCGGCCTGATCTTTCCTCTTCGCACTGGGTAGACTGGGTCGAAGCTACATTGGCCTGATCTTTCCTCTTTTGGGTAGACCAGAATGGCCCCGCAGGCCAGATCTGACCAGATTGTGGGCTGGATGCGGCCTGCAGACCTTTGGCCCCCCTGATCTAGAAGGTACCTGATGTGCCATGTGAGAATGGAGCATCTAATTATTGGTCTAATATTTTGGTAATTAAAAATTTGTCTGTTAATTTTTGTAAGACATTGCTTTGGATATAAGCATTAAATCTTGTAGATTAAACTTTTAATTCTCCTAATGAAATGAGTATTGTTTTAATTGACTCCCAACTTCCTTACTTGCTTCACTTCATATAAATGGTTGTTTTGTTCAGAAGTCCCCAACCCCTGGTCCTTGGACCAGTACCGGTCGCAGCATGCCAGAAACTGGTCCACACAAACAAGCAAAGCCCCATTCACAGGATGCAGGCAGTACACAAAATCACACCCCCTCTGGTTCATGGAAAAACTTTCTCCATGGAACTAGTCCCTGGTGCCCAAAAGGTTGGGGGGCACTGATTTAGTTGGTTGACATTGTTCTGTTTATTACTGAATTATAAGACATGAATATTGGATCTCCAAGATATTGTATTTTTATTGTGGCTGTAATTATTTTAATTATTTGGATTGTTAAGGGTTTTTTTGTGATTGGGTTATTTATTGCTACCTGCCCAGAGACCTAGTAGTGGGCATAAAAATTGTTTATGTAAATAAATGAAGAAGGTTACCTCCAAGGATGGAGTACTACAGATGGAAAAAAGGAAGGAAAAAAATCTTTAGATGTGGACAATTATTGAAGGAATTATAGAAATAAATGTACATAATGATAATCTCCAATAAAGATTAAAGCAATCTTTAATAGTCAGATCTATAGAAAAGATAAAATCTTCTTTTATCAATCAAACATGACTCCTGTTGACTTCATTAACAGATCCATATAGTTTCTGAGAACAGTTATACAGTAGTTTGTCAGTATCACCTTCAGGGAAATCCTTTCCCTCCAAATCAAGCCTGTAGACCTGAAGTTTTTGGGTGGGCTGGCCATCTAAGTACTAACCAGATTTGCTCTTGCTTGGCTTTTTGAGATCAACCACGTTCAACTAGGTACTGCTCCTTCTAATGCCTGGGCTATATTGTATTGTTAATTAATAATATGTACTATAAAATTGCAACCAATGTCTTTATGTTTCCACAATCCATTGTAGAAAATAAGAAAGTAAGCGTGGAATAATCAAGTCAGAGGGTGACAGGAAATAATAGTTTTCTTAATATGCTGCATACCAAGATGACATTTCAGACTATTATTCCATCTGTAATTCAGTTCATGAGCCAACAGGTACATTGTTATTGCTGTTTAAAGGAAAAAAAATAGAAAGCTGCTTCTACCTGTGCACATATATCACAATCAATTAATTCTGTGTTAGCCTTTGCAAGCAAACTCTTTGTATCTACCCATAATATATTATAATTTGCCTATGAAAAGGAGTTATGGATTTTCCCCCTTTCTTCCTTTTGAAAAATGTTTGAAATCTTCTGAATTATAGGCCAGGAGTACAACTTTTTGAAGATGGAGCCTGGAGAAGTGAATTCTCTGGGAGAATCGTATGATTTTGATAGCATTATGCACTATGCCAGGAACACGTTCTCAAGGTTGGAGTCTCAGGTTATACCTTTTGTCTTATAATTCTATTCTTCAATGTGAATATTCTGTGTATGTTGTTCTGATGTAGGCAGTTGTCAGAATTGCTTTGTGTGTTGCAGCTTTTTGATAGATGCCCAAATGTATTTTGTGGCTTTATTGAAGAGTTCATAGTAATTTTTTTTTAAATGATTTTTTAAGGGAGGTTTCTTAAACTGTGCAGTTTTGTGTCAGATTCTTTCCAAATACTGTTCTGGAAAACCTGCCCATTCTGAGAAATGATAGTGGAATGCTCTGTGTTTACATTTTTAGCTTATAGACATGGCTTTCAGGACCATTTGAACCTAACAAACCAAAGAATGGTTTCCTAGAATGCTAGGGGAAAAAGGCTTTAAAAACCATCCTTAATATCTTTAAAAACTATTCTATAGATAAAATAATCCCTTTGCCGATAATAGAAACACTGTATAAGGCTCCAGCTATTATATGATTAAAAACTTGTAGTTTGAAGATAATATATCTTTTTAATCATGAAGGACAAATAATTTGTTCATTTAAAATTAATTATTTTGAAAATGATGCGTGTAATTACAAAATGAATCAGTCCAGTCCTTTTTAATGCAGGCATATCTTTTGCATACAATTATATTAAATTTATTTATTTATTTTCTGAATAGAGACATGCTTTTGGTTTCTTCTATCCCTTGGATAGCCTCTTGCATGTTGATTGGTTTTAATATTATTAACATTTTACAATAATTAGTTTGTTCCAATTTGAAACACTGCCTCTTTTGATTAAGGATCCGAAAGCCTTTTCTGATTATGTCCCTAAGGTTTGCTATTATTTTAAATAAATATTTTAAGTATTCTTGTCACTGTATTGAAAATTTCAACAGAACAATGCATTAATCTCACACACATCAAAAGCTGTGAAAATTATTGTGTGCACAATATATACTGAGGTTTTGAAAAAGCAAATGAAGACCTTTGGTGCAGATTTTAATGAACTAATTAGCAATACGAGAACCAATAATTGTATTGTGGATTTTTTTTTTTTTTTGTTCGTAGTATTCTGTTGAAATAAGTATAATTAAAATAATTGGTCAAGATTAAGATGATGTGCTTTTAGAACAAGGCCTTTAGCAGAACAGTTTCTTCACCTATTGTGTGAATGTCAGGAACAAGCCAGACTAATCAAATAACCATGTTATTATAATTGTTGACTTTTCCATTTCACTGGCTGCTTTTTGTTACTAAGGATATCTTGAATAAATTCAAAACTCTCGATATGAAAAATAAGTTGAGTTGGGTTTTTTTTTGGCTTCTTAATTATTTTTAGGGGTATGTTTCTGGATACCATACTTCCTTCCCGTGATGATAATGGGATCCGACCGGCCATTGGTCAGCGCACACGATTAAGTAAAGGAGATATTGCACAAGCCAGAAAGCTGTACAGATGTCCAGGTATTGAATCGTAGAGAATAAGCATGAAGAAGCATATTCTAATATAATTAATGAGGTCTAACTATAATTCTGAATAAGGTGTTTTCTTATCTGCTTCTATTCAGGCAGTTACTTAAGGTGAGATCATAAACATTCTTAAGGCATTAAGGGATCAGTGGCTTGAATCTGAGTTTACCATCTCAAGAGGCAGTTCTGTGCTTTCCTAATGTAGCTGTTCACTTGCTGGAGATGACAGTGGGAAAAAAAAACATGATTCATTCTATCATTTCTTATTTAAGGTAGTGTACTTTAAATCCAGATCTATATTTAGACTGATGATGCATTTGTTTAGCATACTTCAAGAGGGAAATCTAGTTGCTCTGCAGAACAGTAGTCCTAGGGGTTTTTTTAAAAAAAGATGTAATGAGTCATAAAATAAGTGCAACATTTGATCAAGAAATCTAATTGTAGAAAGCCTTGAAACTTGATTCTTTGGCTTTTACAGAAAAATTGGTACATGTGGACCTAAAATCTCAATAAATTCCTTCTTTACTGCACTTTCTGAGCTATGTAATTGATCAGAATTCCTCCATGTTTCAATTTCTTTTCTCACCTATGAAGTCCTATCTGATAGTACAAGTGGTACTTATTTTGATAGTGCTTACGTGATACTTATTCTGATTCTGATAGTACTTACGTGATACTTATTTTGACATGGAGCTTTTTTTTTTTAATAGTTAGGAAGGGACATTAAAAAAGCTGTTCCCTCTTCCCAAGCCATGCAGTGTATGTTTGCATGTATGTCCATCTATGTGTCTCCCCAATAACTTCCACTGATTTTACCTTTTGCATATTATTCTAAATGCTTCACAAACTGTATTATGATGCAACTATATCAAAACCAGAGAAGATGCTGGAAAAATTGCATACGGAAGGCATAATAGAACATCCAATTTGTGTTCAGCTAATACATGCAATTAAGAAATACACACACAGACAAGTATAAAAATGATAAGCTATTTCAGTTTATAACCCTACCACAAAATAAACAATTCAGCTTAATAATTATTGTATTTAATTGGGTTTAGTTGATAATATAAGTTTTCAACATAATTGCATCTAATGACTTTTTAAGGATTTAAAATTATGTTCTTTCTAATACTAGGTAGATATATTAATAATTATTCACCATGTAATTTTATTATTAGTTTTTTGCTTATTTGCATTCACAATATTTTAAATGTACCAAAAGCTAGGGCTTCATAGACTCTACAATTTATTATTATTATTATTATTATTATTATTATTATTATTATTATTATTTTATTTCTATACCGCCCTTCTCCCGAAGGACTCAGGGCGGTGTACAGCTTATTAAAAACACAAAAATATACAGACATCAATTAAAAATAATTAAAATTATTAAATAATTTTGGCCCAAATTAAAACCCAAAAATTTAAAATACCCAATTTAAAATCATTGACATTGATAGCCCAGCCTGGCGGAACAGCAGGGTCTTGAGGGCACAGCGAAATACACGGAGGTCGGAGATCTTGCGCAATTCCGGGGACAGTTCATTCCACAAGGCAGGAGCTCCCACAGAGAAGGCCCTCCAACATACTGTACCTTGGCCGATGGCACCCTGAGGAGCCCCTCTCTGTGGGAGTAGACTGGCCGGTGGGAGGCTACTGGTGGCAGAAGTTGGTCTCGAAGATACCCGGTCCTTAAGCCATGGAGCGCTTTAAAGGTGGTGACCAACACCTTGAATCGCACCCGGAAGACCACTGGGAGCCAGTGCAGCTCGCGCAGGAGAGGTGTCACGTGGGCACAACGAGTCGCGCCCATAACCACCCGCGCAGCCACATTCTGGACCAGTTGTTTAAAGACCAATACTTTTTATCTTTTTGCACATGAAAGAGATGGTGGAGGGATGAGAAACATGTAGGCTTGAAATTTACAGAAATTTCTTCATTCATAGGGGGGGAAAAAACTAGCAGTTTCTATAATATCCAAACTAAGCATATAAATCTTTTATTATTTAAAGTGTTCATAACTTAAATTAGTTGTGTTAGAAAATGAAATTGAATGGGTTAGGAATAAACTAATCCTCCATCTCAATCATACATAAACAAGATCCTCATTCATATCACATTACAAGATCTTTAATAATTTCATAATTGAGATTTGGGGAAAAATATCCATAATTCTACACGAGAGCATATGTGAAGCTATATATAAAGAGATGATTTTCATACTACATTCTACAATTGATTTACTGTGTCGCTTTAATGTCCTACTTCTTCTGACACTGTATGTATAGAAGTCCTCAATTTACAACCACAATTAAGCCCAAAATTTCCATTGATAAGCGAAACTGTTGTTAGGTGAATTTTGCCCCATTTTACGATCTTTCTTGCCACCGTTGTTAAGTTAATCAGTGCGGTTGTTAAGTTAGTAACATGGCTGTAATGTGAACCTGGCTTCCCCATTGACTTTACTTATCAGAAAGTCGCAAAAGATGATTACATGACCTTGGGGGGGGGGTCACTGCAGCCGTCATAAATATGAACCGGTTGCCAAATATCCAAATTCTGATCATGTGACCATGGGGATGCTGCAACAGTCATAAGTGGGGAAAGTGGTTATAAGTCACTTTTTTCAGTGTCATTGTAACTTCAAACGGTCACTGAATGAAGAGTTGTAAGTGGAGGACTAGCCTGTTTTGGACTTCCAAATTATTACACCTCATACTAAAAAAACAAAACCTGAAGAAAAATAACATTTTAAATCTGTACTGCAGGTGAGCATTTCAGACTGGCCACTTCATATTGCAAGTAACCCACAGATTAGTTTTATTGACACTGCTGGTTGTCTTTTCAATGGTTTTATTGTTTGCTATTCTGCTGATTTTGTTTCTTTTCTGTCGCTAAGAAGTTTTTCTAGAGGTTTCTAGACTAGAAATAAAGTTCAATACAGCTTTAATTCTACAGCAACCAACATCCGGAAACCCAAGATACCAAACCTCTGCAGTTTAGTGGAATTATAATGATTGCAGAGTTAAAAATAAACTGTTGATAATTAGCTAAGGTATTTACTTTGAAAATGTCTAGTGCTGAATAAATTATTTAATATGCAACTCATATTTGATTAGGATGTCATGTGATGCAGGCTTGGTGTATAGAGTGAAAGGGAAAATATTTTAGGGTAAGCCAATGATTCTTTTTCTCCAGATATGGAAAGATGTTACTCTGCGCTATTAGACATTATCACATGGCATTACAGATACTTTCCTTGCATGTTTAGAATGAACTTTAAAATTGTTACAGTTGTATATTATGTATTACTATATTATATATGTGTGTGTGTAAATATTATATATATATTTTGCTGTGCTATCATGTTTAAAGTTACTGTGTTTCCCCAAAAATAACACTTATATTAATTTTTGCTCCAAAAGACGCATTAGGGCTTATTTTCTGGTTAGGTCTTATTTTGGGGAAAATACGGTACTAAATGCACCCGTCTGGCTGACAATCTTAACTGGGGCTTATTTTGAGGGTAGGGCTTATATTACAAGCATCTTGAAAAATCATGCTATGACTTATTTTCCTGTTGGGTCTTATTTTTGGGGAAACAGGATAGGTAAGACTGAATATAACATTAGCAAGAGAGCAATATCAGCAGCCTATCTTAATCCAATTGATGATCTTTTTTGAGTTAGCATCTAAAGGCTTTGAAAATATCTTAATTTGCTTTTAATTATTCCTTTGACCTGCCTACTGCGCTGAGATAAGGAAATGCAGTTCTCAAATATGAGATGTCCAGAAGACATTCAGATCTACAGAAAAAGCCACTTGTTGATTGAAGCCCATAAAGATAATTAAGACATTGTGTAGTAGCAGAAGTGTCTGCAGGGTATGATAAAAAAGGAAAGGATGTGATTGAACCTCCACCGATGTGTTGCACACCCTGTGACATTCCTGTATCGGAGCACGGAATGGATGTTGCAAAGTGTTGATACATTCCTCATTTCCTACTCAAGCTCAGCACAAGGCCCAAGAAATACACTAGCTTTAGATCTGGAAACTTATCAAAGAGAGATCCAACTGTGAACTAAGGAGAAATTTCCTGATGGCAATGACAATAAATCAGTGGAACTGCTTGCTTCCAGAAGTTGTGGAGGTTGTGTAGATTTTTAAGGAAAGATTGGACAGCCATTTGTCCAAAATTGTATAGGGTCTATTGGAACTAGAAGATTGGACTAGAATACCTCCAAAGTCCCTTTCAACATGGTTATTCTGTTGTTACTATTACTGTTATGTCAATTGGGGTAGGGTAAGAATAAAATTTTAAAAAATTGCATCACAACAGAAAAATCAATATATTCATGTAGATCTGCTGAAACAAAATACCATCAGAGATTAGTAAAATAGGAAATAATGTAGCAATAACTAATTGTCAATATAGCAGTGAAATGAAAGAAGTAACGCCGAACATTATATCATTACTAGGACTGTCCTATCTAAGTAGTGGTTCCAAAACAGACTGATGCGTAGCCCAGGTAAGGCGGAGAGAAAGCGTGCTGCACCATAAGTTTTGTACTTGTCTATAGGAGCAAGTCTTGGACTACGTGCTGTTGGCAGAACCAGATTACTCAGGATTGCATCAGTTTCCTGACTGTACTGGCCACCAGTCTATTGCTCACCCTGTTGGAGACCCCTTCTTTTAGCAGCTATGTGGGTTATGGGTTCTTGGAGTGTGGGAAGGAATTTGTCTCAGCTTGATGTTAAAAGATACAAATGAAAGTAGGTGAAAGTGTGGCACAAACAACAACCTGTCACCAGCAAGGTGGAAGGGTGCATAATGACTATTGCTGGGGAAAGAGGAAAGGACAATTGCTGGCTTCTTCAGGTTTCAACTTAATTTTAGAAATTAAGGTGACAGAAATGTTGGTCCCTGCAATCTGAAATTTCTACTATCATATCATATCAGCTGCAGGTTAAACATCTACAGCAGGAGTGTCAAACTCGCATTGTCACAGCGTCACGTGACATATTGGACCTTTCCCCCCCTTTGCTAAACCGGGCGGGGATGGGGCCAGCACGTGATGCATCCGGCCGTGGGCTGCAAGTTTGACACCCCTGATCTACAGTATCTATTTGTTGAGATTTTGCCCTGAGTGTTGTACTAACTTTACTTTAATCATCTTGGTTTACCAGATCATCTTTACTGGATTCTGGAAGGGGAGTTTATGGCCTTGCTGGTGCTTCTGGATCTGTTTCACATGCCCAACCAGCATGATTCCCAAACATGTTTAATCTCAAGTACTTTAAACAGCCAGAGGGTCATAATGCATCTGTGTCTTAGTGATGAAACATTTAAAAATAAATTATTGCCACAACAAATACAATCTGGCATATATCCTGGATCAAATAGTTATTAAATAAAAATGGTAATTGATTTCCTGCATCATAGCAAATGTTTCATGTTTTCAGCACTGATTTTTTTTCCTTCTGTACAATATTGTAGAAAAAAGAAAGAAAGTTTCCTTGCCTGGTAAAGCCTGCTGTAATTTTGATTTAAAGAAACGTATGTGGAAAAGTATTTACTCAGGGCAGACACTTGAAATAAGGGTTTTGCATAAAGGATGGTCATTTGAATACAAGCATTTTTCTTTTTGCCTTTGGTGAATCCCAGTAAGAAGAAACATGTTTACTCAAGCAGCCCCTCCCAGAGAGCTCACAATTTCTCTATGATCTTTTTTTATATATATAATTTTTTAAATTTTCTTTTAATACAAACATTTCATCTTTCATTAAACAGCGTGTCATCTGAGTACATATTTTTGTGTCATTATATTTAAAATTTACCACCATATTCATTATTTGTATCTATTCTTGTATTACTACTAATACTTAACATACCTACTATTATAACATTTATCTTTTTAACTTATTTGCCTCTATAATACATTACTTTCATATTTATTCTCTAACCACTGATAAAATAACACCCATATATTGTAATAATCAGATTCTTCCTTTCCTTTAATTGGAAGTGTTAATCTATTCATTTCTGCACATTCTAATATTTTCTTAATCACTTTTTCATCCGTAGGGACCTTCTCACTTTTCCAATTTCTTGCAAATACAATTCTAGCTGCAGTTATTACATGAATAATCAAGTATATATTTTCTTTATTATAAGCTTCTGGTAGAATCCCCAACAGGAATAGTTCAGGTTTTAAATCAATATGTTGCTGTGTCATCTTCTCCAACCACATACAAATTTTTGCCCAATATTTTTTTGCTTCTACACATGTCCACCACATATGATAATACGACCCCATTATCTCATGGCATTTCCAACATTTAGTTGATTTGTCTTTAAACATTCTTGCCAATCTTTCCGGTGAAAAATACCATCTATAAAACATCTTGTATAAATTTTCCTTATATGCTGTTGGCATTGTTAATTTGTAATTTCTATCCCATAGTTGGTGCCATTTATCTAACTCTATCGTATAACCAAGTTTTTCGCTCATGCTATCATTGTTACAATTTCTCTATGATCTGATGTCTTTCAGCATGTGGTGAAACTCTGCAAGAGTCTACAGGCAACTTTTCCTCTCCAGGATTTCCAAATGGTTATCCTTCATACACACATTGCATATGGAGAATTTCAGTGACTCCTGGAGAGAAGGTATTTTGCTCTGGCTCCTCAGAAAGAAAACATTTATTTTATTAGAAATTGTAAAGCATTGAAACTGAAGGGCTTGAGGGCTTGCGTTTCGTTAAGAGTAGGTAATCAAATAAAGCCTTTTGAACTGCATCTTCATCCCTTTTATTTTGACTCCATCTCTTATTGCAGATCCATTTATGCTTGAAACCTCATGTGAAAATGAGTACAGTCTGGTGATTTCATAATTAGGAAAAAAATAACTACCAAACTAGCATCATGGATTTTAATTACCGTATTTTTCGGAGTATAAGACACACGTTTTTCTCTCCTAAAAGAGACTGAAAATTTGGGTGTGTCTTATACTCAGAATGTAATCCCATCCACCCGCCAGCCCCCACCCTTCGGCCTCCACACATCCTCTTCCTGGCTGCAGAGATTGCTACCGACAATGGCTTCTGATTTTGGGCTCTGCGCATTACGTTTTCAGTCTCCAAATGCTCCGTTTGAGAGCCCTTCAAGGCTGCAGGGATCACCAAAGCTTATTGCCGCCTGAAAACGCGATGCATTTGGAGGCTGAAAATGCGACCTGCGGTGCCCAAAATGGCTCCCTACAACTATCAGCTGTGCTTTTGAAGCTGTTTTTCAGTCTCAATGCGAGCGAAGTGATCTTCCGTGCTTTGCCTGCTTTTCTAATTGCTGCTCCCTCTGACGATCAGCTGTGCTTTAGAAGCTATTTTTTAGCCCCAACTAACCCCAACCTCAAAACTAGTGAGCGAACTAATGTGCTGAAACTGACCAGGTTAAGGACTCTAGCCAGATGAATACCTGGTAGGAAAAATAGGAAATTTTTTCCCCTATTTTCCTCCCCAAAAATTAAGGTGCATCTTATACTACAAGAAATACAGTTGGTAGTGGTGCACATCGATGGAAACTCAAAAACAAATTATCCTACTATTTTTGTAGACAGAATAGGGATTTAAAAGAATCAATTTTCTAGTCTTCATTTATTTATTTATTTTTAGAAATTTCTTAGTGTTTCTCAACATTCATATCAACCCTTTAATTTGGGGGAAAATAAAGTATGTTTTTAAATTTCAAGAGTCATCCTGACTACCTGTTCTGTTACCCACTTTCAGGGCCATAGCTCTCCTAGAAATGTGAAGAGCTTTTAGTCCCAGATCAAAGGTTGTTAGTTATTTCTTTGATACAAATGGTTATTTGAAAATGGTTCATTTGATGAAAACATTGCACTTATGGTAACTTGTTGTTTAGTTTTGTCAAATTCTGAGAACCTATTTGAGTTATCCCACTGCATTCTAACAGACCTGTGAAAATCAAACATATTATTCTGCATCAGACATCATTGCTACTTCTAATTTGTTTATATAGCTACTCATTTTTTGATTATGCAGGCAAATGTTCATTGATTGTTTATCTTTGGAAATTTGTAATCATACGATCCTCTTTAACTCTTGGTCTGCTTTGTCTCCAGTTTTTCTGTGTCTGCTGAGTTGCAGAACATATATTAAAGTAATTTTATGGGTCTTGGAGAACCTAAGTAATGTCATATTTAGTTGTTGTGTTATCATAACTACCAGTTTTGAAAGATTTTTGTTCTGTTGTGAGATTTCATGTCCAGTATGCGATATCTCTCCATCATTTAATGTGTTTTTTTCTTCCTCTACTGAATGACCATGCTATAGTACTGTCCTACTAGCCTCATTTCATAACACAAGAGAAAGAAATGTAACAGTTTTTCATCCTGCCTTGTGCATTCTTAGAAGGAGAAAGAATGGAAGAACAAAGCTGAATTCTATAACTTCTTTCTTTTAGTTCAAATAATTGAGTCTGTTATGCAAGTGGGCTTGCATTTGGAAGAAACAGTCACTAGAAATTGAATTTTGAAAATAATTAAAATATACTTAAAATTTTATTATGAAGTGTGCAATTTACTCTGATGAAGCAAATGATAATTTTATATTTCACGCCTGTAATAAAAATGTCAGAAATCCTACAATTTTTAGCATATAAAAAAATGAAAATAACATATTGCTAATATATCAAAACTTTTTGGTAATTGTCCAACAGTGCTCATAAAGCTTTGGTCCATCCATTTCAATGGGTGGGCTGAAGCATGCCTAATTTTTTATTCAGTCATGGAAGTAGTTGGCAGTTGTAAACACAGCTGTGGTGCCAGACTACTATGTGCTTCAGTTCAACTGCATTGTAACCAGTTTATGTGTTAACTGTTTGAATGCCAGTTTTAAACCCAAAACCTTATAAACAGATTGCACCAGTCCTAATAGTCATGATCAAAGGACAGAAAAGTCCAGATGTTTACTAATGCCATAGCCAGAGCCTTAATAGTTGAATATAATAAGCATTATAGAAATCTGAAGGCTGAATTCACCACTCTGGCTCCTTGGCCTTCTTTTGGCTCATGGCAAAACAAACAGAACTTAGGCATGGTGTTAAAAGAATGCATATTGTAGATAATATCTGAACATTATGTTACGGGGCACATTTTAACTAAAAGAAATATTGAAAATATATCCTCAAATCCCATTTTGATAATAGCACTGAAGTATTAATAGAATTTAGTGTAGTAGTATTTGCTAACACTACTCCTCCTGATTGTCATAACAGCAACACTGGAGGGTAAAATGTGGTCACAGATTTCTCACATAATTACTGTTTCCATTTGCTCAGTTAAAAAAAGTAACAATGTCAGTGATATAAAACAATTGCTATATAAAATATAGGCAACAGAGTAGTCAGTTCCAGAGGTTCCTCAATATAGATACCAGTGAATTAACCAACTATGTTGATTGCCTTTTCTTCCAAGAATGCATACAGTTTAATAAACTATTAAATAAAGTAACAAATTTATATATTTCATTAAAACATTGCATACTACTTTGTATCTTGATATATTAGTTATAAATCTCTGAACATAAAATTACAAAAATTGTCGTCCGGACGTAACAAAAATGTTTCTGTAACTTCAGTATGACGTGATTTTCATAGTGTACTGTATGCAAATTATGGGCAGGTGAAAACCAGTAAGTAAGCATTTAAGTTTATTTTTCAAATATCAGGGTTGTATTTTCTTACGGCAAGTAGAGGAAGGATAGATTGCCATTCAGATACAGAGGACATGTGCCAAGGTAGTTGTCAAGAAAAAGTACACCATTGCAGTATGAAATTGCATTAACTGCACAATAGCAAAAAGTCATTTTAAAGCAATTGTTCAAAATATGATATGTTCCATCTTAAAATGGTTCCATTCGAAATAATCAATACTCTGATCTTATTGAAATTCTTTAAGCAGACACTGCCCAGAAAATGTTTGGTCGCTTTTGATACAGTTATAATCACAATAAGTGCCTACTTGTATAATCAGCCAATTGAAATCACAGTATTAAACCTTACTTTTTAAAAAAAAATCAATACAAAGCTTTTATCCCCTTCCTACATTTCAAAGTTTCCGTCCCCTGCTCTGCAGGAAATCATAGACATATCAATTGTCTCTATTCTCCAGCATGGTAGTAACCAAGGGTTCTTATCTCAAATGCCACTGTGGAGATTGACCTCTGATTGACAGGCTGATTGCTTTGGAGGATACAAGAAACCAGACACTATTTTTCCCTCTGTGATAAGGGTGGCGAAATCTATAGCAGCATCTGATATGTTTCATTGCTGAAATTACTAGGACACACAGTTAATGCAGTTCAAATAAATGTACATGATACGAATATGCAGGAGAGATTCTGGTAAAGAAGTTCTAGGGTCACTAGCTAAAATATGTATCATGAAATGGATGCAATCTGTTAGGCTCATCATGGCTGACAAAATAAAAGTTTAAAATCCTTACTGCTGGATTTTATCAGAAAATTAACACTCCCTTCCTTCTGTTACGTCTTTAAGAGCAGTTTTTGATCTCCCTTTTAATCACCCAAATGTACTCTCTTCTTCTGTCCGTCATAAACACATACATGCCCCATATGATGCTATTCAGAAGGTAAGATTTCCAAAATTATTTTAGAAATATCTTCTTCCACTTTAAAGCCAATATACTGGTAAGAACAGCTTTGCATTTTTCTTTTTTTTGTCAGGCTACAAACCAATTTACTGGTACTTATCTCCTTTACATTTTTTCCAGATTGTTCTAAACTTTACAACCATGGACCTCTATAAGAGCAGCCTCTGCTGGTATGACTACATTGAAGTAAGAGATGGCTACTGGAGAAAATCTCCTCTGCTTGGTATGAAACTATTGTGGTCAGTTTTGAAAAGTGAAAGGTAGAAATAACAATAATATAAATGGAAATGGAGTTAGTCTTTTGAATCAGGCAGGGGTGTCTGTAGGGAGGGGTAAAAAAAAAAACCCCAAGATTGCAGCCACAATCATGCCATCAAAAGCCTATATTTCTTTTTTTATGTGCACATGGAAAAGCTGTGAAAGGTGTTGTAGGATGATGTTATGTGATGGGTACCTCAAGAAATGATTTCAGAATTCATATAGGTAAGAGTGGTTTAGCTTAAGCATACTAACTTAGTGTCAGTTATTTACACATCTGCATTATTTCTGCTTCACAGTAAAGTTTTTAAAAAATAAATGAAATTATTTCTTCTCTGATGTTTGTTCCACATTAAATTTTATTTTATTGTCATCTGGATGTTTATAGATCTATTATTGTCTACTATTGTCAGATACAACCCCCTACTTTACTCCAAGGCACTATGTCTTTACCTGAGTAAAAGCAGTGGCAGAGTGAAATCTGAAAGAGTGACTAAATCAGGGTTCAGCAAGCTGTGTGTGTGTGTGTGTGTGTGTGTGTGTGTGTTTGTGTATGTGTGTGTCCATCCGTCCTTTGTTTTATAACCTCTTGAAGTTTCCCTAATTGTGTGACACATTACCATTTTCCACTAAGGAATTAAATAAATGTACAATTCTAAGCCAAATTTAAATGATTTCCCCAAACTAAAATAGTATGTATGTATGTGTATGTGTGTGTGTGTATCTATCATCTATCTATCTATCTATCTATCTATCTATCTATCTATCTATCTATCTATCTATCTATCATCTATCTATCTATCTATATCTATCTATCATCTATCTATCATCTATCATCTATCATCTATCTATTATCTATCTATCTATCTATCTATCATCTATCTATCTATCTGTGGGATGCGGTGGCTCAGTGGCTAAGATGCTGAGCTTGTCGATCGAAAGGTCGGCAGTTCAGCGGTTCAAATTCCTAGTGCCGCGTAACAGAGTGAGCTCCCGTTACTTGTCCCAGCTTCTGCCAACCTAGCAGTTTGAAAGCACGTAAAAAATGCAAGTAGAAAAATAAGGACCACCTTTGGTAACAGTGTTCTGTGCATCTTTGGCGTTTAGTCATGCTGGCCACATGACTACAGAGATGTCTTCAGACAGCGCTGGCTCTTTGGCTTTGAAACAAAGATGAGAACCGCCCCCTAGAGTCAGGAACGACTAGCACATACATACCTTTACCCTCTCTATCTATCTATCTTCTAGAGCTGTAGTTTGTGTCTCACACTGCTTATATCATACTGCATGGCAGCATCTTTAGAGATGCTTTAAAATGCACTGTCTCACTTTTTACATTCTTTTAGGCAGATTCTGCGGAGATAAACTCTCAAACATCCTCACATCTAGTGATAGTAGAATGTGGATCGAATTCCGTAGCAGCAGCAACTGGGTAGGAAAAGGGTTTGCAGCCATTTATGAAGGTGAGTCCATAGGAAAATCAACTAGGTTAAACTTTTATACCAGATTAATTTAAAATAGCTCTGTGGCCCAAATTCAGCAGAACGTGCATTTTGGTATAACGTGAATTTTAAGAAAAGAAGGGAAATAACAAAATACTAAACCATGGCTCTTGAGGTAATCGCTTGCTAAAATTATTTCCTCAGACTGCTTTTACAGTTCAAAGAGAAAAATGTAGGAAAGTTTTGAACAATTATTTAGATTACTTCTAGGATAATTAACAGTCTTCTCTACTGGCCAGATTTGCTGAGGCTTATGAATTACAGACTCAGCATATTTATAATGGATCAAACTAGGGGAGATTGCCTTATGTGTTAAAAGTAAAGTTAGGTGGGTAGATGTGAATGCAGGTGTGGATATGCATGTCAAGTCCAACCCAAATCAATAGGGTTTTCTTGCATTCTACCCTGAATAATTATCAGGTGCCTCTCACAGAAAATTCTTGGGTGATATAATTATTGTCTTACACAACTTTCAAGTACCTTAAAGTTCTTTTTGTGTTCTAATCTCTCAGGAGATATTTCTGGACCCTTCTGAGTAATAATAAACCTGCAAACTGTGGCAGCATACCAGGTTCTGTATGCTTAGAGCTTCCTTTCTGATGGGAAGGGAATTTTCCATGCACTGCAGATTTCCCATTGTGCATGCCAAGCATTTCCCTTTCATAGGCAACAAAGGGAAACCCCTACATTAACAGGTATTGGCCCAGACACTGACGCTGCTGGGTCATTTCCTATGGCTCCTATCCAATTTGCAATTTACACTACATTCAGAAAGAGTTCAAACCCCCTTCACTTTTGTCGATTTTGTTATGATTCTATAGTGGTTGAAATTCATTTTTTCCCCTCATTAATACAGTCGGTATTCCATAATGACAAAATGAAAACAGAATTTTAGAAATATCTGTACAATTATTAAAAAAGAAAAAACCGAAATCTCACAGTGGCATAAGTATTCAGACCCTTTGCAATAACATTTGAAATTTAGCCTTGGTGCCCTCCCCACATTTCTCTTTATGATTGCTAACATGTTTCTACACCTTGATTGGAGTCCACCTGTGGTAAATTAAAGTGATTGGACATGATTTGGAAAGGCACAACACCTCTCTATAGAAGGCCTCACAGCTGACAATGCATACTGGAGCAGAGCAAAAGCCATGAGATCAAAGGAACTGTCTGTAGAGCTCAGAGACAGGATTATTGCAAGGCACAGATCTGGGGAAGGCTATAATAAAATTTCTGCTGCGCGGAAGGTTCCTAAGAGCACAGTGGCCTCCATAATTCTCAAATAGAAGAAGTATGGAGATGGGACAGAGTTCCAGAAGGACAACCATCATTGCAGCCCTCCACCGACCTGGGCTTTATGGCAGAGTGGCTAGACGGAAGCCTCTCCTCAGTGCAAAACACATGAAAGCCTGCTTCGAGTTTGCTAAAAAAAAAGCACCTGAAGGACTTTTATGTGAGGAACAAGATTCTCTGGTCTGATGAAACCAAGATTGAACTGCTTGTCTTCAATTCTAAACATTTTGTCTGGAGGAAACCAGGTACCGCTCCTCACCTGCCCAATATCATCCCAATAGTGAAGCATGGTGGTGACAGCATCATGCTGTGGGGATGTTTTTCAGTAGCAGGGACTGAGAGACTGGTCAGGGTTGAGGGAAAGCTACATGGAGCAAAGTACCGAGATACCCTCAATGAAAACCTGTTCCACAGTGCTCAGGACCTCAGACTGGGCCAAAGATTTACTTTCCAACATGATAACGATCCTAAGTGCACAGCCAGACAACACAGGAGTGGCTTAGGGGCAACTCTGTGAATTTCCTAGAGCAGTGATGGCTAACCTTTTTTGGATCGAGTGCCCAAAATGCACGCGCATGCAACTGCGTGCTCCCGCACCCCCAAAATGCAATGCGCCCCACCCCCTTACATGTGTGCGCCCCCACACATGCACCCTGCCCCATGGTTGTGCCCTGCCCCTGCGATGCACCCCGTCCCTTCTTGCACTCCACCCCGCACATGCTTGCCCGGTGCCCCCACATGCACACACCCTCCCGCATGCACCCCACCTCCTGCACATGCCCAGCAGAGACCCAAAGACCAGCTGGCCGGCGGGAGGCACATGCATATGCACAGCTGAGCTGGGGTGACGGCTTGCGTGCCCACCGAGAGGGTTCTGCGTGCCACCTCTGGCACGCGTGCCATAGGTTCGCCACCACGGTCCTAGAGTGACCCAGCCAGAGCCGTGACTTGAACCCTATTGAACATCTCTGGAGAGACCTGAAAATGGCTGTCCACTGATGGTTGCCATTCAACCTGACTTGAGCTTGAGAGGGTTTGCAAGAAAGAAGGGCAGAAAATCCCCCAATCTAGGTATGTAAATTTTGTCACGTCATACCCAAAAAAGACTCAAGGCTGTAATTGCTGCCAAAAGTGCTTCAACAAAGTACTGAGTGAAGGGTCTGAATACTTATGTCAATGTGACATTTTAGGTTTTTTTTCTTTTTAATACATTTACAGACATTTCTAAAATTCTACTTTCACTTTGTCATTATGCGATACTGAGTGTAGATTAATGATTTTTAAAAAATGAATTTCAGCGACTGTAGTATCAGGCTGCAGCATAACAAAATTGACAAAAGTGAAGAGGGTCTGAGTCCTTTCTGAATGCACTGTATGGTAGGTGGATTGCACTGCATACAGTTTTAAACATAAATTTTATCAGGAACATTTGATTCATATATTTGTCATTTGAATGGGTCCTCCAGACACAAGTAACTTCTCATTTAAAAAAATGTAAATACTGAAAGTAAGCTTACATTTGTTCTTTTGTGTTCTTTAGCAATTTGTGGAGGTGAGATACATAAAAATGAAGGCCAGATCCAGTCTCCTAATTATCCCGATGACTATAGGCCAATGAAAGAATGTGTGTGGAAAATAACAGTGGCAGAGAACTACAATGTCGGATTAACCTTTCAGGCATTTGAGGTAAAGCCTTTTAACTGAGCAAACCATCTTGTGACTAACTGACAGTGACATTTAAGGGAATCCTCATTAAGCCAACATCGACACAAAGCATTCTCTGTATAATATAAAGCCATACAGTAGTTCATATTTCCTTTCACTGAGACTTTCATTGCAGAAATTTCAAAAGATGAAAGGGTTTTATATTATCTTACTATTTGAATAGGAATGTTTTAAAAACTGACAATAGTTTCTTTTAACAAGTAACTAATCCTATTCCAAAGGCTATTTAAGGAATAGAACTTTTATTTCTTTCTAAAATCTCTTTGTTCTCATTTCTCTCTTCATACAATTACATCATGCTGATATTTTATAAAGGGATCAAAATTGTACTGAATTTTATAATGATTTCTAATTTTAATTTTTATACAATGTAATTTTATTCGGAACCATATTTATTACATACTGTTAAATAAGCCTGTAAAACTAACTTTTTCTGATTTATGTTATAATCTAGGCCAGGAAAATACATTTCATAGCATTGTTCAAACTCCCTTTGTGTCATAGGGATTAGAAAATAGGTAGGTAGATAAGTAGAATTACATAAGTGAAACAATAAAAAAAAGTTTTATAAAGTTTTTATACAGGGTGCGCTGATTTTTTACTATATGTCTACTTTCTTTCCTTTTCATTAGCTGTTAAAATAATAGGAATTCAAACTGCAATCCTGCTCATAATCAATCAACTCAGGTGCAGAATTGTACTTTAAAGAAATTTCAAAAGAGCCATTCTCATGAAACGCATCTGGAGTAAGAACTGAGGGAAAAGCATCCTCAGAAAGATAGAAGACATCCCTTAAATAGCACAGTTACAGAATAGAAGCCTTGTGGTGCTAATATCTCTATTTAAAGATACTGGCTTCCAACTTAGAATTGTTAGTGTCAATAGACCACTGGCCCGAATAAGTGTAAAGACATTAATTTTTTACTGTACTAAGTTTTGCCTAAGGCAAAATATTATTCAAATCTAATCTATGTGTGGTCATATTAAAAATTATTTTTGTTGCTCAATGAAATACATTATCTGTTGAATTTCCAAGCTTTGTAACTTTTCCTATTTCTGATTTTTGCATCTACTTTAAGTTCAGGTTGATACTTATTTGGCCACAGGTTGGCAATTAAAAATTGTTTGATGCCAACATAATTTCTCTTCAATTTAATTTTACTTTTGAAAGAAGCCCTGCTCAGAATTTGAATAGGTTTCCCAAGAATCTACCATGTTTCTCTGAAAATAAGTCCCTGTTTTATATTTTTTGTACCCCAAAATAAGCACTTGGCCTTATTTTTGGGGAGGTCTTATTATTTTGGGGTGCATGGAGCAAGACGGGGCTCCTCTTGCTGTCTTACCTGATTTCCAGCTCTGTCTCCCTAACCCTAACCAGAGGAAATGGTGGGGACCGGCTGTGCATGCAGTTTAAATATTTTCAGGGAGGGCTTATATTTGAGGAGGGTTTATTTTTGGGGAGGGCTTATTTTAGGAGGAGGGCTTATTATCAGGGGATGCCTTATTTTTGGGGAAATAAGGTATATTTTTATATTAGAAACTAAATAATACAGTTAGTCTAAAAATTGTTAGCAGAAGTATACACATTATAATTTTGATCCAATATCATTTTATATTTGCAGATTGAGAGACATGATAATTGTGCCTATGATTATTTAGAAGTCCGAGATGGAGTGAGTGAAAGCAGCCCTTTGATTGGCCATTTTTGTGGCTATGATAAACCTGAAGATATAAGATCTACCTCAAATACCCTGTGGATGAAGTTTGTTTCTGATGGGACAGTTAATAAAGCAGGATTTGCTGCTAATTTTTTTAAAGGTAATAATTTGGGCAATTAGTGGTGTAGTTGCATTTAAGAGCCATGGTGGCACAGTGGTTAGAATGCAATATTGCAGGCTAATTCCGCTCACATTGCCAAGATGTGGAATGAGCTGCCTCCTGGAATACGATTGATCCCGGACCTCCGGACCTTCCGTAAAGCCCTGAAGACGTTTTTATTTCATCAAGCCGGCCTAGCCTAAATGGTTTTTAATTGGGATTTTAAATTTTATGGATTTGGGGTTTTAAATTGGGTAGCCAATGATTTAATTCTTTTAATTATCTTAACTTTTGTATTTGTATGTTTTTTAATTTTGGCTGTTCACCGCCCTGAGTCCCTCTGGGAGAAGGGTGGTATACAAATTAAATAAATAAATAAATAAATAAATAAATAAATAAATAAATAAATAAATAAATAAATAAATAAATAAGAGTTCGATTTCCTGTATCCTGAGTGACTCAAGGATGACTTAGTCTTCCCTCCTCTGAGGTTGGTAAAAAGAGGACCCAGATTGTTGGGGGCAATATGCTGACTGTAAATCACTTAGAGAGAATTGTAAAGCACTGTGGAGCAGTATATAAGTCTTTAAGTCCCATTGCTATTGCTGATGATAAAACTCAGGAAAAAATAATGTAGAGACTTCCCTTAATTTAAATTTTATTGTTCAAACATTTTTTCTGCTTCTGCCCCTGATCCTGTAGCCTTCACTACAAAAACTGTAAGATTGGCTTGATCTATGAGCTTTCAGGTTTCTTTTTCATCTTTCATTTATTCTCACTACGAAATGGTTTCCTAAACCAGAAGATCCCAAGTGATTTGAATGCATTTCGAGGGGCAACTTTTCTCACTAATTTTGTTAAGAGTTCATTTTAAAGCTGAGATCGCAGCACAATTCTTTGGAAGCTCAGATTGTTTATATACTGGAGGTAGCCTAAAGAGGAAAACCTAAACAGGGTGGAGATGGAACTTCTCTGTATAGAGCAATGAGAATATAAAACCAAGTGGATACAATGCAAGAATCAACCAAATATACTTTATTTATTTCATTGATTTACACAGCTGCTTAACTCAGGGCAGCGAAGACCATCAGAAAATAGCAGAAGTCAATTAAAACCCATAATCAAATTATAAAACTGTACACCAAAGCAACCATGTGCAAACAGGTGTCAAGAAAAAGACCCTCATCCAGTCACACCAGTCCCATGCCCTGCATTTAAGATATTTAATGTCTTTGATATTTTCAGCAAAGGTGACCAATATTGTACCCATACTGTGCCCAGCTTTGAATCTAACTGAAAGTGATCCACATAATCCTTTTCATCTATTCAACAATCCTCCTTAACCACCACCAGACCACTGCCACCTTAACCACATATGGAGCCATCCCTTCTCTCCAGGAAGAAACCAACATCACTTGGACCCAACCACATGTCACCTGTAGGAAGATCTTAACCAATAAGAAGGAGCATCATCCTAAAATATAGGCTGATGCAGTTACAGTTCCACTGTCTCTATCCAGTTCCTCAATGTCAATAGGAAAAAAACTCTTTGTAGATAACCAAATCACCCCATAACTCATCCAACTCCAGAGAACCTCCACAGAAGAAATCCATCCTTGGAGTGAATCCAAGGGATTTTAATTGATCGACCCAGTAAGGTAATCAGGAATTCCACCAAGCATCCTCTGAAACCCAACTGCAATCATCAGCAAACCAGATGCTTCCTGCAGTAGGGAGCAGATAGGGACAAGTCCAAAGCAATCAAAAACTATCTTTCATGTTAATGAAATCAACTATGGGGTGGATCTTATGGGATAATAGATAACTGCAAAAACTGTGCTTCACTGAATAAAATATGGTATGGGGCTATCTTGTTTCCTACAGATTACGCTCATCTCCTAGTGTCTTCTATTGTCATCATTCCTTGCCCCTCTAAAAGTTTTATGGCTGAGCTGACGAAGTTTATTATTTTTCAAGTCCCTGATTAAGTAATTGATGGGAGGGAGTTTTGCTTTATTTTAGTCCTCCTAACCAGTCCCAATTTCTCCTGCACATTACCTCCGCTAATTTTGAATTCTTGAAATTACAAATTATTTCAGTGTCAGCTGTATCCCTGGCTGATCAATATAAACAGCATAAGTAGAGAATAACAAGTCTCTAGGTAACAGATATTCATGATGGAAGTATGCAAGAACCTTTACCTAGGAAAAGGAACTAAAATATTTTTTAGATCTAGAGCAATGAGATAACATTTGGAAGCAGCTCAGGAAGACTCCTCTCTGATTTAAAAAGGTAAAGGTAAAGGTTCCCCTCGCATATATATGCTAGTCGTTCCCAACTCTTAAGTGGGGAGTACTCATCTCCGTTTCAAAGCTGAAGACCAAGTGCTGCCCGAAGACGTCTCTGTGGTCAGGTGGCTGGCATGACTAAACGCCAAAGGCGCACGGAACGCTGCTACCTTCCCACCAAAGGTGGTCCCTATTTTTCTACTTGCATTTTTTGCGTGCTTTCGAACTGCTAGGTTGGCAGAAGCTGGGACAAGTAACGGGAGCTCACCCCCTTATACGGCACTAGGGATTCAAACCGCTGAACTCACGACCTTTCATTTGACAAGCTCAGCGAGTAGGTACAACACAACAAGATTCTGTTACTGTAGCCAATCGCAATAAAAATAATTTCAGCCTTCCTGTAGAGTTGATTTTCTGGTCTGGTCTAATCAACTGGAACAAGGGGTATGCCTATCTTCTCAGTCATTAGATGTATCCTACTTTGTGAAAATGCTTACAGTTTGAGTTATAAATGCAAATTTGTTGTTGTTTTAATACAATATAAAAAAATTTGAATGCAATGCTATTTTTATTTCTCAGAGGAAGATGAATGTGCCAAATTGGACAATGGTGGATGTGAACAACGATGTGTGAATACGCTGGGCAGTTATCAGTGTGCTTGTGATCCAGGTTATGAGCTTGGGCCTGATAAGAAGAGTTGTGAAGGTAATTGAGTGCACTAATTTTCAATATTCCAGAGACTATTTTATTACATGACTTGCTTTTATGGAAAGTACTGTATCTGCATTAAGCCCAATTTTACATTCTTGCCAAGGCTGGTTTTGTGTATGTATTATAAATCTTATATCAGCTATTTCTCAAAAATGCTGACCTGACAATAGATTCCATGCATAGTGAGTTAATAAAAGTTTACTCTAGCCAGCTGGCTATTTTTCAATGTCAGTATGTCTTGTTCTTCGTGAGATGGGTATGAATTTTATGAAATCATGGAAAATATTTAACTATTAAAAACATCTCTAGATATAACATGTGTATGTTCTAAAAGTAGCACTGTATATTTAAATAAAACAGGAAAAAGATAAAACTTACCATGCTACTACTCTGTTAAGTCTCTTTACTATTACCATTCTATAAAGTTGCTTGGAGTTTTGCCAAGAACAAGGTAAGATCAGGTCTCAAATTACTACAAATACGGTCATTTTCCTCTACTTCCATTCCTCTTTGTAGATAAGGCAGAAATCAAGGATCTCTGGCCACAAAGAACTATTAAATAAACATATAGCAGTTGCCTAATATACCTGAGTGAACCAACTAGTGTCCATTACAGTAACTCAGAAAGATGGAAATTAAAACATGGTGCTACATAAAAGTTTCAACTTCTTTCCACGGCAGAGGGAAAATTATCTTTGTGTTGGTAGCTTCATTCATGCTCTCAATAATTGCAATAAAGAGATGAATTAGGACAGTGGTTTTCAAATTGTGGTCCGCAGACTCTTGACGGGATCCGTGATGTCTTCTCAGGGGGTCCATGAAGGCTTGAAGAAATGTTATGACTTAAATCTTGAGTTAAGTCTTGGTGGTCCATGGTCCACGGCCACAAAAGATATTTAAAGGGGGTCCGTGGTGAAGAAAAGATTGAGAACCCCCAAATTAGGCAATGTATGTCTGGGAATCTTTTGCTGAGTAAGGCTACGTATGAATAAGGAGTCAAGTGTCTGGAAAGCTACAATGTACTGCTAACCTCTGGTTTAAATGAGCTAGTCCTGACAGTAGAAAAAGCCAACTCCCCTCCCCAAATTTTCTTTTATTACAGAGCAATAAATACTCCTTCAGAAAATCTAGAAATTTTTTTTGCATGAACAAATATAATATTTTATATGGATAATTTTACCTCTAAAGCTGTACTTCATTTGTGAAATCACTCCATTTCTATATAAGAACTTTCCAGAAGAAAAAGTGTTATGTATATCTTACATCTAAATATTTGTGGCATCATGTCTTTTCTCTTAGTATAGTAAGTAAGTGTATCTTTAAGATATTCTCAGCTCCTAGCAACCAGATAAGTAGATTTTCTTCATGATGACCTATCCATAACCTGGTCCTTCAGCTCTTCCAACAGCGTATTCATAGCCAATAGGATTCTTCCACCTTGCTTCTGATCATCTTGTTCTCTCCTTTCTGCCTTTCTCAGTGTTAGTCCTCCTTTCCTGGAGAACTGCAATTTCATATACCCTATTTTTTGGAGTATAAGATGCATTTTCCCCCCTAAAAGAGGGTGAAAATTTGGATGCGTCTTATACACCGAATGTAGCCCCATCAACCCCACCCTTTGGCCTCTACCTCCCAGCAAATTGCTTCCTTACAGCAAACAGCCCATTTCAGTTTCAGCTTCAGCACAGCCTGATAAGCAGAAGCAGCTGATTGTAGGTTAAATCGGCCTTCCAACCATCAGCTATTTCAGGCTACAGGGATTGCCATTGCCTATTGCCGCCTCAGCGCGCCCCATTTTCGGCCTCTGCTGTTTGCTGCAAGGAGGCAAATTGCTGGGAGGCAGAGGCAGATTTTTTTTCTTGTTTTCCTCCCCAAAAAAGGCAGGCACGTCTTATAGTCTGGAGCATCTTATACTCTGAAAAATACAGTAATATGACCAAAATAGGATAATTTGAACCTGATTATTATTTTTATTTTATTTAATTCAATTTGTATCCCGCCCTTTTCCTAGTGGACTCAGGGCGGTGCACAGCCAGAACTAAGACACATACCAATACAAAATTTAAAATTTTTAAAAGAATTATATAACTTTGGCCCAAAATTTAAAATATTCAAACTAAAACCCATTGACAAAAAGGCTAAAAAAAGGGGGGGGGGTTTCACGCCAGCCCTGCTTGATCAAAAAGAAAAGTTTTTAGGGCACAGCAAAAAACCCGGAGATCCGATATCCTTCGTATCTCTGGGGGCAAATCGTTCCAGAGGGCAGGAGCTGCCACAGAGAAGGCCCTCCCCCTGGGGGTCGCCAGCTGACATTGTCTGGCTGACGGCACCCTGAGGAGTCCCTCTCTGTGGGAGCGTACTGGTCGGTGGGAGGCTATCGGCAGCAGAAGTATATTATGTGCATTTTGAATAAGAATTCTGAGTTGATTTGTTTGGCGATCTGTTTCTTTGCTTTCTTCTAAGTGCCTAAGATTAATATTCAGCTCTAAATTTGTGATCATGAAATTCATACCTTAGTTAAAGAAATTAAATCAATATAATCCTGCATGAATTACTTAACAGATTTACAAATTTAGCCTGAGTTGGGCAGCCTTTTGAGGGAATGGTCGCCATTTTTTAAAAGAAGGAAAATAGCTGCAAACTCACATACGCAACAAATTCCATAAGATTTCAATTGTGTCTCCACAAAATTTTGCAGCTATTATTTATTGGAGGAGAGTTGGAATTCTGTGGGTGATATTCCACTGTATTGGTCACAGGCATTTCATAAGTATTGGGGTGCCCATAAATACTGTATACTCCTCTGTCTGGACTAGCTTAGAATATGATCATGGAGTGACAGATTTCACATATTTTCACTAGGAAAATGTTCTAATACAAGCTTTTTAGCATCCTGGTCTCAGACCCACCATGAATTCTGTTTTGGTTTGTCTTTTATTTTCTATTTTGACTTTCAGCTGCAGTTTGAATTGATACAATGCTGATAATATGAATAAAGAAAAGAGGAAACTGTGATTTTCTGAGAGTCACAAGATATAGTACATAACTGCTTTTTTAAAAAAGAAACAATATTTATGCATGCATGTACCTTGTTCTTCAGTCTCCTTACCTCAGTCCATATATGCCAATAGGCAATATTGGACATATTTTTGGACTTATCTGTTTTGTTTGTTTGTTTTGAAAAAATAGATTACTTAATTCATTTACTACTTCTCATGTGTGCAAACTTACGATTTTATGAATTTATAACTTTATGAATTTGTTCTTTCACCTTTATTTCAGCTGCCTGTGGGGGTCTTCTGACAAAGCTGAATGGGACTCTAACAACACCAGGATGGCCCAAAGAATACCCCCCTAATAAAAATTGTGTGTGGCAACTTGTTGCTCCCACCCAGTACAGAATCTCAGTGAAGTTTGAGTTCTTTGAACTGGAAGGGAGTGAGGTAAGTTAATGACAGCCGAAGCTAATATTTGCTTAGGTAATCAGTAGTAGCAGAATGCAAAATAGATCCTATTAATGGAAAGTATCCATCATGATTCTTGTTTCCTTAATTGGCTCTTGATTCTTATTTCTTGGGGCTGTTTTTATTTATTTATTTATTTTATTTATTTGTTCCTATTTCTATACCGCCCTTCTCCAAATAGGACTCAGGGTGGTGAACAGCCAAAGTAAAAAACAGTACATACAAAATTTAAAAGCAGTTTAAAATAATTAAATATTTAAATATGTTTTAGCTGCATGCTGAATAATCCAACTGAAATCAACACACAAATGAAATCATGACCACATTTCTAAAATCCACTTTGAGATTGGAGATTATTACATGTACATACATGAATACACTCCCATAATTAAAAACATGCATCACACTGTCAAAATATTAGGTCCAGAATTCATTCCTAAGAGCCAGGAAAAGCCAAGATGACCAAATGTTAGGTCTTTTCATAGAGAATATCATTCATTCAGTAAAAAAGGTAAAAATATTTTTGTTAACAAATTAATAAGAATGTTCCAACTCATTTAATACCAGTTCGATGTCAGGGTTTCAACTAGTGCCCTAATGCAATTAAGAGTCTCAAGCCATCTGGCAATAAAAATCCAGTCTTATTAGGAGCAAAATGTCAGCATTACCTAGGTCGGGTGGGCAATGATGGCCCCTTTATGACTTGTGGACTTCATTTCCCAGAATTCCTGAGCCAACCATGCTGGCACAGGAATTCTGGGAAATGAAGTCCACCAGTCGTAAAGGGGCCATCATTGCCTACCCCTGACCTAGGTGAAGCCAATTCTGACTTCACCCCCTTCACGCCTTGCCTCTGACCCTATTTCCCCCTCCCCCCAAAATGTGTCACCCAGTCACATTCCCCAATGAGGTAATTTCGTGGGTTGTAGGAGTAATTCCCTCCAGGCATTGCTGGTATCCACGGAGATGGCCTTGACTTGCTCAGCCAGAATGCATCTGAGGAGTAAATTCCTTGGTGCATCTGCGAGGTGCGATTTCCGATCCCCCTGATTATGGCAACCAGGAGCAGGTCAGGGAAGCTTCACGAGTTGACACACAGGCATAGGAGAAAATCATGATTCAGATAACCAAAACTGAAAATTAAGTTTTTAAATTAAACCAAAAATATGGTAAGGCAAATTAAAATGAAAAAAATATAGGTGCGACAATACTCTTTGCATTACTCATTATTATTAATAGCAAAGGAATTTGAATCATAATACAACTGAGCTAATATTAAGATCCTGGCATCAGTAGGGTTCCAAGTGTGTCACTCAAGAAAAAAAAAACTATCCAAAGCCTCTTGTATATTTGATCAATTGTGGTGTAATGAGTAATGCAAACAATAAAATAAAGAAAAAGTGCTAAACCACATTATGTCTCATGGTTGAAAGTATAAGTTGAAAGATAAATGTATTTCTTAATTGCATTAGGATTAATACTGGAATTTCATTCTTTAGGTGTGCAAATATGATTATGTGGAAATCCGTAGTGGCCTTTCTACTGATTCCAAACCACAGGGCAAATTTTGTGGTACAGAAGTGCCTGAAGTTATCACATCCCAGTATAACAACATGAGAATTGAGTTCAGATCCGATAACACAGTTTCAAAAAAAGGTTTCAAAGCTCACTTCTTCTCAGGTATTAAAACAAATACAATAAGTGTGATCTGTATGAATGCTTGGGGTTTTTGCAAATACAACTACAGTTTTCAAAATCTTTTTTCCAGGATAAGATTTGTTTATGCTTTTCATTTTTTGATTCTAATGAAGATGAATGGCCAGTCTCTTAACAAGTTCAGTTTCAATTTTTACTTAATTTTACTTAAATAAGTTAATATTAATTTCAATACATATACTATAATACTTGTGACAAGAAAATTTATATTATTATTATTATTATTATTATTATTATTATTATTATTATTATTATTATTATTATTAAATCTTTAGTGAGATTCACAGCCTTTGAGGCTAGTTAATAGCTCAGCAGCTCGAGTCCTAACCAAGGACCTAGGAACTGTTAAGGTATTGTCGGAGAATGTAAGCTGTTCCGAGTAAGGTGGTTTTTTGTAGAGTCAAAATATTCAAGTTCAAGTTGTTGTTGTTGTTGTTGTTGTTGTTGTTATCATCTTTATTCATTAAAATGAAACTCAGTCAACTGAACATTCAAAAATGCATTACAAATACCATTGACTGGTGCTAATGGTTGATACAGGTTGCTGCCAGCGTCCTAGGTATCAACCAAATACCTTCTTAAGATGTATGATGTTCCAAGTAGCACAGTTTTGTGCAGTTCCGCTGGTGTTATTGCAGGAAGCTGCAATTTGCTGATGTATGTTATAAAATTCTTGGACATGGTACCAAGTGCCCCGATGACAATGGGTATCATCATCATCATCATCACTATTATTACTATTATTATTACAATTATGGTTGTAATACAGGGCAGAAAACATCCTGCAGAAAGCACAGCTCCACAACACAATCCTTTCAGCAGTTCCAAGAAGGTTCCATACCCATTTGTACCCCTAAGGGCACAAACAAACTCCCAAGTCACCTCAATGACTCTAAAAGAATGCAAATGACGAGCTATCTGGAAGGAATATAAATCCTTCCATTCCCCACCATCCAGTCAGAGCTGAAAAAGCTTCTTGGATGAGAAGCGAAATGTCTCCAAATTAAAACAAGAAAGTCGAGTTACCTCTTGAAAAAAGCACCTTTGGGACACAGATAGGTTAGAAACTGCAGCAAAGATTTAGTAGAGAAGTTTAGAAAAGCAACAGATTACAATGCTTTCTTTTTTTTAACCTATGATACATAATTATAATATTATAGCACAATCAAATCAAGGAAATCCTAAGTAGTATATAATTCCTTGTTGCATCGTTATTATATGTGGCTCTTTTTTCTATACTTTAAGGAGAAAGTTTTCCACAGGGACTTAAACCTAACTAAACCATTAAGTTTCTTTTTTTATGAAATATAGAGGTAAATTCTCTTTGTAGAATAAATGTGTTGTATGTTTTATAGATAAAGATGAATGTTCAAAGGACAATGGTGGCTGCCAGCATGAATGCATTAACACTTTTGGAAGCTATGTATGCCAATGTCGGAATGGATTTGTGCTTCATGAAAACAAGCATGACTGCAAGGAAGGTAAGAAGTAGTATGCCAGACAAGTTTTTTTTTAAAGAAGTTGCTTGTGTGCATTTTATCTTATGCATGTATCCTTATCTTTGCACCTGTTTGAAGATTGTAAAATATTTCATTAAAAAGTGTAATGTAATAGGCTACACAAAATATTCAGATATTGTATGACCATGATACCTCAAAGTCAGTGGAAGCATCTTCTGTGCATGCAGATGAATGTACAAGTGAATGAATGGGAGGGCTATTAAACAGCCACACCAAATATTCAAGAGGATGAAGATCTCAAATTATTTGCACAACTCTCCAAATTAGTATTATGGATTATTGCACATTGTTCTCATGAGTTTGCTAATTGTAAATGTTGATAGTTAAGATTGGATTATTACAACATATTAGTTTCTAACAAATGTATCCTTTTTTCATAAAGCAGAGAATTAATATCTGGGTTATCTAGCTGTGTGATATCATATATTTTCACTCAATTCTTTGATGCTCTCTATCCATCATTAATGCAGCTGAATGCGAACAGAAAATCCACAGCCCAAATGGAATTATCACAAGCCCTAATTGGCCTGATAAGTACCCAAGCAGAAAGGAATGCAGCTGGGAAATAAGTGCCACACCTGGTCACAGGGTCAAAATAGTAAGTAGTAGTTAATATTAGTTAAAAATCTATCAAAAGTTTAACTTGAATCAACAGTATTTTTAATGAAGTAAAGCTTGAATCGACAGATTTTTAAAATATTGTTTTGTCAGTACGAATGTTAGAGATCTCTGATAAGTGCCAATACTCATATTCATATTCCAAAAGAAAAAAAAGTGATTTGCAGTTTGCATGGGCACACATATAACAGCTGTCAGGAGTACCTCATAAGCAGAGAGCAAATGTGTAAGCCAAGAAAAGATGCAGTTACTTTGAAGTATTCTTGACCCTGTGCTATGTGTATGTCCACGTATTCTCTGAATCACTTTTTGCCCTTCAAAAACAGATCTATGAACAGTGCTTGACTCCAACATTGTATCCATGGTATAGATATTGCAGCAGATCTCCCACCATCCAGACCCCATCCCCATGTGAATTCTTAATTTTCCAACTGGCAATGCAACCAATATGTGATTGGAGAAGTTCCCTTCCCTGCAACATGCTGTCATGATTCTAAGCATGTAAGTGTCCAAAAGGATTAGAGACTTCTGTAGTAGAAGTAAAATATGCACAGAGACATGTGGTATTTAGCACATTATAATGTAATGCTTAGTAGCTGTATGATTTTATTTTAAAAGATTTAAAAATACAAGTGGGAATTCAGTAAAAAATATCTATTTCTCATTTCCCAAGTGATGTTGAAATGACTTCATATATTGAATGTGGCTGAAGAGCCATTTATGAGGCCAAAAATAATCCTATCATCATATGGCAAGTACTGGACATGTGTAAAAGTTGACAATTTGTTCTGGATTTGCATTAAAAGAACAGAGTGTTTGACATTTTCACTACCTTATTTAGAGTTTTTATCACATAGCCTTGAATTCATTTGGTTGGGAAGTATTTTTTTTTTCTCACTGTCAATTTAGTGACAAGTTACCTCACTTCATTTAAATAACTCCAGAATCAGCTACATTCTCAATGCATCAAAAAATAGCATCATTTATTCTAAAGTCACTTTGTACTCTGTTTCCTGAGTTCGCAGTGTTGCATATCCATCATTTATAGCCACTAATCTATCTCTAAGATTACCTGCTTGTGCTGCCTGAGGAAAAGGAATGCCCCATTCTCTTTGATTCCTCATAAGATGATAGCAGTTGCTGAATCCATTCAGATAACCTGGGACTAGCAGGTTCTCTGACCTCTACAAATGTTTGGAGGATTTTTGTCTAGCATTATATTAATAGCAGAAAGGGGGCAGCAATAGTAGAGGCACCTGGCTTGAAGGCTCTTGGCCTCCATTCAGTGGTGGGTTCCAACTGGTGTTACCACAGGTTCTCTTCACGCATGCACTTTGTGCGCGATCGCCACAAGCGCATTAGGTTTCTAATCCACTCTGCCACACCTATCAGCTGGGCTAAAAAACGACAAATAAAGATAGGTATAATGCGGGGTGGGCAGGAGGGCCCAGCTCCCAGTCAAAGAGAACTGGTTTTGTGACATCACATCATCACCACTACCAGCTCACCCAAACAGGCCCGAACCGGGAGCAACCCACCATTGCCTCCATTGTAAGAATTCTGGGAGTTGAGTGGTTAATTTTTGGATGGTCTTGCAAAAATGTCATTTGCTGACACTGTTTATAATGAATAAATTCAAGGGTATGAGGAGAGGCAGTGTGTGTAGAATTGTGGGTTCATAGAACAATCTCACGTACAGACTTTCCATTGTTTTTGGGGAAAAAAACAATGGCATCCAAAACGGGCCGCGTGGAGACTCTTGGGAGGTGCGGGGTGGGCGGGGCCATCCAGTCCTTGCAAGTACCAGTTCAGCGAACCACATGTAAAATTAGTACCTGAACCAGTCCGAACCAGTCCGAAATGGCTGAATCCCACCCCTGCATCAAACTGACTTTCATATTGCGCATGTTGCATCATTTCAAACTGATGGTAAGCCACTCCTCATACCCCATTAAAACATGCTTCCTTAAGTAAAGGTAAAGGTTTCCCCTGCTTAGTTGTGTGTATCTGTAGGGATCAGTGCTTATCTCCATTTCTTAGCCGAGGAAGCCAGCATTGTACAAAGACATTTCTATGGTCATGTGGCCAGTGTGATATATACCGAGACATACATACATACAATTTTAAAGTAAAACTAACAGCTTTTCTGTAAAACACAATGGGTTTCATGCTGACTGTGAATTCTTCCAGATGAGTCTGTTCACTATGCAGCCATTCTGCCATCTTTACAATTTTATGAGCTCTAAACAATCTAAGTATTCACTTGTTCTCCTACTCAGAGGTGAAATGCTACCAGTTCAGTCCAGTTCAAGCGAACTGGTAGTAAAAAAAAAAAAAAAGCTACCAGTTCAGGCGAACCAGTAGTTTAAAAAAGCTACCGGTTCATCTGGACCGATATTTCCTATGATCAGCCGTCAACTTACCTAGTGAAATGGTCTTTTTCCACATGCGGCACATGTTTGGCGCGCGCCACACAGTCAGCAAATCAGTGGCGATCCGTAGAGGATTTCACCACTGCTCCTACCCCCCCACCTATCATTTCATCCATCTTTTTTCTGAGCCTAAGAAAAACTGCTAAAAAGGGAAAATAATATAGCCATGTAATGCTTTCAACTGATAGCATTAGCAGTCTTTCATTGGAAAAATCCCTTTAGTCATACTTAGTTATATTTCTGTTATATAAAGGGGACATCAATTAATTATGGCCTGCAGGTTGAATAGATCTAGTTCTCTTTTTAATAGAAGTGAAGTAGATGTCAAATAGCATAATGATTTGCCTTTTGAAAGTTGTACAGTAATAGCGAACAAAATTTATGAGTGGCATTTGGGATAATATTTCAGCTGTTAATATGTTATCTGCAGCTTCTTTTTATTAATAAGAATGTCTGATCTTTCTTAATGTAGTACGCCAAGAGAAAGTATCTCTGTTTCAGCTTGCAGTACTTGTGCTTGTTCTGATTATTTCCATTTTACTGCCAAAATGTCAACACTTGAGCGATATGAAATTTCTCAAGGACAGCTGTTAATATAAAGTGGCAACACATTGTACTTTGGCTGACTTCCATCAGGGAGTCTGCAGATTAGAACAGCATTATTGTCCAAGACATTTTAACAGATCTCTTTGCTCTGTATTTGATTCTTGTTGAATTTTATTCCTTTTAAATAGACTTAGCATGTTAATTTTATTTGCTAGAAGGTTCTTCTGCTGCTCTTATTCCTATTTAATGTATTAATAAAACTTAGAGGTAAAGCTGCAAGGATGTTAACTTCATTTAATCTATATTTAAGCCATGTGTGTACCAGAAAAGATGGATATTTCTCTTTTTTAATACTTGTATTGATAACTTTTTATAAATAATAAACAGTAGAAATCCTATGCAAGTTCAGAATACTATTTTATGTTTATACCAAATATAAAAATGCTATTACATTAGGGATAACATTTTTTAAATAGAATCTCTGTATTCTGGTTTACTGTTCTCCAACCCAACTGACTTTTCCTGAATCCCAAACTTCAGATAACATTTTTTCTGCTTTCAGAGAAAAATGCCTATTTTAACCCACTCTAATTCAATTCTGTGTTCGCCGATAATCCAGCTAAACTCTCAACATGGGAGACACCTGCCCTAAAAGTTTTACTGAATTTTCTTTGGATTTTAAATGAAAAAACCCATATGACAATAGCTTTTAACTTATATTAGAGCCACTGATTCCCATGTTTAAGAAAGAGGTCTTATAGGGAAGTTACAACTAACAGAATGTGATTAATATCCTTAAAAGAGCATGAACTTTGCATAAAGTTTAGGAGCCTGAGTGGCGTACTACTCCTACTGCCTCCTACTAAGGCAGCATTTAACATCCAGCTGCCTGCAATTACTGCGAGTTCAATTCTTACCAGGCTCAAAGTTGACTCAGCCTACCATCCTTTCTAAGGTGGGTAAAATGAGGACCCGGTTTGTGGGGCAATAAAATGACTTTGTATAAAATATACAAAAGTATGAAGGCTATTGCTTAACACGTTGTAAGCCGCCCTGAGTCTCCGGAGAAGGGCGGCATATAAAAATAAATAAATAAATAAATAAAAAAGTTTGGGCTGCAATGGAGCATTGTAGATAATGAAGTGCTGAGGAATATTTTTTCCAAATGATTTATATTCAGGTTGGTGAAAAATAATTTGATGCTGAAATTTTACCAAAGGAGAATATAATTTTGTAGACAAGGAGCATGAGTCAAATGCTATGTGTTTGTATTTATTTAGTAATGAGAGTCTATGGGGTGTATATTCTGTTTTTCATTGTACAGTCATCTCTCCAGAGGTCGGGTCTCTGTGGATCCCTACACTTAATTAAATCCTATAGGAAGACATTATAAAGGAACTCCACCTATTGGGGTTTTTTATTAAAGATGTCATACATCACTGAGTATGTCTTCTAGCTCCAGTATTGGAGAGTAATTCAGAAATAATATTCACCCAACTTCTGTGTTTAAGATTTAGTTCAAGAATTTTGAAGAGCTGTTTCTGTCTAGTTCAAGTTATAACTATGTTCATCATCACAAACTTTTCATGCCAACAGAGGAAAATCAGAAGGAATTCTATTAACCACACATTAATTAACTGCTGAAGGAAGCTTGAAAATTACTTACATTGAACAAAAAATAATAATATACAGGAATGAAATGAAAAGAAAAGAAATCTTTGAATGTTTAGGTTTATGAAAATTTCCTTCTTTTTTAAAAAAATTCAGCCAAAGTACCAAAATATTTTTCCTTTTAATTTTAGTTGTGGTTATTTAATGAATTCATTTCTAAAAGCTCTAAAATATAGTTTTAAAATTAGTTTTATAACGCGTTTCCGAAATTTTCCTTTAGCTTTCTTTCTAGTTATCTGAAAAGCATGAAACCATCTTATAAAGTTGAAAAAATCAACAAGTATTAGACATAATCTAGATTTTCTTATTTTTATCATGGAAAGATGATAGGAATAAATATCTTGGTATTTTTAATGCAAATGATGATTGCAAACTGAGAAAGCTATAAAGAACACAATTAGATCCAATGCAAAAGAACTTGTAATAAATCTCCAAAGTTCTCATAAATATATCTATATTTGGGCTAAATTAGACCTTTATTATTTCATTGTTTGCTTCTTCCAATATCACCGTCTAATATTTAATTTAATATTTAGAATGATTCTGATCAGTATGTATAATTGTCATTGAGATACACTTAAATTCTGGATTAATATTTTGCTATTTTTTTTTCAGGTATTTATTGAGTTTGAAATTGAACAACATCAGGAATGTGCTTATGACCATCTGGAGGTATTTGATGGAGAAAATGAAAAATCCCCAATTCTGGGGCGTTTATGTGGAAATAAGATACCAGATCCTCTTATTGCCACAGGAAGTAAAATGTTTCTCCGATTTGTCTCTGATGCATCAGTTCAAAGAAAAGGCTTCCAAGCAACCCATTCAACAGGTGTGAAAATAATTTTTTACTAAACTCAATGGATATCTGTTTAACATCATTGTGGTGAAAGTTTAATCAGGTTCCTTGTGCAGAAAACAGGATATATTTTATATACATATACTAAATGCACAGAATACATTTTAATAATCCATTTTGTTATTTCTTGGAAAACCAAATCATAATGTTTTGCTGCAAGAATATATTTTAAATCAAGCTGAACTATATATCTTGGTGATCAAAATTCTTTCATGAAAAAAAAAAGTTTCTGCCAGCAATTAAAGTTTTGTCCTGCTGGAATCAAATAATGTCTTGTGATGTCTATTTCTTTGATTATACTGACATCTAGCGGTTTTTCATTTGTTCTTGGTGCTTCTCAATCGTGGTAGAAAAATAAATCTGATCCCTTTCAAAACTAGAACTAAGGCACAAATCTTTTCTTTCCCCCATCTTTCCCACAGAGTGTGGTGGTCGCCTGAAAGCTGAAAGCAAGATGAGAGATCTTTATTCTCATGCTCAATTTGGAGATAATAATTATCCAGTTCAAGCAGATTGCGAGTGGTTGCTGGTGTCAGACCATGGCTATCGAATAGAGTTAATTTTTCAGACATTTGAAGTGGAAGAAGAAGCAGACTGTGGCTATGACTACTTAGAAGTCTTCGATGGTCATGATACATCGGCTCTGAGGATTGGCCGGTTTTGTGGATCAGGGGTAGGTTTCGCAATTATCAATTTTTTTCATAAAAAATCAGAACAGCATATGTCGATGTGCCATAGAGATATCTATGCACTAGCATCTTTCTGCTGTTTTCCATTTTTCTTTAGCAGACTTTCATGTCCAGTTTGTTACAACCAAAATCTCTCTGAGTTTAAAGAAAGCTTCAGTGCAGTGGAAGGATTACTGTTTAGGGAGGGGGGGAATTAAACTCCTGCAAACTTGTGTTCAGAAAGATTGTGTTAAAGTAGCTTATTGGATTGTATCAGTAATTTAGTTTTTTTTGCAGTGAAAGTATTTGTTTCTTAAAGCTAAGAGAATAAGATAATTTTTGTTTTTGACAAAAAAACAAAAATTGTTACGGAGAGGCAGGTAGATAGAAACAATACATAAAGGTGTATAGAAGAATAAGAATTTTAGACATTCCATTATTATTTAAAATGATTTCAGAGGTGCTGTCTGAAAACAGAAAACAAAGCAATTGAGGCAGCTACCTTTTTCATTTAATATAGAATCTTTCATACCTTTTTTGGAGGGGAGGGTTAGTCCTGAAGAAAAATTGAAATTTTCCTGTCAGATTGACTATAAAGGTTTTCCAAATAGTATTTCCATGTTTCCATTTCACCTTTAACTTGTGACAAAAAATAATTTAATTCTCAAAATGGAACATTCTCATCTCTAAACCAAGTGATTACAATAACAAAGGCGTATACAACTTCAGGCCATGTAAAAATACCGCTAATCTAATGGAATATCTAATTTAGCTAGCAAGACTTGAGTCAATTTCTTAAGCTGCCTATATTTATATATCTTAGTTTATTTAATGAACAGTGAAATTAATTCATTGTGAAAAACTGTTGGATAATTTCTTCAGAACTTTTCAAGCAAAAGGATTGTTTTACTGAATACAACCATTAAAGATGACATTTTGTACCAATTTATTTACAATCCAGCAACGGAATATAGAAGAGTTATAATTTATATAGTGCAATTTTAGACAAACAAAGTAACATCTCGGGATCATCCTTCTGGCAAATTCTTAATGATTTCTGCAGTATATGTAAAAGTTCTATATTTAATTAAGCAGATATAATCATAATTAAATTTAAATAAAAGCAATTTTTATCTTGCTGTTATGTCCTTTTGCTTCACCAATCCTTTGGCATGTAGCTTGACATATAAAGGCCAAATGCAATTCTTACCCTGCCAAAATAATATTCATTGGCAGATGAACGAACACAGCATTTAATTGAACAGAATATTTAAACTACCAGGATTCCTGTTTTAAAATGGCTCAGGATCCAAAAGAAAGGAGATTCCTCTGTGTTGATATTTTTGAATGAACATTTATTAAAAGAGAATGTTTTTCTCTGTCTAAGGAAAAGTGAATATATAAGCACAACATCAAAGAGAAACACAACAATTATTCCTAATTCAAGGCAGATTTTAGTTCAAGGAAAATTTAAATCAAATTGTCTTTAAGATGAAGATGGAAAAGTGGAGGAAGAATCTTCTGTTCTTTTTTCAGTTTTCTTTGTTCATAGAGCAGGAGAAATGCAGAGTCTATGTTGGGTAGTTTTGAGTGTGTGTGGAGGGGGGGGGAATAACAAGAAGGAAATGCTTAAGTCAGTTTGTACCATTTTTATTTTGCAGTGCTTTTCTTTAAATAAAAATGGAGGAAAATGGTACAGCATATGGCTCCATCTGTCATTCCAACTTTAAAATATTTAATTTTTTTTAAAAAAACAGCACTATTTTGTTCACTGGCCATAGCAGAAGAAACACAAACCATTATAATGTGTTTTATTAAGATTGGGTACACTGTATTTCAGATAAAAGAACAATGTAATCCTGCATTCTGAATGATTTATTGTCGTTTCTAGAATAGCCTTGGTGAAAGCTTCTCTCTTTTCTTCTTCCTATAGCCCCCGGAAGAAATCTATTCAGGAGGTGATTCTGTTTTACTCCATTTTCATACAGATGATACAATTAACAAAAAAGGCTTTCATATACGATACAAAAGTATAAAATATCAAGATAATGTTCACACTCAAAAATAACACAAGACACCCCTTAAGTCACAAAATTAAACAGTGAATGACTGTTTGAAGGGGTGGAGGGATTCTTTAAAAAATATATATACTGACAATATTAGCAAAAAGCAACGATTTTTTTTAGCCCATGATTTCAAACAGAAGAAAAACTGAAACATCCCACTCTTAGATAAACTCCTCTCTGTAGAGGAACAGACATTGTGACGACATATAGTCTCCATTCATGGTTGTCTTTGCAAACTGCTGAAAGATATTGCATGCTGTCCAAGGAGACTATAAGAGCTTTGTTCACAGCTTGACAAACGTCAGGGTTGTTTCCATCTTCAACAATAGGAAAAGATCCTGCTGACTGTAACTTTTTGACAAGTGACTTGAATCCAGGAGAGGAGAAAAAACTCACCTGCTACACAGGTCATGCACTTGAAAATGTTGTCTTTTTATTTTTCTTATCCTGATTGCATTGGTGGCATATCCAAGATTTAAAATGTACAAAGAAAAGTCATGAGAAGAGAAGAAAACCTGATTCTTTTTTCTATCCCTCCACATACTCATATAAAAACCTGGAAAACTGTATCTTCAAAATCATTAAATCTGTGGGCAGTTTTTGGTTCAATAACAAAGTAGAACTGATCGTTTTACATTCATGGTTCACTATGAATACATTCAGACTTTGGATATTGTCAGTAACTGAGGGTATTAAGTGTATTATTGCTGAAGTACTATAGTATGCTAAGCTCTTACATAAGACTAAGAACCAAATCAGAATTGGTCTTTTGCCAGCCTAAGGCAAACCTCTTCCCAGTGATCAGCAGACAGAATCAGGACCAGAATAACCCAACACATCAATCATAAATTTCATTCCACTGGGAAAAATGAACTGTTATTCTGCATTTCCTTGGAAATGTTTGTGTCAGGCTTGGAAGCCATCTTTTGTATTAGGCCTTCAGTCCTGCCACGTTTACTACTGTGGGAAACTTGAGAGGGGGGATTATATAGAGCATGGATGAACTAATTATTTTATTATTATTTTAAGCCAATATGGAATGAGGAAAGAGTTGTTTCAAAAAAAAAAAAAAAAGGTTTCCCAAGCAATTGAAAAAGAGGATTTTTTTTTCTTTTTGTGGTGGCAAAGACTATTTCTATGGTGCTATTCCATGAACTTTAAAAGAAATTTCCACATCCCAAGATACTAAATTTTTGAGCCAATAACCTGCTGATCAGAAATGAGTCATTATGCCTTGTTGCATATTAACAGGAACAGCTTTCTAGACATGAGAAAAGGATTATAATGATGGCAGCACAAACCCTGTGGAACAAACTACAATTGCCTTAGAATATTTGTACATGATCATACAGATCTTCTTGTAGATATATATCTGATTTGATAGTTGATAACAACTTGAACATTTTAAATGTGTGTTCACAAAAATGATCCTTAAGCAAATTACCATTCACCGTACCAGATCATTAGTTGTAAATACAGCGCAGCAGACTTGTTACTAATGTAGAATATGTTATTTTTAGAAATTTTGTTGTATGTGCTTTAGGCCATATATGGATTTAGTCACAATGTATATGCATCATGTAAGTTAGTATGAATGAGTAAGAGTGAGAAGTGTTGTGTATGTATGGACAGGTAAATTGTACTTCATGTGCCAATTTATACCACAATCTCAACTGAGTGTAGCAACTTCTTTAAAGCTTTCATAAACATGACTGTAATAAAGAATCAAGAGCTATGAAATGTTTATGTTCCATTAAAAGAACTATTTTGATATCATTCGATGTTGGTTGCTACTTCGTTTAGTTTTTGTTTCCTTACCAGAATAAATACACTGGCATTAATTTTTTTTTTAAAAAAACAACAATAAAATAAAACTAAGCATGTGTAGGTCTCATTGCTTCTATTTAACAGATGTTTCAATAGCAAATGACAAAAAAAATACTACACACCTTAACACAGTCTTTAGAATATATTATTTAGGAGCTGGCTGACAAATGTTAATTTCATCACAAATTGGTGAAATATGGATGCGTTTGTATAATGCATATAACCAAAAACTAGATAAGCATATTTTAATTTAGTTCATTTTTCAAACCCAGGTTATATGGTTAATTTATTATTCACTGTATCCCTTGAAATTCATCATATTCACTGTATTACTCAGCAAGTGATGTAAACCATGTTTAAGCTAACCACGTACAAGCATGTTATGTAAACACAGCCAATGTTTTCCCTTGGGAATAGCAGACTATTGAAGCTTGAAGAAACAATGGTCAAGTTGAGCTTTAATGCATATTTTAATAAGTACAGAATAGCAAGGGCTGTATATGGGGACAAGAGCAATTTGTTATTCCAGTGCTCATTTGTGGTATAGACAGCACTGTATGTTTTTGCTATATGGCTAAACCCATGCTGTTTTTGAAGCACACATGTTTGAGTATATGTATACCCAGTGGTGGGATTCAGCCAGTTCGCACCACTTCGGGAGAACCGGTTGTTAACTTTCTGACCAGTTTGGTGAACTGGTTGTTGGAAGAATTCATTAGGGCAGAGAACTGGTTGTTAAATTATTTGAATCCCACCACTGCGTATACCCAAACACCAACAGCACTGAAGCAGAAGCAAGTTTAGAAAGAATAACAGTGGGCATACACAAGAAAAACTATATCAACGTAAGAGTTTTGTTTATAACTTTTGCTTCAACAAACTTCTTTAACATTTGGCAGAGCTCTGAGATCAGAATTACATTGGCTGATTTGGATATATGATTATGATTTGAGAAATCCAATCTGCATGTTCAGGTAGATGTCTACCAAAGTCAAACACATCTTAGCAATAATTTTGTAGTTTTGAATGTAGGATATTTGTATCATGGATTGTGCCAGTTTATTTAACAAGTTTACATTAGAGTTGCCATGGCAGTGCTTTTCTTGAGAGTGTTTACGAAGAACTCTGTATTGTGAGATTTTGTGTGTGATTGCTGAAAGGCTTGGAAAAAAAATTGTTGAGAAATGTAAAATGCATTATTACCCAAATTGAATAAAAGTCCTTCAAACTACACATTTTCAAAAGGTATCTAATTCTCTCCATTCTGTAGAAAACTGAATCACTCCTGAGTATTGACTATTTTCTATTTACTTATGCTGCCTTTCTTGGTTTAAATTAAAATACATAGTTAATAGAACAGTTATATTTAGAGTCTTTAAAGTGTAAAGATTGCATTCCAGCCCATCATAATGCCGTAGCAACCTATCTGCATATTCTGGAAGTAATGGAAGTTTTACAATTGAATGCAGAAGAAATTTGAAAGAAAAGGAAAGCTCCTTTTTTTATTATAATTTTTAACTGAAGAAGGATCTTTGCATTCTGGGGGACACCTGTACAGTAGTGGCCTGTACAATTGTGGAAACCTTTTGGGAAAAGTTTATTTTCTAAAACTAGCTAATAACACCACTATTTTTTTGGAATAGTACCATAAAATTATATATCAATGGGAAGATAATTCAATCAAGAATGTAATGCAATAACTTTTATGAAGGATTGGCTATTAGAATAGCAGTTACAGTATAAAGAAGAAACACATCGAAAAAACGAGATATACAAAAATTATCACCATAGAAAAAATGAGATATATAAAATTTATCACGTCAGTTAACACTTACAGTAGTTGGTAACCTTTAGCGTGAATGACGGCCTTACAATGTCTTCCCATGGAGTGAACCAGGTCTTTTAGTTCTGCAGTTGTTATAATGTGAAACCAAGATTGAATGATTGCTTCTATTAACTGGATTTTATTGCTGGGTCACTTCTGATTAACAAGTTTCTTTAGTCAGCTCCATAGATTTTCATTTGGGTTAAGGTCTGGGCTATTCCCAAGCCATTCCACCAGTGGAATATTATTATCTTGAAACTCCAAATAAAAAGTGGTGTTATTAGCCATCAAACCTCAAAAATACACTTTTCCCAAAAGGTTTCCACAATTTTGGCCATACTGTATATTAAATAATAGCCACAAAAATACTGATATTAGGAATGTTAACAACCATACGATCTGTTGCTATAAATAACAGCAGATGGATTGATAATATCTTTACTATATGCAACTGAGTGCCTATTTCTCTCTCTCACACACACACACTTAAGAAAAGAATGATATCTTTGTGGTATAATTGTAATTAAATTTATTGTAAATGTTCTGCATTCAAAAAGACCTTTTATTATCTCAGCTCTGCCACACTACTAAAATTACTGTGAAATAGAGCCACCTTCATGTATAGATATCTTTTATCATAATTCTTTGATTGTATCTGTTCAGTATTTTGAACATATTATTTCTTCATTAAAACAGAGTAATGGAAGCCCTTTTCCTTTTGTGTATACAGTTCTTGAGTTATGACCACAATTGGAACCAGAATTTCAGTCGCTAAGTGATGCAATTAAGCAAACCATCCTGTGAGGAGAACTGATTTTATGACCATTTTTACCATGGCCATTAAGTGAATCGCACAGTTAATAAGTAACTTGCTTCCGAAATTGACTGTTGGAAGCTGGCAGGGAAGGCCACAAATTGTGATTGCATGACTGTAATTTTTCGTAAATGCAAGCCGGTTGCCAAGTACCCAAATTGTGTCACATGACACTGGGGGATGGTACAGGTAGTCCTTGACTCAAAACAGCTTGTTTAGTGACCTTAGTTCACTAAAGTAACTTAGTAACAGTAAGACCTTAGTAACAGCTTGTTTAGTAACTTTAGTTCAAAGTTACAACAGCACTGAAAAAGTGACTTATGACCATTTTCACATATGACCATTGCAGCATCCCTGTGGTCATGTAATCAAAATTCGGATGCTTGGCAACTGGTTCATATTTATGACGGCTGCAATGTCCCAGAGTCATATAATCAACCTTTGTGATTTTCTGACAAGCAAAGTCAGTGGGGAAGCCAGATTCACTTAGCAAGCAGGTTACTAACTGCAATGATTCACTTAACAATTGTGGCAAAAGGAAGTCGTAAAATGGAGCAAAATTCACTTAACAAATGTCTCACTTAGCAACATAAATTTTGGGCTCAATTGTGGTAGAGGACTACCTGTACTCTTAAATTAATGGTTGTAATTCAAAGACTACGTGTATGATGACAACATACATCTACAAACAGATCTAGCTTTAATCATAACTTTAAACACCTACTGATTTTGACTTCCATGGAGACACACGACTATAGGTTTGTTTGGGTTTTTTTTGCATATATTATATTATATATACCCTGTTTCCCCCAAAATAAGACATCCCCTGATAATATACGCCCAATTGGCCTTTTGAGCGCATGGCAATAAGGCCAAGCACTTATTTCAGGGTTCAAAAAAATATAAGACGATCTTATTTTTGGGAAAACATGGTATGCACACGCACACATATATAAAAATTGTATGTATGTATGTATGTATGTATGTATATGTATATATTTCTCTTTAGCCAGGTTCTTCCTATGTAAACCAAGATTTTTATGCAGCCCTAGTTCAGTGAAATCACAATCCACTAGTTTCTAGGCTTTTTTCAGGCAGCCAACAAGCACCCTGCTGCCCATTTGGAGACATTGGAAGATTTCACTGAACTAGGGCTGCATAAAAATCTTGGTTTACGTAGGAAGAACCTGGCTAAAGAGAAATACACATAAAGGCTTACAAAAAGAAAAGAAAAAACATGTAGGTATGTATGTATGTATGTATGTATGTATGTATGTATGTATGTGTGTGTGTATATATATATATATATATATACACACACACACACATATATATACATACACACACACACAAACACATGCATAATTTTTTATTAAAACATTCACACAAGAAAATAAAGGCTAGAATAAACTAATAACAAGAAAGAAAAAAAAAGACATAATTCAAATAAAAAACCAAAAGGGGAAAAAAACTGCAAGAAAAGAAAAACAAGGGAAAATTTTTTAAAAAGTATAAAGAAGTAGCTTCCAATATTCTTCACTGCCGATATAAGTACAAATATATATCACATGTCTAAAATGACATCATCTTTATCTCCTTTTATAATCTGTCCTATCTAATCATCAGAACCATGTCACATTTTTTTCATCTTTATGCAAAAAGTGTTTAAGAGTCTTTCAGTCAGCAATAAACATGGATAATCTCTTTTCTTTAATTAAAAAAGTTACTCTACCAATAGACCCTGTAGGTAATGCTTTAATAAACAATGTTGGGTAAACTAAAAATAAAAATGAATTCAATGGCTGACAGAAGACTAGCAAGCACTAAAGATACTAATTGTTCCTTTTTACTTAAATAAGTTAACATTTTTATAAGGCATCCTTCAAACATAGATACTATCTAACACTACCTAGGCGTTACTATAGTAAAAACATCTTTTCATTTGTTGTAGCATTCTCAGACATAAGGATTTTTTTGTACTCAATTATCAATATGTATGGTTTTCAATGTATAGTTGTCAGGGCAACATTTTCACATACATTTTCCCAATGTTCTTTTTAAATGAAACATTTCTCATTGTGTGCTATTCGTTTTAATACAAATTTCCTGAATGGTTATTGGAATTATTAACAATATATGTGGTTTTCGTATAAATATCAGAAACAGGTGCTTTTGGTATTTGTGTTCCAAATATACAGATTGTCAGCATCTGTGACAATTCATTTGTGTGGCACCTTTTAACCTCTGTATTATTTTCTACAGTATAATAAATATCTCTGCAAAACAATTGAAGAAGAATTTGAACAACTTGCTGTATATTTTTGTGTAAATTGAAGCACCTTGCAAAGAAAAATAGAGACGTGAATGAGAAAATAGAATGATGAAAATGATGAAACAAAGTTATAGCCAGTAGCCAACATTGCTTCATCAAAAACAAATCATGCCAAATGAATCTTATTTCATTCTTTGACAAAAAGATTAAATTTGTGGTTCAGCGAAATGCTGTGGTCATAATATACTTAGAATTCAGTAAAGCTTTCGACAAACTAGACCACAACCTACTTCTTGGTAAGCTAGAAAAATGTGGGATAGAAAGCATCACCACCAGATAGATTTGTAATTGGCTAACAAATCAATAAGCAGGGGGTTGGACTAGATTAGAAGACCAAGGCCCCTTCCAGCTGTATTCTAAATTCAAATTCATTTTCTCCTCCCTACTATTTGATAGGAAGTGATCCCTGTTATCAAGACAACTTTACTCAATTAGGTACATCTCTGAAAATACAAGGACCATTGTTAAACAATAGATATTTTGCTGAATCAGACAACAGTCAAATTAGCTCCATCAACACCATGTTATGTAGAGAAATGAACAGGGCTTTAAAAAAAACAATGCATAGAAAAATAGTTTGCTCTTTAGCATTTATTATCTGATTTTAAAACAAAGCAAACACTATTATTCTGAATGATCTCCTAATGCAATCCTCTATTACAATCTGAGAACTAGGGAATTCAACAAGATGTAGGATTACTGGGTCTATTTTGTGCAGGTCTGTGCTACCTTAACAAAACTGATTTTCTGTATTGCAATTCAGACAGAGAAGTATTATTTTAGTTTAATTAATTCCAGTGCATTTTGTCAAGCCTTGGATGTGCCTATACTGAATTGTGGCACAGGACTTTATAGCATCTGTTTCAAGCTTATTGAAACAGAGATTCTATCTAAAAACATACTAAGTATTACACTTCCTATAGGTGAAATGAGTGTTTAGTTTTTTAACAAGGTATATCATGTCCTCTGGAGGGGATGCGGTGGCTCAGTGGCTAAGACGCTGAGCTTGTTGATCGAAAGGTCAACAGTTCAGCAGTTTGAATCCCTAGTGCTGCATAACGGGGTGAGCTCCTGTTACATGTCCCAGCTTCTGCCAACCTAGCAGTTCAAAAGCACGTAAAAAAATGCAAGTAGAAAAATAGGGACAACCTTTGGTGGGAAGGTAACAGCGTTCCGTGCACCTTTGGCGTCTAGTCATGCCGGCCACATGACCATGGAGATGTCTTTGGACAGCGCTGGCTCTTCAGCTTTGAAACGGAAATGAGCACCGCCCCCTAGAGTCCGGAACGACTAGCACATATGTGCAAGGGGAACCCTCTACCTTTACCTATCATGTCCTCTGACCATAATATCAATTCTTGGTGAAAATGTTGAGTTAATATTTCTTTTTGACCTAATCTGACCATTAATTCTGATATGTCCAAGAAGCCCAATAATTTATTCTCAAAATACTGCTTTCCTGTTTTTGATTTCTCTATGATCAATGAAGAAGTCAATTTTCTTAGACCCAAACTGCAGTTTATACAGTACTTAAATTCATATAACTGAAACTCAATCAACTTAATTTCGTAAGGGTAGTGGTGAGACAAGAGTCCCAATGCAATATTACAAGCAACATGTAGTTTAACTTTTCCTTTATAGTTTATTTTATTAGTCTTTCTGCTTGTATATTCCCTGTCATAAAGATATCCTATGACATGCTTCGCAATAGGCCATGTCAAATTGTTCTTTCTGTATTCGCTTTCCAAAATAAATATTTCAAACTTTTCATTGTTTGGAGCATGTTTGGAGCAATAAAATGAAGAGTCTGCTATAAAGGGAGATAAAAGGACCATAAAAGTAAACGAAACACATCTGAAAATTGTACTCTTAGCAGACAATGAGAGGGGTTATGGAAACACTTCTGAATTTTTTACCATATATTTTTCTGAATTTACTCATTTCACTGTATTTCTCTTCTTGCTATTCTGTCAACCAAATGATAAGGAAACGTCACAGGAAATTCATACTAATTTCTTAGCAAGGAAATTAGCTAATGAAATTAGCATTTCATTAGCAAGTTAATGTACCAGATCAAGTTGAAGTTGTTTGTGAACTTAGTTATTGATCACAAAGCACACATACAATAATTTCCTATAGACCTTCAGGATCAAATATCCATTACAAAACATCATGCTATTCAAATTCAAAGGCTATGTGCATCTGTATAGAAGTAAGCCATACTGAAAATATTGAATGAAAACAAAAATAGAGAGAAGTGGGGTGCAATGGTATCATTCCAGCAAGCTTCATATTTGTTTAATGATATTAGTTTTTCCCAAACTTGTGCTTTTCAGCTGTGTTAGATTGTGATTCCCATTATTCCCAGTCAGCTATTATGGGAACTGTAGTCTATCCTTTCCAAAAAGCACCCAGTTGCGGAAGAGTGACTTACAATATTGTATCTTATTTATTTACTTCTTAATTGAAATAATAATAATTAAAAACAGTCCTTAAAGCAGAATATAGATAGCCAAGAACTACCATTAATGATTATTTTGATTATATCAAAACTGAAAACCTGCTCACGTTTGTTCTTTTAAAAGAAATTTTAAAAGAAAACTCATGTCATCTATATACATGCAAATTATTAATTAACTTATTGCAAAGACATTTGCAAATTTACTAACTCATTGCAATTATTTGCAAAATAACTAACACATTGTAATTAACCCCTCCCCCAAGTAAAATAAGAATCTAGAGAAATGTTACTATAAAATTCATTACAGTTACAGTATATGGTTTATTTGATTACATTACAAAATTTGTTTCTATTTTGGGGTTTACTTGATTACAAAATATGCTTGTAGTCCAGTGAAATAACATAACAATTTAATAAAGTCTGGATTTTATGAGACTCTTTGAATGGATGCTTTATGAACTTTTTAGCTGTGAACAAGGGATGGCAGCAAACTCCGTTTATTGCTGCTATCAGAATTCATTTTGCCAGTTCACTGTTTCTATATAAAATACATTGTGACAGATTTCTTTTACATTCTTAGACAGAGAATAAATGTATTCAGGAACGTCCTGGAGCAAATTTTGGGAAGTGTAGAGTGAAGATTTGCTGTAGTTTTCACTTAGCAAATGAAAAACACTGGATACAATCCTTGGAAATCCAATGTCAACTGCAACATGTTATGCAAGGATGTTTTCTGCACAGGTTTTGTTTTTGTCTTTCTCCAAATCAGCAGAATTACAAATTCTCCAAATCAGCAGAAATACATTTCTATGTTCTCCAAATCAGCAGAAATACATTTCTATGTTCTCCAAATCAGCAGAAATACATTTCTATGTTTCATAACAAAAATTGTTGATTTGTCTTGAATACACATTCCTTTCTTTAGTTTATCTTTAGGAAGAAGAGTTTAAGTCTGGTGCTTTTGGGATTGGAACTGTTGAAAAAACTTCTGAAATTCCAAACTATCAACTCATATAGCTATCAAGAGTTTATTAGAAGATATCTGGCATATGTTGACTTCTATTGAGGTAACTTTAGTCAACTTATTTCCTTGAAGAACTTATACTGTAGTATTACAGACAACAGAGTACATGATTAGATTAAAAGAAAACAGAAGATATAGTATGCCCATTCCGTATGCCAATTTTAGCAGTGGCTCAGTGGTTAGAAGGCAGTACTGCCAGCTAACTCACTGCTCACTCCAGGAGTTCAATTCTGAGTGGTGAAAAATTGACTCAGCCTTCCATCCTTCCAAGGTCAGTAAAATGAGGACCCAGATTGTTGGGGGTAATATGCTAACTCTGTAAACCACTTAGAGAGGGCTGTAAAGCACTATGAAGTAGTATATAAGTCTAAGTGCTATTGATATTGCTATTATATAAGATATACCCAATATCATAAGGAAATTGCTGAGTGTGTTGGAAAAATTGTTTCACATAAGCCGTAATATTCCTTAATTGTCATTCTGTGCTATGATTGTGAGCTTCCTTAGGCCTTACAGCTCCTCCATGCCTATTTTGTCCTTCCCGTCACCTTTTGACCTAAAGATGTTAGGTGCCTCTCCTTTCTTTAGTTGAAGAAGAGCACTTTGTTGTTCAACCCATTTGCAACTGAGGTTGATGGACAGACCCATGTAGAGCACATTTCAGTAGTTAATACACATGGTGACTGAGGCTTAGATGACTGTAGGAAGGGTCTTTCCTCTCAGGAATGGATGCATTTGTCAGCCAAATGAATCTTGGCCACAGATTGCTCTTCAACCAAGAGCAGGAAGTCCAGGAAGACCCCCAAATTATGCACTAGTTATTTACATACCCAACTGTGCACATCTGGAGCAGTACAACCCCATTCAGAACTAATGATGAAAAGGTTCACAGATCCAGATGGTCCATATACTCATAGCTGCATGATTTTGCTAAAACTGAGCTTAAGAATACCTCACCCCATATCCTCTAGGTACCAGTCCAAGACCTAGACAACACTGTCTAATTGTCAAACAGTCAAGTTGACAGTTGAGATAACAGTTGAATATCCCACCAGAAGGGTAAAGATAGAACTTTCTGGAACCAAAGGTGTTCTGAAAAAATAACGATATTATTTTCTTGGATCTAAGTTTGTTCCAGTTATTCACAGTGTCCAGGTGCAATTCTATTCTGTCCTTTCTTAGAGGATGCTTCACCCCAAGATGACACATGGCATCATGCAGCTGTTTCACGTAGAATGAGTTATATCCATCCTTGTTTTTTTATCTATAGTTATCTACCTTAGTATCTATAGCAGACTATTGATTGTAATTTTATGGAACTTTCCTGGGTTTTAATCCTGCAATTTGATGTTAATAATTTAGTTTTACTTTAGTCTATTAATATGAAGTCAAGACAAGAAACAATGGATGGAAACTAATCAAGGAGAGAAGAAACCTAGAACTAAGGAGAAATTTCCTGACAGTGAGAACAATTAACCAGTGGAAGGTCATGCCCTCAGAAGCTGTGGATGCTCCATCACTGGAGGCTTTTAAGAAAATAATGGACAGCCACTTGTCTGAAATGGTAGAGGGCAGTGGTGGTGACCCTTTTACTCACCAAGTGTCAAACAGGTATGCGCTTTGGGTGCTTCGCGTGTGCATGCATGCTATCCGCACTAACGTGCAACTCCTCCCCGTGTGCTGCATGCGCAACCACAGCATCTGTGCATGCACAAGGCTTTTGCATGGCTCCCCCGTGTACTGTGTGCATAATTGCACCATCTGCGCATGCATGCACTTTTCATGCATGTAATGCATGTGCGCGAACGCCATCTACATGTGCATGCGCTGCACACAAGTACTCTAGCAAATGCACATGCATGCACAGGAGAGCTCTGAAGACTGGCTGAGTCCCCTGAATTGCCCGCATGTGCACCAGAGGCCTGAACACTAGCTGGGGCGCATGTGCATGCATAGCTGCAGCTGAGTCGGGCGACAGCTCGCGTGCCCAGAAAGATAGCTCTGCATGCCACCTCGGGCATGTGTGCCATAGGTTCATCATCACAGGTATAGGATCTCCTGCTTGAGCAGGTGGTTTGTTCTGACTGAGCTCCCCAAACACGACAAACCCTCTAAAATTAAATCAAAGATTCCTTTATTAGGAGTGTTGGCAGCCCCGGCAAAAAGTTTCTCTCTCAACACAGGCTAACAAGTCCAGAAAATGAATAGTTGTCTGCCACCCCCTGCCTTTTATCCCCAGAGATAGGGTGGGTCTTCATTAGCAGCGGTGGTTCTTCCTTCCCAAGGATCAGCCCACGGATTTCCACTGCTCTCCTCTTCTCTGCCTTCTGCACATCTGCGCATTAGGCACTGGACCCAGCTGTTCCCCCTCTTCCACATCAGCCACCTCCAGACCTGGGAGCTATTGACTCTCCATCTATTCCTTCTTCCCTCTCTGAGCTCTCAGGTTGCCTTGATGCTGATCTTGACTCCCACGCCTCCTCCTCCTCTGATTTAGCTGCTGGAGGGGCCTGGTGGCTGACAGGTCACAACAGGGTTGGACTAGAAGACCTCCAAGGTCCCTTCCAACTCTGTTATTCTGACTTCTGATTTGTTGAATTTTACTTCTATTTTAGAGTGGGTGTTATGTTATTAATTTTTGTGGCCGATGACCAAAACGAAAGAAATAAGCAATAAAAATGGGGAAGGGGGTTGAACTTGAGGCTTTCCACAGAAGAATGGTCAAGAACCTTTCATCCCCCTCTCCAGCTACTGGAACTGGCAACTCAGAAAAAAGCAGGACTGGAGTGCTTGCAAATCTCAATCCTTGCATGTATTCCAGAAGGATACAACTATTAGTGGAACTGAGTATCTATGGAGATTCTCATGGTTGTCCCAAAGGTGCTTTTTCAAGAGGCAACTGGACTTTCCATCTTTGGGACAGTGGAACTGAATGTTACAAGACATCCAGCAGGACCAGAAGTACCAAACTTCGCTTGGTTCCTCCTGCATTCCTCCTGCATTCCTACAAGTATCTGTAGAAGCTACTTTCATTTTTACAGCGGTTTTGAAATTTTGGCAGGACTGAATTATTTATACTGTGAGTAGCATTCTGTTCTTTTCGCCCCCTTGTGTAGTTCAGCAAACCAGAAAAAGGCCTCAGGCAGTATGAAGCATCAAATATTATTGTGTGAAATTCATGAATCTATATTTTTGGAGAATCTTTTTAAAAATCAGCAGGCAACACACATAGCTAAGTTGTTTGCATCAAATACAAATACAATATTCTTTCTGGAATGTTTTTATTTGGAACATTGCAAAGAGACAAAGAGCAATAAGCGATTAATAATTAATCATATTTTTCGGTTTTAAGGGTGCGATATCTCTACTTTCCCTCTCCAATTTTGCCCGCTTGCAACAAAGTTCTGTTCTCTAAATTAATTAAGACTGCCCATAACTTTGTGCTCCCAACATGCAATCATAATTCCTTAAATTATGGTACTTATTTTTATGTTTACTCCAATGATAAGTTTTCTCTGCTTGCAGCAACCCACAGAAAGAATATAACATGACTTCATAAACAAATTATTAACCATTGTTAATCCCCACATCTACACTAGATGTCAGTCTTGTCTTTTAGGGGGAAAAAATTCATTACTTTAGACCTTGAATAAAAGCAGCTTCATGTACACAGTGAACAATCTCTTTACATAAAATCCCTTTGGAAAATGTTCTTTGTAATGATTTTTCTTTCTTTAATTTTTTTATTCCTCTTCAGTGAAAAATAAAAGCTTTGTACTAGACACATCGCTCAGTAGTTTCTTTCCCAGCTTTTGTTTGATAGAGTGGGGAGCGGAATATGGGATAGAATTGTGAATTGAATATGTATGTAGACTGAACAGACATATTATTGAGCGACTGTGGATCCTTGGACAAACTGAGCTAAAATAAGTTAATGGTGCTGGTGGGATTCAGCCAGTTCGCACCTATTTGGGAGAACCGGTTGTTAACTTTCTAAGCAGTTTGAAGAACCGGTTGTTGGAAGAAATCTTATTTTGATTTTTTTCCACTTTACAGGACTAAGCCTATAAGGAAGGCAGGAAGGAAACATTCTGGTCTTCTATCTAGCCAAATCTTGATTGCCTTGCTTACAGAAACTGCCTCTCTGTTTAACCCTTATTACATTGTAACAGCTAAGGTGAAGCACCCATCAATGTGAGTGACATTGAGTTGGCCACACCCACATGGTCACATGACCATCGAGCCATGCCTACCCAGCTGATCATTAGGGCAGAGAACCGGTTGTTAAATTATTAGAATTTATTTATTTATTTATTTATTGGTTCTATTTATATGCTGCCCTTCTCTGGAGACTCAGGGCGGCTTACAATGCGTTAAGAAATAGCCTTCATACTTTTGTATATACCTGCTTATATAACACCCTAGGGGGTGTTCTTTTTTATACAAAGTCAGTTTATTGCCCCCACAATCTGGGTCCTCATTTTACCTACCTCGGAAGGATGGAAGGCTGAGTCAACCTTGAGCCTGGTGAGATTTGAACTCGCAGTAATTGCAGGCAGCTGGCAGCTAAGTGCTACTTAACAGCACTTTTAGTCCGCTGCACCACCAAGGCTCTTTATAGAATCCCACCACTGGTGCTGCTAAACAAAACTAAGGTATTTTTCAGTAGTTTTTAAAAAGGTTTTATGCTCATATGCAATTTATTGTATGAGAGGGCTGGGATCAGAACTAATACTTTATTATTAAAAAATTATACTGGTATGCTGCCAAACACTTTCATGGTAGTTGGTTAAAAGGCTGAAATCCCAATAGTGCCCTTAACTAATAGGAATAGTCCACTTGACTAATGATGAATTCTGAACCAGAAAAAAATGTCATTTTATCTATTGTTCCAGTTATGCTATTGAGAAGTGAGGAAATTATTTCCCTCTGGTATAACTTCATGAATCGCTTATAAGGCAACAAAAATTTAATTTAAGTTAAAGTATATAGTCCCAGTATATGTTCCCTTCAGTTTTCTTTAAATCCCATATTTTTCCTTATTTAGATTTTAAGCTTTCTTTCAGAGCAGTGTTTCCCAACCCCAGCATCTTTAAGACGTGTAGACATCAACTCCCAAAAATTCCCTAACCAGTCAGGCTAGCTGGGGATTTCTGGGAGTTGAGGTCCACACGTTTTAAAGTTGCTGAGGTTGATTTTTATGTACTTATCTTGCTCCAAATGCCCAATGAATAACCCACAGTCCAAAATAATCCCTGTGGCCCTTAATTTCTGATGTCACTGCCTGACCTGTTGCAGTCCTATCTCTTAGAAAAAGAGCCCACCCACACCACCTGTTGCAAAACTGTTATTTACCATTACTCCAGGGAGCCATGGTGGCTCACATGGTAAAATGCTGAGCCTGTGCTCCGCTGAGGTTGGCAGCTCAGCGGTTCGATTCCCGTGGGCGAACAAACCACATAGGGACAGGAAAGGAGCCTCCCCCGATTGCCTATTGACATTTAGGCATCCTGCGGGTAAGATAACACAACCCGAAAAAAATCCTTTCACAGAGGCAGCCAGCCACTTCGGTGATCCATGGCTAACATGTGCCATATGCTAAAAAAAAAAAAAAAACCTCATTACTCCAACCAAGGCCACACTGGGAAGGGGAATGGATATCATGGATAAGCTAATTATAGCTCTTGACTCTTTCAGTATCTCTATGCAACATCTAATAGAAGCTGAAGTGGTTCGGGAATAACGAGAGGCACAAGCAGGCAAGTGACAACAGCTCTTTAATATACAGTGAGACTTCAGCAAAACTCAGGGGCTGCAGCCCTCCTTATATACAATTCCGGAGAGGCTGTCAACCAATCAGAAACTTAGGCAGGTTTGAAACTCCCGCTGAAAAGTATCAATACATAACACCCCTCCCTTCCCAGAAGGCACTAACATTCAAATATTTACATAAGTACACACAAAATCTCGCAGGTGCCCTGGCCGAGTTCTCGTTCTAGTTGACCTGCGGAGTTCAGTGTTTGGTGGGGCGTCGAGCTGGTCGGAGGGACTTTCTGTCTCTCCCGGCTCCACCAATGGAACCTCCTGGATTTTGTCCGGGGCGTGGTTATCTCCGGCTGGGAATGGTGACTCGCTGGGGCAGCGCTGGAACCAGGGCTTGTCAGCTAAGTATTCTCTCGAACCTGGGCTTGAGTTAGCTGTTTTGGGAAAGTTGTTGTAGTTGGGTTCGGAGATGTCTAAATTGATGTTTGCCTCGCTGACTATTCTTTTCCTAAATTGGTCTATATGGCGTTTCCAGAGTCTGTCTACTCCCATGTCCACTGTGTATGATTTTGGGCCCATTATGCCCACTATGGTTCCTGCAACCCATAGAGGTCTGCTAGCATAATTGCGAGCGAACACCGGGGACCCAACCTGGAACTGCCTTAGTCTGGTGGTCTTTCCCTTAAAACTCTCATGTGTGTAATTGGGGTGAAGCCTGTCTAACACGCACCGAAGCTTCCTGCCCATGAGGAGTTTGGCTGGGCTTCTCCCTGTGGCCGTGCATGGTGTGGCATGCTGGACAGCTAGAAATTGGTCTATCCCGGCCTGCCAGTCCCCGTTATCTAATCTGGACAATGCTTCTTTGGCCGTTCTTATGAAGCGTTCAGCCAAGCCATTAGAAGCCAGATGAAACGGGGCCGATAGGGCATGGCGGATGCACAGTCTGGCCAGGTAGCCCTCAAACAGGTTGCTGTGAATTGAGGGCCGTTGTCAGATATCAGAGTATCCAGTAGGCCATGGGTGGCAAATAGTTTGCGAAGGACTTTGATGACTGCTTTGGCTGTGGTTGAGGGCATGAGTATTATTTCGAGCCATTTCGAAAAGGCATCGACTACAATTAAAAATGTTTGCCCGTGGAAGGGGCCGGCAAAGTCAATATGGATCCTCCCCCATGGCCCTTTTGGTTTCTCCCACTCTCGGATGGGCGCTATCGGGGGATCGGGGCAAGACTCCTGACAGGGTCTGCATTTCCCCACCCACTCGGATATGACTTGGTCCATGTTGGGCCACCAAATGTAACTGCGGGCTAAACTTTTCATTCGGACAATCCGAATCTGAGTTACTCATGCAGAACTCCAAGACTCTCGTTATCAGTTTTGTTGGTATTACCACCTTATCACCCCACAACAAGCAACCCCCTTGCATAAATAATTCGTTACGTTTGTTAACATAACCCTGGTACTCCCCACCGACCGCCTTGACCGGCCACCCCTTAAGGACCCAACCCATCACAGTACAAATTACAGGGTCCCTAGCAGAGGCTTTCACCACCTCGCAAGAGGAGATAGGTCCCAAAGTCATAGCGTCGATCAGCAGAACGGGGGTCTCCGGTGTGGGGTTGACCAGCAGATCAGGGAGGGGGCAGTGGCTGAGGGCGTCCGCGTTGCCCAAGGTCCGTCCGGGTCGATGGACAAGCTGGTATGAATAGGCCGATAGGAAAATGGCCCACCTGGTCAACCGTGGGGACAGGGCAGCGGGGGTGGGCTTGTCACCGGCCAAAAGTCCCAGCAAGGGCCGGTGGTCAGTCACAAGTTCAAATTGATGGCCATAGAGGTATTCATGGAACTTTTTAACCCCGCAATTGCAGCCAGAGCCTCTCTGTCCAACTGACTATAGTTCCGCTCTGCGCTTGACAGGGTGCGAGAGTAAAACGCAATGGGCGCCTCTAGGCCATTTGGTAGTCTATGGCCTAGGACAGCACCAACTCCTATGGGGGAGGCGTCACAAACCAATACAAGCGGTAGGGCTGCGTTGTATTGGATTAGGAAACTATCTTCAGATAGAAGTCTCTTTACAGCCCCAAAAGCGGCTGCCTGTGCTTTTCCCCAAACCCATGGTACATTTTTCCCTAAGAGTTTGTGTAGGGGATCTGCGACTGTAGCCTTATCCTTTAAAAACATAGAATAGAAATTGAGCAGTCCAAGGAAGGCTTGGAGCTCCGCTTTGGTTTTGGGGGCTGGTGCGTTTTTGATAGCTCTCACTTTGCTTTCGGTGGGGTGGATGCCTGTGCCATCCACCCTGTACCCCAAAAATTTGATGGAGGGGACAGCGATCATGCACTTATTTTTCTTTAATTTAAGTCCCGCTTCCCTAAATCTGGAAAGGACGTTCCTCACTCTGTCCCCTAGTTGATGTTCATCCTGAGCGCTGATTAAAACGTCATCAAAATAGGGCACCACCCCCGGGAGCCCTTGCAAGAGGCGCTCCATGGTGCTTTGAAATAGGCCGGGTGCGACACTCACCCCAAATTGGAGCCTGGTGCATTTGAATGCACCCCTATGAGTTACAATTGTGTGCGCCTCTGCCGTGGCGTCGTCGACTGGCAATTGTTGGTAGGCCTGAGCTAGGTCTAATTTGGCAAAAATTTTGCCGGGCCCCAGGGAGTGTAGTAGATGATGCACGATCGGCACCAGATAGGCGCTCGGCTGCAAAGCCTTGTTGATCGTGCACTTGTAGTCGGCGCAAATTCTGATTGAGCCGTCAGATTTTACCGGGGTCACTATGGGGGTCTCCCATTTTGCATGGTCAACGGGGACCAACACCCCTTGTTTAATTAATTTGTCCAGTTCTGCATCGATTTTTGGTTTCAATGCGAAAGGCATCCGTCTGGCTTTAAGTCTTATTTGGGCTACGTTGGGGTCTAAATTTAGGGAGATAGGGGTCCCCACATACTTGCCCAACGTGTCCTTGAAGACGTCCTGGAACTCGTTCAGGAGGCTGTCCTTCAGTGATGGCTCGGACATTCGGTGGACGCCAGTGAAACCCAGGCCAACGGCTCGGAACCACCCCATGCCCAGAAGGCTAGGCAGTTGCTTTGTGATGATGGTTAGCGGCAGGTCTTTTTCGAAGTCTCTGTAGGTGACTCAGAACGTGCCTACATCTTTGAGGGGGACTCGGTTTTCCTGGTAGTCTAGGATGCGCAGTCTCTGCTTAGATAGCTGGTCCTTCCGGAACGACGGCAGGATGGTTTTCAGGGTTGCCCATGACATTATGGAGAGAGCTGATCCGGTGTCGATCTCCATCGAGCATGGCTTGCCGTTGATCTCGACCACCGTGCTGACTTTGTCCTCAATCGCCGTGCTGGCCTGGTCGATGTGTCTGCTGCGGCCGCCCCCGGTTCAAATTTGCGCCGTTTCCTCGCACCTCCTTCTCTCATTGGATGCTTCTGGCACGTTGGTTCTGGTTGGCTGCGGCGCTCATGTGGTTGGTGTTTTCTGGGCAGAATGGCTCTACAGACTCGTGCCAAGTGCCCTTTTTTCTTGCAACGCCTGCAAATAGCCTCTCTGTATTTGCAGGACAGTCTATCATGATGTCCGCTGCAGCTGGGGCAGTTGTGCCGGGGGCTGCCTGCGTCTTTCCTTTGGTGCTCTGTGTGGAAGACGTCCTGATATGACTCGGACTCTGAGCTGGATCCGGCGTCTTCCCTGTGCACTGGTGCAGACTTGGGGCTGTCCTTGCTGGTCAGCGGACGCTGTAGTGTTTCTGTGGCTTTTGTAGAAGCTTCATGAGTCCTGGCTTCGTCTAGGGCTCCAGCAAGCGTTAAATCAGGCTTGGCGAGCAGACGCCTTTGTAGCCTTATGTCACAAACGCCACAGATTAGTTGCTCCAGCAACGCATCATCCAAGTCCCTATAGTCGCAGTGTGTTGCGGCTTTACGCAGGCTCACCATGTAAGTGCTGACCGGCTCTCCCTCTCGTTGTACGCGCTGTCTGATTTGGTATTGTTGCACGAACTTAGAGGGCACGGGAGCGTAGTGAGCCCGGAGAGTTGCTATCAGGGTGTCCCAGGAAACGGTCTGGACTGGCGTTGGCTCACAAAGTGACTCTGCCATCTTGAACACCTCCGGTCCGCAGTGGCTTAGGAAGAGGGCTCTCTTCCGATTAGCGGAGAGTCCCTGCATGTCGCTGGCTTCGAGCGAGCACTCAAACCTTGTTAGGTATGAGATCCATTTTTCACGGGCCGGATCAAAAGGCTTGGGCGGAACATAGGCAGACATGTTCGGTATGCCTCCTGTAGTTTGCCTCGTCGCCTAGCTGAAGCTCGTGGTCTCACTGGTTCGCCTCTTGTGGCCTCAATCCCACCTTCGTCGCCAATGAAGTGGTTCGGGAATAACGAGAGGCACAAGCAGGCAAGTGACAACAGCTTTTTAATATACAGTGAGACTTCAGCAAAACTCAGGGGCTGCAGCCCTCCTTATATACAATTCCGGAGAGGCTGTCAACCAATCAGAAACTTAGGCAGGTTTGAAACTCCCGCTGAAAAGTATCAATACATAACAGAAGCTTTGGCACTGAGGAGGGAGGGAGTCATGGCAATGGTTAGTCATTTAGCCTGAGGGTAGTGAGTGAGTCAGTCGAAAGGGGGAATAACTCAAATACAATTTGTTTTGCAACAGATCAAACTAGTAGAAATTATATAACATGTTTTATAAGTTGCATGAGTGGCCTAATGGTGAAGACACTCGCCTCCCACTTGGAAGATTGATAGTTCAATCCTAAATAGTGGCAGGTATTTCTCTCCTAGGGCGTAAAGAGAAAATATCTGCTGTGAACTTTACATAGGCGTCAGGAAAAGCATCTGGCCAGTAAATGCTCAGTTCCATCCAGTTGCCTCAACTCTATTATGAATAGGGACTACTGGGCTGTAAAAAGGGAGCATTTTTAAAAATAGGTTGCATGTGATATCCTTGTAGGCAAACTCATCAATGTTAATGGAACTTTATACCAAACAAGGATAGTGCATGTTGACAACAACGAAAAATTCATTCTTGTTTTAAAGTTATATGTCATTTATTATTAAAGACTTAAATCTTTGATATGTATACTATTTTTTCCATTTTAAAATATAGAAGGAAGAGATCTGGTGAGTTCCTGGATGTAACAATTCCCAAGATGCAGTAGCTTTTTTTGCTGGAATTATTCTGAATTGCAGTAAACAATGTGTAACTTTTTTTCAAGCAAGGACTGTGAAGAAAAAAAGAATTGTTATCACAGTTAAACAGCACCAAAATATCTCTTCAGACAGACACTCTAGCTATAAGTCACTTGAGAGTTTGAACTAAATCCTGGGAGGCATACCTTTATCAGGTACCTAGTAGTTACAGATTGCAGGAATGTTGCCTGCAGAATTTGAAAGGTGGAATTGAAATTAATGTTTGAATCAAGTTATAAACTACATTTTCAAAAGGAAAAAGAAAAGAAAAGCACACCCTGTAGAATGTTATTTTATCTTGATGAAACTGAAAGCTACTGTAAAGTTATTATAACTGATATAAATATAAGTGCCATGGGTCTTTAATAACATTTTGCCAGAGAAATAAATTAGTAAATAGAAGAGGAAAATTGAAAAGTATACTAATAGAATATGTTATGGTATACAGTTTGAGAAGAACAATATGACAATTTTGATAGACTACTGAGTTAATATATGTTGTCAATCTAAATCCAATCATGCCTTTACACACATTTTCAACCTTATCACTGGTGGTGATTAATTTGATAGAGTTTTTCCAATACATGCAAGCCGGCCCATATGGGAATGTTAAGATGCGAGTAGTCCATTCTGCAACCTTGTAAATGAGTTCTGTCAATATCTGTGAGCATTGCCTGACAGATCTGTGAAAGGGAGATTTGAATTTCAGATCTACAGGTTAATGACAGGCAAAGTGCAAAGAGGTGTAAGAGTATGGGCTAGAAAAAAAATAGCATTTAGTAAAAATGTTGGCCCTGTGTAGATTCTATCTAACATGTTACTGTACAATTCACTCTCAAATGATGCCAAACATTTGGTGGAAACATTTAGATACTTTATATGAGACTCTTAAGGTCTAAGTATGGTTATATGGCATTCTTTGGCACTCAATTTGACACTCTTTTATAAGGCCCTAAAGACCTGGTTTTGCCAGCAGACATAGGGAACTCAGAGTGGGATGGAGTCCATCAATGGCTTATTTGACTCAGTGTTGCTTCTAGGATGAGTGTGTTGGAAGTTATTGGTTATTATTATTGTTGTTTTTGTTGTTGTTGTTGTGAAAGTTGGACCATAAGAAAGGCTGAGCACCAAAGAATTGAGGCCTTTGAACTATGGTGCTGGAGAAGACTCCTGCGAGTCCCTTGGACTGCAACATGATCAAACCGGTCAGTCCTAGAGGAGATCAACCCTGACTGCTCTTTAGAAGGCCAGATCCTGAAGAGGAAACTCAAATACTTTGGCCACCTAATGAGAAGGAAGGACTGACTAGAGAAGAGCCTAATGCTGGGAAAGATTGAGGGCAAAAGAAGAAGGAGATGACAGAGAATGAGGTGGCTGGATGGAGTCACTGAAGCAGTAGGCGTGAGCTTAAATGGACTCCAGAGGATAGTAGAGGACAGGAAGGCCTGGAGGAACGTTGTCCATGGGGTTGCGATGGGTCAGACACAACTTCGCAACTAACAACAACAAATTATTATTATATTTTATTTTTATTAATTTTTCTATACTGTGTTTTTATCGTTTGTAAGCCACCTAGAGTCACTGCGAGTGAGCAGGCAGCTATATAAATTTTATAAATAAAAATAAATAAATAAAAAGATGAATAATACTGGATAGCAACTGAGGCCCAGTTTTGTAACCGGTCCTGCAATTAACAAGCAATTCATTATTTCTTGGTTATTTATTAGCAAATAGGTGTGCGCGTTCGACCATCACACTGCAAAATATTTAATAATATTCTGCCACAAGCAGGTGAGCAAGTTGTGCATTGCAGAAAGGAGCCATGACATAGAGCAGGGCTGCAAACTTGTGGCCTGTGGGCCGGATACATCACGCACTGGCCACGCCCACGCCTGGTTTAGTGAAGGGGGGGAAGTCCCAATACACCACTGTGATAATGTGAGTTTGACACCCCTGATTTAGAGGGTACCAGATGATGGGAAAACTAGTTACCCAGGGTGACATTGCAGGATGCCAGATTGGGGAAAGAAAACAGGGGTGAAATGCTCCCGGTTCGGACTGGATCGCCCGATCTGGTAGCAATGGAGGTGGTTGGTTCAGAGAACTGGTAGCAAAAATCCCTGCCCCTCCCCCCAATTGCCCAGCTGAGCTGCACAATCATCAGAGGCTTTTTTTTAATTTTTAAAAGCATTTTTTCTACAACCTGTTTGGCTGAAAAAACGCTTTTAAAAGTAAAAAAAAAAAGCCTCTGATGATCGCACAACTCAGCTGGGATCATCAGAGGCTTTTAAAAGCATTTTTTCTACAACCTCTTTGGCCGAAAAGGTTATAGAAAAAATGTTTTTAAAAGGAAAAAAAGCTTCTGCTGATCAGACAAGTCAGCTGGGATGGTCAGAGGCTTTAAAAGCATTTTTAATAATCTCTTCAGCCGAAGAAAAAATGGTTTTAAAAGTAAAAAAAAAAAAAGTTGGCCATGCCCACTCAGTCATATTACCACCACCACCAAGCCACGCCCACAGAACTGGTAGTAACAAATTTTACATTTCACCACTGAAAGAAACTCATTCCAATTACTACTCGGCATCTCTCCTCATGCTCTGTAGAAGAAAAGGGAGAAAAAACGCTCGGAAGCTGTAGCTGCCAAGTGATGCGACTTAAGACTCTGGAGGCAAAAAAGTTTTTTGCACAAAGGGACTTACAGATCAGTGTCACCATCTAATCTAATTAGATCAGTGTCACCATCTAATCAGATCCTGATGCCACCATCTAATATATAACCCCCTACATGTGTTGTTTTCATTGAAATTGTATTAGCATTAATATGATTCTTCCAAGTTTTATGAACAACATATTGCTGACATGATTTGCATTTTTAAATATGAAGACGGGTAGGTTATGAAGGCTCTAAGAACAGATTTGCAGCAAATAAACACATGATATTGTTATAATTCATACTTTTAGCTAACTGCCCTGCAAATCGCCCTTTAGGACTAGGACTAGCAAGCACTCAAAACATTGGCTCATGTGCTACTATTTTTAAAAGATTAACTATAGTTAATACTGAGAAATATGTGGATTGTTAACGTTCTTCTTTCCCTAAACTATTGCACCCTCTGCAGCAATCGGCAACATTAAATGGTTTCCAACAGCAAACACTTCCAGAGAAAGATAAATTACTCTGCTTTCTTTTCCCAACTATTTAAGTATGTGACGTGTAAGTTTGTAATAAGCAAGTCAAAAAACCATTTTAAAAGGAAATGTCTTACAGATATACAGAGTAATAGTAAATGAAAAATCCTCTAATAAATTGGAAAACAGAAGTAGTAAGATCCAGACATCAGATGACTAAGAGATGTTAAAAGAAAACAAGATGGCCTGCAAGGAGAAATAATTGTTTTATTTCTCTGCAAGGCAAGGGAGAAAAAACAAACATGTATAAGAACTGAATGATTTCCCCAGATACCACTTTGAAAGAAGTTTACCCAACATAGGTCACAAATAAGACAACTGCACAGTGATCATGATTTGATTGCAAATGAATGAAAACATTGTTTATTTATTCATTTGTAAGAGTAATGCAATTTATCTCTCAATGGTTCAAAACTGAGAATTAAAATAATTCTGATTCTATTTTTAAAATTTAGATGATACAGCAGTCAACAGTTCAATATACAGCATATGAACACCTCTAAACACTGACTCGAAGTATGAAACTATGTCCCCAGGTTGTATAGACTACTTATATTATACCACTGGTAGCATATTTATCCCAACAAATATGTTAATCTGAAGAATTAGCTGAACAGACATACATCAAGGGGATCTTTTAGATAGTGAAGAAATTAGCCAATCACATTTCAGCCTTTAATATGGCAGGTATCTGCTAATAAGAGTCATGTGCTTGACATGATGAACTTACATATAATATTTATCAGGTGAGTTAAATGGATGTGTAAGCCAATGGCAGTAGTGGATATAAATGTCTTGTTCTCTTACAGTATAGTATCCTTTCTCCAGCTTGTGTGTCTAATCTATGGAAAAGATTGCCATCTCACTCACCCAGTGATTCTGGATGGTGTGCAATGTAGTTAATTTTGGAAATTTAATTTTATGGTCCTAAAATAAGAAATTGAAAAACATATTGGAAAAAGAAGTAGCAAACTTCTTACTTATCAAGAAAGTACACATGATTATTAAGAAGTGAGTTAAACTCCTGTAAGGTGTATCAAAGCAGTTATCTGATAGTAGTTATAAAATAATAAAAATGCAATGCCCTTATTATCATATTTTTATATTATATATTTTTTGAAACAAAAGTTGTATAATGGGCATAGGTAATCGTATATGTGCTTTACACTCTCCTCTCAAAGAGGTTTGACCTCAAAACCAATTGGGACAAAATTGGAAAACAGTGTGTGTGCGTTTGTGTGTATCTCTTTGTATGTGGTGTGTCTCTCTCTCTGTGTGTGTGTGTGTGTGTGAGAGAGAGAGAGAGAGAGAGACTTTGAGAGAAGAACAAAGTTTATTCAGCCTTTTCTTAATATTTTAGAATTACATAATGAGCTCCAATTTCAATTTAGCTCATTTTTATTATTTGAGTATGATGAGCCAGGGCTTTCCTCCATAGAAAATCCTCCATGGATTTTTATGAAATAATCACACTCAACATATAGTCCTCAATGGAACTACATCCACATGGAGGGAAGAAAGCAGTGGGATACCTCAAGGTTCTGTCTTAGGTTTAATACTCTTCAATATCTTCATAAACAATTTAAATAAGGGAATAGAAGGAGAATTCATCAAATTTGCAGACTAAACTGGCAGGAATAGCCAACACCCCAGAAGATAAGCTCAAGATCCAATGGATCTTGACAGACTTGAACACTGGACCCTATTTAACAAAATGAAATTCAACGAAGAGAAAATGCTCATATTTAGACAAGAAAAACCAATTGTACAGGTACAAAACAGGTACAACAGCAGCAACTGTGAGAGGAATCTTGGAGTCCTAGTGGGCAATCACTTAAATATAAGCCAGCAGTGTACAGCAGCAGCAAAAAATGCCAATGCAATCCTATGCTGCATTAACGGAAAGATAGAATAAAGATCATGTGAAGTCTTAGTACTGCTTTTAAAGTCTTAGCAACACTGCCCTTGGAATACTCCATCCAGTTTTGGTCACCACATTATAAAAATGATGTTGAGACTCTGGAAAGAATGCAGAGAAGAGCAACAAAGATAATGATAGGGCTGGAGACTAAAACATATGAAGAATGGATACAGGAATTGGGTATGTCTAGTCTAGGGAAAAGAAGGACTAGTGGTGACATGACAGCAGGGTTTCAATATTTGAGATGCTGCCATAAAAAAGAGGGGGTCAAACTATTTTCCAAAGCAACAGAAGTCAAGACAAGAAACACTGGATGAAAATGAACCAAAGAGAGAAGCAACCTAGAACTAAGGAGAAATTTCCTAACGGTGAGAAAAATGGACCATTGGAATGGCTTGCCTTCAGATGGATGGGTGCTCCATCACTTGAAGCTTTTAAAAAGAGACTGGATGGCCATTTGTCTGAAATGGTATACAGTCTCCTGCTTGAGCAAGGGGTTGGACTAGAAGATCTCCAAGGTCCCTTCCAACTCTGTTATTCTGTTAACCATCATGGGTTTTCTATATGCAAGAGCCATCCAAATAAATTTGTGTCATCGCACTAATCAGAGAATCCTAGATTTTAAAAAAACTACCAGCTTTAATTACCTAAAAAAGTTTGAAAACCTTTCAGGTGGTATACATTTTTATGGTCAACACATTAAAAAAAAATCTATTTTTTATGACAAATGCAATAAAATGTATCCAAAAAGGTATAACCGTTATACCAGTGAATACCTATATTGAAAGAGTCGGCATGTGGAGAAATTTAAATAGTAAAGCATGGCTTCATTAATTTTATTTTGAAAGCATTTCACGCACTATTAATGTCAACTGCCATATACATTAAGGGAAATTATATACAGCAGTTTAGTTCATATATGAGGAAAAATTGTGAACTAAAATAAATATATTTTTTTAAAAAAATTTGCAAAGCATTACAAATATATCCAGAAAGATTGGAATATTTTTCTATTGACATAGACAGTAAAGCAGACCCAATTTCTGCTAGTCAGATATACTATATCCTGAGGTATATCCTGCTTCTTCCTTTCTTACTTATTTGTAGAATTTATATGGCTGCTCATCTTAAAAACCCTGTGGCAGATTAACAAAAAACATGCATAGGATAACAAAGTATCCTATGTGGCAACACATCCATAAGGCAACACACAAGTATCCTATGTGGCAACACATCCATAAGGCAACACATGAGGTTCCTCATAAAACTCCCCATAGACAGAACAAAACACACATATTGGGCTCCCCTAATATCCTGCCCCACTCTCTAAGGTTAGGACATCAAGTCATAGAAGCCAACAGGATCATTTGCATTTCAGGGAAAAGATTTTCAGTGTGACAGAGAAGACACTCCTCTAGATGACACTATTTCACAAAGATGTCTGCACTATGTCCAACCTGTCAGAGCTGGTGGGATGGCAGAAAACCATTAGGTTAGTTCTGTGGAAGGACTACTGACATAGTCTCACTCACACTTCTACTCAGCATGTGGGTGAAAGAATGCTCTAACTTAGCTAGGGGAGCCATCCAGTGGTGGAATTCAAATTTTGTTTACTACCAGTTCTGTGGGCGTGGCATGGCTTGGTGGGCATGGCAGGGGAAGGATACTGCAAAATTTCCATTCCCACCCCACTCTGGGGCCAGCCAGAAATGGTAATTGCCCGGGGTTTTTTTTTTTTAATTTGATTTATATGCCACCCTTCTCCGGAGACTCAGGGCGGCTTACAATGCGTTAAGCAATCTCCGAACTACTCAAAATTTCCACTACCGGTTCTCCAGAACCTGTCAGAACCTGCTGAATAGCACTCCTGGAGCCATCCCTCTGTTATTATCACCATATTTGCTTATCCTTAATCGGATGTGAAGGTGATCTGGCTGACCCCATTGATCGCCAGAATTGATTCAGCTGAACTGGCTGGCTAGGTGGGAGTCCCCTTATTCCTTCACCGCTCCATGTGCATCCCTCCCAAAGTTGCACGCTTGGTGGAAGAGGACGACCATCCTAGATAGAAGGAGTGTACCGATCTTCAGTCAAGGGTATATGATAGCTGCGCCTCCCCTGCTAGAATCTCCAAACAAGCTTACCCTTAATGGCTAGAACAGTTGCCATGCCATTGTTGTCTTCATCAAGATGGAAGGCCATTTAGTTCTGTAGACATGTAGCCACCACCAGCCTCAGACTGATGCTGCAGCATCTTCCACTTGGAACTATATGGTACCAACCAGCTAACCAGCAACACTGTTAAAGCCACCATACCACTATCATCTCTGCAGAGGATCTCCATGTTTGCATGTCCTGGTCTGGATCTGAAACCGATCTGCTGGAATTCTTCCACTGGCTGCCAAACTACTCTTCAGCCACCAGCAAATAACTCCTGAAATTCCCTTCTTTATCTTTCTCCAGAAGCACCACCACAGTGGTTAGAGTGCAGAACTGCAGGCTACTTCTGCTGCCTGCTGGTTGCCTGCAATTTGGCAGATCAAATCCCACCAGGCTCAAAGTTGACTTGGCTTTTCATCCAGAGGTGGGATTCACTTACCTTCCCTATTGGTTTGCAAATGTGAGTGTGTGCATGCACTCGATTTGCTTGCATGCACCGCCTCTGTGCATGCGCAGTGCTCGCGCATTATGTCCAGTGGGTGGGCGGAGCCTCCCACAGTTGCCACTATCAGTTCGCCTGAATCAGACTGAACCGGCTGAATCCCACCTCTGCTTCCATCCTTCCGAGGTCAGTAAAATGAGGACCCAAATTGTTGGGGGCAATATGCTAACTTGGTAAACCACTTAGAGAGGGCTGTAAAGCACTGTAAAGTGATATACAAGTCTAAGTGCTATTGCTATTCCTTGCACTGCACTATACTACAACTCAGAACAACTCCTAAAATTCTCCTGTCCTGCTTCCAGTCATCAATACTTTGTTGCCGACAATTATCAATACGTTACTACCAACTAACACCCATCAAGTCTCTGTGCCATGTTTTTAAAATGAAAAAAAATCTTCCTTTCCAGATTCTTTTTGAGAAACGGAAAATTAGCATCCAAAATGTATTTGTATCTATAGATTTAAATCTGCTGGTTGGCAACAAGTATTTGATGCCATCCAAAATAGGAATTCCCAACATTTGCTGTCAAGTCGATTAAAAAAATGCAGAATTTCTTTTGTGATGAATTTCTTTTCTTAAATGTCTTAACACTTATGCAGCATTAGCCATTTGATAACTGCTAGACAGAACATAGAAAATGGCCCTTTTTCTTCCCAGCAGTATGACAATATAATTGAGTTGGATAAATGCAAAAGGACCTTTCCAAAAATATCAACAACTTACCCTGCTTAAGAAGCTCAAATTTCTTCAAGGAAAAAAAAAACACCGGTGTCAATAAATCTATTTAAAGCTTTAAACTCTGAAAGAAATAATCTTGCCTCCTTGAAAAGAAAAGGACATATTTCTGGGCAAATCGATAATATATTGTACATGCTGCTAAAGACATGTAATCTTGTATCAAAGATGTGTAGACAGGATAAGAAAATGACCCTGCTTTATTTGTCATTCTAAAACAGGCACCTAGAAGAGAGATAGATTTTCTGAAGCAGAAACCAACAAACAACATGCTTGCCCTATGTGTCAGTGGCATTTCAGCTCACGGAAACAAATTTGTTTAGCTGAGGATGAACTATTTTCTGCAAACAGCTGAAAAAGTTTCTTTGATCAAGTCTGGGGAATTTGGCATTTTCTCTGAGATTTCTCTTGGAACTCACCTGTCTCACCTGACTTAGCTCCATTTGTCTTTGTGTAAATAAGCATTTTGCAAATAATTAACCATCACAGAGGTGCCTATCAAATGCCCACAAAATATTGGAGATTTTTTTTTCCCTTTTAAACTGGGAAAAGTCAACAATGAACATGCGAATTTCAAACAGAACTAAGCTTAATATTATAACAACCGAGTTCTAATGATGATATGATCAGAAAAGAATACTAGGGACATGTTTGGCAAAATACAGTAGTTTTGCAAATATAATAAAGTGGTGGTTTTTAGAAACGGACTTTGGACACACAGACACCAAGGATAAGCTGAACGAGAGAGAATTCATATTTGAATGGAATCAAATCTAAGTGTAGGCTTGCCCACCAAATAGCTTCTTTTAGAGATTTTGTTGGATAATGAATTATATATGATAGATACACAGATATGTGGCTAAATAGAGAATAAATACAGTGACATGTTATAATGGACTAAAACAGTGATATGCCAAAGACCAGAAAAATGTCAAAGTGGACAAACGTAAAAACATGAAAAGAGTCAGGGCATGATCTATCATAGTCAATAACTGCTCAAAAACACCTAGAAAACTCTCCTTTCCAATTGCCTTCTAAATTGTAACACTATTCCATGGCAAGATTGATCAAAATTAGCTAGTTAGAGTCCAATATTATTAGGTTAGAATACAGGTGATAAAGAGTTCTGTGTGCGGATGTAAGATATGTGAGTGAATGAATGCATATAGTGTGCAAGAATTTCTCAGTTCTTTAGCTTGTTATTTGTTTGCTGCATTTTGTCCATTACTTCTCTTGCTAGCTTTTTCACACTGGGAAATCTTTCTGGAATTAAAGAACTCTGAGACAAGGTAGCTACTAGATTTCTGATTAAAATAATCTTTGTGCTTATATTATATGAGCCTCGGTGGCGCAGTGGTTAGAGTACTGCAGGCTACTTCTGCTGCCTGCCGGCTGCCTTCAATTTGGCAGTTCAAATCTCAAGGTTGACTCAGCCTTCCATCATTCCGAAGTTGTAAAATGAGGACTCCGGTTGTTGGGGCCAATATGCTGACTTTGTAAACTGCTTAGAAAGGGCTGTAAAGCACTGTAAAATGGTTTATAAGTGTAAGCGCTATTGCTTTATTACTCTAATCATGCCGATTAATGATGTGTACCTCTAATTAGTTGTGCTAAAACTGAGAAATGTAGTAAAAGGCAATTGGATTCAAGGTTTGAGCCAATAAACCTACTATTGTGACCATTGGAGGGAAAAAAAATCTCCTGAGAGAGAAAGAAACAGATTCCCTGACTGTGAGTGTAACAATACAGTCCAGTGAAGAATGAATATGTCCTATGGCCACAGAAGTAGGTGAAATGATGAGCCCTAAAAATAGATACTGCTGGATAGATGGAACACTGAATAAAAGCGCTTCAGACTGTAACATTTGTTTCAGGTTCATATCTATAACTATCTGGTAAAGCAAATCCATTCATCTGAGAGAAAGAAAGGAAGAACAAATGTTTTTGGTATCCAGTAGTTTGCGTTTGGGTTTCCTGACTGTTGGTCTGTCAGCTTTATTTGAAATAGTGAAGTTATAGCTCTGAAGAATGATACAGTCTCTGAGCCACTTCCAGAATTATCAGTGGCTTTTTGGCCTTCCCATTTTAGACTACTCAGATATGAATCAGAGATGCTGGTGCACAGAAGAACTTGCTATTTTATTTTGCTAGTTCCTGTGCTACGTTTAACATGTTCCTGCCCTGGCTAATTTTGGAGTGCTTGTACCAGGTCTCAGACAGATGGGTGCTCTGGCTTTGGCCCATAAAATAAGCACTGAGCCATATTCCATCTCAGTTACTGCTTCCCAGATGCATCAAGGAGCCTTGGTGGTGCAGCAGACTAAAGCACTCTTAAGTAATACCAGCTGCCTGCAATTACTGCAAGTTCAAATCTCTCCAGGCTCAAGGTTGACTCAGCCTTCCATCTTTCCAAGGTTGGTAAAATGAGGACCCGGTTTGTGCGGACAATAAGCTGACTTTGTATAAAAAAGAACACCGCTTAGGGGCCCCCCGAAAGCCCTACTAAGCAGGTATATACAAAAGTATGAAGGCTTAATGCATTGTAAGCTGCCCTGAGTCTCCAGAAAAGGGCGATATATAAATCGAACCAAATAAATAAATAAATAAATAAATAAATAAATAAATAAATAAATAAATAAATAAATAAATAAATAAGTAAGTAAGTAAGTAAGTAAATAAATAAATAAATAAATAAATAAATAAATAAATCTTACAGTTGGCTTTACTACAATTGGACTTTTTTATTATTTCTTTGGACTGCTCTGAGGATTGGTCTGCAAATGCTGAATTCCAGTCTGTCCTTATCAATCTATACTGCTCTCTATCAGGCCCTAAATGACAGTTTAGAGAAACTAAAATTGTACTCCAAAGTGAATGTCATGAACTCCAGTTCTCTACACTATCCTGACAGTAGGATTTATTGGTGGCCAAAATTACCTATTCTACAATTTTCGAGGGAAAATTGCTGTACATCTTCCTTGACAAAGAAGTTTCCTTCATAATATATTAGAACTAAGTTTGTAATAAAGCAGTTGCAAACACATTTAGCAAGTTTGAAGATCTAAAGATCTTCAGTAACTATCTTAGGACTGGTCTGTCAGGAAAAAGCTAAGAGTCCTGCATCCAAATGACCCCAATCCTCCCAAACACAAAATACATCAGGAAAAGCTAATGAGACAATTCATTCCATCTCAGCTCTTCAGTTGGTGGAATGATGTGTCTGTTAGCATTCCAGAACAACCCAACTCCAATTAAAAACTCAGACAGCCATCATCTCAAAGCTTCCATTTATTAGAGTAGGTATACTGGCACATCTGGGAAAACCCGAATCTGAGAGTGCCAGGTTTTCCCTCAGTAAATCAAAACCCCAAATCCAGCCCCTGCACCCATCAGTCCATCACATGGCCCAATCACCATCCATCCCAACTGGAGCCATCACTGAAACCACTCCTCCTCCAGATACAGGACACTATGACCTTGACCGAAAAGAAGAATGCTATTATGTCTAATTAAAATTTCTCCACTAAATCCTACTTTCCCAAGCACAAGAAGGTGGCAGTGTGGAAGCTTCCGGTGTTAATATGGCTTCCAAAGCTGACAGGATCTTTATAAGGTGCTTTGCTGTATTACATCACAGTGTGTGTTGTGACCCGCCAGCAGTCTGCGCGGATCGTGGCTGATCCCGATGACAAGGAGGCTGGTGTGGTGTCGCGCCAGCAGCCTGCGCAGCCGGCACTCACGTCGGACAGCGAAGAGGCCGAAGAGGATGTGATGCCAGAGGCAGAAACTCAGCCAAGACCTTCAGAACCTCCAGAGGCTCCTTCCAGTGGAGAGAGCGAAGAGGAGGAGCCTCTCCTCAATGCTCAGGCATAAAGGGCTGCCAAAAGGCAGGAGTGGCTACTCAGGAGGAGGAGGTCTACTCGAGAGTAGGGCTTGAGGATAATTGGCCACTCCCTTAGCCTATTTAAGTCGCACGCAGCTAGTGCTTTCTTGCTAGAAACAACGTCTCATTACTACAGAGCATCTTGGAGAGCGAGTGACTTCTCATATCTGGTTTTCTGGGCTGATTGCCAACCTTTGTCGGACTTTGTTCTTAATAACTTTGATAAGGACCCTTTGCACGGGAAGCCTACATTCTTGAAAGGGGTTTGTTTGGAATTAAACAATGTTTGCGAAGTTTGGCATGTGTCACATTCTCTGGGAATCCGAAGCTGGGGCAGAACACAGTGGCTCACTGCCATGAGAGAAAAATATTGAATATGATCTGCATGCTAAACTTAACACTGCCAAAGAACTTCTGTTTATTCACATCAATAAAACACCAGTTTCTATGCACTATAGTGTGTGGTTCATGCGTAAGTAGACTGGGTAGCTTGCTGTACCTACTTTCCCATCTCTCTGATAGATAATTAATTCACATTGCCAGAAAAAACAATGTGATCTAAGTGGATATTGCCGAAATCAGCAAAACAATACAAACAACGAGCACTTCCAAGCTAAACTTCCATCAGATTATAGTTATTTAAAGCAAGGGGTACAATTTCAAACTAAGCAAATTAAGGACACTTTAATTAAATGCAGCATCATTTAGCGTTCAGATAACATTTGCCGCTTAACTTCATATCAGCTCGAAGGGATGGAGAAGGAGTAACTACTCTATGAAGTACTGTGGTTTATATCGAAGAAACAAATTAATTTTGCTTCCAAAGAGCTGATTCTGAGAATTGTTGGTGTTAGCTACGTCTAGCTTCCTCTTCTGATTTTGAGAATTCTGCCTGTGGCATATTCACCAAACCTCAACTGAAAACTTCACCCATTGAGCCCTGCTAGCAATTAAACTAATTGGGGCATTTTAAAATTTGCAACTCATACTTTTATAGTGCTCAGCATTGTTTGCAATTCACTGAGCTTGAAAAAGCTTTTATTGGGGAGCATAATACAAGAGAGAGACTATAGTTCAGTGAGACATCACATGTTTTGCCTGCAGGAGATATTGGATTTCTAGCTCAATGGATCATATTCTGGAATGGGAAAAGCTTCTGCTGAAGACACTAGCAAGCTGTCAATAATCATAGTAGAAAATAGATGGCTAATTGGATAAATTAAGATGACTTTATTGTAAGCAGAAGAGATTCTATTAGGCCAAAATATGTTTTTCAAAGCTGATTGATTTATTTATTTATTTATTTATTTATTTATTTATTTATTTATTTATTTATAATTGAATTTATATACCGCCCTACTCCTGAAGGACTCAGGGCGGTGAACAGCCAAAAGATAAAATACACGTAATACAAACTTTAAAAACAATTTAAAAATACATTAAATAATTTGGCCCATAAATTTAAAACACCCCTATTTTAAAACAAATTTAAAATTGCCAGTTAAAAGGGGAGTTAGGCCAGACCAGCTTGCTGAAATAAAAATGTCTTGAGTGCACGGCGGAAAGTGCACAAATCTGGGATCCCCCGTATCTCCGGGGAGAGCTCGTTCCAGATGGCAGGTGCCCCCACAGAGAAGGCTCTTCCCCTTGGGAGCCTTCTGTTGACACTGTTTGACCAACGGCACCCTGAGGAGCCCCTCTCTATGGGAGCGCACTGGTCCGTGAGAGGCTACTGGTGGCTACTGGTGGCAGAAGGCGGTCTCGTAGATACCGTATGAAGAATCTTTAGTGATCAATATCCACCTTTAACATGGACATTGTTCTTACATCACGGTATATTTTATTTATTTATTTATTTATTTATTTATTTATTTATTTATTTATTTATTTATTTATTTTATTTATTAGAATTTGTCCAACAAAAATATATATCTTAGTATAAAAACAGATGGATAATTACATATAATCAAAAATTTAAAAAAAAACAGGTCACCAAAAAGGAATGGCATGTAACTTTGGATAAAATGTTCATATACTCATTTTTTTTTTTTTTATGTATGGTTCCAGAAATGGAGTAGAGCAGGGGTCTCCAACCTTGGCAACTTTAAGCCTGGCGGATTTCAACTCCCAGAATTCCCCAGCAAAGCTGGCTGGGGAATTCTGGGAGTTGAAGTCCGCCAGGCTTAAAGTTGCCAAGGTTGGAGACCCCTGGAGTAGAGTGTATTCTTAACGAAGACTATGCCAGTTCAGTCTATTGTTTGGCCACCAGTAGGCAACTTTATGATCTGTGTTCTTCCTTCTATTTATTTTAAAATCTTTGTTCCAGACTTTGACTGAATACCTAATCAACCTTCTAATGAAGGCTTTCCTTTGTGAAGATTATCCTTTGTAAAGAAGGATATGCAAAGCCATCATATAGCCAGGGTTGGTCAAATCCCATATTTTTTTAGTTCTATTATTCACCTCTCTCATGTGCCCCCACCGCTATTTTTCACCTGCCATGTCACATACCTGAAAAACTGTTTAACAACAGCTAAGTAGAACACAGATGAGCAAAGCACAGTAACTGCCATAAAAGTAGCATTGCCGGCCACTGCATTATTGAAGCTGTTCAGGACAAAAAGTATAGATATAACGTAAATTGCTTGTTCTGCCAGCTCCATAAAACTGAGTTTCTTTCAGGGCTTGTAATGTTCAGAGTTTCTTTATTCACTCTGCTGAAGTTATCCTCTGCAGGCTCTATGCCCAGTGGTGGGATTCAAATTTTTTTACTGCCGGTCCTGTGGGTGTGGCTTGGTGGGCATAGCATGGCTTGGTGGGCGTGGCAGGAGAACAATACTGTAAAAACTCCAGGTTATTGCAAAATCCCCATTTTCTCCAGATCAGCTGGGACTCGGGAGGCAGAGAATAGATGGGGGCAGGGCCAGTCAGAGGTGGTATTTACTGATTCTCCGAACTACTCAAAATTTCCGCTACCGGTTCTCCAGAACTGGTCCGAACCTGCTGAATACCAGCTCTGCTGTGCCCCATGCACAGAAAACAGTGGTAGACCCAGCAGAGTCTACAATATTGAAATAAAAATAGTTTCTAAATACATAGTACAGTTAACATGTATTGCAAATACATCATATTACATCATGTGATAAGTCTGGAGCAGTATTAATTCACCATGTGTATTACATGTGCATACACATCTATTATAGCAAGCTAGAATTCTTTGGTAATTGCTTGAAAAGTATTAGACAAATTCTGCTTTTTTAGTTTCCCACTGATTTAAGAATTGTTACAACAGTGCCACTGAATGAATAAATTGGAATGTTAGGTTTACTATCATTTGTAATACTTGACAATTTCAGATAAAATGAAGACGATAATGCAACAACTTGAAGAAAGGTTCTGTTAAATTCAAGATGGAAAAGTTAATGGAGTTTATCCAGGAAGAATAAATTGCTAGCAAAAAAAAAAAAAAAAAAGAAAGAAAGAAAGAAAAGAAAAGAAAAGAAAAGAAAAAGATTGGCTGCAGTGTATTGAAATTATCCTTGTGGAGGCTTTCCGTCAATCACTTTTCTTTTAGACTGGTAAGTAAGTCTGGTAGCCATGACTTATCGTATAAATCATTATTGGTTACCTTTGCATAAGACACTAAACTTTAAAATATGGTTTACAGATCACAGTGGTTGAGATACTGCAAAATCCCCATTCCCTCCCCACTCCTGGGGGAAGGATATTGCAAAATCTACATTCCCACCCCACTCTGGGGCCAGCCAGAGGTGGTATTTGCTGGTTCTCCGAACTATTCAAAATTTCCGCTACTGGTTCTCCGAACTGTTCAAAATTTCCGCTACCGGTTCTCCAGAACCTGTCAGAACCTGCTGGATTTCACCCCGGGTGACATCACATTATATTACTTTGTGGAATGAAGATTTATTATTTAAAAAAATCAAAGAATATCTGTAAAACATCAATCTTTCAAAGTTAAAAGTGTTCAACCAACAGTTTTGCAAACAATGGTAAAGTTACATACATATCTAACTTCCTTGGAAATTATGAAAAATTATTGAAATTTGCCCATAAGCAAAGTGTTAAAATTTCCTGGAAAATGTTCTTTGCAAACATGCATTTCAAAAGGTACTTACATTCAATATGCTGTGTGACATAGAAATTACTGTGTACACAAGACTTTCTTTAAACAAAGCAACATTTTAGAATCAGACAAATTAATGAGAATGTCAAAGTAATTGTTCTCTTATCTCTAAGCCACCAAGCACCATTCATGTGCAAAAGTCATGGCTGTCAGTCAGAATGAATAAAATACCATATAATGAATCCTTAGGCATTACAACTCGATCAAAGGCCTGGACGCAAATTAATGGTTTGGAAGAAGTTGTCAACACGCAATTGACATTTGAATTTCTCTATCATACTGTGTGTAAAACAAAATTAATCTTCCTGGCTTATTCAGAACTGCAGCTAACCAAAACAGTAAAAGATTAAGGAATGTGAAATTCAAAGAGAACTTTAAATTTTCAAAATATATAAAAGTAGGTAGAGAGGAAATTGGATCTTGGTGGCCTAAATTTATCAAAAATTAATCAAATATGGTTTAATAATTGCTGATTATTATGTTATAGTGTTACCACATGCTTTATTTTTTCATATGGTTTATTCTGGACTGTCACTGCGTTATTTTATTTGCCAGCTGAACTCATCATTTCTGGACTATCTGACTTTCCGTACCTTGCCAAGAATTGTTATCAAAAGGTACTACGCATGTCTGCATTCTTTCACTTGCTTCACACACTCCTTCCTTTGTTCTTTTGGCAGAAAGGTCTGGCTGAGAAATAGCCAGCAAAAGCTATTTCAAAAATGTAGCAATTACTTTTCTTAGTTAGTGAGGTGTTTTATTTTCTTTATAACAAATAAATGAGTTTTATTAGAGAACTCTTCTTCGCGTTTCTTTTCAGAATATTGCAACTTGGAGAGGCCACGATCCATCTCCTCTAACCAGGGTGATTTGTCCCAGAGCCAAACATGGGATTAATCAATGCCCTGACATGGACATTATATTATATTAAAATGAATGTTTTAATTTTTATCTTTGTGTGAGCTACTATGAGGTTAAATGGACTTGGCAGTATACTTAATAAATAAACCAGTAAATTAATAAATAAGTGATATTTTGGGACTGTTTCTACTTATTTCTTATTTCTACTAAAATAAAAATAAATGAAAGTTGAAAGATATTTCTTCTGTAATTCTGACCCTAAAACATGTGTTTGAATATATAACTTCCTCCACCTTTGTCATTCTCTGATTGCTATTGTTGGTCACTGATCAAAACATAAGATCGTTGTGTATATAAATTTTAATTTAATTTAAGAAAAATAAAAAAAGCATACAAATGATTGAATTTCATTCCTTGCTGTACATATTAAAAACTAAGTATATATTAATCCCATCCAGCCACAATGTTGAATGAAGCATAATTTTATTCTGGTGATTTAATAGGAGTATTAAAACTAGCACATACAACTAGCTGATTCGTTTTCAAAGTCTTATTCAAACAATCAAGCCATTGTAGTTAAATTTGCACATCCCTTCCTTTGTTATTAAAAAAATAAAACTTTTATTATAGTCACTAATTAGAATTGCAAAGAGAAGCACATTAAAAATAAAAATAAAATAACAATTTTACAGGGAGTATAATGAATTTTAGCTATGTTCAAGGATATTGAATCATAATGATCCAAATAACAGGTCTACACAAAAAAAAGATCAGGATTTCCTTGATGTTCTACTAGGCAAGGAGTTATAAGGCAAATACTTATTGAATCCTTATAGCGAGTACAGTATGTAGCAGGACACAATACTTATTTATTTATATTATTTGTCAAGAACGTATTTGGTAATAAGTATAAGCATGGATTGGATACATAAAATAGATACAAATTGAAGAAACATTAGGACAGAGATGGTAGGCACGCTGGTGCTCTTATGCACGCCCCTTACAGACCTCTTAGGAACGGGGTGAGATCAACAGTAGACAGTCTTAGGTTAAAATTTGGGGGGTTTGGGGATGAAACCACAGAGTCAAATAGTGCATTCCAGGCATTGACCACTCTGTTGCTGAAGTCATATTTTCTGCAATTGAGTTTGGTGCGGTTTACCTTAAGTTTGTATCTGTTGTGTGCTTGTGTATTGTTGTGGTTGAAGCTGAAGTAGTCATTGACAGCTAGGACATTGTAGCAGATAATTTTATGAGCTACGCTTAGGTCGTACTGAAGGCAGCGTAGTTCTAAATTTTCTAAGCCCAGAATTTCAAGTCTGGTGGCATGAGGTATTTTGTTACGAGCAGAGGAGTGGAGGACTCTTCTTGTGAAATATTTCTGGACACGTTCAATTGTATTAATGTCCGATATGCAGTGCAGGTTCCAGACAGATGAGCTGTATTCAAGAATTGGTCTAGCAAATGTTTTGTATGCTCTGGTTAGTAGTGTGATATTACCGAAGAAGCTACACAAGATTAGGTTTACAACTCTTAATGCCTTTTTGGCGATGTTATTACAGTGGGCTTTGGCACTTAGATTATTAGATATGAATACTCCAAGCTCCTTGACAGAGTGAGGGTCATCCACTCAGGATGTATTTTGTGTTCTGGGTTTTTTTTTTTTGTTTTTTTTTGCCAGTGTGTAAGACAGAGCATTTGTTGGTTGAGATTTGAAGTTGCCAATTGTTTGACCATTCCGACACAAAATCAAAGTCTTTGAAGGGTAGTAGCATTGTCAGTGGTGTTAAATATTTTTACATCATCAGCGAAGAGAATGCAGTTGCTTATAATACTAATAGAATCTGTCTTCATATTTAACTCCACATAGCAATCCAGTGACTTACTGAATGTAGGGGGATTAGCCCTTAATTTTTAAAATGGTTTTAAATATTTATGGAGGTGGATAATTGTAACTTTCTTGTAAATGTCTAATGCTATTGTTCTAAGACAGGGCTGTCAAACATGTGGCCCATGGCCCAGATGCGTCACATGCTGGCCACACCCATGCCCAGTTTAGCAAAGGGGGGGGAAGTCACGATATATTATATGACAATGCCGTGACGACACGAGTTTGACACCCCTATTCTAAGCTCTTCCTTTAACATGAACACAAAATAAATGAAAAAAATTAATGAAAGAAAACTACATGGACTACATTGATGAAGTTACTAAGGGCTGAGCTGCGTTTATGAAAGAGGTCACCTTTAAAGCAACAATTTTTCTTTAAAAGAAACATAAAAGAGTTTCTGCTTTGCTTTTTCTAAAGAAGCACTTCTAAAGAACTAGTTTTCCACAGCTGTATTTTCACACCAACTTATGTTTTCCCTGTGCTGCTATGGTAAGCTTTTGACCTGATTGGGCATAATGCCTTGATCTGCCTAGTATGTGTGCTGTGCTGAGCAGCTTCAGCAAATCTATTTTGCCAGCTGTTCAGAGAACAAGAAAGTAATTAATTTTTCATTTCTCTGTGTGCAGTCTTATCCCAATTGTAGGTAAAGAAGTTTACACTGGGCATTAACTCACAGTCTGGTTGAAAAGAGCGAGGACGAGGCAATTTCAAATGTTCATTTTTACTTTCCTTTGCATGTCTCCTCAATCTTTCCTTATAACAGCATCTACAAAAGGAAGATATAAAAGTGGGAGAAAGAAACCCAGGATTTAAAATCAGGGGCTACCTGTTTTTCAGATTCTTAGCTCTATGGAAGCTGCTTTTCATAATTATTAGAGTTATTTCCTATATGCAGTAGACCTCATCTATTTAAGCCTTGACTTTCACTTTTCCATGGAAATTATTGAGAGTGTGATGGAGCCTCTAGAGCAGGAGTGTCAAACTCGCATCATCACGGTAGCATCATGTGGCATATTGGGACTGCCCCCCTTCACTAAACTGAGTGGGGGAGGAGCCAGTATGTGACACATCTGTCCCGCAGACCGCGAATTTGACTCTAGAGCAGGGGTGTCCAACCCTGGCAACTTTAAGACTCGTGGACTTCAGCTCCCAGAATTCCCCAGCCAGTTTGAGATTGAAATTAGTGGTAGGTCTTGAGAGAAGAATTATTGTAATTGCTTGAGTATGATTCTGATTATACTCATATATGTTAAAGCTTAAGGTCTCTAAATGAGGTATGGGTTTAATATCTAGAAGCAAAAGAGAAAGAAGATAAAAGCATATTAAGCCAGAGCTAAAGAGTAGAGGCAGTGAGAAGTCTGGGCATTACAACACTAACCCTGCAATTAAAAGCAACAGTGGGAATCACAAGTATGGTGGGTTGGGTATCTTAAAGGTGTGTTACTGGCTGGACTGATCCAGGAACCGAAGGAACTGAAAAGAGTACTTGTGTATTATAGTAGTGTATTATTAACTACTGCATTATGTACCAGACGACACTTTCTGGCCTAGCACATTTTGTCCTTTAAATCCGAAGTCCACTAACTGAGCTATGTTAAATTGCGAGTTACTATAGTTACAAACAAGCTTTGGATTGAGAAAGAGATTTTAGCTGAATTTTTCTTTATTCAATTTCTCAATAAAGTTGGATTCCAGTGATTAATAGGTCATGTACAATAGCAGTAGTAATTTTCCAGGGATTTCTTGTTATTTTTAACCTATTTGCTATTTATCTTCAATCATGTTTGTTGACAACTTCCCTTTTAGTTTGGTTTTTTTTAGAGATTTCTGTTTTTTTTTCAAGCATTCAACTACTTCAGAAAGACAGACCCTTTTATTTTGACAACATTTTGAAAGGGATCCTGAAAACAAAAGCTGAAAGTTCAACTGCCAAAGAAGACAACTGCTGTGCTTCTGTGCAGTGCCATCCATACATTCTGCTGTGACATTGGACTATTGTTCACCATATGAATTGGCTCCTACCTTAAAAATACAAATCTATAGTTGCCAGTTCCAGCAAGATTTTCTTGTTCTGTCAGCAAACATCTGCCAAGGATGATGGATGGATCATTTTTCGCCTCAGGAAGGTGTGTTTGTTTGTGGAAGGAAGTGGAAAAGGAAGATGAGTATGGAAATGAGAGGAGGAAAAAAGATGAAAAAAAGGAGGAGATAAGAAAAAACGAATCCTCTGTAAAACCTTGGTCCTGTTAAAATAATTAATTCTATTCTGTCATAGATACCATTATACCAACTAATGAAACATACAACATAAAAAAAAAGCTGCAGAATCAAATAGTTTTTAAGGCCAAACTAGCTTAATAATTGAAATATGAATACTTGTTTTCCCACAAATATGTAGAGGGAAGAATGCAATTTTGTGTTCTGGAAACATCATTTATTGAACATTTATATTAAATATTATCAGTTATATTAGAAATTCCATAGTCAAATCAAGGTTTAATATTGGTTTAATAAAAAAGTAGCAAGGTGTTACAGATAGCACTGACAAAGCTTAAGAAACTTGAGATAGTATCAGTGGTGGGTTGCTCCCGGTTCTGTCCAGTTCTATAGAACCGGTAGTAAAACTGGTGGGAGGCTCCGCCCACCTGCCACAATGTCATCATGGGTCATCTGCGCATGCACAGAAGCGCTCACACTCCCACTGCGAACCAGTAGTAAAGGTAAGTAGAACCCATCCCTGGATAGTATCTAGACTTTATACTGTTTGGGAGGTTTAGGTGTGTGTCTATGAGTATGGGTAACAAAGAGAGCAAATAAAGATATATGTATATTGAAATCATCACACAAATGTTCTGACTGACATACAGCATTTGTATTAGGTCCTAGGATACAAGTACTGGCAGAATTTGACAATAACTGTAAATAATAGAAATTGATTGATAGTGGTGTCTGTATGTGTTGTTATTTTGATGACATTGGCTGTTGATCCAAGTATAAAAGCCATGCATGCCTTTAATTAGTATGTTAGATTAGTATGCTTATAATTAGAATGTTGTTTTTCAAGGTTTCTTGTAAGAGAAGCAACTTGAAGTAGAGAGTGTTTTTAATAGCAGTTTAATGCTTTAATGCTTTTTTTAAAAAAATATCCTGTCAGTTTGAGTTTTATTCATTGTACATAATTCATTTTACTATATATATAATTTACTATATATACAATTACTTTTCTATTTCTATTCTGCTAAGTCTCTGTCTTTCTTGATCTGTACTCATGGCAAAACATCTGACTTTTTTTGTTTGTTTGTTGCTACTTCTTCAGCAGATGGATGCAACTAACTGACATACACTGATTTCAAGAGCTAAGTGATTGCTGAATCTGGTTATTCTTTGAATAGCGACAACCAGCAAGAAGAAAGGGAGGGAGGGAGGGAGGGAGGGAGGGAGGGAGGAAGGAAAGAGAACCAGTTCTCTATTGGATGCAATTACCAGTAGCTGAACTTGGCTCAAGGAGTCATTATTTATTATTCTCTGAATAATGTTTTATCTACTTCACATTCTCTCTTATTAAAAATAACAAGGGAAACACTATACTTGTATTATTCAGCCTCAATTTCTGCTCACAGTCATCGTCTTTATAAATTGTCTTTAACTAAATGTAAAGAAACACCATCCACTAGTAATATCGAAGTCTTCCAGAGAATTAGTCTTTTCATCCTTCCAATTCAGTATAAAAAATACCCAAGATTGCCTCATTTAATGCAATGTAGGCCTTTAGTCCTGAGACTGTCTTGAAACCAAAATACTGCTTCTTATATCCATTAACTAGGAGATACAGTATATGCGGTATACAGACTTACGTAAATATACCTCATTATTGCTAATTGGTATAATTGGTAATTCATTCGTGTCATACTGACAACATACAAAATTAATCACCCAGATATAATTTATTTCCAATAAATAGTTCTTATGTCCTGAACAACACAACAGGGCTACTATCTGGTGTTAGCCCTGGAGCAAAATGTTTAGAGACTAAGCATTACAACTGGGAAACATCCATGATACTTTTCAACCTATGGTACCATTCTTGTTAATAAATGCATCATTTTAGTAATGAAATCTATCCAATCATTGGCAGAAAAGAATCTGTTTCTAAGTCATTATGCTTCATTATGCTTCTAATTGATTTAGAAATTTTGTTTTTTCAATTCCTTCCTTCCTTCCTTCCTTCCTTCCTTCCTTCCTTCCTTCCTTCCTTCCTTCCTTCCCTCACTCACTCACTCATACAAACCAGTGGTGGAATTCAAATTTTTTTACTACTGGTTCTGTGGGCGTGGCTTGGTGAGCATGGAGGGGAAGGAAATTGCAAAATCCCCATTCCCTCCCCACTCTGGGGCCAGCCAGTGGTAGTATTTGCCGGTTCTCTGAACTACCCAAAATTTCTGCTGCTGGTTCTCCAGAAGCTGTCAGAACCTGCTGAATAGCACCCCAGGTACAAACATTGCTTAAGCATTAGAAGAACGGAAATGCCACTATTGCTCTATCGCATTGAGAAGCTGTTCTCAGTGGGGTTCCCAGTACTTTATTAACTAATGAAAGTTGACACATCTTTATGAAAAGTTATTTATGAGAGATCTTGGCTTTTCACAATGTTGATTGTTCGCTATGAAACCTGTCTACTAATCTCCCTCCCTCCCTTTCCAGTCTGTATCAAAGCTGATTTTTTTCAGAGATAAATATTGGGTTAGCATAATGCCTGTCAAATTAGACTTATCAAGAGTGATGTATAATATTGTCTAAGCCTGTATGCTGTATAATCTTGTGTGCATGAGCTATCTTCGTACTTACAATAGAAGTTCCAGAAGTCTAAAAACTAATTCTTAACATGTGGTTGGGTGATGAGACTTTTCATAGTGGAATATACTTTAGCCTTTGCTAAAACTGTACTAAAATTATGATTTCTAGTATAATGGTCTATTATATAGAAAATGTAAAGAGGTAGGGAAAAGAAAAACACTTTAACTTTGGGTGCTGTCTATCTTTTCAGGATTTGATTCATTTTGCCTTGTATCCAGAAAGGGCAGATTTATCAAATTATAAAGCCATGTTAATGACAATAATTAGGAAAAGTCAATTGATGAATATGGTTTTGAAATGCCAAACCTAGAATAGCCAGTGAGAAAAGATTTCACCCTGACATTAGTTAGTTGCTTGACTTCTGATTCAATCCCAGGAACTCATTTGTACTAATGTTGTGTCACACACAAAGCCTTGTGGCTTTGCAACTATTCTACTGAAAATGTATTTATTGGTTACAGAGATGAAAAGAGAAGACATTGAATAAAAAATTCCCATTCGGGAAGTGAAACTTTCAGGGGAAAATGAAAACCTTATATGGCTGACACCTAAATACCAACAGGACAGTCTATTTCAAATGGATCAAACCAGTCCAATTTGTGATGTTGAGTAGGGATGCTTTGTACTCCTCCACCATGTGAGATCTGAAAAAATACAAGAAATTTCTGTTTTTTCATCTATAACGCCAAGAGCAGCTTCCCACCTGGAATATGAATGGCTCCTCCACTACTGACCTTCATAAAAACCTTCAATACACAGTTATTAGAAGAGCATTTAATTAAGACCTTCTGTCATCAGTTTGCCTATTATTATTTTTTGTTATAGCATTTTATGGTTTAATGACTTTAGAAATGATTATTTTTGCATTATTTCTATATTATTATTTCCATCTTTGTATTGCCTTACTCTACGCTATCTAAGGGATGCGGTAGCTCAGCGGCTAAAGACGCTGAGCTTGTTGATCGAAAGATCGGCAGTTCAGCAGTTCAAATCTCTAGTGCCGCATAATGGGGTGAGCTCCCGTTACTTGTCCCAGCTTCTGCCAACCTAGCAGTTCAAAAGCACATAAAAAATGCAAGTAGAAAAATAGGGACCACCTTTGGTGGGAAGGTAACAGCGTCCCGTGCACCTTTGGCATTTAGTCATGCCGGCCACATGACCACGGAGATGTCTTCAGGCAGCGCTGGCTTTTTAGCTTTGAAACTGAGATGAACACCACCTCCTAGAGTCAGGAATGACTGGTATATATGTGCAAGGGGAACCTTTACCTTTACCTTTATATTATCCTGAGTCTATATGGCAATTGATTAGAGCAGGAGCAGTGGGGAAAATATCTCCTGTTTCTGAAATATCAAGCCCCAGTTTAATTCACAGGAATTACTATTCTCAGGAAAAAAATGACTTTTTTCTATGGACTTGTTAAGGAAAAATTGTAACTTTTGTCATTTATAAAACTGAACTCTGTCTGGAGAACTGTTTGCAGCCACTTGTTAATTAACACTTCACCCTGTATACTCCTGTCGGGCAATCTTTTTTTTTTTGGACTGCTTCTTTTAAAAGAGCACTAGTTGCATATTTTTAAATAGCCTGATCGGCAGTCATACTTGTGGACAACCTCTGCACCTTGTGATTGGTTCGTGAGCAATTTGATACGTCATTAAACACACCATTCAACTCCAGTTGCTTTCCACCAACAGTTGAAACTTAGAAGAAGAAATGAAGATATGGAAATCCAGCACATCATTTTTCTTAACTTGCCCTTTATTATGGCACCACAGAGGCTCAAGCATTAGGCAGCAAATTCTCTATCAACATAGTTTTGCACTGATTCAAGGACCTTAATGGAGCTCTACATTTGTGCCCTATGACAATGTATTTCTCTGAATCTTTCCTAGCCTGTATATGTTTGTCTTACATAAAATTCCATGAAAAAATATTCACTCCCTTTTAGATTTTGGCCCATTCCTCCAAGGATACTTATTTCTTCTGTGAACTTTTAAAAGTTTCTAATATGAAGTTTTTGTTTCAGAACCTGCTACAATATTTCTGTTCAGCTGAAGATTTGACAGCCATTCTAAAGCACTAAATTTCTTCTTTATCCACTCTTTTGTTTGTATGTTTGTGATCACTGCCTTGAAAGTTTGTCTTCAACTGATAGACAGAGCATGATACTCTCTTGTACAATTATCTGAGTCAATGGAATGTGCTGAAGAAAAAAAAAATCAGGCTTCCTTCAATAATGGCAAATTGTCCAAAGCTTGAGGCAGCAAACCATCCCCACACCACAATAACTTTATATATGACTGCATTTCGTATTGTGAAATCAGTGTTTGGCTTTTGCCACAGATAATTACACCCACGTAGCCTGAAAAAATTGCACTTTAATCTCACTTGTTCCTAGAACATTGATTTAAAAGTCTGGGAAGTCATCCAGATACTTTCTGAAAAATTTCAGACAATGGCTTCTGCTTTGCTATTCTATGAACCAAAGTTTTTCTGACATAACAAATAACACTATTTTTTTTTATTTAAGGTTTCAAGGTTCAAGGTTCAAAACAGCAGCCAAAAGCATTAATTCAGAAGGTTTTAAGAATTAAAATACAACTGAAACCAGAGACTTATCTTTTGGGACTAATGTACAAGCAAGTTAAAAAGAAAGTCATGGAATTTTGTTTTTATATATGACAACTTCAGTGAAACTATTATTTACTCGAAGTAGAAAGGTTTAACACCACCTACAATGGCAGAATAGTTGGAGAAGATGGTGGAACTTCTGGAGGTGGCTAAATCAGTCTCTTTGATTTAAAAAAAAATCAATATTTACATTTATGATTGATTGGAAATGCCTTATGGACTTTTTGTATCAAAACACACTCATGATTTGTGGTTTTGATTACTAGAAAAAAACTTGAATAATAGAAAAAAGCAAGCCTTTGTCATAATTATAGTATAGGAGATAATTTACTATTTGTACTTACATTTGCAACAAAGAAAATCAGAAGGTTCTCCCTTCTATTTTTTTTTTTAGTTTAGTCTTTCGTTCTGTACTCTTTTCTTCTTTCTTCACTGTTTTTGCTCTTTATCAGTGTTCTTTCTTTTATTCCTTTTTTAAGACTTTAACAAAATATCTAACCTACATCAGTATTAAAGTAATTTAAAATGTCTTCCCTTGTTCCAATAGGGACTAAAAGCAGCTTCAAATTGTACAAATTCTATTAGGATTTGTCACCATCATTTAGAAGAGAGTGTATCAACCTTGGATACTTATGGACACTGCTGCTTTATGTATTTGCAAAGTTGATGCACAGTTGTCGCCTAGAAAAATGGTATATTGTGAAGCTTGTAAATATAACATTTTACCAGCAACTTTGTTCATATATTTATTTTATGTCTTCAGCTAGGTGAGAATTTATGTTTCCTTTTCTTTGTTCTGTGGTTATGTAGTTCACAAAATAAAGAAGAAAAAGAGAGGGAGCATGGTTCAAATTGGACTAGTTTTTTTTACTGAGCCAGAGTACCTGAGTGCATCTTAAAATAACAGTTCTCTCAGCGTAATTTCCTCATAAAAGATAACACACACACACAATCATCACTCAATGAAACAACAACAGTAGTAATCTAAACAATGACTCTGAGCAACAAAGAGGACCCTTGTGATAATAAAGGACAGCTTGGTTTATTTGTGAACTGGAAACAACATAATAGCTTGAGGAGAAAAAGAACCCAGAGTAGTCTTATATCTGCAAAATAATTTTTATTCTCTCTTGCTTGGTCTGTCAATATGTGAGTTATGCTGTGTGTATGGTAACATATCCCTCTGTGTATCTTCTCCTGTTACGTAATAGCACTCCTGAGAACACAGAAAATTATTTAGGAAGCAAGCAGTGAGGAAAAACTATGCAATGAATTATGGATTTCTAAAATAAAGCACATGAAACTCTTAGCTGTGTACACACATGGCTTGTAGAGTACAACTTCTTAAGAAGTATCTATGGCACAAATCACCAAGAGGTAGTGTTAAAATGGGAAATAAGCAAGGTGTAAATGTAAACATTATATTTAGAAAGTAACACATACATTTAGTTTGTTTTTCCTCATGCCTACTGTCGTTCTCTATATATTTTCTTCTTGTCTAAGGATCAGTGGTGGATTGCTCCCAGTATGCCCCGGTTCGGGCAAACTGGTAGCGGCGTTGGGGGGAGGCTCCGCCCACCTGCCCAGACATCATCAAAAATGATCTGTGCATGCACAGAAGTGCCGCACGCTACCGATAGTGAACCAGTAGCACCAGGACTTGAAACCCACTACTGCTAAGTATATAACACCACTGATAAGGGATACACTGGTTCAGAAAAATTTGTCAGGCACTTCTTTGAGCTTTAAGATCAATTCTTCCTGTAGAAAGGGCGCAGAGGTGAAGCAAATTTGGACTTGCTTTTTAATTCAGAAGCAAAACGATATTTGGCTCAAACTAAGACAGAATATGTGATGCAGTACACAAAGAAAGCACATAATACACATTACTGAACTGTAATATATATATTTTCCCCTTTCAGAGGAATACATTCTGATATGAAGACTTCTGCTATAAAAATTCCTCAACCAGCATCTCATTCTGGCAGGAGAATACCCAGATTGGGAAAGACTGTTTCGTGCTAACATAATAAGGATAGTCAGGTTTTCTGTTGTTTATATGTATTTATGAACATGAGGCTGAAAGAGAATAGCTGTCTTGGGGAACTTCAAAAAACAAAACTGAGATCTGGATAAGAGTTCCTGATTTGTAGTTTACCCACATAGCCATTAGGTTAGGTTATTTCTCTAAAACTTTATTTATTTAAAGAGTTTGGTATGATACTTTTTAGCCCCCAAAATGGTTCACATAGAGTCAATGAAAAATATTGAAAGCCTATTGCAGATTTACAGTCTAAAAGGCATAAAACAAAAAGGGAAAGGGAAACTAGAAATACAATAATTTCTATACAGTATTCTGTATTTCAGAAGTACAGAAAGGGATTACTATCCCTTTCTTCTCCTACATGGAGCCTCAAGCTGAGATGGCATAGTGGTTAGAGTGCAACACTGCAGGCTACTTCAGCTGACTGCTAGCTTCAGTCTGGCAGTTCAAATCTCACCAGCTCAAGGTTGACTCAGCCTTCCATTCTTCTGAGGTCAGTAAAATGAGGACACAGATTGTTGGGGGCCATATGCTGACTCTTTAAATCACTTAGAGAGGGCTGTAAAAGCACTATGAAGTGGTATAGAAGTCTAAGTGCTATTGCTATGTGGGGACAAACGACACAACAATGAACCTGAAAACAATAACAAGAGATTATGAACACCTAGAGAAGAAAGTTAAGGAATTAGTAGCATAACTGATGTTTTCATCTATACTTCCAACAAAAGGCCAACATCCAATGAAGGAGCAAAGGATTTTAGAAACAAATCACTTTAAAATTTAATGTCATCAAGAGAACTTTGGTTTCCTAGACCATGGTCTGCATTACCTACATGAACGGCTCCTCGCAAGGGATGGAATGCACCTAACAAGAATTGGAAAAAATATATTTGGAAAACAACTGACTCATCTTATCAGAAGGGCTTTACACTAAAACTGAGGAAAACTGAGGAAAGGTGGCCAATTTTCATGACCCTTAGGACCTAATTCCAAGCAAAAACCACGAGGTAATCAATTAAATATGGGGGTGGCAAGGAAAGAGAAAGAAGAAAAACTCAAATGCAAAGTAGAAGATGTAGGAAGCATATCCAGAGTCAGCCACAAAGAACTTAAATGCCTATACACCACTGCTCAAACAAACAGGGTGAAACTGAAATACTAATACATAAGGGTAAGTATATCATATAAACATATAAACCCAATGCAAACCTAGGCTGCATTAATAGAGGGGTAGAATCAAAATCATGTGAAGTTCTAGTACTGGTTACAAAGTCTGAGTATGACCACAGTTGGAATACTACATCCAGTTCTGCTCACCTTAATATAAAAAAGACGTTGAAACTCTGGAGGAGTGCAGAGAAGAGCAACAAAAATGATTGAGGGTGTGGAGGCTAAAACATACAAAGAACAGTTGCAGGACTTAGTTATGTCTAGTCTAATGAAAAGAAGGACTAGGGGTGACAGGATAGCACTGGACCAATATTTGAGGGCCTCTTTCAAAGTTGAGGGTGTCAAACTATGTAGCCTTGGTGGAGCAGCGGACTAAAGCACTGTTAAGTAACACTTAGCTGCCAGCTGCCTGCAATTACTGGGAGTTCAAATCTCACCAGGCTCAAGGTTGACTCAGCCTTCCATCCTTTCGAAGTAGGTAAAATGAGGACCCGGATTGTGGAGGCAATAAGCTGACTTTGTATAAAAAAGAACACTGCTTGGGGGGGGGGGCAAAAACCCTACTAAGCAGGTATATACAAAAGTATGAAGGCTATTACTTAACACATTGTAAGCCAACCTGAGTCTCCGGAGAAGGGCAGCATATAAATTGAACCAATAAATAAATAAATAAAATATTTTCCAAAGCACCAGAATACAAGGTAAACAATATATGGAAACTAACCAAGGAGAGAAGGAACCTAGAACTAAGGAGAAAATTCCTAATGGTGAGAGCAATCAACCAGTGGAATAGCTTCTCTTTAGAGAGTACTCCACCACTGGAGGCTTTTAAAAAGAGACAGGACAGCCATTTGTCTGAAATGGTATAGGGCAGTGGTGAAATTCAAATTATTTTACTACCGGTTCTGTGGGCATGGCTTGGTGGGCATGGTGTGGCTTGGTGGGCCTGGCAGGGGAAGGATACTGCAAAATCCCCATTCCCACCCCACTCCAGGGTAAGGATACTGCAAAATCCCCATTCCCACCCCACTCCTGGGGGAAAGATATTGCAAAATCTCCATTCCCACCCTATTCTGGGACCAGCCAGAGGTGGTATTTGCGGGTTCTCTGAACTACTCAAAATTTCCGCTACTGGTTCTCCAGAACCTGTCAGAACCTGCTAGATTTCATCCCTGGTAGAGGGTCTCCTTCTTGAGCAGGGGTTTGGACTAGAAGACCTCTAAGGCAGGTATGAAATACTACCAGTTCGGATCAGTTCGGCCGAACCGGTAGCGATGGCGTCGGTGGTTCGGACAACCGGTAGCAACTGCAGCACGAGGCTCCACCCATCTGCCAGGTTGTCGTTACTTCCTGGTTTTAACCAGGAATTAACCTGTTTTATACCCTCTGCGCATGCACAGAAGGGTTTGCGCATATGCAAAGGGTCCAAGTGCGCACGTGATGCGTGCGTGTGAGTAAAGGGAGCACGCGCATGGGGCACATGCCCTTCCGAACCAGTAGGGAAGGTAAATAGATTTCACCCCTGCTCTAAAGTCCCTTCCAACTCTATTCTATATTCTAAGTATTAATTCCTCATGTGAACTATAACTTCTTAAATAATAGCCAGATAAATAAGAGTTAAAAGGAAAGATTCTAGGCAGGAAATCCAAAGCCTATGTTAGAAAACTTGTGTCAACTTATATCTGCCATTCAATATTCTAAAATCACCGAACCAAGATAAATGTTCCCTTTTTTCCATTACCAATATGACTATCATAAGTAATAACTTGTTGACAGAGTAGAGTATTATCAACTTTCTCAGTTAAATGGCTATTGACCGACCAAAAATAGATTGAATTACCAGTGGAAATCTTAATACCATCACTTTAAGATTTACCTCACATGAAAAACAAAAGTAGCTAGGTAAATCAGATATTTCACATTTTCACGGTGACATTTAATATGAATGTTAAAATATTTGATGTTCTTGCTCCTGTATTTATTTTTAAAGTATCTGCCATTTTCTAGTTCTCTCTCTCTTCCCTACGAACAGGTTAAAAAGTTTCACTGCTTCATAAAAACACAAAACTCCCCCAAATATTATGTTGCAGCTTCAGAAGTAGACTTCTGACATGTGAATAGTGATTACCTGAGTAGACCTATAGTACTTTTTAACAATTTATAGTAGCAAGCAACTATAGTCCTGTCCTTCTGTGCCCCACAGAATGAGCTGCAAGATTATATGACCCACCCTCCAAAATATCAATATGTAAATGATATTTTAAGTCAAATGAGAGACAGTTGTTTTTTAAAACTGTTTCTTAATCTATTCATAAACGATAATCTTCTTCCACTACTTCTTAAATGTTTAGAACAAATTTACATATATAAATATAATTCAGTAATAGACTTAGAATAAGAATGGGGCGTGTTGATTTTTAAATAGTTTAATCTTTTCTCATTTGCTTTTAATTATTGCTTTCATACATTTGAACAAATTCACCTGCACAATACATATTCTTGATTTGTGACATGTTTTTTTCCCATTCAGGATATAAATCCTTCCTTCCTTCCTTTCTTCCTTCCTTCCTTCCTTCCTTCCTTCCTTCCTTCCTTCCTTCCTTCCTTCCTTCCTTCCGTTTGAAGACACAATCAGGGATTTGAGAGTAAAAACACCACTATGCTTGTATAATTCCTCACAGGAATTGGGCTAAATTGCCCTTACAATTCTAGTTGATTCTCTCTCCATTTTGCCAATTGTCTTGCAAGGATTTGGTATCCCAAACTAAATACATTATTCTAAATGTGGTTTGTCTAATATCAAATTAAGTGAAAGGTTTGCTTATCATGACGTTGACAAAATGTTTCAATTAGCAGAGCTTATGTTTACTGAGTTTTTTAGAAGAGAACTGAGCCATTCTCTGCTTATATTCAGAAGGGTTTTCAAAATAACGTCTAGATCCTTTTGATATATATCATTGTTTCATTTACAAGTATTCAAGGGTTACTGTACATGAGAAGAATCTAATATTAGTTGCACAACTACAGAGGCCTAGCATGTCATAGGTTCTCTTGCCATTTTCTTCTACTTACATTTTAGACAAATTAATTAATATTAGGTAATACATGAAAAGGAACTTTCTGGAGTACCTCTTCTCCAGTAGTAGTTTTTCACTTACCTTCACTACCAGTTTGGAACTGTGAGCGTGCAGATGGGGCACTTCTGTGCATGCCATGATAACGTCTGGGCAGGTGGGCGGAGCTTTCCACTGCCGCCGCTACCGGTTTGCCCGAACTAGGGCGAACCGGTAGAAACTCACCACTGCTCTTCTCATAGCTAGTTGCCCTGTATGCAGCAACACTCTGAGTGACATACGCTAAAGTCATTCTGGAGTTTACCTGCAGGCACAGATCTGTAATTCTTTCAGAAACTGCTACTATGAGGACCCTTTCAGTTTATTTAATAAAAGTTTGGCTGTTTGTAGAAGGTGGGCAGCAGTACTGCTGCTGCAATTGTTAAAGTACTCATCAGTAAAGAGCAGAAGGGAAGTAGCAGCAATAATAGAAATAGCACTTAGACTTATATACTGCTTCATAGTGCTTTATAGCTCTCTCTAAGCGGTTTACAGAATCAACATATTGCCTCCCAATAATCTGGGTCCTCATTTTACTGATCTTCAAAGAATGGAAGGCTGAATCAACCTTGAGCCAGGATTGAACTGCTGGCAGTTGGCAGATTTAGCCTGCAATACTACATTCTAACTACTGTGCCACCATGGCTCTTGGAGAAATGAAGTATTTGTCCTTCTTCAGAGCTTGGGTTGTGCACAAAATTTGCCTTCATTGCTGATCCCTATCCTGTTATATGTGTGCATATCATAATTATGTATCCATTATATACTCTCTGAATCTTACCATGCTCAATATGCATCTTCCTATGACTAGCTGATTAGAAAAAGAGAGCAAAGAGAGGAACAAAACACTGAGCTTGTCAATCAAAAGGTCAGCAGTTCAGCGGTTTGAATCTCTAATGCTGTGTAATAGGATGAGCTCCCATTACTTGCCCCAGCTTCTGCCAACCTAGCAGTCCGAAAGCATGTAAAAAATGCAAGTAGAAAAATAGGGACCACCTTTGGTGGGAAGGTAACAGCGTTCTGTGCACATTTGCTGTTTAGTCATGCCAGCCACATGACCACAGAGACATTTTCGGACAGCGATGGCTCTTCAGCTTTGAAACAGAGATGAGCACTGCCCCCTAGAATCAGGAACGACTAGCACATATGTGTGAGGGGAACCTTAACCTTTATCTTTTAGCACAATTTAGAATTAAAAATGGAAAGAAATTAAATAAAACATCTATTGTAATTGTATGACCATTGCTAATAAACACATCTTCATTTTTTGAGAATAGAACCGACACTTCAAAATAAGAGAAGATACAAGGCCAGGAAAAAAAAAAGTTAGAATCAACACAGATGTCATGGTATGTATTGTATAGAAATGGGATGATGAGAGCCTTTGGATTCTCTTAATAATTTTTCATTTACTTGGCCAGTGTAGAAAGACACTCTCTCTTTACCACTTTCTGTATACTTTTCTTCCTTTTGGTATATACAGTATTGTGCACACATGGATGTGAGTCTGCTGTTGTTGAATATGTTCTATTTATAAATGTATCAGTCATGCTCCTGGCTTGTTTGGGGTAACCGTCATAGGTTAATGCATAGAATAGAATAGAATAGAATAGAGTAGAGTAGAGTAGAATAGAAAAGTATAGAATAGAATAGAATAGAATAGAATAGAATAGAATAGAATAGAATAGAATAGAATAGAGTAGAGTAGAGTAGAGTAGAGTAGAGTAGAATGGAAAGGAATGGAATGGAATGGAATGGAATGGAATGGAATGGAATAGAGTAGAGTAGAGTAGAGTAGAATAGAATAGAATACAGTAGAGTAGAGTAGAGTAAGAATAGAATAGAATAGAATAGAATAGAATAGAATAGAATAGAATAGAATAGAATAGAATAGAATAGAATAGAATACAGTAGAGTAGAACAGAACAGACCAGACCAGAACAGAACAGAACAGAACAGAATAGAATTCTTTATTGGCCAAGTGTGATTGGACGCACAAGGAATTTGTCTTGGTGCATATGCTCTCAGTGTACATAAAAGAAAAGATAAATTCGTCAAGAATCATAAGGTACAACACTTAATGATAGTCATAGGGAACAAATAAGCAATCAAATCATATTAGGAAACAGTGAATATAAATCATAAGGATACCAGCAACAAGGTTACAGTCATACAGTCATACGTGGGAGGAGATGGGTGATAGGAATGATGAGAACTTGCTCTATTGGCTCTCCTCTGGTTTGAGTAATATGTTGTATCTCAATTCTATTTTCTTTAGGCCCCCCAAAGTAGATGTTGTATCTGATTTCAGGCGTGCAATAAGTTCCTGCCAGACTTAATAGTGTGAAAACAGCAATAGATGAGTAGAACTATTTCAATGAATGAGTGGAAAAAAGGGCAAACATTCTGAGTGATTGATTAACAGGGGAACAGAAAACGTTTTGTGTTTCCTGAACTGGAGTCATCTCAGATTATTTAGTTGTTAGAACTGGAATTCTATGCCTATTAAGAACATTTAAGCTCCCAATATCATAGTTCCATTGTACTGGATTATTGCAGTAAAGTACAGTCTCCTTTAAGTAGAGGTTGATTCCTAGTGACTGTATCTATATCATCTCCTTGGCAGCATGAATGGTTTTCCTTGCCATTACTTTCTGGGATTTATTTATTGTTTTTGTTGATGTCTAGCCAATATCTCTGAAATTCCCAAGTAGTCTCTCACCCAAGTACTAACTGCCCTTGCTAAGGTCAGCCAAATCAAGCTAGTTGATGGGGGTAATTATTTTTATTATTATTATCAAATAGATTTATGCTGTAACATCCCTGCTAGTGGGTTTATTATAACCAGAAGTCTGATATCAGACGTTGGATGTCATCATAGAGTTTCTTTGCAATGGGACTAATACTAACCAGATGACATACAATAACAAGACATTCATTCAATGATATCAGAAGGCGTTAATACTGTTCTGGGGTTGAAGCTAGGAGGAACACAAAGGCATTCATAGGTATTTGCTATCAGCCATAGTTGACATCAGATGCATTATGAAATTATTCAAATCACAAATTATGTAATTTGAGTAAAATTACAGAAAGATTCAGGATCAGTAAAAGGAAGTGTAACTTTACACAATGCAAGTATTGTAGAATATTGTAGAGGAGGGAGGACTTTTTGTTCAATTACAATTAACTATGTTGGCAGGATCTATGGACACTGAATTTTTTAAACCAGTTTGGAAAGAGCTAGAACAAATATTGGTTCAGGTTCACCAATATTCTCTGCAATTTCTAGATCCAGAAAAATGTAGATCTCCCAAGAATATAGTGTTATGAAGCACAGCATAGATCTCAAAGGAATAAAAGCAATGTGGAAGTATTCAAAATTATGTAAACGTTCATTGCGAAATAGATGAGTTTATTTATTTATTTATTTATTTATTTATTTATTTATTTATTTATTTATTTATTGGTTCAATTTATATGCCCCCCTTTTCCGGAGACTCAGGGCGGCTTACAATGCGTTAAGCAATAGCCTTCATACTTTTGTATATACCTGCTTAGTAGGGCTTTCGGCCCCCCCAAGCAGTGTTCTTTTTTATACAAAGTCAGCTTATTGCCCCCACAATCCAGGTCCTCGTTTTACCTACCTCGAAAGGATGGAAGGCTGAGTCAACCTTGAGCCTGGTGAGGTTTGAACTTGCAGTAATTGCACGCAGTTGGTGCTACTTAATAGCACTTTAGTCTGCTGCACCACCAAGGTTCTTGGTGGTCTTAAAAGCCTCAAAGCCTTCCAGACAGGGTGGGCTGTATAATTAAAGGATGAATCAAATATATGTACTTCTAAGAAGCGTTGCTTATAACCTAGAATTGGCGACTCTCTTTTTTGCTACAATTTATCCATAAAACTAATTACTTAAAATAGGCCATGCATCAAATAACACAATTTCCTTAAGCTCAGAATTTCAATATTTATGAGTTAATTTAAATCCCAAATCAGAAAAGAGATGTGTGTACAGCTGTAAAAAACAGCTTATCTTATGCATAGCTAATTGCTTGGAAAAGTTCAGCTGATTCATTCTTTGCTCTTCTTTTGCAAAACTCTCTAAGAAATGAGCAATCCTAAACCTCTAAATATCAAGTCAATTTTGTGTTCAAACAATTTTAACACAATCACAAATACAAAAGAACTCCAGAGACATATTCAGTGGAGCTGTCTACACACAGAACATTATGCTGTTGTTTTAAACATTTAGTTGCGTCCAACTCTTGGCGATTTTATAGGCAAGTGCTCGCCATTCTGTCAAGCACAACTTCTTTCAATTGTTGGATGTCCAATTGTGTATCAGATTTGATGTTATCAAGCCAGCATGTACTTTGCTTGTTCCTTCTTCTTGTTCCTAACATTATTGCCTTCTCTAATGAATTTGGATGCATGGCATGGCCAAAGTAAATCAGACATAGCCTTATGATTTTAGCTTCTAGTGAAGGGTCTGGTTTTATACAATTTAATACCTCTCTGATAATTATATTGGCTGCCATGGTATATGCAATAATTTACACCAGCACCGTAGTTCAAAGTTCATAATTCTTCTTCGATCAGCCATTCTTAGTGTTCAACTTTCACACCCATATATATGTCAATTGTGAAGGGAACCTGGCTGAAGCCATCTTGTGCTGTCTCATAGTTGCCATGAAGCCTGAGAGAGGGAAGGGAGGGGGGAAGTAGATAGCCTAGCTAACAGTCAAAATAAAAAGTTTTTCCTATGGGAACCAAGGTCATCATAACAGATGACTGGGGGAGGAGAGGAGCCTGCCATCTGTATTCATTGGACCATGTGACTAGTGACACCTGGGGGAGGGTGTTATACTCTTTTAATTAGGTAAAAGCCATGGGAACTTTCAGGGCTGGTTTTCACTGGCTGTGCTGATATGATGTATCCAATAAACATGTTCTTTGAGGAATCTACCTGCCTTGGAGTTCTGCTTTCAATGGGTGCATTACTTGGAACGCTGACATTAAGCCAAGTCTCCTAACTTTCCATTCAAACCGGGATCCTGAGCCTAGGCTGCTCACCTGATCTCTTCAGTTGAGAAGAGAAGACTCAGGGAAGACCGCAGAGATTGACAGACTATTGTTCTAACTGCTTTTTGTGTTGGTATCAATAGCTCTGCTTTTCCAGTTCTTATTCATGTTAACATTGCAATGTAGCCAAAGGTTAACCTGTGTTTGATTTCAGGAGTAGAACTGCATCATGAACAATTTTGGATCCAAGGAAGATAATTTATCAAACTAATTTATCTTCACTTTCCTCCTTGTTGATTTTAAATGTCTCATGTCCATCTGCAGCTGTTGTCATTATCTTTGTTTTCCTGATGTTACTTTTTCACTTTCATCTTTGATTTTCCAGGTAATTTTTTTTTCAGGTCTTCCTTATTTTCAGCCTAAAGTGTTGTATCATCTGTGTACCTCAAACCATTTGTGGTTCTTTCCCAATCTTCACTCCAATGTCAGGCAGCCCCTGATCAAATTTCAAATTTCAATATCAAATTTCTGCATGATCACTTCAGAATACAGATTGAACAAAAATGGTGATATAATACATCCCTGTTTAATTTCCTTACTGATTCTAAACCAATCAGTGTCATTATAAAGTGTTTTCACTGTTGCCTCTTGATCAGTGTACAGTGATCTGGTGAGTCTAATCAGTTGAGCTGGGACACCAGGATCACGCAAAGCTGCCCATAGCTTATTCTGTTCTACCCGGTTAAAAGTTTTTCTGCAATCGATAAAGAACATATAAAGATCCTTTTGATATTCACATACCTTTTCCATAATCCATCTATTATTGGCAATGTGATCTTGAGTGTGCCACACCTCTTTCTAAAGTCAATTTATACATCAGTAACTCTTTATAGCCTTTGTTTAATAATTTTTAATTGAATCTTGCTTGAATGAGAAATCAATGCAATCATGTGATAGTTGGAGCAGTCTCTGGCATCTACTTTTTTTTACTAATGGAATAAAAACATTTCTTTTCCAGTTTTCCAGAGGCCATGACATGTAGCCCATACCTCTTGACACATGTCACAACAGTGACATGTTAACTGGCACTGGTCTTAATAATTTGGCAGGTATTCCATCAATACCTGGGGCTTTCCAGTTCGGCAATTTCCCCATGGCCTATTTCTACTTCTTTCTTCTGTTTGGTTCTTTATTAATTGGACTGTCATCATTGTTATCTTGATGGTAAGTCAAGCTGCTGTATAATGTAATAGTACATTATATCTCTGCATAATTCATTTTAAACTTCTTTGAGTCATCCCCATATGTTCATGACAAAGAATAAGTTAAATAACAAAACAATTGTAATTATGTAATCAATGTAACATTAAAAAGCATCCAATTAATATCCTTTTGGAGAATCCTCTTCTACTCACTTGATATATTAGTTCTATGAATTGTATGTGACAGTACCATGTGAGCTTGGCTGCCATTGGTCTAGCTTTGAATTATGTTAACCATCCCACACTTGATATTTTCCAAATGTGTTGGATTTCAGTTATCAGAATTTGCCACTTACATGATTATTGGTGAGAATTTTGAGAGTTTGAATCTATAATTTAGAGGATCTGTTATTTAGAGAGCACCAGGTGACAAGTGGCTGTACATATTATTATGAAGAAAGAGAAGATTCCTAAAATGTCATGTTCTTGAACTGAATTACAAACAGCTAGAAAACATACAGAACAGTGTGGATTTACTTGGGAATCTTCCAACATTTTACTGAATCAAGTGGTTTCAAACACTTGATGAAGGCAATCAAGTACAGGGACTCAAGACTATTTTTGTTCCAACAAAATCTATTTTTTTTTTAAATTTGATTTATATGCCGCCCTTCTCTGGAAACTCAGGGCGGCTTACAATGCGTTAAGCAATAGCCTTCATACTTTTGTATATTTATACAAAGTCAGCTTATTGCCCCCACAAACTGGGTCCTCATTTCACCTACCTTAGAAAGGATGGAAGGCTGAGTCAACCTTGAGCCTTGGAGAGATTCGAACCAGCAGTAAATTGCAGGCAGCTGTGTTAATAACAGGGTGCGTAGACCACTGTACCATCAAGGCTCTATTGTTCTTTGTCACTATTATATCACATTTAAAAGAGCTGAGTAACTTTGAAAACTTTATAATGAAACTTAGATACTCTCAATAATGATAGTCACAATGAAATTTAGGAAATTTAGGTGATTTCTAGCTATATTAATGTGGAAAAAGATCCTTTTCACTGCCATTTGCAGTAGCAGAACAACCAGTGGTGGGTTGCCCCCGGTTCGCACCGGTTCTATAGAACCAATAGTAAAACTGGCAGGAGGCTCCGCCCACTGACCCTGATGTCATCAGAATGCTTCTGCACATGCGCGCGAAGCAAGCAGCCCCAATCGTGAACCGGTAGTAAAGGTAAGTAGAACCCACCCCAGAGCACAACTAATTCTTTCCCAAACTCCAATTATGCTAGGATCCTACTTTTTATCCTGTACAGTATTATGCACTATTAGTCTTTGACATAAAACCACAATTGAGCCCAAAATTGCTAAGTGAAACATTTAAGTGAGTTTTGTTTTTTGTTTTTTAATTTGATTTATATGCTGCCCTTCTCCGGAGACTCAGGGCGGCTTACAATGTGTTAAGCAATAGCCTTCATACTTTTTGTATATTTATACAAAGTCAGTTTATTGCCCCCACAAACTGGGTTCTCAATTTACCTACCTTAGAAAGGATGGAAGGCTGAGTCAACCTTGAGCCTGGTGAGATTCAAACTTACAGTAATTGCAGACAGCTGGTGTTAATCATAATGCTATCAGTCTGCTGAGCCACCAGGCCCTTGAGTTTTGCCCCATTTTATGATCTTCCTTGCCACCGTTGTTAAATGAATCACTGCAGTTAAGTTAGCTACTTGGTTGTTAAGTGAATCTGACTGCCCCATTGACTTTGCTTGTCAGAAGGCATGACCCCAAGACACTGCAATTGTTATAGATATGAGACAAGCATCTTAATTTTGATCATGTGACCATGGAGATGCCCTCAATAGTCAAAACTGTGAAAAAGGGTCATAAGTCATTTTTTCCCCCAGTGCCATTGTATCTTTGAAGGGTCACTAAATGAACTGTTGTATGTTGAGGGCTACTTGTAGTCACAAAATGGAAAAATGTAGTCTTTCAAAATGAGATCTAACTCTTCGTATTGTACTTTTTCTGCAATCTATTCATGGCTCATTGCTAGGGATGGCTGAATTAAATTTTGAGTTTTAAGAGAGGCTCTGCTGCTCCAACTTCATATTGCACCTGAATCGGTTACAAATATGCCTCTCCACTTTCCCCCAAATCAGAATACTTCTGACTTTGCACTAATTTATTTGACACTGGAACAAAACTAGATTTGGCAGCATTGGGGTCTGTCAGTGATGTGTTTATCCGTTGACTTTACTCTTCATTTACTACTCTCTCTAGCTCTTGGGCAAAGGCAAGGTCTTGCTCAATATGACTTTAATATAACATAAAATATAATGATTGAGGGATATATGTAAAGCTGCTGGATACTAAATATTTATGATTGGAATGATGGAATATAGGGAAAATATTTGAAATGATATTATATTGTGAAAAGGGAGTAATGGGAGAATATTTGAATAAGATAATTTAAAGTTAGATTTAGATTTTAGAAAAAGGATTGATTTCAATTTAAAGGGTTTCAATTTGGAAAAAAGTAAAGAGAGGAGTGGAAAAAGAAAAAATGATTAAAATTAGAGATTAGGGCGAATGGTAATATTGTTTATATATTAGAAGAAATAGAAGGAAAATAAAACAAAAAATTAGAGAGAAAGAATTTTATGGCAAAAAGTGAAATATATAAAATAGTGTTTGAGAAACTAAAAGCGGTACTAAATTTTGGCTCAGCCAATACTCTGTTCAGAAAAAATGCATCGTTTATTGGTTTGTATGTGTGTTTGAAAAAAATAAAAAACGTTTATTATATATATATACATATATGTATATATATATATATATATATATGTATGTATGTATGTATGTATGTATGTATATGTGTGTGTGTGTGTGTGTGTGTGTGTGTGTGTGTACAGTTAATATTTCGGGTTTCTTCCTGTGTAATTGTGAAGAAACCCGAAATATTAACTGTACACACATATATACCCGTGAAAACTTACATAGACACACACACACACACACATACACACACACACATATTGTGTGTGTGTGTATGTATGTATTTATGTATGTATATATATATGTTTTCTCAGGTTTTCGCGGGTGTTTGTATGTAGGTCTTTGGTTATTCGGGTCTTCTCCCACGTAAAATTGGAAGTGTCTTGGCGACGTTTCGACGAAGTCTCATTCGTCATCTTCAGGCTGGTGTTCTCGGCTTCGTGCTTCCAGGAGCAATGTGAGATCGCAGCTGTCTCTTCCTTTTAACTGCTAGTGGGGGTGTGAGCTGATTGGGTGGGAACTTGGCTGTGTTCTGATTGGGTGGAGGTGTGTTCTGATTGGTTAGGGGCTCGGCTGTGCTCTGATTGGATGGGGGGTTGGTTGTGCTCTGATTGGCTGGGGGTGTGTTCTGTTTGGGTGGGGGCTTGGTTGTGCTCAGCTTAGTCTGAGTTGCAGGGGGATTTGAGCTGGTGAGCTGCGTTGTTGTTGTTTGGCTTCGTGTTTGTGGCCGTGCGAGCTCTTCATGGTGGGTGTCAGTCTGCTTCATGTATGGATTGGAGAGGTTTAAAGTGGCTAATGATGCAGCTGCAGTCTGGCTTCTGGTCCTTGGTCGTGGCTCATTATCAGTGTGGGTTTGAGTCTGCTTTCTGCGTGGATGTGTGGTGGTGACATCCTGTGTGGCTCTCGTGAGTGTGGGTCTGGTGTCATTCGTCGTATTAGGGACCCGTTTGTCAATAAGGGCGGGTTTCCAAATGGCTGGTAGGCGGGAGGTATCATCTCGTTTGTTCATGCTGTGTGGGCGTTTTTCTATCTCGATGGCTTCTCTGATTATTCTGTTGTTAAAGTGTTCAGTTTTGGCGATAGTTCTGGTCTTTTTAAAATCAATATCATGTCCTGTGGCTTTAAGGTGTTGGACCAGGGAAGAAGTTGGTTCTTCTTTTCTGACTGAGTTCTTGTGTTCTTCTATGCGTGCACTTATTCGTCTGTTGGTTTGTCCGATGTATGTGGTGGGGCAGGCGGTGCATGGGATTTCATATACTCCTTGATTTTCTAACTCAATTTTGTCTTTGGGGTTCCTTAGGATGGTGGATATTTTTCGGTTTGTGCAGAATGCTGTCTTGATGTTATGTTTGTGGAGGATTTTGCTTATTCTGTCTGTGGTGCCTTTTATGTATGGGAGGAGGGCTTTGCCGTTTTCTTGTTCTGTGTCTTGGATTTTAGTGGGGGTTTCTTTTTGGATTAGGTTGGTGATCTTATTTCTTTGGAATCCATTGGATGTTAGTACGTTAGTGAGGGTGTGTAGTTCATCAGCTAAGCGTTTTGTTCTGGAAATGAGTGTCTTGGCTACAGAGTTGATCTGGGCAGGGTGGTGGTGTGAGAGTGCGTGCAGATAGCGGTTTGTGTGTGTTTTCTTCTGGTAAATAGTGTGTCCTAGGGAGCCATTGGATTTTCTGTAGACTAAGACATCCAGGAAGGGAAGTTGGTTGTTCGCTTCTGTTTCCATGGTGAACTGTATTTTGGGGTGTAGGCTGTTGAGGTGTGTGAGGAAGTTGTCCAGTTTTTCTTTCCCATGTGGCCAGATTATGAAGGTGTCGTCCACATATCTGAGCCAGAGTTTGGGTTTATGATCAGATTTTTCTAGAGCTTGGGTTTCAAAGTATTCCATATAGAGGTTGGCAATGACAGGTGAGAGGGGTGATCCCATGGGTGCTCCTTCTGTTTGTTTGTATTTCTGTCCATTATAGATGAAGTATGTGTTGGATAGGCAGTGGTTGGTCAGATCTAAGATGTGCTTGGGGGGGTTATATTTGTTTTGGATAACTGTCAAGGCTTCTACCTGTCAAGGCTTCTACCAATCAAAGAAGCCTTATTTACCAGAAGAAAACACACACAAACCGCTATCTGCACGCACTCTCACACCACCACCCTGCCCAGATCAACTCTGTAGCCAAGACACTCATTTCCAGAACAAAACGCTTAGCTGACGAACAACACCTAAAAACCGAACTACACACCCTCACTAACGTACTAACATCCAATGGATTCCAAAGAAATAAGATCACCAACCTAATCCAAAAAGAAACCCCCACTAAAATCCAAGACACAGAACAAGAAAACGGCAAAGCCCTCCTCCCATACATAAAAGGCACCACAGACAGAATAAGCAAAATCCTCCACAAACATAACATCAAGACAGCATTCTGCACAAACCGAAAAATATCCACCATCCTAAGGAACCCCAAAGACAAAATTGAGTTAGAAAATCAAGGAGTATATGAAATTCCATGCACCACCTGCCCCACCACATACATCGGACAAACCAACAGACGAATAAGTGCACGCATAGAAGAACACAAGAACTCAGTCAGAAAAGAAGAACCAACTTCTTCCCTGGTCCAACACCTTAAAGCCACAGGACATGATATTGATTTTAAAAAGACCAGAACTATCGCCAAAACTGAACACTTTAACAACAGAATAATCAGAGAAGCCATCGAGATAGAAAAACACCCACACAGCATGAACAAACGAGACGATACCTCCCGCCTACCAGCCATTTGGAAACCCGCCCTTATTGACAAACGGGTCCCTAACACGACGAATGACACCAGACCCACACTCACGAGAGCCACACAGGATGTCACCACCACACATCCACGCAGAAAGCAGACTCAAACCCACACTGATAATGAGCCACGACCAAGGACCAGAAGCCAGACTGCAGCTGCATCATTAGCCACTTTAAACCTCTCCAATCCATACATGAAGCAGACTGACACCCACCATGAAGAGCTCGCACGGCCACAAACACGAAGCCAAACAACAACAACGCAGCTCACCAGCTCAAATCCCCCTGCAACTCAGACTAAGCTGAGCACAACCAAGCCCCCACCCAAACAGAACACACCCCCAGCCAATCAGAGCACAACCAACCCCCCATCCAATCAGAGCACAGCCGAGCCCCTAACCAATCAGAACACACCTCCACCCAATCAGAACACAGCCAAGTTCCCACCCAATCAGCTCACACCCCCACTAGCAGTTAAAAGGAAGAGACAGCTGCGATCTCACATTGCTCCTGGAAGCACGAAGCCGAGAACACCAGCCTGAAGATGACGAATGAGACTTCGTCGAAACGTCGCCAAGACACTTCCAATTTTACGTGGGAGAAGACCCGAATAACCAAAGACCTACATATATATATATATATATATATATATATATATATATATATATATATATATATATATATATATATATATATATATATAAAATAACTGAAAACAGGCATCCTTACCATGAGCCTGATCGTAATTCTGTAGTTAATTTCTAATCAGTTTCATAATCTTAAAAAATGCTGACATACATTAAACTGTATCTTATTTTCTATTCTCCAAGCTCTAGCAAGCCACTACTCTCTTATGATAACCCGCATAACAATGTAACTTTCTCTGATTTCCTCTCTTCAAGTTAAGTCACTGAACAAATCATTTGACGGCCGTGGCCAGGGGGGGCCTTTTATCAGGTTCGCCTGATTCGCCAGTTGCAGCCCTTTCTGGATCGGGACGCCCTGCGCACGGTCACTCATGCCCTTGTTACCTCCCGGTTGGACTATTGTAATGCTCTCTACATGGGGCTCCCCTTGAAGAGCACTCGGAGGCTCCAACTGGTCCAGAATACGGCCGCGCGGGTGGTTATGGGCGCAACCCATTGTGCCCATGTGACACCCCTCCTGCGCGAGCTGCACTGGCTCCCAGTGGTCTTCCGGGTGCGATTCAAGGTGTTAGTTACCACCTTTAAAGCACTCCATGGCATAGGACCCGGGTACCTCCGAGACCGTCTTCTGCCCCCAATAGCCTCCCACCGCCCAGTCCGTTCCCACAGAGAGGGTCTCCTCAGGGTGCCATCAGCCAAGTTATGTCGGCTGGCGACACCCAGGGGGAGGGCCTTCTCTGTGGGAGCCCCAGCCCTGTGGAATGAACTGCCCCCGGAAATTCGTAAGATCTCCGACCTCCGGGTGTTTCGCTGCGCATTGAAGACCCTGTTGTTTCGCCAGGCCGGACTATCAACACAATAGTTTTAAATTGGGTATTTAAATTTATCGGGGTTTTAAATTTGAGCCACCTTATTTAATTATTTTAAATTTTATACTGTTGTTTTGTCTGTGTTTTTAAATAGGCTGTAAACCGCCCTGAGTCCTTCGGGAGAAGGGCGGTATAGAAATAAAATTATTATTATTATTATTATTATTATTATTATTATTATTATTATTATTATTATTTGGAATTTCATGCATGTTAAATAAAAGTATATATGTTTGTGTATAAAATCAGAATTATATATCTATATCTATCTTTCTATATTCTGTATATATAAAAGAATTTTGAGAAATGAATATTGATTATTTTGCTGAACCCAAGAGTATAATAAAAATGTACTAATAGTTGTTGGAAATAGTTAAAAGTCATCATAAAATTATTGTACCCTGCTATCCTTATGCAGGTTGGGGCAATTTTATCTATGTCAATACAGGAATTATATTTTACGAACTTAGTTTGCTGACATTTAGCCCCTATAAAAATCTCTCATAATACTTACCTACTCTGCTGGAAGGATTGTAAAAGGTTTTCTTTTGCATTTTTGGTGGGAATTCTTTGGTCTCACAATTTTGAATGCTAGGTCATTAACAGAATTGTAATAAACAAAGGATTTAATTTTCACCACATTTAACATTATTGCATATATTTGATGGAAGAAATAAAGTGGAAACAAGAAGCTTATTGTTCATCTGCTTTTAGCAGTATAGTCAGTCACTGGAAATATCTGGATAATCTTTTGCTTTAAAAATGGTTGGATAAGATTTGATTGATTGCTCTGCTTGAAATCATCTCTGATAAAGTTAATATGTTTAAGAAAACAAAGTAGGAAATGATTATCTGGATGGAGTGAAATTTTATCTTTCATAAATGCCCATTAGGATGTATGGAAGATGTGATTATCCTAATATAGGAATAATTAAAGTAGAAACTATTGCAGGTCATTGCAATGTAAAAAAAAAGTATAATAATTATATTTAAAGATCATTAAAAGACTAGTTGATTGTTCCATTTAGTCCATTATGGTCAGTGATGACTGGCAGAAGCCCTACAGGGTTTTAGCTGCAAGGTTTATCATACCTGGAGATGCCAAGAACTAAACATTAAAAAGTATTTGCATACAAAGAAATTGCTGTGCCTATGAGTTACATATGGGTTTAGATGGAATATGCTGACTACGTTTAGATAAACATTTAGTCTAAATGTATCTGTCCCAGGAGTAAAATGTAAAATTTGTTACTACCGGTTCTGTGGGCGTGGCTTGGTGTGTGTGTGTGTGGGGGGGGGTAATGTGACTGGGTGGGCGTGGCCAACTTTTTTTAAAAAAAAACTTTCCAAAGCATTTTTTCTAATGCTTTGAAAAGCCTCTGCCAATCAGGCAACTCAGCTGGGATCGTCAGAGAGGCATTTTAAAAAATACCTCTCTGCCGATCAGGCAACTCAGCTGGGATCGTCAGAGCCTTTTCAAAGCATTTTTTTTACCATCTCTTCAGCCAAGAGGTTGAAGAAAAAAATGCTTTGAAAAGCCTCTGACGATTCCAGATGAGCTGCGCGATCATCAGAGGCTTTTTCTTTTTAACTTTTAAAAGCATTTTTTCGTAGGAAGAGGTTGTAGAAAAAAATGCTTTTAAAAGTTAAAAAAAAAAGCCTCTGATGATCGTGCGGCTCAGCTGGACATGGGGTCGGGGAGCGCAGGGATTTTTGCTACCGGTTCTCCAAACCACCCCCTGCCATCACTACTGGATCAGGCGATCCGGTCCAAACCGGGAGCATTTCACCCCTGATCTGTCCCCATATTTGCATTTTATTCATTTGTTAAATAAGATTCACAGCCAAAATAATAGTGCATTCTTGTTCAAGATTCATAAATACAGAGCAGCAGGAAGGAATCTCAGCTGTCACCCAGTTAGTTCAGGAACACCAAAGGTAAAACATCCATGATGCAAGATTCATTCGCTTTTCTTGGATGATGGTAATAGACATATCACTTTTGTTTGGAAACTAGTAAAGATTTGGAATGAATCCATTCTTGTGACGGGTGTTCAACATTGGAAAAAAGAAATTACATTGAAGAACAGGTCTCTCTCGCCATCTGTCCATGTAGCTGTTTCCAGATCTGACACTATCAGTTTCCCAGAAAACAAGCTGGCAGAGGATAACAGAATACACTTTGACTGCCAGCCTTCTTACTTTCAAAAGATCTCTTGGCTCATGTGAATAAGAAACGAAATGCTAAAGTACCTAGTCGAACAGATTAAGATTTGTTAAAGCAAATGTTAAATCTGAATTGAATTAGATTCATAACCAGTGACATAATATGTCCCGCATTTTCAATTATAAACAAACATATCAACAAGATATTATAATGGGACTTGTTCTTTTTGTTTGTATATTTGTCTTCAGTTACTTCTTTATAGTGGTGGAAATCAAATAGGACAATGAAATTTAGATATATATGAAGTGAGGTCATTATATGATGGGCAATCATAGATTCTCCGCAGATTCAAATAATTAAGATTCCTTTGAGAAAGACTTGAAACTGTGAACGAAATAGAACCATTGATGCCCTCTAATAAGGATAAACTCTCCAAATCAGCAATGCCCAATCTTTCTGGCTTGGTGGACCAGTCGGGAGGGGGGAGGGGATGGTTCTGTGGCACGCCTGTAAGTGCGCGTAATTACATTTGCACAAGTGGGGTGATGAAGCTTCATGCATGAGTGCAAATGCTTTTAAAGAACGCAGCAGTGCGGGTAATGATGGGAGCAGCTTGGCGCTCCCATGTAACACCGCTCCTGCGCGAGCTGCACTGGCTCCCAGTGGTCTTCCGGGTGCGCTTCAAGGTGTTGGTTATCACCTTTAAAGCGCTCCATGGCATAGGGCCTAGCTATCTTCGAGACCGCCTGCTGCCACCGACGACCTCCCATCGACCCGTGCGCTCCCACAGAGAGGGCCTCCTCGGGGTGCCATCAGCCAAACAGTGTAGGCTGGTGACCCCCAGGGGGAGGGCCTTCTCTGTGGGGGCACCTACCCTCTGGAACCAACTGCCTCCAAAGATAAGGAGAATCCAAGACCTCAGTGCCTTCCGCCGTGCCCTTAAAACCTTCCTTTTCCAGCAAGCCGGGCTGGCCTAATTTTTTTTTTTAAAGTGTTTTTAAGTGTTTTGTTTATTGTTTTTAATTAACGGGGCCAAATTTATATATGTATATTTTTAACTGTATTTTAATATTTGTACTTGATGTTTTTACTTGGCTGTTCACCGCCCTGAGTCCTCAGGGAGAAGGGCGGTATACAAATTCAAAATAAAATAAAATAAAATAAAAATAAAATGCCACTTGTGCAAGTGGAGTTGAGCATGCATGCATGTTCGCCCACCACGTGTGAGGCCTGGAAATGGGCTGCGGCCTGGGGTTTGGGGACCCCTTCTTCAAATGACAGTTTGCAAAAGACATCATGAACAATAAATAGCAACCATGAAAATCTATACTCTGGTTCATTTGAATTGTTTTTGACTATTACATTTTGTGTAATGTTCTAAAATAAGAGTCAAATAGATGTCATTTAGTCTGTAGGTCAATTTTCTCCAGTCTGTTATCACCTAGATTTTTGTAGCTTAATTTCAAATTATGAAATTATAGTGATTATAAAATTTAGTACATCTGAGAAGGCCCAGGCTGCTGTAATACTTATCTAAGTAGGTAGGTTACATTGACGTCAGTATGGCTATTTTGGAAACATGTGTTCATGAAAAAAGCAGTCTTAAGTTTCCATGTACAATTAATGGGTGTATATTTGAGAGAATATAAATATATCAGAAATATTTTTCCTTAAGGAAAAATATTTTATACACATGAATATAAGGGACATATTTTTCTATCTGGATCCTTAGTCCATTTGTAACTTTCTAAAACCAATGTTCTAATCACTCTTTTGCTGTTTATTCCAAAAGCCTTTAAAGTCCCTTAAACTTGTACCGTGTTTCCCCGAAAATAAGACTCTGTCTTATATTTTTTTGAACTCTGAAATAAGTGCTTGGCCTTATTTTCAGGGATGTCTTATTATTTTGGGTCGCGTCGAGCATGGGTCAATTGCCATCTTACCTGATTTCCAGCTCTGTCTCCCTAACCCTAACCAGAGGAAATGGCAGGGACCGGCTGCACATGTGTTTAAATATTTTCAGGAAGGGCTTATTTTCAGGGAGGGCTTATTTTTTGGGGGGGCTTATTTTAGTGCATGCACTCAAAAGCCCGATTGGGCTTATTATCAGGGGATGTCTTATTTTAGGGGAAACAGGGTTTTTAAAACATCTTTTACTAAGGATTGAAAGAAACTCACCAGGTGCTATAACACTTGTCAATCAAAAGGTCCCTTAATATCTGAAAGGTAATTAACAAGCAACTTACAAATGTGATTAGAAAAGGAAGTGTGGGAATCCAATGTCTTTTCAAAGACATCAGCCCTGATTTGAGGGCTATTCTACTAAAACTCTAAACCCACTGGTAGCTATTGTTTTGCAGATTCCTCATAAGAAACAACTGTCTATAGCAGCAGTCCCCAATCTTTATGGCTTGCTGGCCTGGCTGGGGGGAAGAGAGGGGAAGTGTCCTGCTGCTTGCATGAGCTCATGGCCCAGTTGTGAATAGGCTATGGCTCGATACTGGGCCACCGCCTGGGGGTTGGGCCCCCCAGGTCTATAGCATTTGCAAGTGACCTCAAGTATTTCCTTGCTTGGAGAGAAATTATTGAGCCTGTCCTCTCAAAAGTCTGTAGAGATTCTCAGTCATCCAAATCATGGTTGTCCCAAAGGTGCTTTTTCAGGAGACAACTGGACTTTCTTGTTTTTTCTTTTGAAGACGTTTCGCTTCTCATCCAAGAAGCTTCTTCACTATCCCTACTATCCTGTCAGAGCCAAAGAAGCTTCTTGGATGAGAAGTGAAATGTCTTCAAAAGGAAAAAACAAGAAAGTCCAGTTGTCTCCTGAAAAAGCACCTTTGGGACAACCATGACCTGGATGACTGAGAATCTCTACAGACTATTGAGAGGCCTGTTTACTTGCCCACTCTTCATTTTCATGGAACCATCTTCAGTTCAATATTTATTCACAAACATAAACTTGGAAATCCTGATGATTGAGGGTTGCTTGTTTAGGATGCTTTGTTCTTAGAATTTGCTTCCTCTCACAAAGACCTTATATAAAGGTCAAGAGGCAGGCTTCCATGGCAAGAAGACAAGCTTTCTTTCGTTCTTGATTATCTAACCCAGGGGTCTCCAACCTTGGCAACTTTAAGACTTGTGGATTTCAACTTCCAGAATTCCTCAGCCAGCAAAGCCAAGGTTAGAGACCCCTGATCTAACCAGAGTTTTTTTTCCTAGTTTTCTAAAAAAAAAATTTCCCCTAAATCTAGTAATTCAAAGACAAGGGAAATTGTGTGAAGTGGATTAATATTTCCCTGTTTGGCAGATTTTTAAATTTAAATACTTTTAGGCTGCACTCCAAACATACTTATCGAGAAGAGGCTGAGTATTGTGCAGCTTCATTATTGGTAAACATGCATAAGACTGCACTGTGCAAAACATTAATTTTTGTGTAATGAAAATCTGTAATTTTCTCGAAAGCAGTTTTACCTTCTATGCCCATTGACTCTTGCATAATTAATTTTCAAAACTTACTTAAAAAGTCAAGTAAATGGATAATTAGTATTTAAATCTCTAAAGCTCACAGAACTCCTCTGTTTGGTTTATTTCTCTGGAAAATGCTATAGTTTATGGTTTGTCACTGAATTTGTCCAGAGTGTTAGAGTAATTGATGTACAATAAAATGCCATCATTTAACATGAACCTGATCAACATGAACTGAGTCATGGATATGAAATTTCTAAATGGGAGGTGTTCCTTTATTACAGCTGTTTTCTTTTCTACTAGAGCCGTGATGGCGAACCTATGGCACATGTGCCACAGGTGGCATGTGGAGCCATATCAGTGGACACACAAGTGTTGCCCTAGCTCAGCTCCAGCATGCATGCGCACGCTGGCTAGCTGATTTTTCGGGCCTTCTGGGCTCACCGGAAGTTGGGAAACAGGCCATTTCTGGACTCTGGAGGGCCTCCGGTTGGTGGGGAAAGCTATTTTTGCCCTCCTCAGGCTCCTAGAAAGCCTCTGGAGCCTGAGGAGAGGGAAAACAGGCCTACCAGGCCCACCGTGCCATCATGTGCCAAAAGCAGGGGGAGCGCAAGGGGGTTCCACGGGCATGCATGGGGGGCTGGGTGCATTAAATTATGGGTGTGGGCACGTGCGCGTACAAACCCCCCCCCCCGTGCTCCCCCTGCTTTTGGCACACAACGGCAAAAAGGTTAGCCATCACTGTACTAGAGGATGGGTCAGATTGTTAAAAAAAATATTAATAATTTTCTATGGTAAACAGAACCAATTGCTATATATAAAAGCTATTAGAGCACATATGGGAATATGTGACTGTCCAGGTATTTCTAAACTACATCATTCATAATCATCAAGCATAGCCAAAAAATTGGATGCTGGCATTCAGTTACTGATGCTCCATTATATTATCTCTAGGCAATATTACCTCCAGGTAATTTGACAATAAACGTTAAGTAACTATCTAGCTGAATCATCCAAATGGAGTAGAAAAAAAGCAACCTTTTAATCAGTCAAGAAAGCAGCTGTGTCTGCACAATACACTTACCCAAAATTAATTGAATTGTGACTCATTCAATCCAATTTTCTGGGTTCACATAACACACTGAACCGTGAACTAATCATTTTTTGTTGGTACAACCTGCCAGGCTAAATTGTTGTTAAGTAGTTTGTATCATAGGAACATAAAGCTAGATCAGGTTAAGGTTCTAATCTGGGTCAGGTGTTGTCACAGAACAATGAACCAGGTACATCCACAAAGTTCACAAGGAAGAGTGTGGTAGGGATGTCTTTACAAATTGGTGCCTAATAGATATAGTCAGCTGGTGCCATCACTGACTATTGGGGGCGAGACATTGGCCCCCACGGAGAGGGCACATAACTTGGGCGTCCTCCTGGATGCACGGCTGTCTTTAGAAGAGCATATGACGGACGTGGCCAGGGGGACTTTCTATCAGGTTCGCCTGATACGCCAGTTGCGCCCCTTTCTGGATCGGGACTCCTTATGCATGGTCACTCATGCCCTTGTCACTTCCCGCCTGGACTACTGCAACGCTCTCTACATGGGGCTCCCCTTGAGGAGCACTCAGAGGCTCCAACTGGTGTAGAATGTGGCCGTGCGGGTACTTATGGGGGTGACATGGCGCTCCCACGTGACACCTCTCCTGCGCGAGCTGCATTGGCTTCCAGTGGTCTTCCGGGTGCGCTTCAAGTTATTGGTTCTCATCTTCAAAGCGCTCCATGGCTTAGGGCCCGGTTATTTATGAGACCACCTTCTGCCACCGATAACCTCCCACCGGCCAATACGCTCCCACAGAGAGGGCCTCCTCAGGGTGCCGTCGGTCAGGCAATGTCAGCTGGCGACCCCCTGGGGAAGAGCCTTCTCTGTGGGGGCACCCGCCCTCTGGAACGAGCTACCCCAAGGGATACGACTGATCCCGGACCTCTGGACCTTCCGCCGGGCCCTGAAGACTTTTTTATTTCAGCAAGCTGGGCTGGGTTAAACATTTTTTAATTGGGGAATTTTATGGGTAAGGGGCTTTTAAATTGGGGAAGCCAAATGATAAATTTAATTTTGTTTTATAGTATTTTAATGTTTGTATCGTGTGTTTTTAATTTTGGCTGTTCACTGCCCCGAGTCCTTGGGGAGAGGGGGCGGTATAAAAATTTTAAAAATAAAATAAATAAATAAATAATAAATATACACTCAAATTTAGCAGATGTGCATTCATGCAGTCCTATAGACTCATATCACACATACCAGAGGTGGTATTCAGCAGGTTCTGACCAGTTCTGGAGAACTGGTAGTGGAAATTTTGAGTAGTTTGGAGAACCAGTAAATACCACCTCTGACTGGCCCCACCGCCATCTATTCTCTGCCTCCCAAGTCCCAGCTGATTGGAAGGAAATGGGGATTTTGCAATAACCTTCCCCTGGAGTGGGGAGAGAATGGAGATTTTACATTATCCTTCCCCTGGAGTAGGGTAGGAATGGAGTTTTTACAATATCCTGTCATATCCACCAAGCCACACCCACCAAGCCATGCCATGTCACACCCACCAAACCACGCCCACAGAACTGGTAGCAAAAATTTTTTAATCCCAACACAGACATATACCTAACAGATATGCACTCATACTCACTCAAACACATTGCAGCAATCTAGAACACACACACACACACACACACACACACACACACACACACACACACACAAGGAAACAACCATCTTTCAACAAAATGGGCATTCGTGCAACTTTATTGAAAAGTGCCAGACCATTCAATCCACTTTAATACAACTAATGCAAACTCTGAAAAGGATAAAACACCAGACAAACAACAGAGCAGAAAACAATATCCTAATCAAAACACTTGTAGGAAGAAAGCCATATCCCTGCCAATATTGGCAGGGCAATCTAATGTATATAAACTTCATAAAGAAATACTCCTTCCCAGAAAAAATAAAAGCACCAGCTCAGCTATAAATGAACTAAATATGAGAAACGATTGAAGAAGAAAATGACATTATGATAGACAAGTAGGTTCCCTTTTCCATATCACTCACGCTCACTACATGCACTGTCTCACAGAAAATAAATTAGCTCAGTTATCTCAACAAGATATGGTTGTGGGAAAAGTCCTTACTTCAATAAGGAATCAAAACACTTAGAGATAGATGTAACAAAGTATCTTTCATTTGGGATGAATAACTATGTTGATCACCAGAGTCTCTGCCAAAATAATACCAGTATAAAAGAGCTTTTAACAAAGCAAATTTATGGATTATATATTGTCGAAACCAGGGCTCTCCAAACTTGGCAACTTTAAGACTTGTGGATGTCTCCTCCCAGAATTCCTTAGGCACTTTCAATCTTAAAGCTGCCAAGATTGGAAATTCCTGGTCCAAACAATTTCACAAAGTGGGACTTCCATTTAGTGATAGTCATAGGATACTAATAAGCAATCAAATCATACTAGGAAACAGTAAAACAATATAAACTGTGGAATCTCTCCAGATAAAGGTAAAGGTTCCCCTCGCACATATGTGCTAGTCGTTCCCGACACTAGGGGGCGGTGCTGTCTTTAGAAGAGCATATGACAGCCGTGGCCAGGGGGGCCTTTTATCAGGTTCGCCTGATTCGCCAGTTGCAGCCCTTTCTGGATCGGGACGCCCTGCGCACGGTCACTCATGCCCTTGTTACTTCCCGGTTGGACTATTGTAATGCTCTCTACATGGGGCTCCCCTTGAAGAGCACTCGGAGGCTCCAACTGGTCCAGAATGCGGCCGCGCGGGTGGTTATGGGCACAACCCGTTGTGTCCATGTGACACCCCTCCTGCGCGAACTGCACTGGCTCCCAGTGGTCTTCCGGGTGCGATTCAAGGTGTTGGTTACCACCTTTAAAGCGCTCCATGGCATAGGACCCGGGTACCTCCGAGACCGTCTTCTGCCACCAATAGCCTCCCACCGACCAGTCCGTTCCCACAGAGAGGGTCTCCTCAGGGTGCCATCAGCCAAGTTATGTCGGCTGGCGACACCCAGGGGGAGGGCCTTCTCTGTGGGAGCCCCAGCCCTGTGGAATGAACTGCTCCCGGAAATTCGTAAGATCTCCGACCTCTGGGTGTTTCGCTGCGCATTGAAGACCCTGTTGTTCCGCCAGGCCGGACTATCAACACAATAGTTTTAAATTGGGTATTTAAATTTATTGGGGTTTTAAATTTGAGCCACCTATTTAATTATTTTAAATTTTATACTGTTGTTTTGTCTGTGTTTTTAAATAGGCTGTACACCGCCCTGAGTCCTTCGGGAGAAGGGCGGTATAGAAATAAAATTATTATTATTATTATTATTATTATTATTATTATTATTATTATTATTATTATTATTATTATTATTATTATTATCTCCGTTTCAAAGCCAAAGAGCCAGCGCTCTCCCTGGTCATGTGGCTGGCATGACTAAATGCCAAAGGTGCACAGAACGCTGTTACCTTTCCACCAAAGGTGGTCCCTATTTTTCTACTTGCATTTTTTTTTTACATGATTTCGAACTGCTAGGTTGGCAGATGCTGGGACAAATAACGGGAGCTCACCCTGTTATGTGGCACTAGGGATTTGAACTGCTGAACTGCCGACCTTTCGAGTGACAAGCTCAGAATCTTAGAGGAAGAAAAGTTGCCCACATGTGTTCTGGATGGCTGCTCCCCACAAAAAGAAAGCAGAGCAGCTGTTTTCTGTGAGTTTGAGTACCAGTAGACAAGCAGTATTAAAAAAAGGCTTTTTAAAGCCTTGAAGAACTTGAAGAATTCTTTGCAAACCCTATGATAATATTTGAACAAATTAAAAATTAAGAATGTTAGAAGTAAAAGAGAGGAATATAAAGTTGGTTTGTTTAAGATTAAAGGTTTTTATGCTGATACCAGGACTAAAAATAGGTTTTATGGATTTGTTTATAGATAAGAGATGGGATATGGGATGAAGAGATAAATGTTTATAACTTTAGAGAGAGTGAAGAGTTCATACTTGTGTTTATAACAGGGCACTTGCTTATATATTTTTCTTTCTTTCTTTTACTTTTCTCTATATTTTTTTTTCTTGTCCTTTTTACTCCCTCTTTTTTCTTTATTTTCTTTAAGTTTAGTTTATATTAGATTTTAATGTTACAATAAAAATTCTTAATAAATGAGTGTGTGTGTGTATATATATATATGTATATATATATACCGTGTATGTGTATATATATATATATATATACTGTGTATGTATATGTATGTATATATATATACATACATACATACATACATACATACATACATACACACACATGTATGTATGTATGTATGTATGTATGTATAACAAAATACTCATATAAATCATACAATTATATTTATAGCTGGAGTATAATACCTGATCATACTGTGGGATGATCTTACCATGGTCTGAGCCAGTGCCTCTAAAGTTCACAATCTTGAAAAGGCCCCAAACTTGCCCCCTTCGACTGATACTAGAATCTTCTAACATAAACAACATCCTTCTTGTATCTGTATAGTTAAACGTTTCAAACAGGAAAAAAGAAACAGTCTGGTTTATGTTAACTTTCTCTTTCACCTCCAGTTCATCTGCTCTGTTTGATCTATGCTACAGAACCATAAGGAGAAAGTAGAATATTAATTGTTCCCACAACATATTCTAAGACTCCTATAGAATACTAGGAGTCTATTAATAGTATTCTATTCTAAGACTCCTAGTATAACTCAAATAAGCCATTGTATTCATCTATTGTCTCGCCTCCTTGACTCGTTAACTGCATTTTGTCATCACCAAATAAAATGGTTTGCTGTACTGATGAAATGTATATTTTAATATATAAAGGGAGACAATATGTATGCTTTAGGCTTGTCTTTGCCTCTGGTAGTTACCAATAAATCAATTTGTGCTTCAATGAAAATGTGCTTCTCTCTAAATATAAACAAATTCAATTTTTTTCCTACAGCCTCTCCTCCATGGGTTAGTCTAGTAACCATTTAAAACCATCTAAAGCGATGCTTCTCCATATATATTCGATAGCAACACATTCTATAGTTTAAATCACGGGTGTCAAAGTAGATTGTGTCACGTGACATATTGCGACATATCATGACTTTTTTGCCTTTGTGGAGCTGGGGTGGCCGTGGCCTGTGCATGATGCACCCAGCCCATGGCCGCCAGTTTGACATCCCTGGTTAAAATGGATAGTGTGTAGTGAACTACTTTCTATTACTTGTTTTATAAGAGAATAAGAGAAAAAAATCAGTCAATACATATTTTCATGTTATGTGTGTTATGTATGTTATGTATGTTATACTGACACAATGGCTCAGTGGCTAAGACGCTGAGCTTGTCGATCGAAAGGTCGGCAGTTCAGCAGTTCAAATCTCTAGTGCCGCGTAACCGAGTGAGCTCCCGTTACTTGTCCCAGCTTCTGCCAACCTAGCAGTTTGAAAGTACATAAAAAATGTAAATAGAAAAATAGGGACCACCTGTGGTGGGAAGGTAACAGTGTTCCATGCGCATTTGGCATTTAGTCATGCTGGCCACATGACCATGGAGACATCTTCGGACAGCGCTGGTTCTTCAGCTTTGAAACAGAGATAAGCACTGCCCCCTAGAGTTGGGAATGACTAGCACATATGTGCGAAGGGAATCTTTTAAATGTCACCCCTTTTACGGTTTTTCTAGCTAAAATGCAGCCAACACTAGCCTTTCCTCAAAGGCAAACAAATAATAGGTTTTTTTTAAAAAAAATCTTAACACAATATAGTTTAAGGAACACAGGAAAGTACCTTGTACCAAATCAAATGATTGGTCCTTCTAACTATTATGTCCACAGGATAGAGCTCATATGGTTTCAAATACAAGGATCTCCCTGCTTCTACAGATACCAGGAATTTAATCCAGAATTATTTTGAATACCCTTTTTAATCTGATGTTGTTTTGACATTAATAGGATTAATCAGATGGTTACAGTAGAAGCTTGCTGTCTAACTACTGAAAATGTTGGCTGCAGTGAATGAAAAATTTTACATTGGTTATAACAGTTGTTCAGCACATATTGATCAATTATTTCAACCTCTTTCGAACAATCTACTGTATTGAGAGACATTTGGAACAGAAGAAAAAATATACTGTGCTGAATGTTCAGAAGCGTACAACAGAATTATAATAATTAATCAGGACAAAAATGTTGTAATATATCTTACTTGTTTTTAGCAAGCAATCCTATTGAAGATTTATTAGAAGCTTTCACCAACCTCTACCTTGGACAGGGTTATTATTTCTAGATTATTTTAATGTCATCATACAGATGAATTATATGATTTAAAGCATAGAATAATTTATTTCCCTCCTAGAATGATTATTTGCCAATAACTACATTGAAATCAAAAGTGGCCTATATATGCCCTTGAATCTATTGTGGTCCGCCAGCAGCCTGCAGAGCTGGTAGCAGAGTTGGACAGTGAGGAGGCTGGGGAGGAATATGGGCCTGTCCTGGAGTCTGGAGAAGGCTCAGGAGAGGGCACTGCATCGGAGGCAGAGAAAGGGTCATCTGGGAGGTACGTGCTGCCTCCGGAGCCTCCAGAGTTGGACCTCAGCGAGGTAGAGGAACAGGGAGAGCCTGTCCCCAGTGCGTGCATGCGCAGAGCTGCCAGAAGGCAAGAACAGTTAAAACAAAAGGGACGACTCGGGAGTAGGGCTTGGAGATGATTGGCCCCTCCCATAAGACTTCAGAGAGGAACAAAGGCATGTGGGCCTTTGCAGGAAGCAACATTGTTAATTCTGTGCAGTTTAAAGTCTGAAGCTCTGTTTGATTCTGGACTCTGTGTGGCTTTGCCAATTAGGTCTTTGGCAGTGTGTCAAGGGAGATAAAGGTGGGTGATTATCAGCCTTATCCCGAAGGACTCTTTACAACTATTTGGGACTCATCTGTGAATGAACAGAATTCACAGCCGTTAAAATAAAACAGGTTTTTGGGATTACTCGTGTGTTTTACTGACTCAGGAAGCCTAGGTCAGAACAGAATCTGCACTAGGCTTCTTTTCCATTCCATCAATTATTGTCAGGATTGGAAGCATTTCTACTTTTATTTTGATTCCACTTTGTTGTTTGCTAAAATCACTTGCTTGAGATTTTTTCCCCCATTATACTAAATGGGAGGCATGAAGCCCTAAGCATCCAAATCCCATTTTGGAGTCATTCTTCTGTCAAACAGGACTGTATCCAAAAGGAAAAAGTTTGCATTCTGAATCACCAAATTGGGTTCTGACCTGGATAAGGTTGGTGGGCAATGCAGACAGAATTATACCATTTAATTTATATATAATTATACCACTTAAATCAATATGTATTAATTCTGGAAAGTGGCTGAGAGCTACATTACTGCTAGTTATGAGCAATCTGCCTGAAGCTTTCCCTTTTTACCTGTGTGTCTCCCCTCTCGATTCTTCTCTTTCTGTTGAAGCATATATGTAAAGCAGAGGTGTCAAACTGTAGGCTTAGATCTGGCCTGGCGCGCTGCCCTAGAAACAGCAAAGGACCGGCCCATGGTACCTCTGCCAGGAAAAGTGGAGCTCGCGAGGGCCGCTGACAGCCCTTGGGAGCTCTGTTTTTGCTGGCAGAGGGTTACAGGTGGTGGTCACAGCCGAAAACAGAGCTCGGGAGCCCGTTTTTGCTGGCAGAGTGCTTGGGCCACCACAGGCACCCCCAACATGAGTGACGTTGAGCTGGCCATGCCCCCTGCCCCCCTCAGGGTCAAACACAACCCTGATGTAGCCCTCAATGAAATAGAGTTTGACACCCCTGGTGTAGAGGGACAAATCACAAAGGTCCAATAGCATCACCCAGCTTTTATTCAATTCAATCCAATCACATGAAAATTTATTCAGATCAAGAAGACATAGGCTAAGTTTATAGAGTACACACAGACCTTGGTGCTTTATCCATAGGAAAATGTAGATTATATTCCTGCTGCTTTAACAGCCAGACAAATATTGTGTTTTCCCGAAAATAAGACCCTGTCTTATATTTTTTTGAACCCTGAAATAAGCGCTGGGCCTTATTGCCATGCACTCAAAAGCCTGATTGGGCTTATTATCAGGGGATGTCTTATTTTGGGGGAAAAAGGGTAGTAGCAGTAGTTTTTATTTATTGTCAGAGATTAGCTAAATATAGCATATATAAATGTACCAAAAACCAACATAGAAAATTAACAAAAACAGGCCAAATCACTGAACAGGAAAAGAAAAATTAAATTTACCTAAGGATGTCATGTGAAGAAATTAATTCAGAGTACATGAATTTGTTTGCCTCTGAGCTTTGAATAAGAAATGAAGGTAGTGTTGTTTATTATTACTTAGACCTACAACAACAATCTAATTACCAGTCAGAACCATTTTAAATATTTGGTGTTTACTTTGCTATGTCTGATAAACCTGAGTATATACTATCAAACCTGCTAAGCAAAATTTGGCTATAGCACATACAATATTGGTCTGGATACTCTGAAAGGAAGAAAGAGATATAAATTATAAATCTCTACAGAATTCTTTTTCACATGGAAGCCATAAAAAACAAAATTGTTCAGAATAGGGGATCAGACATTTCTAACAAGAATTTTCTATATAAAAGACTGGCAGTAGTCAACTAGAATTTCTCTATATTAAATTGCTCTGAACCTGCATTAATTACCTTCTGTCATTTTCTATTTAAACTTTCTGTTTCAGAAATTTTTCTGGAGTTCTCAATAATTACAGAACATTCTTGGAGGATCCATAAACCGCCAATTTCCCACTAATGCTTGTCTTCAGTGAAAAACTGAGCTCTCTCTTGTTACCTAGCAATCTGATACCTCAGGTTAACAGTTTTAGGCAGTACCTAAATTAGAAATCCCAATTTTGATCTCCATCCTCATGACTGATGAATTCCAGTCTTAAAGCTATACTAGAAACCCATTAAGAATTAAACTGGTGGTTTTTAAGAAGAGATTGGACAGCCTTTTGTCTGGAATGCTATTGAGTCTTCTGCTTAAACAAGGAGTTGGACTAGATAGGATAGAAGATCTTTAAGATCCTTTCCGAGGCTGTTATTCTGTATTTTGAAGGATTTGCAAAATAGTCCTAAAAATATTGGTGACACCTGCTATGCCGAAACAAAGCTGGAATAAAATAACATTTTCATACTGTGCAATAATTGCATTGGAAAAATAGGTTTGATTGGGTGAAGCTTCATTTCAATTTGAATAAAGCAGTTTTTGTGATCTTACGTGCATCTATTGCAAAGATGTGTGTTAACACATTTCCTAAATGGTTCTCACACACCAAGCTTTTTCATGTCCTCTGCCATGAGCACCCCATAGATTAAAACGGAGTATTTAGTATCTAAAGCTAAAGGTAAAGGTTCCCCTCGCACATATGTGTAGTCATTCCCAACTCTAGGGGCTGGTGCTCATCTCCGTTTCAAAGCTGAAGAACCAGCGCTGTCGAAAGACGTCTCTATGGTCATGTGGCTGGCATGACTAAATGCCAAAGGTGCACGGAACGCTGTTACCTTCCCACCAAAGGTGGTCCCTATTTTCCTACTTGCATTTTTTACGTGCTTTCGAACTGCTAGGTTGGAAGAAGCTGGGACAAGTCACGGGAGCTCACCCTGTTACGCAGCATTAGGAATTCGAACCTAGTACCTAGAGGAACACTAACCTGAAATATCTGGTTCCACAAGGTTCATAGGCCCATTACCACCACCACCTCTCAAAAAGGGAAGGGAAGGGAGATTTTGTTCTTTTCAACAGATAGAGTGAAAGTGGCTGTGGAAGAAAAGACCCCAAAGTTATCTGGGAAGAGACATAGCTAGCTGGGAGGAGCAGCAGATCATGTGCAGCCCAACTTTCTTCAGGTCCCTCCTCTATATGAGACATTGTAAAATGCTTGCATAGATTTTCTTATATTTTCCAGTGGAAAACTCCATGTTTCTAATGGATTATTTATTTTATTTATTAAATTTTTATGCTGCCCATCTTCTATTCTTGCTGTGATTTGTTTTCAGTCTGCTTCAGTATCAGGCTGGTATTGAGATGGAAGCTTCATTGTGCAGCTACATCTTCAGTGACTGCCTTGGAGCTATGGGGAGTGTGCTGTGGAGATGAGGCCATGGACAGAAGACTCGTTTTGCAGAGCCAACATTATCCAATACAATTGCCAGTTTTTCTGTTCTTTTCCTTCACATGTCTCGTAGCAGTAACCAGAAAACTTAGATTCCAATAATATTTCATTAGTAAGATTTATTGCAAGAGAAGCGAGGTTATATTACAGAAACTTGGAAAGGAGAGGTGTGTGTGTTTTAGACTTGCTTTTATCAGCAAATATGTTGAGGCAGGTTGTCTTTGATGGCTCTTAACTTTTAATTTTCTCTTAATTTACAGAAGGTCTGGTTAATCGTTTATGAGAGACAGCTACAGCAGCCATCTGTTCTTATTCTGCATTGTTGTGCCAACTTTAATTCTTATCCTCTCCAGCTCAGAAAATTCCATTACACATTCGTGAGAGGAAAAACCGGTGGCTGATGAGAACAGTTCTGATTGTTGTGCATTTCTGCAATGGTACAGGCATCTCTTCTTTAAGATAATCCCTATCCCACTCCTCATTTGAGGTTTGTAATCACATCTCGTGATCATGTCCTTGCTGTCAGACAACAGGAGAGCTATTCTGAATGAAAACTAGATAAACCATCTAATGATTTGTCGGAAGAAAAGTACTCATGAGTTGCTGGAAGGATTCTTAGCTGAACAGAGCAGCACTAGCACACTTCAGACTTTCCAAGGAGGACAACAAGCCTCTTTCCTTCTTACCTGCTCTCTTGTTACATGAAAGCAGGATTTTCAAAAGAACAAAGAACAAAAACTATTTTGTTCTTCAGAATTAACCTTTACATTGAGAGGGAAGGAAAAGAAGATTAACCAATGCACATAGTCTACTAAGGTGACAACAGGAGATTACTTGGTGACAGTGGTAGCATTTGCCTGGGCCACCAATACACCTCCCTTATTTCCTCACTACAGCAATGAAAAAGGATGTTTCCAGTGGTGGGATTCAAATAATTTAACAACCGGTTCTCTGCCCTAATGACCGGCTGGGTGGGCGTGGCCATGGTGGGCATGGCCAGCGGGGTGTGACTGGCAGCACTTGGCCTCCTGCACCCCGCTGGGAGCAAAAACAGGCTGTGTGGGGGGGAACGTGCCAACCCCCCCCGTGCCCCATTTTATAGGCCTAGGAGGTTTTCCTGCACTTACCTGGGAGCCAAAATGGGGTGCATGGGGACTCCTGGAAGGGGCAGGGAGTGGAACAATTTAACCAGCAATTTAACTACTGGTTCACCTGAACTGGCCCAAACCGGATGAATCCCACCACTGGATGTTTCTGACTCTAGCTGAAAACATTTGGTGAGCTCTTCCCACTCCCCTTTACTTTCAGCAGGTTTTTTTAAAAGGCAAAACACATCCCTTGTTTTGGATCAAATTGCCTGGGATGTGTGTGTGTGTGTGTGTGTGTGTGTGTGTGTATGTATGTGTGTGTGTGTGTATATATATATATATATATATATATATATATATATATATATATATATATGTTGAGTATTTTGATTTTTGTCTTTTCTACAAGGCAATGTTCCCACTCTGTAAATGGTGACTCTTAGCCGTGCTGACAATTATTTTTACAATGCCTCGCTTCCTAATTATCGAACCACAAGGGAGATAAGATGCTTAATGAATGACTCAAAATACACCCTTGTACACTCAATGCGTTCCTAATCCTGCATAATGAAAGAAAGAATTTGGAAGAAACATCTATTACCTCCTCTCCCAGAGTGGCTTCCCTGGCCAAGCAGTTAAAGCAGCCACTTTAATTGCTGAATGCAGCTGCCAGACAACCTCAGTGACTTTGCTTCCACTGCTTAGTTTACTGATTGAACTACCTCTAGAAAAGTAAAAAGAAAAGAAGCAGTAGAATTAGGATTCTGGGATCTTTCACAAACAAACTGAGAATGATGGATAGTCACTGGATGGCAGAGACTGATCCCACTGCACTCATGTCCAACCAATTGATGCAGGATGGATCTGTTATGTATTGATACATTCCAGCGGGAGTTTCAAACCTGCCTAAGTTTCTGATTGGCTGACAGTCCCTCCAGGATTGTATATAAGGAGGGCTGCAGCCTCTGAGTTTTTGCTGAAGTATCACTGTATATTAAAGAGCTGTTGTCACTTGCTTGCTTGTGCCTCTCGTTATTCCCGAACCACTTCATTGGCGACGAAGGTGGGATAGAGGCCACAAGAAGCGAACCAGTGAGAACACGAGCTTCAGCTAGGTGAAGAGGCGAACTACAAGAGGCATACCGAACATGTCTGCCTACGTTCCGCCCAAGCCTTTTGATCCGACCCGCGAAAAATGGGTCTCGTACCTAACGAGGTTTGCGTGCTCGCTCGAAGCCAGCGACATGCAGGGACTCTCCGCTAATCGGAAGAGAGCCCTCTTCCTAAGCCACTGCGGACCGGACGTGTTCAAGATGGCGGAGTCACTTTGTGAGCCAACGCCGGTCCAGACCGTTTCCTGGGACACCCTGATGGCAACTCTCCGGGCTCACTACACTCCCGTACCCTCCAAGTTCGTGCAACGATACCAACTCAGCGCGTACAGCGAGAGGGAGAACCGGTCAGCGCTTACATGGCGAGCCTGCGTAAAGCCGCAACTCATTGCGACTATAGGGACTTGGATGATGCGTTGCTTGAGCAACTAATCTGTGGTGTTCGGGACATTAGGCTACAATGGCGCCTGCTCGCCAAGCCTGATTTAACGCTTGCTGGAGCCCTAGACAAGGCCAGGGCTCACGAAGCTTCCACAAAAGCCGCAGAAACGCTGCAGCGTCCACTGACCAGCAAAGACAGTCCCAAGTCTGCACCAGTGCACAGGGAAGACGCCGGATCCAGCTCGGAGTCCGAGTCAGATGAGGATGTTTTCCGAACAGAGCACCAGAGAAAAGATGCAGGCAGCCCCGGGCGAAACTGCCCCAGCTGTGGCGGGCACCATGATAGACTGTCCTGCAAATACAGAGAGGCTATTTGCAGGCGTTGTGAGAAAAAAGGGCACTTGGCACGAGTCTGTAGAGCCATTCTGCCCAGAAAACACCAACCACGTGAGCGCCGCAGCCAACCAGAATCGACGCGCCAGAAGCATCCAATGAGAGAAGGTGGCGTGAAGAAACGGCGCAAATTTGAATCACGAGATGGCCGCAGCATATACATAGACCAGGCCAGCACGGCGATCGAGGACAAAGTCAGCACGGTGGTCGAAATCAACGGCAAGCCATGCTCGATGGAGATCGACACCAGATCAGCTCTCTCCATAATGTCATGGGCGACCCTAAAGACCATCCTGCCGTCATTCCGAAAAGACCAGCTATCCAAGCAACGACTGTGCATCCTAGACTACCAGGGGAACCGGGTCCCCCTCGAAGGCGTGGGCACGTTCTGAGTCACCTACGGAGACTACGAAAAAGACCTGCCGTTGACCATCGTCACAAAGCAGCTGCCTAGCCTTCTAGGCATGGGGTGGTTCCGAGCCCTTGGCATGGGCTTCACCGGCATCCACTGAATGTCCAAGCCGTCACTGAAGGACAGCCTCCTGAGTTCCAGGACATCTTCGGGGACACATTGGGCAAGTATGTGGGGTCCCCTATCTCCCTAAACTTAGACCCCAACGTAGCCCAAATAAGACTTAAAGCCAGACGGGTGCCTTTCGCATTGAAACCAAAGATCGATGCAGAACTGGACAAATTAATTAAACAAGGGGTGTTAGTCCCCGTCGACCATGTGAAATGGGACACCCCCATAGTGACCCCAGTAAAGTCTGATGGCTCAGTCAGGATTTGCGCCGACTACAAGTGCACGATCAACAAGGCTTTGCAGCTGAGCGCCTATCCGGTGCCGATCGTGCATCATCTACTACACTCCCTGGGGCCCGGAAAATTTTTTGCCAAATTAGACCTAGCTCAGGCCTATCAACAATTACCAGTCGACGATGCCACGGCAGAGGCGCAAACAATTGTAACTCATAGGGGTGCACTCAAATGCACCAGGCTCCAGTTTGGGGTGAGCGTCGCACCTGGCCTATTTCAAAGCACCATGGAGTGTCTTTTGCAAGGGCTTCCGGGGGTGGTGCCTTATTTCGATGACTTTCTAGTCAGCGCTCAGGACAAACGTCAGCTAGGTGACCGAGTAAGGAACATCCTTTCCCGATTTAGAGAAGTGGGACTTAAATTAAAGAAAAATAAGCACATGATCACTGTCCCCTCTGTGGAGTTTCTGGGGTACAGGGTGGATGGCACAGGCATCCACCCTACCGAAAGCAAGGTAAGAGCTATTAAGAGCGCACCAGCCCCCAAAACCAAAGCGGAGCTCCAAGCCTTCCTTGGACTGCTCAATTTTTATTCGATGTTCCTGAAGGACAAGGCTACCGTCACAGATCCCCTACACAAACTATTGGGGAAGAATGTACCATGGCTGTGGGGGAAACCACAAACAGCCACTTTTGAGGTGGTAAAGAGACTTCTATCTGAAGACAGTTTCCTAATCCAATACAACTCAGCGCTACCGCTTGTATTGGTTTGTGACGCCTCCCCCGTAGGAGTTGGTGCCGTCCTAGGCCATAGACTGCCAAATGGCCTAGAGGCGCCCATTGCGTTTTACTCTCGCACCCTGTCAAGCGCAGAGCGGAACTATAGTCAGTTGGACAGAGAGGCTCTGGCTGCAATTGCGGGGGTTAAAAAGTTCCATGAATACCTCTATGGCTGTCAATTCAAACTTGTGACTGACCACCGGCCCTTGCTGAGACTTTTGGCCGGTGATAGGCCCACCCCCGCTGCTCTGTCCCCACGTTTGACCAGGTGGGCCATTTTCCTGTCGGCCTACTCGTACCAACTTGTCCATCGACCTGGACCGACTTTGGGCCACGCGGACGCCCTCAGCCGCTGCCCCCTACCCAACCTACTTGCCAACCCCACGCCAGAAGCCCCCGTCCTTCTGCTGGACGCTATGACTTTGGGACCTATCTCCTCTTGCGAGGTGGCAAAAGCCTCTGCTAGAGACCCTGTTATTCGTACTGTGATGGGTTGGGTCCTCAAGGGGTGGCCGGTCAAAGTGGACGGTGGGGAGTACCAAGGTTATGTTAACAAACATAACGAATTGTTTATGCAAGGGGGTTGCTTGTTGTGGGGAGACAGGGTGGTAGTACCAACGAAACTAAGAACAAGGGTCTTAGAATTACTACACGAAGGGCACCCAGGCATTGTCAGAATGAAAAGATTAGCCCGCAGTTATGTTTGGTGGCCCAATATGGATCAAGTCATCTCCGAGTGGGTGGGGAAGTGCAGACCCTGCCAGGAGTCTCGCCCCGATCCCCCGGTAGCACCCATCCGAGAGTGGGAGAAACCAAAAGGGCCATGGGGGAGGATCCACATTGATTTTGCCGGCCCCTTCCACGGGCAAACATTAATTGTAGTTGATGACTTTTCAAAATGGCTCGAAATAATTCTAATGCCTTCAACCACAGCTGAAGCAGTCATCAAAGTCCTGAGGAAGCTATTTGCCACCCATGGCCTACCGGATACTCTGGTATCTGACAATGGCCCTCAATTCACAGCAACCCTGTTTGAGGGCTACTTGGCCGGACTGGGCATCCGCCATGCCCTATCGGCCCCTTTCCATCCGGCTTCTAATGGATTGGCCGAACGTTTCGTAAGAATGGCCAAAGAAGCATTGTCCAGGCTAGATAACGGGGCCTGGCAGGCCAGGATAGACCAATTCTTAGCTGTCCAGCATGCCACACCATGCACGGCCACAGGGAGAAGCTCAGCCGAGCTCCTCATGGGCAGGAAGGTTCGGTGTGTGTTAGACAGGCTTCATCCTAATTACTCACACGGAAATTTCAAGGGAGAGACCACCGGACTAAGACAGTTCCAGGTTGGATCCCCGTTGTTCGCTCGCAATTATGCTAGCGGACCTCTATGGGTTGCAGGAACCATAGTGGGCATAACAGGCCCAAAATCTTACACGGTAGACGTAGGGGTAGACAGACTCTGGAAGCGGCACATAGACCAACTTAGAAAAAGGATAGTCGGCAAAGCAAACATCAATTTAGACATCTCCGAACCTAACTACAACAACTTTCCCAAAACAGCTAACTCAAGCCCAGGTTCGCGAGAATACTTAGCTGACAAGCCCTGGTGCCAGCGCTGCCCCAGCGAGTCGCCACTCCCAACCGGGGATAACCACGCCCTGGACAAAATCCAGGAGATTCCATTGGCGGAGCCAGGAGAGACAGAAAGTCCCTCTGACCAGCTCGACGCCCCACCAAACACTGAACTGCGCAGGTCAACAAGAACGAGAACTTGTCCAGGGCACCTGCGAGATTTTGTGTGTACTTATGTAAATATTTGAGTGTTAGTGCCTTCTGGGAGGGGAGGGGTGTTATGTATTGATACATTCCAGTGGGAGTTTCAAACCTGCCTAAGTTTCTGATTGGCTGACAGTCCCTCCAGGATTGTATATAAGGAGGGCTGCAGCCTCTGAGTTTTTGCTGAAGTCTCACTGTATATTAAAGAGCTGTTGTCACTTGCTTGCTTGTGCCTCTTGTTATTCCCGAACCACTTCAGATCACCAGAATGAATCTATGTGCTCAACCACCATACACCTTAGGCTGTGTACAGGGGATATTTTTGTTGTTTATTTATTTATTTATGCAATATAAATGTCACTCAACATTCCCCCCTCATCCCGTCCCAAGCTCCGAGTGCCTCAGAATAATACAAAAATAACATAAAAACAAATCATCACATTTTTATCACCATACTATCATTTCCCATGATAGCGGGGAAAATACATTTTTGTCGTGCCTTGTATAATGGGAAAGCCAGGTCTGGTGATCTCTTTTTATTTTTATTACAATTTTTCTTCAGTTTGAAAGTATCAAAGGTGATGTGTTTCTAAGTTCCCTCTGTCTATGCTTTATTTCCCAAACCTATGCTGAATGTTCTACTTATAATTCCTCTGTATCAAAAGTCTGCTTTGCTGATACATCTTTTGCTTGTGATTGGAACAAGGTGAAGAAGTCATCTGCTCCATATTCATTACTTTTGATAAGCTATAGAAATATCGCAAGAACTATTAAAAATACTTGCTTTGTTAGCATATGTTTTAAGTAAGTCTAGCAAAAAAAGGTAAATGTGCAAAATTATATAATTAAGGGCTGCTATTTCTCGGTAATTCATTTTAAGTGGGTCACTTCCTCAAGATGATATGATAAATGTAAAGAGCTTTAAACATTATTTGTCGAAATTATGATGAATAAGAAATTATTATTTATTGAATTATCTATCTGATTTTTAATTCTACACTTTGGTGTACCATGAACAGTGTGCTTTATTGAACTTAAAAACAACAAAACTTCAGAAAAATATCAGGATAAACTACTGGCAAAAATAATATAAAATCCTTTCAATGGAAACTTCTTTTGTACTGTTTAAAATTTTATGGTTTGTAATATAAAATACAAAAATAGAAAAGAAAATAGGGGAAAAATTGTTAGAGAAAAGTTATTTCTCAATTGCTGTGCCTATTAATGGCTTTTGGAATGGACATGTAAATAAGCCAATCAGAAAGCAGCAAATAGGTTTGAATCTCCAGGGCTTTTATATCCCCTCCCCTAACTGTCACAGTTGACAGTATAAAAGGAGATTCTTGACAGAAAATTGTTGGCAGTCCAGAAAGCAGTTCAGAAGGCAGTTCAGAGAGTTCTGTTCAGCTCTTCTGTTAGAAAACTGTGGGCGGTTTGGAAGTCAGTTAGAAGGGTAGTTCTGATGCAGTTTTGATGGTTTACAAGACTCTTTCTTCTGAGGAAGAATAGCCAGAACTAACATCGCTTAGAGCGATTACATATATATATATATATATATATATATATATATATATATATATATATATATATATATATATATATATATATATATATATATATATCTGACAGGATATTTATTTTTGTGTAAATAAAAATATTTATTGTTAACTGCTTCAGAGGCTCATTTGTTAAAATAGATCTTAAAGGTTTATGGTACATTGATTTATTTACACCTCGACAAAAATAAGGGAAGGGAAAAGTGTAGGACAAAAGGGAAAAAGACGCTGAGCTTGTCGATCAGAAAGGTTGGCAGTTCGGCGGTTTGAATCCCTAGTATAGCTGTCCTGCGTGAGCAGGGGGTTGGACTAGATGACTTCCAAGCTCCCTTCCAATTCTGTTATTGTTACTGACTTCCAACTCCTTTCAGTGCAGTAGAATAAGATTAGCATCAAAACATCAACTTTTTATTTTTACATAGTAATATAAACTAGCCATTTCTATAATAACAAATCTATTCAATTGGCAAAACCCTAATCAAAGTTTCATTTTCCCCCCGACTTCAAGCACAATGTCCAGAAGCGGTTTCCAAGTAGAAACAAAAGTAATTGTGTTTTTTTCTTTAATCAAAGCAGACAATTTAACCATCTGTCATAGCATCTCTGCTAACTCCATCAACTTCTGCAGCCGTTCCACTATTTTAGGAATCAAAATGTTCTTCCATTTTTGTGCATTCAGTTAGCTTGCTGCCATCAACATATTTAACATCAAACTTCCAATTCCCCCACCCCCGACTATTTATCTATTAAACCCAAAAGAAAAAATTCTGCTTTATCTTTATATTCCCTTTGAGAATCTTCTGTATTAAGATGTGAATCCTACTCCAGTATTTCTTTGCTTTGTCACATATCCAACATAAATGGTAAAAAGTTCCTTCTTTATGTTTACATTTCCAACATTCATTTGTGGTACCTTTATACATTCTTGATAACTTATCTGGTGCTAAATGCCAATGATACATGATCTTATAAAAGTTTGCTTTTAAATTATAATTTAGTGTACATGTTATACCTTTTGTCCAAATGTTCTCCCATTGTTCAAGCATTACATTATATCCAATATTTCTTGCCATGCAATGTTTTACATATTCATTCTCTAAATTCAAATTCAATAACAATTTATAGACCTTAGCAATAATATGTTCATCACTACCACGCAGTAGAATTTCCAATTCACTTTTCACAAAGTGAAAACCCATAATTCATTTTGTCTGATTTAAATTTTTCTTTCAATTGTAAATTTGTAAACCAATGGCAGACATGTCCTTCTGATTCTAATTCCTTTTTAGATTTGAGGATAGGATGGAAACATCTTAGAGAAAAATGATAGGGGTTGTTTTGTTTTGTTTTTACAGTAAAGAGAAAATTCACAGCTAGCTGGAATTTTGAAAGCTACAGATCCAGTTATCTAAAGGACATAAGATTTGGAACATTCAGCTAGAAAGCTGCATTTAAAGATAACCAATCCAGATTGCATTCATTAAGTAGTCTTGAAGAAATCAGTCATTTAACCTACTGCTGATTAGAGGTTAAACATTATTCTGACATATCAGTTAAAGGGTGAGATCCAAATATAAAATAAATAAAAATTATGCCTGATGATCATTCACTTAATTCTGTAAATGAATTAAACATTTGCATAAGATCTTTGATTTTTTATAACTAATATTGAACAAGAGTATGATTAAAGGAACCAAGCTAGAAACTAGCAGAACTGAATTCTAGTCTGTCTTAGACACAAAGCCAGTTGGATCAGTGGTGGGATTCAAAAATTTTTACTACTGGTTCTATGGGCGTGGCATGGCTTGGCTTGGCTTGGTGGGTGTGGCTTGGTGGGCATGGCAGAGGAAGGATACTGTAAAATCTCCATTCCAACCCCACTCCAGGGGAAGGATATTGTAAAATCTCCATTCCCTCCCCACTCCAGGGAAAGATTACTGCAAAATCCCCATTTCCTCCCGATCAGTTGGGACTCAGGAGGCAGGCCAGTCAGAGGTGGTATTTACCGGTTCTCCGAACTACTCAAAATTTCCGCTACCAATTCTCCAGAACTGGTCAAAACCTGCGGAATACCACCTCTGAATTGGATGACTCTGGGCTAGTCACTTTCCCTCAACTCTAGGAAGAAAGCAATAACAAGCTACATTTAAAAAATGTTGTCAGGAAAACTACAGGGACTTGTCCAGACAGTATCCAGAAGTGAAGTTTGAAGGGATAAGTATATAATATTGGGGGAAAACCTGAATTTATTCACTCACTGCATGGAGTAGGAATTTTTAAATTACAATAAAAAAAGCAATTTAAAATATGTGCTTATAGAAAATTATAAAGGTTCTGGACAAAGACAAACAACAGCAGAACATTTCAAGCATTTCAAGGAGGAAAAAGTCCAAGTGTCTTTCAGAACATTCTATCATGATAGGTTGGGAAAGATGGAAGTGAAAATCTTTGAAAAAAGAATGCAGGCAAAGTTTCAGCACCAAGTAACAAAGAGAAGGCCAAAAATAAATAAACTAAAAAGAAAAGAGAGATTTTTTTTGGAAAAAAAGTTTGAAGAAATCATAGCTATGATGAGAATACTCCAGAATAATCTCAAAAGAAAGCTAATAAAGGTGTACTGTATGAGACTATAGAAGTATTGTGCTGAACCCCATTTGCAAACAGATTTATGGAATGAGTAAAATATTTATGTAGAGAGGAAATTCTACATAAATATTTTGGTCATTCTCAGAAACTCACTACCCTAGAAAGTGAAGTGTAACTGTTAATAGACCAGAAATCAAACAGGTAAGTGCCAAGTACAGAAGAAATACCCATTGATGCAGAAATAGATAGGTGCTTCTCAATGAATAAGGTAAAGGTAAAGGTTCCCCTCGCACATATATGCTAGTCATTCCGACTCTAGGGGGCAGTGCTCATCTCCATTTCAAAGCCAAAGAGCCAGCGCTGTCTAAAGACGTCTCCGTGGTCATGTGGCCGGCATGACTAAATGCCAAAGGCTCACGGAACGCTGTTACCTTCCCACCAAAGGTGGTCACTATTTTTCTACTTGCATTTTTTACGTGCTTACAAACTGCTAGGTTGGCAGAAGCTGGGACAACTAACAAGAACTCACCTCATTCTGCAGCACTAGGGATTCAAACCACTGAACTGCTGATCTTTCAATTGACAAGCTCAGCATCTTAGCCAATGAGCAACCACATCCCCTATTATCTCAATAGATACATTATGTATCTCAATAAATACATAACTAGTAAAATATACAGTATGCATAGAGACTATAACAAAAATAGTAATAGTGAGAGAATATAGAACGTATTAAATAATTGAACAAAATTCCTTGCACAAGAAAAGTTTGATTTATGATCTGACAAAAAACAGAACTACAGAATGAGAGAAATGCCAGTTGAACAGACAGATTTTAGAAAAGGCAGAAGGACATGAGATCAGACAGCATCAGATGGATAATGGAGAGAACAAGTGATTAGAAGAAAAACATTTATCTTTGCTTCATTGACTACACCAAGACTTTTAACTCTGCAGTTCATGGCAAAATATGGAACATACTGAAATTGATGTATGCACCTGAATACAAGATTATTCTTTGGAGGAAACCTTACCATTACCAGAAGCTATTGATAAAAACAGAAGGATTTTGAATAAGAAAAAAATGTTACATAGGTTCAAATTATCCCATAACTCTTTAATGGCAGACTTAGAAGTGATGACAAATGGAATCAAAATTGGACATCCAACAATTATAAATTTTGGGTCTTTGGAAGACACAATTTTGTTGGTCAAAAATAGAACTAATCATGAAAGTAAAAATGAAAAGTAAAAAAATCTGCATTAGTGTTAATTATTAAAAGACAAAGGTAATATAAACCTATAGTTTAAGGGACATACATGTCATGGTGAATGATGAAGTGATAGCTTTGTATCTGGGAGATCAAGAATATGTAAAACTTGAAAATGTGCTGAAAAAGTAAAGAGGAAGGAAGAACTGTGATGATATTTAGGATTGTGCAGGATAAGGACATTTTGGTGAAAACAAAGTTCAAAGTAAATAGAGCAATTATCTTTTAAATGGCAATGTGAGAGATTTATAGTGAGAAAAAGTATATCTTGGAATTATGGATTCAGATGTGGTTTATGGGAGTAACATGGAGCGAGAAGAATTCTTGTCAATCAATCCTGAACTAAATAAATGCTAGTTGCACTTTGGATGTCTAATGTAGATCGTTAATATAGTATAAACATTATTTTGCTTGGCAAAGCTGAAGGAATTAGAACAGGGGTGTCAAACTCGATTTCATTGAGGGCTGCATCAGGATTATGTTTGACCTTGGGGGGTTGGGATGGGTATGGCCAGGGTGGATGCAGCCAGCTCGACGTCACTCATATCTGGAGTACCTGTGGTGGCCAGGTGTCCTCCCATCCTCCCTCCCTCCCTCCCTCCCTCCCTTCCTTTTCTTCTTTTTCCTTCCCTCTTCATTCTCTTTTCTTCTTCCTTCCCCTCTTTCCTTATTTTTCCTTCCTTGCTTTCTTCCCATCTTCCCTTCTTCTTCTTTGTCATTCATTTTTCCGTTTCTCCTTTCCTATCCCTTCTTGCATGCTCAAATGCAAAAGAGGAAACACTTCTCCTTTTGTTTTGTTTTTAGTTTGCTTTGCTAGCCCTCTGCCAGTGAAAACGGAGCTTGGGGGGCTCTGTGCAGTCTCCCCAGACCCCATTTTCAGTCACAATGGCCTTCTGCAGCCCTCTGCCAGTGAAAATGGAGTCCAGGAGGGCTGCAGGAGGTCAAAAACAGCCCTCCCAAGCTCTGTTTTCACTGACAGAGGCACCACAGGCCAGTCCTTTGCTGTTTCCAGGGCAGCCCCATGAACCAGCTCTAAGCACCCCATGGGCCGGATCCAGCCTGCGGGCCTTGAGTTTGATACCCCTGAATTAGAAGAAGGAGAAGAGAATAGATGAGCAGGATGGATAGGATCAAAGAGACGATTAGAATATCCTTGGAAAATGTATGAGTTATTACTAAGGATAAATCAAGAAGGTGAGCATTTGTATGTACAGTAAACAGGAACAGAGCTCAGTTTGTTAATTTGTGTTTCTCCTGCTAATTTAGACCACTTTCTCATGATAGTTTTCACTCAGTTTCCCCAATCTAATTCATGATATTTTTTTTTGCTGGAGTTGAAATATTAAGAATAGATGGAAGTATCATGAAGCAATCAATTATGTTATGTTCCAGCTGATCAATCAGAAATGGGAATGAAACAGTGTTTGAACTGACACCACATCTGGAATAATAAAACTGCCTTTCTAATCATAATGTATAAAATAAAATAAAAAATTGCTAGCACTCCTGTCATCCACCTCTTCAGTACATACAGTGTATATGCGGTCAGAAATTATGAAGCAGGAAGTTGCTCTGCTGTGAATATTGGATGTATGTATGTATGTATGTATGTATGTATGTATGTATGTACGCATGTATGTACTGTATGAAAATGTTTTAATCTACTCACTTTCTGAAGGGGACAATGAAATCTGGAATTCAGTGCCCAAAAGATTCCCTGAAAGCAAATGTGCCAAAAGGATGCTATTTTTTGACAAAGATTGATTGTTAACTTTTACAAATATGAAATTATTTGGAGAAGTTAAAATGCTAAAACAAACAAACAAACAAACCCCTCAGAGACCCACCCTACTCTTCAGAGAGGGGCGGCATACAAATTTAATACATGAATGAATGAATGAATAAATGAATGAATGAATGAATGAATAAAATAACAATATGAAGCAGTTAATCCAGAATTTTTCTTTTTTTTGCCTTGTGTGCAATGCCTTTACTTTAACCTGCTGAGTGTTCCAAAATGTCTATTTACATAAGAATTTCACACAATTTAAAAAAAAAAAACCTTCACCTGATATAAAGGGTTACTCAGCTAATTGCTGAGATGACACACTGCAAAGATACTTAACAAAGATCTATCAATTATCCTCTTCCTTTGAGAGTCTGTAATGGAGGAGGCACACAACAATTTTCTATTAGCATTTCTGTGATGAAATTCAAGAGTAATAATGTTCATTCCTGAAGTTAATTAAAAATTCATTCTGATTTAGAAGCCAGGTGGACATAATTTGTTGAGATGACAGAGGTGGCATCTTGTGGAGACATCTTGTTGAGTTACTTGGAGACATTTCTTAGTTGCCATGCTTATGGGGGTGGGTGGGAGGGGGACTTATGGAATGTAGAATGTGTTCCTCCATTGTGCAGGACATAATAACGATAAGGTTCCTGAGAACCAAGACCAGATCAACATGCCCTCGGAATGGCAGGAGGGAGCACTGAGTAGTTCATCACCTGCTTGGTTGGCTAATGTGACCTGTGACACAAGAGGAGTGGGCACTATCTATTCTTTAATTATACCAAAGTGCGGGAATTATTCAGCACTGGTTTCACATTTGTCTGTGCCGATATGATGTACCCAATACACAAGATTTCTGAGGAAACCACGGCCTTGGAGTATTGAATTGATTGGAACCATTACTCAGAACCATGACCTTAAACCAACACTCAGTAATATTCAGATGTGTCCAATGGGGCAGCAAAACGGGGTAATGCCATGGTGGAGCAGGACCTAAGGTGCTATGTCAACTACCAGAAGACTAAATGGGCGGAACTACTGCGTTTTGCTGAAATGGCATGCAATAATGCAGTGCACAGTAGCACGGGGCTTACCCTCTTCAAGCTGGTCAATGGGATAAACTTCAATGCCCTCTGGAGCCTCCCTCTTCTATTAGTCTGATGGAGTCGGTTGACCCATTAGAGAATGTGTGGGGGAATGTAAGGAGAGCGCTGACTACTGCAGCAGAAGCCTACAAAGAGCTGAAGGCATCATGCCTCCATTGTAGGACTTGCATCCGCAGACTGTTAGGGACAGTTTAGTCCCCTTCCAAGCTAGTTCATCCCTGATGGTCAAGAGCTGCAGGTGCTCCTTGAACCAGGAGTCGCTTTATAACTTGGTTTTGAGCTTGTGGGTCAGCTCCTCCTCTGGTTTGGTCAATTGCTGTGCAGCCCATCATCACGTGGTCACTTGGGCCACTTTCTGTGGTAGGGGAATAATTGTGTTAATCACATCCTCCCGATTGCTCTTGTACTGGGGCATTCTCAAGTATTACTTGGATCCATGACACCAAACTCAGAAATAACAGAACAGAGGCTAGCAGATCAATATCAATATATAATATGAAATAAGGTATTCATAGAAGCAGAATTGGGCAAATCTCTGTCCAGGGCAAATAAATCAAAGCCTTGCCAGAAGTAGCTCAGAGTATAGATGCAAACCAGAAGGAGTCGGTAACAGAAGAAACCAAAATTGCTATTGAATCATTTTCATTCCCAAACCAGGTACCCTCTCCTCTGCATTCTAATAATAAATAATAAAGCAACAAATATCAGCTATAGCAACATCAGCAGATAAAGAGCTTGAATTGCACATTATAGAAGAATCTCTCATTTCAGTCAAATCAAAAACATTTCTACCAATCTATCAATGGAGAGACTGAAATGAAGTAATCAACATCTGACAAAGAAGAAATAGTTCAGTTCTAGAACAACAATTAAAAAAGGAACTGAGATGTAAAAAAAACCCCAAATCTGCAATAAAAGCAGAAAAGATGAAGAAAAGGGCAAGGAAGATCAATAATTGTTCAGTACAAGGTGAAGGTAAACTGCATGGTTTTTCATTGAAATATCTAACCAATGAGTAATATCTACTCATCGCCAAGCAACTTAATAGCAAGGAATTTAAATTAAAGATTGGTGAAAATCTACCTGATAACGAATGTTCCAACAAAAGGGGCAGCACCAAGCAATTACAGTCCAATTATCTGCTTACCAAAAACTTTCAGATGGTTAAATGGTGTGTTGTTAAATGCAATCCAAAAGCATATAGTTGAGAACAAGCTCTTTCCACATGAGCAGAAAGGAAACTGCCCAAACAGCAGAGGGAGAAACGATCAACTTGTAACTAACAAAATGATTTTGGAAAACTGCAAGAGAAGCGAGATCTAAAATAGTTGTCTACTATAAGAACTTCACCTATAAATTTACTAGTGAGAGAGAGAGAGAGAGAGAGAGAGAGAGAGAGAGAGAGAGAGAGAGAGAGATACAGTAAATGGATGGATGGATGGAAGGATTGATGGATGGACAGACAAATATGATAGGCAGACAGGCATTGCAGAATTTCTTTTATCTTTCAACTTAAGAAACCATGGATCTGTTTCATCTTTCATGAAACGATTAATGTCTGATTCATCAGACATGGGTAGCTATATATTATTCTATGGGGTTCAAGCCTTCTATTAGGAAATATTTCACTAGTGACCCTGACATTTCTTTTTGAGTCAATGTCACATAGTGTTTTAATTATTGCTTTTTGGTATTCATTTGATTTTGAAAATCCTGCCAAGGAAGAATTTAAGATTTGCTAGGAAGAATCATAAGGGGAGATATCAGTTGTGGCATAAGTGTATAACACAACCCTTTGCTTTGGACGATTTTCCAATGCAATGTTATCCCTTTACATTTTTTAAAGGAAAATATTCCATTCAGACTTAAAGTATGTACACCAGAATCATGGATACAATGGGTGAAAAGCCAAGAATATCCACATTTCTTATCATCCTTCATCTATTGTCTTGTTCTCAGTAGGGGATGAATTATAGAACAATCTTTTAAAAATGAAAGAAATAAAACTTTGTAATACACAGCTTGGTTGTATGCATATGTAATGTTTTCTCCTGTATTTCTTTTAGCTCATTGTAAACTAAATGTGTAGATGGTATTGAAATATTGCTTATAAATAGTACAAATGTTTACCCTGAAAATATCCCCGAAGAGAAGAAACTGCTTCGCAATTTTTTGTAAAGTTTTTCAGTTGCTCTATTAATCATAATATTCAGTTGGGATTTTATATATTCATATAAATCCAATTCAGTCTCTTTGTTCATGAGAGAAGATCTTTGAAGAGAATGAAAATAACCCAGAGAAATAGAATTGCAATCCATTTTTGTATTAAATTGCAATATATTTTTTAAAGGATTCTTTCAACCTTTCTTTCTGACCTTAACCAACAAAATACAACGTAATAGCTTCTCTCCTGTTCTAAATACTATGAAAATATTCTATAAAATCACCTTGAAGACAGATGTTCAATGAATAGATATATTATACAATAGGCTCTGTGAGTAATTTCTCCTGACACCTTTGCAAAGTTAAACAGTCTGTTTTTTACTGCAAAAGATCAAAGGGCATCCTTCATTGACAAAATAATCTGTGCAACTAATTTGCAAGTAGACAAAAGTCTGATTGTTAACTCTGAACATTTTTCAAGTCTAATAACAGCTCAAGATATACCCCTGGAATGATAAAGGCTCCTAAATTCCAGAGAAAAGTTCTACACTATCAGAATAAAAAGATTTAAAGCACTAGAAAAATTAAAACAGGTGACTGATATTATAACTGTTGGTTTCTTAAATGGTAAATAGCTAGGCTATAATAATTAAATAAATAAATGAATATAATTCTAAATGGAGTGTGATTCGTGACATAAAGGATGAAATAGAATTCTGTTTATGATTTGCTGAGATACAAGGGCAGGAAAGACTTATTGTTTTCACTCCTACTTGTAATTTTCCCATCTGTATCTTCTTAGATGCTAAGGACACCAGGTTACTTCATTACATAAACCTTTTGTCTGATCATTCTGTTATATTTCCCTTCAAAAAGTAAGTCACTAGATGGAACTTATATTGCTTGAATATTGCATTTTAGTCAATATTTTTAAAGAATTTAATGTCTGTATTTTATATAGTTTCTTCAATGGTATTGTTAGGCTAGAAAAATACATTCATCCAATGCAGTGTGGGTCACTGAGATATCTTTTTCAATGTGTGTGTGTGTGTGTGTGTAATCTTTTAACAATTGCTGTGCTTGCACACTCTGATGCATTTTAGGATAGCCCTAGTACGATCATGCTACTTTCTTCTTCTTCTGTGTTTAGATCAAACTTTAGACTGTCAGAATGAAGCCACCTTCTTGGCTTTGTCAAAATTAAGTCATTATCAGTACATTTATTTATTCATTTATTTATTAAATTTATATACCGCCCTACTCTCGAAGGACTCAGGGCGGTGAACAGCCAAGAGATAAAATACACATCATACAAACATTAAAAAACCATGTAAAAATACATTAAACACTTTGGCCCATGAACAAATTTAAAACAGTTTAAAAGGGAGGTTAGGCCAGACCAGCCTGCTGGAATAAGAATGTTTTGAGGGCACGGCGGAAAGTGCGCAAATCCGGGATCCTCCATATCTCTGGGGGGAGCTCGTTCCAGTACATGCTTCTAGTAGTAGCAGACATACCAGCAGATGGACCACGGTCTGCATCTCTCCACATTCACACAGCTTGTTGTTATCCGCCAAGAACCTCCACTTGAGCATATTGGTTTAATACTTAGGCACTCCAACTCTCAATTTATTCAGAGTCTTCCAAGTAGTATATGGGAGGTCAGATTCTTCAACTATATCCTCCTTTAATGTTATTCCTTGTTTGATAGTCTCCTTCCTACATCTTTTAATTCAATTTTGTTCTTGTGTTCTTGCGTACCCTCAAGAAGCTTTTGCTAGATCTGGAGGCTTGGGGCACATATCTGTTCAGAGGATGTCAAGGATCATTCTCTTGCTTAGTTTTCTTGGCATCTGCTGCTACCTCTCTCCTGATGTTAGATGGGGCAAAGCCAGTGAGACGATATATTTTCTCAATTGGTATAGGCTTGAGATATCCTGTCACAAAATGTACTGCTTCATTGATGGTGATATCAACTTGTTTCGTGTGTACAGATGCGCCCTACACTGCATATGCATATCTGCTGTAGAGATGCTCAAGGCTAAATCTGATGTGCACAATGTAGATGGTTGAGCTCTCCATGTATAGTTTTTCAGTGTCCTGATGATATTGTTCATTGAGCTGACTTTAACCTTAGTGTTCAGGCAATGCTGTTTAAAAGAGAGCATCCTGTTGAGTGTCACGCCAAGATACCTCATGTTCTGTCCCCGTCTCCACACACACACAAACACAGCCAGCCGAGGGTTAAGAAAGCACTTGGCACGCACACAGGTCATTATCTCAAACTTGGCAACAATATAAGCACCGTCTGCCAAGAGCTTTACTTCAACAGATAACATAAAATTACATACGCATTGTAAATAGTCCAGCAAAACAATATCCCTTTGGGGGCTTCAGGCGTTGTTCAAGTGACTAGCCAGAGTTAGTTTTTGTTCGTCACAGAGTTTTACCAGCCACCACCCTCTCTTATATAGTCTCTGGGGTATGGTCCAGTGACTCAGTTATAATCCCTAGCATGCCTCCTTAACTGCTGCAACCGTTTATCACGCCTTCGTTGGCGTGCATCCAGGAACGACGGCTCTCCTTCCTCACTCTCTTCAGAGGTACCTGGCTCCTGGCTAATCTCCCCTTCCTCGGCCGGCACCAGAGGCAGTGCCAGAGGGGAGGGGCCTGGAGAGGGAGGCCTGGCTGACTCCTCTCCCTCATGTTCAGAGCCTTCTTCCTCCGATGAGATAGGCTCAGAGGGCGGGGCCACAACACCTCAGTGTTGGACAGTGCTGTAGTCATTTCCCTTGCCACATAATATCCAACCCTTGCATTGCATCTCAATTTCAGAAGTGGAAAGCACAAACTACGATCTTGTTTGGGTTGAGCTTTAAATTGTTGGTAGTGTAATATCATCCTAATTCTTCAAGTGCTACCATACGTTTCCCAGCTACATCATAAAAAGTTGGTCCTTGTGTGGCCACTGCTACATCATCCATATAGATGAATAGATATGTGTTGTTAGGGACTGGTTGATCATTTGTACATACTGTATGTTATACAATGTCGGAGACAACACACTTCCTTGTGGCAGCCAATACTTCTGCATTCTCCATCTATTGTTCCTACCATTCAGCATCATATATGATCTCCAGCTCTGGAGGGCGGAATGGGACAACTCATCACGGCCACTTTGCCATGGGACACTTCTCCCTAGGACATTTCATTCTGGGGACAACTCGACACAAGCCTGGGCTTCCGCTCTGATTTCCAAAGCCAGCCTGGCTTAAGGGGGGCAAAAGTTCTTGCCAGCCCACACTCTTTCTCTAAAGATTTCCTCTCCTCACTTTCCAGTGCTCCCCTGTGAAAGGCAGGCTAAGCAGAAGTCATTGTTCTGTATATACAGACACACACACCATTCTGAGCTTGGGGACTTCTATCCATATCTGAACTGGCAAGCTATCAATCATTTATTTATTATTTATTTATTTAATCTAATTTTTATACCGCCCTCCCGAAGGACTCAGAGCGGTGCACAGCCAAAAATAAAACAAACACATATATAAAATTTAAAAGCAATTTAAAAACATATTAGATAATTTGGTCCCGACATCATTAAAAAAGAAAAGCAACCCATTAAAATTCATGTTTAGGCCAGCCCAGCTTGTTGGAACAATAACTTCTTGAGGGCACGGCAAAAGGTGCGTAGGTCAGGGATCATCCATATCTCCAGGGGCAATTCATTCCAGAGGGTGGGTGCCCCCACAGAGAAGGCTCTCCCCCTGGGGGTCGCCAGTTGACATTGTTTGACTGACAGTACCCTGAGGAGTCCCTCTCTGTGGGAGCGTACTGGCTGGTGGGAGGCTATCGGTAGTAGAAGGCGATCTTACCCAGGCTTGGGGAGAAACACCTCTCCTTTAACATGTTATGCTTGACACTAATGGCTGCCCAGCAAGGCAGGGGGGGGGGGCAAGCAGGGATGGTGATAGGATGACTTGCTCCCGACAGCCATTGCTGCAAAGGCACTTCCCACTGAAGCGTCCAGCTCAGAACAGTGACTCCCCCTTAGGCTATCTTTTGTCATCAGTGGTGACAAGGTGGCAGCAGCAGTGAGGTGGCTGTGGAGAATTGTCTTAGATCTCCGGAAGAGATGCCGATGACCCTGGCAAGCTTATTAACGCCAGTACAGGGGTGAAATGCTACCGGTTCGTACCGGTTCAACAAACTGATAGTAATAAAAGCTACCGGTTTGGGCAAATCAGTAGTAAAAAACTGCTACCAGTTCGTCTGAACCAGTATTTCTGATGATCACCTGTGCCAGGCGATTTATATTCACTAGAAAGCAGGAAATCCTGCTTTCTCAGGATTTTTCAGCACTGTGCTGTAGCGCCTGCAGTGCGCATGTGTGTGAAGTGCGTTTTGGTGTGCACTGCTCATGTGCACACAGCGAACTGGTGGCAGTCCTCAGAGGATTTCACCACTGCTCCAGTATATTGTTTAATTTACGTAACAATATCCTATGGTTAACAATGTCGTATGCTGCAATTCAGACAATGAAAGCCGCACCAGTAATTAACTTTCTTTCAAAACCTTCATGAATATATTGCATAAAGTTTAGAATTTGACCACAACATGACCTCCCCGATTTAAAACCTGCTTGCTCCTTATGATATTTTCATCAATAAAATTTGAAATACAGTTAAGAATCATCTGTTCCAGTCCATTGTAGAAAGGGCAGAGGAGTGATACTGGTTGGTAATTTTTTGGACCATTATGCTACAGCTACTATATATTAAAAAAAAAAAAAAAAACAGGAAGCCCAAGCTCTTTATGGCTTCTGTTCTGCTGCATTAGCTTTTGCATTTCCAGGCCTTTTAGGTGCAGAGATTAATGTGATTAAGCTTTGATATCTGGAGAAGAAGTCAACAGAGTGTGATAGTGGCAAAATAGACAGCAGGGGAAAATAATTCATTCTTATCCAGCACCTTAACAGCCTCTTGGATCAGGAAGCTTTCCTCACAGTCACTCATGTCCTTGTCACCTCACGGTTAAGATTATTGCAACACGCTGTACATGGGGCTACCCTTGTTCGGAGACTACAGTTGGTCCAGAACGCAGCCGAGCAAGCTGTTGTGGGTGCACCTAGGTACACCCACATTTCACCAATTCTCCGCAAGCTGCACTGGCTCCCTATTGGTCTCCGGTCACAATTCAAGGTGTTGGTTATTACCTTTAAAGCCCTACATGGCTCAGGGCCAGGTTATCTTCGAGACCGCCTTCTTCTGCATAGCTCCCAGCGACCGGTAAGATCCCACAGAGTTTGTCTCCTCCGGGTCCCGTCAGCTAAATAATGCCGGCTGGTGGGCCTGCGGGGGAGGCCTTCTCTGTGGCAGCCCCAGCTTTCTGGAACCAGTTACCTCCTCAGGTCCGGACCATCCCCACTCTAAAGCAGTGAAGACCTGTCTTTTCCGGCAGGCTTGGGGCCATTGATCTCACTCTTGTGATCTGGCAAGATCCAGCCATGAATGGCGTGAATGAGTTTTTAATGTTTTTAATGTTTTTAATTTTTAAATGTTTTTTATAATGATTTTTTAAAATGTATTGTGAGCCGCCCTGAGTCTTCGGAGAGGGGCGGCATATAAATTAAATTAAATTATTAATTAAATTAAATTAAATTAAATTAAATATTTTTCCAAATAACATAGATTCAAGAAATTAAATGCAATTGTTGCTGAATATTTATTTTATTTATTAAACTTGTATGCTGCCCTTCTCACCAGAAGATATTATATATTATTCAAAAGATTGGTTTATAGTTTAATTTATTGTGTTTCCTAGCATTACATCAATAAATTTTATCTTAGGACTAACATCTACATTAGTGGTGGGTTTCTACCGTTTCGCCCCACTTTCGGCGAACTGGTAGTAGCGGTGGTGGGAGGCTTTGCCCACCCGCCCGGACATCATCACAGACGTTCTGCGCATGTGCGCACTCACAATTCCAAACTGGTAGCGAAGGTAAATGGAACCCACTACTGATCTACATAGATACCTATAGTAAATCTTAGGAATTCAGCGCTGTTTTCCTCCACTTTAAAAAAAAACATATCTTGGTTCCATAAAGGCTAACCTTAGGAAGTTTTTATTTTTTTTTTAAATCTTATTTCAAAAGGCTGGCTATTATTGTCTAATATACTGAAAGATTTATCAGCATTTTTTATGGAGAAAGAGGAGGGGTTGTTGTTGTTTTTGGGGGTAAAACACGTTCCTTGAGTGTTGCTTACAAAGGATGGGTAAGTAGTTTTCAAAAGCAGCAGCTGTTAGAGCTGTGCAGAGTAAGTTGTCTGTGCCTAAATTCATCAGAACTAACTAATACAAAGCTCTAAAATGATTTGACTCTCACTTCAACTGAGTACTGTTGTTCAACCATTATTATGGATAAAGATATAAAGCCATCAGAAAGACAACTAGAAAACACAAATTCTCTGCAACTTTTCCTTTGAGATAAGTCAGCAAGGAGATTGTAAGGCTCCCTATTTACTATCAATACATTAGCTTAGCCTTCAGAAATTATTTATCAGAGGAAAGAAAGAAGATCATTCTTAAAAACAATTTGCTCTGTTTTAGCACAGGGCATAGAAGCAGTTCTGGGATCTTGAAAACATTTAAGGCAACCAAACAGCTGGACATTTTTGATATTCTATAGCCAGAAGTTTTACTTCTTTAATTAGTCCTTGAGTTACGAATGTAATAGAGCCTGCCCATTCCATTTGTAACCCAAGGATTCATGGGAGTGAATCTCGTATCTTGAATGCAATCACTCCCTCCTTTCGCCCACACATCGCTAATTGAATGCACAGTTCGTTAAGTGCACATGAGGTATTTCAGGGTGGGGAAGGCCATGGGGGAGCCTAATGATGGAACAGGCAATCTACTTAAAACCAACCAGGGCCTCTCCGACCCACTGAAATACCTCATGCTCCACAAAATTGCTTCCCCGCCAACCTGCTGTGCCAGATCACTTACCGTGCGAAGATCTAACAAGCTGTCCCCTCTCCAACCTCTCAACCGTGCATGTCCCTCCACAGATCCATTTTGGTGTGTGCAGGCATCACCTGGCACTTTGCCGGCCAAAATGGAGGTTCGGAGGGGCGGGCCCACCCCCGCCCCTGCCCCTCTGAACCTCTGTTTTGACCGGCAAAATGTGGAGCAGATGGGAATAGGCAGGACAAATGTTGCAGAGCCTCTGCAGTTGTTCCTAAGAGTGAACAACTGCCATGGTGTGGCAACATTAGTAGTTTCAGGACTTTTTCATAAACACTAGCGGGCGCTTACTGCGTAACTTTGAACGTTCACTAATGGATCTCTCGTAACCCGGGGATTACCTGTAGTCCTACGACAAATAGATTAAACATCTCAAGAGACAAAAAATCCTCCTTAAACTACATATTCCCACGTAAAGAGAAAGAAGAGCAAGGGGGAATGAAGATCATACAAGCCATATGTTTATATTGAAGGAAATGTGTTTCAGACTGAAATGACTTAGATAAGGCAGAAAAGGAAAGACAATTGCATATTTTATTTACTACTGTGCCAATTAAAAGGAATTCTGGATCTCAAAGACAAGATGTGGATACAGAATGAGATCTCGCCTAATTACTTTTAAACATGAGTGCATGCAACATATTGTGTACTTTGCCCTTGGCATTGTGTATCCAGTGTATCAATCTAACAGCATCCACATCTGTAACAGGAACCTCTGCTGAAATTGACAGTGTTCTAGATCATGTACAGGACTCCTCCCTACAGAAATGTATGCGTACAAGAAGATACCACAGGGCTACCTTTTTCAGATGGCAATGTCAGCAAAGAATTCTGTGGCTCTGAGCTTGGATGTTGAATTCATCAGAAGTTGAATCCTTAGTTTAAATTTAATACGGATGCCAATGGAGTGGCACTGTCAGACCTGCCTCAGCTTGAACCTCTAATTAAAAAAGATCATTACCTCCATTTATTGAGAAAGATATAGTTTACTAAAAGTCATTACAGTAATGCATACCCAGAACTGAAAATTGTGTGTCAAAATCCACAAGTCTAACTTTTTAGTTTCCTTCCATCACTGGGCTCCATGTCCAATCAAATTCAAACAAGAAGTTTTTAGAACTTTGCTTCAAGGCATATGTTTGGTATGCAGCTGCTTTACATTCCCAACTGATTGTCCTTGAAGCCCATCTTGGAGAGATACAGTGAAGTTTCATTTCCCTGGCACACTCCCCCCTCCTGTTCAGCCCTCTAGAGTTCATGGCAGCTGATACTAAATGGTTGTGAAACACAAGTGTGAGGTGGCAGCTGACAGGCACCCCCAATTAAGATGCTGTCCTTAATAACAAGGTCTTGTACATGCAACTTTCATGTAACTTTGTATTAACATCATTTCTTGTCTATTTATTTATTAATTAAATTTATTTACCACCCATCTCTTATAGAAACAACTTTGGGTGGCTTATTTCCATTACTTCTTTGAAACATTTATTTTGATTTTGTTAATCATAGCACTAAGAATCACAAAAGGTCTATAGTCAGGTTTTGATTGCACCAGTTGAAAGTTTGTCTAGAACAGGGCTGTCAAACTCCCGGCCAGATGCATCACACACTGGCCATGCCCACCCTATTTTAGCAAAGGGGTAAAAAGTCCCAATACGTCATGTGACATCGCTGTGATGATGTGAATTTGACAGCTCTGGTCTAGAAGAATATTCAAGAAGGCAGATGCTAAAATTTGCATAGCTTACTTTCTAGGGATCTGTCTTGAAAAACTGTAAAGCAGATGGCTTAGATTCTGTCATTAAAATAGATGGTTTAATACAATTGGTACTGTAATATGAAAAGCCAGAAATGCAGCAATACAGAGGCAAAACCATCTGAAATTCAAATCTTGCATTACATACTTTTCAACACAGAGACCACATTAATATCTAATTCTAAGGAAGAAATCCTTCTTTATGCAGTAGATACGCAATGCACAAATGAATATAATTTATTCATGGTTTCTTCGGGCATCTCTTCCAAAACAAAAGCGAATTGAAATAGGTGGTGCAGTGGTTAGAGTGCAGTACTGCAGGCTAATTCTGTTGACTGCCAGCTGCCTGCAATTTGGCAGTTCAAATCTCACCAGGCTCAAGGTTGACTCAGCCTTCCATCCTTCTGAGATGGGTAAATGAGAACTGGTGGTGGGTTGCTACCTGTGTTTTTCCGAAAATAAGACCCTGTCTTATATTTTTTTGAACCCTGAAATAAGCGCTTGGCCTTTTTGACATGCACTGAAAAGCCCGATTGGGCTTATTATTGGGGGATGTCTTATTTGGGGGAAAACCAGGTACCTGTTCACCCCGGATCAGGCAAACTGGTAGCGGCAGTGGCAGCCGGCTTCACCCACCCGCTCAGACATCTCTGTGCATGCGCAGAAGCATTGCACGCACCCGTGAGTGTGTGTGTACCTGCGAGCAAACCAGTAGTGACCAAAATTGAAACCCACTACTGATGAGAACCAAAAATTGTTGGGGGCAATATGCTGACTCTGTAAACTACTTAGAGAGGGCTGTAAAGCACTGTAAAGTGGTATATAAGTCTAAGTGCTATTGCTATATTAAGTATGATTATGTCTTACTTCGGCTAAATAAACCAAAATCAATATTTCATGGAATATTTGAATAACCATGATCCTTTCCTAGAAAATGAATACCTTATTTTCATTAAGAAGCTGTTTCTTCATTCTGTAGTATGTTAAGCTACAGTTAATGGCACAGAATTACAGTATATATGAGCAAGGCCACTGCCTCTGAAAAGCTATCTGGTATTCTTCTGACCTATATATTTGTAGTTTTGATTTTTGCCTCAGGTTATTAGCAGCTTTTCTATCTGCAGACAATCAGCTGTCAGTTAGAACCACAATGATATATGAATTGTATATCCTTAACCAGTCATGTCTGGTTCACAAATAAAAAGATATATAAGCTTTTCAATAATGAGATAATTCTCTAATGGCTAACAGAACTAAGTCTGGGCCTTTTTTGAATGAAAAAGGATATCTTGCTCCAGCTGCTGAGTTAACTTGTGGGCAAACTCTAGTACACTTGTTTATTAGTACCTAAAGTAGGATCTCCACTGAATTATAGAAATTAATTAGAAAAAAAATCCAGTCATTATTTTTTTCACATTGTACATTCTGAAATTGGAGCATTGGTGATTTATTACAGATTTTAGTCCCTTAATATGTTTACATTTTTGCCTTAATGTAGTATCCACATAAATATAAACTTTTAAAAAATAATTTGATAGGAACACACCTATGATTCCATCAATAAATTTTTCTGCTATATTTATCTAGCACACATTTATGCTCCTATAGTATATTGAGAAAATAAAGTACAAATTAAGACAATATGTAATTATATATACTGCCAGGATTTTGTAGGTATATTGGCAACTTTGTCAAGTCATTTGAATCCAGATGGGATATTATCTAAATAATCCTCTTAAAATATTTTTACTTTCAACGTAAGAATCATAAAATAACATAACAAAATGTCTCCCTTCCTTCCTTCCTTCCTTCCTTCCTTCCTTCCTTCCTTCCTTCCTTCCTTCCTTCCTTCCTTCCATATAAAGGAAAAAAATATACAAAAAAGGAAAAAACAATTAAATTACAAAAAGATAAATTATATATACAAGGCTTCTCAGGCATAGATAATTTATCTGATAGTGTGTGGGGAAATTGAGGTATGTGTGTGAAATTTTCAACAAAACAGGTTCAATTTAATATAAAACATATTCCACTGTAATGTACCTAAGTCTATAGGTAACTTGTTCACAGGACACAAATAAATTCAGATATTCAGCCCACTGGGTAATTGGGACCATACATTAGTCTCTCCAATGTTGAAGAACTAAACTCTTGATGATGATAAAGGCCTGGAGAATCTATTTCTGTTGTCCAGCTGTCAATATCTAACACAAAGTCTTGTAATTTATAAAAGTTGTTAGAACACTTATTTTCTTCCTAGGACATCCGTATAGGTGCCAGTATGTTTCCCTATAAGATAATTCTATCAGGAGAGTAATCCATGTTTCCATCTGCCTCACTTCAGATCTATTGAAGGCATAAGGAATAGCCCTGAAGGATAATGGGAAGATCTGTTACCAAGGCAATGCTCAGACAAGCATAGCTGAAGTCCATTCCAATAAATAACTTGAGAAAATACCTCAGACAGGTCCCTCTGTAATTCACATGAAAAAGTGAGGAAGGAAGTACATTCAGACTTTCACGATTCTGTTACCATGGCTTTTACAATAAAAGTAGTCCTGATCTATATGCCATTGATTTTTTAGCCTGGTCCATCTTACAAGGTTGACAAGACACTACCAATGGGATCAATGAAAGCTGTCTAAAGACAGTGGAAGTTGTCTAAAGCAATTTAACTAAATTATGCAGATTTCAGACAGCTCCGGCCTGTGTAGAACTGTGTAGAAGGTAGTTTTCCAACTTGACCCATTATTGAAAACTCATCAGTTTATTAATCATATGAAAGATCCATTTTAAATAGAGATAATCAAATGGATTACCCAATACCAGTATACTTGAATCCATTGAAAACAAATTTAAATATATATATATCCTGTTTCCCCTAAAATAAGACATCCCCTGATAATAAGCCCCATTGGGCTTTTGAGTGCATGTACTAAAATAAGCTCCCCCCCAAATAAGCCCTCCCCAAAAATAAGCCTTCCCCAAAAATATTTAACCGCATGTGCAGCCGGTCCCCACCATTTCCTCTGGTTAGGGTTAGGGAGACAAAGCTGGAAATCAGATAAGATGGCAAGAGGAGCCCCGTCTTGCTCCACGCACCTCAAAATAATAAGACATCCCCAAAATAAGGCCAAGCGCTTATTTCGGGGTTAAAAAAATATAAGACAGGATCTTATTTTCGGGAAAACATGGTATTTGGTATAGGGCAGGGGTGTCAAACTTGATTTCATTGAAGGCTGAATCAGGGTTGGGTTTGGCCTCAGGGGGACAGGTGGGCATGGCCAGCTTGACGTTGCTCAAGTCAGGGTGCCTGTGGTAGCCCAAGCACTCTGCCAGCTAAAATGGAGTTCGGGAAGGCCACGTGCAGCCCTTTTGTCGTGGAGGAAATAAATCAATGTACCGTAAACCTTTATCTCTATTAAGATCCACTTTAATAAATGAGCCTCTGAAGCAATATATATATTCTAAGCGATGTTAGTTCTGGCTATTCTTCCTCAGAAGAAAGAGTCTTGTAAACCATCAGAACTGCATCAGAACTGCTCTTCTAACTGACTTCCAAACTGCTCACAGTTATGCTCTAACAGACTTCCAAACTGCTCACAGCTCTAACAGAAGAGCTGAACTGAACTCTCCGAACTGCCAACTGCCCTTTGGACTGCCAACGGTTTTCTGTAAGAATCTCCTTTTATACTGTCAACTGTGACAGTTAGGGGAGGGAACATAAAAGCCCGGGAGATTCAAACCCATTAGCTGCCTTCTGATTGGCTTAATTACTTGTCCATTCCAAAAGCCATTAATAGGCACAGCAATTGAGAAATAACTTTTCTCTCACAACTTTTGAGCTCTGTTTTCACTGGCAGAGGGTTGCAGGAGGCTGTCACAGCCAAAAACAGAGCTTGGGAGGGCCACACACACCCCTTCCGACCTCTGTTTTCACTGGCAGAGGCACTGCTGGCCGGTCCTTCGTTGTTTCCAGGTGGCCCCATGGGCCAGATCTAAGCACCCCGTGGGCTGGATTCATCCCACAGGCCTTGAATTTGACACCCTTGGTATAGGGTCTTCTGTTTGAGCAGGGAATTGGTCTAAGAAGACCTTCCAGCTCTATTCTGATTGAATGTGAACAATAAGAAAGCCATCCCAATGATGCCTTTGAAGTGACGTCCTGGTGCCTGGAGGCCGTGCAGATCTGGATGGGGAGTAACAGGCTTCGACTCAACCCTTCCAAGACCGAGTGACTGTGGCTTCCGGCGTCCCGATATAGCCAGCTGGTGCCATCACTGGCTATTGGGGCCGAGTTATTGGCCCCACGGATAGGGCTCGCAACTTGGGTGTCCTCCTGGATGCACGGCTGTCTTTAGAAGAGCATATGACGGCCGTGGCCAGGGGGGCTTTTTATCAGGTCCGCCTGATTCCCCAGTTGCGTCCCTTTCTGGATCGGGACTCCTTACGCACAGTCACTCAGGCACTCGTCACTTCCCGCCTGGACTACTGCAATGCTCTCTACATAGGGCTCCCCTTGAGGAGTACCCAGAGGCTCCAACTGGTGCAGAATGCGGCCGCATGGGGGATTATGGGAGCGAGGGGGCGCTCCCATGTGACACCTCTCCTGCGTGAGCTGCATTGGCTTCCAGTGGTCTTCTGGGTGCATATCAAGATGTTGGTTACCACCTTTAAAGCGCTCCATGGCATAGGACCTGGGTATTTGCGGGACCGCCTTCTGCCGCTGATAGCCTCCCACCGACCAGTACAATCCCACAGAGAGGGACTCCTCAGGGTGCCGTCAGCCAGGCAATGTTGGCTGGCGACCCCCAGGGGGAGGGCCTTCTCTGTGGCAGCTCCTGCCCTCTGGAACGATTTGCCCCCGGAGATACGAAGGATATCGGATCTTCAGGTCTTTCGCCGTGCCCTGAAAACTTTTCTTTTCCATCAAGCAGGGCTGGCGTGAAAACCCCCCCCTTTTTTTTTAGTTTTTAGTTTTTTAGTTTTTTAGCTTTTAATTTGTCAATGGGTTTTAATTCGAATTGTTTTAAATTTGGGGCTAAGTATGTAATTCTTTTAATAATTTTAAATTTTGTATTGGTATGTGTTTTAGTTCTGGCTGTGCACTGCCCTGAGTCCACTAGGACAAGGGTGGTATACAAATTAAATAAAAATAAAATAAATAAATAAATAAATGTGGGCAAGTATCAGAATGCCATGCAATCACTTGACAAATTCCATGAATCATGCAATTTACATCAACAAATTACATAAATTGCATAATTTACACTAACATAATCTGTGATGGTCATGGACTTGCAGCATAATGGTAAGTCATGATGTAATTATCATGACTTACATACCTATGGGATGTCTCTATCCACATGCCATCATTTTTTTACCACAATAGCTTGCTGTGGACATTTATGAATCCACAACATGCTATTATGGACATTTTTGTTTCTCCATGCTGATATTCATGCTGTTATGCCATGGAAGTCCAGGGACTGGAGGTATTAATGGCATTTTGCTATCTGATGGATGGCTCTCATCCATCCATCAAGATGCACATTGTACAATATTAAAGCTAGCCCACTTCTTTGACTTGAGGCATAAAATCAGACAGCCAATACCCCCCTCCTTATTAGTAAAAATGCAGAAATTATAAATGAAAGAATATGCTGCCTTTTGATTACCTGTATAAACCTGGTGGCATTAGATAATAATCTGATAATAGAACTGGTCCCACCAACACATTTTATTCAAAATCCTGAAATCTGTGTTCCCTTCAAAGCTGGAATTATTGGGAAGCTATTAATTGTACGGCATTTTCTTAAAGAATAGCACCCTATGCATTATAGCACAGCTGCAACTATGTTATGAAACTTCAATATGGTTACCTATTTGCTCAAATTGCTGTTATATATCCTTGATTTTAATATTTATGATATTATAGAAATGTAATCCCTTTTGCAAGCGTAACAGCCAGTGCTGAGCTTATGCAAACAGCAGATTTTTTTTAAAAAAACCCACCTTCATAATAATTTTATTAGAGGCTAAAAATAAGTTCTCCACTGGCAGAGCTCTGTTGAAATTAATGGGATGCCACCAGCAGAAAGTTTGGCTTCAAATAGCTAATAAATTGGTGAAAATATACAGTGCCTCACTACAAAGTGACATAAACAAGAGGACTTGGCAGACAGTTCACAGTTATGGCACTTTTCCATGTTTCACTGGATGCTGATTTTTTCCAGTTGTCTTGTTTAAATACTTATAAAATGCTAATGTTCGCACTTCTCAATCATTTCTATACTCTGGATAACTACATTAAATGTGAAGTTATGATTTATATCATAGCTAGTATTTTATTCCAATTAAAGCACATTAGGGCAGATAACCGTATCTGGAAAGACAGAAATATTGCTACATAATCGTTACCATAAAAATCTTATGATTAACATTGTAAACCTACACATTTAGCATCAAAACCAATGGGGGAAAAGCTGCAGAAAGAACTTACTTTTTCCACCTTTTTCCCTCCAAGTATTGACTGATGGATTCCATTTATAAGCCACCTCGATTGCCCAAGTAACTCTAGGCAATCTATGCTAAAAACAATACCAAAAAACAGAAAATACAGTAATGGCAAGGTACACTCTTATTATATTAGGGTGGAAATGTCATAGAGAACTGAGAATAAATTACATACAATCAGGACAGAATTAAACATTCAAGGGGCTGCTGAAAGAACTATATCTTAGATTATATCTTTGAGGAGTGTGAGTCTATTTAGAAGAGCAGGAGTGGCCATCAAAAGCCTGAGATCCTACAAGATGACATTATATAGAGCATGCTCATTCTACTAACATGATCCTGCAGAAAACTGGGCCATGAGGCATGAGAACTTTATAGATGACAACCAATATGTTGGATTTCAGCCAGAAGGTGGGTGAGAACCAATGACATGTAGCGGTAATTATTCATGCCACCATATTCTGCACTACTTCCCAAGTGATATTCAAGGGCAGTCATATTTAGACCAAATTGAACAATCTAATTCTGAATAGCTAAGGGATGGGTAACCTTAAGTAGGGCTTCTCAATCAAGGGAAAAGGTATAATTGGCATACAAGATGGATTTAAGGAAAGGCTTTCTCAGTATAGTTGCAGAAGGACTACCAAATTACACGTTCCATCTGAAGTAGTGTGACTCCATCAAGAACTAACATTGATCGATCCCTAGAAACGGAGGATCCAAAAATTCATAACCTATTAAGACCAAACTTGAATCTTGTCCTCCTGTCTCTAGCATCCTCCATACAGAGTGTGCCTCTGACCATGCTATTGTAACCATTGGGAAGATTATTATTATTTTCTTTAAAAAGAGTGGCATCCAGCCACAAAAAGAATGCCTGTAGGAAAGTTGTCAATAATCCCTAGGGACAGATAGGGTATCTTTTGTTCCTCTTGCAAAGGCAGATATTATTGTTATTGGATTCTTTTTAGATTTAGAGGCAATTGATTATGTTTTATTGTTGCGTATTGTATTAATTCTATTACTGGAATTCAAATCTTTTTGAAAACCTGTGCTCCAATACTGAAGGCTTTCAAAAAGAGAATGGACAACCATTTGTCTGAAATGATACAGGGTCTCCTGCTCAAGCAGCAGGTTGGACTAGAAGATGAGCCGAGGTGGCGCAGTGGTTAGGGTGCAGTACTGCAGCTACTTCAGCTGACTGCTAGTTCAGCAGATCAGCGGATCAAATCTCACCGGCTCAAGGTTGACTCAGTCTTGCATCCTTCCGAGGTGGGTAAAATAAGGACCCAGATTGTTGGGGGCAATATGCTATTTAGTATACTGTCTTTGGTGTAAGCCGCCCAGAATCCTCGGAGAATGGGTGGCATATAAATATGAATAATAAAATAAATAAATAAATAATCCTGAAAAACAGCTGGCCCTTATGTTTGTCGATGCCCAAAAGGCATTCGACAATTTGAATTGGACTTTTATGATTAATCAAATTGACCTAATGGGATTCGGGACGAATTTTAGGAAGATGATCGAGAATATTTACCATAAACAGAGGGCAAACATATTAGTGAATGGAGACAAAACTCAGGTATCTCAGATCCAAAAAGGAGTGAGGCAGGGATGCCCCCTATCCCCCCTACTTTATATTCTGGCGCTAGAGGTGCTACTTAGAAAGATCAGAGCCAATAAAGAAATTAAAGGATTAAAGATCAGGAAGGAAATATTCAAAGCCCAAGCTTTTGCAGACGACGTAGCCCTCATAATAGAAGATCCATTAGAAACCGGTTTAAAACTAATGCAGGAAATACAGGATTATGGAGAAGTGGCGGGCCTTAAACTCAATAGAAAAAAAACCAAAATAATAGTGAAAAACATGACAGATCCACAAAAGAAGGAATTGGAAGACTTATTAGGCCTCCAGGCAGTTAAGAAAATAAAATATTTGGGAATATGGATTACTGCGAGATTCTCCTCATTAAAAGATGACAATTATATCTCCCTACTGCAGAAAATATATCAAGACCTTGAAAGATGGAAAAGGTTAAAACTGTCTCTGATTGGTAAAATAGCAGCGATTAAAATGAACATCTTACCTGAAATTCTGTTCCTATTTCAAAATATCCCGATAACCTTAGATAAAAAATTATTTCTGGACCTGAATAAACACATTAGAAATTTCCTATGGGAGGGTAAGAAATCGAGGATCTCCTTCAAGATACTCCAAGGGAAAAGAAATTTGGGAGGATTCGGGCTCCCTGATTGGGAAATATATCAAAAGGCGGCGAAAATAATTTGGATCAAGGAATGGATCAAGCTACAAAATAGGAGAATCCTGACATTAGAAGGACATGACCTATTAGAAGGATGGCATGCTCACCTGTGGGATACAAAGAACAAGAAAAAATCCTACTTTCATAAACACAAAATTAGGGAGACTCTTATTTGCACGTGGGAGGAAATTAGACAGAGGATTTATACTAAGGTACCCAACTGGCTTTCTATTATGGAAGCGTTGGCGGCCCCAAACAGGAGAGACGATTATAAATTGGGCACATATAAGGATATTCTTGATGAAGAAGGGAAGCTCAAACCTTTGGATTTATTGAGGGACCAGGGTTTCAACTTGGATTGGTGGAACTATCTGCAGATTAATTCAAGATTCCAAAAAGATAGAGACAAATTTGGTATAGAAGCTAAATATGGAAATTTTGATAAAATTATTTGGGGAATAGACAAGAAAATGCTAACAAAAATATATAACTTCCTATTAGATGAGGATAGGGCAGAGATCATAGCAAAAAATCAGCTAAATATTTGGGAAAAAAACCTGGGATACAGATTAAATTTTAACAACCGGGAGATGGCCTGGAATAGGAACTATAAAATAACGAAATCGGCAACATTTAGAGAAAACCATTATAAAATGCTACACAGGTGGTACCTAGCACCAGCTAGGTTAGCGAAAATGTTTCCAAATCTCTCAGCCACGTGTTGGAAATGTGGAAAAACGGTCGGCACCTTCTATCATCTATGGTGGACCTGTCCTGAGACCAAAAATTTTTGGTCAAAAATTCGTAACTGGCTTTGTGAAATAACGGGACAGGAGATAGTCCTAGCTCCAGAAATTTTCCTCCTGGGTATAACTGAAGATGGCCTTAATAACAATAAAACGCAACTCATAATCCAGATTACAACCGCGGCTAGACTAGCCTTTGCGAAATACTGGAAAAATAAATCCATACCCTCAGAAGAAATACTAATAAACAAAATCCTAGAGTGCGCAGAAATGGCAAAATTGACGAGTGAGTTAAACAATGAGGAGAAATCTAAATATTATGAAGTATGGGGAAATTGGTACAATTGGTTGAAGAACAAGATAAAAACATGATTTTAGGATATGACTTGTTTTGTACTCGAATTCGAGTTATATTGCATAGAATATTGTATAGCTAAGGATGAAGTTTATTTAATGTATGATTCACCAAATTGTATAAACACTGTATCTCTGAAGGAGATAGAGATTGTATATTTTCTTTTTATTATGGAAAAATTCAATAAAGTATATTTAAATAAATAAATAAATAAATGAATGAATGAATAATAAATAAATAAAGACCCCTTCCAATTCTATTAGTCTATGTTCCATATTCGAACAGAATGAGCCCTGAGTTAACTGCAGTTGGAATACCATATTAATCAAGAAAAATAAATCAGAGAAGATGAAGATTTCAGCATATTTAAAAGATCGGACACAAGAGACTTATGTATGGGAGTGGAAAAAGTGGATAGATTATGTGCAGAATAAATATCAAACTAGGAAATATCAGATAGCTTTTAACTGAAGGTATTGTATAGTGATAGAATAACTGAATTGTGAAAATGTGAAAAATATATAGGGGATGGAGGGGTTCAAGTTTTATAAAATATGTCTTTGATTTGGATTATATTCTGTGGAAGTCTGGGGGGGAGGGGAGGGTTGGGGGGGTTAGGGAGGGTTAGGGGGGTTAGGGAGGGTTAGGGGGGTTAGGGAGGGTTGGGGGGGTTAGGGAGGGTTAGGGGGGTTAGGGAGGGTTAGGGGGGTTAGGGGGGAAATTGGGGAGAAAATGTATTTGTAAAACTTTTTCAATAAAAAAATAAAAAAATAAATCACATCAAATAATAACCAATACATAACTACCTTCTTCTTTCTGTTATTTGCTAGCAACTGTTGCTATGTCGTAGATAGCATTTCATATGTTTCTTTATTTAACACAAGTTAGCAAAACGGAACCAAACTATCTGTGAAATAGGCTAGGCAAAGATGTAGCATTATGATACACAGAGAGAGCACAAACGTGCATAAACAGAATCAGAAGCACTGAATAGTTGCAGTACACTCACTAAAAGCTAAACTGCTGATTTTATTTTATTTTTTAAAATGCTGTTATACAGTACTGCTGAATCTATCTGATTCAGGGTAGTTTGGATTGCAAGAACTAGTAAATCATCATAAAATTTGTTTGCTTAATAATTTGCTTTGGATTTCATTAGGCACCTAAATTTTAACAGACATAATTTTCCATTTCAGTGATTCAAGATATGTTCTGGTGAATTCCGGTTCCCTTGGGTGTTTGTTTTGTTTCTTTTGACACCAATTTAGAAAATGATATTTTTCTGACTGGTAATTTTGATTATGTATGGTGAATAGAAAAAAACAAAACAAACAGAGAAACTTCAGAATAGGACACATTTGCAAATAGCAGATAGCAATATCTATATTGTAGATTTTAGGAGTAACCCTCCTATACTACCGCCTCTTACAATACTAGACAACACAGTATCAACAGTAGAGACCTTCAAGCTTCTAGGTTCTATCATATCTCAAGACTTAAAATGGACCCCTAACATCAAAAATATCATAAAAAAAGCACAACAAAGAATGTTCTTTCTGCGCCGACTCAAAAGCTCAAACTGCCCAAGGAGCTGCTGATTCAGTTCTACAGAGGAATTATTGAGTCTGTCATCTGCACCTCTATAACGGTCTGGTTTGGCTCTTCAACCAAACAAGACAGACACAGACTCCAACGGATAGTTAGAACTGCAAAAAACAAAAAACAAAAACCAATTGCTACAAACCTGCCTTCCATTGAGGACCTGTATACTGCACGAGTCAAAAAAAGAGGGCTATGAAAATATTTACAGACCCCTCACATCCTGGACATAAATTGTTTCAACTTCTACTGTCAAAATCACATTATAGAGCATTGCACACCATAACAACTAGATACAAGGACAGTTTTTTCCCGAATGCCATCATTCTGCTAAAGAACTAATTCCCACAATACTGTCAAACTATTTACTAAATCTGCAGTACTATTAATCTTCTCATCGTTCCTATCACCCCATCTCCTCCCACTTATGACTGAATAACTGTAACCTTGTTGCTGGTATCCTTACGATTTATATTAGTTTAGTTTAGTTTATTTGATTTGTATACCGCCCTACTCCCGAAGGACTCAGGGCGGTGAACAGCCAAGCAATAAAATACATAAATACACAAAATTTAAAACCAGATAAAATCTGTTGACTGTTGACTGTTCCCTAATACGATTTGATTGCTTATTTGTACCCTATGACTATCATTAAGTGTTGTACCTTATGATTCTTGATGAATTTATCTTTTCTTTTATGTACACTGACAGCGTATGCACCAAGACAAATTCCTTGTGTGTCCAATCACACTTGGCCAATAAAGAATTCTATTCTATTCTATTCTATTCTATTCTATTCTATTCTATTCTATTCTATTCTATTCTATTCTATTCTATTCTATTCTATTTTATTCTATTTAGAACATAGAAGAAATAACACAAAATAACAACATTGGAAGGGACTTTGGAGGTCTTCTAGTTTCTGCTTGAGTTTCTGCTCAAGCAGGAGACCCTATACATTCTTTATATGCATAAGTGTATACTTTTCTATATCCTCCTACCTTTATTAAATTGTTCCTCATTATATTTGATGTGCAGAACACCTTGAAATTTAAATTGCTCATGCACAGATGAATTAGTTCAATTTTAGCAACTACTTGGCAACTGCAAAAAAATAATAAATCACTCCACATCTGCTGATGGACTGGTGGATTAATCCCTTAGCATTCCTCATGGACAAACAATTGATAAAAATTGTTTTTCTTGAAAAACAAAGGAACAACCAATTTCAAAGTTGTTTATTCTTTGACTGAACTAAATCTCCATAGCATTTTTCAGATTTGCCAATGTTAATTCAAACTTTTAGAGGTATCTTTAGAAGAATCATTTTGCCTCTAAAGGATCCCAAAGACAAATTTACTTCTGTGAAATGGAATCAAAACCATCCATTATGTAAATGATGGTGGAATTGCCATATCTATGTAGGAGTGAACATGAATTCAGAAATTTTAATTAGTATTGAGTCATTGTAGACAGTAGAAGCTGGCTTTGATTTAAACTTAGAGTTCAAAATTGGTGCAACGTTTTCAAATTTATGGATTTCCAGACACTCAAAGCTTGAGTTCATGAGAAAGAAAGTGGATGTTGTTTCGATTAATTATGTTGAGACATGGGATGAATTTTAAAATGTCTTAACATGTCTTGTTAAGATGGGAGAAATTAAAATTGTCATTGCTGGGCAGAATTTCTCTGACAAAAATGAATGTCTTGCCTAGAATGATGTTTTTGTTTCAGACAATACCTGATTTGACAACTGATGCACCATTTAAAAAATAGCAAAAGGGTATACTGTATCTATATTAGTATGGCAAGCGGGGAAAGCACTAGTTAAATATAAGGTGTTATAAGATGTTACAAGATAGGGGATATAGTGATTGAACCCTTGTCATGGTCAGATCACTCCCTCCTTCGCCTGGACCTTCGAACCGCCACACCCCGCCGCAGGGAGGCGGAACTGACCAGGTGGTTCCGCTCCAGGCGCCTGATGGATCCTGAGAGATTCCAGATGGAGCATGGGCCATTTCCTGAGGTTCTAGCACACGACTCGGCTGAGGACTTAGTGGCCGCCTGGGATAGGGCGGCGGCTGATGCTTTAGACCGAGTCGTGCCTTTGCGGCCTCTGACCCGGCGCCGGTCTCACCTGGCTCCTTGGTATACTGAGGAGCTGAGGGAGATGAAGCACTGGAAAAGACGCCTAGAGAGCAGTTGGAGAGCTAGTCGTTCTGAATCCGACCGAACACTGGTAAGATCTCATATTAAGAATTACCTAGTGGCGATAAGAGTAGAGAACTACTTTTCTACTCTTATTGCGTCATCAGATAATCGCCCAGCCGCCCTGTTTAGGGTGACCCGCTCTCTGCTCCATCAAGAGACGCGGGAAGACCCCTTGGAGGGTAGAGCTGAGGATTTTGTACAATATCTGTATGACAAAATTGCTCAGATTCGTGAACAGCTAGACTCTGACTGGATTGATCCAGAGGAGATGACAGGGGCAGGTCCTGAGAATATTATTTGGGAAGAGTTTGATCCTGTGACTCCCGAAAGCGTGGACAGGATACTGAACAGACTAAATGCGACCACATGTTTATTGGACCCGTGTCCATCCTGGTTGGTACTGGCCTCCCGGGAGGTGACGCGAGGCTGGCTTCAGGGGATTATAAATGCTTCTTTGAGTGGGGGTGTCTTTCCCACCGTCTTGAAAGAGGCGGTGGTGAGGCCCCTCCTCAAGAAGCCCTCCCTGGATCCAGCTGTATTAGCAAATTATCGTCCTGTCTCCAACCTTCGCTTTGTTGCAAAGGTTGTTGAGAGTGTGGTTGCACGACAACTGCCTCAGTACCTGGATGAATCAAATTATCTAGATCCGTTCCAGTTGGGATTCAGGCCCGGGTACAGCACAGAGACAGCATTGGTCGCATTGGTTGATGATCTCTGGAGGGCTCGGGACAGGGGTTGCTCCTCTGTCCTGGTCCTACTAGACCTCTCAGCGGCTTTTGATACCATCGATCATGATATCATGCTGCACCGGTTGGAAGGGTTGGGGGTGGGGGGCACTGTTCTACAGTGGTTCTCCTCCTTTCTCTCTGACCGGTCGCAGTCTGTGTTGACAGGGGGGCAGAGGTCGACCCCGAGGCCCCTTATATGTGGGGTGCCGCAAGGATCGGTCCTCTCGCCCCTTCTGTTCAACATTTATGTGAAGCCGCTGGGTGAGATCATCCATGGTTTTGGGGTGAAGTTCCATCAGTACGCTGATGACACCCAGCTGTACATCTCCACCCCAGACCACCCCAATGATGCCCTCGAGGTGATGTCCCGGTGCCTGGAGGCCGTACGGATCTGGATGGGGAGGAACAAACTCAGACTCAACCCATCCAAGACCAAGTGGCTGTGGTTTCCGTCGTCCCGATATAGTCAGTTGGTGCCATCTCTGACTATTGGGGGCGAGTCGTTGGCCCTCACAGATGGGGTTCGCAACTTGGGCATCCTCCTGGACTCGCGGCTGTCTTTAGAAGAGCATATGATGGCCGTGGCCAGGAGGACTTTTTATCAGGTTCGCCTGATTCGCCAGTTGCATCCCTTTCTGGATCGGGACTCGTTGCGCACGGTCACTCACGCCCTTGTCACCTCACGCCTGGATTATTGTAATGCTCTCTACATGGGGCTCCCCTTGAGAAGCACCCGAAGGCTCCAACTGGTCCAGAATGCGGCCGCGCGGGTGGTAATGGGAGCAATGTGGCGCTCTCATGTAACCCCCCTCCTGCGCGAGCTGCACTGGCTCCCAGTGGTCTTCCGGGTGCGCTTCAAGGTTTTGGTTACTATCTTTAGAGCGCTCCATGGCTCAGGACCAGGGTACTTACGAGACCGCCTCCTGCCACCAATAGCCTCTCACCGACCAGTTCGCTCCCATAGAGAGGGACTCCTCAGGGTGCCGTCGGCCAAACAATGTCGACTGACGGCCCCCAGGGGGAGAGCCTTTTCTGTGGGGGCACCTACCATCTGGAACGGGCTTCCCCCGGAGTTACGAAACATCCAAGACTTACGCATATTCCGCCGTGCCCTGAAAACGTTTCTATTCCAACAAGCTGGTCTGGCCTAACTCTCCCTTTTAAATTGGGTTTTAAATTGGCTTTTAAATCAGGTTTTAGACCTCTTTTAGATAAATTTGGATGTTTTAATCTTTGAGCCAAATTACTTAATCTGTTTTTTAATAGTTTTTAACTTCTATATGTATTTGTAATTATTATGGCTGTTCACCACCCTGAGTCCTTCGGGAGTAGGGCGGTATACAAATATGAAAAATAAATAAATAAATAAATAAAGATGCAAAGGAAAGCTGAGGATTGGGTCAACCTCATTTGAAATTGTATTTTGCAGTTTGCTGTTTGGTGAAGGAGTGGTTGTTGTGAAATAGAAGACTTTTAGTTAGAAGACTATGCCCTGTGATTTGGGCGGCATAGATATTTGTGGTATGATAAAGTTAAGATTAATGTAGATTTTAAAAATCACAGTTAGACATGTCATATTGAGAATATGGAATAGATAAAACCCATGTTGTGCCCAAAATATTTGTGGCTCTCAGCACAAGAAACATTATCTAGACAAAAATAACAAGCAAACAAAAATAATTACCATACTGTGAGATACTAAAATTTTGTCAAGATGTATACAAAAAACTGATTGATAGATTGATAGAAAATAGCACAGCCTACAGTAACTGTTTTGAAGATGGACAAAACAAAAACTGTCTTAGATTTCATAAGCTTAAAAACTATTTTTTAAGCTTTTAATAATCATTTTTATGACTCTCACAGGACTGCTTTCTCTCCTGCAACACTGGTCATTGAATTCAGTCTTGAAGCTTGTAGCTTACAGCTCAACTATTTTAATGTAGCAAAGTTGGATGAAAAGATGAAAATAATTTTTAGAACTCTTTCCATAAAATAAATAAATAAAGAATGCTACACATCAGGTATTTAGTGTTATCCTGTCCCTCTGCTCCTCCTTTCTCACATTCCAGTATTCCAGGTGTAAAATCAATCTGTTGCCTTACCAGAAGAAGAAAGAATTATATAACCACCATTATTTAATTTATTATTTAGCTTCATATATGAATGTCAATTTTAAATATGAGTAGACTTTCATTGAGTCCTAAGGGTTGAACAGATTTTGTGGCTGGGATTTAGAAGTCATTCTTGTGAGCATGCAATGTATATATATCCCTTCACAGGAATATCTACCACAAATTAGATGCTGGAAATTAAATCTCCTTTGGGGTGAGTTTTAACCAGGTGGTAAATTTTATTTCCAAATCTGGAATTAGAAACTTCTCTAACATTCTAGTGCATGGAATAAAGTAAGGATCAGGTAACTTTTCTGATTTCAGGTGCAAACAAAACAAAAAGGTAGGGAGAAGTAAGACCAAAAAATGCTTATAGTTTAGTTTATTTGTATAAAGGAAGAACAGGTGACATCAGCATTACTAAAAGGCTAACCAAGTTCTCCTACATCTCCAATTTCTTAGAAACCAAACTCTCTTTAATGTAACAGACACTTACATTTTCATCAGAGAAGAAAATTAATGCTAGGAAATTCCTGTGGTTTGAGAATATGATTACTATTGCTTTACATAGTAAATAATATACACCTATTAAGGCTATTTAAATATCTGCCTATAAGTATCTCAATATTATTTCAATAAATAGGCTTAGGCACTTCTTGTTTTCAATATTGTCAATGGTGGGGACTGAATAATTATTTCCCCCTTTTTAAAATATTAGATTTTTTCCCTCAAATTTGTTGCTTGTATATGTTGAAGTGCTACTGGGTTCCTTCCAGATACTGTAAGTAGACATACAATTGAACTTTGCTATGTTAATTTTGCCATAATCTTGAAATGACTGTCTGTGGAATTCTTGACCTTTTTTCTTGAGCATTTCCCTTCCCGGCCATGTAGAACTGTCAACCAAATATAGTAGAACTCCGTACTAGTACTTTAGATTCAGTTCTAAAAAAGTTCCTTGGAGTCTATGGGAAAAGACTAAGAACTGCAGTGATGCAGAAGTTAGAATGCAGCTCTGCAGGCTACTTCTGCTGACTGCCAGTTGCCTGCAATTTGGCAGTTCGAATCTCACCAGGCTCAAGGTTGACTCAGCCGTCCATCCTTCTGAGGTTGGTAAAATGAGGACCCGGATTGTTGGGGGCAATAGGTTGACTTTGTAAACCGCTTAGAGAGGGCAGTAGAGCACTGTGAAGCGATATATAATCTAAGTGCTATTGCTATTGCTTACAGTACTCTAGCACCTTTCTGCAACAATTTAGAACTTTTATATGCTTCTGGGAACAGATTTAGCTGCTTTAAAGAATTGTAGACAGATTATATTTTTGCATCCCACTTCCTCCAAGGTTCCTGTTTGAAAGCAAATTTGTAACACCGTACAAGTTTAAAGTTCTACCATTTTCCAAACTTCTACCAAAAATGCACAGCTAGCCTTGTTGCCTGCTTCCTTTTTTCTGGACTGAAATGTATTGCCTAAATATCTTGGAAACATTGATTCATTCCTCATTTCTCTCCCTTAAAATTCTTTGTGAAGGTTGATTTATTAAAAGAAAGGATACAATCATCCTTGCTTCACCGTGATAAATCTAATAAATCATATAGGATGAGTGACAGAATTTACTTGCTTAGTAATAAATGGCATGATGCAGAGCGATATAATGTTAGAAAAAGATGATAATCAATCAAAACATAGTTCATTGAAATCTAGTAAAAAGAGATCAGTAACTCAGTAGGGGAAAAGTATCTGTTTTATACAATGATTGAGATAATGAATGGTTGTCTGAAAATGCTCTTCATCCATATTCTCCTTTGATAAAGGTCATTTTTCACCACCTAAGGGTCCTTCAGAGTTTATTCTAGCCCCTGCTGGTTTGTCAGTTCTATAAAGCAATTGCTAACTGACATTAATGGCAAGGAAGAGACCATTTTGCACAGTCTGACATGTTGATCAAGTAAAGGTTTATAAAAACATATGATCTCGGAATATTCACCATCTTCTAACTCCAATTTTGAATCATGACAGAAGATATACAGCTAGTTTAGGACTGTTTTCTTATACTCTTGTAACTGACTGTACCGCCCAATATTTGATAGCAATTTAGTGCATTTGAAGGAGGCTATATATTTTCACCTAACAAATTCCTTTGGAAAGTGATGGAATCAGTATCATTGGCTGAATTTAAAATACATTAAGTAAGGACTGTACAAAGATTCAAAGTTTAACCAAGTTTAATTTGAATCACATCATCAAGGCAGATTTGTAAATTAAAATAGAGACTTGTTTTGAAGGAGCAAACCAAATCAAATGCCTTTGGCATGTTCTATTGCTGTTGGATGCATTTTGCAGATTCGATGGATTTTCTTCTGCTTCTTGAATGATCAATAGCAATAACACTTAGACTTATATACTGCTTCATAGTGCTTCACAGCCCTCTCTAAGTGGTTTACATAATTAGCATATTGCCACCAACAATCTGGGTCCTCATTTTACCCAACTCAGAAGGATGGAAGGCTGAGTCAACCTTGAGCCTGGTGAGCCTGGTGAGATTCGACTACTAGCTGAACTGCAGCTAGTAGTCAGCTGAAGTAGCCTGCAGTACTGCACTCTAACCACTGGGCCAACGCGGCTCTTTGTCAATACAAAAATTGTATGGTATTGATCAAACATTGTATAAAGTTGAAACTTCTATATGTAGAACAGCGGTCCCCAACCTTTTCAGCTCTGAGGACCACTATCGGCGAGGGAGGGGGGCATATGGTTTCATGTGTGTGCATGCCACTTGTACAAATGCAGGTTCACACATTCGTCCACTCACCTGCTGCTTGTGTGGCCCAGTTCCCAATTGGCCATGGCGTATACAGGGCTGTGTGGACCAGGGTTTGGGGACCCCTGATTTACAAAATACGGTGTGTGATGGCTTTCTAATACTAATGAGCAGGTGGGGAGCAGGGAGATTTACTCTTTCAATAAATTCTATGCATATCTATGTTACACTATTTATATGGCAAGGTATTAATAAATTATACTTCTGTGTTGGTTCAACTCAGCTTTTATCACTCAGAATATAGATTTAGGATTAACCAATCTAATCCTGAGTTAAACTAGCATAATTTTGAGGTCAAACATTTATTTTTACAATCTGTATTATTAGGGCAGTATTAATCTTTGTAAGTGAGTTTAACAGGTGACAGATTAATATGGTTAAAACTGCTAGAACTATTTTACAAAATGCTTAGATGGAAAGAGCTATGTGGACATCTGTAGAAAATAAATTACAAAGCATGAGCAGCACTGAAAACAACTTGCCATGTAGACTATATCCCACATATTTCTCATGTGGGACCTCTCAGTAGGATTTCTCAAGATATTTGTGCCAGATAAACCTATTCCATATGGGCAAAGTGATACCTGATATACCTTAATGCTATGTGCATAGAGCTATGTGGGTGAAAAGTACTATTACAAACTGGAAACTTAGTGTAGTCAATGTAATGATTTTCCAATTAATACTATTCTGCAATGGCGTCATTAAACAAGCAGAAATTTAGATGCTACATTACACAGTACAAGTTGTAGCTTCTGGATTGATTCTAAAGGCTATCCAGTATAAAATGTGTTACATCAATGCAACCAGATGTTGATCAAGGTATGAGTTAATGTCACCAGAGCATTTTGGATCATGTAAGGTTGTGATGGATACAGTAGCCAATGGTGGACAAAGATCTCCACTGTCCACAATCTCTGGTTTCATTTTTGTTTAAATATTAGTCAGTAGTCCAGAAAGAACTCCAGATCACAAATTAATTCCTTCAGGAGGCCAAGACTCCATCGAGAGTAACTAGCAGGATTGTTCCCATCAATCAGTCAAGTGTTTACTGCTGTAGAATATCTTGAACTTGATAAAATTAATCTGATTTTGAGGGTGAAGGTTATTTTTCCCACACTTGTGGGTTGATTTCTGAATGTTTCATTACCAGGCTAGTAACATCAACCTTATCCTATACCCAAGCTACAGATATTTTCCACTATTACTAATCTGATTTTGTTTTGTTTCCGCCAGACCTATCCCTCAGTATTTTTTTCATTTTGCTTATGAAAGAACAAAATATTTTCCCTTCCTCACAATGCTATTGAAAACTCTATGCCAGGGTATTTTTTCCATTTTGTCATAGTGTAAAGTCTGCAACTGAGAAATGTTTCATTTTCTTTCTCTGTGGGAAAATCACAGTGGGGTTATTACGAGTGATATAAGCCGAGAAGAATTTAGAAAAGAAAAGGTGACAAATGAGAAAACTAGTGGCTTTGATTTATATTGTATACACAATAGAGAATTTGTAAAATGTCTACTTTTGTCATTGTGATCCATTGGAAAAACATTATCTGGAAATATATATTAAAAAACCCCTCATTATCCTGATACAATTAAAATATAATTTAATTTTAAAACCATTTATATTTTAATGAATATTGAAGCCGCAGGTTCTAAAGAAATTTGAAACTGTTTTGTCGTAAATATTATAACTGTTATTTTATATATATATATATGTATATATGTACGTGTGTGTGTGTGTGTGTGTGTGTGTGTGTGTGTGTGTGTATTTCTCTTTAGCCAGGTTCTTCCTACGTAAACCAAGATTTTTCTGCAGCCCTAGTTCAGTGAAATCCCAATCCACTAGTTTCTAGGCTTTTTTTCTTTTTCTTTCCAGCAGCCAGCAAACTCCCTGCTGCCCATTGGGAGACTAAGGAGACTAAGATAGATCTATTTCGGATTTATAAGCCCTCATCAGTTAGCCACACCTTCATCCCATGTATCCTCCCTGTAAAGGTACAGTATTTGTTTTCTTTTCTTTTCGTAGGTCTTTATGTGTATTTCTCTTTAGCCAGGTTCTTCCTATGTAAACCAAGATTTTTATGCAGCCCTAGTTCAGTGAAATCCCAATCCACTAGTTTCTAGGCTTTCCCCCCCCCCCCCCAGCAGCCAGCAAGCTCCCTGCTGCCCATTGGGAGACTAAGGAGACTAAGATAGATCTATTTTGGATCATCAGTTAGCCACGCCTTCATCCCATGTATCCTCCCTGTAAAGCCTGCATGTTAGGCAGTTGTATTAACCTCTAATAATCGGGGCAGCCCAAGTTCCAATCCAAGTAAGGGTATGGCTAGCTGATGAGAACTAAATAGCTTGAAATAGATCTATACTAGTCTCCCTTCATTTCTTTATCAGCTAAATATAAATTTGGTATAAAATGGTTTGTTGTGAATGTGACTGCTTGAGGGCTTCTGGATTGGAGCTGAAAGGCGAAATGGATGCAGTATGCTTCCTCCCACATGTTGGGGTAGACCAGGTGTCTCGATAGAAAAACACATTATACACACACACACACACACACACACACACACACACAAGATCTCATGAAACTCTTGCCCTTCATTGTCTGTGCACTGAAACTCAGAGCATGAGAAATAAACAATGGAACTTGTAGTTTTAGTAAAAAAGATAAATATTATTCCGTAGATATGATGGAGACTTTCTGGAGGACTCAATGACTACAATATAGCAACCAAAAATTATAGCTTCTTCAAAAAAAAAAGAGAGAGAGAGAAAGAAAGAAAGAAAGAAAGAAAGAAAGAAAGAAAGAAAGAAAGAAAGAAAGAAAGAAAGAATAGAAAACCGGAAGGAAATTCACTGTTTGGTAAAATTATTTATTCATTCTTAGAAAGTGAATGAACTTTGCAGTGCTGAATAGGAAATGCAAAATAGTAAGAAATAAAATTACTATTCTTGATGATATTTAATAACACCACCCCTCTGTCCTAGGAAATGCTGTCATTTATGCCTTCCAAAAGTAAATTGAAGATTTTTCAAGAAGAAATGAAGCTGTGTGGTGGGATATTTTAATTACCTTGACATGTGTTGGGAGAAAAATTCAGCACGATATGGTTCTTCTAGTAAATTTCTGATAACTTCCTCTTTCAGGAGGTGGAGGAAAGTACAAATAGTTTAGCAATCTTGACTTGATATTGATCAGTAAGTAAGAAAATAGTAGATGTATCAGAAAATGGAAGCAGCAGGAACTTTGGGGGAAAGTGACAATTGAATGTTGAAATTCTTTATTTGAGGGGTATTTGAAACTGAGTGTAGTTAAATACCTTGGTCTTCAAAAGAGCAGATTTTAATTAAAGTTATGATAAATAGGATTTCGTGGCAAGGAAGTAATGAGAAAGGAGATCAAGAGGAAAAGGTTTCCTATAGAAGGAACGATAATGAAAGCATAATTGCAGACAAGTTCACTGAAGGTAAAATTGGAGGAAAGTGGAAAAAGCCAATACAGCTACACAAAAAGCTTAGTTGAAGATCTGATAACAAAAAAAGAAAATTGAAGAGGGTCAGGTCACAAAAGAATATAGACATTTAGCCCCAAGCTATAGAGCTTAAGTCAGGAAAGTGAAAGCTCAGAATGAGCTGAATTCAGTGAAGGATGTTAACAAAAAATGATTTCTTCAGATATGTTCAAAATAATATGAAAAGACAAGAATCGGTAAATAATCTGCTCAATGAAGAAGGCAAAATGTTAACAGGTAACAAAGAAATGTGGGGGCTCTTCAGCTCTTACTTTTGTTCAGTTCTCTCCAACAAATGTACGTGTTCTACCAGGCAATTGTGAAAAATAAGATGAACAAGCACATTTTAAGCTGAAGTTTGATTTAAAAAAATACCATCAGAAAATAATTATTTATTTTGATTGAATTTAATACGTAGGGCAGATATATCCTGGCAGATTAAGAAAAATAGATATCCTGCTGAAATCTTTACATAGTACACTTAAAGGTAAAGGTTCCCCTCACAAATATGTGCTAGTCATTCCCGACTCTAGAGGGCAGTACTCATTTCCGTTTCAAAGCTGAAGAACCAGCGCTGTCTGAAAACGTCTCCGTGGTCATGTGGCCGGCATGACTAAACACCAAAGGCGCACGGAACGTTGTTACCTTCCCACCAAAGGTGGTCCCTATTTTTCTACTTGCATTTTTTACGTGCTTTCGAACTGCTAGGTTGGCAGAAGCTGGGACAAGTAACGGGAGTTCACTCTGTTACACGGTATTAGGGATTTGAACCGCTGAACTGCCTTTAAGCAACCCTAAAGAATGGTGAACTAGAAGATAGCAGACATTCTCTCTCTTCAAAAGGGGAGTGAATGGGGATATTTTGAAGACTACAATTTAGTTCATGTCTCATTAATACATAAGAAGATTCAAAAGCAGATTATAAAAAGGATTGATCTTTACATACTGTACTTTGAAAGCAATTACAGAAGACATTGTGGAGTTGGCAAGAACAAATATTTCCAAACCATTTTTTCTTTTATTATTTTATTTTTAGTCACATAACTCTTTAATGACTTGTAGAAATGCTACAGTCATATTTTTACTTCAGCAGAATATATTATAAAATTTTCCATCACATCCTGGTTAGCAGGCTAATTAAGTGTGGGCTGGATAGTCTATTAAGTAGACACACAGCTTGCTGAAAAAGCCACATTTAAAGAATGCTCACCAATGGATCCTCATTCAATGCGTAGATAACAAAAATTGATGCAGTATCTTAGAACAGGGGGGTCTCCAACCTTGGCAACTTTAAGACTTGTGGACTTCAACTTCAGCTTTGCTGGCTGAGGAACTTTGGGAGTTGAAGTCCACAAGTCTTAAAGTTGCCAGGGTTGGAGACCCCTGGCCTAGAAGACAAATAAATTCAAAATAATGTTTGAATTTGGAGGTATCAGAAGTAACAGAAGGAAAATTATTTTCATGAGTACCCCTGCTCAGATTAGACCACTTTTTCCCCACAGCTTTAATTGATAGAAAGATATCATAGAAGCACCGTCTGCTTATATTCCTGACCAGAGGAAGAAATGATTATGATTAACTTGACTGACCATATCCCTTGCATCTGTGTTTTCAAAAATTGTATTTCTGATTTGCTGTCATGTTTTCATTATGTTTGTCCCAAAATTTAAATCTTGCTGCTTCTTTTAATCACTTATATTTAAAAGTGATATAAATCTGAATAAGGGCCAGAAGCTGCTGCATAATTGATTGTAGTTTCTATAAGCAGCGTCCCAGAAATTTTGTTCAAGCAATATTGTGCTAATCTAAAAATTACTTAGAAATTTATAGCATTAATCCCTGGGGAACACTGAAAATTTTGTTCAAGACTAAACATTTTCTGCTAAGCTAGCTGCTAGCTAATAATGCCTGCCTTCAACATGAGTTCAGCCATTTGGCTTCTGCAAAGTTGTATAGCTCAGATTTCCTTCTCAGCTTCCCAGTTCCCAATCCATTTATCCCTTTCCTCTGTGGCAGTTTTAACCCCTTGATTTCTAAATTGTATATCTGCCTTTCTAAGTAGCTGTTTCAGACTTGGAGACCAGAGTTACATTATTAGTGTCTTTCCCTTTCCCTTTACTATCTGTATTTTAGGCCATAATCTCTCTTTAGTACTGTGTCTCTTCCTTTAGCTGGACATGGCTGTCTTCAACAGCAGTGGCCCCCAATCTTTTTTTGTAGCAGCAACGTCTTGTGAAACCATGGTTTTTGTGACCTTCCCCCATTTTTTTAAAACCCTGAACATGAATTCTATAAGTAAATCATGCCTCATTGTGAAACATAAATAAAATAGGACCAGGGGTGGGGTTCTGGGGGTTTGACAGGGTTCGGGCGATCCTCTAGCCAAGGATTGCCGGGGTTCGGCACCCCAAATGCCACCCCTGGCTGGCCATGCCCACCCTGCCCCTCCCAGGAGTCTCCACACAGCTCATTCATCATTCCAGGTAAGTGCAGGGATTGCACAGAGGGTCTGGGAGGACAAAAAATAGGCCTAACGGAGGTTCCGGAAGTCTGGAAATGGACCTGTTTCCGGCCTCTGGAGGGCTTCCAGACCCCATGGGAAGCTGTTTTCACCTCCTGGAGGCTTGAGGAAAGCCACCTGGGGAGGGTGAAAAACAGGCCTCCTGGAATGTTCTGGAAGTCCAGAAACAGGCCTGTTTCCAGCCTCCGGAGGACCTCCGGACTCTGGGGAAAACAGTTTTCGCTCTCCTGGAGGCTCAAGCAAAGCCTGGGGAGGGCGAAAAAGCCCCCCTCCCCATGGTGTAGGTGGCTAACTAGACCACACCCACCATGGCCACGCCCACTCAGCAGCGGGGCAGCAAACCCGTTGCTAAAGGATCTGAAGCCCACCCTGAATAGGATCCTTCACATTATTAGATTTAAAAAATTAGAAGGCAGTAAAATTTAGCACAAAAAACTGTTTTATTGCAAGACCTATCAGCAGATAAATAGAGTGCTAGTCTATCATAGTATCCCAAACTTATTTTATCTTTAATACAAATATTACAAGCATTTATTATTGTAGCAATGTTTTATAATCTTTACAATCTCTACAGTCTTGATGAAATTCTTTAGAATTCCAATGTATAAACTGAATATATCTCTATTTATAGTTGTGACGGGAAAAGAAATTTGAAATTCTGGGAAAGAAAACTTGAAAAATCCAGATAGCAATAACATTCCCTAGTAATAATTCCCTTGGCTGTTCCCATTGGGAAATACCAATCTATAGCACTATATGACTTTGCTGTTCACTAACATTTTGTCCTTTTAAGATTATCAACCTTTATAATATAATTTAATAAAATTAGAATGTGGCTAAGGAGACAGTACTATGTAAGCATATTTCATTCTATTCCCATATGGAGCTTGTTTTACTTTATTCCTTATCATATATGGTTTAGCAGATGAACAAACATAGTAAAACTATATTAGTACTACAGCTGAAATTTGTCATCTAATTTTCTCATCCTATGAAAGAGGGAACACTTGTTTTTTACATTCTTGTGCTTGAGTTCATTTTTGGGAAAGATGCTGTGACCAGGATAACTAAGAATGGTCTAATATTAGTTTTTAAATTTAATCAATGAATCTAAAATTCTTCCTTTTCAGTTCTTCCTTCCTACTTCCTTCCATGGTTTTATGAACCATGCCCTTTCAATTTTGCCAACACCCAAGAGCCAGAATCAAAGTAGTGATTTCAAGCAACAAACCAAGATACGTGATCAATAAAGGCTGATTGACTAGATGCTTGGCAGTTGTATTCTTGTTGGGGATTAGTATGGGTGACATCAACATGAGAATAATAAATCTTCCAGCTCAAATCTTTTTGGGCCACTCTTGGTAGCAACCAGGACCTCCAGTAAAACAGATCAGGATGAGAACTTCATGGATGCCCAGACTTAGAATAGAATAGAATTTAGACCCATTTCTTTCTGAATACATAAAATATTGTCCTGTAAAAAACAAAAACAAAAACCCCTAACCTAGATGAGTCTGATCCATCTTCTTACTTTATACCCTTATAATTTCCAGTAATATTTCCAGTAAAAATATGTTTTATTTCTTAAGATCTCAAAGCCAGTTCACATCGTTGGTGCATGCTTTACAAATATATGTCGTCCTTTTCTGAAGGCAATTTGTATTTGCAATAGCCTTCTGCGCAATCACTGAATTCAGGAATGTGATCTATTTCTGTAATAACTTTTAGAATAACAAGTGATAGAATGATTTTTTAAAAAACAATTCAGAAATGCAGATTGGTAACTAAAATTACAGGATATCACACACTGCTTCAATTCCCAAGTATGTTAATGTGGCCTTAATATCTTTAGCCACAGTGTATATAATCTTGCTCTTAAAATTACATATATTAGATTAAGTCTTGTACTATGCAATATAATCAGTTACTATCAGATGTATTTTACTGTTATGAACAAGAACTTATGAAACACTTTGGCTTGATAATTTAAGAGCTTCCACAAAAAGAAGCATAAGAATTCATTTATATTTTCTCTGGGAAGAGTCAGATAAGGAAAAAATTCAGATGGAGAAAAAAAAAATCTCTCCCCCCCCCACCCCCTGGGAACTCACTTTGCTCATCAAGCATTCAGTTTGTACATTGCTAAATTTTAAAAAAGCAATGTTACAGTGTTATTACATATTCTTTTTCTGCCTTTTCTGCAATTATGTAATAAGGAATATAACAATGAATTTAGTTTTCTTTCTTTAATGATACAATTGGTATAAATATTTCTTTTCAAGTGCAATGCCAAAAGAAATATACAGGAAAAGGAAATAATTTTGAATATTTAATTATGGAATAAGAAAAAAAAAGGTACGTATTAAAGTTGTATTTAAACTAATCACTGTTCTTCTAAAGCAGGGGTGTGAAACTTGTGGCATCATGGTGGTGTCACGTGATGTATCGGGACTTTTCCCCCTTTGCTTAAACCTGGTGGGGGCAGAGCCAGCATGTGACACATCCGGTCCGCAGGCTGCGAGTTTGACGCCCCTGTTCTAAGGCATTAATATGGTACATTGTATTCATACTAGATAGGTTTCATATCTTAAGGCAGTTTACATATAGCCCTCCTTCCTCTAATTTTATCCTCACAACTATATTTAATAGAAAGAGCTGAAAACGAATATCTGTCCCAATCATCCTGTCATCTTGAATAACCATATCATAAAATGAATGTTGGTTTTCTAAATTACCCTCAAATCTACTTGTCCATCATTGTCTTTGTCACTGCGTTCTTGTATTTGTCAGCTGGGCTCCCATTCTGAGACTTACGGTAGACTGATCTGAGTCTTATCTCTGAACCACTGCGCATGTCCACATTCTTTTTTTTTTTCTTTTCTTCTTTCTTTTGTTCGTCTGCCAGAACTTCTGCCAGGAAGGCAGGGAAGTTTGCCAAGATGTAATTAATAGCTAGTGAGATTGTTTTTTTTATTTCTTTATAATAAAATTTGTTTCTTAGAATATATCCTGGCTTATTTTCTCTTAAAGTGTTCTGCAACGGAAAGCCACAGTCTGTCTCTAATTAAGTGCAATTACCCCCCCCCCCAGGGGGGGAGAAACTGGATTTATACACCCTGACAGTCTTGAACATCTCGAAGGAAGTGTGCTCACTAGCTTTCTCAGGAATTCATTCCATGTTCATGATTAAAACTAGACATTCCACTGTTGTTGATTATAGAAAGCTTTTTCTCAATGTTTAGCTGAAATTTATCTTTCTGAAAATGAAGAAATATATACAATTGGAATGACATTACTTTCTGTGTGTCATGTCTTCAGATATTTTTTTAAAAATAGTATCATATGTCATTAAATTTTCTTTTTTTTCAAAGTCATATATAGCATTTATAACCATTTACTTTAGCGTGTCCTCATCTGACTCTCTTTCCTGTCTAGTGATCATCCTGGTTGCCCTTCTCTTGAAGTAATGCGTTATCTAAAATTAAGTATGTAACTAAATAAATAATAAATAAATAAATAATTTTATTTATATACCGCCCTTCTCCCGAAGGATTCAGGTGGTGTACAGCCTATTAAAAGCACAAAGGCAGACATCAATTAAAAATAATTAAAATTATTAAATAATTTCGGCTCAGATTTAAAACCCCAAAAATTTTAAACACCCAATTTAAAATCATTAAGCCCGGCCTGGTGGAACAGCAGGGTCTTGAGGGCACAGTGAAATACACGGAGGTCGGAGATCTTACGCATTTCCGGGGGCAGTTCATTCCACAGGGCAGGGGAGGCCCTCCCCCTAGGTGTCGCCAGCTGACATAACTTGGCCGATAGCACCCTGAGGAGACCCTCTCTGTGGGAGCAGACTGGCCGGTGGGAGGCTATGTATGTAAGAGACCAAATTTCAGGCTAGAAGTTTGAAGACCATGATGTATAGTCCTGCCTTGGACACAAAGCCAACTGAATGTCCTTGAGTCAATCTCTCTTTTTCTCTCAGCCTCAAGAAATAGACAATGGCAAACCACTTCTGAAATCTTACCAAGAAAGTTGCAGGGATTAGTCTAGGCAGTAACCAGAAGTCAACACTAACTCAAAGTCATAGATACCCAACAAAAACAAGAAGCTCAGTACTCAAACTGGAATATATGTGTATGTAAATAGGTATCTATTCCAAATCTCAGCAAATAGAAATGTAATCTATATTTTGCATTTGTTTCCATATTTCATTTTGTTATTTTGAGCAGTTTTCACATCACATAACAGAGAGAACATTCAGCCTAGTATCTATCAGAATATAATCTGATATATAATTGATATAATCAAGTGAAGACAAGCTACACAAAGCCTGCAGTATTTACACAATTTGCCAATAGTTACCTGGTTCTTTAAAAAAGTAAAATGAGATGATGTTAAGTTTATGAGCCGTGGTGGCGCTGTGGTTAGAGTGCAATACTGCAGGCTACTTCTTTTGACTGCCGGCTGCCTGCAATTTGGCAGTTCAAATCTCACCAGGCTCAAGGTTGACTCAGCCTTCCATCCTTCCAAGGTCAGTAAAATGAGGACCCAAATTGTTGGGGGCAATATGCTGACTCTGTAAACCGCTTAAAGAGGGCTGTAAAGCACTGTAAAGCGGTATATAAGTCTAAGTGATATTGCTATTGCTATTATAAAGCTTGTTCTTAACAATGATATTGTTTTCAAGCTGCCTACAGAATACTCATTAACTCACTCTAGATCAGAGGTGTCAAACTCATCACGCAGCGTCATGTGACATATCAGGACTTTTGCTAAACTGGACATGGGAGTGGCCATCACGTGATGCATCCAGCCCATGGGCCGCAATTTTGACAGCCATGCTCTAGATTCTTCTGCGCTACTAGTACTAGAATAATTGTTCTGTAGTTCTGTAGTTTCCTGGGGTTTTTTTTTTCCCTTTATGAAGAGAATGTCTCCCAGTATAGCTCTTCCTATGGACACATTTGAGGGATGCGGTGGCTCAGTAGCTAAAATGCTGAGCTTGTCAATCGACAGGTCGGCAGTTCAGCAGTTCGAATCCCTAGTGCTGCGTAACAGGGTGAGCTCCCATTATGTGTCCCAGCTTCTGCCAACCTAGCAGCTCGAAAGCATGTAAAAAAATGCAAGTATAAAAATAAGGACTACCTTTGATGGGAAGGTAACAGCTTTCCATGCACCTTTGGCATTTAGTCATGCTCTGGCTCTTCGGCTTTGAAAAGGAGATGAGTACCACCCCCTATCCAGAAACAAGTAGCACATATATGCGAGGAGAACCTTTACCTTTACCTTTACCTTTACCTTTACCTTATGAACATGTTTAAGAACAAGACTATAACAAATAACAGAATTTAGCCTGATAGGGAATATTTAGTAGTTTAGGCCACTAGGCCATTAGTCACTCCTTCCAAAAAAGGTATGTAAACAAAGCAAAAACATTAATACATTCCTATATACATCTAATGCAGATAACTCTCACTAACACAGAAATGTAGATAATATTATAGTCTTAATAATATTAAAATAGCATAAGAGCTTACCTAGGCAGAGAAAGTTCATGTCAGAAGAGGAAGAGAAGAAGACAGGCCATCTGTACTGAAAAGAAATGTAGAACGCCTGCTTTTCGGTTCTCTGATGTTAGCAATGAGTAAGGTCAGTGCTAAAAAAGCAGAAGTGTTTCTATGGCAGCAGTGTTTCATATTGTCAAATGAAAATGTGATAATTATGTATGTAGCTTTTCTCAAGGTCAGTTGTGTTTTTCAACTTTCTTATATAAGATAATATGAACTTTTTTGGCATAGTGATTGGTCTCAATGATTCCATGTTGCAGAGCATCTAGTGAAACCTGGTTTATTGAGGCCACAAGAAGCCTGGGGAAAATGCTGTGCACTCAATGAAGCCTTAATTCTTCTAAAATATTCGGAGGTTTGTTCCTGAAAAGGGAAGCAAAAAGGATAATGGAATCTGAAGCAATTTCCCTATGAGAAAAAGGACAAATAAGGAACTGATATTACCGAAGTAGAAATATTATTTGCATTGCAAATATTATATTGCAGTGTTCCAATATTTGAGGGGCTGCCACAAAGAAGAGGAGGGAAACCTATTTTCCAAAGCACCAGAAGGCAAGACAAAAACAATGGATGGAAACTAATCCAGGAGAGAAGCAACTGAGAAAAACAAGAGCTAGCTAATGCAAAGAATAAATATTTCATCCATTTTACTTTTAAGTATAAGATGCACTTCCTCCTCCCTCCCCACTAAAAGAGGATGGAAATGTTGGTGCATCTTATACACCGAATACAGCCATTTTTGGCCTCCCAAAATCCTGCCCCGCATGTCGCATTTTTGCCAAAAACGGGATGCGCAGAGAGTTTGGGAGGCCTGCAGAGTGCTCCTGGGGGCTGGGGTGGGCATAAACAGGATGCATGGGGAGGTTGGGAGGCCAGAAATGAACTTTTTTTTTTTTTTTTTTGCAAAAATCGGCCCATTTTTTGCAAAAATGGGATGCACAGAGGGTTTGGGAGACCTGCAGAGTGCTCCTGGGGCTTGGGGAGGGCAAAAACGCAATGCATGGGGAGTTTGGGAGTCCAAAAGTGGGCCCATTTTTCACAAAAACGGGATGCACAGAGGGTTTGGGAGCCTGCAGAGTGCTGCTGGGGATGGGGTGGGGGGAACCATACGCATAGAATCCAAAAAGTTTTTTTTCCCTTGTTTTCCTCTTCGAAATCTTGGTGCATCTTATACTCCGGTGCGTCTTATAGTCCAAAAAAATACGGTAAGTCATATTGTTACTGTATAACATAGCCTTTTAATATTCAGAAGAAAGATCATATATTTGGTCTTTATTTGAATTAAATATTTAATATCAGTCAGAATTTATTCATTCCTGCAGAAATACTTTGTTTCATCTTCAGCAAACAACAAAGCAGCATTTGTGCTGAAGACAAATCCCAATTATGACTTCCAGGTGGAGAGACAGATGGTCCCTCTGAAGGCAAACTGATCTGATCCTTAAGGTTTTCTTCCTTCTTCTTCTTTCTCTTCGTTATATAATATTATGACTTGACACATGTAAAGCAGAAAAGAGAATGAAAGCCACCCTGATATATAGGATGTAGCAACAATAGTAGCTTACAATGCTGCAATTCTGGATATGCCTATCCATTATTTAGATCACAACACATTTCTTGCTTCATTTGTTTGAATATTTGTTCTTTAATGCTGAAATGTAACAAATACTTATCAACAAAACACTGGCTCACATATCCACTATTTGTAGTAACTGTTTAGAAATATTTAAATACGTATTATAGATATTCAACACATTATAGATAAGGCAGTGGTGGGTTCCTCCTGGTTCCGCCAAGCCGGTAGCGGTGACAATATGACATCACCGAACTGGTTCTGCCCCCCCGCCCCCTGCCCCCCCGCATTATTCTTACTTTTTATTTGGCCCCACCCCCAATCTATTGCTGCTTCCTGAGTCCCAGCTGATCGGCTAGAAGGAAAAAAACTGTTTAAACTCTTGCCGCGGGGCTTCAGAGGGCTGCCCTACAGCTGATAAGTGTTAAAAGGCAGTTGCTGGTAGACAGTGCCTGCAAAAACAAATGGCTAGACCGGTGCCTGCAAAAATAAATGGCTAGACCAGTGCCTGCAAAAACCAATGAGTAGACCAGTGCCTGCAAAAATAAATGGGTAGACCGGTACAGCTCTGCAAGCAGTTAAAAGCTGGTAGACCAGTACCTCTGCTAAATCCTAAAGAATTGTCACATGATCATCAAGCCACACCCACAAAATAAGCCACGCCCACAGAACTGGTAGTAAAAAATTTTAGAACCCACCCCTGAGATAAGGCTACTGCTTTGTGAAATATATTATAAAGTTCAATAGGCAGAATTTGACATTGGACTGTATGGATTCACTTTCTACCTGAATGGAAGAAACACAAAGCTCAGTATGGTGAACTAAAGGCAATAGTGCAATAGTGCAATAGTACAATCCTCACTCTGCAATAGTGAGGATAATGACAGTGTCAAAGACCAAACAACCAGCATGTTGACTGGTTCCTTGGAACCTCTTGAGATAATGAATGGATAGGAGATTGTCTACAAGTTCTCCAGATAGCTGCTCCTTGCAAGCTGCAGAAACAGAACAGAACAGAATAGAATTCTTTATTGTCCAAGTGTGATTGGACACACAAGGAATTTGTCTTTGGTGCATAAGCTCTCAGTCTACATAAAGATATAAATGATAAATTATGATTATAGTCATCATAATACATTCATCATGAATCACAAAATACAACACTTAGTGATAGCCATAGGATAATAAATAAGCAATCAACATAAATCATACTAGGAAACTAAATAAAACAATATAAATGGTAAAGATACAAGCAATAAACTTATAGCCATAAGTAGAAAAAGGAGATAGTAATAGGAAGGGTGAGAAGAAGAATAGTAATACAGTCTTTGACAGTGTTGTGGGAATTAGTTGTTTAGCAGAGTGAAGGCATGCGGGGAAAACCCTGTCCTTGTTTAGTTTATTTTTGTTATTTATGTATTTATTGGAATTTGTCAAACAAAAATGAAAACAAGAATAAGAGAATAAAACTACAATGACAGAGACGATAGGCACGTTAGTGCACTTATGCACTCCCCCTCTACTGACCACTTAAGTATGAAGTAAATTATGTTTAGTTGTTCTGTAGTGCAGTGCTCTATATCGTTGTCTTGAGGGTAGGAGTTGAAACAGTTTATGTCCAGGATGTGAGGGGTCTGTAAATATTTTCACAGCCCTCTTTTTGACTCGTGCAGTATACAGGTCCTCAATGGAAGGCAGGTTGGTAGCAGTTCTAACTATCCGTTGAAGTCTGTGTCTGTCTTGATTGGTTGCAGAGCCGAACCAGACAGTTATAGAGCTGCAGATGACAGACTCAATAATTCCTCTGTAGAACTGGATCAGCAACCCCTTGGGCAGTCGAAAAAGTAGTTCATAGATTATTTTTTTTTGTTCATAGATTTTTTCATTCTAAAAAGTAGCTCATAGATTTGAACGCATGCATGCTAGCTAAATCTTTTGTATCTGAAAGAAAAGGATTTCCTTCTCCCACATTTTTACTTTTTTCTTCGCTTAAGAAAATTAACTCCTTTGGAAGGCTGCCATTTTTCATGTCAGGTAGAAAACAAACCACCCATGGTGTTATTATTCACTTGTTGCATAGCTTGACCTCTTTTGTCATAACACAGCATAAAAATTCAAATAGCTTTTTCCAATAGCTTCCTGAAACAGTGATATCTAGACTTGCATATAGTCCATGAAGACATTTTCCCCCCTGAAAATACATCAAGGTCTCTGTAAGAACAGCACAAATATCTTCCTGACCAGATCCTGAAAGTTAACAAATCCACTAAAACAGTGAGAGGGCTATGTCTTCTTCCTTATTTTCTGATTATGGAGTGATAATCGGATAAATTCTTTTATCCAGCATGAAAGAAATCCATCAGTTAACAGTTAACAGCAACAGAGTTGGAAGGGACCTTGGAGGCAGGGGTGAAATGTTCCCGGTTCGGACCAGATCACCCGATCCGGTAGCAATGAAGGCGGGTGGTTCGGAGAACCAGTAGCAAAAATCCCTGCCCCCCCCCATCGCCCAGCTGAGCCGTGCAATCACCAGAGGCTTTTTTTATTTTTAAAAGCATTTTTTCTACAACCTCTTTGGCTGAAAAAATGCTTTTAAAAGTAAAAAAAAATGCCTCTGATGATTGCGCGGCTCAGCTGGGATCATCAGAGGCTTTTAAAACCTCTTCGGCTGAAGAGGTTATAGAAAAAATGTTTTTAAAAGGAAAAAAGGCCTCTGTCGATCAGGCAAGTCAGCTGGGATCGTCAGAGGCTTTAAAAGCATTTTTTTAACAACCTCTTCAGCCGAAGAGATTGTAGAAAAAATGGTTTTAAAAGTAAAAAAAAAAAAGTTGGCCACACCCACTCAGTCATATTACTCACCCAAGCCATGCCCACAGAACTGGTAGTAATAAATTTTACATTTCACCACTGCTTGGAGGTCATCTAGTCCAACCCCCTGCTCATGCAGAAGACCTATACTAGGGATTCGAACCGCTGAACTGTCGACCTTTCTGATCGACAAGCTCAGGGTCTTAGCCACTGAGCCACCTAGTTAGGCTAATCAAATCATCTTGAGAGGATAAAATATACATACAGCAACATACATGGAGCGGAGTGGTGGTAGTGGTGGTGGTAGTGGTGCTAATGATACAAATCAAGATGATGGTTGCAAGAGAACAATCAAAGCTCCACACTTTTTGTATGTGCATCCATGTTGCATGTATATACAAAGCGGCATGGTTTTGATTCTGCTGACTACCATTTTTACTTTATGACCTTTACTGTAGATGCATGCTAACTTTGATATAAATCTGTGCTGCAATTTTCAAAAGACAAGGACTTTTGACCATAGAAATATCTTTCTGTGATCTCAGAGCTTCTAGCAATCCACAGCTAGTAAAATTGTATTAAATATTTTTTTTATCGTCAGTTTCTGCCACATAGTAGTAGTATCAGAATGGGACTGAGGCAGGGGTGAAATCCTACTGGTTTAACAACCAGTTCGCTGCACGTGTGTGCACAATTTGCAGGAAATTGAACGGAGAGCAAGGAAAACAGTTGAGGAGCGGCAATCCACTCTGCTGCCCACAATTAGCTGCACTTTGGACACAGAATATAGGTAAGTATAACGCAGGGACTGGTGGGCATGTCCACTTGAAAGAAAGAGAGAACCGTTTGCTCATGGCTGGAAGTCGGCGTTAACGGTTCTCCCGAACCAGTGTGAACTGATAGAAACCCACCACTGGGCTGAGGGCAGAAAGTTCAGCTTATAAGAACAAAAGGCTACAAGAAGAAATTTAACATACATGTGGTAGTTAAAATTTAGCAGAATAAAAAAGAGAAACTAATCAAGGAATGAATTGTGGGGTGGATAGATTAATTAAAACTATTGTAAATAAAAAAAATTGTCTTAAAATAAAATTAAGATTTGGAATATATACATATGTTGCAGAAGTAAGCTTGGAAGACATAAGGTGGCAAAAATGGAATGGCAACTTAGATGAATGAATTAACTGAAAGAAATCAAATGAAAATGGGAGTGAACATATCAACTGAAAAGATAAATTGTTGTTCACATGACAGCATTGTAAGAAAATCACCCAGAAACAGAATACAGATAAGAATGATATATGACTGAAATTATATTAGATATGTATTGTATACACATAGGCCCATCTTTCACATTTTTCCACATATCCAAAAGTCTGTAATTTGGACTCAGTTATGATCTCGGAGCCTCTACAGGGGATTCTGATCAGCGATATGGCAATTTAGATACTCTTGTTCCTTACTCTGTTGGTCAAAAATAACCCTAATTGCCCCATTCCTTACTGAGTTTAAATTTCATGCCAAGTTGGAGCACAACCTGACTGAAAATGTTTCAGAAATTTGCAACACAGGTATAAAAATGAAAATTTGGGGAGAGGGATCATGCATCCAACATGTTGTAGCATTAGATATTTCTCTTCATCTTTCTTTCTCTGTCTCACACACGTAAACATACACGGAGTATTCCAGAGTGATATGACATGTGCAACATTCTGAGCCATGGTGGCGCAATGGTTAGAATGCAGTATTACAGTTTAATTCTGACCACAGTTTGTAGTTCAGTCTTGATGGGCTCAAAGTTGACTCAGCCTTCCATCCTTTCTGAGATCAGTAAAATGAAGACCCAAATTGTTGGGGGCAATATGCTGACTCTCTATACTGCTTAGAGAGGGCTGTAAAGCACTATGAAGCTGTATATAAGTCTAAATGCTATTGCTATTTTGGAAAATCCAAATGATAATTTGGCTGCCCACACAATTGCTACTCTTGTGTCAGTTGTACATCATAGAAGAAGAAAAGGAAAGAAAATCATTTGTTTGAGGGACCAAAGGGAAGGCAAATAATTTTAATAGAAGAATGTATATTTTGCTGGGTAAAAATATTCCTAAATGTTTAAAAAAAATTGTTATTTACATTATTATTGAATATGTCTATTAGGGTCAGAAGCTGGAAAAGAAAGGTAACTGTTTTATATATCCCTGAATGCCACTATAATACAACAGGGCTTTTGGTCTCTTATAATCCCAGCTCCCTGAACACCAGTATTCAGCGAGCTAAGAATTGCAACAGACTAAAAGTCCCAATGGGTTACAATGGCATTTGGGGAGCTAAGAAATCCCAGGAATCCTTAGCTCTCTGAATGCAGCATATTGCAATGGAGCAAAGGATTGCAAGGGACCGAAAGCCCCATTGCATTAAGCTGACATTTGAAGAGTTAAGGATTGCAATGAACGAAAAGCCTCATTGTATTACACTGGCATTTGGGAAGCTAAGAAGAAATTGCACTGATTTATGATTGGTGGCTCAGTGGCTAAGACTCTGAGCTTGTTGATTGAAAGGTCAATAGTTCAGTGGTTCGAATCCCTAGTGCCACGTAACGGGGTGAGCTCCTGTTACTTGTCCCAGCTTCTGCCAACCTAGCAGTTCAAAAGCACGTTAAAAAATGCAAGTAGAAAAATAGGGACCACCTTTGTTGGGAAGGTAACAGCATTCAGTGTGCCTTTGGCGTTTAGTCATGCTGGCCACATGACCACGGAGACATTTTCAGACAGCGCTGGCTCTTCAGCTTTGAAACAGAGATGAACACCACCTCCTAGAGTTGGGAACGACTAGCATATATGTACGAGGGGAACCTTTCCCTTTACCTTATGATGAGTGGGGAATAAAGGATTGCAAGGAAAGCAAAACTAGGAGGATTTCTTCTCAATTGTGCCATGTGACCAGCAAGGGAGAGGCCTTCTCTACCCTGACTTACTGAACTCTGAATACTTTTGAAAGATAAGTGAGTTAATGGTGATGGGAGAGGGGTGGGGAGGAGGACCAGCAGGTTGGGATTGGAGGGTTAATAGGTAGGTGGGTGTGATGCAGCACGTGTTCTGTCCCCCCACCTCACATAGGCAGACAAATGAGCAAAAGACATCTACCAGTAATTTATTTTTACAAGCTGACCTGAATCCTTTGGCAGATAAAAGTTCTGGCAGCTACTTTCCGAATGCCTGCCAAGTTTCTTATAACCTCTAGAAACAGGAGTCAGCGTATCTGTAGTCCTTGATGGGGCAACTAAGAGTTCACAAGGCACAAAAGAGTAGTCAGAAGTCATTCACCAAGTCCAAGCCTTAATTCCGAAAGATATCCCATCCGAAGCTCACGATATGCAGTTTTTGTCCGTCACAGAGCCTGCAGAGCAACCCCACCCACTTTTATCCTCTGTGGAGCATGGCTCAGTGACTCAACAATCTCTGGCCCTTCCACCCCTCTTCCTTTCCTGCACACGCCTCTCCCTCCAATGCTGCCTGGGATCAATCCAAGATTGATCTTCATCACTCCCTATTAGTGGGTGCTCCGATATGCCTTCCTCCTGGCCTTCAGCTGGAACCTGAAGCATTGCCAGAAAGGAGGGTCCTGGACAGGGAGGCCTTGTCAGTTCCTCCTCATCACTTTCAGAGTCATCTTCCTCTGTGAGGACATGCTTGGGAGCCGGAGTCACAACAGCACCTCTGCAGTCAGTCGTAAGAGCAAATGACTATGGGGGTGTTGCAGATCATGTAACATTGAAATGGATATGTATTTAGCTTTTGGGAGGGGGTTGTAACTTTGAACATTCATTAAATGGCTTATCGTGCCTTGAGGATTAGCTCTATTTAATACATTTCAAATGTGAATGGAACACAATGTTGTGGCTCCGTTATCTGAGCCTGTGTCATCGGCAGGAGAGGACTCCGAGAGTGAAGGAGAGGAGTTGGCAAGGCCTCCCTCTCCAGGACCCTCCTCTCTGGCAATGCCTTCGGTGTCCGCCGAAGGGCAAGAGATAAGGCCGGGGCCAAGCACGTCCACGCAGCCACAGACGGACAGTGATGAGGGTAATGAGTCTTGGCTGGATCCACGCCAGCATCGCAGAGATAAGCGTGCGCAACAGAAGAAAAGGCGTGCCCGAGATTAGGCTGAGTCACTGGACCACACCCCACAGGATATAAAAGGGAGCGTGGTGGCCAGTCAAACCTTGTGACGAACAAAGCTGAAAGCTTCCACGCCATTCTGCATTGCCGGACTTTTGGCTATAGACTTTGCTGGATTATCTCTGGACTTGATTGACTCTGTAATTATTGAGCTGTTTCTTTTGATGTATCAGAACTGGGGAGAAGTTATCTCTCCTCTTTGTAAATAATAAACTCTTGGCAGGCAGCCACTAGGTTGTTGCCAAGTTCCATTATCATAAGGAAAAGGATTTTGCTGGCTGGTTTGGTCTTTAACCCTTGAACATCTGTTGGTTGTGTGCGTGTGGTTGGGGACAGAACACACATATGATACATGTTAAATATCTGAATAGTAACTTTATACAAGAAAACCACACATATAGAAAAAGATAAAGGTACTGAATAAGCAGAGCAGAGAGCACCTATCAATCATACCTAAGAGGTCAGTAAAATGAATAAAATGGGAATAGGTACAATTTAATAAAATAAAATAAAATCACCAATGTATATTGCATCCAAATTAACAAGACAAAATAAGTTTTAGCATTGAATGAAAGAATGATGAACAAATATGGGCAGAGAAACCAAACATAAATTAAATATTCAGGGAGTGCAAAGGGAAAAAAAAGTAACATATGATTTACATGCAATTATGAATAGCAGTTGAAAAAATGTCAATTACATAGGGATAGTGAAAGCATTTCATACTGGTGCATGCAGCATTTAAAGCAGAAATACTCATGCTTTAATGCCAATCAGACACCACTTGCTCCTTCTAAACATTGCCCCATGCTGCATTAATATCTGCCTACCATTTTAGAGAACAGGAATAATGAATTATATTTTAGAAAAATAAAATAATTTAAGCAGTAGGAAGGCACTATATCCCTCTTCTAGTCAAATGGAGGGAAAAACAGAAAATACTTCAAAAGAATTATCAGTAATTTCTTTCTACCTGGGAGATACAGATAGTGATAGCAATAGCAACAACAAGAGTGACAGAGAGGGGAAAAAAACATTTTAAATTGCTGCTTCTTAAAAAGTCCTAGTGAATTTCTCTTCCCCTCAGAAATCATATAAATGTTCTGCCCCAGCTCTGGATTCCCAAGGATATTGACACACACCAACAGTCCTTATCAAATTTATTAAGTAGCAAGAATAAACCAAAGTCTGGCAAAGATTGGCAACCAGCCCAGAAAACAAAATACGCCCTTTTTCTTCTGTGTCTTCCTTTTTCTTCTCCTCTTCTATATCTTCCCTTGTGCTTTGTTCTTGAGATGTTTCTTCTTCCGTATTCGCTGTTTCGATTTCCTCCTTGCTAATTTGTTCCTCTTCTCCTCCCCTTAGCTGATCCAGGAAATCTTGGGCAGCACTTAAACAGTCAATTTTAATTTTTCTTCCTTGCCATGATATTAACATTCCTTCTGGCAAGAGCCACCTAAATATTATGCTTCTCCTATTTAGTTGACTTGTCAGAAATCTGTAGTTTTTCCTCCTTTCCATCACTCTTCTTGGGATTTGTTTTAAAATGTTCACTTCTTTTCCCCCATACATAATTTGTTCCTCCCGGGCTATATTAAACAAAATATCTCTCACCTTTTTTCTAGCAAACCGAACGTGAACCTCTCTAGGGAGCCTATTTCTTCTTGCGTAGTTTGTTTGAACTCTATACACCTCATCAATCTCTCTAATTATTTCCTGCTTATCTTGTTGGAGGGTCTCCGCGATCAACTCGGCCATCTTGTCTCCTAGGTCCTCTTCTTTGTCTTCCAATATGTTTTGGAATCGAAGGTAAAACGAGGCCTTATCCATCTCGAGTTGTATCAGGGCGTCTTCCGTTTCTTTGTTCTGTGCCAACAGAGTTTGGTCAACTATGCCCAATTTCTTCTCGTTTTTTTCAATCCTTTGTTCTGCTTTTTGGATTCTATATTCATTACTGGCAATAGAGATTTGAATTTTATTCATTTTAGAATCTAGTGTGTGTATGTCCAACTTTAATTCAGAATGGCTGTTCAGTAGTTTCTCTTGCATCGCAAGCATAGTTTCTTGTATTGATAGCAGAGAAGATTGTACCGTTTGCAGTTGGGGTTGGGGTTACTGGGGGTTTATCTGTTTTCTGGAGACCTTCTACTGATCTCTGGGTAGCTGGGGACGACATTGCTAGCGTAGGATTGGATGGCACTTTTTAAATAGTTTTTTCAATTGTTGATGTCAGACTTGCCATTTCTTTCAAAAGCAATTTTTGGTCTCTTATTGTGTTCTCTATATTTCTCCAGATGATTATCCAGTGGCACTTGCCACTTTTTGTTCAGGGGCACTTTCTTAAATCCTTGTTAACCTCCTTTATTAATTCCCAGTAAACTCTTAATAGATTATAGTTAATACTTAATTTCCCAATTAATATAGTAGGATAATTTAACGTTTCCAACAAACAACAATCACTTTTGGCAATCTAGTCCTATATTATCAAATTATACCTTTAAATATTAGATCTAAAAGTTTTACTTAATTCTGACCTAAATCTATTAATAACTTATATAAATACGATAGGATCAATGTAATTAAATACTTACTATAAAATTTCACAGAAGAAAATGTTTAAATAGAGTAGAGAATTAGCTTCTTAATTAATTAATTAATTCCTAACAAGATAATCAAATGCAAGCATAAACAATTGATATATTATATGTAAAAGATCAGTATCTATATAAAAATATCAAAAATATCATTGCTAAATATTATGATAATATACTATAAGTTAATCACGTTAATATAAATATGTAAATATAAAAGTTAACTGTGCATATAGGTTTTTTTTTCCCACAAAGGCAGCTTGTCACAGCCTAAGCTCAATAATATTTCTTAGATCTAGACTGTCAGTGAGTCAGCACTTTCAATAGTTCTTCAGGCCAGTCTCTGCAATGGCTGCGCTTCCGGTCTCTAGGTTAATCAGACACAATCCACAAACTCCAAGCAGTAATCCACAAACTCCAAGCAACAGCCTCCGATCATTCTAAAGCTCTAATTCACTGAGAAAAAAAAGCAGTATTCCTTGAATTCCTTATTCTTTTCACTGATCTTCACCCTGTGCGCGTATTTTCGCCACCTCAGTTTTTTTAAAGTTTCCTCGCCGGCTTGTCAGGCACTTTATCTTTCCGATCAGCTCTCTCCTAGTAATCGCCACTCGCTCCCTCTCTGAGCACTTCTCTCCTGTCTCCACCGGCTCTTCTTCAGATGCCAATTGCACCACAATGGGGAAATCGCCTAGTCGCCCAAATCTATCTTGCACTGCAGCCTCCGATCTCCAATGCTTCCTATTCAGTTGTTGGCTTCCGCAGCTTCAGGCCAGCCATTGACAGGCTGACTCGCGCGTGTTGAGTTGACAGAGCTGCCCGGTCTCACGATCAGTGTTGCGCTCCGCTTTCATGCTCGCCGAGCTCGCTCTCTTGTCCACAGGGCTCTCCGGGCACCGTGCCCCCGAGGGGATCCCCAAAACACGGCGAATGAGAGGGTTGAGGAACAATGGTCACTCACCCAATGCCATATCGCTGCAGGTCACCAACCGGAAGTCTCCTCCTCTTGAGTAGCCACCCCTGCCTTTTGGCAGCCCTGTGTGCTCGAGCATTGAGGAGAGACTCCTCCATTTCACTATCTCCACTTGAAGGAGCCTCTGGAGATTCTGAAGGCCCTGGCTGAGTCTCTGCCTCGGGCACCACATCCTCTTCAGCCTCCTTGCTGTCCGACGCAAGCGCCAGCTGCGCAGGCTGCTGGTACGACACCACACCAGCCTCCTCATCATTGGGATCAGCCACAATCTGTGCAGGCTGCTGGTGGGCCACAACAATAAAGTATGTTTCTACACTCCAATTTTGTCTTGTCTAGTGAAAAGAAGGCTTATGGGTGACATGATAGCAGTGTCACCAATATTTGAGGGGCTGCCACAAAGAAGAACAGCTCAACCTATTTTCCAAAGCCCCAGAAGGCAAGACAAGAAATTTCCTAACAGTGCAAACAATCAACCAGTAGAATGGCTTGCCTTCAGACATTGTGGGTGTTCCATTACTGGAGGCTTTTAAAAGAGGCTAGGCAGACACCTAGAATGTCTAGAATGGTATAGGGCAGTGTTGGCAAACCTTTTCAACACTGAATGCTGAAACAGGAGGGCACGCGCAGGGGGGAGCACCAGAAACCAGAAGAGCAGCTCCCCGGCATGCACGTGTGGGAGCGCCGGAAACTGGAAGAGCAGTTCCCCAGCATGCATGCACACCAGAGGTGGGTTTCAGCAGGTTCTGACCAGTTCTGGAGAACCGGTAGCATAAATTTTGAGTAGTTCGGAGAACCGGTAGTAAAAATTCTGACTGGCCCCGCCCCCGTTTATTCTCTGCCTCCCGAGTCCCAGCTGATCGGGAGGAAATGGGGATTTTGCAGTAACCTTCCCCTGGATTGGAGGGGGAATGGAGATTTTACAATTTCTTTCCCCTGCCATGCCCACCAAGCCACTCTCACCAAGCCACGCCACTCCCACTAAGCCATGCCCACAGAACCGGTAGTAAAAATTTTTGAAACCCATCACTGATGTGCTAAGTGATGTGCACTGTAAGCTAAGCTTCCGGTTTCCAGTGTGCGCATGCACGCTGGTCAACTGCCTTCTGGTTTCTGGTGTGCATACATGCACAAAGACCAGCTGTACACTGGTCAGCTGGTCTTTGCACATGTGGGAGCACCGGAAACCAGAAGCTCAGCTTCCCAACACATGAATGCTCCTGCAAACACAAAGACCAGCTGGCCGGGTGTTCTGTCCCCGTCTCACATACACACACAAACAGACAGCCGGGGGTTAAATAAACTGGCAGACAACCAATTCTTCCGATAAGAGGCTTGGCAGCAACCCAGTAGCTGCTTGCCAAGAACTTTACTCATAAAAAAGATACACACAGTTCAAGAATTGTCCAGTCCATAATTAAATCCAAGGCACATAATGCTGTTTCCAAAGATGCAATGTGACTCGATAGTAGTTAGTTTTGTCCGTCACAGAGTCTGAATGGCCACTTCACCCCCTTTTATACCCTGTGGGGTGTGGTCCAGTGACTCAGCTTAATCTCTGGCATGCCTCTTCTTCTGTTGTGCGCGCTTATCTCTGCGACGCTGCCGAGGATCCAGCCAAGACTCATCTCCCTTATTACTCTCCACCTGTGGCTGCATGGACGTGCTTGGCCCCAGGCTTATCTCTTGCCCTTCGGTGGACACTGAAGGCATTGCCACAGAGGAGGGTCCTGGAGAGGGAGGCCTTGCCAACTCCTCTCCTTCACTCTTGGAGTCCTCTCCTGCCGATGACACAGGCTCAGGTAACGGAGCCATAACACTGGGACACATGTGCGTGTCAGAACCTGGAAGAGCAATGGGTGCCAGCTGACATGCCTGAGAAATAGCTCTATATGCCACTTCTGGCACACGTGCCATAGGTTCACCATCACTGGTATAGGGTCCCCTGCTTGAGCAGGGGGTTGGCGTAGAAGACCTCCGGGATCCCTTCCAACTCTGTTATTCAGTTATTCTTTGTAAAGTCCTGTTTTCTGTGACTTCAAAAAACTTTAAACTCAAAGACTCCAACTTTGGATTTCTTTATTTTACTAACTGGCCAACATCAAAATCTTTTCCGACTATATTCCGATTCATATGTGTTTTAGAACTTTTGGTTACTGCTGTTTTTAAAAAGGACAGTTTCTTGTTCCTGTGCAATCTGCCAAATTATTACCACTATTCTGTCTACTGCTGCTGACTTCTCAAACCGTGGGTAGTTTACCTGACAAATTTTTGCAAACTAGACATCTGTTTCCAAGACTACAGAACAGACCAGAAGAAAACAGCATGAGGGCAAGTTTGAAAAGCACAACAGCTTGATTTGTCAGTTTCCTGAAAGCTCCTACAATATTTAGATGATAGCAGTGAGCTGGAAACTGCAGATGGTTCTTAAAATAACAGTGAAATCTGGAAAGAAAACAATGATGTTTTGAGGCTACCATAAGACATTTCCTCTGTGTTTCTGTATGATTACCTTTAAAAAAAGAAAATGCCAACACGCATAGAGTAGCAAAACATTATCATTGGCCCCTCTTATAGAACATGGAAAAGGAAACCTGATTGATTTATAAAAGGGATCTTGTAGGATCCAGTCAGAGGTGGGATTCGCTTACCTTCCCTACCGGTTCGCAAATGTGAGCGTGCGCCTATGTGCACGGCCTTCTGGGCATGCGCAGTGTTCGCGAATTACATCCGAGCAAGTGGGTGGAGCCTCCCACAGTCGCCGCTACTGGTTCATCCGATCTGGAGAGAACTGGCTGAATCCCACCATTGGATCCAGTCATTTTTAGACATATGAATTCTATGTAAAATTCCAGGGCATTATGAAATGCAACATAGAAAACTGTTGGAATAAGGAGGATATACTAAAAGTCTTCTCCCACCAATCCAGATTGGATTCCAAAAGTCTTCTCCTATGTTTCATGTGTGTGTTGTACAGTATATCTGTGTGTGTGAGAGAGAGAAAGACAGGCATATGGGACAAAAATTATTTGAAATGCTGTAATCCAGCAAATGCAAAGCATTGTGTCATTTCTACTTATTTGTCTTGTTTATCAAAATCAGTATTTATTCAATTTGATTTGTATCCCATTTTTATTTGGTGTAACTGAAAGAAGTGTGTGCACAAAGCTCTCTTCTATTTTCTCCACAACCTGTGAGCAGGGGTGGACTGCTGGGGGTTCGCAGGGCTTCGGGAGAACCTCTAGCTAAGATTCTGTGCAGTTCAGAAACCCCCAAATCCCACTCCTGGCTGGCCCTGCCCACCCCACCCCACCCCAGGAGTCCCCACGCATCCTGTTTTGGATGCAGGTAAGTGCAGGGTGTATGCGGAGGCTCAGGGAGGGCAAAATCCGTGCCTACCAGAAGTTTGGGAAGGCCGGAAACAGACCCGTTTCCAGCCTCCAGAGGGCCTCTGGAACCTTTTTCACCCTCCCGGAGGCTCAATGATAAATTCCAGGGAGGGCAAAAGCATCCCGTTCCCCCGGGCGTGGTGCAGGAGGCCGATTAGGCCACACCCACCATGGCCAGGGCCACCCAGCAACCGGGCAGAGGACCCCTTGCTAAAATTTTTGAAGCCCACCCCTGCCTGTGAGGTACGTTGGACAGAGAGAGAGAGTGGCCAATGTCACCCAGTCTGCCTCTGTCCTTAAGGAAGAACAGTAATTCACAGTTTCCCCTAAATATATAATTATAGAAAAAAAGATGTGTAATTTATCAGAATAGTTTTTGAACATTATTTAAATTATTTGAAAGATCAAAGCCCTGGGGATCTTCATAGTACTTGCTTTAATTAGCAGGATTACACATGGCTTGCAAAAATCCAGATGATTACTAAACGGAAGCAAGAATTTATCTGCTTGCTGTATACACATAGTCCTGTCTAATGACAGTACTAAACGGAAAGGTACTAAATTTGAGCAATTACATTTTGATTAATTCCCAGTGCTACATAAAACCAATTTTCTTAATTCTCAGCTCACATACATCTGTTGAGTTTCATAATCTATTAGGTTATGGAAACCCAATAGATTATGAACTCAGTTTATTTACAAGAGATAAAATGGAACCTAACTTGTTTCAAATGGCAAAGGAAATCTTTAAATTATTGTTCAGAGATCAAGATAATTTTGATTTTGTAGAACCATTTGTCAATTGTTTGCCAGCTCCTCTATGGATTTATTTAATGAAGATTATGATTCAGTTGCTATTTAGTTGTTTGTTAGAATAATTTAGTGTATTTTATGTGCAGCATACTTGTTGTGGCCCGTCAGCGGCCTGTGCGGATTGTTGAGTCTGACAGCGAGGAGGCTGGTGTGGTGTTGCACCAGCAGCCTGTGCAGCTGGCACTCAAGTCAGACAATTAGAAGGCTGGAGATGCCAGAGGCAGGGATTCAGCCAGAGCCTTCAGAACCTCCAGAAGCTCCTTTAAGTGAAGAGGACGAAGAAGAGGAGCCTCTTCTTGATTCACGGGCATGCAGAGCAGCCAAAAGGCAGGAGTGGCTCCTCAGGAGGCTTGGGGCTAATTGGCCATTCCTTTAGCCTATTTAAGGAGGAACACTGACTGAAGTAATTTTGTAGGGAACAACTTTAGTTCACTCTACTTCGCGTCTGGATTCTCTGCAAATTGCTTCTGGGCTTTCTGCCAACCTTAGTAAGATTGTGATTACTTTATCTTTGGTTTCTTGTAGGCTGTTAAGAAAGTTTATTAACAGCCTTTGTTTTGAAAAAGACTGAGTTATTTTAGTAAATTAAGTTTTGTACAAATTTTATGTGTGCTGTGTTCTTTGGGATCCGTAGTTGGGGCAGAACAATACTGTTATAGGTAGTCCTCGATTTACAACAGTTCATTTAGTGACCATTCAAAGTTACAACAGCACTGAAAAAAGTGACTTATGACCATTTTTCATAGTTATGACCTTTGCATATCACTATTGATTGGCAACTGGTTCATATTTATGATGGTTGCTGTGTTCCAAGGTCATCTGATCACCTTCTGACAAGCAAAGTCAATGGGGAAGCCAGATTCACTTAACAGCTGGGTTACTAACTTATCAACAGCAGTGATTCACTTAAGAATTGAGACAAAACACATTGTAAAATGGGGCAAAAACTCACTTAACAAATGTCTCACTTAACAACAGAAATTTTGAGCTCAATTGTAGTCATAAGTCAAGGTCTACCGGTATTGCTGTTTGCTTGTTATACAGGGCTGAGAGAAACTGATTGGCTCAGGTTCCCTCAGTAGGCTTTGTGCCTAAGGCAGGACTTGAACTCATAATTTATTTATTTATTTATTTCTCAAGAACGTATTTGGTAATATATATAAGCATGGATTGGATACATAAAATAGATACAAATAGAGAAAACATTAGGACAGGGACGGTGATGCTCTTATGCACACCCCTTACAGACCTCTTAGGAATGGAGTGAGGTCAACAGTAGACAGTTTTAGGTTAAAATTTTGGGGGTTTGGGGATGAAACCACAGAGTCACGTAGTGCATTCCAGGCATTGACCACTCTGTTGCTGAAGTCACATTTTCTGCAATCGAGTTTGGAGCAGTTCACTTTAAGTTTGTATCTATTGTGTGCTCGTGTATTGTTGTGGTTGAAGCTGAAGTAGACATTGACAGGTAGGATATTGTAACAGATGAGCATATGAGCTATGCTTAGGTCATACTGATGGCGGCATAGTTCTAAGTTTTCTAAGCCCAAAATTTCAAGTCTGGTGGCATAAAGTATTTTGTTGTGAGCAGAGGAGTGGACGACTCTTCTTGTGAAATATTTCTGGACACGTTCAATTGTATTAATGTCCAATATGTGGTGCGGGTTCCAGACAGATGAGATGTATTTGAGAATTGGTCTAGCAAATGTTTTGTATGCTCTGGTTAGTAGTGTGATATTACCAGAGAAGAAGCTACGCAAGATTAGGTTTACAATTCTTAATGCTTTTTTGGCGATGTTGTTACAGTGGGCTTTGGCACTTGGATCATTAGATAGGAGTACTCCAAGGTCCTTCACAGAGTGAGGGTCATCTATAAGGTCATGTCCACTCAGCTTGTATTTTGTGTTCTGGTTCTTTTTACCAATGTGTCAGACAGAGCATTTGTTGGTTGAGATTTGGATTTGCCAATTGTTTGACCATTCGGACACAAAGTCAAGGTATTTTTGAAGGGTAGCAGCATTGTCGGTGGTGTTAAATATTTTTACATCATCAGCGAAGATAATCTCTTGGTTTCCATCCTTAATCACTTTCTATCCTTAGCACAACACCAGACTTGCTCTCAATATAATTTAGCATAGAAAATGTACATATTGTAGTGGGACATTCCAAGGAAAATGTCAGGAATAATTATGATGTATCCATTCAGGGGTAACTGCAACTGACTGTTTATACATGTGACACACCTAAAAAGACCTAGACTTTCATTTCCACCACTGAGTCACTATCTTGACTGTTTTCACAGCCCCTCTCAACCAGGGGTGAAATGCTCCCGGTTTGGACCGGATCGCCCGATCTGGTAGCGATTGCGGCGGGTGGTTCAGAGAAACAGTAGCAAAAATCCCTGCACCCCCCACCATGCCCATCTGAGCCGCGTGATCTTCAGAGGCTGGTTTTTTTACTTTTAAAAGCATTTTTTCTACAACCTCTTTGGCAGAAAAAAATGTGTTTAAAAGGGAAAAAAAGCCTCTGATGATCACATGGCTCAGCTGGGATCGTCAGAGGCTTTTAAAAGCATTTTTTAAAAATGCTTTTAAAAGCCTCTGACGATCCCAGCTGAGTTGCCTGATCGTTAAAGGGTTTTAAAAGCATTTTTTCCTGCAACCTCTTTGGCCGAAGAGGTTGCAGAAAAAAAATGCTTTTAAAAGGCTCTGCTTTTAAAAGTAAAAAAAAAAAAAAAAAAAAGGTTGGCCATGCCCACCCAGTTACATTACCATTACCACCACCAAGCCACACCCACAGAACCAGTAGTAACAAATTTTACATTTCACCACTGCTCTCAACGCTGTTCAATATATTGCTACTAGCATTGGTAAAGAAAGAATGTTTTAAAGCAATAAAGAAAAATAAATACTACTGTAATAAATTAAATCTACACTATGAAAACAAATTCAATATTCTTGAACTCTCTTAACGCTTTCCGCAATTGAGTCAAACAAAGTTTCCTGTGTTTATCCCTCTATATATTTTCAAAAAAAAAACCCCAAAAAACAATGCTTACAATATTGCATTTCTGAAATGTTCCCTCAGCATTTTGAAATGTTATTTTAATGGGTAGAATCAACTCTAATGTTCAAAGGTACATAAGCCACTGGGGCAGTACATTTCAGGGAAACCCCTGGGTGTCTTTTATGAAATTATTCCAATATATCATTCAAAAAAGACTAGCACCGTTCCCTAATATTGTAATATGTGTTACAGAGGCATGCATAGATACTTGTATTAAAAACTCTATGCAATTTTTCTAATGCAGAATGCCAGATTATCTTCAGTTCTGAGAAGGCATTAGATGTAGGGATGTCAAACAGGCGGCCCGCGGGCTGGATGCATCACGCGCAGGCCACGCCCACCCCAGCTCCGCAAATGGGAAAAACATTGCGAAACGTCACATGATGGCAACGTGACGCAGTGAGTTTGACACCAGTGCATTAGAGGATTCTAAAGTGAAGAATTAAAGTGAGGGATAATAATGATTTAGAAGATTTTGGAACAGATAATTTGACATTTCAAAGGAACACAGATTTTCACTACAAAACATACACTAGATAATGAAGGTGACAAAATTGCTGCCTAATGTATTATTGTGTATGTATGTATGTATGTATGTATGTATGTATTTATTTATTTATGTATTCATTCATTCATTCATTCATTTATATCCCACCTATATTATTTTTATAAATTACACTACTTCTCCTCCTCCTATTTTCTCCATCACAACAACCCTGTAAGGCGGAGTTGGGCTGAGAGAGAGTGACTGGCCCAAAGCCACACTGTTTCCATGCAATTACTGTAAACTGATCCCTTCTTAAATAAAGAGATCAGGTGTACGGTCACCTACTTACAACCATTGGCAATTGAAAGAAGTAGCGATTTAATCAACAGCAGCATCTTTTCAGCCTTACTTTCTTACTTGTGCAGATCCTATTTGTCAACACAAATATAGTCAGGGAAATCTGTCCGGTGATAAAGCTAACGATTTTGATCATTCCATATCTGGCATATCCATTTACCCATCAAATCCTAGTCTTGTTTCTTTAAAATAAATTAAGTTCAATTTGTATTGTTTTTCCCCAATGAGCAATTTTGAAACAAATTAAACAATGACAAAATTAAGCTAGTGTTTGGACAGGAAGGAAAGAGGGGGATTAAAGCTAATTACATTTATTCAGGAAAGCAAAGTCTGCTTTTATATGTTGTGGGGCTTATCTATGTGTCTTTAGCAGAGTTCTATTGTCATATTTTTTATAAAACACATTTCTAAGTGCTGACATAAAAGGCCAAAAGAATTTGCAATGTCTTGAATAAGGAACTGCAGCAAATCACTAGTGAAGTGAGGAGATGAAGTCTTTGCATGTTAAATGAGAACTGTTTCCAAAGTGTTTTAACTTCACTCAACAAGTAATTATTGAAAAAATAGTTTAAATTGAATTAGCATTTTCTTTTAACTGATAGAAGTAAAAGTGCTGCACAGTTCATGAATCCATTGTTAAGATTTTATTCCTTTCTCTCTCCAGTCTTCTTCAGAGCTAACATCAATAAAAAGACCTTGGCTTGCATATGATAATGACTATTGTTAATACAACAAACCACAGCTGCTTGCTTCAGTTATAATAAGAAACCTTAGCTAACGTTGTTAATGGTATAGGTAAAGGTTTCCCTTGCACATATATGCTAGTCGTTCCCAACTCTAGGGGGCAGTGCTCATCTCCATTTCAAAGCCGAAGAGCCAGCGCTGTCCGAAGACGTCTCCATGGTCATGTGGCCAGCATGACTAAACACCAAAGGAGCATGGAACACTGTTACCTTCCCACCAAAGGTGGTCCCTATTTTTCTACTTGCATTTTTTACATGCTTTCAAACTGCTAGGTTGGCAGAAGTTGGGACAAGTAACGGGAGCACACCCTGTTCCGCAGCACTAGGGATTCAACTTCACAACTAACAACAACAATAATTAATATAATGAATTATCAACAATAACCCCTTATCATTAGCAACAGCCCTTATCAAAATGAACTTTTCCTGAGTTTTTTATAAGTAATAATTTTCAGAGGGGAAAAAAACTGCTATTTCTCCCTAACACTTCTTATTCAATTTGCTAGGAAAAAAATCATGTAGAAATTATTTAAACGAAGAAAACCATTGATAAAATTGTATTGGTGGAGTATAGCACCCTTGTGCTTACTTTCTTATGAAACAAGAGGTTGTTGTTGAATCTTCTATTTTTTATGAATCTTCTATTTTTCTTAATGCACAGACATTTCTTAAAAGTGGATCATCACACTTCAATAAAATCCTAAGGAAGATCCTCGTGAGGGAATTTCTCCTTTATGGAGAAACTTATTCTCAGAAATAAATCCCAAAGAGATCAACAAGACATATTCCTAACGATATATCAGTAGGCTTTGCAGTCTTAAATCCTTTCACAGTTTCTATTCCTCTGAAACGATAAACTATAAATTGTACTCTTTCAAACCACCTTTTTAAATTAGGACCAATTAGAGCTGTAAAGGAAAATATTGCATATGGATTTGTATTTTTCATAATGAATTTTATTGCATTTACTTTTTTCCCCATATATAACCCTTTTGATTATAATGCTGTTTACTGGAATGATTTAAAGGTTTTCCTACTTTTCCCTTTATGTTGTGTATTTCACAAAAATACAGTTTCTCTCTTGTTTTATGATGACTTCCATAACTGTAGCATGCCTTCAAAACAGTTACAATGATAAAAGGCAGTAAGTTTTCTTACTACAATGATGCTTTTACTGTCTGGTTAAAAATAATGCTAGTCCATTAGTGAAGATGGAGTGCATCTTCACAACCCTATAAAAGTAAGTGTCTTCCCTCAAAAGTCCATTTAGCAAAATACATTTGGGAAAAGTATTATTTATTCTTTTCTAAATACAAGGCTGTCACCTCAATTGTACGAGATTCATCTGCCAAATGAAATTGTGTCCCTCCCCCCCTCACTGTTAGGAAGTTTCTCCTTAATTCCAGGTTGCTTCTCTTCTTAATTAGTTTCCATCCATTCAGTGGTGGGATTCAAATAATTTAACAACCGGTTCTCTGCCCTAAGATTTCTTCCAACAACCAGTTTGCCAAACTGCTCAGAAAGTTAACAACCGGTTCTCCCGAAGTGGTGCAAACCGGCTGAGTCCCACCACTGCATCCATTGCTTCTTGCCTTGCCTTCTGGTGTTTTGGAATAAACTTGACCTCTCTTCGTGGCAGCCCCTCAAATATTGAAATACTGCTATCATGTCCCCTCTAGTTCTTCTTTTGTCTAGACTGGCCATACCCAATTCCTGCAACCATTCTTCATATGTTTTTGTCTCCAGGCACTTCATCATCTTAGTTGCTCTTCATTGCACTTTTTCCAAAGTCTCAACATCTTTTTTTATAACATGGTAACCAAGACTGGATGCAGTATTTTAAGTGTGGTTTTACTAAGGTTTTATAAAGTGGTACTAATACTTTTTTGTGATTTTGATTCTATGTCTCTGTTTATACAACCAAGGATTGTGTTACAGGGTTTTTTTTTGTTTGTTTGTTTTTTGGCTGCTGCTGCACAGTGCTGGCTCATGGTTAAGTGATCATCCATTCGATTCGAGGTTCCTCTCACAGTTACTGTTTTTGAGCCAGGTTTCACCTAATCTGTTCTTGTACCCTTGGTTTTTTTTCCTGCCTAGGTATAAAATCTTGCTTTTCTCCACATTAGGTTTCATGTTGTTGGATAGGGCCTATTGTTCAAGTCTGTGAAGATCTTTTTGGATCCTGAGCTTTTCTTCTGTGGTGTTGACTATTCCTGCCAGTTTAGTGTCATCCACAAATTTGATGAATTTCCCCTTCTATTGAAGAATACTAGGCTTAAAATGGAACCTTGTGGTACCCTGCTGCTTACCTCCCTCCATGTAGATGTAGTACCATTAAGGACTACTTGTTGAGTACGGTTTGTCAGCCAGTTACAAATCCATCTGATGCTGTCATTTTTCTAGCTTACCAAGTTTACTAAGAAGTAGGTTGTGGTCAGGGGTGGGTTCTAAAATTTTTACACCGGTTCTGTGGGCATGGCTTATTTTGTGGGCATAGTTTGATGGTCATGTAACAATTCTTTAGGATTTAGCAGAGGTACTGGTCTACCAGGTTTTTAACTGCTTGCAGAGCTGTACCAGTCTACCCATTTGTTCTTGGAGCGTTCCAGTCTACTCATTTGTTTTTGGAGGCACCAGTCTACCCATTTGTTTTTCGAGCGCACTGGTCTACCACCACACCGCCTTTTAACACTGATCAGCTGTAGGGTGGCCCTTTGAAGCCCCGCAGCAAGAGTTTAAACAGTTTTTTTCCTTCTAGCCGATCACCTGGGACTTGAGAGGCAGCAAAAAATTGGGGGCGGGGCCAAATAAAAGGTAAAAATAATGCAGGGGGGGCGGGAGGGCCCAGCTCCCGAACAAAGAGAACTGGTTTAGTGACATCATATCATCACCGCTACCAGCTCGGCCGAACCGGGAGGAACTCACCACTGGTTGTGGTCTACTTTGTCAAATGCTTGGCTGATGTATATGTATACAGTGTCCACAGCATTTTGCTGGTCTAATTTAGTCACTTTGTCTAAGAATGAAATAATTTTGGCTTGGCATAATCTGTTTTTAACAAAATCCTGCTGGCTACTAGTTATAATTTTATTTGTTTCTAGATGTTCGCAGATCTGTCTTATGATTATTTTTTCTAGTATCTTCTCAGGTATTGATATTAGCCTGATTGGTCTGTGGTTTCCTATGTCTGTTTCCCCCCCCTTTTTTTTTGAAAATGGGAACCACATCAGCTCTTTTCCAATCCTCTGATAGTTCCTCGGTGCTCCAGGATTTTTTTTAAAGACATGGTACAATGGTTCTGAGATAACATCTGCCAGCTCTTTCAGAACTCTGGGATGTAATTTATCTTCATGAATGTCAGACAGGTATTCTCTTATTATTTTCTTGCTTGTTTTAACTTTTATTTCTAGTCTTTCTTTTACAATTACATTTTTGGAAGGTTGGGCTATAGTTTCTCTTTGCATGAAGACTAATGCAAAGAATGAGTTAAGCAGCTCTGTTTTCTCTTTACTGCCTGTTACTTCTTTGCCATCTTCTCTCTCTAGTAGACTATTTCCTTAATTTTTTTCTTGTTATTTATATGTTGAAATATTTTTTTAAATTATTATTTTGTTGCAAGTCTTCATTCATTCTGAGCCTTTGCTTTCCAAGCTTCATCTTTGTAGATTTGGGCTATCTGCTGTTCTTCTGGCTTAGTTATGTGTCCCTCTTTCCAATTTTTGGACTTATACTGTTTCTCTTTCAGTTTATCCCAGAAATCTTTGTGCAACCATGCTGGTTTTTTCTTGGATTTGTGGTTTTTCTTTTTCAATGGCATTGTGTTGGATTGGGACTTTCATGACTTCCAGAACGTAAAATTGTAGCGTGAAAAAGATAAACTATTCCTTTTCAAATGATCCTCTATGTTTGTCCAAAAGTTCTTAATGGAGCTCTCCAACTTATAAACAGCTAAGTAATTTTTTTTCAGGATCTTTTAGGGGCCAAGTGAAATTCTACATTTCTCAGCAAAAGGAAATGTCATTGATGGCTACTTGACCACTGTCAGCCTCCCAGAGACATTTATTGGATAGCGTGAATACAGTTAATAAATAGGATAATACTGTCCAAGTAGGTTAGTTGTATGTTTGTTATGTAGTCTGAAAAATAAATTTATTTAAATAAATATCAGATAGTCATTAAATATTTGAAAATAAGGTGCTATATTAATTTAGCTACATGGAGAACTTTTGTTCCCTGTTTCTTTCAAAGGGATAATTGCTATGTAAGATACATATATGAAACTGCTCTGTTATCTATCTATCTATCTATCTATCTATCTATCTATCTATCTATCTATCTATCTATCTATCTATCTATCATCTATCTATCTATCTATCTATCTATCATCTATCTATCTATCTATCTATCATCTATCATCTATCTATCTATCTATCTATCTATCTATCTATCTATCTATCATCTACCTATCATCTACCTATCTATCTAACTATCTATCATCTATCTATCATCTATCAATCATCTATCCATCTATCCATCCATCCATCCATCTATCTATCTATCTATCATCTATCATCTATCTATCATCTATCTATCATCTATCTATCCATCTATCATCTATCTATCTATCTATCTATCTATCTATCATCTATCTATCTATCATCTATCATCTATCTAATCAGAAGTAACTATAAGATTGAGGCGATACTATCTATCTATCTATCTATATCTATCTATCATCTATCTATCATCTATCTATCATCTATCTATCTATCTATCTATCTATCTATCTATCTATCTATCTATATCATCTATCATCTATCTAATCAGAAGTAACTATAAGATTGAGGTGATACATTACAGGAATTTGTAATGTAAATACATTTATATTCCCAATTTTGTAAATAATAAGTATTAACATATATACACACTTGATATACAAACATACAAATATACAAATATACTATCTAAAAGGGCCTAGCAAAAAAGAGCCTTGGTAGTACAGTGGTCTAAAGCACCCTGTTATTAAGACCAGCTGCCTGCAATTACTGCAGGTTCGAATCTCGCCAGGCTCAAGGTTGATTCAGCCTTCCATCCTTTCTAAGGTAGGTAAATTGAGGACCCAGTTGTGGGGGCAATAAACTGACTTTGTATAAATATACAAAAGGATGAAGGCTATTGCTTAGCACATTGTAAGCCGCCCTGAGTCTCCGGAGAAGGGCAGCATATAAATCAAATTAAAAAAAAAAATTAACCAGTCTTGACGAGAAATATACTAATTATATTTGCAATTGAAATGTTCAGTGGATGTGTGCATGTGGGAAAATTAACCTCTGGGTTCCACCAAATCAATTATAGTTGTACAAGGAAGCGCCTAAAATTCAATAAACTCTGTTCTACATTTTAACCTTCTATTTTTTTTTAAAAAAAAATTGCAGCTGTAAAATTAAAACTAACCTATTGTACCAATTTCTGCTACTTTCTAATTGAAGAAATAAAACAGCGACAGTTATTTTTAATTGCTCTGTTCCAGAGCAGAGCAATTTTAAAAAATTACTGTTAACTTGGATATGTATTAAATAATAATCTGCTACATAATTTAAGATAAATTAAACCAATTTATATTAAAGAAAGTAATGATGATAAAAGTTCCTTAAATAAATGTAGTCAAGATACTTTTTATTCTGTGTAAATCACCCATTCACAGCCAAGCCTTAAAGATATGCTAGTTGATTTTTGTTGCTCTTTTCACCTAGTAACTATATAAAATAAGAACCAGTTAGTGTAGTAGTTAAGATACAAGACTTGAAACTGGGACACTATGAGTTCAGTCCTGCCTTAGGTAAAAAACCAGCTGGATTATTTTAGGCCGGTCACTCTCTCTCAGCCCCTGAAGAATGCAATAGCCAACCACATCTGAAAATCTTGCCAAGAAAACTGCAACAATTTGTTTAAGCAGTCTCCAGAAATCAAAATTGACTTGAAGGCCCAACCTCCCCCCTCACAAACAACACTTGTACATAAAGAAGATTTACTTGGTAGCTGCCATTGTTTTACAGTGTTGTTCTAGTGTTGTACAGTTCTTGTTTGATGATGATGATGATAATGATGATGATGATATTCATTTAATCATTTATGATTTTCAGCAATTCTATATCTACTTTAACAAAGAGAAGGATTTGGGGTGATATGATAGCAGTCTTCCAGTATTACTGGAGACTACTTCTGCTGACTGCCAGATGCCTGAAATTTGGCAGTTCAAATCTCACCAGGCTCAAGGTTGACTCAGCTTTCCATCCTTCTGAGGTGGGTAAAATGAGGACCCAAATTGTTGGGGGCAATATGCTGACTCTGTAAACTGCTTAGAGAGGGCTGTAAAGCACTATAAAGCAGTATATAAGTCTATGTACTATTGCTATTGTGATTTGAGGGGCTGTCACAGAAAAAACGGGGTCTACTTATTCTCCCGGGATGTGGTGGCTCAGTGGCTAAGACGCTGAGCTTGTCAATCAAAATGTCGGCAGTTCAGCTGTTTGAATCCGTAATGCCGCATAACTGAGTGAGCTCCCATTACTTGTCCCATCTTCTGCCAACCTAGCAGTTCGAAAGCATGTAAAAATGCAAGTAGTAAAATAGGGATCACCCTTGGTGGGAAGGTAACAGCATTCCATGTGCCTTCGATGTTTAGTCATGCCGGCCTCATGACCACAGAGACATCTTCGGACAGCACTGGCTCTTCAGCTTTGAAACGGAGATGAACACCGACCCCTAGCACATATGTGTGAGGGCAACCTTTACCTTTACCTTACTTATTCTCCAAAGTACCTGAGGGCATGACAGAAATAATGGATGGAAGATCATTAAAGAGAGATCCAATCTAGAACTAAGGAGAAATTTGCTGATGATAAGAACAACTAATCAGTGAAACAACTTTCCTCCAGAAAGTGTAGGTGCTTCATCAGTGAAGGTTTTCAAGAAGACACTGGAGAGCCATTTGTCCAAAATGATATAGGATCTCCTGCCAGAGGCAGACGGTTGGACTACAAAACCTCCATGGTTCCTTCAAACCCTGATATTCTATGTTCTATGGATCAGCTCTTTCCACATTTTTCAATCTTGTATGGCTTGATTCCAGACATGGCTGAAAATATCAGTTTTGTGAATGCATCATCCTGATATCATGCTTTTCAGGAGGTATAACCTTCAGCAAGCTTTCTGTGTTTACCTGGATTGATAAATATATTAAGAAAAGCCACTGACAAATATCCAGGCCACAGGATGCCAGCTACTCAGTCCAGGCCAGTATCTTTTATCCAGATATAAATGGTTGGTTTTTAATTTTAATTACTGCAGATTACTTGAAATGAGTTTTGGGTTTTGGGTGGAAAATGCAAATAATACATTCTTCTGAATATTTTACAGAGACCATTATTTTGTACGGCATCCTACAGTATCCCTACTGACTTTTAAATGTAGTAAGTAATTTAAACATTTTTTCAAAGCAAGAAGTCATGAAGTTGATTAGGAATGAATCACATCAGAAGTGCACAATTACATTCAAAGCTACAGGAAGAGGATATTGTCTTCCCTCAGTGATTCTACAAAGGAAAGGAAAAAAATTAAAAGGTAGCAATTAGTAGTATGAAAGAAAAATGCAAATGTTCTTTTTCCAGAGATGAGGAGAAACAAGGATGCAGCAATCAGCTAAAACAGGATGATCGTATACAGAAGCTTGCTTACCACTATTCGTAACTGAAATTTGTAATGTCTAGGGATGATATATCAGTATTACACAGAAATGTAATGCTTCTGGCTTAATTAGGACCATTTGCAGACATTCTGGAAAATATGTTTCTATGGAGTCACTCCTCTGTGAGATTTAACATTAATAAGGTTTCAAGAAATGCTGTTAAGTAACTGGGCTTAGTCATCCTTTTATGTTCTCAATATCCTTTAAGCAATGATCATTGTTCATGTTAATTATTAATTATTGAAATAACAACAAGATTTTGGCACAATGAAAGAAGTACCAGATCATATAATCAACAGCTTAACGCATTGTAAGCCGCCCTGAGTCTCCGGAGAAGGGCGGCATATAAATCAAATTAAAAAACAAACAAACAAAAAAAAAAACAGTGGACCTTGCCAGTGTATTGATGCTAACAACTGCCTGCAAGTAGAATAAAAAAGCAGCCCTCCACAGTTCCACAAACAAAGCCAATAATCACCAGAGCCAAAGACACAAAGGCAGAGAGGAAGCCCCAAAACAAGGTGCAAGTCCACACAGCAAGGTCCACAAGTCATATCCAAGATTCCATGTCCACAGCGCAAGGGTAAGAGTCCACAAGTGATGGTTGAATTTCACAGGGAGAAACACAAGTCAAGGCTTGGTTTATCCGTGGGGAAGTGCATCCCAAAGCAAAACAATTGTTCCCAACAAAGGCAACCTCTCCTGGTCTCTGCTTAAGTCAACTTGTTCTGTCCCCGTGTCACACACACACACCCACAGACAGGCAACAGTTAAAGAACTCAGTCGACAACAGTTTATCCAGTATCAGAATTGGAAGCAACCCAGTGGCTGGCTGCCAGGTATTCTTTACTCACAAGGGGGGAGTTTCTCCCTTCGTCCGGGAACAAAGCCAATAATCAACAAAGTCCAGTAAATACAAAGAAGGTCGTCCGATATCCATTTTTTGCTTGTCACAGAGCTGAACCGGCCTCTTTTATACCCTGTGGGGTGTGGTCCAGTGACTCAGCCTAATCCCTAGCATGCCTCTTCTTCTGCTGCGCGCGCTTATCTCTGCGATGCTGCCGAGGGTCCAGCCAAGACTCATCTTCCTCATTACTGTCCACCTGTGGCTGCGTGGACATGCTTGGCCCCGGGCCTATCTCTTGACTTTCAGAGGACACCGAAGGCATTGCCAGAGAGGAGGGTCCTGGAGAGGGAGGTCTTGCCAACTCCTCTCCTTCACTCTCGGAGTCCTCTCCTGCCAATAACACAGGCTCAGGTAACAGAGCCACAACACAACCCAAGCCAGGTGTTCCTTGTGAGGTTGGGTGGGATGACCTTCTCCCCAGCTGCCTCACAGACCTCCTTTGAGTTTGTCTCTGCTCTACTCTTCATGCCTTCGGATCAAGTGGGGTATGCAGCTGTTGCTCATCAATCTGAACACCACTGCCTGTCTGCAGCCGATCCTCCCCTGTGTCTGTGAAAGCAGGCGGCATCCTGCCCAGTTGACCACCTTCCCCAATGTCTGAGGGGCCTGGGACAGCATCGTCCCCATGTGCCATCCCCGTTGGATGGTGCTGATTCCAGCTCCTCCTCCCCTGGGCTCTGATGTGGCCATTACAGGCCTTCCCATTTGGGGTAAGAATAGAATTAGGTAGAGATGTGTAAGGGTGAAGATCAGTGGTGGAATTCACTTTTTTTTAATTAACAGTTCTGTGGGCGTGGCTTGGTGGGCATGGTGTGGCTTGGTGGGCGTAGCTTGGTGGGCATGGCAGGGGAAGGGTACTGCAAAATCTCCATTCCCACCCCACTCTGGGGCCAGCCAGATGGGTATTTGCCAGTTCTCCGAACTACTCAAAATTTCTGCTACCGGTTCTCCAGAACCTGTCAGAACCTATTGAATGGCACCCCTGGTGAAGATCCCATGGAGAACGCTGGCGTACAGCAGGTTGTTATGTTTATTTTCTCCTTATTGTAGTTACAATTAAAAAACATGTCCTTTTACGGTATAATGAATAGAAAAATGTACTCTGCTTATGGAAGAGTAACTGAATCTAAATGTCCCTTGGTATTCAATGTTTGCTGATCCATGTTTCTTGTCTTCATTAAAGTAAGCAAGAGAGCGCTCCTCAGTCTGTTAAGACAAGGGTTGGTAAACATTTTGTGTTTTGAGACAGACAAGTTGGGAGTTACACACTTATACTGATCTATTAATACTTATTCACTGATATCAACAAAACATGCCCAAACACACAGAAGAGCTTAACTGAATGTCTGAGAGAAAAGCTTCATCCTTTTCCCATTAAGTAAAATTGCTACTGATTGCTGGATTCTTAATGATGTTGGTGGGGGGGGGGGGAAATAATCTTGAAGTTGCTAGGAAAAGGGGAACTTAATAAAGTTTATTTCTACCAAGCGACTCCTACTGATCTGCAAAAATACCCCCGTGACTCTGCATCCAAAGCTGCCCAAGAACTGAGGCTTTCAGAAAATCGGTTAGCAACAATTCGATACGGCAAGTATTGAAAGGAATTTATCGAGTATGAATAGCAATGCATTGTTGTTAAATCTAGCAATGTAGGTTGCTAAGCATCCTGGCCTTGATATTTAACTAGAGTTTATATTTGACATTGGATTTAAAAAGAGAAAAGACAACTGCAGTATATACCTAGGAGTACTTTGCTGTTTAATTTTATGCTTCATAAAGTCCTTATCTCAGATGTTGCCCATGAACTGTGAAAATAATTAAGGGATAATAATTTACCTTTATCAAACATTTTTGCAATTTAGAAAGTCAGACATGGTGAATGACACCAAAATTGTTCGGTTTTTTTTTTTAATGTTGTAGTTGATTGTTGAATGTTTTTTTCTTCCATTATTGTATTAGCTTTAGAAAATGAATTGTTATGCAAAACAGTAGCAAAACAAAAATAATAATAAAAAAGAACCATCCTGCTTCTAGAATTTCTTTGTGATTTCTTTTTTTTTAAATGTTCACAAATAAGTCATTGTCTGCAGGTGTATTTTATTTGTGCAGCCATTCAATCCATTTTAAGGTTGATGTTTCTAATGAAAATTGTTTACAAGCCTATGAACAAGTACGTATCTCCTCTCTCTTATTATGCAGTATCTAAAACATTACAGATATCATCATTAAACATTAGTTGAAAAGTAAATTATAAAAAAATATCAAGCTATTGTGGAGAGGGTTTTGTTTAGTCCATGAGTAAGCAACTATGGCAACTTTACAACCTGTGGACTTTGACTCCCAGAATTCCTGAGCCAGACATCTGGCTATAGGTTGCAAAATTGTCTTAGTTGCCCACACCTAGTTTTGTTATGTAGTTCCCAGAATTCCCAACACAAGATCTACTCACAACAGGGAAACAAAAGTTGATAGCTGCCAGTTGTAGTTGTAGACAGTGCTGAATCTCAATCTGATGGAACTTTGATAGGTCAGGCCATTTCTAAATTGAGGTGCAAAATTCTTGGCTTTTCTTTGTTGTGGTTTAGGCTCTTTTGTTTCAAGTAGTGACTCCTGGTGCAGAAAGAACAATATTTTGCAATATTTTGTTGCAAGGTCTATGTAGCCATTGGATGCCCGAATTGTTTTCATAGTTGTGTCTTGTTATTCCATTATAAGGCCTAGAGAAAAGGGCAAGATAAGGGAGGTGGTATTCAGCCAGTTCGGACTGGTTCAGGCGAACTGGTAGTAGCGACCTGCAAGTGGGATGCCCGCCTGCCCTGGCACAATCCCGTCCTAAATCACTGTGGTTTTGATGCCGCACACATGTTTGGACGGCACACACGAAGGAATTTCCATGTTATTTGACATTGCACGCATGTGCAAATGGCGCGGAAGTGCTCACATTTCTGGTGCTGGGCGAACTGGTGGTGACAGTTCACCCAGCACCTCTGGATCCCAAATATGTATTATTATAGTTCCTTATCAAGAAGAGTGTAGGAAAAAAGTAGTGTAAATTTGTTAGCTTTTTTTCAGAGATATTTTACCATAAAACTGAAGTGACCGAATGATTTGCCAGAGTAATGATTGGTTGAAACATCTCTCTACTGCTATATTGAAAGGAAAGAGCAAGTGTTGATTGAATGGAAATTCTCTCTTTTTGAAAAAAATATAGCCTGTAAAGTAGGAAGCTGATTCTCCTGCAAGAGGAGGTTGGGCAGATACCTACAGGTAGGTAAACAAAGAGTTACATGGCCACCTACTGTACTTGAAAAGGGAAGAAGAGGTCCAGCATCCATACCTGTGGTCTAACATAAAAGGAGATCAAAAGGAGATCTCTAGGCATAGTTGTATGAAGCACCATAATTAATCCTACTTAAATACTTATGTCTGCATGAGAAGACAGAGTGGAGAGAGAATTTAATTGCTAAACTTGGTATTCCTGCAGGCTTAGAAATATTCAGAACAGCCCACTAAATGCCTACTTTGTTTTAATTATGAAATCAGAAGTCTTATGCAAAAGAAAGAATGGTCACCTGAAGTTTCCTCTGAACAAGGCAACTTCACAATTTGCTGAAATATTTAATCTGTATTAAACATAACATATTTTTCGGAGCATAAGAGGCTCCGAACTATAAGACGCACCTACCTTTTTTGGGGAGGAAATCAAGATATACGCTAGTGTATGGATATGGGAAATAATATGAAATTTTACCAGTTTGGAACTGTTTTGAGTTTTTTTGTTTTTTTTTGGCATAGATTGGTATTGTAATCAGATTCAGTAAGTTATTCAGCACGCAATCTGTTAGATGTATCTGTTAGATTTTTCCCCCCTCTCTTTATTTTCCTTCAGGTAACATTTCAATTAAGTTAGTGAAATGCTTTTTAAATTCCAGCTAATTGTTGATTCTAGACAGAAATTTTACAACAAAAGGACACAAAGAAGAAAATAAGACCACAAAACACTCACAATAACTCTGCCTCTGCCTCCCAGTTTGCCTCGTTGCAGCAAACAGCCTACTTTAGTTTCATTCATTTTTCATTTCATTTTATTAGATTTATATACTGCCCTACTCCCAAAGGACTCAGGGCAGTGAACAGCCAGAAAGATAAAACACACAAACTACAAAATTTAAAAGACAATATAAAAACCCATTAAATAATTTGGCCCAAAACAATTTAAAACGGCCCTAATGTTTTAAAACCAATTTTAAAAGTTACAATTAAAAGGGAAGTTAGGCCAGGTCAGCCTGTTAAAACAAACAGGTCTTGAGGGCACGGTGGAAGGTACGTAAATCTGGGATCCTTCGTATCTCTGGGGGGAGCTCATTTTCATTTTCAGCACAAGGGAAAAAAACTTGCCTCCCAACAATTTGCCTGCTTGCAGCAAGCAGCGCAGGCCCACATGGCACTAGGCAATGGCAATCCCTGCAGCCTGAAACAGCTGAGGGTTGGGAGGCCAATCCAACCGACAATCAACTGCTTGTGCTAATCAGGCTGTGCTGAAGCTGAAATGGGCTGTTTTGTTGTTTGTTGCTTGCTGCAAAGAGGTAAATTGCTGGGAGGCAGAGGCCAAAGGGTGGGGGAGGGTGGAGGAGGGTGGGTGTGGGTGTGTGGGTCTACATTTGGAGTATAAGATGCACCCAAATTTTCACTCTCTTTTATGGGGAAAAAAGTGCATCTTATACTCCAAAAAATATGGAATTGCACACACCTTTTGCTCACATATTTCCTTCCAATTGAATTTTTTGTTTTTTGCCCTCTTGGAGGCTCGAGGAAAGCCTCCGGAGCCTGGGGAGGTCAAAAAATGGGCCTACCAGGACTACCAGAAGTCCAGAAACAGGCTCAAGGAAAGCCTCAGGAGCTTGGGGAGGGTGAAAATGCCCCCTGTCATGGTCCAGGAAGCCAACTAGGCCATGCCTCCATGGCCACGCCCACCCAGCAACTGGGCAGAGAACCAATTGCTAAAAATTTTCAATCCCAACCCTGGTTGTGCTATAATTACAAAAAATCTGACTAGCACTCCAAACACCTACCATAGACATTGCTAAAGAGTGACCTGGGTATTGCTAAACAATTTGCATTTTGTTATGTCATCACTTAGCTGCTGTTTCCCATTGATGACTTAACTAACCATTTAATAATGCTAAGCTTTATTAAAGCTTGATCAATAAGAAATATAGCCTGAGTTCAATTTCATTAGTTAAAATAAAATTGATAAGAAAACAAATATTGTGTTCTTTAAGAAGACCTTTTAATCTTCTGGGAGGCTGTGAAAACTTGCTCTTTACCTAGTGGGGCAGAATAATGGAAGCCTATGAGTAGTTCAACTGAGACTCTGGGTTTTTGTTTTTTGTTTTATGGTTTTGAACTTTGCACTGCCACTGCAAACCGCAGTGTTGTGCTTGTAGAAGGGTACCCATACAAATCTTTCAAATAAATAAAATGTTGGAATAGGCTCATTTTTTAAAATCTGTGTTATATTAAATTAAGCAAAATGATCAAGCTACTTAACATTTTTAAAAACTTTGTACAAAATGCTTTTCCCCACTGTTGTTCTGTATATGCTCTGGACCAGGGGCATCAAACTCAAGGCCCACTTGCTCCTGGGGAGGAAAGCTATGGCAAATCTAGATAGCTTACTAAAAAGCAGAGATATCACCCTGCCAACAAAAGTGCGTATAGTCAAGGCTATGGTTTTCCCAGTTGCAATGTATGGCTGTGAAAGTTGGACCATAAGGAAGGCTGAGCGCCAAAGAATTGAGGCCTTTCAACTCTGGTGCTGGAGAAGACTCCTGCGAGTCCCTTGGACTGCAAGGCAATCCAACCAATCAGTCCTAGAGGAGATCATCCCTGACTGCTCTTTAAAAGGCCAGATCCTGACGATGAAACTCAAATACTTTGGCCACCTAATGAGAAGGAAGGACTCACTGGAGAAGAGCCTAATGCTGGGAAAGATTGAGGGCAAAAGACAAAGGGGACAACAGAGAATGACGTGTCTGGATGGAGTCACTGAAGCAGTAGGCGTGAGTTTAAATGGACTGCAGAGGATGGTAGAGGACAGGAAGGCCTGGAGGAATGTTGTCCATGGGGTTGTGATGTGTTGGACATGACTTCACAACTAACAACAATAATACTATTGGATGAGCCGGGATGGCACAGTGGTTAGAATGCAGTATTTCAGGCTAACTCTGCTCATTGCCAGGAGTTCGATTCCTTCGATCCTGACCAGCTCAAGGTTGGCTTAGCATTCGATCCTTCCGAGGTTGGTCAAATGAGGACCCAGATTGTTGGGGGCAATATGCTGACATTGTAAAGCATTCAGAAAGTGCTATAAACACAGTGAAGCAGTATATAAGTCTAAGTGCTATTGCTATACCTGGTCACCAGTAAGTAGTTAACAAACAGTGCTGAGATAGGGAAATGATATCTCCTCAGATCTGTCACTGCACAGTTCCTAGCAATCTTCATTGGCCTCAGGTGATCAAGACTGTGGCTTTTGGATCTTGGGAGACATCAATCAGCAACATCTGAAGGTCAGCAGATTTCCCAACTTATGTTGTTGCAGGATTCCAAGAACCCAGGAAGAGTCAGTGAGCTCTTTGCTTAGCACATTCACACTGCATGACTTACCACAATCCCCTGAAGCAATAGTTTGTACTCTTAACGAGGCCAGAATCTAACAAGACCAGCAGGAGTGTTGTTCATTTGCTTTTTATGGATCCCATTCTATGGCCTTATCTGTATAAAAGAGATTGACACATTTGTTCCTTAGTACAGTGAAGTTCCTCTGAATACCCAGAGAAAGATTATTACCTTTTGTCTAAATAGGTAGGCAGAACTGTGTCACACAAATTCTAGCTGACATGAGTACAGAAGAAGACTGGGTCAAAGAATCTGACCTAATTAAATACCGCCCCCAGGGATCTGATGAATAGAGTTGTAACATCACAGCAAAATCCCTAGATAATTAAATGTAATTGAATGCCTAAGGTATTCTGATGGTCAGTCAGTTACATCACTATTAATTTAAGTGAAAATTCTTCCTTACAGAAACTTTCACACTATTTTGCCTTTAAAAATGAATTAAAACATTTAATAAAACAGAGGAAAGGTGAGCGATTATTCTTTTTTCAAATTTAAGAAAGTACTCAATGTCCTGTGTGGCCAGGGAAAAAAAAAGGTAAGTGCACTTGTTTATTTTTATCTTTGCTGCCAAACTGAGGAACAGATCTATTTAAGCAGTCTTTAGAGAAGCAAGTGAAAGGAGAGATAAATTCTCAGTCCGCCTGCAGCCTCCAATTTGTCCTTGTAAATGGGTCACTGTAAGCTCTGCCATCTTTGGCTTGGTGCCTCACTGGCATCCTGCCATCAGCTTTGGGGTGAGGGTGAGAGCAAGTGGGCAATAAACATGTATGGGGCATAAGTGGGAAAAAGGGAGTGGGGATGGCAGTAGTGTGTTTCAATTTAGTTTGCTACCAGTTTGCTCGCGCACACACGCAGAAGCATCCTGGCGGATGGGCAGAGCCTCCTGCTGCCACTGCTACCAGTTCGCCTGATCTGGGGCGAACTGGTAGCAACCCACCACCGGGGGGATGGCAGCTTGACAGACACCAGGGGTGCAAGAAACCAGCCTGTGCCAATCTTCAAGGGCATGAAACTTGTTAAAGGAATGTGGATTGCTCCAAACATCCAAGTGATTCTCAAAACACCAATATGGCTTGCCATTGGATGAAGATGAACTGTCAAGAGATGAGGGCTGGGATGAAGGGGAAACGTTTGTAACCTTTTGCATGGGAACAGTTCTAGCCTGCCTTTACTGAAGCCAGCCATTTTTAGTAAAAGATCTATCACTTCAACAAAATGGAGTCAAGAGTCTCTTTCCTAGAGAATCCTGTTGAGACTGGTCTGACAGTCACAAGAATATATTCTGGGAAAGGAAGGGAGGAAGAGAAAGCTCTTTTATCAATTTTTTATTAACCAACAGACTGAAAACAATTATCTAGTTTTATTTATTATAATGTAAATGAGAATTTATACCTGCCAAGATCTGTGATATAATCTATTGGAAATGTGAGAGGTCAAACTAGAATAAGTTACTGCAGTCCTGCCAAACACTGCATTGAAAATGGAAAGCAACATACAGGTGCAGCCATAAGGCTTAGCCCATTGGCCAAAGCCACCAAAACATTTTGGTATAATGGATGCATGTGGAATTTGCAATACACGTCAAGGGCAGCCTTTCATAATGATAGCTAGGAATACAGTAGCCAGTCATAAAGGCAACCTCCACTTTACTATTTTATGGTTATAGTAAATATTTACAAGGAAGCACTGCAACCACTTTCTGCATTCCGTTCCCTGAATTTTGATCTAAAATATTTCTTTGACATCCAAATCTTGTCCTCCAAAGCATTTAAAGTGATTACAAATAATAAAGGAAAGAGGGAAAGCCTACCCTTTTATCTTTATTAATCGGAAAACTTGGAAGTATATTTCATTTGTTGTACTCTTTACTCTTTGCAGTTGATGCATACTCCTCACCCAGCTTTAAAATTCATCTCCTACATTCATTTTTTAAAAAGCTTTTAATAAGAAAACCCACTTCAAATTATCCGGGGCTTTTTCTGCATTTAGGAACATTCCTTTTTCTTATTATCCATGCATTCTAGTGCATCTAAATCTACTGTTGTCCTTCATCTTCCTCTTGGGAATGTAACATGTTTGATCTGTATGTATTATTTCAGTAATGCACTTCTTCCTATATTCAGGTATAGAAATTGGTCTGTATAACAGAGGCTTTTCCAGATCATTCCTTTCTTCGAAAATTAAAGTTATATATTTTTCCTCCCATGTCTTTTGTAATAGTTTGGATCTTTCATTCATTTTTCTTAGCAATGTTTCCAACAATTTGGGCCTGGTGCCCTCTCCATTTTAGTTTTATTTTTTTAAAAAAATCCTTAATTGTTTTGGGTTTACTTAATATTTGTATATGCTATTTGGTAAAGTCTTTAAACTCTAAGTCTCCAATATAACTTTTCAGGCTTTATTTTATATTGTGCTTGTAATATAAATTCTTAGAGAATGCTGCAGGTTCTCCTTTAATTTATGAACTTCTGTATAAAATATAGTCCCTTTCTTTAATGCTTGCTATCATCCTCCTTTTTCTTCTGTTTTCTAAGTCAATATACCAGCAATTTTCCTAGTCTGTAAAATTTTTCTTTCTATTAAATCTAATTAATATTTAACTTTGTTTAATTCTCTCAATACCTATTGAGTATTCTATAACTTTGTTCTAATTCTTTTATTAATGTTTTTCCATTTGGAATATCTGTCTCATATGGTTGTTTTCAATTTGTTGTAAACAATATGAGAATTTCTTTCGTATATGCTTTAGCTGTCTCCCATATGTTTCGGACATCCCTGGAGCAATATTTATTTTAAAAGTATTCTTTGTATTTCTGTAATATGATTTCTTGTCTGTCATTGATCTTTTATTTAAAAGGTAATTTTTCTCCTTGGAACCACATGACTGAAATTGGGTTGCATTCTGCATGTGTCATTGGGACAGTTTCTACTTACTTGATAGATGGTGGGTTCTACTTACCTTTACTACTGGTTTGCAACAGGATCGCGCACACCCATGCGCCTTGCTTCTGCGCATGCGCAGATCACTTCTGATGACATCGGGCTTAGTGGGTGGAGCCTCCTGCCGGCTTTACTTACCGGTTCTATAGAACCGGTACGAACCGAGGACAGCCCACCACTGGTGTGAAAGCATTAGAAATCCAACACAGGCCAATTCTAGAACTTCTTTAGTATTTTGCTGAAAATAGTGTATTGTGGATTTCTGAATTTTGGAATGTCCAGGCATCTGTCAAAGGCAGCATTTCCATATATTGAACACTTAGGGAGGAAGGGAGCTTTTTTTCTTTGAAAATATCTTTTTTCTTATATTTCTTTTGACATTATAAGGGCTAAATTTCAACTCTTGGCATCTTCATCTAGTTCTGAAAGTCTAACCATTGCTAGTTAACATGCTGTAGGCAACTATGAGTTAACTGAATATTTAGACATAACAGCAATAAGCAGAACATGGAAAGTTGAGGAAGAAAGCTGGATACGGTCTCGATTTATTATTATTTATTATATGGCTATCATCTTGCATATCCTTTGCTGGGTTTGCGCATCATAAAAATGACATGATTCACTGTATTAGTTTGGGTTGGTTTCTGTACGATGCGAAAGTACACTTTTCAGAATTAAGTGGAACTCACTTAAATCACTAATGGACTACTAAAATTCCTTTTGTTTTAACAGGGCTAGTATAACAGTATTCTGTAACAGACTGTGGGAAAAGCATAAGATTTTAATGGATTCCCAGCACTGGGCTGACATCTCTTGGGAGAGATACAAAAGATTTACAGTTATTCTAATATTTCATCCAAATGTGAACAGCATTGTCCTTTCATAATGCAGGCCAAATTATTTTCCAAATAACATAAAACACTAATCTTCATCAATCAATCCTCTCTTACCTGCTTGACTTACTCTATGGGATAATTCCTTGCTACTTAGTGTATTATAATGTCAACGAGAAGCAAATGATTTTGTAAAGAACTTTCATACCCGCATCCTTTCTTTTGGCAACGTTTCTTCTTAGATGTGGTACTTGTTGATATTTCGCTGGCCAAGAAGAAATAATAGATTAGATACTAATGAGGGCCTCCACAAATAGAGCAATAGTACACAGACTGATATACTGCTTCATAGTGTTTTACAGCATTCCATGAGAGGTTTACAACATCAGCATACAGGTAGTCCTCAATTTACGATAATAATTGAGCCTAAAATTTATGTTGCTAAGTGAGAAATTTGTGAAGTGAATTTTACGACCTTTCTCGCCACATTTGTTTTTACAGTGCCATTGTACCTTAGAACGGTCACTAAATGAAATCAAAGACTACCTATATGGCCCTCAACAATCTGGATCCTCAGTTTACCGACCTTGGAAGGATGGAAGTCTGAGTAAATCTTGAGGCAGTTAGGATCGAACTTCTGGCTGTGGGCAGAGTTTGCCTACAATACTTCTTTCTAACCACTGCGCCACCAGGGCTCCTTTAACACTATACATTAACAATGGCCCTTTCCCCTAAGTTGAAACAGTTGGCAATACCAAGTTTGTCTGCTTCAACATTTCATTTTGAATGTGGTGATATAGCAATTTTAATTGGGGAACTACCTCTAATTGTGTTAGTTGGATGATCAGACTAACATAATACTTTAAGACCAAGAAGAACCATTTTTCAGAACCATTTCACTGAGGTATCTTTAGCAAAAACCTTTTAAGGTTTGGGGAGGTCTGGGCGCAGAATATTAAACTGAGCCCTCTGTTATTTATTTTCTTCTTGCATTCTATGTCAAAGTGATTTTATTACTTTATATTTATTTAATGAAGACAGTGGTCCATAAACTGGAGAGTATAATGAAGCCACAATATGGAAATAATACTTTTTATAATTATATTTAAATTATTGTTTTAATTGCTTTATAAAAAATATAAATCCATTATTATTTCTAATATTAAACCATACTTAAGATGGGCCTGGAAATTTCTCCCATTGCTCGCCTAATGTAAGACATAAAAAGCCGATTAAAGTGTCTATTTTTATTTTGATAAAAACAAATGTGGAAAATATATTACAATTCAGTTTAATAATAGCCTCTGTGTCAATAATCAGTTTGCATTTGTTCTCATAGAAAAAGTTCATAATCCAATACCCATTTATTTTACTTAGACAGTAAAAAGGAAGATTCAACCCTGTTCTGCCCAGAGAAACTTTCACTGTTTTAGGATCACATAAACCACAGGTTTGGCTCACTAATTAGTTGTTGGAAAGTCAAAATAAAGGGGAAGATGCTAATCCTTTCAACCATTTGTTCAGAGAAGCCATGGAAAAGATTAGCTTTGACATATCTCTGCCAGCTTGGAATTCAAAATAAACAAGACAGGCAATTAAAATGGGATAAAACAAGATCAAATATCTATGAAATCAAACAATAAGAAACAGATGTTACAAATATGGATAAAACAAAAAGCCACAAAGAACGATGGACAAAATGACAGGAGTATCCAAGGTACCAATTAGTTAATTTCCTTATGATCTTAACTGGAAAAAAGTTGTCTCATGATCCTTAAAAGATCCTAGTTGCAGACATTTTAAGGTCTTTATTATCCAAATCAGCATGATAAGGTCAAACCAATCAACAGAAAACTACTTTGATTAATAGCAATAAAAATCACATGAAACCCTTTAATTCAGAAAAAAAGAAAGAGAAAAAAAATCCCTAAATACTTATCTGAAAATCCCTGTTCAGTGTACTTTGGTAACTTTAGTATGGCACTGTCCATACCAATAGTGTGGTACTATTATATAATTGTTATAATTATTGAGCTTTGAATACTTCAGGCTACTATTATATTGCTAAGATTAAGTAGTTTGTATTCTGAATATGTATGAGTACATTGCATGTACCTCTTAGAGAATAAGTAGCTACAGTGTATTAATTTGCAGGAATCCATAGATTAGATTTCCTAGCTTATATATCATACTTTGAGCACAGCTGAGTTTTGGTTAGGCTTGTGGTATACTAGCCAAAATGTCCCATTGACTTCAGAGGTGGGTTTCAGCAGGGTCTGTCCAGTTCTGGAGAACCGGTAGTGGAAATTTTGAGTAGTTCGGAGAACCAGTAGTAAAAATTCTGACTGGCACAGCCCCCATCTATTCTCTGCCTCCCAAGTCCCAACTGATCGGGAGGAAATGGGGATTTTGCAGTAACCTTCCCCTAGATTGGGGTGGGAAAGGGGATTTTACAGTATCCTTCACCTGCCACGCCCACCAAGCCACGCCAATCAAGCCATGCCATGCCACGCCCACCAAGCCACACCCACAGAACCGGTAGTAAAAAAATTTGAAACCCACCCCTGATTGACTCATATTATTTTTATCATTAGCAGAGAATATTGGAAGACATAGACATAAAACTATGCCTGGTAACCTACTCTACACTTGTTTTTAACATCATGTTTTCTGAAAGCCTCAACTGAGTGATGCAACAGCAGTCAATGACTGTGGGATCTTCTGCTGCTGATGCTGAATGGAAGACCATAACTTAAAATATATAATACATATAGCTTATGCTCATGGGCACATTAATAAATACCTCTGCTCTGTAAACTGCACTAGGTGCTGGTTTATTTCTGGGTCCAATTCATGGTGTTGGTCATGACTTATAAAGTCTTACAAGGCATGGGGCTAGGTTATCTATGGAACCATCTTCATTCCACTCATTCAGGGAACGAGAAGGCCTGTTACAGACCCCATCAATCAGAAAATTCCAACTGGCAGGGTCAAGAAAGAGGGCCTTTTCTGCCGCTGTCCCTCTTTGTGGAACCTCTTGCCCCAAGGGTTGGTTCTAAATTTTTTTACTACTGGTTCTGTGGCCGTGGCTTATTTTGTGGGCGTGGTTTGATGGTTATGTGACAAACAATTCTTTAGGATTTAGCAGAGGTACTGGTTTACCAGGCTTTTAACTGCTTGCAGAGCCGTATCTGTCTACCCATTTATTTTTGGAACATTCCGGTCTACCTATTTGTTTTTGGAGCGCACCGATCTATCACCACACTGCCTTTTACAGCTGATCAGTTGTAGGGCGATCCTTTGAAGCACCGTGGCAAGAATTTAAACAGTTTTTTGCCACTCTGCCACCACTGAGAGCATCGGAAATCACTTTCAGGCAGCTTGGCCTCAATTGTCAATCTACCACCACCGAGCGGTTTACAAGGAGTGGATCGGTTCTAGCCAATCAGTTGGAAGGCTTCTTAGCTTCTCAATTTAAAGTTAAAGTGTCTTGGTTTTTTTTTCCTCTTCTTTGTCAGTAAGCTCTGATTTTTTCCTTCTAGCCAATCAGCTGGGACTCGGGAGGCAGCAAATAGATTGGGGGCGGGGCCAGGCAGAGGTGGTATTTATCAGTTCTCCGAACTATTCAAAATTTCCACTACTGGTTTGCAAGAACCGGGGAGAACCGGTAGCAACCCACTACTGTCTTAGAAGTGAGGAAAGTCGCCAATCTTCTGACCATTCACAAAGAGATCAAAACCTGGTTGCCTAAACTGTATCTCTACTGTTACTGTTGTGGGTGTAATAATTGATATGATAGTGATAACTGCAGGAATGTTTTTGGGGGAAATAGTGAGTCATTTTTAATGAATGGAACCCAAGGGCAAAAAATTATTCTGCTAGATTTTACAATGCATTGATGGGAACACACCAAGAATATTGAAAAATAGTAATATTACAGGATCAAATGGAGTAATTTCAGAAATATTAAAACATGGATTTGCTTATGGAGTTACATTATGCATTCTTGATGATTGGAAGAATACCATTATTGTTCCTCTGTACAAAGGAACATGTAGCAGGAATGAATGCAAAATCCTTAACCTCATCTGGGAAAGTGCTTGAAAGAATATCACAGGACAGTAAAAAATGTGCAGTGATGTTTTATGGCAGTAGGTTATATGCAGACCAGAGTTTTGCTCTTTAGCATTTAGTTGAATGTCTGAATAAATAATAAATAAAGTTTATTTATGTTTGTTGAGTTAGAGTAAGTAAACAGCCTTAATTTTTGACATTTTGGTGAAAGAATGGAATCTGAAAGTTGATTGCTGAATTCAATTAATTAATTTGTGACTGAAATAAAAAATATACAGAATAAACTGAATGCTTAGCAAATAGTTAATTGTTAACATTAATGAGGAATGAGACAAAGATATCCTTTTGATTATTTATAAATTATAAGCAACACTGGTAAAGAAGTTAGAAATGTTGGGAATGTGAATTTATTTGGATGTTTTTTATGTAGATTTTACCATGTCTGAGAACCAAAATTATTTAGCAAAAATGTTAAATCATACTATGCAACGAGATGTATGGATCTGAAAATTATCAATGAACAAGGTAATTGAACTGGAGATGGAAATGATTTGGAAGATTGCAAATTATTCAAAAATGATGGCAAACCTTGTTGGAATGTTTATTAAGATGAAGTAATAAATGGAAATATTTTAAACGTGCAAATGGAGTGGAAAGCTAACTGATAGCATATGGTTTCTTGCAAGGAAGAAATGTTTATTGAAAGAAGCTATAATGACTGTGTTTAAGAACCAGATTCTGCCCAGTGGTTTTGGAAATTGGGGATATCATGGAGAGACATAAAGTAAACTGGATAAAATGGGGATTAGAATTTAAGACTTGTATGTGGTAAAACAAGATGTGGTGAAAATAAACATGAATTAATATAGAAAAGCACATTAGTCTGAAAGAAATACACTGTGGTTATGTTTATATAAAGGCAATGAATCAGGCTAGAATCACAAAAATATATGAAAGAAGTCGTAATGGCTTGAGCAGAAGGAGACAGTCAAGGTTGGTTGAAATTGATGAGATCCTCAAAAGAGAGAGCAAGTGTTTTTTTTCCCTTTAAGGTTAAAGAATGTAAAAAAATAGTAAATTTTGTTAATATAAATGGTAATAGTTTATGAAGACTATTAAGTGCAAACAGAAATACATATTATTTCCACAGCAAGGAAGAAAAAGCAGAGCTGGTTACATTGATAACTTTATTCAAAGGGGAAAATATATTTAATTATGTTTTTATTTGAAAATCGCTTCTGGAATTTGTGCTTATGATAAAAAAAATGATATTTTTATTCTGGTTTTGCTGATTAGATAGATTTGTTGTTATAGAAATGGCTAGTATATATAATGTGTAAAAGTAGAAAGTTGAGGCTGTAACATTATTTTTTATTATGGTAAAAAGAGTTGGAAGTCAATGCCTTTTTTTTCCTTTTTCCCCTTTTACCTTACATTTTATTTTCCCTTCCCCTTTTCCTTTCCATTGTTTCCCTTTCTTTTTAATTTTTCTTTGTATTTTATATTTTGACAAGCGAATAAAAAAATTGAAATCTAAAAAGAGGGAGCAAACTTAAAGAGCAAAAGATAATGTACAGGGGAGGCAAAGTTAGTTGGCAAGAGAGAGTATGGAGAGGTATAGCAAATGGGGGGGGGGGAATATCAATCTTTTTTCTTCCCAACTTCTCCTGCCCTTAAGTAACAGGCTCATTCTGAAAAGGGATTTCTATGATGAGTGAGTTTCTATGCTCCATGTACACATTAAGTACCATTGTTTATATAAGGTGGGTCCTATTTATGACTAATATAAAAATACAATGTGTTTCTGTACATCTGAAAAAGGTAAAATTCTCTACATTTACAAAATAATCCTACAGAATAGACATACAAAAATAACATGTAATTTATGAATCTATCTATCTATCTATCTATCTATCTATCTATCTATCTATCTATCTATCTCATAAATGCACTTCAATTATTTATTTAGAGCACTGCATACTAGAACAACTAGACACAAGAACAGTTTTTCCCCGAATGCAATCACTCTGCTAAACAAATAATTCCCTCAACACTGTCAAACTAGTTACTAAATCTGCATTACTATTGTTGTGTATGTATCTATTTTGTGCAGGAAATTCAAATGCACAGTGAATTCTGATTGGTTCTTGGTTGCCTCTGGAAAGTATATAAAGAGGGCTGTTGCCATCTTTGTGAGTTTTTGCTGAAGTCTCACCCTGAATTAAAGAGCTGTTGTTACTAGCCTGCTTGTGCCTCTCATTATTCCCGCGCTACAACATTGGCGACGAAGGTGGGATAGAGGCCACAAGAGGCAAATCAAAAAGAGCTTGGAGTTTCAGCCAGGGTGACTAGCGAACACGGAGACACAGCATGTTTGCCTACATTCCGCCAAAACCCTTCGACCCGACCCGAGAGAAGTGGGGATCGTATCTGACCAGGTTCGAGTGCTCCCTGGAAGCGAGCGAAATGCAAGGGCTTTCGGCAAACAGGAAAAGGGCCCTGTTCTTAAGCCACTGCGGACCAGACGTGTTCGAGATGGCCAAATCACTCTGCGAGACAACCCCAGTCCAAACGATTCCCTGGGACGTCCTCTAGGCCAACCTGAGAGCCCACTACGCTCCAGTTCCATCTAAATTCGTTCAGCGCTACGAACTCCGGCAACGAGTTCAAAAAGAAGGAGAGCCGGTCAGCGCTTATGTGGCCGCACTTCGAAAAGCCGCAACACATTGTGACTACAGAGACTTAGACGACGCACTGCTTGAACAATTGATTTGCGGGGTTCGAGATACCCGGTTATAAAGGCGTCTTCTAGCCAAGCCAGACCTAACGCTAGCCGACGTGCTAGACGAAGCCCGAGCACACGAGGCCTCAATGAAAGCTTTGGAAGCGCTGCAGCGACCAAGTTCAAGCAAAGACGGGCCGAAAACAGCCCCCATCCACAGAGAAGAGGTGCGAACCAGCACAGAGGACGAGTCAGACGAGGACGTCTTCCATACAGAAAAGAAATCGAGTGAACAAAGCCGCCGCCATGAGAACTGCCCTAGCTGTGACGGGGATCACGAGAGACATTCGTGTAAATACAGAGAAGCCATTTGCAGGCGTTGCGATAGAAAAGGCCACCTAGCACGAGTTTGCAGAGCTCAATTTCCGCGTAGTCGAAAGCCACGTGACTACCATGACCAACCAGAACCGGCTCGTTCAAAACAGCCAATCAAACATCGACACCCAGCCGCTGCGGTTGACAACGACCAGGGGGAGTTAGCGACGGGAGTGTCAGTGACTATCTACGATACTACACGGTGGTGGTGGGGTGTTTTCTCTGTTAGGCGGACGGACACGGTGGCGGCCGGGGAGAGGGATTACTGTGGATGCAACGGGACAGCGGCTCAGCGGCGCATGCGCAGTAAACCTGGAAGGGCGATGGTCTTAATACCGGCGCGCTATTCAAAAGGCGTTGGGAGGCAGCCGCTCCCAACACCGACTTTGTGTATTTGCATTACCGTCAGCTTTGCCGTGCCTCGTGTGGAGGATTGTGCTAAATAAAGAGGTTGCAACAAGCTAAGGCTGTCTGTGATCCTTTCTCCTTGCACACACGGAAACGCAACGCATCGTTTGACAGAAAGTCGGCGTTCTCCTCGCTTTCGGCGGTGGTCCAGCGGCATGGCAGAGGGCGTAGCAGCTGAGTCCCCGGCGACCAAGGAGGAGTTAGATGCGGACGTGGAAGGCTTGTCGGAGGCCCCGGCATTTGAGGAGCTGGAAGTGATCGTCGTACGCCCAAAAGCGCCTCAAGCGGGCGGTGTCACCCTCCATACGGACGAGTGGTCTTCCCGAGGTGAGAGGGGTTCGCTAGAGCAATGGGCACCAACCCCCCCTGACCTGGGCGGCGCATCGTTCCAGGGGTGGAGGGAACGCAGGTGGACAGAAGAGGATGATTATGATATGAGTTGTTCTACCGGACTGGGGGCATCCACGCTGGATGTTTTAAGGGAGAAGTTTGGCGAGGCAAGCTTCCGGGACGCCCCCTCCTGGCAACCATGGATACCAGAGGCGCGACCATGGCAGGGACAAAGAGTACCTCACAGTGCCTCGGAGGCTCGTTTTCGTTTGGCCAGTCCGAAGTTGCGTGTCGGGGAGGGGACGCCGCGGCTCGAGTATCGTGACCAAGGAGCACCTGGTTCTGCCCAGACCGTATCCCAGACGGGCCTTCGGGGGCAGGACGGAGATGGAGACAGGGCAAGGGCCCCACGGCTCAACCAGCAGGGGCCGCAAGGACACAATCGCCAGCAGAGAGACATCCACCGTAGGAGTGGTGCCAGGGGTGCTCCGGACGTTAGGCCATTGGCTCCAGGCCCCGGATGGGGTCCTGGCCCGTGGCACGCCCAGCAGCAGCTGTGGGGCCCCCCTCCCCTACAAGCCACCTTCGTTTCGTTGTTTTTGAGTCAGATCCTTAGTTACATGGACTTGTACGGTCATCTATTTCCATCGCAATGGTCCATGGTGGTGGCTATAACCACCGTTTTGTCAGGCGAAGCTGCGGATTGGGTCGCTGACCTACATAGCGACCACGCCAAGGAATTAGCTGATGTGGGCCTCTTCTTGGAGGCGTTATGTTGCCGCTTTGAAGACCAGTCACGTACCCAATTGTTGGAAGGCGAGTTGGTGACATTGAAACAAGGGGGCCGGCCTGCCAGACAATACGTCAAGGAGTTTCGGACCGTGGCAGGCCGCTTACGAGCATGGCCTGAACGGTTACTCGTCCATCAATTCCGCCTAGGTCTCGATAGGGAGCTGAGACAGGCGTGTGTGTACAGGGGTCTGCCACCTAAACTCACAGAGTGGTTTAAGGCGGCAGTAGACCTTGATGTAGGTTTACGGGAATTCCGACCCCGAGGCGTGGCTAGTTTCTCCACCACTCCCCGACGCAGCAGTGATAGGCCTATGGGAGCCAGGGGAGTAGGGTCTTCTCCTCCTCATTCTACCCTCCCTGTTGGCAGGGGTACAATCCGATGTTTTAGGTGTAACCAGCTGGGTCATCATGCCGCTGATTGTCCTGTACCGCCTGTGTCGGCTGCCTCCAAAACACCGTCGTCTGCAGGGAAAAAGCGAGAACGAGTCCGCTCTTCGTCGGATTGGTCCAGGGGGGCCACACCTACACTGACATCGGGGTCTACTCGTGGGCCAGCGTCAGAATCAAGGTCCCTTCCGCTCCAAGGGAGTACCCCTGTGGCCTCGGACAGCAGTGAAGACGACGCAGCTGGAGACCCCATGGTAAGTGGTCCGATACGACCATTTGTGATACCAGTGGTCCTAAAACACTTACACACAGCGGGAAGGGTGGAACGGGATGCCCTTATTGATTCTGGGTGTACCCGATGTCTTCTGCAGAAATCTGTGGCCCTGGAACTTGGTTTACGATTAGTGCCTTTAAGGGTTCCCATACGGTTTGAACAGATGGACGGGTCGCTATTGGGGGGCAGGCCGGCAACCCAAGTAACCGAGCCGGTTCGTCTGGAGGTGGGGGACCACTGGGAAAAGATCCGTTATGTGGTTGTTGACACAATGGTAGAGCCCCTCATTCTCGGACTAGCCTGGCTAGACAAGTGGAGGCCAACCATCTGGTGGGAGGGTGGTTACCGGAGATTACGGTTAGGACTTGGCCCTGATCCAGTCCCGGAGGACTTGAGCGGGAGAGCAGAGGAGGAGAGGGATGCAATACAGCCGTCGAGTGAATACCCTGTGGAGTATAGTGATCTGTTGGCAGTCTTCGACGAACAGTAATGTGAGATGCTACCCCCCACAGGCCAACAGACTGTGCTATTGAATTGAAACCAGGGGTCCGTTTGCCAAAACCACGCATGTACGCCATGACAAAACCAGAGTTAGAGGAATTAAGGCGATACATCGATAAGAGCCTAGCCAGAGGTTTCATTCAGCCCAGCAGATCCCACATGGCTGCACCCGTCTTGTTCCGGGAAAAGAAGGATGGCGGGTTACGTTTGTGTGTGGACTTCCGGGACCTAAACGCTGTTTGTGTTGAGCATCTATATCCCCTGCCTCTCATGAAGGACCTTTTAGCTACGCTATCGACCGGTAAAGTGTTCACGAAATTAGACCTGCGTGAGGCATATTATCGGGTCCGAATTAGACCTGGCGATGAATGGAAGAAGAGGAAGGCCTCTTTTGGGACTTTTGGCTGGAGATTAACTGACCCTGGCAGCTCTCTCCCCCCGGATGACCAGATGGTCCATTTTCTTGGCCGCATATTCCTACAGACTGCTCCACCGGCCAGGCAAAACCTTAGGACATGCTGATGCCCTCAGCCGATGTCCATTGCCCAAATTATTGGACAACCCGACCCCGGAAGCCCCGGTTTTACTGCTTGACATTGTTTCCCCGGGCCCCATTTCTTCAAACAAGGTGGCGAGGGTTTCTGCCAGAGACTCTGTTTTGCGCACAGTAATGGGCTGGGTATCGAGGGGTTGGCCTACCAAGGTGGACGGTGATGACTTCCAATTGTACTTTAACAAAAAAAATGAACTGTCAATGTTGGGGGGTTGCTTGTTGTGGGGAGATAGGGTGGTCATTCCTTCGTGGTTAAGGCACAGAGTTCTAGAAATGCTGCATGAGGGACACCATGGTGTTGTTCGCATGAAAGGCCTAGCTTGTAGCTATGTTTGGTGGCCACATCTCGACCAAGATGTCACTGAGTGGGTGGGGAAGTGTAGGCCCTGCCAGGAGTCCCGCCCAGATCCTCCCATAGCGCCCATTCGGGAATGGGAAAAACCAAAAGGGCCGTGGGGGAGGATTCACATCGATTTCGCTGGCCCGTTCCATGGCCAGAACTTTCTTATGTAGATGCATATTCTAAATGGCTCGAAATTGCCTTAATGCCATCTACCACTTCTGAGGCCGTAATCAAAGTACTCAGAAAACTATTCGCAACACACAGGTTGCCGGACACACTGGTATCCGACAATGGGCCCCAATTCACAGCGACTCAATTCGAAGGCTACCTAGCCGAATTAGGCATAAGACATGCATTATCCGCTCCTTTTCATCCGGCTAATGGCCTTGCTGAAAGATTTGTAAGAATGGCCAAAGAAGCCCTCTCCCGACTCGATGCAGGGGACTGGCAGGCTAGAATAGATGAGTTCTTAGTGGTACAGCATGCCACTCTGTGCCCCACTTCGGGCCGCAGCCCAGCCGAGCTTTTAATGGGCCGAAAGCTACGATGCGTTCTAGACAGACTGCATCCTAATTACTCCTCCGATAGCTTCACCGGGGAAGCGGGAGGACTAAGACATTTCGAAGTAGGATCACCAGTTTTTGCTAGAAGCTACATCAATGGGCCTTTATGGGTAGAGGGAACCATTGTAGGAATTACCAGTCCAAAGTCATATATCACAGTTGATATAGGGCATGGTAAAATCTGGAGGAGACATATAGATCAATTGCGTAAACGTTTACCAAACGAAAACTTGTGTCCTAACTATCCAAGTCTTCCTGACACAGCTACCTCAAGCCCGAGTAAGCCGGAATACTTATCTGGCAACCCTGAGTTCCAGCGCCACCCCAGCGAGCCGACACTCCCAGCCGGAGATAGCCACACCTCTGAAGAAATCCAGGAGGTTCCATTAGCGGAGTCGGGAGAGACGGGAGGTCCCTCCGACCGGCTCGACGCCTCGCCAACAACTGAACTGCACAGGTCAACCAGGATTAAGACACGCCCTGGTCACCTGCATGATTTTGTATGTAAATATGTAAATAGATAGAATAAGTGCCTTCTGGGAGGGGAGGGGTGTTGTGTATGTATCTATTTTGTGCAGGAAATTCAAATGCACAGTGAATTCTGATTGGTTCTTGGTTGTCTCTGGAAAGTATATAAAGAGGGCTGTTGCCTGTGAGTTTTTGCTGAAGTCTCACCCTGAATTAAAGAGCTGTTGTTACTAACCTGCTTGTGCCTCTCGTTATTCCCGCGCTACAACAACTATTAAACTTCTCTCATTCTATCACCCATCTCATTGTTCCTATCACCCATCTCCTTCCACTAATGACTGTATGACTGTAACTTTGTTGGTTGTATCTTTAAGATTTATATTGACTACCCTATGACTATCATTAAGTGTTGTACCTTATGATTCTTGACAAATGTATCTTTTCTTTTATGTACTCTGAGAGCGTATGCACCAAGACAAATTCCTTGTGTGTCCAATCACACTTTGCCAATAAAGTCTTCTCTTCTCTTCTCTTCTCTTCTCTTCTCTTCTCTTCTCTTCTCTTCTCTTCTCTTCTCTTCTCTTCTCTTCTCTTCTCCTCAAGAAGTGACTGGAAATAAATAATAATAATGTTCTAAGGAGAGTGCCATAGCCTTCTTCAGACTTAGACTCTGACGCTGAAGAAGCTGCTTCTTCAGCTGAACATATGGAACGTCAGCCTCAAGAGACATCAAGGTCGGAATCACCTGAGGCTGATCAAACACAGGTACTGTGAGAAGAACTGGAGCAGTCAGACGATGAAGCACAGCCTCCAGGCCCTTGGACTCAACAGATTGAGTGGAGAGCACAACAAAGTATGGACTCAGTGAGGCTCCTTGCCAAACAAAGGTAGAATCTATTTTAATTGAAGATAGCTGGCTGCAGCCTGAGTTTAGAGGCAGTTCTGATCAGGGGTGGGCTTCAAAACTTTTAGCAAGGGGTTTTCTGCCCGATTGGGTGGCCATGGTGGGTGTGACCTAGTCAATCTCCTGCACTGCAGCGGGGGGGGGTTGCCCTCCCCAGGCTCCAGAGGCTTTCCTTGAGCCTCTGGGAGGGTGAAAACGGCCTCCCCAAGCTCCGGAGGCCCTCTTCCTGAACTTCTGGTAAGCCCGTTTTTGCCCTCTCCGAGCCTTCATTTACCTGCATCCAAAATGGGCCGCATAGGGACTCCTGGGAGGGGAGGGGCAGGGTGGGTGGGGCCAGCCAGGAGTGGGATTTGGGGGTCTCCGAACTGCGTAGAATCTTAGCTAGAGGTTCTCCCAAACCCCTGCGAACCCCCAGCAGCACCCCTGGTTCTGACCCATATTTCTTTGCTGGAAAGAACCATTTGATTTCCTGCTCTGGTATGTGATTCCTGTGAATCCTGACCTTTACTGTGGTTCCCTGCATATTTTCTAGTTCTCATTTAATTTAATGGAGGAATTTGCTTTAGAAATTCTTTCAAACAATAAGTGATTTTTCAGGGACATTCTTATAGCTGGAGTTTGAAGTTTCTCTTGCTTAGGCCTTGAAGCATATATTAATGTTCAATTGTTCATCTTTCAATAAAGAGAAATCCTAGATTAATGGTGACAGCTGTCTCATCGGGCTTTTTCAGAAGCAATACACTACAAATGGAGAATTCATGTATCGCTGTAAAAATTCTGAGAACTTGACAATCCAATTTCTCTGCACATAAATAGGTAGAGGTTTCATAGTCTTATGCATAGAGCAATAGAGACATTAATTCAACTAGAATTGAATTAATGAAATGAAAACTGCTAAAACAAATAATTTAATTTAATTTAATTTAATTTAATTTAATTTAATTATTTAATTTAATTTAATTTATATGCCACCCCTCTCGGAAGACTCAGGGCGGCTCACAATAAATTTTAAAAAATAATTATAAAAAACATTTAAAAATTAAAAACATTAAAAACATTAAAAACTCATTCACACCATTCATGGCTGGATCTCGCCAGATCACAAGAGTGAGATCAACGGCCCCAGGCCTGCCGGAAAAGCCAGGTCTTCACCGCTTTTCGGAAGGTCAATAGGGTGGGGATGGTCCGGACCTCAGGAGGTAACTGGTTCCAGAGAGCTGGGGCAGCCACAGATTTGTCCTTTTTTGTTTTTATTGCCTGTCTAAACTCTGATCTAGTACGTATGTGAAATAGTCAATGGTTCTATTTTTTTTTTCTTTTAACAACCCTGTAAACAGTGGTGAAATCAAAAATTTTTACTACCAGTTCTGTGGGCATGGCTTGGTGGGTGTGGTGTGGCTTGATGGGCATGGCAGGGGAAGGATACCACAAAATCTCCATTCCCACCCCATTCCAGGGGAAGGATACCGCAAAATCCTCATTCCCTCCCCACTCCTGGGGGAAAGATATTGCAAAATCTCCATTCCCACCATGGGGCCAGCCAGAGGTGGTATTTGCCGGTTCTCTGAACTATCCAAAATTTACGCTACCGGTTCTCCAGAACCTGTCAGAACCTGCTGATTTCACCCCTGCCTGTAATCCCTTGTATCAAAGTGGAGTCAGGCTGACTGAATGTAGCTGAGCATTTACTGGCCGAACATCCTTCCTGACACCTACAATTGTCACAGCAGACAATTACTCATTGCACCCAGAGAGAGAGATATCTGTCCCTGCCTAGGATCAAACTCACAACCACCTGATTGTGAGGCAAGAGCTCCTCCTCTAGGCCACCATGCCCCTTGACAACAGTTCTATTAAACTGAGACAATTTTCAGTTACTTCTTTGGCTTACAAGTTTAGTAGTCAGTAGAATCTTGTGGAAAAAAAGAGGCTACTTAAATAAGAGCAGAAGAATTGCATACAAATAAAATGAAAAAAAATAATAATGGGGAAAGAGGCTAACTTGCTATTATTGTATTATAAACTGCCTCAAATCTCTAACATGGACAGTATAGAACCGTGATGGCGAACCTATGGCATGCATGCCACAGGTGGCACATGGAGCCATATTGGTGGGCACACGAGCTGAGCTCCGGTGTGCATGTGTGCGCCGGCCAGCTGATTTTCAGGCCTTCTGGGCCCATCAGAAGTCAGGAAACATGCTGTTTCTGGCCTCCGGAGGGTGAGGAAGACCTGTTTTTTGCTCTCCCCAAGCTCCAAAGGCTTTCTAGGAGCCTGAGGGAGAGGGTGAAAATGGCCTCCCCCACCCCCGGAGGTCCTCTGGAGGCCAGAAACGGCCTGTTTTCTTACTTCTGGTGGGACCGGAAGGCCTGTTTTCCGCTCTCCCCAGGCTCCAGAGCCTTTCTAGAAGGCTGGGGAGGGCAAAAATGGCCTTCCCCACCACACCGGAAGTTTGGTGGCTCACCATGTCATCGCGTGCCAAAAGCGGGGGGAGCGCAGGGGGGTCGCACGTACATGCGCGGGGGTGGGGTACATAGAATTATGGGTGTGGGCACATGCACATGTGACTCCCCAGCACTCCCCCCACTTTTGGCACTCGATGGCAAAAAGGTTAGCCATCACTGGTATAGAAGTTTGAGTATAAGTAAAGTCACTAATAAAAATAAACATTTTACTTTATTCTTTATTTTTTAGAAGAATGCAAAATATAAAGAGAGTGTTGTTATTCAATAACAAAATTAAATCCAAGAAATAAGATTAAAAATATAAAACATATTAGTCCACATTTGATGTAAAAGTGATCCTTGATTTACAACCATTCATTTAGTGAACGTTCGAAGTTACAACAGCACTGAAAAAAATGATTTATGTTAGTTTTTCATATTTATGATCATTGTAGCATCCCCATAGTCACATGAACAAAATTTAGATCCTTGGCAAGTGGCATACTGTATATTTATGAAGATTGCAGTACCCTGGGGTCATGTGATCACTTTTTGCAACCTACTGACAAGCAAAGTCAATGGGGAAAATTCACTTAACAACCATTTTACTAACTTAACAACTGCAGTGATTCACTTAACAACTATGGCTAGAAAGGTCCTAAAATGGTACAAAATTCACTTAACTGTCTTGCTTAGCAACATAAATTTTAGGCTCAGTTGTGATTGTAAATCAAGGACTCGTATCTTGATAGGGTTTAGTTTATTATTTTTTTAAAGTTTTGATAGGTTATGAGTTTAGCTTCTATCATTGATTTCATCAAAAAAACTATCTCAGGTGCTAATGAAACAGACAAAGCATCTGGACTGTACTAAGCTGTTAAAACATGCTTAATTTTAAAATATTGCCACTGTTGTGAATTTGGAAGACCAAACTCAATTTGAAATCAGGAAAACTATTTAAAATAATTTTTACATAAAAATGTATTCAAAGTTACTATCTTGCTTCTAGTAAAGGTTTCCAATAACATATATTACAGCCTATTTTTAAAATAGTTTCTTTTTTCAAAGAAATATGCATGAGTGTCATTATCAAAACACAATCTACACCCCAATATTGTGCAATATTTCTCACGGCCTGCACTCCTGGAAATAAGATCCCTTTTCTACTATGTGCGTGTTTAAAAGACTTCTCATGACCACAATGGGAATAAAAAAATAAAATAAATTTCCAACGAAATCAAAAAAGGAATAATATTTCACAAAATTTTCATTCTACAAATTTATGACTAATGAAAACATTAATTACATGTTATTATATTATTCAGTACTACCATTATAACCCAAAATATACTAGGCACACAACTACAGCCAGAATAGGAAATATTGTCATTGAAAAATATTTGAATAACTACATTATTGACATCAGTGATTTTAGACATTTGTAGCTGCGCTTCCTTGATATTTTTTTCTGGAACAGGAACTGAATTCTGGAACAGGAACTGAATTCTGCAGTTCTTATTTCTAAGAGAGCTTGCTGCAGGATTACTTTTTAATTCATTCTAGCTTCTTTGGATTTTAATCTGGAATTTAGATTAACGAAAGTCATAAAACCTATCAGGCAAGTGATATTTTTAAATGCCACAATTGTGAATTACAGTTATTATTCTACATTACATGGCAGTCAAAGGTTAATATTATTTCCGTGACTAGATTGGTTCAGTTGTGTCAGTGCCCCTTTGCCACTGAATAATGTTCGCTAAAATATTACAACAGAATTAAATGTGGACATCAAATATGAATAGGCTATTTAATGAGGACGTAATTCTAGATGTGTGAGAAAGAAGTTGTTCTTTAAGACTGTAAATCATATATATGACTAAAGCTGCCTGAAGAAAAGGATTTAAACTGGAACATTTTTTTTGTAACGAATTACAAGTTAAAAAGAAAAAAAAAGAATAAAAAATGAGATATGCATAAAAGCATAAAATAACAAGAAAGAACTGGCACTTTTTATATCTACTTTATATCTTTTCTATATATCAATCTACTTACATGTTCAAATGTTTGTTGCCCTATTTAGATTCAGTAATTAACTACTGACATTTAAAAAGTGCTGTTAAAAGTATTTATGATTTAATTCTGTCTGACCAGCTGTAACACCAACTCACTTCAAGAGGTCTTAGTAACAGATTAAATGGCATACAATTACAGTCTCAGAAAACTCACTTACCTGATGTATGAAATCTTCCTATAATGATTTTTAAATTTTTTAGCTATGAATTTTCTTTCTCCTTTGAAAAAGCAATGAAACATGCTGGTTTTAAATGTGTCAAATGTGTTTCATAATTTACATCTAAGATTCAACATTGTGCCAGTGAGGTAAAACATGACCTAAGAGAGAGCAGATAAATATAATTGCATTAAAATAAATGTAATTCTATTTATATAACAATACAAATTGATCCTGAAGCACATATTATAATATGTGTGTAAATTGACCTCATAGTAGACTGCCTATAAACTGTCAAAATCTTTATTTTTAAATGCAAAGCCTGCCCATTATTTGACATTTTATTATAACATAATATTATGGACATTGCTTAAGAGAAGTTAAGTAGGTGTCTGTTCAATGCTTGGTGATACAAGCATAAATTTTATCATGAATACAATCTTAAATAAATACTTGTCTTTTATGGATTGAAATGGTATCATATTGTCCAAAAGTGTGTAGAATTTATGTAACTCTGTCTACTGTTCATTCAAAAAAAATTTTAAAAATGTATTCTGTTGCTAGAGATCTTTTTCAAAGGGCATAATGATATATCATAAAGTTTTATACTACCCTTTCCTGAACTGGTTTTCCCAGGGTATCTAAAGCATGTCTGTTTCAGTCCCAGGCCCACTGAAAGTTATGAGTTATTGGAGACTAAAACATTTGGGAGGGTACCAGACAGATGAAAGGTTTTTAATGCAACAATAATAATAGAGAATAACATGATTGGTGCTGAAGAAATGGATCTCTGAAGAGTTTCCTTCCTTCCAAAGCCTCTCTTCCAGTTCTATGATTCTATGAAATAGAAAAACAATATATATGTGTGTGTGTGTGTGTGTGTGTGTGTGTGTATGTATGTATGTATGTATGTATGTATGTATATATATATATATATATATATATATATATCAATTTTCTTACTTCTTCGTAGGGTCTATGTGTGTTTTTCTTCTAGCCAGGTTTTCCCTACGTAGCCAAGGTTTTTTTTGTAGCTCCAGCTCAGTAGAATCTCATCTACTCGGTTCTGGGCTTTTTTCCTTTCTAACACCTAGCAAGCTCTGACTGCTAGGTGGGAGACCTAAATAGATCCATTTCTAGCTCGTTAGCTGTCGTCAGTAGGCCACACCCACCTCCTCCCTGTAAAGGCATAGTATCAATTTTCTTACTTCTTCGTAGGGTCTATGTGTGTTTTTCTTCTAGCCAGGTTTTCCCTACGTAGCCAAGGTTTTTTTTTTGTAGCTCCAGCTCAGTAGAATCTCATCTACTCGGTTCTGGGCTTTTTTCCTTTCTAACACCTAGCAAGCTCTGACTGCTAGGTGGGAGACCTAAATAGATCCATTTCTAGCTCGTTAGCTGTCGTCAGTAGGCCACACCCACCTCCTCCCTGTAAAGGCATAGTATCAATTTTCTTACTTCTTCGTAGGGTCTATGTGTGTTTTTCTTCTAGCCAGGTTTTCCCTACGTAGCCAAGGTTTTTTTTTTTTGTAGCTCCAGCTCAGTAGAATCTCATCTACTCGGTTCTGGGCTTTTTTCCTTTCTAACACCTAGCAAGCTCTGACTGCTAGGTGGGAGACCTAAATAGATCCATTTCTAGCTCGTTAGCTGCCTAATATACAAGCAGCCCAAGTTTGAATCCAAGTAAGGGTATGGCTAGCTGATGAGAGCTAAATAGCTTGAAATAAATCTATACTAGTCTCCCTTTATTTCTTTATCAGCAAAATATAAATTTGGTATAAAATGGTTTGTCATGAATGCGACTGCTTGAGGACTCCTGATTAGAGTTGAAAGGCAAAGGGGAAGCAGTATGCTCCCTCCCATATGTTATGGTATTTTATGTAAATGAATCTCATATTGCATTATATTCAAAGTCTTATATTCAAAGACTTATATACAAAGTCCTTATATATGGGCAATCTGCTCATGTGTAACAAAGACAGAGAGAATCCATTTAGTTGTCCGGTTATCAAATGCCATTTAATAGGTATGCAATTCAAGAGAACTTTGTCCTCTGTCAATATTAGCTTTTGTTGCACAGTCACATTTAAATATTCCACTACTTTCTCCCAAAACCTAATAAATGTAAGACATTGTAAAAACATGTGTTTTAAAAGAAGCATTAGTCCTATAACATCTCCAGCAAAATGCTGTCCCAGACAACCATTTTCTATAAAGATGAAATGTAGTCCAATAAATTCTAAGCTTCTTTTTTTTTCATGTATAAGTTGCAGTTTAAGGTCCATTGCTATTGAAGACATTTTTCCATTGAACAGGCAATATGGGAACTTATAATTTTTTATTTTACTCATCACTAAACTTCTGCATATCAAATTGATTTATTGATTATAAATATCTACAAAAACTAATAGTAGGTTTTGGGGTTTTTTTATTTTTAAAAGATTTAACCAGTTGTTCTAGTATCTCAGCTGTCTCAGAAACTGAAATTTGCTGCTAATCTAATGTTGTTAACAAATATTGTAGCTGCAAATATTATTACTGAATAACATCTCATAGATGATAATTGTCTCTAAGCACAGCATATGTTGAAAATTAATTAATTATCAGTTGGTCCAAAGTCAATGAACCTGCTTTGATTCAATTTTTCCATATCACTGTTTTTCCCAATTTTTAATGATTTCCTCATAAAATCAATTTATCGTGAGAAAAAGAATCAAATAATTCTTTTTTTTAATATTTCATAATGTCTATAATGTTCTAACTGATATAACTGTTTCCAGAGCTACTAGAGTTGTATTATATTATATATGTATTATACAAATTGTGTAGATCTAGTGGTCTACACAATACAACTTTCTCTGTTAATAACTAGTACAAGATGTATCTACCTGATCTACACTGCATACCAACTAATCTAATAATTAGGTTACACACAGTGAAATATGAATTATTTAAAACCGAATAAGGTGGACTCCTGATGAGTTCATAAACATGTCAGCTGGTTTCTGTGGCGATAAAAAGGAAATGTGTTTGCTCACAGTCTCCCAATCAAAGTTCTAATCATGTGTGTCCCTGTTTAGCTTTAATCTATCAGCCAAGGTTATCTAGGTGTTTTCAGAATTATCACATAGTATCACTCAATACAAACTATCTATCAAATATTTGAACATCATGTTATGTTATATTTAATTCTTCTATTGAGATAAAGGTAAAAATTTCCCCTGACCAGTCATATCTGACTCAAGGTGGTAGGGCTCACTTCCGTTTCTTAGCCAAGGGAGCCAGCATTATCTGGAGACATTTCTGTGGTCATGTGGCCAGCATGACTATATGCTGAAGTACATGGAATGCTGTACTTACCTTCCCACCAAAGTGGTACCTATTTATCTACTTGCATTTGCATGCTTTCAAACTGTTAGGAGCAGGAGTTGGGGCAAATAACGGGAGCTCGCCCCATTGTGCAGTGCTCAGGTCTTGAACTTGGGCTTTCAGCTTGCCAGCTGACAAGATGAGTGTCTTTAACCACTGTATTGGGTTATTGAAATAAAAAGAAGCTGTAAATACTACTTAATCATCGAGGGTCAATTCTAATATATAACTTAGTAAAACTCAATTCTGAATTTAATATAGTTAGAATTCCCTTATGCACATGTGCACTTATGAGATTGAGATTGTTTTAAAGCTGTCCTTGATCTACATATTTTACAGTTTATGTCTTTTCTTTCCATTTTGCTGGAACAGTTGTCTGGCTTAGCCTGAACATGGATTGGTAAATGGCATGATAAAAAACTTTCAGTTTACTTTCCTTTTCTTTCATAGTGCCTTTGTCAGATATAGAGAAGTAGCAGATTTTTTGAGTTTTCTGTTACTATCATTTAGAGCAGCGGTCCCCAACCTTTGCGGCTTGGTGGCCCAGCTGGGGGAAGAGGGGAACTGGGCCACACAAGTGGTGGACCGGTGCACACATGCGTGTGCCCAGTTTAACTTGCACAAGTTGAGCTGCACATGCATGTTCATTTGTCCCGGCTCGCTGCTCATGCAAGTCGTACTGCATGCACCGCGTCCACCCCAGCCCATGACTCGCGTGGCCCAGTTGCAGATAGGCCATGGCCTGGTAGTGAGACGTAGCCCGGGGGTTGGGGACCACTGATTTAGAGCTTATCTTTACCCATCAAATTTATTTCTGATGAATACATGAAGATCTTTTAGATTTTACAGTAAGAATCTTATTATATAAAAAGACAGAACAATTAAGTTGTTATACGCAACTGCTGAAAAAAAGAGTTTGTAAAAGTTTATTGTGGACAAAATAATAAAACAAACGATTTGATGATAGCCACTCATGACCATTGGATAGGGAGTACCTAAAAAGTTGATTTCATATTAATGGGTTTAATTGAAAGAAAAACTGCATCTGCTCAAAGTTTGTTTGTTTATTTATTTATTTATTTATTTATTTATTTATTTATTTATTTATTTATTTATTAGTTCGATTTATATGCCGCCCTTCTCCGGAGACTCAGGGCAGCTTACAATGCATTAAGCAATAGCCTTCATAATTTTGTATATACCTGCTTAGTAGGGCTTTTTGGCTCCCCCAAGCGGTGTTCTATTTTATACAAAGTCAGCTTATTGCCTCCACAAACCGGGTCCTCATTTTACCTACCTCGAAAGGATGGAAGGCTGAGTCAACCTTGAGCCTGGTGAGAATTGAACTCGCAGTAATTGCAGGCAGCTGGCAGCTAAGTACTACTTTAACAGCAGTAGTTTAGTCCACTGTGCCACCAAGGCTCTTATGATTTATTTATGCCAAATTTCTTAATACCAAAACTTCTTGCAATCCATGAACTATATTTTATTGAATGCCAGCTGTTTAACAAATTCTGCTTACAATTCAAACCAAGAGGTATACAACATACTATCCTTACACTATCATAGTAGCGCAGTTCAGTGGTGTGGTAAATTCTGCAATACAGATATTTCTAATTACAGCCCTCTCGCCTTGTTATAAATGGAATATATCCTGCGATTTCATTTACACTCAAAGGACCCAATCTGACAGTAAAAATCTCCCTTTTACACATATGAGCATGTACATTAAAAATCAACAATAATAACATTGCCCAATATGTTTATACGACATGACTGTAGTAGCCTATAAAGTTACATAATTATATTCCATTGAATTCAGTGATGTTTAACTTGCAATATACATACAATTCTAACAGCACATTCTTCTCTACATTAAAGAAAAATATATTTGTATGACAATGGTTCCTTTATTAGAGAAAACCATAATAGATGGGTAAAAACAGCATATATATGATAACACTGTGGGATGTAATCTCTCTGTTCTGTGACAAATACTGTATAATGCCCGAATAATTCAAAGGCCAGTCTGGACATCGTATTCTGAATAACATCCGATGAAAGCCTGAATTCTTCCTTGTCTGTGAGTTCTCACTATTATTGTATCTGTTCATTCTTATGTCCTAACAGTATCAGCAGGAAGATAATTTTCTCCTCCTTCATCTAGTTGCCACAACAGATTATCTCAGTATGAAGGCCTGGGAAATTATTTCCAAGTTCCTTACATAAGTTCCTCAATAGTCTATGTGCCTCTAAAGGCTATTACGAATATTTTCAGTAGAGTGGAAAGTTACATTTCTTAGATTCCCTAATGCTTGAAATCAGTGGTGGGTTTCAAACTTTTTTACTATAGTTCTGTGGGTGTGGCTTGGTGGGCGTGGCATGACTTGGTGGCTGTGGCAGGGGAAGGATACTGTAAAATCTCCATTCCCACCTCACTCCAGGGGAAGGTTACTGCAAAATCCCCATTTCCTCCAGTACAGCTGGGACTCGGGAGGCAGAGAATAGATGGGGGCGGGGCCAGTCAGAGGTGGTATTTACCGGTTCTCTGCACTACTCAAAATTTCCGCCACCGGTTCTCCAGAACTGGTCAGAACCTGCTGAAACCCACCTCTGCTTAAAATGCTGTTTTATTCCAGTATACTCAAGGGAGGGAAGATGTCTCCAGAGCATTAATATTTTTTTGCTGAAAATATAGGAGAAAACAAAACAGAAGAGTTCACTAACTCATATCAAAATTCCCTATATGCATCATTCAGCTCGGTTAACATTTATAAATTTTGCATACTGAAGAAAGAAATAATGAATGTTGACTTTGTTAACTTCTTACATTAACTTTTGGCACAAAATGTAAATACTTTTTACATATGATTTACATCTCCATAAACACAGGCCTTTGATTCATCCATCTTATTAAAATTACCAGAGTTGCGTAGTTTCAATAAAAGGAACAGTAGGCACTGAATGGATAATGTTTCCTTGCAGATTTCTCTATAAATGATTCAGAAAAGAAAAGAAAAAACTGGCATAGATATTTCAGACCTGCCTTAAGATATCCATCTACAAAATAGTGAAGGGAGAAAAAATAGGCATGCTGGTTTTTTAGTTTTTTTTATAAAAAAAACCCTTAACAGCCAAAAGGAAACTCTTTTACTCAGAAATGCATTTTACTTTTTGACAATTCTGTATTAAATGAGCAAATCAAGAAGAATATGTATGAGCTAGATGTTCAATTAAACTATTTTTGCTGTCTCTTTGTTATGCCCAAGAATAGCAGACTGAATAGAAGGCATAACTAGACTTTTTGTGAACTTTCTGGCAGATACAAAGGCATCATAATTTCATAAATTGTCTTCTTTGCTGTTGCAGACCTATATAAATAAGAAGTAATTTACTGCCTCTGCATGGGGAATCAGATTTTTCAAAAAGGTATAATCAAAGTATTCCTTCTTACAATCGAGGAAGCAAATTTCTCTTTATAATGCTCAGAAATGAAGAATTACATCTTATAATCAAAGCCATGATCAGTGACATACCTACTTGTCTCTCTTCCATTGCTGGGTCAGGAACCATTATTATAATTAGGGATTTAATTTCCTTTTGTATTTTTAATAATCATCTCAAATCCTGCTTTTGGAAAACTCACAACTCCAGCATTGCTTTGATCTCATTTGAGGAAAAGCAATAGAAGTAAAGTAGCCCCACATTGTGACACAAGAAAGGGAATATTCTAAGGTCAAATGTAAAACATGTTGTTTCATCTACAGTAGAAACCTCTGTTCTGGAAATAATTTCGGGTTTTGTTTTCAAGAGATAAGATCAAAACTTTTCCCATTCTTGTGTGCAAATGATTTATACAACACTAAGCCTTATTTATTTTGAATCATGGCCTCTCATCTACTTCTAAACCTTGACTAAACCAAAGACTAAAATGGACCTTTAGACAGTGAAAGTATGTGAAAAATAATTCTTGTGAAAGAATTAACCAAGGTTATAATGCAATATACAATATATTAGGAGTCTCAGATTTGTGGCCCGAGTATTTGTGTCTCCAACTCATTTTGTGTGGCCCATGCCATCACAACCAGGGCTTGTTATTCCTTTCCTCCTCTGAATAACTCTTTAAGCAAAGTCCTCAGGAAGTTGGATGTCCATTTTACAGAGGAACAGATGCAATCCTAATTCTAATCTGACAAGATTTGCTCTAATAATATCACAAGATCTGATAACATCACAAGGGGGATATCCATTTTGATTAAAAACAGAAAAAAACTCTCAATACAATCAGAAATTCTGCGACTGAAGTTCAGCGTTGCCAGCTCCCAAAAATGGGATCTGCATGGGGCATATGCAGTATCTGAGTTTCCCAATTTTGGAATAAGGCTTCTAAGATTACTGCATGTAATTTAATTTGCTTATTGTGATCTTTATTTTTGTCATATCGTTATGTTACTGTTTTAGGAGGGGCTAGGACAGTGATGGCTAACCTTTTTGCCGTTGGTGGCAAAAGTGGGGGGAGCAGGGGGGGTCATGTGTACATATGCCCATACCCATAATTCAATGCGCCCCGCCCCTGTGCGCCTGCGCACATGACCTCCCCTCCGCACTCCCCCACTTTTGGCATGCAATGGCATGGTGGGTCCTGTTGGCCCATTTTTCGTCGTCCCCAGGCTCCAGAGGCTTTCTTGGAGCCCTGGGAGGGCAAAAATGGGCCTCCCCCCCCCAGAAGCCCTCCGGAGGCTGGAAATGGCTTGTTTGCTGACTTCCGGTGAGCCCAGAAGGCCTGAAAATCAGATGCGCATGCCGGAGCTGATCTAGGGCAATGGTCATGTGCCCACTGATGTGGCTCCGGGTGCCACCAGTGGCATGCGTGCCATAGGTTTGCCATCATGGGGCTAGGAGTTCAGCTGCCTTACCTCACCTAGATTCAGAACTGTGCCTCTTATCCCAAAATCATAGCAAGAAGTAGCTATAACGTTGGTGGTGGTAGGTCAAATCTCAGCCCTGGCTGCCCTGCTTTTGCTCTATTGGTTTCCTAAAAGAAAGCTCAGCATGCCCAGCAGTGACAAGTTTTGCCAGCTCATTTTAGGGCAATTCTAAGAAAAGCACCTCTCACAAGTTTCAGAGTTTCCACATTAAACTCTGTTCTTGGGGCCTGTATCTCAGTACAATCATAATACACAATGGATTTGTGAAATTTCTCTTTCTTCAAAAATTTTGTCATGAGATGGAATGTATACTGTCATATAATTGTGAATTTTCTCTTTATCATTAAAAAAAACCTATTTAGTAGGAGCAACCTATTTATAGTAGGTTGCTCCTACTAAATTTAACATAGCAATAATTGATAAAATAACTTGCTTAATAAATAAACATTTTTCTGTGTTGAGGTTTGTGTATTTTATTTAGTTTGATAAGTAAATCATCATCGTTTAGATAGATTAAGACAGGGGTGGGTTCTAAATTTTTTTACTACCGGTTCTATGGGCATGGCTTATTTTGTGGATGTGGCTTGGAGGTCATGTGACTAGGTGGGCATGGCTAGCTGGTCAGAGTCATTTCTGAAAGGTCCTCGAACTTACGACCAGTCCTCGCACTTATGACCCGACTCATTTGTTTGCTTTTAAAACACTGATCAGCTGTAGGACGGCCCTTTGAAGCCCCGCAGCAAGAGTTTAAACAGTTTTTTTCCCTCTAGTCATCAGCTGGGACTCAGGAGGCAGCAATAGATTGGAGGTGTGACCAAATAAAAGGTAAGAATAACGTGGGGGGTGGGGTGGTGGGAGGGCGGGGGGGGGGTGGGAGAACCGGTTCTGTGACGTCATATCGTCACCACTACCGGCTCGGACCAACCGGACCAAACCGGGAGGAACCCACCACTGGATTAAGGTCTGGATCCAACCTTGAGAACCTATAAAACCATATTTTTTAATTTGACTGGCACCACAGAGAACAATGTTCTCTGTAGAAGACCAAGCAGAATTCTGTATTGGTCATATAATAGTAATAAGGCAATACTATTACACATTCAAATGTAAAATATGATGTAATGTTGAAAGCTTTGAACCTAGGAGCAGAAAAATGCTTTCAACATTAGCTATAACATTGACCATGTTTACTCATATGGTCATAGTCTCACAGCTCTTTGAAACGTGAAGCTGACATTTTTAAACATCAAGATATCATAGGAGATATTATAGAGAAATATAGAACAGATCAATTAGAATCTATCTGATTCTATTTTGTGCTACTTTTCAAGTTTTAAGGACAAACCTGTTATATTCTGCAGTAATCTGTGATTATTTAAAAATGCAAAAAGTCATTTGAAGAGATAATTTAATGTAGATAAATAATATTTTCTAATTTTGTCAAAATATTGAAAAATATTTTAAAGAATACTTTAATATATCCTTTAAACAATTATGTACTGTACTGCAACATTTGGAAGAGTCCAAAATTTGGTGGTTACTTATATTCTGGTTTACCTTTTATTCTGTAAACTACCTTATTCCTTTATGAGAATTTTTCAAACTTCATTTTTCAGACATTTTCATGAAACTGAAATGGAAAAATACAACCTGAGGAAATTCAGGATGTCATACAAAAACAGAAGTACAATTTATATCAAAAATAATTTGATACGTCTTGCAACAAAAACAAGGTAACAAAGTAGAACAGTGTTTCCCAAACTTTTGACATATGTGTACCCCTTCTACAATTTTCATAACGCTGAGTACCCCTCATAAAAAACATATGGTACCCTTGGGGGTACGCGTACCACACTTTGGGAAACACTTAGATAACACTGCAATTCTCCGGGGTTTAAACAGCTCCGCGGCTCAACGTCAACTGTTAATGTTCCCGCAGTTTAAAAATGGCCGAACCTGAGCTGCGCGAAGGATGCAAAGAAGTTCCCGCCATAATGAGTTGCGATACGATGTACAATGGCCCCAGTTCCCATGTAAAAACTGCGATACACGCCTATTTCTTTCCTTGTTCTGTGGCCGCAGCTAAGCACAGTGCAGTGGATATTCCCACGTGATCCCCACCAAACTCCGGTGCAACGCATACCCCCACCAAACTCTTCCCGTACCACACTTTGGGAAACACTGAAGTAGAACAATAAAAGGAGAGATTTCTAGGTGGAATAAAGTTTTTCCCCTGAATACACCTGATATAGTTATAATAAAAAGAGCTAATAATTGTGGCATATACCCTGACATAACAATAATTTGAGTCAGAGTGTTTGCAAAACATTGACCTTAAAACTGCTAGCCCATTGAGGTCTACTTGATATTAGCAGAGAGAAAGCTTGCTAATTAGACAGTCAGCAGCCTGACTGACTATTTACAAGACATAATAGCATCACAGAGGTTTTCAAAGACCATAATGTTAGTACAATCATTAGCTTAAATGTGATGGCCAATTTAGGCAGTAAGTGTTGATTATTGAGAATCCAGAGAGATTTGGAAAACAAAACTGGAACATTATTTGCCTTTCTTCAGATAGGCTCTTGATTTTAGATTCTTATCTCTAAGAAATAGATTCTTATTTCTAAGATGAACTAAGATTTAACTGAGAATACAGTTGATTTTGTTTCATGAGAAGGCATAATAATGTAAGGAAAAAAAATTCTGTTCACAATGACAGCATGATGCATTTAGGAAAACTCATAAAGATGGAGAGAAACATAATGCTGTTCTTGTTTGTCCTAGGCATGTCTCCCATTACAACCATCAACCTAATTGCCATTGATAACTCAATCTTGCATAAATGTGTCGAGATTCCTTTCAAAAGCATCTAAAATGATTAGCCATCACCAAATCTAGCTTCAGTCAATTTCCCAATTTAACTATGTGAAAAGGAATAGTTATTAAATTGATCATTAATCTTCCTGCATTTAATTTAAATAATTTTTTACATTGTGAGAAAGAAAAGCTATTTACCAATATATTAAATAATGTTGTTATATACATTTTTCATTGGTCTTCTTACAATATTCGCCCCAAGCTAACATTTTCTCTGCTAGTACTGGCATTTCTTCTTGTAGGTGAGCTGCAAAATCATTTTGGCTACTCCCTTTTATTCTTTTCAATTAAGAATTGATAGTGTAAGCAACTGCAGGATGAATGTAAGCAAAATTATTAGAAAACTTGTAAGTATACAAACTGAATTAATAACAAGTAGACATAAGGAAAGATGATGTGGAAGTTGTTTGAATTAACATGAAAAGTGCAAAAGGCAGCATAAGTAAAGTTATACTAAAAGAATAATAATAAATGCTGGGTGTAATGGTGAAGTGAAGGAGGCCATGGATGAGGAAAGAAGTTCATATGTGAGAATCACTGCTGAAATATGATGGTGACAGAAATATATCCTATAATATATGTATATATAAAATATATGTCAAATGAATGCACAGTAGTCAATAAAGCAAGGAAGTTAAGCTCAAAAGAAGCACAGAAAATAAATATTATCTTTAGAGAAATAAGCTTGTTTTGGAAGTTGGTATAAAATGTAAAGCATAAATAATAGAATGTAGGGAATTAAACATAATTAGTAATAAAAGTGATGACGCAAAGAAACTCAACCCTCCAACCATACAATATTAGTAATGGTAGTGTCAACTTACCATGAACAATTTAATTGGTTATGTTTTTAATGATTTTCTATAAACGGTCATGAGTCTTTATTGGCTTGATGATCACCACAGAGTAAATCAATCAATCAATCAATCAATCAATAAATCAATCACTGTGTCAATTAATAAAATCCTCGCTGCACTTTCCCCTAACTTTAGATCTTTACTGTATAAATGAACTATAAATCACTGATATCAATGTTAGGTAGGTATGAATTTTAAAAGCTTGGAGAATACAACAGAGAAAACTCTTAAGTGTGACTGAGCTGATAACAATCTCATTAGATATTGCATAACACTGAAGGTTTAGAAAAGGCTAACCCCAATTTTAAAAATCTACAAGATAATTAGATTTGACAGACAATGGTGATGGATGAGTCATACTTATTTTTTAAACAATTATTTCCATACAACATAAAATTGACCTTACAGTGGAGATTTTGTGTAATATGCAGAAGCTACTACCTCTTAATAAACACTCAACCTTGCATGATTGAATGTGGACAATTATTCATGATTTTACACGTGAGTGCTCCCTGCTGAGTAGTTTGGGCACAGTTGTATAATACTATTGCATATCAAGTAGAGAACAGTTCGATTTAAATGCCTCAAGTTCGTTCAGCATCACTTATAAATTGACTAAACAAACAAACAAAAAGAATAACTACACTGTCAAACTTTTTTAAATCCTCCAAAGATCCAATTTCCCAAACAAAACAAGATTTGGTCCAGTGAAAATATGCTGACAAATTTGAATTGATGTATAAACAAAATGAAAGGAATGTGGTGGCTTAGTGGCTAAGACACTGAGCTTGTCGATCGAAAGGTCGGCAGTTTAGCAGTTCAAATCCCTAGTGCCACATAACAGGGTGAGCTCCTGTCACTTGTCCCAGCTTCTGCCAACCTAGCAGTTTGAAAGCACGTAAAAAATGAAAGTAGAAAAATAGGGACCACCTTTGGTGGGAAGATAACAACTTTCCATGCACCTTTGATGTTTAGTCATATTGGCCACATGACCACGGAGACGTCTTCGGACAGCGCTGGCTCTTCGGCTTTGAAATGGAGATGAGCACCGCCCCCTAGAGTCGGGAACGACTAGCACATAAGTGTGAGGAGAACCTTTACCTTTACCTTTATAAACAAAATATTAACGTAATAGGTTCCATAAAGCACTTACCATTTCTTCAATTTAGTCAGAGTCATCCCAACTGTTGAGCAGAATGAAAGAGGCCTTATTTCTCTTTCCAACTCACTTTCTGGAGCAGCCCCTTCGTTATGCTTAAGGCATAAGGCATAGTCAGCAACAGACACTCCTAATTTTGCTGGAGTAGAAGATTAAGTTTTTGTTAACTAATCATTATTAGATGATGAATTCATTAATATTTATTCTTAAATCAGTTTTTAATAAGCATACCTCTTTCTGTGTGTAAACAAAAATGCCATTCCAGGCATTTTTGTTTACACACAGAAAGAGGTATGCCATTCCAGGGACTTCTGGTTTGCTGCTGGCCGCCGCCAGACGTTCCTTTGGGATCGTCAGCTTCCATTGCCTGTCAGAGCCGCCTTCACAGCGGAATGGCGGCTCGAAAAAACTCTGTTTCCAAGAGGAAACGGAGATAGAGCCGGCAGGGGTGGGTAGAACTCTCTGCAGAGTCCCAAAAGTTTTTTTTTTACTTTTGGGACGGAGCGGATGAGAAGCCCCATATCCCCTGCCGCTGCTCCGGGCTTTGGGAGACCTCTGCTTATGCAGAGCCAGGCATCAAGAGCAAGCCTGCAAACTGAACAGAATAATCAAAGAAGAGGTGAGCTGGACCCTTAATATTGAATCGCAAGTATTTTACCCTTTAAAAAACTATTTAAGAGAAAAGATGAGAGGAAAGGGGGAAGAAGAGTCTTTTAAAATGGCGTCTGCCGTGGCTGGAGAAGGGCTGAAAGCTGCGGCTTGAAGAGAGGCTGAAAGGGAATGTCCTTCTGTTTTCTATTACAAAGTAGCGGAATGAACACTTTTGGCCGTAATTGAGGCAAAACCTCACTCCCACTCTTGCTTTTTTTTTCCTTTTTTTGGGGGGGGATCTGATATTGATCTTGGTTGGAAACAAGCTTTTTTTTTTCTCTCTTTTCCACTAAATCTTGTCTGTGTGGGAAATGGCACCGGGACTCACACAGCTAGACAAACAGGGGGGGGGAATCTCCCCCATTAATAAATTACACCAACAAGTTTTAACTCTCCAATGTCAGAAACATGATTTTAATATAATAGAATTTCTTCTTGATGAGATTGTAAGAAGGGATGAGATTGTGAACCAGCAACTCGAAAAATTTAAGCAGGAAATTAAAGAAATTGGTGAACTGGTGAAATCAAAGTTTGACTTTTTGAATCGAAAGATTTTAAAAACAGCTAATGGTTTATCAGACTTTCTGATTCGGGTGGATGCAAAGACTAAATTATTAGAGTCTAAAATGAAGGAAACTGAGGAGAATTTGGATGACATGACTCAAAAAATTAAAAAGGATTTGGTAAACATTCAGGATAATAGCTCAGAAGACAAACCTAAAATGGAGGTTGACCAAAAGATTGGTAATGAAGAAAATGTGCAACAGAGAATTGAAAGAGAAGTTTTAATGATTCAATATAATTTTACAGAATATGCAATTAGACTGAGAGGTTTGCAGGAAAATAATAGAGATGACCTAAGGAAAATATCTTCTGAAATTCTGGCTGGGATTTTAAAGGTTCAACCTGATGAAGTGTATTGCAGGATTGATAGAATTTACAGAATAAACTCCTGGTTGGCAAAGCAAAGGCAATTGCCTAGAGACGTGGTGATCTATTTTACAGATAAAGAAATTAGGAATAATATTGTGCAGAACTCTTTTAATTCTACTTTGCAATTTCATGGAAGAAAGATTTGGATTTTTAAGGAGCTCCCGACTAAGATGTTAATGGAGAGGAAGAAATTTGGCTTTTTAGTGACTGAGGTAAAAAAAAGAAATATCCTATTTAGGTGGAATGCCCCAGTTGGTTTAATATTGAGATACCAAGGAGTAAGATATCAACTGAACACTGTTGAAAAAGCGGAAGAATTTTATCAAAAAATTTTAAAAATGAATTTAACATCTTTAGGCATAATACAGGATAAGCAAAAGGAGTTGGAAACAAAAAGAAAATACCAAATTACAGAGGCTGTGATGGATAAGTTGTCTTTGGATTCTCTGGATACCCCAGCTGGACTGTCTATAAATAAGAGAGCAGTGTCATCCGACTCCAATGTGATGAACCATCAAGTCACAGACAAGTGCGCAAATCAACCAGTTGATATACAAGTGATGGAGAAGAAAGATGAGATGATAAAACTAACCCAACAAGATCAACTCACAAAGCAGAATGAAAATCGATCAGCCGATACACAATTGGTAGGCATGAAACGAGGATGGAAATTCAACCCGCAAAAGAAAAAGAAAAGAAATAGATCTCATAGAAACAGCAATTTCTAAACCAAGCAACAGTGAAGCCAGGGACTTTAAAAAATGAATGAACATCTGAAAAGATAGTGGAGGCGAACAATTGTTTAATACTATCCTGAGGATTGAGGCAGATCTCTGTAATGCCGTGATTTTGGGATGTGAAAAGAGCCTTACCTTGTTGGATTTGAATTATCTACTCTGGATTTCTTTTACTGGTGAATATATTATGATTATTTTGAGTTACAAGGCAAGAGAGTCACGCTGGGGCATGCAGAAGATCTGGCAGTTACCCATTAGGATGATGGGAATCAACAATCCTGATGAATACCACAACTATAACTATATGGATATAATTATAATGTCACTCGGGTGGTTGTTTTTACTTTTATATATATACGAGGATATCTACTACTGATGGGGCCAGAAGATGATTGAAGATTTTGAACAAACTGTTGCACCAGCATGTTATTTTACCCTATTATGGGTGATGGATTTAACGATCCAGTGGAAAGACATCAAAGAAGATATTATATGGATTATAAATTTAAAGTTATTGTCTTTTTTTTTTTTTATAAAATGGAATGCATAGATAGATATGTGTATATTTTAGTAAAGTGGGCAGTGGGTTATATTTAGAATTGTATTGCATGATTTTGTAGGAATTGAAGGGTTGAAATAGGTTAGTTTACTGATTGATTAGTCTAAGAAAAAGGATCCTTAAGTCATATATTTAGGGGAGTGGAGGAATTGGATAGAACTGAATAAACGTTAAATCTGGATGTAGGGAGAAGGCTGCTTTAAAATGTTATATTAATATATATAAAAGATTAAATGTTAAATTGTAATAATACATTATAAGTTTAGGGGAGGAGAAAAAGGGCAGATTATCGTAAAAATGGGAGTTATAAGAATAATATGTTAAGGGTCAGTATTCTGAGGAGGGAGTAAGGGAAAGGAAAGATATTATGTATGTAATTAGTTATGAAATAGCCTATTGTTGTGAAGAAGTCACGGGGGGATGGGTGGCGAGGGGGGGTTAGGGAAGAGGGGGGGAAAAAGGTGGAAAAACTTGTATCTGAAAACTTCTTCAATAAAAAAAAAAATGCCATTCCAGGGGTGAAATGCTCCTGGTTCGGACCGGATCACTCGATCCGGTAGCGATGGAACCAGGTGGTTTGGAGAACCAGTAGCAAAAATCACCCCCCCCATGCCCAGCTGAGTCGCACAATCATCAGAGGCTTCTTTTTTTACTTTTAAAAGCATTTTTTCTACAACTATGGCCGAAAAAATGCTTTTAAAAGTAAAAAAAAAAAAAAAGCCTCTGATGATCAAGCAGCTCGTCAAAGGCATTTAAAAGAAAAAAACCTTTTTTTCTTTTAAATGCTCTGACCATCCAAGCTGAGTTCCCTGATCGGCAGAGGCTTTTTAAAAGCCTCTGCCGATCAGGGAACTCAGTTGGGATCGTCAGAGCCTTTTGAAAACATTTTTTTACAACCTCTTAGCCGACGAGGATGTAGAAAAAATGGTTTTAAAAGTAAAAAAAAAAAAATTGGCCACGCCCACCCAGTCACATTACCCCCCCACCAAGCCACACCCACAGAACCGATAGTAACAAATTTTAGATTTCACCCCTGTGCCATTGTCACTGCTACCAGTTCAAATCCTGACCAGCGGCTGGAAAGATGGGACCAAACTTACATCACTGAATGAATGTGAGGTTTTACAAGTTCTGCCAAGGGGTGAGACAAGAAAGGAACAAAGGATTCTGCACTGGCCTTAGTTTTTGCACAGTCAGTACTCTTCTTTTCTACTTTCTTGGGGTTTTTTTTTTTTTTTTTTTGGTATGTGATTGCAATAGAAGAGATGGAAAATTACCTATAATAAAGTTTTTTAAAAAGTGTTATTTGCTCTTTCTTTCCCAAAAGTTGCTGATTATTTCAGTCTTTATGCTGATCAGACTTTCCAAAAGGATAAAGAATAATCAGAGCTTGGAGGGCAAAATTATGGTGATTGCATGCACACACACACGTGCGCATGTGCACACACACACACACACACACACAAGCACGCACAGAGCACTAAGAAGGCAATGATTTTGAAGGTGGTATTCTGTATTGAAGTTATAGCTAGTATAGTCTAGTATAGCCTTTTCCAATCAGCATGTGTGGATTTCAAGTCTCCAAATTTCCAGGCAGCATGAAAATTGTTAAGAAGTCCTGAAAATTAAAACCTACGCATCAGAAAAGTATCAAGATTGAAAAATGTGTGACCTTGGTTCAGTCTTTATCAGTCTAGCACACTAATTTGTTCAAAAACACTTTCACTGCCCAAAATCTTTTAAAATAATTGTCCCCTTTATTTATTTTAGAAAGGTAATGATAAAGTTTTTCCATGTCCAGTCATTTCGGATTCTAGGGGGCAGTGTTCATCTCCATTTCTTAGCTGAGTCTTCCCTGGCCATGTGGTCAGCCAAGGAGCAAAAGAAAGCTGTTGCCTTCCTACCAAAGTGGTACCTATTTATCTACTTGCATTTGCATGCTTTCAAACTGCTTGGTTGGCAGGAGCTGGAGCAAACTGGAGGTCATCCAGTTTTGTGGTGCTCAAGTCATTCTAGCTGACAAACGCAGTGTCTTTAATTACTAAGCCATCACCCACTCACGTCCATTGTAAATTTTCTTACATACATTCCTTGATAAGCTTTTTGCCAAAAGATTTTAAATCTTTGAAACTTTTTTCCTTTGTAATTCCAGAAACAATGTTTACTCACCAAGTGAAAGTTTCTTATTCTACCATTCAGAAAAATCTCTCTTTAACTGTAAATTAGTTACATTCAAAAGTTTTTGTTTTTTTAAATGAGGATCTTATTATTTATTTATTTATTTATTTATTTATTTATTTATTTATTTATTTAAATTTCTATACCGCCCTTCTCCTTTCGGACTCAGGGCGGTGAACAGCCAAAAATAAAACATTTGTACACAAAAGTTTTGTGTGGTCCCAATGCAAACTTTGTCTCCATATGCATTATGGCTGTAAATTTGATTGAAATTCTTGAACTCCCAGCCACTCAATTCACAAGCTGACAGCAAAACCCTCAATTCCTGCAGTCTACTCAAGAGGAGCAGCTGTCCTGAGTGCAAATGAACAATTTCATGACTTCCTCTTTATTCAAAAAGATTGCACCACCCAGATTTCATTGGTTGGCCATCAACCTCCACTACCATGCCATTCCTGCTGCTTCAGGGATATTTAGTTTGTCTCAAGGCAACTTGCCTTTTTTCCCCCCAATCCTTGAAACATTTTCATTTACTCTTGGATTATAATATCATAATGGCAACAACCAGAAAAGTGGCAAAAATAGTAGAAAAGAAAAGAGGAACACTTGAGTATCCTATAGAAAGAAATTATACCATACTTGCTTCAAACAATTTTGAGGAATTATCTAATTCCTCAATATTGAATCACTTGATTCTAAATTGAAAAACTGAAAAAAAAATGGGGAAAAAAGAATGAATATAAGACTTGTAAATATGAAAGGGTTGATGGAAGAAAAAGTTAAGGAGATGGATAGCTCTATAAAACAAGTGTCTGTAAATCTGAAACAAATTAATGGCAAAATGGAAATTCTGGAAAGTAAGTAGAAGTTATAATAGAGAGTTGGAAGGACAAGTAGATCATTGAGCTATATTTAAATTGAGAAAGAAGGACTTTTGTTTTGAGATTTATAGCAGTCCCAAAGGATTCTGGGGAAGATATTAGAGAAAAAATTATTTAGCAAATATTTTGGGTTGGGATGAGGAGAATATGTTAGGAAAAAAATTGAGAAAGTATATAGGATAAATGCAAAGCTTGTTAAGATTAAAATGTTCTGAGGGATATTTCATTGCACTTTGTCAAGACTATCATTAAAGTATTGTGTAAGAAAGAGTATTATTATTGACTAAGAGATGAAAACAGAAAATAAAAATTAAGATTCCATTTTGATGGGACGTATTGGAAGATGTGATTTTTATTTTTAAACAACAGATGTTTTGATTGAATTCTGTTCAAGAGTAAGGGAATGTCTAGAAAAAAATAAAGAGAGATTGCTGGATCAAATGGAAGCATCAGATGAGTGCACAAAATTTCAATAGGGAAATGAAAGGGATGATACTGAATTAGGTGTAGTAAGTAACAATTCTTCTAAATGTTTGGCTTGATTATGGATTACAAATGCTTAACATAGACTATAAATGGAACACATGCTTAAAAGAAAAAATAATTATTCTTTTAACAAATATAATTTGCCGAGGAAAATGAATATAAAATATTTGATTGATAAAAATTTTAATAAAGAATTTATTTCACCAGGATCTGAAAAAAGGAATAGATTTATTTTGTACATTAAACTCCATCTAGAACTTGTATTGACTGATAAACATTGTAGATTTCTTGGGGTAGAAATAAATTTGCATGAGACTAAGAGTTTGATATTGTGTATTTATGTCAACAATTGAGGATAAAATACTGTTCTATAAAGGACTAATAGGTTTCTCTAATGAAAATTGGTGTTTGATGGAGAATTGGAATGGAGCGAAAAATATTAAAATTACTCAATGCAAATTGCCAAATGCTTTTTTTTAAAAAAAAATGGATGAACAATTTATGTTGGGTTGCTTTAGAGCAGTGATGGCGAACCTTTTTGGCACAGAGCGCCCAAACCGGAGCCCCTGCCACAGCCCTGGAAACTTGAAGACCACCTGGCCAGTGTACACAATGTCGGCCACCTGGTCTTTGGGTTCCCGGCACACGCATGCGGGCCAACCAGCTGATCTTCGCATGTGCTGGAGCCCCAAAAACCCAAAGACCAGGTGGCTGGCACACGCATGCACACCGGCCAGCTAATCTTGGGTTTCCGGGGCTCCGGCACACACGAAGATGAGCTGCACGCCGGAAACCAGAAGAGCAGCTGGCAATGGCACGCATGCCCACAGAGAGGGCTCTGCGTGCCAGCATGTCATGCGTGCCATAGGTTCGCCATCATGGCTTTGGAAGGACTGAAAAAAATGGCAATTCAAATAGTAGTATATTTTTCTAAAAGACATACCGTGTTTTATAATAAACCAGATAATAAGCCCTTCCCCGAAAATAAACCATCCCCAAAATGGCCTGATTTTATATTGGTTTTTTTTAAAATTGATACTGATTTTAATTGAAATGTTTTAAATTATGGGCCAAACTTTATTTAATTATTTTAATACTATTTTAACTTTTGTGAACAAATGTTTTATTCTTGGCTGTTCACCGCCCTGAGTCCGAAAGGAGAAGGGCGGTATAGAAATTTAAATAATAATAATAATAATAATAATAATAATAATAATAATAATAATAATAATAATCCCTCCCTTGAAAATAAGCCCTCCCTGAAAATATTTAAATGCATATGTGGCCGGTCCCCACCATTTCCTCTGGTTAGGGTTAGGGAGACAGATCTGGAAATCAGATAAGATGGCAAATGGATCCCTGTCTTACTCCACGTGCCCCAAAATAATAAGACCTCCCTGAAAATAAGGCCAAGTGCTTATTTTGGGGTTCAAAAAAATATGACAGGGTCTTATTTTCGGGAAAACATGGTAGATCGTTTTCAAGAATAATACAATTTGGATTTCAAATACTTTGGCCAAAAGAAGTTTCTAAAGTAGAGATATTACTTTTTTGGATTATAATCCTGTGAATTTGGTTTATAAAAGGAAATCTTGTTCTTTTAAATGGGGACTTAATGAAATGTTGAAAAAAGCAGTAGTGTCATTTCTCTCAAACACAACAGAGTCTGATTGGAACCATTTGACCTTTATTATAATATAGGAGTGGAAGTATAAAGGGGGAAGACAATTACAGTCCTGAGGTCAATCAGGTCATTCAATTGGTTTGAGCTAATCTTCTGGTTTGTAAAGATTGAACCCTGGGAAGTAAATAGCAGCTTTATTCTGTTGCTTATGTAATAGTGATTTTGCTTGTGTTGGGATTTCAAATGTAAACAACTTAAATTTCTTTTCTCTGCTTCCTGCCAAACCTTTCTCTTTCCTTTTTTCCAAAGAATGCTTAGACTCCCTAAACCACATATAATAAGTACCGGTAAATTAAGACAGAAAGGATGTGACTGTGGACATTTTCTCCATCCTTGATCAAACATTTTAATCAGCTCTATTCTTCATGGAGTTTGTTTACTCATTCATTCTTTGTATGTGACCATCATTCTTCATAACACTTACTAGAAAGCAGTGCAAAATTAAAACAGCACATTGCCAAACAGATGGCCAGCAAAGTATATTCATTTCCAAAGGCTTATCAAAACAGCCATGTTTTGAAAGCTTTCTGAAAGTTGACTAAAATAGGGGCCAAACATATCTTCATAAGATCATGTTTCAGTGGGTTTAGGCAGCCATCGAAAAAACAATCCTTTTGGACTCCCATTTGTTTACCTGTTGAGGTTGGAGTACCCAGAAAATCATCTTGCAAGTTGAATGAACAAAGAATCCATTAGAGAAGGCAATGTCACAAAAACCTTGGGTTTGTATCTTGTACAGCTTTATAAGCTAAAAGAAACAGCATCTTCAATTAAGTTCTGGAAAGGCCTCAAAATCAGTGTCATAAAATGAGTTGGGAAACCTCAGCTCAAATCCCAGTTCAGATACAGCAAAATAGGACCATAGCTTTATAAAAAGAGCTAGCTGCTAAAGTTGTACAGAGGATGGAACTCTAAATTGAGTAAGGTAAAGGTAAAGGTTCCCCCGCAGATGACTGCTAGTCATTTCCAGCTCTAGAGGTGGAGCTCATCTCTGTTTCTAAGCTGAAGAGCCAGAACTGTCCGAAGATGTCTCCATGGTCATGTGGCCGGCATGACTAAATGCCAAAGACGCACGGAACACTGTTACCTTCCCACCAAAGGTGGTCCCTATTTTTCTACTTGCCTTTTTAAAATGCTTTCAAACTGCTAGATTGGCAGAAGCTGGGACAAATAACAGGAGTTCACTCCATTACGCGGCACTAGGGATTCGAACCGCTGAACTGCCGACCTTCTGATCAACAAGCTTAGTGTCTTAGCCACTGAGCCACCGCGTCCCTTCCTGATTTGAGTAGCTTTTCTTAATTCAGACATATATTATAATTAACATTATCTAACTTCCATATACTTCTTATAGAAATTTTACATAGGTAGCATTTCCATCAACAGTCTAATTCATTAAAGTTGAATTTATATTTTAATAAGCAACATAACATATTTAATTAAATGAAGCCATTTCACATGAAAATATATAAGTTAACTACACTTAAAGTCTGCACAATATTTCATCTAACGATTAATTAAAAGTTAGCCAAATCTTGGGGTTCCCTAAGCCACTATGTTGTTCCGGGCAGCAATTTTTACCAAAAAAAAAAAAAAAAAAAACTTAATGAATTCTGTATTTCATTTAGGATTCATTTAGCTTTATATCTTTCTATCCAAAATGTATAAAGGAAATTCAAATGCAATGCTGTTTGTTTGTTATATAATTCAAAGGGATAATTTCAGCTTGTTTCAATGGTAAAGTATAAATACTGAACAGAAACAATTATTTCCATCCTGCAATACTGGAATGTCTACTTCACTTGCAGATTTAGCTCTAAAAATAATCTTTATGCAGAATAAAAGGAGTTTGGGATACAAAATTGAAGAGATTATTAGAGGTTTCCATTGGTTGGATTGGATACCTATTCACTGTAGCAATTCTTTAGAGCTTGGCGATAAAGTGTACTTTAATTAAAGAAACCAATTTCACTTATCTTTCACCAAGGTCTCATGATTAAACGCTGACTTTGCCCATTGCTTCCTATTCAGCTTGCCACATTTCATCCATTCAAAAAATAAAAAAAGTGCAGGCAATTAACCAAGAATCTTTTATTCTTTTGCATTGCCAACATACAGTTGATGCTACAGTTCAGAAATTATACAAACCAACTAGAAAATGATGCATCCATGATAAATTGGCACTTCTCTCTTTGATTGGGGCTAACTCAGAAGCAACACTGCAAGACAGCTGAAAAATTACTTCATCTCTAATAGGTAGCTCAACCGAAAATAAATGGAACTGGAAATCAATAATAAGCTCAACAAATTGAGGGGTCATTTATAAAGCACACTGATTGAAATCAACCTGCAATACTAAAGTGTGTGTGTGTGTGTGTGTGTGTGTGTGTGTAAGGGATGCGGTGGCTCAGTGGCTAAGACACTGAGCTTGTCGATCGAGAGGTCGGCAATTCAGTGGTTCGAATCCCTAGTGCCGCATAACGGGGTGAGCTCTCATTACTTGTCCCAGCTTCTGCCAACTTAGCAGTTTGAAAGCATGTAAAAAATGCAAGTAGAAAAATAGGGACCACCTTTGGTGGAAAGGTAACAGCGTTCCATGCGCCTTTGGTGTTTAGTCATGCCGGCCACATGACCACGGAGACGTCTTCGGACAGCGCTGGCTCTTTGGCTTTGAAATGGAGATGAGCACTGCCCCCTAGAGTCGGGAAGAGAGAGAGAGAAATAGAGACAGAAATAGAGAGAGAAATAGAAAAAAAAATAGATTTCTGAAGGAAGGATTCTTCTTCTTCTTCGTGTGCCATATCCATTATCGGATGTTGGCAATTATGTTGGTGATCCTATTTTTGTCAACAGCCATATGAAAAAGTGCTGCTGAGTTTTGTCCAAACCACTCCCTTAGGTTTTGAAGCCATGATGTTTTTTTCTGCCTGGACCTCATTTGCCTTCAATCTTTCCCTGGAGGATTAAGTGAAGGATGCTGTATTTTTCTGGGTGTCACATCACATGTCCAAAATATTCTAACTTTCACTTTTTAATGGTTTTGATGATTTCCCTTGGCTTTCCCAGGTGGCTTATCATCTCCTCATTTGTGATTTTGCCAACCCAGCATATTATACATAACAGCAGTCTATAAATCCACATTTCAAATGCTTCTAGTCTCTTCAGGTGGTTTTCTGTCAGAGACCAACTCTCTACTCCGTAGAGAGGATATTTTTATTAATTATTGAAATATTATTTTATTAATATTTTATTACATTAGGAATGTGCAACCTTTTCAAGATCCAGCACTACTATGGGCTATGAACAGGGGACCAAATGTTTCTGAAAATTGATAAAACAGAAGAGCTAAATATATTTAACTTTAAACTTAATTATCATTATCAATGAATTAAATATAATTAATATAACTATGACCAATATAATTAACTTTTTTGCTTTCTAAAGCAAAATTTAAAATGTCTACTGTGTGGTGGGCACAGAACTAGATATATAGTTGCTGTCAGCCATTCAGATGTGTCCAACCCTTGGCTCCTCTATGGATCGGCATTCTCCATGCCCTCTGTCTTGCATTGCCTCCTTCAGATCCACCATGATCCTTTATGTGTCATCCTTTATAGCAGGGGTGGGCAACTGTGGCCCTTTTACAACCTGTGGACTTCAACTCCCAGAATTCCTGAGACAGCTGTCTCAAGAATTTTGGGAGTTGAAGTCCACAGGTTGTTAAAGGGCCACAGTTGCCCACCCCTACTTTATAGTATCCAACCAGCGGGTACTAGGGGGGCCCCTTCTCTTTTCTCCATTGATCACTCCCAGTAAGTCAGCTCTCATGACATGACCAAAGTATGACAGCTTCTATTTGGTGATCTTGGCTTCAAGTGATATTTTTGGTGAGGTTCGATTTAAGACTTGAGTTGCGTAATAGTCAGCTCCAGCACCAGAGTTCAAGGGCATCCATCCTTCTATCTGCCTTTTTCAGAGTCCACATTTTGCAACCATAAGTAGCAATTACAGTGCCCACACTACTTCCTCCTCCAAGATATATGGTTTCATTTCTGGTAGGTCAACTTCTCTTACAGCTTGACCTTCTTTTTTCATTTGTGTATAGTTGTTCGGCACATTCCTGCCATCTTTCTCTGATTGCTTGTTGGTCGTGCAATTCCTGCCCATCATATTCTCTGACCATAGCCTTTCTTGCAGTGGTGGAATTCAAATATTTTTACTACCGGTTCTGTAGGTATAGCATGGTGGGTGTGGTATGGCTTGGTGGGCGTGGCTTGGTGGGTGTGGCAGGGGAAAGATACTGCAAAATATCCATTCCCACCCCACTCTGGGGCCAACCAGAAGTGGTATTTGCCGGTTCTCTGAACTGCTCAAAATTTCTGCTACCGGTTCTCCAGAACCTGCTGAATTTCACCCCTGCTTTCTTGCCATAAAGTGATTTCTGGCCTTCTTCACATAAGTGAAACACTCTCTTGTGGCTGCTTCCTCCTGTTTCTTACATTGCTCAGCCCAGTACCTTTCTTTATCTTTCCTGGCATCTTTCTGGAACTTTGCATTTAATCTTCACATTTCTACCTTGTCAGCAACGGCTTTTGCTTTCTGTTATCTATTCTGCAGTCCCTATTGTAGCTTCTGATATTCATCTGGCCAATTTTGTTGGTTTCATGTATGGTATGTAATGTAATGTAATGTAATGTAATGTAATTTAATTTAATTTAATTTAATTTAATTTAATTTAATTTAATTTAATTTAATAATTTAATTAATTCAATTTATATGCCGCCCCTCTCTGAAGACTCAGGGCGGCTCACAATACATTTTAAAAAATCATTATAAAAAACATTTAAAAATTAAAAACATTAAAAACATTAAAAACTCATTCACACCACTCATGGCCGGATCTCGCCAGATCACAAGAGCGAGATCAACGGCCCCAGGCCTGCCGGAAAATCCAGGTCTTCATTGCTTTTCAGAAGGCCAATAGGGTGGGGATGGTCCGGATCTCAGGAGGTAACTAGTTCCAGAGAGCTGGGGCAGCCACAGAGAAGGCCCTCCCCCGCGGACCCGCCAGCCGGCATTGTTTAGTTGACGTGACCTGGAGGAGACCAACTCGGTGGGATCTTACCGTCGCTGGGAGCTATGCGACAGAAGGTGGTCTCGAAGATAACCTGGCCCGGAGCCATGTAGGGCTCATGTAATGTGCTCTTGGGCTACTAAAAGTGATCATTGCTTTTATTTCCTCTCATAGCATATCTGGTTGTCTTCCTGTGAGGTTGAGCAGTTCAAATCTGGTCTTAACTTCAACTGCAATGGCCTCAATTTTCTGAATCAAGGGTGGTAATTTGACACTGCATCACCTGAATTTTACTTTGGCAGCTAAGAGTTCAGGGTCTGACCCATGTTTTGCACTAGGGAATGTTTTCCACTTGGTTGGAACTTTTCCATTTCTTTTGGCATAATATGTAGTCAATTTGGTTTCAATATTCTCCATTTGGTGAAGTCCAAGAGCATAGTCACCATTTGGCTTATTCAAATCATGTGTTCATTAGATTTAGCTGTCATTTATGAGTCAGATGTTTTCCTGCCTCATTTTGTTCACCAAGACCAAACTTGTCTCTGTTTCTTCCATTTCTTCCACTTTTGTGTTGAAATCTCTAATAGTATAGTTAATTTTGGAATTATCTTCAAATTTTTGAAATAATTGAAATTTTTAAAATATCATTATTCAATTATTTAAAAATAATTGAAATTTTGAAATAATTGGAATTAGCTTGAAATTTTGGACCTGGTCAGCCTAGAACTATGCCGCCTACAATCTGACCTAAGCTTAGTACACAAAATTGTCTGCTACAATATCCTACCTGTCAATGACTACTTCAGCTTCAACCTTACACAGAAAAAGACCTGAATACACCAAAACTTGCATACCTCTACCCATGAAAATTATGCCTGTTTATATATACATATGTTCATATGTTATGTGGTTACTTATACTTGTTTTCCAATATATGCTTGACAAGCTAAATAAATAAATACGTACGTACATACATACATGCATACATACATACAGTCTTTATTTGGTGTTTGTTTCAGAGATTCTTGAATTTCAGCATAGAATGGGAACATAGACTTGTAGAATTATCATGTTGAGAGGTTTCAGTTGATATGTATTACCATTATCTTATCACTGACTGTTTGAAAACTTTCTATGGTTCTGCTTTTTATGCCATGTAAAAAAAACCCTTCTCTTTTTTCAATGGTATCATTGCCAGAGTACTGTTCGATATGCCCATCAGAGTTGAAGAAGCCACAGCCAGTCCAATGAACTTGGATGATGCCTAGCAGTAGTGAAATTCAACTTTTTTTACTATTGGTTCTGTGGGTGTGGCTCAGTGGGTGTGATGTGGCTTGGTGGGCGTGGCTTGGTGGGCATGGCAGGGGAAGGATACTGCAAAATCTCCATTCCCACCCCACTCTGGGACCAGCCAGAGGTGGTATTTGCTGGTTTTCCGAACTATTCAAAATTTCTGCTACCGGTTCTCCAGAACTTGTCAGAACCTGCTGGATTTTCCTCCTGATGCCTAGTATATCAATGCTGAGCCTATTTATTTCCTTCTTAACAATGTTCAGCTTTCCTAACTTTAAGTCACTGACATTCCATATTCCTAATTTAAAAATCTTTGAACAGTGAAGGGAACTTTTCATTAGGAGCTGTGTCAACAGTTGGGGGGCCATTAGGATTTACCCCATCCTCATGGTAGATGCTCCTGCTACTATGATAGCCTCTTTTCTCTTCCCCTGTAGCTTTATTGGTACCTCCCAGCCAGGGGTGGACACACTGCTTGGTACCATATCTTCCACATCTTTGAGTCAATCCAAATTGTGTGGGAAATGATCAGGTTGCCAGGTCTTTCATTAGGTCAGAGCTGTGTTGATCCATATAATAGGCTTATACCGTTCATCACCATTACTACGTGAGATATGGTTGGGCTTTGGGGGGGGAGCGGCGGGGGTCTTATACATATGCTTGTATAAAGTATTATCCCAAGAGTGGAAATTAATTTTTCCAAAGGCCACATGCAGAACTAGGACTGTTGTGGAGGCCTGAATCAAGAGAGCTGCCAGGTTCACTGCAACTACCACCATGGTCTCTGCCACAGCCACCAACGCAGTCATCACTGTGGCCATTGCCACCACTGCCACGATTGCTGCAGGCTGGACAGATATAGCCAAAGGATCAGATATAGCCCATGGGCATTAGAATGCCTAGGTCCATACTATCCCATCAGGAAAAAGCACACAATTTCTAATCACACATATATTTCTTTGGTTAAACCTACTACTACCTTTAATTTTTAATTAAATCATTGTCTGAAATGCTATTTTAAATTGGTCTTTTTTGATTTGGTTGATGCCATGTACTTGACTAAGATCATATGAAGGTTTTTGATGAATGTTCATCAAAGTGAAAGTGTCAGGCCCTTTTTTCTCCCCTTTTACAGAACCTGCTGGGCAGCTGAAATTCGTGTGCTGGTAGGAGAGCCTTAACAATAATTCTTTCCAAAGGGAACTGGCCTATTCCAAGCTCCGCAGAAGTCCAGCTGAGAAATTACTTCAAAGCAGTTCTTTCTGCATTGCAGCTAAGCCGAATAACTTCTGCTGATAAAAAGAAATGATAGCATAAGATATCATAAATGCATAGCCAATTTGAGATAGGTACAACTATCTCAACTGACAGTGTCCATAAAGGGGATTATAATGTGTCATATGTCGCATTGCCTTTGAAAAACAGATGTCAATTGTTCAGAATATAACTCCTACATTCTTAACCCCTTTTTAATGACTCCTGTACCAAGCTGACATTTAAAGCCTTCTATGTTTTGGAGAGAGGGAAATAGCTATCTCTATATTTGCTTAACCATACCACATCAAATTAAAACAGTTATTTATGGTCCAAGACCAAACATATGAAAAGACCAACATACTGTTCAATATCTATAAAATGAAAGTTTAAAAATTCCAAGAAAATCCTAAAACATTTGGCAGTCAACAGTTAATTGTACTGAGGAGAAGCCTGACAATCTCTGACAATTATAGCTACTGATAAAAATGTTGCAACCTTCTTAGTGGTTTCTAAAGAGTAGTCACCCAGGAGAAGATAACAGCCTCCTGGTCACCATAGCAATTAGATTATTAATGATTAGGAGAATTAAACTGATTACCATTGGGTGTACAATGAACATTTTCAATAGCATATGTGAAACAGATTCTATCTCTGAATCTGAGAAAAAAGAAGTTTGGCTTTCATATTTAATACCCTGTTTCCCCGAAAATAATACCCACCCGGAAAATAAGTCCTAGCATAATTCTTCAGGATGCTCATAATACCCTATCCCTAAAATAAGCCCCAGTTAAGATTGTCACCAGATGGGTGCATTTAGTACCATATTTCCCCAAAAATAAGACCTAACCAGAAAAAAAAACCCTAATATGTCTTTTGGAGCAAAAATTAATATAAGACCCAGTCTTATTTTTGGGGAAACATGGTATAATATAATATACTGGCTGTTGCCCTGATAGGCTGTGCCAAAGTAAATAATCTCCTATGTGGACAATATAAAAGTTCATAGTTGCCCCCAGAGAAAAGGAGAATCCAAGACTTCAGTGCCTTCCGCTGTGCCCTTAAAACCCACTTTTTCCAGCAAGCCGGGCTGGCTTAGGAAGAAATTTTTTAAATTTTTTAAATTTCTTAAATGTTTAATTGGTTTGTGGTTTTTTAAATTTTGGGGCCAAATTTATATAGATTTTAATTGTTTTTAATATTTGTATTTCATGTTTTTAATTCTGGCTGAGTCCTCAGGGAGAAGCGCGGTATATAAATTGAAAATAAATAAATAAAATAAATAAAAATAGAAATATTGAGAGACAGACCAGGGAGGAGGAATATTGATTCTCCTTGAGTTTCTTCTACCTTTCTTCTGCCATCTGAAGCATAGCAAGTAAATACTAAGGTTGTTGTGTTGAGGAGGAGGAGGAGGAGGAGGAGGAGGAGGAGGTGGTAGTTTAAGGTGCAGATGAACTCAATATTGTGTAAAAGAAAAAAAAGTCAAATCTTCATCTACTAATGCTTATCACACCAGTTAAACCTTAGCTGCAAGTAAAGCTACTGGGAAACATCTGTGACATGATTTTTTTCCAGTGAGGAAGTCCACTCCGAACATTCTTTATGAAATGTCAGTTATGATCTGAATCTTCTTATTGCCTCTGCTGTGCTCCTCAGGGATGCCAATTATTTACAAATTGGTTTTTTACAATATTCTTGGAGTTGTTATATAACATTTTAATAAAGCCTTTGGAGAAAGGAAACATTTTGATATGGAAACAATATCACGTGGAACTTCCATCATAGTCTACATTACAGTAAGATTCATAAAAGCATGTATATTTTCAGCCCAAAGTATGGAGTGTTTCATATCATTTTCCATTTTATTATAAAGTGGACCTCTTCATATTCATCCTCAGAATTTGCCACAATGTTGAGAATATTTATGGGAGTGGTGCGGTAGCCTAGAGGTAGAGCTTTCACCTCACGATCAGGAGGCTGTGAGTTCGATCCTAGGTAGAGGAGACATTTCTTTCTCTGGGCACACTGAGAATATATCTGCTGAACAAAACTCCACATTGGCGACAGGAAGGGCATTTGACCATTAAAACACTCTGCTTGCTCCATTCAGTTGCCCAGATTCCATCCCCCAAGGGATTATGGGGTTGTTAAAAGGAGATGTTGACAATATTCATGAATTAATTCCTAATGTTCATTGTTATTTAATAATTATATTTATAGATACCAGTTCATTAAATAGCAAAAGGAGTTTATATGTTTTTTCACTAATTCATTCTTTTAACATCCCTGTGAAGTATATTACACTAAAAATAATAACTGAATTAGGTCATTGATTAACTGTGTGACCTAGAACTTTGAACCTGGGTAGTGGTGGGTTGTCCCCGGTTCGCACCGGTTCTATAGAACCGATAGTAAAACCGGTGGGAGGCTCCGCCCACTGACCCTGACGTTATATTGATATAAACCAGTTGAGTTTTGTATCCATAGAACAGTGGGGTTTAAATTTAATAATATACAAATAATAAATATTTTTTAAAGTATAAAGATTTAAAAATTCAATAAACATATCATTTATTCTGGTTCTATCTCTATAATCCATACATATCCAGTAGCAGAATCTGGAAACATTCTGTTTTTGATAAATTCTGTTTCATCAGGGATTTGCAAACATAACTGAGTGGAAATAGAAATTTCAGAGCTTGCTGAAATTCAAATAAGATGCCATAATAGGGGTTGCAAAAGGTGGCTCTGTGGCTAAGACGTTGAGCTTGTTTATCAAAAGGTCATCAGTTCATTGGTTCGAATCCTTAGTGCCACGTAACAGGGTGAGCTCCCGTTACTTGTCCCAGCTTCTGCCAACCTAGCAGCTTGAAAGCACGTAAAAAATGGAAGTAGAAAAATAGGAACCATCTTTGGTGGGAAGGTAACAGGCTTCTGTTGGCCTTTGGCATTTAGTCATGCCGGCCACATGACTTTGGCTTTGGACAGCGCTGGCTCTTTGGCTTTGAAACGGAGATGAGCACCGCCCCCTAGAGTCAGGAATGACTAGCACATATGTGCGAGGGGAACCTTTACCTTTTTAATAGGGGTTGCAGGGGCAGGATATTATGTATAATTCATTTTCTTTCATTCTTTGGGTACATATGGTTATGTAGGATGAGACTTTGGATTTAGTCCAAAGATTTTTTTTTTTTTTAAATCACATGTGAAGGTTCACAATTCACAATTGATCTGCTGTTGGCAAAATCCACTCCATCCATTATTCTGGTCTGATGAAAATGTTTCTATATTCAGAATACGTTGAGAAAAACTGATGTCACTGTGTTGGCTAAATACTTCACTTATCCAAATGGTATAGCTGGCTTTATCCTCTATGACAGGAGTCGGCAACCTTAAACAAATAGAGAGCCATTTGGACCCGTTTCTCACAGAAAGAAAACACCGGGAGCCACAAAACCCTATCCGTGCCTGACTATTTCCTGAGTGGCCACAAAACTAACATATGTAGTTGAATTAAACATTCTGTTTTCTTCTGAAACTTTTCTTTTCATGGATTTATCCATAGTTGGCCTACCGGGAGTCGAAAAGCTCAATAAACCACGTGTTTTGAGCAACAGGGAGCCACAGCAGAGGGATGAAAGAACTACATGCAGCTCCAAGAGCCACAGGTTGCTGACCCCTGCTCTATGAATTTCTGTATATCAGAGAATGAAGGTTTATGGCACAAGTTTGCTGACAGCATTCCAGAAAAAAACCCCAGCTCCAAGTAAAGACTCTGAAGCAAGCATTTTCAAAGTTCTATAGGTAAACTGACACATCTGGGAAAACCTGAATCTGAGACGTCTGGGTTTTCCCTCAGTAAATCAAAATCCCCAAAACCATCCCCTCAGTCCGCAGTCGATCACATGCTCCAATCAACCGCCATCCTATCTCGAGACATCACTCCAACCACTCCTTCTCCAGATGCAGAATCGTCCTGACCTTGACCGACAGGAAGAATGCTATTATGTCTACAGACAACCCCTCTACTAAATCCCCCCCCCCATTTTCCCATGCATGAGAAGGTGACACCATGGAAGCTTCCGGCCTAATATGGCTTCAAAGCTGACATTTGGACATTTCCGGCCTAATATGGCTTCCAAAGCTACATTACAACTTACAGTAATAGATCAGGTTTTCAGTGACAGAAATTGTGATTCCAGCAACCCGGGAAAGTCGGTATGAATCTGCTCTCAATGTCCTTGATGTTCTCAACAAAACTTTGATTACATTCTTGTAGCAAACTGACAAAGCTATTTAACTGAGATCAATATATAATATTTTCCTTCTGATCTGTGTCAGTATTTGGAAGGCAGGACAGCCGCTGAAAACATTTCATCAGCCTCTTCTGCAACTGAAAACCCACCCAATATTGTCGTTCGTTGCTATATAAAGTTTTCATAGAAAATCTATAAAACTCAGTGAGATTTGCTCATCAGTATCTTACGGAATGAAACGTCTTAATGAACCATGTAATGCTCTTGGTGATGTTTCTGAAAACATTAATCAAGAGTTTCACTTACAAGGAGCGATAAATCGTCTGACTTATTATACTCTCTGATAACATTTCACTGATTGAAACTATTAGTTCTGGTCTTTATTCACCGTACGGAGGCCTTTCCCCACAGCCTGAATTAAAATGTTATTGACCCATCCTTGGACCAATACAAAATATTGCTGATATTGTTGTTCTCATTCCCAACCTCTACTGTATTTCAGGTGGGCATTTTTTTTCCTGATTTTTGATATGCTAATTGTTATAGACTAATGATAGCTAACCTTTTCAGCCCCAAGACCCGAATGCATGTGTGTGTGTGTGCGTGCCCACCCATAATGCAATGTGCGTGCTACCCCCCTGCACGCCCCACCCCCAGTGCATGTGACCCCCCCTGCATGCGCCCCATGCACAACCCCCATGAATGTGTGTGTGACCCCTGCATGTGCCTCCCCTGCACATATGCACATGACCCCTGCATGCATACATGACCCTTGCATGCATACATGACCCTCGCATGCACCCCACGCCCTGCGCATGTGCGGCAGAGACCCGAAAACCAGCTGGCCAGCAGGAGGCACATGCGTGGCAGAAATGAGCTGATGCAATGGCTCGTGTGCCCACAGAGAGGGCACTCATGCCACAGGTTCACCATCACAGTTCTAGACGATGTGATTGGGTTTTCCCTTTGATTTTCTTTCAATATATTACAGGTGGAAAAACATATGCCAATGGAGGCACTGCTTGCAAAATGAGAAGGGTACTCATCCTAAAATGAATCCTCTTTACCTGGAGTTTTAAAATTTCTTCATAACCAAACAAAAGTGTATTTTCTGTGCAGTTCACAGCTCGCTGGATCTGGATATCACACATCAAAACCCACATTTTGTAATTAACCCCTGTGCTCTGTTTTGGCTGGCAGACTGCTGCAGGAGGCTGAGTGCTGTCATATCCCCTGGCCACGCCCACCCTGGCCACGCCCACACATCCATACCCACCCAACCAGTTATTAGGGCAGAAAACCAGTTGTTAAATTATTTGAACCCCATCACTAGTATCACTTCTTATCCCTGCTTTCATTCTCTAAACTGGTTTGTCTACATTGCATCATTTAAGCATTTATCAAGTGAGATAAATAAATAAAAAGGAAAACACCAAAATAATTACAGCCCTAGAGAAGAAAGCAAATACTGCTATGATCATACAGCTAATGGGGTCCTTTTCACCAGAGTGAAAAGAAACTGATTAGCTGCTGGGCATCCCAGTCTCTTTGAAAGAGTGGTTGAGACTGACAAGTAGAAAGAAAATGTCACAGAAGCAATAACAATCCAGTTAAATATAATTCACTATTCCTTGGATAATACAGTAAGAAAAGTGAGGCCGGAATCATTTCAAGATATTGTTAATAAAGCTCTTCCACTTCTCCAAAATGAAACACACGACCTCTGATCCATTTCTCTTATTTGGTAGAAATCTTTGCAAAAACTTCACGTGAATTACAGAAAAGATTATGGAAAACAGATAGGAAATGATGTATCTGCATATCCTAATGCTTTCAATGCTCCCGAAATGCAATTCTGATCACACTTGACAACAACTTTACTGACTTTGCACCCAAGAGAATAAATGGTGAACATATTTTATGTTCTATGAAGCTGTCCCTGGCTGGGTGGTATTAAAAAGAAAGAAAGGAAGACCGAAGATGGAACTTTACTGATACAGCTAATGAAGATGCTGGGAATGAGATAAAGGCAACATCATGGGACCAAGTGGGAAAATTAATCAGGTATGATGATGGTCCTAAGGATACTATTATACTTCTTTGGATTACATGATTAATTAGTTTTGCAAGGTATTTTTTGTAATTATCATCAGTAATATATCAGCAAAATTCCTGTACAACCTCTGTCTAGTGAGCTGTTAATGAAGCTTTAAAAACTTTTGAATGTCTGTTAAATGTCATACTCCTTTTAAAAGTCAGGGGTGGTGGTGGAATTAATTAATGAATAAAAAGTCCTTTCGCCTTTGCATTTTATGTGAAAAAGGAATAATACCCATATTTAGAGATCTAACTTACACATCCGTTTTTGCATCTTTTCCAAAAATATAAGTATTTTTGTTTCTTCCCTGTCATCAGGAACATAAAGGGAGATGCTTGGGAAAATCACATTATGTTATCACAAATTCAAATATTTAATTTCACATCTGCAGACTACTCTTTCCTCAAATGATTCCCCCCTCCATAATTCCATTAATAGACATTCCATGTCAACAGCACGCATTCGTGGGTGAGGGCCCTTCCTAGCAGCCTTGAAGCTGAAGTGCAAAAGGAAAGAAAAAAATGGAAGAAAAAAGAAAAAGGACATATCTTTCTGTATAGTTGAAAAACTGGATGTAATTTTTAGTCCAGTAAATCTGAAGAAATTGTGACCAGTCACATGGACAACATATCAATTCTTTTTAGCTCAAGGTTAAGACAATCCTTTTTGGCCATTTTTAAAATATATTATCCAGATGTTATTTTTAGTGAGTGCATTATACTTCTTTAGTATTTGTGTTTTATTATGATGTACTTACTACGAGACCACCTTCTGCCACCGATAGCCTCCAATCGACCGGTACGCTCCCACAGAGAGGGGCTCCTCCGGGTGCCGTCAGCTAGACAATGCCTGCTGGCGACCCCCACGGGGAGAGCCTCTGGAATGAGCTGCCCCCGGAGATTCATAGGATTACCGACCTGCGTACCTTTCGTTGTGCCCTTACTATTCCAACAAGCAGGGCTGGCCTAAATAATAATCATATTTTTACTTTTTTAATGGGTTGTTTTATTAGAATTTTTGGCCAATTGATTTAATTGTTTTTAATTTTTCTATTGTCATGATTTTATTTCTGGCTGTACACCACCCTGAGTCCTTCGGGAGAAGGGCGGTATAGAAATTAAATAAAATAAAATAAATTTTATTAGCTGCTTTGAGATTTTTGAGATTCTTTGAGTATTAAGCAGATTGTACAATAAATAGTTATTTTTATTATTTATTATATATCCGTGATGGCGAACTTATGGCACGCATGCCGGAAGTGGCACGCAGAGCCATTTTTCCAGGCACGCAAGCTGTCGCCCAACTCACCTGCAGCTGAGTATGCACACTCACCCCAGCTGGTGTTTGGGCCTCCGAAGCACATGCACACAATTCAGGGAACCCAGCTGGTCTTCGGAGCTCTCCTGTGCATGCATGTGCGTTTGCGCGTAAACACGAGAGTACTGGTGTGCAGTGCACATATATGCAGATGGCATTCGCATGTGTGCATCAAGTGCACAAAAACCATGTGCATGCACAGATGGTGCGATTGCATGCACAGCGCATGGTGGGGCACAAACGTGAAAGCTGTGTGCATGCGCAGATGGTGTGGTTGCGTATGCAGCTCATGGGAAGGAGCCGCGCATTAGTACGGATGGCTTCCGCATGCACAATGCGCAAAGCACGAACCTGTTTGGCACTGTGAGTAAAAGACTCACCACTACTGTTATATATCATTACATATATAACATTACATACGTATCATCATGTCTCATATTCTAGTCTCTCATATAGTACATTCTCTTTTAATTAATGTGGTAAGACACCTATACCAAAAGCTGGTTAAGTACAGCATTTTTTTTTTTTTTTTTTTTGATTTATATGTCGCCCTTCTCCGGAGACTCAGGGCGGCTTACAATGCGTTAAGCAATAGCCTTCATCCTTTTGTATATTTTATACAAAGTCAGCTTATTGCCCCCACAAACTGGGTCCTCATTTCACCTACCTTAGAAAGGATGGAAGGCTGAGTCAACCTTGAGCCTTGGAGAGATTCGAACCAGCAGAAATTGCAGGCAGCTGTGTTAATAACAGGGTGCACTAAACCACTATACTATCAAGGCTCCTAGTTTACAGCAAACTATCACTTTTATCTACAGCACTTATTAAAATTGTTACACCTTTTGCTTTAAAATTGTTATCTCACCTGATGTATTTTTTGAGACAAAGTGTATCTCATTGTTGATCTTATAAATGTACTTGCTATATATTTCAAAGGGATCATGACATTCATTATTTGCATGGTCAGTTCAATCCATAAAGCAAATTTTTTCACTAAAAAGAGCACATAAATGTTGTTTTTTTCTATGGCTCTCCTATACTTATTATTATGAGTGACCTTCTTAAGTAGCAAAAGCCTGCTGTATTGAGATACGAACATCCTGTTTGCTAATTCCTATTCATTGTAGTCCTTATTTGACAAAGTATCAGGAGCAGCTTGTAGGCACAGGCACCGGATGCTACAATATGTATACGTGTGTGGGCAACAGGAAGGGATGATAAAAATCAGGGAGCCATCCTTGTATTAAAACTACTTTGTATTAGCCACTGAGAACGGTGAGACCAGCCACTAGAAAGAACACAAAAATACATTTCGTCTTGTACATCTGCAGCCATTTCAAAAATCAAGGTTCTAAGATATTCTTATAACATCATTCATTTTTAGAAATGTCAAATATATACAAAAAAAATCAAGGCAATTTGTTTACACTGTGTATAAACACTTGTAAAATTAAAAAAAATCTATTTTACACATACTTTTCATGCAATTCAGTATATGCATGTGTTTCTGTATGTGTGTCTGTTTGTATCTCATATATACAAAATAACAATGTTTTATGGAGTCAAGCTATTCTCCAAAGCACTTGAGGGTAAGACAATGGGTGGAAACTAATCAAGGAGAGAAGCAACCTAGAACTAAGGAGAAATTTCCTTAGTTGTTAGAACAATTAATCAGTGGAAGAACTTGCCTCCAGAAGTTGTGAATGCTCCAACACTGGAAGTTTTTAAGAAGAGGTTGGATAACCATTTGTCTGAAGTGGTATAGGATTTTCTGACTAAGCAGGGGGTTGGACTAGAAGACTTCCAAGGTCCCTTTCAACTCTGTTATTCTGTTCTGTTTTTTATAATCCCATTACTCAAAATATACAAAGAATAGTCCATACTGCAGCCCATACTATGTTGATCAGAAACTTAGCTTTTTTTCGGTGGGTGAGGTGAGGGAAACACTCTCAGCATGCTTATCTGTTCTACATCACTTCCAAAGACTCTTTGATTTCAGTAGAATGATTTCTCACTAACTAGTGAGCACAAGTTGATTAAAAATTAATAAAGAAGCAATATTTAAAAATTAAGCACAATTGTGCTATTAGGAATTATTTAATGCCTCAAGAAAAAAAAACAACATTGTAAGATGCAGAAAATATTCAGCAGAGCAGTGAGATTTTAGCCTTCCTTACCTTTTGCCTGTTTATTTGATGATGCTTTCAGCAATTTGACTAAATTTTCCTTTTCACATAGATTGTTCTCTATTTTTACAGAAATCCTGGTCATATTTTGGTAGAATTTGCCAGGCATGGCCAACAGAAAATGCATTCTATTGCTCTATTAGCAACAAATTTGCTAATGATAAGGTTGTAAACATAAAATCTGTTTATGTTCAGAGTAATTAACCCTAATAGTTCAAACGTTCTAAGCCCTCTCTTGTACAATACTTTATTAAAGCAATTCAAAGTTACCATAACTAACCACCAGACTGAAAATAAAGTAGACAGATATTAGAACAAGAGTTGTCAACAATTTATGAAAAGAAAAGCAAGTCAGGTATACATCTAGATTCAGTCTCCAAATGAGGATTACCATTTAGATTAAATCAGTTTCTAGTTCTCTTCCAAAAATGGTTTTACAGCAATGGTTTGTGCAATGTGCACTCATCTTACTTTTAACGGGGGGCGGGGGGATCCTGTACTAATAAAGAAGTATTTATGGGAACTCCATACAGGAAGAACCTAATATAATAAGGCATCTATTGAGATGAAAGCTTAGATTTTTCCACAGACATACAGTATGTGTTATTTGGGCAAACCCAATTGTGAAAAAAACAAATAGATTGGCAGCATCAGAAAATCTCGCCTACTACTATACACCAGTGGTGAAATCCAATTTTTTTAACTACTGGTTCTGTGGGCGTGGCTTGGTGGGCATGACAGGGGAAGGATACTGCAAAATCCCCATTCCCTCCCCACTCCTGGGGGAAGGATATTGCAAAATCTCCATTCCCACCCCACTCTGGGGCCAGTCAGAGGTGATATTTGCCGGTTCTCCAAACTAGTCAAAATTTCCTTTACCGGTGCTCCGAACTGCTCAAAATTTCCGCTACCCATTCTCCAGAACCTGCTGGATTTCACCCCTGCTATACATGTAGCCTGGCTAGGTGGCTCAGTGGCTAAGATGCTGAGCTTGTCGATTAAAAAGGTCAGCAGTTCGGTGGTTCGAATCCCTAGTATAGGACTCCTGCGTGAGAAGGGGGTTGGACGATGACCTCCAAGCAGGGGTGAAATCCAGCAAGTTCTGAAAGGTTCTGGAGAACTGGTAGAGAAAATTTTGAATAGTTCGGAGAACCGGCAAATACCACCTCTGGCTGGTCCCAGAGTGGGGTGGGAATGGAAATTTTGCAATATCCTTCCCCCAGGAGTGGGGAAGGAATGGGGATTTTGCAGTATCCTTTCCCTGGAGTGGGGTAGAAATTTTGCAGTATCCTTTCCCTGGAGTGGGGTGGCAAGGCACTTCCAAGTTGGAAGGATTAGCCGGTGACATAACCATTGCCCAGGGGACACCCAAGGGAGCTCCCTTTCATGGGCCTATTATTTCTCCCACCAAAGTGATTCCTATTTATCTACTTGCTTTCAAAATGCTAGGTTGGCAGGAGCTGGGACATGTTGATGGGAGCGCATTCCCCCTATGCGCTCAGACTCTCAGGTTGAACTGCCAAGCTGTCGACCTCTCTATAGTCTTCTGACTCAGCGGTTCTAATCTCGTGAGCTACTGCAGCCCCATCTTTCCTACTATAAACCTTAGTTGTCAGCCTCTATGATGCTTGCTATCGGCTGCCATAGTAATGGGGGCGAGGGGTTGACATTTGGGTGGAGGATGGGAGCTGGAGAGAGATGCCCTGTGTGAATGAAAAGGGAGGATTGCTCCCATGTTCTACTGCGCAGCTGTATGGACTTGTTTATGGCCAGTCAAGATAAACCCGTCCTGGAATACCAGATAGGTGAAAACACCTGAAGATACGGCCCACATGACACCAATTGGGTTGGGGATTGGGCATTTACCCTGGGTCCTTGGGGGAGAGATTTGAGAATACTTTCAATATGTAACTTTCACGCCTTTTGCTTCAGATCTTGCTTTTCTTTTGTTGCTATCATTTCAAACTCAGCAAAAGTACCTTTTCTCTACAAACATGGAGTTGGGGGTTTCCTTTCCTGGGTTTTGAACAGAATGTTTGTTACAAACATTTGAAAAGAATTAACTTATAAGAATTAAGCAGTTCAGGACAAAAATAGAGTTACTGTAGATTATTTTAGGGTAAGTGTAACATTAATTATTGTGCATGCAAGCACACTGATCCACAGACCTCTAGTGAGGGCAATGTCACTCCATCACAGACATGATGCTGGAGGATATACAGATACTTAGGATTGGTCGTAAAACATCTGGGTAAGAGTTAGAACATTGAATCCTCCAGAAATTATTGTTATTCCCAAGTATGTGAGTGACTATTGAAGCTAGGGATTCTAGAAGTGGTAATTAAGAAGAATGACTTCATGATCTTAGGTTACACCCAAACGTCTGAGATGAAGGATTGCTGGTCCCCATTTTGAAGCCTAGCAACTATGCAGCTTGGTTCTCAAAAGTAGCGTACCTTTCTTTTGTTTTTAAAAATTAATTCTTCCATATGATGTATGCCTCAGGAGCAAGACTACAAAGTAGCAGAATAGTTTCAAATACTCTGAGCTCTTTGGCTTCTTGCAAAAAGAAGATTTAATGTGTTAACTTGAGAGGATCAGCAACCTGTTGTATTGATCTAAACAATGTTGTAGCAGGTTCATCACCACCACAAATCAAAACATTAGAACAAAATACAAAACTACATCCCTAATTAGTTTCCATAGTGCATTGTTGAAAGAAAACTGGAAAAAAAAGATATTTTATGCATACATATTGAATTATACAAAAGATAGTACATATATGAATGAAAGTATATGTTCTTTTCCATTTTCTCCACAGGCAGTAGCAACAGGGAAGGCAATCAAACAAAGTACATATACTGAAGTATCAGCATGTGGAGAGAAGCGCAGTATTATAATCTTCCCCAGGATTGAAACACGTTATATGTGTTAAATTGTTCTCGTATAATTATTTGGAATTTTCAACTGGTTTTTCATTATATCCAGGTATAGGTTACAGTGGGATCAATAAAGAAATATTGTGATATGGAATGTCCAGGATTCCAATTTAGGTTAGCCAATATGCTTTTTTTCATCCCTTCTGCCTTTGTTTTTCTTTGTAGCTAAATAATGGTGCTCACTGAGCAGATATCATTCTCATTTTTTATTTTTATACCTCTTATACACTAAGATTTTTTTTAAAGTTTTCATAAATATTGTTTATAGCAGATGCCTCTGCTGACACTGAGGCTTTCCCAAGCTTGTTGATATTTTTTTGTATAAACACTGTCATTCTGGAGACTAAATAAATCAAAAATGATAACAAAGTTACCATTTCTTTTATTTTAAGATTAACTCTATTTATTATATTCTCCCATCATTTAAGGCAGGGCTGTCAAACTCCTGGTCCGTGGGCCGAATGTGTCATGCCCTGGCCATGCCCAGGCTCAGTTTAGCGAAGGGTGAAAAAAAATCCCGATACATCACATGATGCTCACATGACAACATGAGTTTGACACCCCTGATTTAAGGCAATGAATGCAAAAATAGCAGGTTAGTTTTTAGATCTGGTGCACTCTTGATACGATCAGCAAAAACACACATAACATTTAAATACAAACCGGAGGTGAAATCTACTTACCTTCCTTACTGGCTCAGAAGTGCATGTGCTGCGCAGACCCTCTGTGCATGCGCAAAACCTTCTGCACATGTGCAGAGGGTAAAAAACACATTACTTCCTGGTTAAAACCAGGAAGTAATGACAACAGAACGGGTGGGCGGAGCCTCATGCCGCCATTGCTACCAGTTCTCTGAACCATTGGCCACAATCGCTACTGGATTGCCCGATCCAGTCCGAACCAGGAGCATTTCACCCCTGATACAAACATATAGCTATGTTTCATTATGCTTTTTGCTCTCACCCATTTAAGAGTCCTGAGTTTCAGCTCATCATTTTTATGAGCTGAAATCTAAGAATTCATTTGAGTGATGATATTGTAATGTAATGGTAATTCCAGAAAAGTAGGCAAGGCCAGGAGAAAATCTATATAAGCCCTTAACTTATTTTCACTTTAATTTACTAAAATTTACTAAAATTAAAGTCATTATTAGTGTACTAATTTCAGAATGATCATGCCAACTATACTGAATGATTGCTTTCATTTACTTTTTCTTTCCTGTCAAACAAAATAATCAGAGGCTCATTGAAGCAGGGGTGAAATGCTCCCGGTTCAGACTGGTTCGGGGGAGTAGGTAGCAATGGCGACGGGCAGTTCGGAGAACCGGTAGCAAAAATCCCTGCCCCTGCCCCCCATGTCCAGCTGAGCCGCGTGATCATCAGAGCCTGAGCCAAGCTCTGATGATTCAAGCTCTGATGACCCCAGCTGAGTTGCCTCCTAATCAGGCAACTCAGCTTGGATCGTCAGACCCATTTAAAAGAAAATAAAATTTTCCGTCCCCCCCCACCCCCAGCCTCCAGCTTGTTTACCCTAGCTGCTGGTCGCAACACCTGCCTTGCTTTGCTTGCTGTAATATCTGCAATCCATTGCATCAGCAAGCAACTGAATCTCCCTGCCTGCAGGGAGCTCATCGGTGAGCAGCTCTATCTGCCTACCTGCCTTATACGTTCTATTGCAGGTGTCTCCAACCTTGGCAACTTTAAGACTTGTGGACTTCAACACCCAGCAAAGCTGGCTGAGGAATTCTGGGAGTTGAAGTCCACAAGTCTTAAAGTTGCCAAGGTTGGAGACCCCTGTTCTATTGGGTAAGTTTTTTCCCCTTTGGGAGCTTTAAAAAAAATAGTTAATTGGGGTTTTTTTTAGTTGTTCTTTTTTTAGACCTAGCCATTTAAAGTTTAGGAAGTTTTAAATTTAGCTGCTTTTATATAAAAATAAAAATAAAATAAAATAAAATAATATTTGTGCAGCTTTCTGAGATTTAGTGTGCTTCTGTAGTGTTTCACTCTAACTATACAAACACACAAAATCTCACAAAGCTGTATGTGGAATTTTGTGTGTGTAAAGTGTGAAAGTTCTTTTTTTTGAGCTTTTTGTGGCTGTGTGAGGTTCCTGCTTGTTGCCGGGGCCATTTTGGGTCTAGCACAGCTGCTTTTACATTGTGGGTGAGCCAGTTGTCTTGTGTTGTGTTGTGTGTGTGTAAAGTGTGAAAGTTGTTTTTTGGGGCTTTTTGGGGCTGTGTGAGGTTCCTGCTTGTTGCGGGGCCATTTTGAGTCTAGCACAGCTGCTTTTACATTGTGGGTGAGCCAGTTGTCTTGTGTTGTGTTGTGTGTGTGTAAAGTGTGAAAGTTGTTTTTTTGGGCTTTTTGTGGCTGTGTGAGGTTCCTGCTTGTTGCCGGGCCATTTTGAGTCTAGCACAGCTGCTTTTACATTGTGGGTGAGCCAGTTGTGTTGTGTTGTGTTTTGTAGGTTAAAAAAGGCAAAGAAGTGACATTGACTTGGCCACACCCACCCAGTCACCTTACCACCAAGCTCCGCCCACTATTTAACCCACAGAACCAGTAGCAAAACTTTTTAAATTTCAACCCTGCATTGAAGTATTGTACTAAGGCCCTTTTATTTTTAGTTTCTCCTTCTGTTTTTCCCAAGATCTTCTGTGCATGAGAAGGTTATCCTTGTAAAGGTAAAATCCAGTGCAATAATATGGTTTTTCTTCCCAATTCTCTCATTAGTTCAAGATGTGACTCTATGCATTAACATTTATGAAATACATGCTTTCTAGTTGCAATAATGAACAATTTTCCCAGTTCTTATTCCACCACGTTCCACATCTCTATCAACTGAAACTGACTGCTACAGAACTCACACATTTCTTCAAGTAAGAATCTGCCTGTGAATAATTAAACACTGAGTGGAGGTGTGGTGGGGAGAGGAAGGTAGAGGGGCGGATATTTAAAGACTTGACAAATTGTTCCAGGAACCAGAGTTTTGTTTTTTGCATATGCAAACGGGTATTTTTGTGCAGCGCTTTGATGAAGAAGCTATTTATAAAAATCCTTACAAAGCAATTATTTGTCTTTTGCATACAACAACATCCAGTTCCAAAATAGCTGCTTCATAAAAGTTGTTAATTTGTATTGTGAAGCTTGATTTTTCAGAAAAGAAAATACAGGAAGAGAGAAGAATAGCAAGAAGGTGATATAGGGATCCCTTTCAGGCAAAATCACACAATGTCTTTCAAGAATAATAACATCAAACTGGCAACAATACTTTCAGGCAAAAGGGTTTGAGTTAAGTGCTTTTTTGTTCTTAAAAAAACCCCATCTAATTTCATTTGTTCAGGAATCTAGAATTGCAAAAAGAGGAAACAAACTATGTATATACCTCTAATGCAATGGGTCTGGGGGCGCGGTGGCTCAGTGGCTAAGATACTGAGCTTGTCGATCAGAAAGGTCGGCAGTTTGGCAGTTCAAATCCCTAGTGCCACGTAATGGAGTGAGGTCCTGTTACTTGTCCCAGCTTCTGCCAACCTAGCAGTTCGAAAGCATGTAAAAAATGCAAGTTGTTCTGTCCCCCTTCCTCACACAGGCAAAGGTAATACCAACCACGCCTGCCAATATTTTATTAGGTAAACAGATTAGAATTCTTGGCAGACCAAGGTTTTGGCAGCAAATTGCTGAATGCCTGCCAAGACCGTTTTCACTCCCATAAAGCAGAAGAGGACTTATCTTCAGTCCGTTCCAGGAGCAACAAATTATCCACGAGACAAGAGTTTAGTCAATGTTCAGTCCAAAATATATCCAAGCTGAATTTCAGAGATCACGATGTGATTTTCAGGGTTTAACTTTGTCTGTCACAAAGCCTGAAGAGCAATCCCACCCACTTTTATTCCTGGTGGGGCGTGGCTCCCTGACTCAGTTCAATCTCTGGCCCTCCCATGCTCTTCCGTTGCTGCGCACGCTTCTCCCTCCGATACTGCCTGGGATTAAGCCAGAATTCATCATCATCGCTCCCTATCAATTGGTGCTCTGATATGCCTTCCTCCTGGCACATCCCAGGCTGTTCCTCCTGGCATTTGGATGGAACCTGAGGCATTGCCAGAAAGGAGGGTCCTGGAGAGGGAGGCCTTGTCAGTCCCTCCCCATCACCTTCTGAGACCTCTTCCTCTGTTAGGACAGGCTCGGGAGTCGGGGTCACAACACAAGTAGAAAAATAGGGACCACCTTTGTGGGAAGATAACAGCATTCTGTGCGCCTTTGGCATTTAGTCATGTCGGCCACATGACCATGGAGACTTCTTTGGACAGTGCTGGCTCTTCGGCTTAGAAACGGAGATGAGCATCAGCCCCTAGAGTTGGGAACGACTAGCACATATGTGCGAGGGGAACCTTTACCTTTTAATGCAATGGGTACCCATTAAATTTTATTAAAAAATACTCAGCTATAAAATCTATTGCAACACAACTAGTGGTGGGTTGCCCCCGGTTCGCACCAGTTCTATGGAACCTGTAGTAAAAGCAGTGGGAGGCTCCACCCACTGACCCCAACGTCATCAAAATGCTTCTGTGCATGTGCAGAAGAGCCCGTGCATGTGCAAGTGAAGCAAGCTCGTGCACGCGGCCCCGCTGCAAACCAGTAGTAAAGGTAAGTAGAACCCACCCCTGAACACAACCATCACAATCTATAAAAAGGTTAACACTCTGAGACAATCATCAGACTATTACAACAATTTGGCATCCCTGTAACAATAAAAAAAAAAATCCTTCCAAAACTTCTTAAAGACTCAATAGCCAAAAAAGAAAAAAAGAAAAAACAGGAATCATTACACAATGGAGATTATAACAGGCATTATTTAGGCTGGACAGGTCTGCGTTTGACAGAACATACCCACAAACATCAACAAGCAGCCAAAAGACGGTATTAACATTTCTTAATCTCTTATCACATAAACTAATTCAACCACAATTTCAATCGAGAAACTGTTGACATTTTAGACGAAGTTAATTCCAAAATTTCTAGGAAATGGCTTGTTTTTCTGACAAATCACCATCCACAGAAACAAAGATGTAAACTCCTCCTACATTTATAGGATATAGCCAGGGATGGAATTCACTTACCTTCTCTACTGGGCCACAAATGTGAGGACGCGCACATGCGCAGGACCTTCCGGACATGTGCAGAGCTCAGAGCGTCAAAAAAGGGATGTGATTATGTCCGGGGGGAGAAGCAGAGCCTCCTGTCGCTACCGATTCACCCAAACTGGATAGAACCGGCTGAATACCTCCACTGGATACAACTAAATGTTAAGGAAGGAAACAAACAGCTCAGAGCATATAGTCCCAGCAACCAGCACTCAAGTAATTCAGAAACAGAACCTGGCAAACAATTTGGGAAGAACAAAATCTTAAGGAATGAAGGAAAAAGGCACACCCCTAGACAAGGCCGGCAAAGAAGCTATAAGGAACCTGCAAACTTCACTCCCCCATGCACTGGAAGTTTGGTAATAAAAAATCTGAAAAAAAATAACCACACCTCAGAACAGCAAGAATTTAGAAATTCAAATATTTTCTAAATATGTACAGTGTTTCAGAGCTCTGTTTTTTATTTGTTTGTATATTATAGAGTATGTAAGGTGTCACTTCAGATTGGGAAGAATTGATTTTGTCATCTACCCTCTTTTAATCAACAACAACAACAACAACAAAAGAAAAATATATCACAGAATAATTCTGAGGATCAAAAGTCACATTATATTCAAAGAGAAACGCAGAGGGTAGGAATCATAGAAGCTAATCAATCACAAACTCATACCACTCTCTCTCTTCATCTTTGTTATGAAGTAGCTCTGTTTCCTTCTAAAACAATAATAAAACTACAGAAGGTTTAAACTTTAGATTCAGATTGAATCTGTTTCAGAACACTTGAACCATATTAACAATATGTATGAAAGATTTTTATGGGTTATATCTGAGTCTAGAAATATCTGGGAAACAATATTATTGAGTAGCCAAATGTATTTTTGTTTATTGTATGGTGTTCTAAAATGCTAGAGGATTAAGTAATTAAGAAATAATTATTTATTTCTTAACATGTTTGTTGCAGAGAATAATACCGTACCAAAACCTGGAATGATAGTATTATGACACTGGAGAAGTTATCATTCATATTAGAAAAGAGCAAGGAAGGAAGCTACAGGGACACGGAGGCTCAGTGGCTAAGACACTGAGCTTGTCAATCAAAAGGTCAGCAGTACAGCGGTTCGAATCCCTAGTGCCACATAACGGGGTGAGCTCCCATTATTTGTCCCAGCTTCTGCCAACCTAGCAGTTCGAAAGTACGTAAAAAAGGCAAGTAGAAAAATAGGAACCACCTTTGGTGGGAAGGTAACAGCATTCCGTGTGCCTTTGGCATTTAGTCATGCCATCCACATGACCATGGAGATGTCTTCAAACAGCGCTGGCTCTTCAGCTTTGAAACGGAGATGAGCACTGCTCCCCCGAGAGTCAGGAACGACTAGCACATATGTGCGAGGGGAACCTTTACCTTTAAGAAAGGAAGCTAAGACATTTTCTTTTCTTTTTTTTTTCTCATTTGGGAAAGAATCATCTCTTTTGTTTTGTTGACTACTTTTCCAAAACAGAATTGTTGCCTAGTTTCTGATCTGGGTGCTATATAGCATGAGGTCACCCAAATGCCAAATATTGCTCTGATAAATTCCATAGTCTTTCTTTCTCTCTCTGTCTCTCTCTAAACAACTTTTGCAGCCAGTTATAACTGATTTGGTCATGAGCCCTGGGAAGTTTAGCCACCTTCTTCAAACAAAAGATGAGAAATGCAAAGAATAACCCTCTCAGAAGAATAGCAGGGGAAAAGAAACTGATCTTTTCTAACTCAAATGTTATCTAAACCTAGGATCAGCCCCAGTCAGTATTTCAATAGAGATTTCAAGCTGCCTGTCTAGGAAAAAAAAAACCTTATAGATTTCACATTATTGGGGCTCTTATTCACCACTGCCATCACCTGCCATAACAGCATTTGTAAACTGTGCAGCCTGGTGACAGATTAACAATGAACGAACAACAGAAGAAGATGAAATGAAAAGGCATCCTGTTGGCATAGGGAGGAGAAGAAGCCCTTCATCAACCTCTCAGAGATGGCATTTTGTGAGTCATTTATCAGTGCCTAGGATTATACAGCATATCAAAGTCATTATACTGAAGTGGTGGAAACGGAGTGTCTATTTAAAACTGGTGATGGGTTTGTTTTCTACTGGAGTGACTAACACAGATTTCTGCTCCTTGGTGAAAATAGACAATGCTCCTTTGACTTATAAGGCAGCAAATAATTAATAATCTATTACAAGTTAATATATAAAAGAACAACAACAAAAGGTAATTACAGCCATATCCCAAATTCAGCTGATTTTGTAAATCTTTAAAGGGAGAAAGTAAGTTTGCAATGTGATCCAATCTGTTCCCCCCTTAAGTCTTATTACTACAGCATGCAGATCCTTTTGATTTTTGGCTATCAGAGTTGTTCCTCAGCATAGTTAGGTTATTGATGTTTCATCCTCCAATTTAAAAACCAAGTTCATCTTCTTTCAAATCAGCTATGAGGATATTTTTGGCAAGAAGGCAAGACAAGAAACAATGGGCAGAAACCCATTAAGGAAAGAAGCAACCTAGAATTAAGGAGAACAGTCCTAATAGTGAGAACAATTAACGAGTGGAATGGCTTGCCTTCAGAAATTGTGAGTGCTCCATCACTGGAGGCTTTTTTTTATATTGGTTAAAAATAACGAACAAACATAGATACAACAATACAACATACAAAACAAATAAACATGAATCAAGTTTTACGACTTCTTTTTCCAATTTGTCACATCGGTAGACTGTATTTATATTCTTACCTATACATCTATATGTTTACGTATAAGACAATATCATAAATTCCATGTTAAATTAACTATCTTTCTTAATTGGTACCCAATTCTTGTCTATAAATTTCGACCTCTGTTTTGTGTCCCTATTTTTATATTCCTTTCTTTTTCTCCAACCATTTATACCATCTCTGCCATACTGAGTAATAGTCTATTTCATCTTTTTCCTGTAATTCTTTCATAAGTCTATCCATTTCTGCACATTCCATAATTTTGTTGATTATTTTGTTTTCCATTGGTATGTCTTCATGTTTTCAGTTTTGAGCAAAGACTATCCGTGCTGCCGTTAGTATGTGGATAATTAGATATTTTATTTCTTTTTCGTAATGGCCTGTAATTATTCCTAATAAGAAGATTTCCGGTTTCATTTCCAATTTCTGATTTGTGATTTCTTCTATTTGTATCTTTATTGCATGCCAGAATTGTTTTGCCTTCTGGCATGACCACCACATATGGTAGTAAGTTCCTTTTTGTGATTTGCACTTCCAGCAAGTTGAGGAGGTATTCGGAAACATTTTTGCTAGGCGCACAGGCAGGAGGTGCCACTGGTAGAACATTTTATACATATTCTCTTTGTACATCACTGGAGGCTTTTAAGATGAAGCTGGACAGCCACTTATTTGGAATAGTATAGGGAAGTGTTGGTGAACTTTTTTGTCATCAAGTGCTGAAAATGGAGTGCGTGCATGCGGACGGGGGAGCACTGGAAACCGGAGAAGCAGTTCCCTGGCACACGTATGCACGCACCGGGAAGCTGGTGCACATGTGCATGCAAAAACCAGCTGGCTAGCGTGCATGTGTGCACCAGAAACCGGAAGCTCAGCTTCCTGGCACATGCATGTGTGCCAGGGAGCTGCACTTCCAGTTTCCAGCACTCCTGGGCATGCGTGAAGACCAGCTGGCACACCGGAACCCGAAAGAGCAATGGGCGATGGCTGGCGTGCCCAGAGAGATGGTTCTGTGTGCCACTTCTGGCACACATGCCATAGGGTCACCATCACTGGTATAGGGTCTTCTGCTTGAACAGGGGTTGGGCTAGGAGACCTCAAAGGTCCCTTCCAACTCTGTTTTGTTATTCTGTCTTTGGTTTTTTCTTACATCACTACTGTCCAATATAGGTGTCTATTTCTTTAACTGGGGAGCTGGAATGACCTTCATGCCTTGAGTGACCCTGCTGTGAATATAGTTAATTTATAGATTTACTCTTAACAAATACTCTGAACATTCTTCACTCACTCATTCCAGGAATAGTCCACACCACAATAAGGGCTAGAGGGGGTGGGGGTGGGGATCTGTCAGACAAAAGTAATTTAGAAAATTTAGAGTTTCTAATTGTTTTACCTTCCTAAATAAATTTTCCCTAAAACCTATCAATTTGGTCAAAATATTAAAATAATTAACTCATTTTAGTCTCTTTAAAAGATTTTCATCGTAATTCAGTTACTACAAGATGGTTTTGAAAAACCAAAGCCATGTTTATATCCTAAAAGATACTGTATTATTGTTTTCTTATAGCACAGTTGCTTACATCTTGCTTATTGAATGTATTTCATTTGAAACACCAGGCAAGGCTTTTAGCTGATGCTTTAAGATGTATTATCAGCTTCAGTTGATCAAATCAGCCACTGAGAATAATCCTGAATAATTGACATAATATTTTTCATTTAGATCTAAAGAATGAGACTTCTAATGGGTTCTCCTCCGAAGAATCTAAAGAATTAATTCAGTGATTCATTCAGCCTCATTTGGGAGGAAATCACATGTTAACAAAACCTCCTGCTTTAATTCTGGAACACCAGTCAGAGCGCATTATGTGCTCACAATGTTCTGGTGCAAAATATAAAGTAATAAGAACTGCAAAGCAGTTCCTAATAGATGCAGCTGCTTAGTGAATTATGCAATTTTTCACCTAGTTTTTTTTTTTTCTTCACTGTCTGAGCAATATTCTTCAATTTTCATATCTTTTTTAAATCTTAGACCAGGGGTGGGTTCTAAAATATTTTACTACTGGTTCTATGGGTGTGGCTTATTTTGTGGGTGTGGTTTGATGGTCATGTGACAATTCTTTAGGATTTAGCAGAGGTAATGGTCTACCAGGCTTTTAACTGCTTGCAGAGCCGTATCCGTCTACCTATTTGTTTTTGGAGCATTCCCGTCTACCTATTTGTTTTTGAAGCGCACTGGTCTTTTACTGCTGATCAGCTGTAGGGCGGCCCTTTGAAGCACTGCGGCAAGAGTTTAAACAGTTTATCCCCACAGGGGATAAAAGGGGGTGTGGTGGCCATTCAGGCTTTGTGACGGACAAAATTGAAAGCTAGCAAGTCATTCTGCATTTCTGAAACTTTGTTATATGCTCTGCTTGGATTGATTTTTGAACTGGACTTGACTATTCTTTGGCTTTTGTGGACTTACTTTGATGTTTCGGTTGGAGGTGATAAACCTCCCTTTGTAAGTAAAAACTTTTGACAAGCAGCCACTGGGTTGCTGCCAATTCTGTTATCAAAGGAAATCCTTATCTGCTGGTTTATTTTAACTCTTGGTCGACTGCTGGTGTGTGTGTGTGAGACGGGGACAGAACACTACCAGATATTCATCTGGCTAGCGTCCTTAGTCTGGTCAGCTTTAGCACATTAGTTTGCTGGTTTCTTATCCCCTGCTTGGGGATAAAAAACAGCTTCTAAGGCACAGCTGAGAGGAAGCAGCAATGAGAAAAGCAGGCAAAGCATGGGGGGAGATCGCTTCACTCAGCTAGCGCCTAGTTAGGGCTGAAAAAAAGCTTCTAAAGAACAGCTGAGAATCGGAGCAAAGCATGGAGATCACTTCACTCACTAGTGCCTCATTAAAGCACAGCGAAGAGTCGAGGGAGCAGGCAAAGCTGGGAAGATTGCTTCACTCGCTAGCGCCTCGTTAGCACCTCATTAGGGCTGAAAAAAGCTTTGAAAAAGCTACTTTCGGAGAATAAGACACACCCAAATTTTCAGCCTCTTTTAGGGGAGAAAAAGGTGCATTTTTATACTCTGAAAAATACTACAAACAATACAGATTTTGGAAACTAAATTATTTCTTCAATAGAAGTAAAGTAACAATTTCAAAATAGCTTATGTATGCAAACATAAAAGTGCATTTAGTAGCTGTAATTACAATTTTTACCGCAGTCTAATTAAAGAGGACATCCATCACATATATTGCCTTCTTAACTAATAACAATCAGTTTTGCAAGATGGATACATAGAACACTTTTTCCCCTTCTTCCAGACTCTGAAGGAAAACTTGCATAATTTGAGAAGAAAAAAGGAATCCTCAGATAATAACTTTTCTCAATTTCTGCTCTTTTTGGTAAGAGGATATTTTTCAATCCTGTGTACTCATGAGAGGTTAAATTAGAAGATTTTTTAAAAATAAGGTTGACTTGAAAATGCTCTGCACTTACCTCTTTGTCTTTTCCAAATCTTCTACTTTTCTTTCATGCACCATTTTATTTTATTTTATTTGGTTTCTAAATTCAAAAAAGTGAACATGGTCAGTTTTTATAAACTGACTCAAACAAATCATATTTGATTTGGATTTTGGATTTTTTCTAACTACAGAATGAATGTATAGAGGTACAGCTGTTTCCACAGAAACATAATTTAAGTCTAGATTCAATTCAAATGACTATATAATAGCCACCTTTGTTTCTCTAGTTAGACATCCTTTGGGTGTTTGGAGTTCTCTTTTCCCCCATAGTTCCCCCCCCCCGCCAGTCTTTGGGTCTCCAAAGGTATGATCAAAGAATGTGAGGTATCTGGAATGGGTGGGCCTGAATTTTTGCTCCTTTTTAGAATGGATGAGTATATAAATCAAAGATAGAAGAGCTATGTTAAGTCCAGGGGTGGGTTGCCCCAGTTCAGACCGGTTCGCAAGAAACCAGCGGGAGGCCCCACTCACCGTCCTGGATGTCATCGGCGATCTGTGCATTCGCAGAAGCAAGGCTCATGGCCCCGTTGCAAACCAGTAGTAAAGGTAAGTAGAACCCACCCCTGGTTAAGTCCCTTGGAGGTTTAAGACATCTATTACTTTAATTTTGGAAAAAAAAAAAAAAAGCTATTTTCTGCAGCATTTCAGTAAATGGCCACCAAATTTCAATCATACTGGTTTTCTTTGAGGAATCCAAAAGGGAGCTGAGGATTTTATGTCATCCATGGATCACATTAACCTATTCTGGAAATGGAAAGTACCTGTCAATGAAAATTCTGGAGTTTATAATGAAATTATATATACTAAAATAAATACTTGCTTAAAGAATCAATGTATCTTTAAGTCACTATTCAATCATTTATCAATTTCTTTCTAATGTTTCCAATTCGTTTTAAAAAAAATTCCTTTGGAAAGAATTCCTTTCAGCCCCTCATGCTCACTTTAGAATGTATCTGTTATTCTCAATAGCTTTCATCAAATAATTCTACACAATTATACCACAATTATACTCTTTTCATTTTTAAAAAAAATATTAATATTTTTATTAATATTAATAATATTAATATTTTTGGGAGAAATGGTCTAAAACACAAAGATTGTGTTTCTAATGTGGGTGGACAATTTCTCTCCATTCCCCAGTTTTCGTCAATATATTATAAAGAAAGCCATAAAAAATATCTATTTTTTACTAGTTTTGTTTACAATCTTTTAATATTATACATCATTTCTGAATCACATGCACTAGGAAATTTCATTGAATAATGCCTTTAAATTGAGTCTTTAAATCACTTGAGATGTTGAATCCAGTCTGAAGCCTTTGAATTGTTTTGAAGATATTCAGTTTAATAGATTTTTCTGGCTTTGCAGCTTCTCAAACATTTTTGACATTTTTCTTTCATATAGGGACAAAATGAATAATAGTTTAGCAATGTGAGTGCTTTGAAATAAATGTACATGTTAGCAAAACTGTTTTCTCCTCTCTGAAGAAGATCTCCATATGAGTGCATGGTAAGTTTTAGTATCTTATTCTTCAGTTCAAATTTCTTTAAGTGGAATCATTTGAAAAAATAAGAGTAAGAGACTCTGATTTATTCTGCTATTCTTTTCTGATCTTGTTTGTTCTTTGTTCCATTCTTTGTTCTTTTTCATTGTCCTATACCTCTTTAACTTTTATCTCTAATTGTGAAACACTTTATTTGACCTATAACATCACCCCTAAAAGTCTTTGTGTCCAGTTTTCCTGTAGTTTTTTAGCCCTTTAACTTCTCCCTTATAATGTCCCCCCACTCTATCAATAATCCATCTGCCTTCTTTTTACTACTTGCCTATCTGTTCATTGTTCTGAATGAGTATTCTTCAATCTGAGAATAGTTTAAAACAATGATGGTTAACCTTTTTGGTGCTGAGTGTCTAAAGAGTGCATGCATGTGTACAAATACACACACATGTGTCCAAACCCCCAAAATGCAATGGGAGCATCCCCCCGTGTATGCGACCTGCCCCTGCGCATATACCTCACCCCCTGCACATGCGCCCCAGCCTCCCGTGCCCCATTTTGGCTTCCAGGTTGGTGCAAGAGGCTTTCCAGGCCCAAAATGGGGCATGGAGGGTCTCACATGTCACCGTCGTGCCCCATTTTGACTTCCAGGTTGTGCAGGAGGCTTTCCAGGCCCAAAAAGGGGCACCACACCCCATTTTGGGCCTGGGATGCCTCCTGCACCAACCTGCATGCACCCTGCCCCCCTTGCATCCGTGTGCATCCCCCGCATACACCCCACCCCCCACGCATGCGTGGCAGAGACCTGAACACCAGCTGGCCAGTGAGAGGTGCATGCGCATGCGTTGTGGAGCTGAGCTGGGGCAACGGCTGGCTTGCCCGCAGAGAGGGCTCTGCATGCCACCTATGGCACATGTGCCATAGGTTCGTCATCACGGATTGAAAAGAATGTTTATTGCTTAGAGAATAGCGCAGGGATTGCAGGGGGCCATAAAAAATTAAGGGATGGGCATGCATGCAGGCATGAACACTGCTCTCTATGGGATTGCCTATTTAAAGTGGGGACACGTTTCGAGAGTAACTGGCAGTTTGCCTGCAGAACCCTCAACCTTGTAGTGTCATGAAGGTTGAGCCTCCATGTGATACAAATGCAGTTAACTGGATGTGCCCTGTCTTTGTGAGGCTCGCCTTAGAGATAAATTGGTAAATTTGCTTATCTTCGTCCCTGAAACACAGCAACATCCCTACCTGAGCAAGATGATTAACTGAAGGTAGAGTTCTCCAACACCTGGAGGCCTTCAACTTGCCTTCTTTGAACCAATGGTCAGAGATGATTTTGGGGTTCATGGGCATCATAGCAACAATATATTTGACCCAAATTATTAATGATTCAATGAAGACAAGCATATAATCTACCTTCTTCTATTACATTAAAGAATAATAGATTAAGTACCTGTTCTTCTTTTAAATTAAAGCTAACCAATTTAAAAATATGGTGATCAGCACTATAATCACAACTTTAAATAAATGAATGCCTGAATGGTTGCCTAAATTTCCTTAGTGGAAATTTGAGAAAATATGATTGTTGCAGTCATGCATCCAAACATTTATTTATGCAACTGACTTGAGAAATATCATGCCTTCATTTTTTTTCTCTTGAAAACAAAATGCCTCTGGACTATTTGCCATTCGTTGTGGAAGAGCAATTTAATTCTAGGATGCTATACTGAAGATGGAAAATGTGAATGATAACAGTATAAATAAAGACAATAGAGCCAATAAAGACAAAATGGTGCAATGAGCAATGGTGGTGCAGTGGTTAGAGTGCAGTACTGCAGGCTACTTCTGCTGACTGCCTGCAATCTGGCAGTTCAAATCTCACCAGGCTCAAAGTTGACTCAGCCTTCCATCCTTCCAAGGTGAGGACCCAGATTGTTGGGGGCAATATGCTGACTCTGTAAACCGCTTAGAGAGGGCTGTAAAGCATTGTAAAGTGGAATATAAGTCTAAGTGCTAATGCTAAAACAAAGAAAAGAAATATTACAACAAAAATATATCAAAGAAATGACACAATAAGAGCTCTGAGATATTGAAGGAGGTTAAAGATCCTAAACCACTTGTAATAGAAGACGCCATCCATTATAAAAATGCACTTAGCCAATTCAGTTTGTATTAAAGCAACTAGCAGTGGGAGAAACAATCTAGTTGAACAATTTCCAATAAGTATAATTTAATGCACTTTTCTGAGAAAGATTTTTCTACCACTTCAAGGATTCTGAAAAAATTGTTTTCCTAAAAAGATTACAGGTAGATTTTTTTTTCTTTAGAAAAAAGGAGAAAGCCTCTTAGGAGAAATAAGTACTAACTTAATGTTAAAATTACATATAACAAGAGTTTCTGCATAATTGAGCGAAGTATGCAGAAACTAATAAAAATAATAGTTTATTCAGTATTAATAAATATGACAAGCATTTCAGACTGATGTATTGTCAATTATTACGTCTAAGCTGGATTTTTGCTGTCACTCCAATCCACTATTTTCATGGAATTTATTTTAAGTACAGCCCACAAAAAAACCCCTCCAGATATAATTCAAAGAATACGATGTTAAAAGAAATTTAAGCAAAGTTACAAAAAAGTTAGGGTTGTCAAGCAGTGAAAGAAATGAAATATGAATCCGGATTAGGCATGAAGGGCATATAATGGAAATGTTTAGCACTTTATTATTATATCAAGGGAAAATAATGTGGCCTAATGTGGCCAGAATAAAGCCAAATTAGGACAAAATCCATTAAGGAATTTCACAAAGGTAAGATAAGAAGAGTAATAAGGAGCTACTATAGTCCTTTTCCTAATAATTTATTATTAATTATTAATAATTATTAATAAATAAAATAGAAATATGTGTGTATTCATAAAACTAGAATACAGAAATGACAAAGTTGTAAAGGACCTTAGAGGTCTTTTAGTCCAACCAACTGCTCAAGCAGGTGACCCTATACCAGTGATGGTTAACCCTTTTGCCATCGCGTGCCAAAAGTGGGGGGAGCATGGTGGGGTCACACGCATGTGTGCCCACACCCATAATTCTATGCCCCCCGCCCCCCAAGCTCCCCCTACTTTTGGCACGCGATGGCATGGTGGGCCTGATAGGCCTGTTTTTTGCTCTCCCCAGGCTCCAGAGCCTTTCGCTCTCCCCAGGCTTCAGAGCCTAGGTGCCTGGGGAGGGTGAAAACAGCCTTCCCCACCACCCTAGAGGCCCTCCGGAGGCAAGAAACAGTGCGTTTCCTGACTTCTTGTGGGCCCAGAAGGCCCAAAAATCAGCTGGCCGGTGCACGCATGCGTGCCGAAGCTGCACTCATGTGCCCACCAATATGGCTCCACGTGCCACCTGTGGCACCCGTGCCATAGGTTCGCCATCACGGCCCTATACCATTCCAGACAAATGTCTGTGCAGTCTCATCTTAAAAGCCTCCAGATATGAGAAGATACAACAACAACAACAGATATGAGAAGGCCCAGGCATCTTGAAGGAAGCCCACATTGTCATTTTTCCAGGTAGTCCTCAACTTACAACTATTACTTTTGTGACCAAATTTACAGCATTGCTAAGCAAGAATTCCCTGTATAGACACTGAACAGAAAGCCAGCATTATGTCAGGAATGTTATAGTGCAAACAATGCAAATTAAATCATTTTTTTTACAGTGACATCAAAATGTTTGAGACATCATTTATAAATATTAAAAAGATTAAAAAGATCATCCATCTTAGAGGTCTATGTAGCTCATAACCATAAATAGGATGGATGGATGGATGGATGCATACCCCAAAATAACCCACCAAAACACCTATGCTCCCAACATCTCAGCTGGGTCTTATCAGAATAACAGAGTTGGAAGGGATCTTGGAGGTCTTCTAGGTCATATTTTAGACTATATACCGTACTTTTTGTAGTATAAGACACACTTCCCCCCCCCCAAAAAAAAGAGGGTGGAAATGTTGGTGCATTTTATACACTGAATACAGCCATTTTTGGCCTCCTGAAACCCTGCCCTGGCATCCCATTTTTCACAAAAACAGACCCATTTTTCACAAAAACAGGATGTGCAGAGGGTTTGGGAGGCCTGCGAAGTGCTCCTGGACACCGGGGAGGGCAAAAATGTGATGTGGAGGGTTTGGGAGGCCAAAAATGGGCCCATTTTCACGAAAAATGAGACCATTTTTGGACTCCCACACTGCCCACACATTACATTTTTGCCCTCCCCAGCCCCCAAAGAGCACTTTGCAGGCCTCCCAAACTCTATGTTCATCCTTTTTTGGGAAAAATGGGCCTGTTTTTCACAAAAACAGGACATGCAGAGTGCTCCTGGGGTCCAGGGAGGGCAAAAAATTTTTTTCTTGTTTTCCTTTTTGAAATCTTGATGCGTCTTATACTCCAATATGTCTTATAGTCCGAAAAATATGGGTAGCTCATTTCTATGAGGCCTGTTAAAAATAAAAATTATCTGAAAACAATGACAGGTTTTGACTTTGATTTTCCCAGATTGGTTGAATTACACGTTTTTTTCTTCATTTAGATGGCTTTTTACAAGAAGAATAGAGTACTTTATTCTTTCTTCTTTTCTTTCCCTTGCAGCTTAAAAAGCTGTTTTGTTACATGGGGTGTTTTTTTGTGAATGTGGATGTTGTTTTTTTACCTATAGAATATAACTCTAGAGAAACATTGTTCAGAAAAAAAATGACTCTAGAAATACGTAAAATACTGACTCTAGAGATCCATAATAGGGTTGTTCAATTTATACACATCAGTGCTGCTAAAAAAAACGACTGCCGTGAATCAACTTTTTGTCTCAACATTTCCCCTATAGTTATGGCCCACCAGCGGCCTGCACGACTCGTGGCTGATCTCGACGACGAGGAGGCTGGTGTGGTGTCGCGCCAGCAGCCTGCGCAGCCAGTGCCCACATCAGACAGCGAGGAGGCTGAAGAGGATGTGATGCCAGAGGCAGAGACTCAGCCAGGGCCTTCAGAACCTCCAGAGGCTCCTTCAAGTGGAGAGAGCGAAGTGGAGGAGCCTCTCCTCAATGCTTGAGCACACAGGACTGCCAAAAGGCAGGAGTGGCTACTCAGAAGGAGGAGTCTCCTCAAGAGTAAGGTTTGAGGCTAATTGGCCACTCCCTTAGCCTATTTAAGTCACATGCCGTTAGTAAGTTTCTTGCTAGAAACAACTTGTAATTAACAACAGACCATTTTTGGAAAAGTCTTATCTTGCTTTCTGGGCTGGTTGCCAACCTTTGCCGGACTTTGGTTTATTCTTGCTACTTAATAAATTTGATAAGGAACGTTGGTGTGTGTCTATATCCTCGGGAATCCTGAGCTGGGGCAGAACACCTATAAATTTGTCATTCTTAAATAATTGATGTTCCTACTTTGAATTTCTATTATTGTCTTGTACAATGATACCATATTTGGGATTAAATATTTTTTGGGAAAATGGCCTAGATATTCAACATCTCTAGAAATGAGATGTTGAAAGCTATGCATCTTTCTGTATATGTGTTCTCATGGGCATTTGTTCATATGTCTGAAGGACTATGTCCCCAATTCCTCAAGAATTATGAGATGTCCCATCTATTTCATTAATTGTGATAAGAGCCGAGGTAGTGCAGTGGTTAGAGTGCAATAGGGCAGACTACCTCAGCTGACTGCTAGCTGCAGTTTGGCAGTTCAAATCTCACCGGCTCAAGGTTGACTCCCATCCTTCCAAGGTGGGTAAAATGACCCAGATTGTTGGGGGCAATATGCTGACTCTGTAAAACCACTTAGAGATGCATGTAAAAGCACTATGAAGGGGTATATAAGTCTAAGTGCTATTGCTATTGCTATATGGCTTTCATATTAACCTCTTTTTTGAAGCAAGGCACATTTGACTTCATGGTGAACTCCTGAAAAACTGAATGTTCAGTTTTTCAGGTTAAGTCTACTCCTTACTACCAGGTGTTATTTATTTTGAAGGAAATCAAAATAGGACACATAGCTTCACAAATATTCTTAAATATAATAAGAATCAGTAGGAATACTCCACTGAATGAAGTAGAAAGATAACTATAGATTTGGTCTTGTCAATATTGCTGCTGAGCCAATATAAAATAAATACATGGGAGAGAAAAATCTTACTTGAACAAAATCATTTTGCAACCAATATAGTTCTTTCTATTTATTTATCTAGGTGGGTTCAAAATTATACATCTGAATGAATAATATGGCATATATGTTGAGAACCAATATTAATTCACTGAAAATATAATTCATTCAGCATGATTGTTAAGCTAAATTCTGTGTGCTCTTCCAGCTAAAACATTATGATTAATGATTGGTTGTGAAAGATTATTAATATTTTTTTTCTTTTAGAAAGCCTGATTTTTTTTAAAAAAAAGTTTTTATATTTGATATGATAGTATGGAAAGAAATTGCATATGAGTTAAAGAAAATCATATGTACATGGAAAAGATCTCAAATGCAATTGTTGTCTCTTGCTGAAGCTTTGATTTTCTAGGTCTGATGTCCCTTTGTTTGTCTTTTTGATCCTTTTCTTTATTGCCACATAATGGACTGCAAAAAAGAAAACAACAAATCATATCTTGAGCAGAGTAAAGACTCTTCTACAGTACATTACATATCGTCTTGGAGATAACTGGCTTTTAATCATGGCACATATCCAGTCCTGCTTTAGAAATACATTTCCATTATGTCTCAATAAAGACACGACAAAATTAATTATTAATGGGACATTTTAATCATCCAATGTACTTTGAAATAATATTTGGTCTCATTGGTCAAGCAAAACTAGACTGTGATCCCCGTGGCAAATATTGAAATTACAATGCAAAAATATCATCTGCTACAGTTGATATAATATCCAAATTTCTAATGGCAACACCTTCTGTGCAGAGATATCCAGAATAATCCTGTAAAGGGATATGTGGCTGCCACCTTTTTGGTTGTCAAAATGGTAGTTTTCAGGATGGTAATAAAAAAAAAAAATACAGGAGAATGTCAGTGGGCTGAAAATGGGGAGGAAATAGAGATGAACATATCTCCAATACTCTGTGCACATTAACTCTACTTAAACACCACTTATAAGCTTGCCTGCATTTTAGTAACTTATGTTTTACCTTCATATTTACTGGCAGATATCAGTGTAAACCTGAACTGAACTTAAATGTGCATGTCAAACTTTGAAAGCTGGATTTGTGGGTTTTTTTATATTGGGTTGATTGCGTTTTTAAGTGAGAAAGAAGTGGCAAATTTATGGATATACAACCTATAGTATACACATGTGTAACTGCAAATGTAATGATAAACAATCCACTGTTGAATCTATAGACATAAATCTAATAGTTAGATTTGTATAATTAATTTTGATGAGAAGTAAATAGTTACGTGTTACGTTAACTTACTTTTAAAATGATATAAATCAAATGTGACAAACTTACATTCAGATATCTGTGATGTGTGAATGAAATTAATTAAGAAAAAAATTTGGATTCGTTTTAAGTGCAAACTACAATACAAAAACATTTTGCTTCATTTTAAGCCTTAAACTGCAAATAAAGCAAATAAAGGTTTCCCACACCTAGTTGTATATTTTTCTGAAAATATCTATTATATTAAATCAGCATTTTAAAACATTCCCATATCTACTTCAAATCTGTTTATATTTTGTATTTGTATTACTTGTTGGAAAAATGATGAATAGTTTGTATAAAATTGCTAAGAATCAGCTGATGTCAATAAGTACACAATAAAATCACCTATCATATTTTTCTCCCATTCATTTCAGTAGAAGATCAACAGTTAATACAATAGTTAAGGTATTGAACTTGAAGTTGGGTACCCAGGTTTATCTTCACAGAAGCTGTGGCTTTGGGACAATCACAGTCTCTTAGCCTCATTCTTGTGTACAGAAAAATAAGCATAGAGCTATGTACACAATAAAGGACATGGTGGCTCAGTGGCTAAGATGCTGGGCTTGTCGATCGGAAGGTTGGCAGTTCAGCGGTTCAAATTCCTAGTGCCGCATAATGGGGTGAGCTCCCGTTACTTGTCCCAGCTTCTGCCAACCTAGCAGTTCGAAAGCACATAAAAAATGCAAGTAGAAAAATAGGGACCACCTTTGGTGGGAAGGTAACAGCGTTCTATGCACCTTTGGTGTTTAATCATGTTGGCCACATGACCATGGAGACGTCTTCAGACAGCGCTGGCTCTTCGACTTTGAAATAAGAGATGAGCACCACCCCCTAGAGTCAGGAACAACTAGCACATATGTGTGAGGGGAACCTTTACCTTTACCTATGTACACAATCAATCCGTGCAGTACATCAAATAAATAAATAATTAAAATTGTTCAATATTGTTGTATATCACCCTCTTCCCCACTTAAATACCATATTCATACACAGTACTTGGGTTCAGGTAACACAATCTTGTATTAAGAAAACATATTTGCACTATATTGAAACAAATAAGCAAAAATCTGACTCTATATGATTGAAAATGGTGGCTGGCTTATGCAATTTTAGACCACTAGCTGGGTTTTCCATAAAATGCTCCTGGATCTACCAATCCCCATTATTTTCCTGTTCTAACGTATTGTGAAAATTCGGCTTTGAAGCTTAAAGTCTCAATATACATGGTGTAACTATTGAGACAATGGTTCAAAATTTTGATTTCCTGGGGATTCTTGATATTCTCAAATATGTCAAAGAAGCAGATATGGTTCAATTACATTACATCGAATTTAATTTTTGCCATGGTCCTATCACTCCTTCAAAGTTATTCTTCCCACCTTGTAAAAACTGTATCCTTTCTCACTAAAAAGATGAGACTGACCGTTTGGCCTGAAGAAGATTTTGCATTATGTGATATTAGATAATTAGGCCAATTAAAAAAATGAGATTAAATAATTAATCTAAACCAGGGGTCACCAACCTCTCAGACTTCAGGAACCACTAAATTCATCATTTTAAATCCTGCAGACCACTAGTATGAATTTTCTAAAAAGATAAATAGTATTTAAACTAAAGGTAAAGGTTCCCCTTGCACATATGTGCTAGTCGTTCCTGACTCTAGGGGGCCGTGCTCATCTCCGTTTCAAAGCCAAAGAGCCAGCGCTGTCTGAAGGTGTCTCCGTGGTCATGTGGCCAGCATGACTCAACACCAAAGATGCACAGAACACTCTTACCTTCCCACCAAAGGTGGTCCCTATTTTTCTACTTGCATTTTTTACGTGCTTTCAAGCTGCTAGGTTGGCAGAAGCTGGGGCAAGTAACGGGAGCTCATTCTGTTACATGGCACTAGGGATTCGATCGACAAGCTCAGCGTCTTAGCCACTGAGCCACAGCATTTAGTGCAATATAAAAAATGCAAATAATTTTTCTGTGGACCACTAGAATTTTCTTGCGGACCACTAGTGGTCCATGGACCACCAGTTGGTGACCAGTGATCTAAACAGTACCTTCAATAATGGGATTGGAAAACATCTTTCAAATGACTGTTGTTTTGTGATGTTTACTGAAAAACATTGAATTGCTGTCACATTACTATACTGCTTACCAAAGAAATAAATTACGTGTCTGATACTTGCAATACAGTTATTCAATGTTTATCCTCAGTAGAGCTGGCTATATATGCATTTAATGTATGTTAGTAATACTTGACCAACTGCTTTTCCCGAAATTATTTCATCCATTTATTTTTTAAAAATGAATCTTAGCAGTAAATCCTCCACACTATACTTCAATTGAAAAGTCAATATTGAATTCAATCTCTCTTAGGCATTAAGTATGCAAATTTATTTATAGCCCTAGAGAAATGTAAGGAAACAGGATATGCTAAGACATCTCTAGAAGCTTTTCTTTTCCAAGATTGCAATCTATTACTTTTTGAATCGTCTCCTTTTACTGTTCAAAATATAAACAACAGAATATCCTGTTACTGTAGTATTGTGTGATAATCTGAAACGACAGGTAGCCGGGATATCACACACAAAAGAGGTTTGCTTTATTTTTTCATCTGTATAGTGGTTTGAGCAAATCAGCTGAAGGAATATATACTGTAATTTCATCAGCATGCTATAAATAAGTGAAAGTACATTGCAGGGGTGAAATCCAGAAGCTTCTGGAAAACTGGTAGCGGAAATTTTGAGTACTTTGGAGAACCGGTAGCGGAAATTTTGAGTAGTTTGGAAAACTGGCAAATACCACCTCTGGCTGGCCCCCGAGTGGGGTGGGAATGGAGATTTTACAATATCCTTCCTCTGGAGTGGGGTGGGAATGGAGATTTTGCAGCACTCTTCCCCAGCCACGGCCACCAAGCTACACCCACCATGCCTACCAACCCACACCCACAGAACTGGTAGTAAAAAAATTTGGATTTCACCCCTGGTACATTGGTTACTATGATTCAAAGTTACCTTAATTATTTATACATCTGTCTTCAGTTTTGTGTCTGTATGTGTCAGTGGTGAGATGTAAAATTTGTTACTACCGGTTCTGTGGGCGTGGCTTGGTGGGGGTGTGTAATATGACTGAGTGGGTGTGGCCAACTTTTTTTTTTTACTTTTAAAACCATTTTTTCTACAACCTCTTCGGCTGAAGAGATTGTAAAAAAAATGCTTTTAAAGCTTCTGACGATCTCAGCTGACTAGCCTGATCGGCAGAGGCTTTCTTTTTTTTAAAAAAAGCCTCTGACGATCCCAGCTGACTTGCTTGATCAGCAGAAGCTTTTTGTTTTTTTTAAAGCCTCTGACGATCCCAGCTAACTTGCCTGATCGGCAGAGGCTTTTTTTTTCTTTTAAAAACATTTTTTTCTATAACCTCTTCGGCTGAAGAGGTTGTAGAAAAAATGCTTTTAAAAATAAAAAAAAAGCCTCTGATGATTGCGTGGCTCAACTGGGCAATGGTGGGGAGCAGGGATTTTTGCTACCGGTTCTCTGAATCACCCGCCTCCATCGCTACCGAATCGGGCGATCCGGTCCGAACCAGGAGCATTTCACCCCTGGTATGTGTATAGTTTCCCATTTTTCCTTCTACAGAGGAATTATTGAGTCTGTCATCTGCACCTCTATAACTGTCTGGTTTGGTTCTGCAACCCAACAAGACAGACATAGACTTCAATGGATAATTAGAACTGCAGAAAAAAACAATTGCTACCAACCTGCCTTCCACTGAGGACCTGTTTACTGCACGTGTCAAAAAGAGGGCTGTGAAAATTTCTACAGACCCCTCACATCCTGGACATAAACTTTTTCAACTCCTACCCTCAAATTGACACTATAGGGCACTGTACACCAGAACAACTAGACACGAGGACAGTTTTTTCCCGAACGCCATCACTCTGCTAAACAAATAATTCCCTCAAAACTGTCAAACTATTCACTAAGTCTACATTACTATTAATCTTCTCATCATTCCTATCACCCATCTCCTCCCACTTATGACTGTATGACTGTAACTTTGTTGCTTGTATCCTTACGATTTATATTGACTGTTTCCTAATAAAATTCCTTATGTGTCCAACACACTTGGCCAATAAAATCCTATTCTATTCTATTCTATTCTATTCTATTCTATTCTATTCTATTCTATTCTATTCTATTCTATTCTATTCTATTGGTTGATTGAGTGATTAGATTATGTGCCATAAATTTGGTCTATGCGGTCTTGGCCACATAGATTTTCTCCAGAATATTCTGTCCCCAGCTTGTCCCTCAGATCATCCAATGTGCACCCATTGCCTCTGTAACTGAGTCTATCCATAGAGCTGCTGGTCTTTGAAGATTGTGTTGGTAATGAAGCTCTCAGGATGGTACATGCAGTCCATCTTGCTTTAACTTCTCATAGCAGAGAGATACAAATATTATATTGTGTGTCATGCTTCCACATACAGGATTTTACATAATTTCCCCTGTTGGAAGGAGGAAGAGGGTTCTCTTTTTCATACAGGGTATATCCTGTGCAGAATTTTTCGGTTACTAGTGCCTCCTGGTGGTCAATATAGCTGTTAGCAATAAGGAATTCATTTGACTGACAGAAACCAAGTCATTCTACTGCTTCATTTTGGTTTTGTAGGTCATAGAGTCCAACTAGGTTCGCCTCCTTAATATTTACAACTTTGCCATTCTAATCTACAACTACAATAAGCACATATTGCTTGCACATTCTGTCAATTTCCAACATTTTCTTCTACATCAGTGGTTGAAGTATAAATTTGGATAATTGTCATATCAGTTATCTATGAATTCTAATTAATATTATTTGGTAATTGAGTCTAGCATACCAAAATTTTACCCTAAATATATTCTGTCTTAATTTCAACAACATTCCTTTTTTTAATATCCCTAGTAGTGAATAGTATGCTTTTCTACTTTAAATGTGTAATTCCAGTAATTTTGATTTACTGATATCTGTCAACTTCTTGTTGATTTATGTCATTTTTCACTCTACCGAACTTGCCAGATTCATGTTTATTTGGTTTCAAGCTCCTGTTGTAATTCTGCCTTTGCAGAAAAAGCCAGTAATTTTGGCCATACACATTTTCAGTGCAGATCATTTTTCAGCGCATTAAAAAAAAAATTCCTCCAGAGACAAAAACCACTTGCAGGAGTCAGTTTAACTCTAAGTGTTTCCTCATTATAATACCATTAACTTTGAATCAACTACTCATTCTGATTGAAGAAGAAAATTAATATACTGTAAAAAGGTTACATCTTAGAGTCTGTAATTTAAATAGTTTACTGCCATATTTTTATTATTTCTTATAGTATTCATGAATAAGTATATCAGGAATTAGAACATGTAATTTTCTTTTTTCATTTGTTAGCTTTTGATAAATTGTATTAAACCAGTGATATGTTGACTGGAGAAAACTGCTGGTCTATCTTGATTTTTTTCACATCAAGGTCACTGTTGTAGCTCCTGAAAAATGAAACAAATGGCTATTATGACAGGTGTCAAAGGATGAAATATGTAAGGTCAATTATATATTTTGTTTAATGGTCTTTTAATATCTCATCTGTTGAAAGACTTTTTTATTCCTAATGATAAATGCTAAATAAATAATTCTTAATCCTTGAGATATTATTTTAACCTTTCATTTCTGCTTTAATTTCCAAAATGGTGCCTGGTCTCTAATAAAATTCATAGAAATACTTTTGTCATGCTAGAGCATGCATGAGTATCATATTGGCTGAGCATTATACATTGTCATATGGCTGTAGTATTCATACTTCCATCCAGTTTGCATGAATATTCACCCTAAGTACCAGTCAGCGGTGGGTTACCCCCAGTTCGCACCGGTTCTATAGAACTGGTAGTAAAACCAGTGGGAGGCTCCGCCCACCGACCCCGACATCACCAAAACGCTTCTGCACATGCGCAGAAGAGCGTGCGCACAGCCCCGCTGTGAACTGGTAGTAAAGGTAAGTAGAACCCACCCCTGGTACCAGTGTATATTTTCAAGCACAACTTTAACATTACTATTAAAAAAAAGATTAAGATCACAGTATTGAGGCAAAGATCCCAAAGCATAAATTCAGACTAGACAAACATCACGGTATCATTTTATAACTATTTAGGGTTTTTTTTGATAGTATTATGAATATTATATACACACTAGACCTCTTAAGAATTTTTTTGTTGTTGTTGATGGCAAACAAGGTAATCAATTTTGCATGTTTTAAAATAAAAACTTACCCTTTTTTATTTTCTTAATTAAGAGATGGAACTGACTTAATATAGAAATGGTTGACTGAGAATATTAAGTAATACCAGGCATCTGCAAAATACTTATTCTTTTGTAGAATTCTTTATCTCTTTTATACATACTCTATAATTGTTAGAAAGCTTATTATTGGCTTAAGATTCTTTCTTTTTCAAAATGCAGAATCCCCTGTAAGGACCAGCTTCTCTCCCCACCCCCTTCCAAAAAAGTACAAATTTCGTGAGAACTTTGTATTTCAAAAAGAACCTTTTATTGAAAGGGATGAAAGCAAGTCAAAACTCAAAGCAGGCTCTAGGGTCCCTCAGTGCACTCAGTTCAGGATAAAGGAAATTAGGAACCCCCTCCCACCTTCCGATGTGGATTCTGACCAATCTGCCAGTGTGACGATGAATTGTACCAGCCTTTCTGAGAAACAGATATAAAGAGCTTCTCAGGGTCATCTTACAATCCACTTGTTTTCCCCCCCTCCCCTTTCATTTCCCGAGGTGTGAGAATTCTCCAGGCATTCCTGGAGCCAGGCAACAGTTATAAATCAGGTTAAAGTTTATACAAAGAGGACCAGGCAAGAAATTGGATACTTAGGACACATAGGAAAAGAACTAAATGTGACTACTCCAAATCCCCCCCCCCGCCCTCTTCTTCCACGAAGAATGGCAGATACACAGATCTGACATCCCCATTGATATTCCAAGTCAGGTACTGTTTTCTGTAGCTACACAAAATAGCAAGTAAATCAGTTTAACATCTTTATCCAGCTGGATTTGAATGCAATTACAAGTAATAAATTTACACCTAAATCTGAGAACTAAATGTGATCTTCACCCCATTTCACGTTCTGTCTTAGAATTATATGATCTTAAATTTGTAAACTGCAGGTATAAATTCTTGGGCAAATTTTCAAGAAAACACCTTTAATTTTAGGCATTATTTATATGGCAGTATCCACTTGAAGATCTTTTTCATGTAACGTTTTATTGTCCTGTTTTAAATTTAACCCATATAAAGTTTTTGTTGGGCAGAAAGTATATTTAGATTTTTTTTCCCCAGTGCTAGTAAGAGTAGAATATGATCGCTTGAAAGGTTTGCCTTTACCTGGCTGCTGGAAAAACACATAACTTTATATGAAAATGCAATGGTCACACAATAGTACTTAGCTGTATTTAATATTTGTGTGTCTCTTTACTTTATTATACATTATGGCTTTACCCACAGAGCTCGTTTACTGTGGTCCAAAGATGTACCATGTGATCTTTTGTCAAGGATATGTCATCACTATAGACCAGTGATACTTAACCTTTTTGGTGCCGAGTGCCCAAAGTGTGCGCACGCATGTGTGAATGCACGCACATGTGCTCAAACCCCCAAAATGCAATGCGAGTGCCCCCTGCACATGTGCCCCACCCTGTGCATGTGCCCCACCCCTGCACATATCTGTGTGTCCCCTGCACATCCGCCCCAGCCCCTCACCCCACCCTATTTTGGCTTCCAGGTTGTGCAAAAAGCTTGCACTTCGAAAGCCTCCTGCACCAACCTGGAAGCCAAAACGAGGCACGGGGGCCCAGCATGAGGTCCCCCCCCATGCCCTATTTTGGGCCTGGAAAGCCTCCTGCACCAACCTGCACTCCCCCTTGCATGCGCGGCAAAGACACAAAGACCAGTTGGTTGGCAGGAGGCACGCGTGCATGTGCATTGGAGCTGGGCTGGGATGACAGCTGGCATGCCCACAGAGAGGGCTCGGTGTGCCACCTGTGGCACGCGTGCCATAGGTTCGCCATCACGACTATAGACTCTTCAACTCAAAAGCAGCATCTGTTAGTGTCAAAGGAGATAATGTGAAAAGTGGTTGGCAGTCAAGACATTCACATGTGTGGATGTCTTGGAAAGTGAAGGAAACACAAGAATCCTAGAGATGAAGAAAATATCCCTAGAAGGAAAAAACCTGGTGCTGGTAGACCAATCAGCAGAGGAACCTTCTACCAAAGTTTGCTTTCACTACAGAGATGGGAAGGGCAAGGAGCAGAGGAATGACTCACCTATATATCTACTTTTGTAGAATATAAAGAGCCTTGGTGGTGCAGCAGACTAAAGCGCTGTTAATTAGGACCCGCTGCCTGCAATTACTGCAAATTCGAATCTCACCAGGCTCAAGGTTGACTCAGCCTTCCATCCTTTTGAGGTAGGTAAAATGAGGACCCGGTTTGTGGGGGCAATAAGCTGACTTTGTATAAATATACAAAAGGATGAAGGCTATTGCTTAGCGCATTGTAAGCCGCCCTGAGTCTCCGGAGAAGGGCGGTATATAAATCGAACCAATAAATAAATTTAACCAATAAATGTTGATTTTTAAAAAATTATGAAATGCAAACGCTGGTAGAATGATAATTATATGTTAGCTGTGGCAAAAGATATTGCTCATCAAGAAAAAGAAATGGAAAAGAAGACATGGCACTAAATAATAGAATAACAGAGTTAGAAGGGATCTTCCTTCTAATAGGGGATCTAGTCCAATCCCCTGCTTTGGCAGGAAATACTATATCATTTCAGACAAGTGGCTGTCTGTCCAGTCTCTTCTAAAAAGCCTCCAGTGATGGAGCCCCCACAACCTCTGAAGGCAGGCCATTCCTATGGATCATTATCCTCACCATTAGGAAATTTCTCCTTAGTTCTTGGGTGCTTCCCTCTTTAATTAATTTCCACCCATTGTTTCTTGTCTTGTCTTCTAGTGTCTTCAGTGTTGGAGCATTCACAACTTCTGGAGGCAATTCCACTGACTAATTGTTCTAACAGCAGGACTTCAGAATAGGTTGACTACCTCTTCTTTGTGGCAACCCTTAGATATTGAAACACTGCTGTCATGTCATCCCTAGTTCTCCTTTTCATTAAATTAGACATATCCAGTTGCTGGAATTGAGTATATCTAGTTTATGTGTTTTAGCTTCAGTCCCTAATCATCTGTGTTACTCTTCTCTGTACTCTTTCTAGAGTCTCAATATCTTTTTTATGTTGTGGCGACCAAAACTGGATGCAATATTCCAGATGTGATAAATGAGGATGAAACATGAATGAATAAGTGTGGTAATGAATAAGGATGAAACAAATAACAATAGCACTTAGACCTATATACTACTTCACAGTGTTTTACAACCCTTTCTAAGCAGTTTACAGAGTCAGCATATTGTCCCAACAATCTGGATCCTCATTTTACCGACGTTGGAAGGATGGAAGGCTGAGTCAACCTTAAACCTTTGAGAATCGAACTGCTGGCAGTAGGCAGAATTAGCTTGCAATACTGCATTCTAACCACTGTGCCACCACGACGCCAGAATGTACACATATAAAGAATATATGAATTGTTAAGAAAAAAAGGAAGATTGAGAAAGGTAAGGTTGGATGGAATTGATGAGATCCTGAAAGGAAAAAAAGATGAGATACTGAACAAAATATAACATATGTAGCATCCTGATGGAAGCAATCATGCTTTACAATGATAGAAAGGAATGGAGAGGTAATTTGAGTGACACTGACTGATAATTTCTTTGTCTTTCTGTTTTTTACTTATTTTCTAGATTCTGCACAATAATGTTTACCTGAAAGATTTATATGTATTTATACTGTAGGTGTTCCACAAGATATTATTTTTGTTAAGAAAGCATTCTGTGTTCATTCAGTGCTAAATGGAGAAAAAGTAAAAACTGTCTAATTTTTTTAAGCATGAAAAATAGTGTACACATAATTGAAATTACTTGTTACTTATACTGGACAAAAATAAAATAATAAAAATAATAAAATGATAATAGTGTAGTTGTAGCTTAATAATTTGCAGTACAAACTAAAAAAAAGAGCTTTTGTTGTTCTTATTGTGATATTTTAATATGACTATATCTCTGAAAGTTGTTGATTTTTTATATATTAGAATGTCAATAGCTCCAGCTCCATTATATAAATATTTACTTATATATATAAGTTTTATTCAATTCTCCAGGTTGTGGAATCTTTAATGTGGCAAACAACATAAAGCAATATAAAATGCACAAGCAATATTAAAGCATGAAAATCCAAATTAAACATTTAAAATATATACATGTTATTAGGTCAGAAGAGAGACAGTTTTGTTTAGTAATTAAGGCATCAAGTTAAAAACCAGGAGTCCAAGAGTTATAGTCCTACCTTAGGCACAAAGCCAATTGGGTGACCTTGGGTCAGTTATTCTCTCTCTCAGCCGTGAGAGCCTTTCAGGAGCTCATCAATTTATGTGTGATGAAACTGTGTCATCCATATTATCCAAGATTGGAATTAGAAAGATATGTAATAAGTATTAGAATAGACTAGAATAACAGAGTTGGAAGGGACCTTGGAAGTCTTCTAGTCCAACCCCCTGCCCAGGCAGGAAACTCTACACCACTTCAGACAAATGGTTATCCAACATCTTCTTAAAAACTTCCAGTGTTGGTACATTCATAATTTCTGGAGGCAAGTTGTTCCACGGATTAATTGTTCTAACTGTCAGGAAATTTCTCCTTAGTTCTAAGTTGCTTCTCTCCTTGATTAATTTCCACCCATTGCTTCTTGTCCTACCCTCAGGTGCTTTGGAGAATAGCTTGACTCCCTCTTCTTTGTGGCAGCCCCTGAGATATTGGAAATCTGCTATATTATAAGTGGTATTGGCACTTCACGTGATCTTGATTCTATCCCTCTGTTTATGCAGCCTAGAACTGTGTTGGCTTTTTTTGCAGCTGCTGCACACTGCTGGCTCATATTTATATGGTTATCCACTAGGACTCCAAGATCCCTCTAACAGTTACTACTATTGAGCAAGGTATCACATACTGTACCTGTGCATTTTGTTTTTCTTGCCTATATGTAGCACCTTACTTTTTTCACCATTGAATTTCATTTTATTAGATAGCACCCAATGTTCAAGTCTGTCCAGATCCTTCTGTATCTTAAGCCTATCTTCTGGAGTGTTGGCTATTCCTGCCAGCTTGGTGTCATCTGCAAATTTTAGGCCAAGGCTACTATGTCAGTTGGTGGCATCAGTGAATTGCCTTTATCCCATACCAAAAATTCCCCAGTGGCAGTTCAGGATTTCTTTTTTAATCCTTGTTCATGAGCTGAAGTGGTACATAATAAGACTAATCTGTGCTTATTGCAGGGTTAACAGAAATTAACCTGAAATCATCTCTACACAAAACATATTACACCTTACTGCTTTCTGAGGCCTTTCTATAATCTTATATTTATAACATTATCATCTTAACTTGTTTAGTTTAAATTTGTTAATTGCATCTGTGTATAATTCCAGAGAGAATACAGTCGTGTTTTTGTCTGCACATATGTAAATGCACATATGTAAATGCAGTGGTGTTTAAAAGTTTGTGCACATTATCTGTATTCCTGCATGAATATGTCCTAAAACAAGATGTATTCTTACACAGGTTCTAAAAATAGATAAAAAGAACTTAAACAAAGGCATAAAAAACACTACATGTATTAATTTATTTACTGAAGAAAATTATTCACAGTTTCATATTTGTGTGTGGCATCTACTGTAGCTTCTAGATAATTTTGAAAAAGCATTTTATATTAGACTAGATGTGAGGTTACTGGAGTATGATTAACTTAATTCAATGGCATAATTTTCAGAACTGTTAATGAGGGTATCAAACTGGGAGCAGCCAATTTCTCTAGTGATTTATTTGAATCCGAAGATCTTCTCCATTATTTATCTGCCCTTAAACCTCACACAAGAACTACCTCTCAACATGTCATCTGATCAGGATTCAGCTTCACTTTATGGGTGTTCATTCAGCTCCATATTGCCTTCATAATTATGTGGGGGGGGGTCATTTGGGACTTGACAAAGACTGCAGTTTTCCTCACACAGAATTAAATTTTTAAAAAATAATCTCCAGGCAATAATGTAAATGTGTTTCTGATGTGTGTTTCATGTTTACAATTACATTAAAAATTATCTAAATATTCCAGCAACTATTACTTCTAAGTCATTAGGACCCTATGGAGAAAGTGATCTGTGAAACACAACCCAACTTGATGGATTTTGTTATGAAAGATGCCTTTGCTTGGAGATAATTAATGATGAAATACAGTTTTAGTTGCACTATTTTTATAGAATGGCAGTGCCAAACTATTATGACATTACCCAGATAATTTAGTGAGTTGGAAGAAAAACAGATTGAATTAATTGGGTAACCAGGCTTTGATATGAGTATTTGGGGGCGGGGGGTACATGTATGAGTTGGTGAGCAAATACTGTAACTTCTACTGTAACCAACTGTCTTAAACCAGAATCTCTAGTTCTCAAATACAGGAACTACCTCTTAACGATATCTCATTTGACTTATGAAGATTTTGCTTCACAATATATTCTTTGTTGTATTTCCCCTATAATCTGTCAGGAATGGAATTTTTATTATTATGCCTGCTAATAATACAGAATTCACACCTTTAGAAGAGGATGTGGGGAACAGTAGATTCTCTTTCTCTCCCAATGAAGTCAAGCTCTACTTCTAGAATAACAGCCAAACTCTGTTCTGCCCCAGCTCCAGATTTCCGAGGATATTGACACACACCAACAGTCCTTATCAAATTTATTAAGTAGCAAGAATAAACAAGACCGGCAAAGGTTGGCAATCAGCCAGAAAACAAGATACGATAAACCAAAATACTCGGATAATAAAATACGAGTTGTTTCTAGCAAGAAACTTACTAATGGCATGTGACTTAAATAGGTAAGGGAGTGGCCAATTATCCTCAAGCCTTACTCTCGAGGAGACCTCCTCCTCCTGAGTAGCCACTCCTGCATTTTGGCAATGCTCGAGCATTGAGGAGAGGCTCCTCCACTTCGCTCTCTCCACTTGAAGGAACCTCTGGAGGTTCTGAAGGCCCTGGCTGAGTCTCTGCCTCTGGCACCACATCCTCTTCAGCCTCCTCGCTGTCTGACGTGAGTGCTGGCTGCGTAGGCTGCTGGCTTGACACCACACCAGCCTCCTCTTCGTCGGGATCAGCCATGATCCGTGCAGGCCGCTGGCGGGCCACAACAAACTCTTTGCCTAAGAAGTATTCCAAATACTTGCAATTGTTCCTCTCCTGCAATGTTTTCACATCATCAAAGGTATGTCTCCCTTTCTCCCTTTGCACTTATTTTCTTTTCTTATTATAAAATAATAATTCTTCTGCTAGTGTATGGGTACACTTGAATTACCTTTGTTCAACATTCTTTATAAGATCTATGTCACGTTGTGGTTCTTGCTCAGGAATACAAGAGACCAGTGACTCTCTGTAGCCTGCTACCCTGTTTCCCCTAAAATAAGACATCCCCTGATAATAAGCCCAATTGGTCATTTGAGTGCATGCGCTAAAATATGCCTCCCCAAAAAATAAGCCCTCCCCAAAAATAAGCCCTCTCTGAAAATATTTAAATGTATGCACAGCTGATCCCCGCCATTTTCTTTGCTTAGGGTTAGGAAGACAGCTGGAAATCAGTTAAGACAGCAAGAGTAGCCCCGTCTTGCTCCACGCGCCCCAAAATAATAAGACATCCCTGTAAATAAGGCCAAGCACTTATTTCAGGGTTCAAAAAAAAAAATAAGACAGTGTCTTACTTTCAGGGAAACACGGTAGCTTTGGACTAATATAACAATTCTTTGAATTCTCTCCAGTAGTTGACATTTTTTAATGAGTTATTTTCCCATGCAATGTTTTCATAGCAGGTACGTTTATCAGTACCACTCAGCTATAATAGCTAAAGTGAAATCTCTGGGCTCGGAGAATATCAGCTGCATAGAGAAAATTACTAAGAAGGGCTATTATAAGCATCAGAGAAGGATCTTATTGCACAATTTAGAATCGAGATGTACCCTCATTAATCCTTAGATCCAATAAAGAAGAATAATTGTGAAAAACATTTTGAGAATCTTATCGACATCTACTTAGATCAACAGAATGCCCACAAAACATAATTTATGTTCTCCAGCATATTATGTTCTCCAGTAATATAATTGTAATTACTGGATTATTGTTGTTGATTTTTAATCATGCCTGCAATCTTGCCATGTTGCTTGATTGCCTCGAGCTTCCCCACACAGTGGATATTTTTAGGATCCTTAAAAGCCTCGGAAAAACCTATTTATAGCTATAATACATCTTGTTTGATCAGTAAAAAAGCCAGTAACTGTTACCTGTTAGTTGTTAATATTATTGTTTTGTCATGGTAGAGAAAATTGAAGTAGATGGACAAAACAGCTGGTGCTGAATAAAACAATTTTCTAAACTCCAACCACCTGACACTTCTTAAATGATGAACCATATAATTTCTATCTTAAACGTAGTCTAAAGAACGACTAAAGATCTATTTTTAGACTGGTAGTATCTTATAATTTGCTCTACTGTGTATGCATATGGATGTAATTTTCTTTTTAAATAGATTGCTGGAGAATAATTTGAGATGGCAGACAATTTGCTTTACATCTATTTGCGCTAACAATATCACTATGAATAATCAACCCATATTGTTGATTAAGAAGTTTTCACATTTCTCCTGAAATAAATCATCAGGTTTATCTTCTAGTAACAAATGTTTAATCAATAAAACTCACAGAAAGTAGTAACACTTCCCATTCATTTTTCCACAAAATATACCTTTTTCTCTTAAAGCAGAAAGAAAAGGTCATTAATCTCTGTTATAAAATTGATTTCTAACAGTTTTAATACATGCCTTTCACAATACAGTCACATGTCAGTCATAACTTTGTGATAAAAGCTTTAACTAAATAAACCAGTCCTTCTCATCCAGGTGGCCTCTGGATGCTTTTTTTCTTCTTTTATAATGTATCCGATAGCTGAAAATTTTAGGATTTTTAGTGCACATATCTAAAGGGCATTAAGCTGGAGTATAAGACTAGGTATAACTGTTGACTTGCAACAGTTCATTTAGTGACCATTCAAAGTTACAAGGGCACTGAAAAAAGAAAGTTATGACCAGTTTTCACACTTACGACCATTGTGGCATCTCCATGGTAATGTGATCAAAATTCAGGCGCTTGACAATTGGCTCATATTTATGATGCTTGCAGTGTCCCAGGGTCATGTTACCTTCTGGAACCTTCTGAGAAGCAAAGTCAACAGGGAAGCCAGCAGTGGTGGGTTTCAAATAATTTCACCATGAGTTCACCAAAAATGTGAGCATGCATGTACGGCTTCCACACATGCGTGCACGCACAGCGGGGGTGAGCAGCAAGCGGGCAGGTGGGGGCGGGGCCAGCCAGTGGTGGGATTTGCCAGTTCTCCAAACTGCTCAAAATTTTCACTACTGGTTCACCCAAAACAGTGCGAACCGGCTGAATACCACCTCTGGAAGTCAGATTCACTTAACAACGGTTTGACTAATTTAACAACTACAGTGGTTGACTTAACAACTATGTCAAGAAAGGTGGTAAAATGGGGCAAACTCGGTTAACAAATGTTTCACTTAGCAACAGAACTTTTATGTTCAGTTGTAGTAGTAAGTCAAGGACTGCTTGTATAGCAACAAATCAATCACTCTACTCTCCTACACCAACCCACCCATTACACATTTGGAACATGTTTTATCTCTTGAACATTCCTTCCCCCCCACACACACACACCCCTCTGGTTTGCATAGATGAGGCCAATTTCATTACATTCAAATTCAACTTATCAACAGGAAAGCAATTATAATTTATGAGGCTAACCAGTACTCAGCAGTGTTAGCAGCAGTGTGGGTTTACAGCAGGAGTGTCCAATCTTGACAACTTTAAGACTCTTAGACTTCAAATCCCAGAATTCCCCAGCCACTCTTGCTAGTTGGAAAATTCTGGGAGTTGAAATCCACAAGTCTTAAAATTGCCAAGGTTGGATACCTCTGGTTTACAGCATACCGTAAAAGAGATAGCTTTACCTATAGGTGACAGACACTTCAGTGTGTGTTAATGCTAGAATATGTAGAGATATATCTAAGGGTCAAGAGATACAATCTTTTGCTGTTAAGTTTGTCCCTGAGGTATGCATTGTTTATGTTAAAACTGATCCACACATCCAAATTAATACGTTGACAATATAGATGAGGTGAATCGAGAAAGAAGTGAATTATACTGATGTAGTTATATGGTTTCATCAATTATAATCCAATCTAATTTAGAAATAAATTCTTATTTAAATTACCAGTGTTTAATGTAATGTGCATACTCTGGTGCATGCATGTGGACATGTTTAAATGAATTCACAAATATTATTATTTTGAAATATAAGTAAGGTTTTTTTTTACTTTGCTTATATTTGTTCCTTTACCATGTTTCCCCCATAATAAGACTCTGTCTTATATTTTTTTGAACCCTGAAATAAGCGCTTGGCCTTATTGCCATGCACTCAAAAGCCCGATTGGGATTATTATCAGGGGATGTCTTATTTTGGGGGAAACAGGGTAGTTGCTAAACAACAAAAAGGTATGTACTGGTTCAGTTGTTTGGAGTGTATCAAATTAGATAAATATAATATGGTTAGGCCAAGTTTACATTATAAATTAGGAAAAACACATATGCAGTCTATTTCTTAAAAAAAAATAGAATAACATCCTATCAATCCGTTTTAAGTAAAAAGGCACTTTAATATTAAAACAGAAGCTATGCCTAGAAATGCTGTTAAAATATTCTTTGCATCCAGCCTAGCTTCTTTCAGCACATTTTGCAAAGCAACACTTGTAAATAAGTCTTGCTAATTCAAGTGTAATGTGTTTGAAATGTTCAACAGAGGTCAACACTTCAGTAGGCCTGTAAGTTGTGGGCTGTGACATTTTAGCATTTATTTTCAGGATCCAGAAGAGGAAAACCACATTCATATGATTCAAACAGTGAGAGGCATTCGCCAGGGATCTCAAATTCACCATCACACGCATGCAACTAATCCTTAGGGATCTCAACAAGACCAGATTTCAAAATATACTTCAGGCATGCTCTCTTGCTCCTGTCAAGTTTTAAGAAGAAGAAGCAAGACATTTGGCAAGAAAAGATTCAAGTAACACAAGATGAAATAAACTTGAAACAAAATGATTTTACAAAATTTAACCGCTGCACTCCAAAAGCAACGAAAGTTCAAGTGCTGGGACAGCTGCTCGTTTCCTCATTTTTATTTGCAATAAAACCCCTTTATCAAGCACATTTTCTGATTTGTAAAATTCGCCCTGTTGTAAGATCAGAAATGTCGTTATTACACATATCCTTTAATAGTTTTGTTTAATGGATTACAATTTGGTCAAAAAATTATCACAACAAACGTTTTCAAAAAGTGAGTGAATAAAAGAGATAAATAAATTTGCATTTCACATAACTTGAATAAAGGGTTCAGAGTAATAAAAATGTAGAAATTGAAATATGCGTTTTCCGAATTGACTTTTTCTAAATTGTGTTTTTATCTTAAAATGAATATGAACTAAGTTTGATCTTCAGTTAAGCCTCCTTTCGTATAGGATAGTACAGAAGTTAAACATTGTATAGCATCAATCAACCACATATATGAATAGAGCTCACTTGGACAAGTTGTGATCTATCAGCCCAGCCAATTGCATAAAATGTTGTGAAATTAAGATGAAGGGAAACCTCTCTATGTTAACTTCTTTTATATATGTACATGTAAAATATTAAATGGAAACTGAAGATATCAATAAAATCAAGAATACTCCAGTAATGATGTACGTTTGAAACAGTTGTGCAACAAAATACTGGTATATTCAATATTTTAAAGTTTTAGTCTATTTTCCCTTTGCATGAATAATTCATAACAAGCAAAGAATTTAGTAGAGTGGTTTGGCAGTATTTAACATTATGCTTGAAAGCATAAATAATTAAAAAGAATGTTGCAATGATATTTTGAACTAATCTGTTTTTTCTCTTTCTCTTTCCAATAAGAAACTTCTGCAGAAAAAGCAAATCAAGTTATGAAAGTAAATTCAATGAATTTAACCAAACACGAAGAGATTTTGCAATGGTTGATGAAATCATAGGAACAGCCTACAATGTGAATACACCAAGTTATCTTAGAAAATCACATTGTCTATCCATTTTTCTTTTCCCTTTCCCTTTCGCTTAGTATGTTGAACAATTCTTATCACTTTCCAAACTTGAGATGCTTAATTTTGTGACCAGTTAGCAAGTTAAGTGAAGAATGAACGAGCAAAACCTGATCTCAAGTTTTCTTATGCACGAAGTTTACTCAGACAAGATAGTGATCTGGAGATTTGTGACATGTAATGTCTGAAGGAATAGAGTACATATTTTTGAGTGACAAACAGTATCTGAGGGCGAGACATTCAGCAGCAGAAGATTGTTAGTCCTCCAGTGGAAGTGATAAATCCAGAGGGCAAGCAAAGGATGATCTCCAATCAGTAGGATGATTATCAGTTCTCCTGTAATCAAAGACTTCCTAGAGGGCAAACAACTGAAGATTTCAGTAGCGATAAGAAAAATCATCAATTCTCCATTAAGGAAAAAAGATAAACAGATTCACTCCAGCCACCAGCTGGACACAAGAGACACAATATTTGCAATTCTTCCCAACCACTTTTAGATATCGAAATATGTTTTTTTGTGCAAGTATTTTGTTAAAAAAAATAACACTTCACCTTTCCATGACATTAACACATCATATTAAATGGTTTGTTTTAACCATTCCAGCCTCACAGAAAAACAAAGTAATCAGAGAGCTATTACAATTCTGACAGTTCTCTCTATAGATAAAACAGTTCAATAGGCCATAGGCTATGGCTTCTAATATATCTTCGTCACATAAACAATTTTCCATTGTTTGGAAGTTTGTATCTCTACTTTCAACAATTGTAATATTCTGCAAGAGATCAAAATGATAATATTGTTTAAGTATCAAGCTGGATGTAGGGTATATAACAGTGATGGTTAACCTTTTACGGACCGAGTGTCCAAAGCGCGCGCGTATGTGCACGAATGCATACACCCCTAAATTGCAATGTGCACGCCGCCCCACCACATGCGCCCCACGTCCTGTATATGTGTTTGCAGCCCCTGTGCATGCACACGCAGCCCCCCTGTATGCGCGACAGAGACCCAAAGACCAGCTGGCTGGCGGGAGGTGTGTGTGCATGTGTGGTGGAGCTGAACTGGGATGCGTGCCATAGGTTTGCCATCACAAGTATTTAACAACGACTAGTAAAAAAACTATCCTTGTCTTCCTATGTATATCTATAAATATCTGAGCATTTTGTGGCTCTATCATATTCCATTTTCATTTTTAACTGGAAGGAAAGCCCCTACTGCAACATTGGGGTGAGAGGTGCGGCATTTCCCTCCCATTTTTACTACAGGAAAGTGACTGCCCTAACATGAAAATTGTGAATATAGATATTTATTTATTTATTTATTAGTTCAATTTATATGTCGCCCTTCTCTGAAGACTCAGGGTGGCTTACAATGCACTTATAGCAATAGCCTTCATTCTTTTGTATATACCTGCTTATTAAGCGGTGTTTCTACAAAGTCAGCTTATTGCCCCCACAATCCGGGTCCTCAATTTACCTACCTCGGAAGGATGAAAGGCTTAGTCAACCTTGAGCCTGCTAAGATTTGAACTCGCACTAATTGCAGGCAGCTGGCAGCTAAATGCTACATAAAAGCATTTAGTCTGCTGCACCACCAAGGCTCTTTCTTAGTATGAAGTATTAGTAGTCAGGGGAAGGGGAAAGGGGGGCGAGAATAAAATATATCTGTCAGTGGTGCAATGCCTCTGCAAAGGGCCAGGGCCTACAGGTAGTCCTTGACTTCCAAATATTCACCTAGTGACCATTTGAACAAAAAGTGACACTTATGACCATGGTAGCACCATCATGGTCACATGATCAAAATTTGGGTATTTGGCAAGTGGCACCTACTTAAGACAGTTGCAGCACCCCGCGGTTATGTGATTACCAGTCATTTGCAACCTTCCCAGGAGGCTTCTGACAAACAGAGCCAATAGGGGAGCTGTGTTTGCTTAATAACACTTAATGATTGTGGTGATTCACTTAATGACAACAGCAAAAGAATTTGTAAAATTGGGTGTGATTCACTGTATCGGTTAGCAATGTTTCAGTCCCAGCTGTGGCTGTAAGTCTCAACTTGAAACCTAACTAGGGTCAACTGTGGTTAGCAATTGAGTGAGAAGCAGGGGTGAAATGCTCCCGGTTCAGACCGGATTGCCTGATCCAGTAGCGATAGCGGCGGGTGGTTCAGAGAACCGGTAACAAAAATCTCTCCCCACCTTCATGTCCAGCTGAGCTACACGATCATCAGAGGCTTTTTATTTTATTTTTAAAAGCTCTTTTAAAAAGAGCTACAACCTCTTTGGCTGAGAAAATGCTTTTAAAAGTAAAAACAAAGCCTCTGCCGATCAGGCAAGTCAGCTGGAATCGTCAGAGGCTTTAAAAAAAAGAAAAGCCTCTGCCGATCAGGCAAGTCAGCTGGGATCATCAGAGGCTTTTAAAAGCATTTTTAAACAACCTCTTCAGCCAAAGAGGTTGTAGAAAAAATGGTTTTAAAAGTTAAAAAAAAAAGTTGGCCATGCCCCCTCAATCATATTTACCCCTCCCCACCAAGCCATGCTCACAGAACCAGTAGTAAGAAATTTTACATTTCACCACTGATGAGAAATACTTGAAAATTCTGGACTGGAATGTCCCAAAAATGTCATAGAAGAAGGCTATAGCAAACCAACTTTTGTATTGATGCCAGTTGCGTAAAAAGCTACACTCAGAAGAAAAATTATTTTACAACAATTCAATGGCAATTAAAATTGGGAAAGACCCATTTTAATGTGAATGAGTTACTAGTATGACAGGTGTGCCATAAAGAGAAATAAGGGAAATAAAAAGAAATAATTTTTTAAAAACATACAGACATACCGTATAAAGCAAAGAGAACAAAGAAACAGCAAGCTACTTTTCAAAAGCCACCAGAAAAAAAAAAAAACAAGAGAAATAGCTCCCATTTTAGATGATGCTACAGACTTTAATTTCAACTTTCGCCCCCAAATATAGGAACTGAACATTTTTGTTTCAATATGTTTTTTGTTTTTGTTAATAATCCTATTTAAAGTGTTTACACTTATAATTATTACATATGTTTGTTGCACTATATAGAAATATTTTCATAGTTACAGTGAGTGTTTAGGTTTTCCCACATACCGATTTATGGAAGGAAATATGGAAGAAAGTATTGCCTTCAGAAGTTGTGGGTGCTCAATCACCGGAGGCTTTTAAGAAGAGATTGGGCAGCCACTTGTCTGAAATGGTACAGGGTCTCCTACTTGAGCAGGGGGTTGGACTAGAAGACCTCCAAGATCCCTTTCAATTCTGATGATGTTCTTTGTTCTATGTTCTGTTCTAAGTCCTATGTTCTATTATTTTTGCCTGTCTGGTGGAACTCCTCAGCTACAAGAACCTTGTAGTACAGTGGTCTAAGGCACCCTGTTATTAAGCTGGTTATTAAGACCAGCTGCCTGCAATTACTGCAGGTTCGAATCTCGCCAAGGCTCAAGGTTGACTCAGCCTTCCATCCTTTCTAAGGTAGGTAAATTGAGGACCCAGTTTGTGGGGGCAATAAGCTGACTTTGTATAAATATACAAAAGGATGAAGGCTATTGCTTAACGCATTGTAAGCCGCCCTGAGTCTCCAGAGAAGGGTGGCATATAAATAAAAAAAAAAAAACTGATCACCTGAGCCAAAGTTATGAAAATGTAGTGAATTCTAATAGAGATATATATGCAGTTGTTAGCACTTGGAGTTCTGAGCTCAGAAGAATGGGAGTCCTTCTGTATTGTTTTGCATCTGCAGATCTGGCAGAAAGAAGCTTAACTGACAAAATAGCATTTCAACATATATTGTCTTGTGGAAGATCCTGCAATTGAAATAACTGACTCAGTAATTTCCAGATGCAAGTATTCTTTCCCAAAAAAAGTGATGCTGGAGAAACCAACTTTAATAGCTTGTTAACTCTGTATTAATAAATGTAATTTTGAAATGTTCAGTTACCTCAGAGCTGTCAAACTCCCGGCCCATGGACCGGATGCGTCACGCGCTGGCCACTCTCATGCCCGGTTTAGTGAAGGGGAAGAAGTCCTGATATGTCACGTGACATTGCTGTGATGATGTAAGTTTGACACCCTTGAGTTACCTTGACACTATAATGTATTTCCAATTTGGTCAATATTTTTGTAACTTTTCCACAGTCCTTTGCAAATAAGAAAAGTAATTAACCATGGGCTATAAATCTGTTGACTTTTCATTATGGCACCAAATAGTTTCTTATTAACTTTTTAAAGATCCTATACTTTCAGAACCATTTTTTTAAAAAAACTATTCAGAATAAAAACTGGATTTGAAAATACCTGAGGAAAATTGTATTGCTTATTGAGGGTATTGGTCTAACTTATAGATTAAGTGAAAAATGAAAAATGTTAAGAAAGCAGATAAGGCTTGAAGACTGCAATAGACATTGTACCGATATTTATCAAAGGGAATATTTTGGAAAGACCATGTCAAAGAAACCAAGTATAGGTAGTCCTTAACTTATGACCATAATTAAGCTCAAAATTTCTGTTCTTAAGCGAGACAGTTGTGAAGTGAATTTTGAGCCACTTTGTGACCTTTCTTGGCACAATTATTAAATGAATCACAGCAGTTGTTTAGTTAGTCACACGGTTGTTAAGAGAATCTGGCGTCCCCATCAACTTTGTTTGTCAGAAGTTTGCAAAAGGTGATCACATGACCTGGAGACCCTCATAAATATGAGCCAGTTGCCAAGAGTCTGGATTTTGATCACATGACCATGGGGATGCTGCAACGCTCATAAGTGTGAAAAATGGTCATGTTACTTTTTTCAGTCGATTGTAATTTCAAATGCTCACTAAATGAACAGTTGTAAGTTGAGAACTACCTGTATAGCTTGTTAAAGTAATAGGGGAAAGCCAACCTACAGTATAGATACTTGAAAACTGTAATTCCCCCCTACAGAGAGAATTGAATTAAGTAGTCACTAAAGAAGAATATAATTAAAAACAATGGGATGAATTTATAAAATCCAAAGTGATTTTTTAAAAAAGGGTTAAATTAATTAGTTTCCATTTTTTCAGGAAAACCACGATAATATTAATTATTATTATTATTATTTTTATTTTTATTTATATGCCGCCCTTCTCCGGAGACTCAGGGCAGCTTACAATGCGTTAAGCAATAGTCAGCTTATTGCCCCCACAAACTGGGTTCTCAATTTACCTACCTTAGAAAGGATGGAAGGCAACCTTGAGCCTGGGGAGATTCGAACTTGCAGTAATTGCAGACAGCTGAATGTTAATAATGTTAATAACAGGCTATTAGTCTGCTGCGCCACCAGGCTCTTTAAACAAGCTGGACTATAGAAAAATAGCCAACAAAATCTTGAATTTAGCAACTCTACTTGGCTCAATAGCTTTAAACTGTCTATAATCTCAGGCGAGCAGGCTTAGAAAATCACAATGACAGTGAGCTCCATAAGTGCTTGTTATTACAAGGGCAATATTTTTCTGTGATTGTGTCAGTGAGTTCCCATCTCTTGAGACAAAGTTCCATTTGGCATCAAAATATATCTGCTACATCCAATGCTGAGTGTTATTCTGGAGGGAAACAAGCTTTCAGCAAGCTGAATATAATCCAAGAGTGGTTTGAGGTAGACTGGAGATCCTGTTTCTGTTCCTGTTTGCTTCTTTTGCAATTGTTCAGGATATTTGTAACTACAAAAAAAGGCAGTTTGGATAAATTAATGGGACAAAATATAAAAGATATTTTTACACATACAACAACTAAACATACGGTTTAAAATTTTTCATGCATGTAAAATTTAGTTGATTGCATACGGTTTAATAACACCATTCCACTTCTCAGATAATACAGACCATTTATTTTATGTACTTTAAGGAATGGATAATATAGGATTTTCAAAAACAGATTTTGTGGGCCATTACTATTTCTGATAGTATCCTTAAGCTGTTGTTCTCATTATTAAAATATTGCTGCTAGAACTATTGCTATAGTTTTGAGAAGGTTAAACATTATTCTGGCCGTAAGAAAAGTCCATGATCAGCTGATTATTGTCATCACTGACTCAGAACAAGCATAGCTATGCTTATTCGGGTGTTATGGAGAACTAGGGCTGCATATTATCCAGCTGCTGTGGCATAGAGGGGAAACTCTTGCCTCACAATTAGGAGGTTGTGAGTTTGATCCTAGGTAGAGGCAGATGCAGGGTCTCCTGCTTGGGCAGGGAGTTGGACTAGATGACCTGCAAGGTCCCTTCCAACTTTGTTATTCTGTTAAATATCATGAGCGTATTTTTGTGACTGAGCCACAAAACCCCTGATGAGCATCAGAATTTCCTATAATTGTTAAATAAGACTAATGATAAAATAATGCAGTATGTCATACAGAGTCAAGGCCACTCAATGTATATCATAAGGGGTCAAGAAAATGGTTTGGAAAATAGTTTCATGAGGGAATCGTGAAGCACCAAAAGGCAAGAAAAGAAACTGGTTGGAAAGTAATCAAGGAGAAAAGCAACCTTGAACTAATAAACAAAGCAACGTTGTCATTCCATACATTGCAGGCATATCGGAAAAGCTCAGGAGCATCTTCAGCCAACATAACATATGTGCATACTTCAAATCCAAGAATACACTAAGGCAAAAGCTTGTCCATCCCAAGGATAAAACACCCAGGCAGAAACTGAGCAACATAGTATAGGCAGTACAATGCAGTGAGCCATGTGCAGATCTGTACATGGGGAAATAAAACAATCACTTCAAAAACACATGGCACAACATAGGAGAACAAACACATTGGGACTAGATTCAGCAGTCCATCTGCATTTAAAAGACACAGGCCACTCTTGAATACAACAAAGTCCATATTTTGGACTAAGAGGATTACTGGTTTGAAAGAGGGGTTAAAGAGGCCATCTATATTAAAATTGAACAGCTCTCTCTCAATAGAGGGTGAGGGATATGATATCATCTATCTCCAATCTATAACACAGTATTTTCAACAGTTCCAAGAAGGCTCCACACCCATTTGCACCATTCAGGTGACCCTGACATAAACTTTCAGGTGGCCTTAATGACCTGCTAAAAGAATGTAAATGTCCAGCTGTCTGCAAGGAGTGTAAATCCTTCCATTTCCCACTATCCAGTTTGAGCTGAAGAAGCGTCTTGGATGAGGAGCGAAACGTCTAAAAACAAAAAACCAGAAAGTTCAGTTGTCTCTTGAAAAAAGCACTTTTGGGATAACTGAGAATCTCCACAGATGCCTGAAATGATATGAGATTTAGACCACTTCGCTCTGAAAACCATGAAATTCCATGTGTGTGTGTGTGTGTGTGTGTGTGTGTGTGTGTGTGTGTGTGTATATATATATATATATATATATATATATATATATATATATATATATATATATATATATACTGTATGTGTATGTGTATCTCTCTCTCTCCCTCTGTCCCTCCCTCTCTCCCTCTGTCCCTCCCTCTCTCTCTCTCTCTCTCTCGTCTTTCTATCATCTAGAGCAGGGGTGGGCAACTATGGCCCTTTTATGACTTGTGGACTTCAACTCCCAGAATTCCTGAGCCAGCCATGTTAGCTCAGGAATTCTGGGAATTGAAGTTCACAAGTCATAAAAGGGCCATAGTTGCCCATCTCTGATGTAGAGAGGGAGGGGGGGAGGATGACCCATCCTAAGCAACTCCAGGCTTACAACGTATATGTTTTGTGTGCATGTCTACCTGTGTATAGAATCAAGAGGAAGGATATTATTTAGAAGTGTGGCAGACATCATGGTGCCAATGGGAATAGCATTGCTAATACCCAGAACAAATAGAAGATTCTATATATGTCTCTTGGGAATTAAATCTTAGTAAACAGCATGGGACTTATTTCTACAAAGCTATGCAGAAGTGCAGCCTCAAATACTTCTTTATTTGCATTTCAGGCAAAAATCCTCAGTTTAGTTTTAAGTCAAGGATAAAAATCCATAGCAATTATATGCCTCATATAGCTTCAGCATTAAAGGAGAGAGAGGAAAACTCAATAGAAATTTCAGCAGCGGGTTTATAGCCCATGTAAATGATTTGATGTTGAATACAGGAAAAAGAAGAAGAAGAAAGAGTATAGATTTTTCAAATCTTACGTTTTTTAATGGCAATGAACTTTCAGCACACTGAAAGTACTGTTTCCTTTAGAAGGAAACAAATATTGTGTAACATAGTAACAAAAGGGTGTATGGAACAATATATTTGTTCTGTGTGCACTCTTTGCTACAGTCCAACCATTTTATACATTAATCATCTCTTTAACTATTCCAGTTCTCTGAAAGACATTAAAGCATGCATCATGTCTAAATAGTTTTCCCCCCACATTTCTTATCCTCTAACAATTCTTCATTTTCTTTTTCCTAATTTTGACATTCTGCTCTTTATTACCACAGTCAATCCTCAATGGAAAGCATGAGCTGAATATGAATTGCTTGATAAACAGGGAATAGTAAATATTTTATAAAAGCAGTGAAATTCAACAGAATGCCCTATTTATAATTTAAGGAAATTATTCCTATCAAGAGTTTGGAGCAAACCAATTCTCTTTTTACTTTTCTTCTTAACGTGCAGTACCTTTACTGCTTCTATTATCTCCATCATCTACTTTTCATTGACTTTTTGCAGCTGTTTAGGAGTTAAGATGCTTACTGATAACTTTATTTAGCAGTGATGCTTAAAAATTATCAATGAATGAGATGGGAGTTTTAAAATACAAAAATACACTTCTGTCACATTTTTCATAAGAAACTGTTCTCATGGAGGATAGGTTTAGACATGAATGTCCATCACTTAATGTATCTATATGACAGCTGGCAGTGAAAGATGAGATCCAAACATTGAGAAAGCATTGTGACCCATCAGGACAGTTCTAGGCTGCATAAACCTAGGAATAGAATCAAGATCATGTGAAGTGTTACTACCACTTTATAATGCCTTGGTAAGGCCGCACTTGGAATACTGCATCCAGTTTTGGTTGCTACAATGTAAAAAAGATGTTGAGACTGTAGAAAGAGTGCAGGGAAGAGCATCAAAGATGATTAGGGGACTGGAGGCTAAAAGATATGAAAAACGGTTGCAGGAATTGGGTATGTCTAGTTTAATGAAAAGCAGGACTAGGGGAGACATGATAGCTGTGTTCCAATATCTCAAGGGCTGCCATAAAGAAGAGGGAGTGAAGCTATTCTCAAAGCACCTGAGGGTAGGACAAGAAGCAATGGGTGGAAACTAATCAAAGAAAGAAGCAACCTAGAACCAAGGAGAAATTTCCTGACAGTTAGAACAATTAATCAGTGGAACAACTTGCCTCCAGAACTTGACACCAGAAAAACTAGACACAAGAACAGTTTTTTTCCCAAACGCCAACATTCTGCTAAACAAATAATTCCCTCAACACTGTTGAACTATTTACTAAGTTTGCACTACTATTAATCTATTCATTTTTCCTATCACCCATCTCCTTCCACTAATGACTGACTGTAACTTTGTTGCTTGTATCCTTACGATTTATATTGACTGTTTCCTAATATGATTTGATCGTTTATTTGTACCCTATGTCTATCATTAAGTGTTGTACCTTATGATTCTTGCCGAATGTATCTTTTCTTTTATGAGAGCATATGCACCAAGACAAATTCCTTGTGTGTCCAATCACACTTGACCAATAAAAAATTCTATTCTATTCTATTCTAAGTTGTGAATTCTCTAACACTGGAAGTTTTTAAGAAGATATTGGATAACTATTTGTCTGAAGTGGTATAGGGTTTCCTGCCTAAGCAGGGGATTGGACTGGAAGTTATTATATTATAGTTCTATCTATAAGGAGTAATTCACATATGCACTATGTAATATTACAGTCATGGCTACCTCAGGGGGAAGTGGGCAAAGGACAAAACATGAGTGACTTCTGCATGCAGATACTATAGTTTATGTACTTGGATCAGAAATTGGGATTTAACTATGTAATTCTGGCATTTGTGTAATGGTCAATGCATGGTTATGATAGTGTGATCATAATTTTGTTGCAACCATGGTTGAATATTATCATTAAGTTTATTGAACATCTATTTTAAAAAAATAGCCAGAGAGTCATGGAAAAGAGTGGTAGACGAATGAATTTTTTTAGCAAAATAATTCCTCTGTGTTATTATAACGTATCATAATACTTTTGTCTCCAGATGAAGTGGAAGTATTCATCTGTACTGTCACAGTTTATCTAAGATTCTAGGTACATTGGAATCAAGTTTACTATGATTAAGAAACCATCAAGTTGTAAGCCACTCAGAGCATGGGTGGGATTCAAAAATTTTAGCCATCGGTTCTCTGCCCGGTTGCTGGTTGGATGTGGCCGAGGTGGGTGTGACCTATTCAGCCTCTTGCATCATGGCAGGGGGGCGTTTTTGCCCTCCCCAGACTCCGGAGGCTCTTCAACCCTCCAGGAGGGCAAAAATGGCCTGTCCAGGGACTCTCTGGAGGCCTTCTGGAGGCCCTCCGGAAGCCAGAAACAGGCCATTTCCAGACTTCCAGTACTTCTGGTAGGCCCATTTTTTGCCGTCCCAGAGTCTGCATTTAAAAAGTGGAGGGGAGTGATCTCTGCAACCTATGAAATTGCTCCGTTGGTGAATGTGATTGATGACACACCCTGGGGGGAGGGGGGGCGGAAACAGGGTCATGATTAGGGCCATAAATTACATGGGGTCAGACTTGGCTTCATTTGGGTACGTGCTGACATGGACCTTCTAATAAATAACTGGATTTCTTTTGAAGCTTGGCTCGAGACTCATGATTTAATTAGGGCATCTGTTGGAATCCTGACACCAAGACCTTAATGGAAATAAATATAATTATGGGGGCTGATATTTTGTTTGTGTTATGCCAATTTGACTGTTATGTTTAAAATTAACACATTATAAACAAGAAGATTAGAGCATTATGGCACCAAGAAAGAAAGCTTTTCTTTTTTTAAAAAAAAGCCATTCTGCTTGCAAAATAAAGAAAGGGAGTTGGATTTTTTTACCAGCTTCCATGAAAAGTTAAGCTGGCCAAAAGCTGCCAATCTCTCAAGGAAAGAAGCTATCACTGATACTGAGACATTGAAACTATTCTGTCATGAAATACCCATACTTATTGTGTTTGAATCCGTAATACGATATCAGATTATATTACAAGACTTATTATAAAGTAGTTGGAAAATAAATCCAAGAACTCTTTTTCATTCTTTTTTGAGTTCTGCAATATAGGCCTCTAAAATAGCCTTCCAGGATTGATCAGAAGCCTTAATATTAGCATGGATCTTCTCAATAAGACCAGAATAAAAATTTGTGAAGATGCTGATGGGCTGTGTGCTAAAATAAAGCCAGGTAATGACACACACTTGAAAGTAAAACAGGAAGCCTGTAATTGCGGAGTGTGTCTGGCAAGAACAAAGAATGCTTATCTACGGAAATATGCATGTGTAAATCTTGTAACAATTCTAGGTAGTTAGAAAGCTGACAACTTGCAGATCTTAGCTAACAATTAGGAATAGTGATGGCCTGCAGCCAATAAAATATATATTAGATAACTCCCGGGGCATTCATTAGCCAATGCTTAGGAACAGGGACAGCTAGAGACTAATAGAACAAATTGTAGAATTATTAATAAAATGTTTGTTAGATGATATTTCTTACTATCTTGCCTTGTCCCACCTTTTCTTTTAGTGAAAATGTATAAAGTTTACTTAATCCTTTGTTCTTGGTTCTTGGCATTTTGGCCAGGAACCCTTTTCCTTGGGGTACTCCAATAAAAAGCAAACAGAAAAACCGCACCTCATGTCTGGCGTCCATCATTGGCTTCGGCACCAGGCTCAGCCCCGAATTGGGGACAACAATACTGGAGAAGTTGTATAAAAGAAAGTGAGATGTTAACTTTTTTTTTTTTTTTAATCTCTTCAATTCTTAGGTAAGAACTGGTAGTCACCATAGATGGACACAAGCTTCTGCCTCATGGAACAAATTGAGAAAGTTGTGCAAACAAGCCAGTGTGATTGTTAACTAGTCCATACAGCTCGCCAAGGCCTATATGTCTTTCTTGTCAGCCCTATGAGCAAAGCAGTGTATATACTTCAGAGGCTTGTGTTGTTACTGTGATGCAGTAGCAAAAATCAACTCTTATTTCAGGGGTGAAATCCAGCAGGTTCTGACAGGTTCTGAAGAACCGGTAGCGGAAATTTTGAGTAGTTCGGAGAACTGGCAAATACCACCTCTGGCTGGCCCCAGAGTGGGGTGGGAATGGAGATTTTGCAGTATCCTTCCCCTGCCACACCCACCAAGCCATGCCCACAGAATCGGTAGTAAAAAAATTTGGATTTCACCACTGTCTTATTTATTTCTATATCTCAATGTGCTATGGGCCTGATGGCTCAGCAGACTAAAAGCATTGTGATTAACACCAGTTGTCTGCAATTACTGTAAGTTCGAATCTCACCAGGCTCAAGGTTGACTCAGCCTTCTATCTTTTCTAAGGTAGGTAAATTGAGGCCCCAGTTTGTGGGGGCAATAAGCTGACTTTGTATAAATATACAAAAGTATGAAGGCTATTGCTTAACGCATTGTAAGCCGCGTGTGCCTTTTATTCCTACAAACTGATGTGTAAACTTTGTGATTTTGTGTCATCTTTCTTTGTTGGGCTTCTTTCTATTAGCATTTATTATCAGTTGTCTTAAAATTAGATAAAAGTAGAAGGGTGAAAGTGTGAACCATCACTTCTAATATGTCTAGAAGATTATTTTGTTTTGTTTTTCTTTTCCCTTTAGCAAGCAGATCAAACTGCTTTGTTTGCCATTTTTATGTACGTGAATCATGCAATAATCTTTGTGATGCAACAGATTTGTCAGGTTCCTGACTGACTTTATGACAATTAAGTTACCCATAAAGAACACCAGTTTAAGAATAGTTTCTGAGGTACAAGAGCTAAACAGTTAAACAAATTATCATACTTTTTTGTCTTGCAGAACTGGCCTATTTTTTCATTTCTGTTTTATATGGCTTTGTAGAAATTAAACACTCCCAGAAGAGATTTTAAGACACTAAAAACTATCCAGATTTTTCCTTTTTTTCCCCCTACAGTTTTTTTTCCTTCTTAAATTGCTTTCTAAAAGGGATGCTGACAATCAGTGTTCATATATTTCATTCCTCAAAATGGCAGGAAACCAGGCCATCAATTTTCAGCCATCAGGGACACCAAATTGACAGAATGATTGGAGTGATTTCAAAGGAATGAAAAAGAGAAAATTTCTGGGATTGCTGTCCTGTTCTATACTGAGCAAACATACTGCAGCAAATTGGAATTGGTTTAATGACGAGTTTGTATTTTAGACAACTAACAAAGCAGATAAAATATCCAACTGAGCATTCACATATGTACTCCCAGAAAAACAGAGGTAATTTGACGTCTTGTTTAGGACAAGGAGTGCAGCACCAGAAGAGCCAATGGGAGCTACTACCAATTCTTTCCCTCCCTATTTTTTTACTATTATAATTAAAATGTTTAACTAGTTTGCCTCAGAATGCCACTTATTGAAAAAGTCTAAGGAGTTATAGATAATCCCTCGATTTCCTACCACTGGATTCTTGACTGGAATTTTATTGCCAGGTTTGAGAGGCCAAAAAAAAAAAATCTACCTACTATTTATTTTAAGTAAATAAATGTTTCTTATTCAGCTTAAAATACAGATCTAAAATTTATTTTCCAGTTAATAAGGAATAAAATTTGTTTCTTTCATTAGCTTTGGGGACTGGTTCACCAGGTAGGTGATTAACTGCAATGGACACCATAGACAACAAGGGGTAACTTCAAATTGCAGCCTTTTAGAAAACAATTTCCAGCTCTGTAGGCTGGAGAATAATTTGCATTGAGATAAATATTATAAGTCCCACAAGGCTTGTTTTGGAAACCCAGATGTTACCTTTGCTCTTCCAGTCAATGGAAAGGGCCTAAATCTTTTGGAGAGAGACTATAAAGTCACAATTTATTCCAAGATGAATTTAGCAGGTTGCATTCTGTTGCGAGTAAAAGAGATTTCCTAATTTGTATCATGGAATGAAAAATTTAAACAATTTATAAATTGTTTATTTGAATGAAGCTGTCATAGCCAAATTCTCAGCTGGAAAAAAGTGCATCTCTTTTTTGATGTATAAAAAAGAGGCATTCAAATTCTAGGAGAGCCCAGTAACTGAAAGGCCCTGTTTCTACATTGTTGCTATATATTGAGGTGATGTTGAGAAGATCTTGCCAGTAACTTCTCAAGTTGCCCTGTAAGATGAGGGGTGAAAGCAGTGGTGAAATTCAGCAGGCTCTATCTGGATTGTGTGATCCAGTAGCGCCAGTGATGGAAGGCTCCGCCCACCCACCCGAACTTCATCACGTCCCATTTTTTGACCCTCTGTGCATGTGCAGACATTTGCGAACCGGTAGCAAAGGTAAGTGAATACATGAAAGTAGTTAATTAGATAAAACAGAAATAGGGGGAAAAAAAGCATTCTCAGTAATTGTTCAAAATAAATTTGAAGAATTTATTCCTTTTGTCAGAAAACCTGGTCTAATTTTGACAATTTTTGTTACAGAGCAATATGTGATTTTTCCTGCAATATAAATCTATTTTCATATATTCACAAACATTTTAAATAGTAGGGTGATACAAAGCTTCAAAGGTTTTATTTTTTTAATGAAAGTTTGCATGAAGCAAGTCTTTGAAATTGTGTAATGAGGCTGTTTTAAGAAAAAGAGCATTTATAAAAGCAAACAAAGCTTCATCAAATACTTGTTAGATGTGTTGTGCAAATTTTATTAGTATTTTTCTCCATTTTAATGGATTGTCCTAAATATTCTATTGAAGGAAGGGGTGTTTTTCACTTGTTTGTTTACTTAGTAAAGAACTGTAATGGGCACTTTGAAAAACACCAAAATTATCCTTTGGTATACAGGTAATCATCATCTCTGTTATCATTTTTTTAAAAAATGTGAATATCAGCTATGTGCTCATATCTTCTGTGCATCAAGTTCAGTCCCTACAGCTCCTATCCCTCTCTACTGTCAATTAATTGCAGTCTGGAGGGCAGCAATCAAATTAATATTGTATAAAAGTGGATCCACCAGTCAAAACAAACTGAAGGCTTTGCAAAATATATATATAAAAAAAGACAAACTGGCTGGAAGTCTTAGTGTTTCACTCCGATTCCATACTGCCATGTCTTTTGCTTGGGGTAACTTTCTTTCATCAGCTGCCTTATTTCCTCTGACTCACTTCCAGTGATGACTTTAAATTGCATTAGTTACCTGAAGCTGTACATTAATTTGCTCTTTACAATGAGGTTGCTGCTTCCTCCAGAAGTATTTCTCCCTCTCAATTTGTTTACCGATATGCACAACCATCTCTTATGCAGGGCAAGCATGAAAGTTTTTTCATGATTGTGTTCTTGTGATGGAATACACTCCTTCCCTCTGGATTACATTCCACCACGGTTCTATACAGCTGCTTTGTATTTATATTTTCATATTTTCAGTAACGTTTGGTATATACTGCTGCAAACTACTTAGAAATACATCCTGTGGAGCAAGGGAAAGTGATTTGCACTGTAAGAGATTCGAGTATTCCCAGCCCTGTTCCATGTTTCATGATAGACATACATTAAGGATGTAGAAAGATGCAAAACTCAAATTGTCATCAGCATATTTTTCACATTTTTAAAGGAGGCTGGGGGCAGTATGAATGCTATGAATGCTTCTTAAATATTCCTAGGTCTAATGAACCTATTTTGCAAAATTTAAAAACTTAGGTAGAAATATTCAGCCCAATAACCTCTAATTTTGTCACAATCATGATTTTTTTTCTGTCCTTTGAGATATAAAAAGTAATAAAAACTTATCTCTTAGGCACAAAAACGTTGCCTAGGCTTGCTGTGGAGAATGAGGAATATTTATCTTTTGAATAATAAACAGAGTAACAAATTATCCCTTAGTTCTCTCCATGTTCATGACATATATTGACTCCTAAGAACTTTTCACAGGTAATGTGCAATTTATATATAAAAAAGGGGTTGCCAATTTCTAATGTCCCAGCATTCCATATTTACTGCATTTTTATGTTATTCAATAAAATCTAATTTCGGATCCCATATGGAAACAAAATAGCATTTATCTACACAACTCTACAAATCTGAACCTAACAGAGCTGTTAGCTGTGAAAGAATTCAAAAGAAGATAATTTTTTTCCTAAACAATTTTAAAGAAAACTTGTAATTAGTAGGCCAGTTCAAAACTCAGCCAGGAATATCAGGTCCATGACTAAGAAGAATAGACATGTGAATAAGAAATAATCAGAAATATTTATGGAAAATCTTAGTTTGGTCAACTAAAACTTTATAATTTAGCTAATAGATTATGCAATAGTGTCATCTTTCAGGTTTATTAAATTTAACAAAGATTGTTACAGGAGTCTTGTCAACCTGGTGAGGTACGCCAGGCCAGGAAACAACACAAGAAACACTAGAATTCTCTATGTGTATTAATGCACAATTCCAGAATCTTGAAAACTTGATGAGTTTCTCTTTCCCTTCCTTTTGTGGCCAAGAACATCAAGACAATCGCCTCCTGTTTTTCCAGGAGAAGGTGATCTTTTTGTTATAATTTGTCTTCTGGACCAGGGGTCTCCAACCTTGGCAACTTTAAGACTTGTGGACTTCAACTACCAGGAAGCTGGCTGAGGAACTCTGAGAGTTGAAGTCCATAAATCTTAAAGTTGCCAAGGTTGGAGACTCCTGTTCTGGACTGTTCTTTTACACCAGGCCATATTGGTTTACGTTAAACGTAAACCAATATGGTTATCAGCATGAGTCTTCACTTTGAATAATCCAGCCTCCAACTACAAAATGGAGGACATATCATAAATCTGAAATATCTGAAGTTACTGTATTTTTTGGATCTGAAATCTGAGGTTACTGTATTTTTTGGAGTATAAGACGCACCTTTCCCCCCCAAAAAAGAGGGTGAAAATCTGGGTGCGTCTTATATTCCGAATGTAACGGGAGACTGAAAAAAGCTTCAGAAACGAAGCTTCAAAAAAAAAAAAAAAAAGCCTCCAAACAGAGCTTTAGAAAAAAAGCTTCTGAAAAGAAGCTTCAGAAAAAAAGCCTCTGAAAAAAAGCCTTTTTTTTCTGAAGCTCTGTTTTGGAGGCTTTCAGAGGCAGAAAAAAGTTTTTCTGAAACAGACTTTCAGAAGTTTCAGAGACTGAAAAAAAAGCAAGGTGCAGAGCTCACAACCAATAAAGCTGTTGCTAAAATTCACCTCTGGAACAGCTGATTGGGAATAATCTGGGAGGCCGATCCACCCGCCAATCAGCTTTCTTCTTATTTTCCTCCCCAAAAACTAAGGTGCGTCTTATATTCCGATGTGTCTTTTACTCCAAAAAATACAGTAAATATTTTGGATTATTTATTATTCATTAGGCTAGAGTCTCATAGGCAATGCTTTATCAGTTACTTTTGTGCCTCCATATTTTGGTCTTTATTTCTTTTAAGCTGTAATATTAAGATATTACAATGTTGGTATTATTGTGTGTTATATATTTATTTTATGATTCTAAACTGATGGGACTACAGTAGTGTACGATCAATAAATAAATTGTTTCTCTTTATTTGTATTATTTTAATATTCTTGCATTCTCTCATCTATACCATTTCCTGATTAAAGTTTTATAAGTATTATTATCTGCATGATTTATGACCCGTGGTTCAGCAGGTCAGAACTGACACTTTTTATTTCTGTATGTCAAAGTATTTTTTGTATAATGGTTTTAATCTATTAGCTAAATAAAATCAGTATTAGCATCCAAGATACAATCTAATTTCTCTAGCATATTATAATTTTTCCAGACTGAGAACCATTTTTTGGGTTTCCTAGATTTGCATTCTAAGTGGAACAAAAAGGTTCGTAGAGACAGGACAAATTTGAATTTGATTTAAATGAATGTACTTATATATAGTTAAGATACAATAATTATTTCCATACTGAATAACATATCCTTATGTTGCATTAAAAATTGTCTTCAGCCACAACTTTCATGTGAGCTCTAAGCTAGATTTTGCAGATTTGGGAAGAGTTACACAATAAGATATGTACAGTATTTGGGAGAAATATTTGGTCCATGGACTCAAACACAATTAAGTTAAAAGAATCACCAGAAAAACAAATTTTATTTTAATTAAAATCAAATACAATTAAAGCAATTAATTCCAAAAAAAAATTAATGGTTTTTCTCCATATGTTGCACTAAAAATTAAACAATATTATCTTGAATTGTGTACTTGTAATCAATACATAACATCCAATTAATTGAATTTTATTTGCAAAAAGTAAATAAAAAGGTGTCTTTTTCAATTATCTTTTGCAAATTCTATTGCTATCTTAAATTGCAGAAAAGGACAATTAAAACCATCACAATGAACAATTAAAATCATCCCCAATGGGCTTGTGATTCACAGAGCCAGAATTTTTGCCAATTTGATATGTTCCTAATAAAAGGATTTTGATTGAATATGACTGCCATTGATTATTCATTGTGGAGATTTATTACTTGGAAGCTTGACATATAACCACCTACATACAAAGCAGAAAAGTTCCCTACATAGTTACACATTCTGCCTGTCTCTAATATACTCTGTATCAAGGATGTCAAACTCCCGTTATCACATTGTCGTCACATGACATATCACGACACATGACACTTTGCTAAAATGGGGATGGGATAGCCTGTGCATGATGTATCTGGCCCACGGGCTGGAGTTTGACACCCCTGCTATATACATATATTGCGCGCCATATTCAAAGATCTTTACCATAACCAATATTATCAGCACATTAAAAAATGCTGGAACCACAACTTTTGTACAGAAAACAAAAATCTGTTACTAAAATGGTAAATTAGTCAGGAATCAAGGGAGTCAACAATCATTTAACAACAAAATGAATCAAATACTTGCTGGCAAAATTTTTACACAATTATTCCATCCTCAAATATTCTCTGGTCATATCTTTAGGGCTGAAATCTACTGGAAGAAATGGACTAATCACTATACATACATTGATTTTTTAGAAGTGTTATTTTTGGTTAGTGTTCTCACCTAGGCTTCCTGAGTCAGTAAAACACACGAGTAGTCTCAATGAAGTAGCATCTTCATTTTCCATTATTTTGTCTATTTTGTGGTCCCACCAGTTTTTGCTTGCTGGCAAATGGTATTTATTGCAGATATTCCAATGCACCATTGTTGCTACATTGTCATGTCGTTGTTTGTAGTCAGTCTTGCAATCTTCTTGCAGCAGCTAACTTGTAGGTCCACTCTTTCTTCAGTTTCTTTGCAGAGGCAGCATTTTCTGTCTGTTGCTGACTTCTCAATTCTGGCTTTATATCTCTTTATTCTTAAGGCTTGGCCTATCGTTATTAGAGGTCGTATATACATAATATATCATATATAAAATTAGAGATCAAGACAGAAAGATTTATGGTCTTGAGAACTGTGATGTTTTCTAGCTTTCCAGACTGTCATAAGTTTGAATGATCATTAAACGAACAATCAAAAGTAGAGGACTATCTGTATTGATCAGGGCTCTTGAGCAGATTATGAAGCAAAATGTTTGCAAGCACATAGAATGGCATGCTACAATTAACATGAATCACTATTGATCTGTCACAAACAAATTATGTTCAATTAACCTTAACCCCTTAAACAGAATCGATTACCTAATAGATCAAGAAAATTCATAGCTGTAGAGCACCAGGACTTCAGCAAAACCTTTATAAAGTGCCTCATGGTATTCTTAGAAAAATGTGAGTAACATGATAGATGATATAACAATCATCAACTGTATTCACAGTTGGCTAAAAAGCAACATCAAAAGTGGTCATTAATATTTTCTTTTCTGTTTGGATGGAAACATTGAGTCATATGCCAGTGGGGGTCCCCCCCCCCCCCCGTTTCTGGTGCTGTTCAACCTTTTGTCTTACAACTTGTATGAAAGTTGGGACAATACTTATACAAATGGCAGGTAAGGCAAAGCTTGGAGCATTGGCTAATTAGATAAAAAAACAAAAAAAGTGTTGGCTAGGAAAAATGCAAGGCACAAATATAAGATGGAGACACTTGGTCTTTTTTCAGATTTCCATACTTACAGTCTTGCTGATAAATAAGGCATTCACATTGGGCATGAATCATGAACTGAACTAGTTCAAGTGTGACACAACAGTGACACGAATGAAGACGAATATAGGTGTCCCAGGATGTTGCAGGATCCAATCTGGGTCGGTCATCAGGACCAGAGGTTTTGTCTTCCGAGCTTTCAGACTCATGCACACACTCTGCTAGAGAGAAGTTCCCTGTAGATGGGCTCCAGCTCGAGTCCAAAAGCTCAGAAGACAAAACCTCTGGTCTTACATTGACAGTTTGTAAGGAATTGTAAGAATAATTAATTTTCACTTGTTTAAACCATCAGTGCAAATATACTGAAGTAATGCTATACCATAGGGACACGGTGGATCAGTGGCTAAGACACTAAGCTTGTCAATCGAAAGGTCGGCAGTTCAGCGGTTTGAATCCCTAGTGCCGCATAATGGGGTGTGCTCCCATTACTTGTCCCAGCTTCTGCTAACCTAGCAGTTCGAAAGCACGTAAAAAATGCAAGTAGAAAAATAGGGACCATCTTTGGTGGGAAGGTAACAGCGTTCCATGCGCCTTTGGCATTTAGTCATGCCGGCCACATGATCACGGAGATGTCTTTGGACAGCGCTGGCTCTTCGGCTTTGAAATGGAGATCAGCACCGCCTAGGGTCGGGAACGACTAGCACATATGTGCGAGGAGAACCTTTACCTTTACCTTAATTCTATACCAGCATATTCTCTGTTTTCCCTTTTGATGTAGGATAGTAACTAACTAGTCAGTCGCATTTCTGCTGGATGGTGAAAAAGTGTCCATTCTATGGCTTGCTTTATGCAACCCTAATTAACAACAGAAACCTCTTCCATACTTAAGCAATAATAGGTTTCAGCACAATAAAACTGGATTGAAAATGTCCTTTTTACAAAATGAATAGTATTAGGCCAATGATGTGGTAAAGCAGATTGACTTTAGAAAAACATTTGACTTTAGTAAGCAATTAGCCTGGATGTTTTAGATTGCAAATTGAATATTTTAATTAGCCTCACAATAAGTTACAATCTTACCTAATAACAACTGAGCACAGGGAGATTTTCCAATAGTTATATGCATTTAATAAAATAAAAGCCTTTGTTGAAAATCGCATTAAAGTATATGGAGATGCAAATGTTATTGCTTGGAGTGCTGCTTTTTCATCTAGTTCCAATATTGCTTAATACAAAAATGCTTAGAATATCTGTTTCCTTAATTCTATAAGAAACATTACAGCACTCTGAATAAAAGATGGTTACAAGAGTCTTTATTTTGTAAACTATACATGAACATAAAAAGAAAAACTATTTTAATGTTACATAATATAATCATTAAATTTAATATTAAATCTATTTAATCAAATGCAAAGAAACTTTATTTCAATTAATTGCAGATTAAAAATTAGGAAAAATGATAACGCAGAGTTGAAATTAAACAACTGCTTGCATAATTACACAGATTTTTGTCAATTTCATTAAGGCATGAAGCCATAATTTGATATGAATGAAGGTAGTGGAATCTCAAAACGTTACACAATTAACATGCTAACATAAATAGTGATTAAAATAATTTTGTCTATAGTCAAATTGTGAATGCAACTCTATTTAAGAATTATAATGCATTCTGTATGGCAATTATGTAAAAATTGGGGCAGAGGAGAAAAAAATATTCTCCATAACAGCAGCAGCACTTATAGTGATATAAAATTTGGAATTTGGAAATGCTTGGCTACTACCTCATAAGTTTATTTCAGTATGCATGCTATAAATCTTTCTATTACTATTTTGCAAGGCACCTTACAATAGCTCCTCTAAAGTTTTAAACTAATAGCAAAAAGGGATAAATTAGAAGAGAAATGTTTTTCATTTAAAAATGAAAAAAGCCATAGTTCAAAAAACAATTATCCAGACATGTGTCATCGTTATCAGTTACAGTAACACAGAAACACAAACTTTATGGAAAGTTTTACTCAGGACAGGAGAAAGGAACAAAATAAAACCCCTCTGTCTATGTTTTTTGGGATTGACTGAATTTATTTCTAGTTGATTTCAGAAAGGCTAAACAGATTAGCCTTGGTTAATTTTTGAAAGTGAGAATACTATGGCAGTATATTAGATTGGGAAATCAAAAAGTTCCTGGAGATCTATGGCAGACATTTCCATTTGTTTTCCCTAAACAACATGGGCCCGTCCATATAGTTACTAGGAGTCAAGCTTTAGAGCAGCGGTTGGCAGCTATCTCCTTTTTATGATTTATGGACTTCAACTCCCAGAATTGCTGAGCCAACCATGCTGGCTCAGGAATTCTGGGACTTGAAATCCACAAGTCATAAAGGGGCCAGAGTGCCCCACCCCATTTTAGAGAATGAACACATATCACCGTGATGGCAAACCTGTGGCACGTGGAGTCATTTCTGCGGGCACGCGAGCCGTTACCCTAGATCAGCTCCACCGCACGGCCAGCTGATTTTCGGGTCTCTGCCGCGCATGCGGGAGACGCGCGCACATGCCCATGCTGCCCTGCCCCTGCCAGGAGTCTCCATGTGGCCTGTTTTGGATGTCAGGTAAGTACAGGGCTCGCGCAGAGGCTCTGGGAGGGCAAAAAACGGGCCTACTAGAAGTCCGGAAATGGGCTGTTTCCAGCCTCTGGAGGGCCGGGAAGGCCATTTTTGCCCTCCTAGAGGCTCCAGGAAAGCCTCCGGAGCCTGTAGAGGGCAAAAAATGGGCCTACTGGAAGTCCATAAACAGGCCATTTCCAGCCTCCAGAGGCTTCAGGGAGGTCTGCTAGGCCCAAAACGGGGTGCGGGGGTGTGTGCTTGAACGCACCTGCACAGGGGGAAAGGGCAGCACGGGGGGGGGGATTGTGCGTGCTTGCACAGGGGTGGGGGCATTGCATTATGGGTGTGGGCACACGGGTGCGCACTATTGCGCTTGCGCTTTTGGCACCCAAGCAAAAAAAGGTTAGGCATCACTGACATATCATTTCAAGGTCCTAGTAATTTGGAAATTGAAAACATAACAGTTCAAAACAGAAAAAGAGTACCTGGCACTTCGTGTTCTCTTATAGATTTCTCTGCTGCTCTAATATACAGTAAGCTGATGACATGTTCAAGTTTCCTTCTCTTGCTCATGCACATTCTGAAAAATGTCCCTGCGATCTACATCACGAGAAAACTGCTTTATAATGGAGCACTGGTTTGCTGGAAGTGTGCCTTTAGATTTTGAAACAGCAATTGTTCTTAAAGTTATCTTGGGGTTTGCTTGTTTTTCACTACCTCACACATCTCAAGTATCTATTTTTCCCACCTTAGAGGCTACACTCCAGTGCATTTCTTCTGCTGTGTGGTATATAAAAACAACACATAATATAATGATTTTCATTTAAACGAAAAATGTCCAGCTGCAGTGTTTCAAATAATCATACAAAATATACATGTAGATCTGATTCCATTTGACCTCTGAAGGTAGAAGAATTTCTGGGATAGCATCTTGTAAATTTTAGAGACAAATTAGTCACAGCTAAGAAAATCAAATGTATCCCTCATGGTCATCATCATCGTCATCACCCTCATCTTCATCATCATCTTCTATTTCATCTTCATCATTCATGATATCCTCATCCTCATCATCTGTCCATTCATGGAAATCACCACTCGCAAAATCCCCGGATGTCTCTAAATCTACACAACGAAGAGGAAAATATATAAATAGGTAACACACACAAACACACACACACAATTAATGTTTCTTTGTGTTAAGTGTCCTACAGGGTTGTTATTTTTATTTATTTTTTTGGAATTAACCCTAGAGACCTAGTGGTTAAAGCACTAAGCTAGAAAGCAGGAAACGTGACTTCTAATCCTGCCTTAGGCATGAGAGCTGTTTTGGGAAAATAGGAGGAGGAAGGTGTGTTGCATATGTTTGTTGCCTTGACTTAGGGGTTATGTGTAAAAATAATATACAGAAAATAAATAAGTACAAACAATTAAAACAAAAGCAAAAGAAAATGATCGTGAATGTCCAGAAAAACACAACATAATGCCTTCCAAAATAGAACAATACCAAAAACATTAAAATCAACAAGGATTCAGTAAGCACCCTGTCTCCAGGCCTTTCCAGCATTTATGGAACATCCTCAGAGTGTTTATTGGAAGGGAGGGGAGGGATACTATTCCAGAAGGCAAAAACACTTGGAGTTATCAGATAACTAGACCCCGAGCTATGGGGGTCTTTCTATATGATAATCCTCACCTTGAATTGCACACACAAACTGGCTGGCAACCACTGCAATATACAAAACAGCAATGGCACACAGACCTGCCTGTGATATATAAATACCATCCTGTGCTGCCATATTCTTGACCATTTGTAGCTTCCAAATAATTTTCAAGGGCAATCCCACGTACAGCCTGTTGAAGTAATCCAGTTTTGAGATTACGGCACGAGTGACTTTCTGACAGATCTCTCAGTCTATGAATGGGCACAACTAGTGCACCAGATTAATCCATGCAAAGGTTTTCTTCCCAAAGCTGCCCCTTGCTCTTCAAGCCGGAGCAGTGAATCTTTTCCCAGGTCTTTCCAGATAAATACTATTTTAATAAATCATCAGAGAACTACAGTACCTGCTGAACTGAACTATACTGAAATGAAGTACCACAACCCCTCCTTAATCGATTCATTAGAATTCATTTGAATTCTGAAGAACTCTATGATGATATTAATTGCCTAGAGAAGAAAAGCATGATTTGCTGATTGGTTATCCTACCCTTACATTTTTATTCTTTCCAGTTAAGGCTCTCTAGCAACATAACAGAACTTTAATCGGGGGGGGCAGAGAATGTATAGGGTCTCTACTGTGCACAGAATACCATTACATGGCAGCCTAAGGTTGTTGTTTTAGAGTAATATATTCCCATCATCTTTTCCCTGGGGGGCTAAATATGACAAAACATTAATTTGGCAAAGAAAGTTTTCAATTAAGTAAATGGTAAATTATATAAAGTATCTTGTACCTCAAGTAGAAGAGAAACTTATTAAAATTAAGGTTAATTATTGTAAGCAGAAAGCAATGACTTCTTCTGAAGGCAAGCAAAAATAGGTGATATGAACTTGCTCAATGATTTTTTTTTTTTAATTTGATTTATATGCCGCCCTTCTCCGGAGACTCAGGGCGGCTTACAATGCGCTAAGCAATTGTAAGATTTTATAGATTTAAAGAGTCTATAATTATGATAGCATTCATTGCAATCTATTCATAAAACCAATTCAACACAATATTCTTTTATTAGTTCATTATTTATATGAAAAGTTAATGGTCCAAGATAAAGATTAAGATAAGTGAGAAAGTGTCAGTCTGATGTCTTCTTTGAATGTGACATGTAGATTATTTGAGGCATATGCTCAATTCTCAGCCCCCAAATCCTTTCCAAATTAGTCTCCAAATCAGACTTTCCCAATATGGTATCTGTCTAACATAAAGTGGTAGAGATAGAAGTTATAACTTAATATACTGTATGTGGACACCCTCAAGTTGGGAAAATTAGTTTAGATTAAAAACCTTCAAAATTAGCTATTGCAATGCTGGAATTAGCACACAGTTTTAATGGGGAAAAAGGGACATTTTGGAGACTTACCACAATCTGCAGCTCCATGTGTTCGGGATCCTGTTACCTCATTGCCATATCTGTCGACACACCAGCACTGACCTGCAGTTCCATGACACTGAGTTGATTTATAGTAGCCATCTTCATCACATAAAGGAATATACTGTCCTGAACAAGACAAAAACCACAAATATTTTGCAACATTTTGCGGCTTTCATATTATGACTCCAATGAAGTATCTTATAACATTTAATGGATATTTACTTTAGTATAAGCACTCTTTCTCCTGAATTTCTTTTAAATATCAAGTCAATATGTCCTGAAAGAGATTGGTTGCTATGCAAAAAAAAAAAAAAAAAAAAAAAAAAAAAAAAGAGGAAAGATTATACCCTTTAATTAGCATAGTTTTGCAAAATAGAGTTAATAAAAATTATCCAAAAATGTTGTTTTACTTTAATTTACTTTTGTATTACCTAGTCGTAGTGTTTTAAAAGTAAAATGGCCATTCTAGCAATAGTTTAAAATAACAGCACTATCTTTAAGGGGAGGCACAGTTGGTCCGTAGTTTAAAAGATTTGGGAGAAGGTCTGTGCTCCGGCAGTTTGAGTCCTACCACCAATTGACAGAGTGAGCTCCCATCACTTGCCTCAACTCCTGCCAGTCTAGCAATTCAAAAGCATGTAAATGCAAGAAGATAAATAGGTATTTCAGTGGAAAGGCAACAGCATTCAGTGTTTCATTGTACGTTTTGTGCTGTGGCATGATGTCATGATGGCCACATAACTACGGAAACATCTTTGGGAAGCCTTGGCTGAATGGCTTAAAAAAATGAAGATGACCACTGCTAAAACTAGTGGAATAAGACCTGCAGGGACACCTTTACTTTTTTACTATCTTCAAACTAATAATGAAATAATGTTAATAGCTTTCAATGTGTTTATACATTCTGTTAATAGAATTTTGGTTGATTATTTTAGGATTCATGTTAATTTTGTATTGCAATTTCACTAGAATTATTTATATTGTGTAAGCAAAAAAAAAAAGCTTCAAAAAATAACATATAACTTACCTAGAAATTTCTTTCCTCCTTGCTGTTTGTAAATGTTGCTGAGTAATGACTGGCAAGGTGGATCTAAAATAACATCAGGCATGTTAAAATTTAGCAAGTATGACAACTGAAGAAAGTTTTGCTCAATTTATAAGTTTCTTTCAAATATTTTAAAATGTTTGATTATCATTTTAAATTTCTTATCCAGAAGACAGTCACTAAACTTGGTTTGCAAATCATTTTTCGAGACTGGATTACAGAAGTGTTCTGATTCTGCCTCTGCTTATGTGCACTGAAATGCCATAGGACAACCTTTTCCAGTTTGGGTCTTTCCATACATATTGATGCAGAGACATCACCCTGCCAACAAAAGTACATATAATCAAGGCTATGGTTTTCCCAGTTGCGATGTATGGCTGTGAAAGTTGGACCATAAGAAAAGCTGAGTGCCAAAGAATTGAGGCCTTTGAACTATGGTGCTGGAGAAGACTCCTGTGAGTCCCTTGGACTGCAAGGCGATCAAACCGGTCAGTCCTAGAGGAGATCAGCCCTGACTGCTCTTTAGAAGGCCAGATCCTGAAGATGAAACTGAAATACTTTGGCCACCTAATGAGAAGAAAGGACTCATTGGAGAAGAACCTAATGCTGGGAAAGATTGAGGGCAAAAGAAGAAGGGGAAGGCAGTGAATAAGGTGCTGGATGGAGTCACTGAAGCAATAGGCATAAGCTTAAATGGACTCCAGAGAATGTTAGAGGACAGGAAGGCCTGGAAGAACATTGTCCATGGGGACCTACAATGGGTCAGACACAACTTCACAACTAACAACAACAATACATATTGATACATTTGGAACCATTGGACTGAAGCAGGTTCTTTAAACAAAGTATGACAAGTACAGGTTTGTCCTGCTATTTATATATTACCTCTGGTAACTAAATATATTATTTAGTTATACTGTATACAGTATATATTATAATATATATTATATCTATTAATAATAGATATCATACCTAATAGTAGACCTAATTTCTTTGACTTAGTTTAATTGTTACAAAGATAGTCAGGAATGTCATTATATCATCATATTTTCCATTAATAAATTCTATTAAAATAATTAATGTATATAGAGTACATTTTAGATTATAAAAAAAATCATTCCGTTTACTCATGTACATTTTATTTCTATTGTTTCATGTATTTATATATGCGTGATAGCATGTATACATACATTTGCTTAACCAAACTATACAAAATTCGACAAACAACCAGAAGAGTTTTAAAACATACTAATATTTAATCTGTCAAAAATGTATCTTATATAATAACTGACAATTTAAAGTATTTGAAAAAACATTATTGAAAAATAGCAGAACATACTTATTTAGCTGAAATTGACAGTAACTATTCTGCAGAGGCAAAACATTAGTCCCATATCTGTATTCCAGGGAGAAAATGCAAAAGTACACAAGCTTCTAACTTCTATTGAGAGAATTACTCATTGAAACCAGCGTTTGACTAGATTGTGCCTTCTTTGTACATGACTTGCCATTGTATTTTTTGAGAATAAATCCCCAGGAATAGGATAGGGAAGTCTATCAAGCTCTCCAGTACAAGACAAAATAGAATGGGACAACTTGCTGCTGCCTTCTTGCAGTGGCCAACTCATCCCAGCCAACTTGCTGTGGCCAACTCCCCATGGGCCAACTCTCCATGGCCAATTGACCATGAGACAACCTGCCACAGGACAACTCGCCATGGAACAATTCAACAATTCAATTTATTTAAAATAATTAAAAAGTTATTTTAATTTTTCCATCCACATTTCATTTTATCCCTCCTTTTGTTATTTAATGATTTTATTCCATCATTTCTTTGACACTTGTCCTGCAGCAAGTTTTCCCACAGCGAGTTGGCTGCAGCAAGGTGACTGAAGCAAGTTGGCTGTGGCGAGTTTGCCCTAGACCCAAGACAGAACCATTCCCTAATTCTTGATCTTCACTATTGCACCATAGAGATGGTGATATTGGTTGGTTGACTCAGACAACAAAGAAGTAACTAAATGCTCACTTTCAAGTAAAAAGTCCTCTGCTACTTGAGTATATTCAAAATTCTTGGATAACCTTGTAGATCAGAGGTGTCAAACTGGCGGCCAATGGGCCGGATGCATCATGTGCAGGCCATGCGCAGCTCCGTAAATGGGAAAAACATTGCAAGACTTCATGTGACAGAAACGTGACACCACAAGTTTGACACCCGTGTTGTAGATGGCCCAGCCTTGACAAGCAGCAACCAAATACAGGATGATTATTCAAAATATTTAGATAGATTTGCCATGGCGTGGCTTAATAGAATAGAATAGAATTCTTTATTGGCCAAGTGTGATTGGACACACAAGGAATTTTTCTTGGTGCATACGCTTTCGGTGTACATAAAAGAAAAGATACATTCATCAAGAATCATAAGGTACAACACTTAATGATAGTCATAAGGAAATAGTCAATATAAATCTTAAGGATACCAACAACAAGGTTACAGTCATACAGTCATAAGTGGGAGGAGATGGGTGATAGGAATGATGAAAAGATTAATAGTATTGCAGGTTTAGTAAATAGTTTGACAGTGTTGAGGGAATTATTTGTTTAGCAGAATAAATATAAATATAAATAAATATTTATGTAAATATAAATATTTATATAAATATGTAAATATTTTCCCAGCTAAATATTTCACAGTTAAATAATTAGCTTTATATCTTTCTATCATTATTTCAAGACTATATGTATCAATGATATATGTATCTACAATATATATAATAATATCCATGTACTGAGTAAGAAACTAAAGCATTTTGAACTCACTGAACAACAAAACACTTTTTGTGTTTAATTCCTTGAGTAACCCTTTTGGAATTTGTTCTTATACTAATTAATCTAGGATAGGAGAATGTTTGCATATGTATGGATTTAACTCTTTTGTTGTATATATGCTGTTGCACTATATTTTCAAGAACCAGCTTAAACTGCCATAAGGCATATTCTATTTTCCATTTTTCCATAGCTTTCAACTGTTTGAATATTATTTTAATTGCTCACCTTGCTGCCTTTGGAAACAGTAACACCATTCATTGTTTGATATTAAACTGTCCTTGTAAGTGTCACAAGAATTGAAGAATGCCTTGGTGCACTGCTCATTCTTGTCAAGATATATGCTTCCAAGTTCTGATTGGTCCAAAAGTAGGTCATAGTTTGTATCAAGTCTGTTAAACATCCAGCCTAGAGAGTCCTTGCAAATTGGTAAAATGCTGGTATCAAATCCTAAGAGGCAAAAACACCAAGCAATTAATTCACTAATACAAACATAGTTGACACACATATCAACATATTCAATGGTGTCCTTTCTCACAGAAACTATTTTATACCATAAAACTAGATCAGGTCTGTACTAATGGCATTTAGCAAGGGTACTAGGTGATGCAAAATTTGAAAGGATTACTAAATAGCAGCAACACTAAATATTTTAACCATTATTTAAAACAAACCCGGTAATTGGCAACTTCAAAAATTAGTAACATGAATTGCAATTAAAATTAATTTAATTAATTTAATAATTCATTAATTCATTAAAAAAAAAAACCCTGCTAAAATGCCCTTACATAGCATGTGTCAGGGTTCCAACTGATGCCCTAATTAAATCATGAGCCTCAAGCCAAGCTTCAAAAGAGATCCAGTTATTTATGAGGAGCTTCATGTCGGCACGGATCAACTCTGGCTTCACTTAATTCGCATCCCAGCTCTGACCCTATTTCTCCCTCCCCCAAGATGTGTCATCAGTCACATTCTCCAACGAAGCAATTTCGTGGGTTGTAGCGATCCCTCCTTCCGGCCACTGTGGGTCTGCGTGGATATGACCTTGACCTGGCCAGCTGGAATGTGCTTTATTTTGATTCAAGTGCAAGTTCCTCAATGCAGCTGCATTGTTTTATTCCCCACCCATCCCCCACCTATGGCAACTCGAGAGCAGGTCAGGAATGCTTCGCGAGTTGACAGCATGATCTTCAACTACCAAACGTTCTGCAGCTTTTTTAACATTCTATAAAATATTACTAATATATGAGTCATCATGGCTTGGTATGTTTGTGTAAGTTTCAGAGGAAATGGGCCACCTTTAAGAAATCCTGTTTCCAGATTCTAGACCAAGGGTGTCAAACTCAATTTCACTGAGGGCTGCATCAGGGTTGTGTTTGACCTCAGGGGCCCAGGGTGTGCATGGCCAGTGTGGGCAAGGCCAGCTTGACGTCACTTGTGTGAGGGGTGCCTGTGGCAGCTCGAGCGCTCTGCCAGCAAAAACAGAGCTCCATTTTCAGCTGCAACGGCCTCCTGCAACCTTCTGCCAGTGAAAACGGAATTCCTGAGCTATGTTTTTGACTTGCAGAGGCACGACGGGCCAGTCCTCGCTATATCCAGGGCAGCCCTGTGGGCCAGATCTAAGCATCCCCTGAGCCAGATCTGGTCCCTGGGCCTTGAGTTTGACACCCGTGTTCTAGTCTCTCTTACTCTCCAAAGTGATACCTGTAGGCACTGCATGGCTGAATTGGAGCAGATGGACAGATTGCCTCTGGAGATTATGATCCTGTAGGTAACTCAAATCATATACAGTAGGCTTTATGGATTATTAACAGCAATAAATTGTTAATTTATTGAACTGAATTTAGAAACACACCGACAACTAATGTAAGTAACATCTGCAAGATATACAGTACGTAGTCATCCTACAAATATGTCACAGTTGCCAAATACAGGCTGTGGGGTCCTTGGTAGTCTCTGAACTTGGTTGTTAGACAGAACTGTGAGCAGTACAACTTGAGGTACATGTATTTTCTTCTACTAATAGAATACAGATCAATGTACTTTGCACCAATATAATCTCTGGTTTGTTTTCAAGGGCAGTTTCTGTGGAGCATGTTGTACTATTCCAATTGCATTAAGAACACAAATAGCTAGATGTTTTGCCACTTTGTCACAAAAAACTGAAAACAGTCATGCAGCCCTCTAGATATGGCTCCTGTATTTCATCTCACACATTTTTTAGTAAATTAAATCTGACGAAGATTACCCTCAATATTTCCATCATTTCCATATTTGAGAGGTTGCTGAGATTCATGGTAGAACTGTCTGCCATTATCCTAAGAAAATATCCTAAGTGTCTTCTGGAAATCATACAGATCTATATGGTACCTGGAGTACATTTACCATGGATAACGTACTTATAGGCTGGTGACCCCCAGAGGGAGAGCCTTCTCTGTGGGGGCACCTACCCTCTGGAATCAGCTCCCCCCAGAGATAAGGAGAATCCAGGACCTCAGTGCCTTCCGTCGTGCCTTTAAAACCCATTTATTTAAACAAGCCGGGCTGGCTTAAGATGAAATTTTTAACTGTTTTAAATGTTTTAAACGTTTTAATTGGTAATGAGTTTTAATTGGGCCAAATTTATATATCTTTTAATTGTTTTTTAGTATTTGTCCTGCATGTTTTTTTAGTTTTGGCTGTGCACCGCCCTGGGTCCTCGGGGAGAGGGGCGGTATAGAAATTCAATAATAATAATAATAATAATAATAATAATAATAATAATAATAATAATAATAATAATATAGACTATTTTAAGAAATAGAAGGCTCTAGAAAAATTATGTAGTGCATATCTATACTCCTTCTTTGTTCTCCTGTGTATTAGAAGAGCTTATTTGTTAATCACATTAATACTTACAGTTTTATAACTTTGCCCATACTATGGTATAGACAGAATATAGTATACTATTTTCCTTCTTCAATGTTGGTTTAATGAATCAAGGATCAATTTTTTTCCCTAAACTTTTTACACCAAGGAAAAGTATCAGTTACTGTAAGATATACATTCACTCTTGGTTTGTATTAATTCAAGTTCACTATATCTAGTGAAAGAATTCAAAGTATTTCCATTGCAAAGGAAAAGTTCTCCTTATATACATAACTCCAATAAAAAATAAATAAATGAGAAGATTGAAACAAGAGTTTTAATTTTGGCAAACAAGTACAGTAGGTGCTGGCATTCTGGATCACATCACATTGTGCAAATACAATACTTTTATATGGCCAGTTGCTGTATTCTGGTTAATAACATTTTATTAAAATTTCTATAGATATAAAACTAATTAATGCCATAATTAGTGCAGCAACTTGGTGAATATTTCATAAAACACATCTGGTTATTATTCTGAACAAATAGTTGCTAAATATTATTAAATTTGAAAATACACATATGGAAAAAAGTTGTTAGACCTAAAAGTTTAATAAAGGATCTCTAGCTGCAAGAAAACACAGAATTATTTAGTAATGTATAAGTTAACAATGTATAAGTTAATTAGTATGTTTATTTATTCTGTTTATGGGTCTCCCTCCCTCCCTCTCTCTGAAAACATATTAAAACTAATTAAAGCAATTGCTTGATTGTGAATATGTTTACATTTTATATTCATTTTGAAGCAAAAAGATCTATTGTGCCCTAATCTGGGACATGCCCCTATACTAGACTGTTCTTGTGGTACACATTATAAATCATCCCTCCTGGCAATGACCTTTTTTAAAAAAAATAATCAGGAAATGAGAACAGATTCCCAAACCAGAACAGGAGCATATTTCATACATCAAGAGCTTGAAATCGGAACTTTTCTGGGTTTTTTTTAAAAAAATTCACCCATATCCCTGTATGAACTTAAAAACAATGTTAAAGAACAGGATAAATACAATAAATATGAAATATAATTTTAATAAGAAATGCATCAGAATTTCACAAAAGAATGTACAGGAAGATTTGTATATAGCATTTCCATCATTTTTTCTCATGTTCAGTTTATATTATATTTGCTCTAGATTATGTTAGAACAGAGATTTTTCTTCAGGATGAAAAACATGATTGAGCTAAGCATTTGAAAAGGAAAGTAGGTCATTAGAAAGTTTTTTAAAAAGTTAAGTTTTTCATATATTTCGTTGAGATAAGCTAATGCAAGTTGAAATAGACAGATGTCTCTTTGGGAAAAAGCTTTGATGGGCCAGATTGATGTGTGTGTGGGGCGGGGGGGGCAGGAAAAAACAGTGGTTTGGTCATAGAATAGGCCTTTTACCAATTTTATATATATAGCAGCCCATTAATTTCATTTTGTTCTGTTTCCTTACTTTCAGAAAAAAATGCAACATTCCAGACATTACTATAAATACCTTTGCATATTTTAGGCCTTGTCAATTCCCACTATTAGCAATTATAATGCATTATAATAACACTAAAATTTGACCACAGGTACAGGTAGTCTTTGACTTACAACCACAACTGAGCCCAAAAGTTCTGTTGCTAATATGAACCATTTGCCAAGTGTCCGAATTTTGGACCATGTGACCACTGGGATTCTGCAACAGTCGTAAGTATGAAAAATGGTCATAAGACACTTTTTTCAGTGCCATTTAACTTCAAACGGTCACAAAATTGTAAGTTGAGGACTACCTTATTCTTTTTTTTATCTATAAGGATGCATGTATAATAAATAGGTTCTCAGAAGTGGGTTTCACATAATTTTGCCACCAGTTTGTCATGCACCGAAAATGTGAGCGTGCGCGCATGCACTTTACTCATGCGGGCGGCCTGCACGCATATATGTGGCTTAGAAAACGTGGCTAAATAGGATGGCAGGTTGCCAATACCAGTTCGCCTGAACCAATCTGAACCGGCTGAATACCACCACTGGTGGCCCTATGTCTTTTCTTTTCAAAGCCAAAAACTAAAGATTTTTTAAAAAGACATTTGCTACTTTACAGCCACAGAGCAAATTCATGACCTTATTTTATATTAATAAATTTTGAACCACATTTTCTCCATTTACAATCAACAGCCATTTACAATGAACTACTATATTTTTCAGAGTATAAGACACACCCGAGTATAAGATGCAGCTTAGTTTTTGGGGAGGAAACTAGGGGGAAAAAATCTGCCTACCAAATGCCAGATATTCATCTGGCTAGTGTCCTTAGTCTGGTCAGCTTCAGCACATTAGTTTCCTCTGCTTGGGGATAAAAAACAGCTTTTAAAGCACAACTGATCTTTGGAGAGAGAAGCAATGATAAAAGCAGGCAAACCACGGAGATTGCTTCACTTGCTAGCGCCTCCTTAGGGCTGAAAAAAAGCTTCACAACTGAGAGTTGGAGGGAGGAGGCAAAGATCGCTTCACTTGCTAGCGCTTTGTTAGGGCTGAAAAAAAAGCTCCACAGCTGAGAGTCGGAGGGAGCTGGGGAAGATCACTTCACTGAAAAAAAGCTTCTAAAGCACAGCTGAGAGTCAGAGGTAGATCGCTTCACTCGCTAGTGTCTCGTTAGGGCTGAAAAAAAAGCTTTGAGAAAACTACATTTGGAGTATTAAACGCACCCAAATTTTCAGCCTCTTTTAGGAGGGAAAAAAGTGTGTCTTATACTCCGAAAAATACGGTACTTACAATTTTAGTCAAAAAATGTATATCTTTTCCCGATATTGATAATCTGGAATGATTAAGTTGCAACAGGACTTTGACAAAAGAATCTGGCATTAAATACTGATGAGTGGAGGGATCAACAGAGGATTTAGTAGCTGATGAATTGAAGCAAATTAAATCTATGAATAAAAGTCTGACGCCCTGATCACTGGGCGTGCATGTGTGACAAGCATGTGTGACAAGGGTTAAGCACATGAACACGGAGGGACTTGATTCAGTTCTCAGAATAGTAACAAAATATTATATAGTTTTAAGCAAACTGCTTGTCTTATGCTCAGCCTCCCATTTCTGTCAGAGAGACAAAATGATTAGCTACTCAGCACTGTTTATAGCCTGTGATTAAGGAGTAAAAATAAACATTAAAGAACAATAATTAAGACATGCACGTGTGCAGCTCATATTTTTATCAGAAGAAAAATGCCTACATTTAAACCAAAATGTATTTGAAATTTGGGTGAAAAAAGAATCATAACTAGGTATACAATAGCTGGTTTTCATTAGGCTGGGATCAATTTGTCATGTTTCAAAAGGATGCTTTCCTGGTTATGATGCACTTTTGACTGGGATTTTTCTGCTGCAATAGATTGATTCTTAGAAGCTCACAACACATTACAAAACCATACATAATACTAAGTCAAAAGTACAGAAACTTAGCAGGAAAAAAACACAAATAGAGATGAGCCGAAGAAAGGATATCTACATTATATAAAATATCATCCAACTTTACAAAGGCTTTTCTAAATCAGACAAAAGCAGTCCTAACAAAGGAGTAAAAAGGAATTTCATCATATACACAACTCCAAAGAGTGCTTGGCAGTTGCATATAAGAAAAATACATAATATATGAATTTGGTTGTCTTCCTGAAATCAAACAAGTTGCTAGCTTCTGAAAACTCAACTAATATGGAGACTTTCCAACTACCGAGCATTGAGGTTGTTGTATATTTGTTTTTTAAAATTTCCAAAATAATAACAAATTGTATATAATCAATATTTACAATGATCAACATTGATAAAGCTTGTTTTCGATGAAAATGGTTTTCGTGGTACATAGTTTTCCCTCACTTAGCATAACTTCAATTTTAGATGCAGATAATCAGCAAAAATGCAAGCAGTTTTAGTTTTTATTATATTCAATAATAAAGAGCGGATTTGCCTTCTGCTCTTCCCCAAAGTTCTTTAAACTAAATGCCTTCTGATCTGGAGGCTCATTTTCCAGTATGGTACCTACACTGTCATGGTTATAAATATCCATTTGGCTTTCATGGAAAAATATTGGATTGGATTGTTGTTTCCTTGTGGAGCGTTTAGTTCCTTATCCATGATCCACCACAATTTTGGATGAAAATTTGGGGGGAGGGGGAGTCTACATTCTCAACATTAGAACTCATGCCATCATTGAACCAACTTCTTCACCATTACAATCAGGAGTGAAATTCAGCCAGTTCCTACTGGATCGCGCAATATAGTAGGGCTGATTGCGCGAAGCCCCGCCCACCCACGCGGCATCATGATGTTCCTTTTTTGCAATGATTTTCAGCCTCTGTGCATGCGCACAAGGCTTTGCCCATGTGCGGACAACGGCACGCGCACACATTTGCAAACTGGTAGGGAAGGTAAGTGAATTTCACCCCTGATTACAATGTAGCAATCCATGAAAGGGGCTGAATCAAAACATTGTTTTGAAACTTAGTCTACTATATAATATAGTTTGTTTTAAAAAAGAATGTCATCGTTATTTTTAAGTAGTGAGAGATATGAAGACAGCTTAGTTATTTCATTTTGTTCTTGTAAGTGTAAGCACTGAGAGTGAATTGGGCAGCCAGATATATTTTCTTAATAAAAATTAATAAATAAGTTTGGAACAGGAATTAGAGAAATAGTCTGCTCAATTCTACCGCTTGATATCATGTTCAAATATTCCCTTTCCTGCCTATAAAGGTAAAGGTAAAGGTTCCCCTCGCACATATGTGCTAGTCATTTCCGGCTCTAGGGAGCGGTGCTCATCTCCGTTTCTAAGCTGAAGAGCCAGCACTGTCCAAAGACATCTCCGTGGTCATGTGGCCGGCATGACTAAACGCCAAAGGCGCACAGAATGCTGTTACATTCCCTATTTTTCTACTTGCATTTTTTACATGCTTTCGAACTGCTAGGTTGGCAGAAGCTGGGACAAGTAACGGGAGCTCACCCCATTACGTTGCACTAGGGATTCAAACAACTGAACTGCCGATCTTTCGATCGACAAGCTCAGCATCTTAGCCACTGAGCCACCACGTTCCATTCCTGCCTATAGAATAATATAAACCTGGATCCTATGTGTATTTATCTCACTACTACTACCGATACTGAATTATAATGCAATATATAAATTATATATGCACCATTGCAATCCCACAAAGAAATAATATACAGTTAAAATAATAGAATTTGTAACTAATGCAAATTTGTAAAAATAAGTACCTGAAATTAAACAGACATGAACAAATATTCAGAATATTTAAAAATGTAAATAATGCAATTAACAAGGAAAGCAGTTAACAGCTGACACCTATTAAACAACAGACAGGAACTGACTTGTTTATTGGCGAGTCCAGTTTTAATGCTTGCAAACTCTACCTAGTAAGTTTTCTCTGTAGGCTTCCTAACCTTCCTCAATAGGAATCCACTTTCACTGTTCATAATCTCATAAACATAGCCTAGAAATAACTACAAAGTCTGCTAATTTTCTGCTTTATTTGTTTCTCTGTTATGACAGCACCAGAGGTGGGATTCAGCCAGTTCTGGCGAACTGGTAGTGGCGACTGCGGGAGGCTCCGCCCACCCACCCTGACATATTGCGCGAGTACTGCGCGTGCACAGAAGGCTGTGTGCATGCACAGAGCTCAGATTTGTGAACCAGTGGGGAAGATAAGTAAATCCCACATCTGGACAACATCTTTTAACAGCTTTATGCTACCATATGCTATTGATTACCTATTTGCCAGTTCACTGCAGTTTTATCCAGTGCTTTCTGAGAGAAAAGCAACATTCATCGGTGAAATCAATTCTACCTGATATAATTCCATACTCCAAAAATTGGACTTCTCCCCAGAAGGTTGATAATTGTAAAATATAAATAATTGTGCTTGTGCAAAATCCCATTTCCATGTTATATATGTGTAAAATGTATAAACTTATCATACATAAAATCCCATTCTTATTTTATGCACATGTACAATATGCATCATATATATATCAGAGCACAACCAACCCCCCATCCAATCAGAGCACAGCCAAGCCCCCAACCAATCAGAAAACACCTCCATCGAATCAGAACACAGCCAAGTTCCCACCCAATCAGCTCACACCCCCACTAGCAGTTAAAAGGAAGAGACAGCTGCGATCTCACATTGCTCCTGGAAGCACGAAGCCGAGAACACCAGCCTGAAGATGACGAATGAGACTTCGTCGAAACGTCGCCAAGACACTTCCAATTTTACGTGGGAGAAGACCCGAATAACCAAAGACCTACATACAAACACCCGCGAAAACCTGAGAAAACAAATATATATATATATATATATATATATATATATATATATATATATATATATATATATATATATATATATATATTTCTGAGGTTTTCGCGGGTGTTTGTATGTAGGTCTTTGGTTGTTTGGGTTTTCTCCCATGTAAAATTGGAAGTGTCTTGGCGACGTTTAGACAAAGTCTCATTCGTCATCTTCAGGCTAGGAGCAATGTGTGATCGCAGCTGTTTCTTCCTTTTAACTGCCAGTGGGGGTGGGAGCTTGGCTGTGTTCTGATAATATAATAATAATAATCCTACCAGCAGACAAGGGAAATGCCACGGTGGTTATGAACACATCTGACTACTAAACCAAATTAACCAACCTACTCCAAGACTCCACATACAAACCCCTAAAAACAGATCCCACCATCTATCTGGAAAAAAACCACTAGATCCAAAATAAAAGCCTTCCCCATCAGCGAAGAGATCCAGCAAAGAATCACTCCCAGAGAGAAATCATCCAGATGCCCTAAACTCTATTGTCTCCCCAAGATACACAAAGAAGGAACCCCACTTAGACCCATAGTCAGCTCCATAGGCTCACCTCTACAAAACCTAGCTAAATTTCTCACCAAACAACTACAGCCCTATGCAGAATCCATAACCTCACACGTAAAAAACTCATTCCAGTTCTTAGAGATCATAAAGAAACAAAACTTACAGCCCAGCAACCTACTCGTGAGCTTTGATGTCATATTCCTCTTCACCCAAGTGCCAATCAAAGAAGCCTTGACAGCTATCCAAAATAAATATAACCCCCCCAAGCACATCCTAGATCTGACCAACCACTGCCTATCCAACACATACTTCAACTATAATGGACAAAAATACAAACAAATAGAAGGAGCATCCATGGGATCACCCCTCTCACCTGTCATTGCAAACTTCTACATGGAAATCTTTGAAACCCAAGCTCTAGAAAAATCTGATCACAAACTCTGGCTCAGATATGTAGACCACACCTTCATAATCTGGCCACACAGGAAAGTAAAACTGGACAACTTCCTCACACACCTCAACAGCCTACACCCCAAAATACAGTTCACCATGGAAACAGAAGCTAACAACCAGCTTCCCTTTCTGGACGTCTTAGTCTACAAGAAATCCAATGGTTCCCTACGACACACCATCTACCAGAAGAAAACACACACAAACCACTATCTGCACGCACTCTCACACCACCACCCAGCACAGATCAATTCCGTAGCCAAGACACTCATCTCCAGAACAAAAAGCTTAGCTGACAAACAACACCTAAAAACCAAACTACACACTCTCACTAATGTACTAACATCCAACGGATTCCAAAGAAATAAGATTACCAACCTAATTCAAAAAGAAACCCCCATTAAAATCCAAGACAGAGAACAAGAAAAAGGCAAAGCCTTCCTCCCATACATAAAAGGCACCACAGACAGAATCAGCAAGATCCTCCACAAACAACATCAAGACAGCATTCTGCACAAATCGAAAAATATCCACCATCCTAAGAAACCCCAAAGACAAAATTGAGTTAGAAAATCAAGGAGTATATGAAATCCCATGCACCGCCTGCCCCACCACATACATCGGACAAACCAACAGAAGAATAAGTGCATGCACTGAAGAACACAAGAACTCAGTCAGAAAAGAGGAACCAACTTCTTTCCTGGTCCAGCACCTTAGAGCCACAGGACACGAAATTGACTTTAAAAAGACCAGAACTATCGCCAAAACTGAACACTTTAACAACAGAATAATCAGAGAAGCCATCGAGCTAGAAAAACGTCCACACAGCATGAATAAATGAGATGATACCTCCCGCCTACCAGCCATTTGGAAACCTGCCCTTATTGACAAACGAGTCCCCAACACTAAGAATGACACCAGACCCACACTCACGAAAACCACACAGGATGTAACCACCACACATCCACGCAAAAAACAAACCCAAATCCACACCGATGAGGCACAACCACAAACCAAAAGCCAGACCACAGCTGCATCATTAGCCGCTTTAAACCCCTCCAATCCATACATGAAGCAAACTGACACCCACCATGAAGATGTGGCACGACCACAAACGTGAAGCCAAACAACAGCAACGCAGCTCACTAGCTCAAATCCCCCTGCAACTCAGACTAACCCGAGCACAATCAAGCCCCCACCTAAACAGAACACATCCCCAACCAATCAGAGCACAGCCAACCCTTCATCCAATCAGAGCACAGCCAAGCCCCCACCAATCAGAACACACCTCCACCCAATCAGAATGCAGCCAAGCTCCCACCCAATCACTTCATACCCCCACTGGCAGTTAAAAGGAAGAAAAGCTGCGATCACACATTGCTTCTAGAAGCACGAAGCCGAAAACACCAGTCTGGAGATGATGAATGAGACTTCATCGAAACGTCACCAAGATACTTCCAATTTTACGCGGGAGAAAACCCGAAGACCTACATACAAACGCCCGCAAAAACCTCAGAAAACAAATACACACACACACACAAAATCCCATTCTGCTTAATGGACATACTGCTTTGACAGACATTAATTAATCAATTAATTAATAATACTGTAAACAAAGTGCTATATGCTAGGTTGAAAAGGCAATTAATTAATTAATTCATCACATTTATAAGCTTGCAGAATTTGTTGATAAATCTAGGTGCATATTGTTCCATGCTAATACATACGCATGTTTCTATTATCTACAGAGCAACATTTTAAGACATGAATTTATTAAAGGCATCGTAGAAAGTGTTTAGGAAATAAAGTTTGAAGCTTAATGAAAAATAAAATCCCTTCTAAATCAGAAATTCTTCCAGAGACGTATTAAAGATGGTTAAGTGCTTACTGCTTCTTTCAGGCCTTTGCAAAAGCCTAGCTCTCTTCTGAATTCCACTTTCATGAAGTGCCTTGAACCAGTCTCGCAATCTACTTGCAACTTCTCTGAACTCCAAGTCACCACACGCTGAAAAGCAAAATAAAAAGTCCTTTAATCTCCACAGGCTGCCTAAAAATTAAATCTTTCATATTGTAAATAAATGTAAAGTAGCCACAGGCAATCGTTTTGTTATGACTTCCATTCCCTTTTTCTTTTTCTATATTTTTTTTAAAAAAATGTAATTTACATAAGGCCTTTGAAAAGTTTTATTGGCAATTATTCCTTTATAAATTATTTATAATCCTTTAAAACTGCAAAATAAACCCAAAAGAAGTGTCTTGTTGAATCTGTCTAGTTTTCTATCTTATTCAAATTTCGATGTCACACAGTGGCCAATTGGATATATTTGGAAACTCATAGCCATTTATTACAATCACTGGCAGTGAATTCACCAATTTAACTATGTGCTATGCGGTAGAAAACTTTTTTTGTCTATAAAATTCTCTATTTGATTTCAATGAATCTCAAGTTTTATGAAAAAGAGATTAAAACATGCTATTTAAGCTAAACATGATTTTTAGATATATATCGTTATGTCCCAAAATTTTCCCTCCAAGATCCATAGTTATGGAACTTTCAAAATCTCAGAGAAAAAGTATTGTGTATCTCTGATTATAGTTGGCTCTCACTGACATAATGATACAAATGATATAAATTAACTGTTCTACATGCAGGTACTGCTGAAATCATGATAAAGCAAAGGCAGTCTAATAAGTATCTTAATAGGTTTCCACCTTCGTGACCCCTTGTGTATTTGAAACGTTATGAATAAATGAAGATATGATATTGATGTATTAACCACAATACAACATTTTTATAATTTGAAAACTACAATAATATATAACAAAGAGTTTCTATGTTTTTACCACATAAAAGAAACACTTTATAAATTATAATAAATTGTACATAAAGTATAATTATAATAATAAATTAACTGATCTATAAAGAAACTACTGAGCATAACAGACCTGTGTTTTCTTCTAACTAGTTCTAACTAAGCTTCTGCTGCTGTCAGAGTGCTTAGTAGTTAACCATTTCCAGTTGCTAGAGTATTGAACTAAATTGGTAAAAGTATATTCTTATTCCGGATAACACAAACCTCCTAACACTTCAAAGCAGGGGTACTATTCAACCGGTAGTGGAAATTTTGAGTAGTTTGGAGAACTGGCAAATACTACCTCTGGCTGGCCCCAGAGTGGAGTGGGAATGGAGATTTTGCAGTATCCTTCCCCTGGAGTGGGATGGGAATGGGGATTTTGCAGTATCCTTCCCCTGCCATGTCCACCAAGTCACATCATGCCCACCAAGCCATGCCCACAAAACCGGTAGTAAAAAAATTTGAATTCCACCACTGCTTCAAAGGATATTTTTTTTAATGTATTCCCCCCCCAAACAAACAAAACAAAAATGCAAACACTACAACAATTAAGAGCAGCTTGGAATAGTTTAATTTGGAAGATGATTAGTTTAATTTGGAAGAAGGCTATTGCTTAACGCATTGTAAGCCGCCTTGAGTCTCCAGAGAAGGACGGCATATAAATCAAATTATATATCTATATCATCTATATCTATATCTATATCTATATCTATATCTATATCTATTTTCTCAGGTTTTCGCGGGTGTTTGTATGTAGGTCTTTGGTTATTCGGGTCTTCTCCCACGTAAAATTGGAAGTGTCTTGGCGACATTTCGACGAAGTCTCATTCGTCATCTTCAGGCTGGTGTTCTCGGCTTCGTGCTTCCAGGAGCAATTTGCTCCATTTGCTCCTGGAAGCACGAAGCCGAGAACACCAGCCTGAAGATGACGAATGAGACTTCGTCGAAACGTTGCCAAGACACTTCCAATTTTACGTGGGAGAAGACCTGAATAACCAAAGACCTACATACACACACACACACACACACACACACACACACACACACACACACTACTATGGCACTATTCTTGAGCTCCAGTTCTATAACATCCTACTGTTTGTTTTACATGTGATGAACATAGGAAGAAGATGAAGTGAAAAACATAAAATTATATTGAATGTACAGAGCAGCTGACTATGGCTGGTATCTGTATAAAAAACAAGACAAACCTGAAAGTTAGGAATAATATTAGGAATAATTAGATGTCTGTTTAAACTATTTAAGAGAAAAACCATATTGACACTACTGGCTCCACATTGCCTAATTATAGTATACAGATTGCTAAATATGTGATATTAAATAATTCAGTTAAGTTCTTGGGCTCTGCTACTGCCAGAATGACAGATTGAGTTTGCAGTTTACTAAGGATTACATCTAGCTAGGTACTCCAATTGCAGAGTTTTCTTCTTAAAATTAAAAAAAAAAAATTATTTCATGAAGGTATGCTCCTTAAATTATATAGTACATATTGGTCTGCATTGATTTAAAATAAGGTCAAGATGAGGTAATTCAGACTGATATTTGAATCAACAGGTTGGCAGATGAATCTTTAATGACGAAGACAGACAGTAAAGGTTCTGGAAGGTTATACAGTAATAAAAAATGCATATTAAATCAGATGAATCCACTCAGGAACCTGCCAAGAAGTGCTTTCTTTTGGTGTAATACTGAGTAGTGCTCTTACAAGCAATTCTAGCAACCACTAAAATAATAAGTATGGATAAATAAAATTCCCAGGTCAAATGTATTTTAGCTGACCATCAGAAAAGCCTAGAAGATTACTAGGTACATAAAAATAACATATTTAACAAGTATGGGGGGAATCTTTCATTTATGTCCTGTAAATTATTTTCATAATGTATAAATGCAAAAATGGAACCAACCGCTGAATTTGATTTCACATTAAATAAATGCTGCAATTTGGAGTTGGCATTTGAATATACAGAAATATACTGATTAGTCAGAATTTTTAGAATTGCATATGTTCCTTTATTGTTTTAATTTTCAGTGCAAAATCTATTGTATTGTATTGTTTCATACTATAGACTCATGAAAGCATGTATGAAAAAAATTTCTAACCTTTCTCATGTAAAATATGCATCTCACAAAGCACTGCAGGTTATAAGATAAGTCATTTCACTTAGATAATATAAGATGCTTCAAATCAAAAACATGAATGTTGTCTCAAAAGAAGTTCAGCGTGGAGTACATATAGAATTTTAGATGTCTATAAGTGCATAATAGCTGAAAAAATATTTACCTTAAACAGAAAGAATGTCTTTAAGTGATTCTGTTCAAAACATACAGCTCTTCTAGTTATCAAATAATCTGGCAAAATTCTACACAGCACAATTCTATAGCATTCTATACATACTACCCTGTCTCCCTGAAAATAAGACCCTGTCTTATATTTTTTTGTACTCTGAAATAAGCGCTTGGCCTTATTGCCATGCACCCAAAAGTCCGATTGGGCTTATTATCAGGGGATGTCTTATTTTGGGGGAATTTGTCAGCTAATCTGCTGGTGAGGCTGTCTATCCCATATTTTTTTTTAGCTCATCAAGGGGTGGGTCAAATGTCTTACTTAAATCCATGTATATTATGTCCATTACATTTCGCTGGTCGCCTAATTTAGTCACTTTGTCAAAGAATGAAATAAGACTTGTTTGGCATGATCTGTTTTTGACAAACCCATTTTGGCTTCTGGTTATAACTTTCCTTTTTGCATGAAGATAGATGCAAAGAAAACTCTGCTTTCTTTCTACTGCCTGTTACTTCCTTGCTATCTTCTCTTGTTAGTAGACCAATTGTTTCCTTGACTTTTTTTTCCTTGTTTTTATATGTTGAAAGAAACATTTTAAAATTATTTGTGACATTTGTTACAAGTTTTACTACATTCTGAGCCTTAGCTTTCCTGGCTTCATCCTTGCAAGTTCAGGCTATTTGTTGGTATTCTACCTTACTTATTCTTCCATTTTTTGTACTTATCTTCTCTTTATCAGAGAGTTCTTTGTGTAATCATGCTGAGTTCTTCTTTGATTTCTTGTTTGTTTATTTTTTTCCAGTGGTATTGAGCTGAACTGGGCTTTTGTAATTATATTTTTTAGTGTTTGTTCTGTTCCCCAGGCATATGGCTCCACTGGGAACAGGCAGATAAACTCTAGCAAACAGGTTTTCATGCAGATTATATTTATTTGGGAATCCTTGAACATATAAGACTTACAATCATAGTGAGTCCAGCTGAGGTGCATCCATATTTCATAATCTGTCCCATTTCCTAGTGTAAAAGGATGGTAGTTCTGACTCCCTGTTCAGAAAGCATGTTCTCTCCTCTGAGGTAATTCAACATATGGCCAGGTCTTTGTTCTAAAATCCCGGCAGAGAGCCTCAGTGGCCAATCAGACACACAGATAAGGTCACATGTCATGGACTACATTTCCCATAATGCGATCTCTCACTACATCTCCCACAATGCAATCTCTTAAGGAGACAGCTCTTAATTCTTAGGGTAACTACTTACCGCAACTCACTATCTGTAACAGCACACTCCCCGCCTGGAATTATAAATTCCACTACTAACTAACTACTTAATTGAGATAAACATAGGCATAGCAGAAAATAATGCAATGTAACTATCTACGTAACTAAAGTAAACAAGGTAATAGCATCAAACAATGCAAACAGTGAAGTGGACACGATTCATGCAAAGCTCGAGGTTCAATCTTGAAGGTCTTCTAGTACTATAAGTTCAGACTTCCTTCGTAGCAGTACCAGGTCGGTGATTGGCCTGATGTAAATCTTTCTGGTAGATTTAAGCTGACCGGTGGGTAACTGCTCTGGTTTCGCAATCAGAACTTTGACTTGGCGGACTAGTCCATCAGAACTGGGCACAACTTGGTGTACAAGTCCCATGGGCCATGAGTTCCGATGCGCATCCCTGTCCTTCAACAGGACAAGGTCCCCTTCCTCAAGGTTAGGTTCCTTAGTCTTCCACTTGCGGCGCTCCTGTAGAGTAGATAAGTATTCTTGTTTCCAGCGCTTCCAAAAGGTGTTGGCCAGCAATTGAACTTGTCTCCATTGTTGTGCATACATGTCCTTTGGGACGAAGCGCCCTGCCGGCGCTGGCCATTCACCCATCTTCTGGGACAGCAAAGTGGCTGGGGTGAGGATAGTCGGATTCTCGGGATCCGAGTGAACCGGGCCCAAGGGTCTGGCGTTGATGATAGCTGCTACCTCTGCCATGAGGGTGGTGAGGACTTCATGGGTTAACACGGATGTCTTCATCAACATGGAGTCTAGAATTCTACGGGCTATTCCAATCATTCGTTCCCATACTCCTCCCATATGGGAGGCATGGGGAGGATTGAAAGTCCACACAGAGTTTTTGGCCTTCAGGTAGTCATCAATTGGCGAATCAAGGTGAGTGCCCTCATTGATTCGTAACTCCTTGCAGGCTCCTACAAAGTTTGTTCCACGGTCTGATTTAAACATCACGACTGGGCCTCTGTGGGCTTGGAACCTTCGTAGAGCATTGATAAAGCTGGAGGTGTCCATAGATTCAATGACTTCAATGTGAACAGCTCGAATGCTAAGGCACGTGAAGAGAACAGCCCAACGTTTGCTGTTAACTTGGCCACCTCTCGTCCTGCAGGCCGACACTGACCAAGGGCCAAAAACGTCTACGCCCACGTTGGTAAATTGCGGTCCTGTGCTGAAACGTTCAGGAGGTAGGTCAGCCATCCTCTGGTGTTGTGTCACACTTCGTTGTCTCCGACAATGCATGCACCTGTGCAGGACAGACACAATGGTCCTTTTGGCCCCCACAATCCAAAATCCTGCAGCTCTGACAGCTCCTTCTGTGAAGTGGCGGCCTTGATGGTGGACAGTTTCATGGTAGTGTAGGACTATCAGATTCGTCACATGTTGGCGCGCGGGAAGGATGATAGGGTGTTTTACATTCGAGTCTAATTTTGCCTTGTCTAGGCGCCCTCCAACTCTAAGTACGTTGTTGCTGTCTAGGAATGGGTTCAGTTTCAGCAATTAGCTAGATTTCGGCACAGGCTTCTCGGCTTTTAGACACTTCACCAATGCCGGGTATGCTTCTCGCTGCACACTTTGTAGAATTACACTCTCTGCTATGAGCTGACAATCTGCGAAGGTTATGTCGCGATACACTATACGTACGAGTGTGGTTGTTCCCTGTACCAGGGACTTCCATCTGGAGAAGCGTTCGAAATGAGCTGATTCCAGTGGACGTCTAGGGGGCCATTTTGTTTCCTCATTGACTGTGGTTGACAAGCAGGTGGCCTGTACGGTTGCTTCCTTGATCCGCATGGAAGGTTTGCTGAGCTCTTGAGGTCGAACGTCCGCATCTCGATCTGGGTCTAGAAGCTCATATTGTCCTGGTTCTAGCGATATCGAACTGTTTGGATGGGCCAAGAACTCGGGACCTTTTAGCCAGGTCGATTCTGCTAATTGGGATGCAAGGAAGGGCCGTGTGGGTTGGTCTGCTGGGTTCAGGTCTGTTGGCACATAACGCCATTGCTCCGGGCTTGAAGATTTTCTGATTCTGTCTACTCTATTACTGACATAGACATAGAAACGTCTGCTTTGGTTGTAAATGTAACCCAACACTACTTTGCTGACAGTGTAGAAGGTGGTGGATTGGAATTCAAGGTCCATAGACTTCTTTATTAAGTCTGCAAGCTCCACAGCTAGTACGGCACCGCAGAGTTCCAGTCTTGGTATGGTGTGACCTTGTCGTGGGGCTAGTTTCGCTTTTCCCATGATGAAGCCTACATGAATGTTGCTCTCCCCGCCGTAGACCCTGATGTATGTCACGGCTGCTATAGTTGTCACTGATGCATCTGAGAAGATGTGCAGTTCCCTTTTCGGTGCGGTGGTTGGTGAGCGGGTAACATACATGCGCTGTATGTGGACATTCTGGAGGCAGCTCAGGGAGGTACGCCATATTTCCCAATTGTCTTTCTGTTCTTGTGGAAGCGGTTCGTCCCAGTCATTGGTGCTTTCGGACAGCGTACGTAGAAGGAGCCTCCCTTGAATTGTTATCGGTGCAGCAAATCCTAGAGGGTCGAACAGACTGTTCACTGTTGACAGAACTCCTCTCCTTGTGAAGGTGGTTTTCTGGGCTGGGACTCTAAAGGTGAAGACGTCTTTCTTCAAGTCCCAACACAGACCGAGGCTCCGTTGGATAAGGGGAGTGTCGGTGCTAAAATTGAGGTCCTGCAATCCCTTGGCGTGGTCCTCAGGATCGAAGGCTGCTAGCACTTCTTCGCTGTTGGATGCAATCTTGTGCAGCTTGAGGTGGTGTGCACCTAGCATCTGACGTGTTCTGCCTAGCAAGTCTATGGCTACTGCTGGAGTGGGTACAGATTTCAAGCCGTCATCAACGTAGAAGTCTCGCTCCACAAAGCGCCTGGCATCTGAACCATACCTGGTCTCTCCTATGCGAGCGGTGTGTTGCAGACCATAGTTGGCGATAGCAGGGGAAGAACCATTCCCAAAGACGTGCACTCGCATTCTGTATTCTGTGACCTGTTGGTTGTGCTGTTCGTCGCTGAACCACAGGAAGCGCAGATAGTTGCGATGATCTTCCCTGACGAGGAATGAGTAAAACATCTGCTGAATGTCAGCCATGATGGCTACAGCTTCCTTTCTGAAACGGATGAGCACGCCTAACAAGCTGTTGGTAAGGTCAGGTCCTGTGAGAAGGACTTTGTTCAGGGAGAGGTTGTGGAACTGTGCACTGGCATCGAAAACCACTCTTATTTCACCTGGTTTTTGTGGGTGGTATACTCCAAAGAATGGTAGGTACCAGCATTCCTCCTCCTTCTCCAGGGCAGGGGCAAGCTCAGCATGCCCGTTCTGGATCATCTTGTCCATGAATTCCACCAGGTGGGCTTTCAAAGCGGGCTTCCTGTTCATGAGTCGTCTCAAGCTGAAGAGGCGAGAGAGGGCCTGCTCACGATTGTTCGGCAGGCGCTGTCTGGGCGTACGAAAGGGCAGTGGGGCTATCCAGCTTCCGCTAACATCTTCCTGAAATTCCTTTCCCATGAGCTGCAGAAATTCTTTGTCTTCTATTGACAAGGCTAGGTCATTGTCCTCTTTGCTGGTCTGGAACACTGTCGTACCTAAGTCAGGGTTATTTGTCGAAATCGTGAAGTGTTCCTGACATGGTTTCAAGTGTGATGTTCTCCCGTTGCTTAGAATGGAGGTTGTGAAGATATTCACCTGATTTGGGGCCTGCAGCCGGTCGACACAGACTGTTCCCAAGATGGCCCACCCGAGTCCTGTCTTGAGGGCAAATGGAGAGCCTGCTGGGCCATTGACCACTGCCTGGGGAGAAAAGGCTGCAGGGGCGTCCATGCCCAACAAGAGCAGGATTTCGGCTTCAGGATCTAGGGCAGGGAAGAGATTAGTCATGTGTCTCAGGTGAGGTATGTTGTTTACTACTTCTGGTGTCGCAATTTGACTGCGGTTGTCTGGTAAAGCATCCCATTCTAGCAGTGGCGGCAATGCGAATTTCGCACTTCCATCTAACGATTCTATGCAGAGTCCCATGGCCTTTCTCCCTGCTGTGCGCTGTGCCCCAGTGCATGTTGTAATTGTGAACTGCGTGTTCTTGGTATAGGCATCAAAGTAGTCGAAGAATGCTGATCTGGCTAATGATTGATTGCTCTGTGTGTCCATTATCACATACATTTTCACAGCTTCTTCCGGGTGTCCGGTTGGGTAGACTTTAGCTAGGCAGATCAGATGGCATGAACGAGGTGATGGTGAGTCTCCGCATACTGAGGTGCAGTTGACATTTGTTGCTGTATCTGGGCGCGCTTTGTTGTCGTGCTGAGGCTCCTTAGTCGGAGTGGGGTTAGGAGTCCGCCATAGAGTAAGAGCCGAACGTGGAGCAGGAACTGGTTGTGGCGTCAACTCGCGGTCTAGATGCAAGGCGGTTGGGTGCTGGTCACTTTTGCATAGATAACATAGCACCTTAACTGTGCAAGTTTTGGCCAGGTGGTCTGCAGACTCACAGCATTTGAAGCAGACTTTGTACTCCCTGATCAGTGCCTTTCTTTCGCCCAGGGGCTTCTTTCGGAATTCTCTGCACTTATTCAAAGAATGCGAGGTCTTGTGCAGTGGACAAACGGGTTCTTCCTTCGCTTTCTGAGGTCGATGTAGAGCACTCTTAGACGGCTTTACATCGGAGTTCCTTGTTGACAGGGGAACGACCTCTGTGCTATGCACTGACACAGAGGCTGTTCCTCTTGCGGCCTGCACTGGGCCCTTGATCGGACCAAGGCTTTGATTGGTTTTTCTGCTGGCATAGGTTCTTCGTATTGTAAAACCTTTATTTCGTGGATCATTGTACCTCTTCGACATGTGGGCAACAAATTCTTGAAGGGCGGCGAAGGGTGGTTCTCTGCCAAGGTTCTTTGCCCTGTAATTATCAGCTAGCTCGATCCATGCATCAATCAGTTTCATTGGCAGTTTTTCAACGATAGACCTTTGTGTCTTATACAGGTCGAGACAGCTAAGTCCTGGCAAGGTGGGATCCATTTGTGCTGATCGTAGCTGTGTAAGTAGTTCGGAGAAGTTCCATAGTTCTTCAGGGTTACTGAGATCCATGACAGGGAAGTTGTCGACCCGCTCTAGGAATGAGGATTCTGTCATCGTAGCTGCCCCATACCGCTCATCAAGTATTTCCCATGATAGCTTGAGGGCTTCGACTGGCTCGTACATTTTTGCTGCGTAGACCCCCTTTACTGCTTGTACTGATTGTGGGCCTAGCCATGTGAACATATGACCGAGTTCCTCGGCTGGCTCCAGTTGTTCGCCTTTAATGGCATTTACAAACAGAAGCTTCCATAGCATGTAATCTATGCCTGATTTGTCGGAGAACTTGTGTACTCCCCTATGTGCCAGGTCCATCCTTCTCCAGGATGTTGCAGTATCCTTTTGGACTTCAGGAGAGTTATACGATGGGGGTGGTGGCAAGGTTCGTCCTACTGCGTTGGCTAGGGCAGGATTAAGTGCCAACGCTGGCTGGTAGTTCCCTACAGAATGTTTACAGACAATTTCGTCTTTCCATGCCACAGGTGATGATAGGTCCTTTTCCTGGCAGGCAAGTGGAGTACCTCCATTGGGCTGGACGTCGGCACTCGGAACGCCTGGCAGGTTTGGCTGGAACTCCTTAGCCTCCACTCTGAGGTGGTTTCTCATGGTTGTTTGCGTGCTTGGCTCCAGAGATGCCTTCATTGCTGCTGAAGGAGTACTCTGGTTGCCCCGAATGTCTTCATTTGCCGGGGTAGGTCGTGCATTTTCAAAGGAGGAGTCTCGTGGTCTAGATCTTACGATATCTGCTGTCTGAGTAATTCGTAGAGCTGGTGGGTGAGGTTCTCCTCTTTGTCCCTGCTGTGGGGAGTTCTGGTCCTCAACATAGGCTTTGACACGCTCATCCGAGTCCTCCTCCTCTAACTGTCGAGGATTGAAGTTGAATGAAGTGTGTTCAGCCGCCGCCTCTAAAGCTTCGGCCAGTGTTACTTTTCCCAGTGTCTCTTTTTCATACTTCAAATAGTCTAGTCTGGCCTGAACTTTGGCCATTTCTTCCTGTTTTCTGGCCTGAACTTTGCCCATTTCTTCCTGTTGTCTGGCCTGAACTTTGCCCATTTCTTCCTGTTGTCTGGCCTGAACTTTGGCCAATTCTTCCTTCAGCAATTGTTCTTCCTTTGCCACTCTCAAGGTTGCTTTGGCCACTGCAGCTTCGGCTCGTGCCTCTGCTGCCCGGGCAGCGAAACTCCTCGCTGTGGAGGCTCTGGATGACTGGCTGTGATGGGAAGATGCTTTGGAAGGATGGAAGGAACCTGAGGCAGAAGATTGTTGTGAGACACTGCTACCCTGCCGAGACCGGGATGACTTGTAAGAGGGGACTGCTTGTGACCGATGAGATGATGCGTGTGAGCGATGGGTTGCTTTGGATTGGGCCTTCTCACTCGCAGCTTTCTTGGAAGAATGAGCGATAGATGCATGTGAGCGTTGGGGTGAGGAGGCTTTCTCCCTTGATGTGCCTTTCGCCTGGAGCGCCCTGTGGAAGGAGTCCTTACAACTTTGAAATATTTTCCCACGTTCCGCACTCAACATCTCTAAGCGTTGCATGTCCCCCACAAGTTCTGGGTCTTCTAGCTGCTGCTGGATGTTGACAAGATGGCTTTCAGAAGTCTTCCATTGCTTATAAAGTTCATCCATTTCATTCACCAATGTACGGATGCAGCCGTGTGAAAGCTCATCCACAGGGCTGTTGCAGATCTGTTGCAACTTCTCCCAATACCTTTTGTTGCGACGATAATGCTTGTCCCAATCTTCCTTCAGGCTTGACTGCATAATACCAGTGAGCTTCCTGTGCTGCCTGAGGTCATAGGTTCTCTGATGAGCTTCAGCCTCTTTGGAATTTTGGACATTCACTTCTGGAATTGTGTCGAGGTTGGGTGATGGAAGGGTCATCATTCCTGATGAATCATATGCTTCTGCCATGATTGGATAAGACTCCACGGCATCCGATGCTTCAGGTGTGTCAAGATTAGCTGGGAGGTTCAACTCTGCTGACTCATTAGAGGTCTCAGCCATGACTGGGAAACTTGGGGAACTTCCTGCAAACTTTAGGAGATGTTTTTGCAGTTCGCCTGTTGACCACTGGGATGCATTGCAAAGTCTAGGGGATGTCGATGCAGTTCGCCTGTTGACTGTTGGGGTGTGCTGCAAACTCTAGGAGACGTTGTTGCAGTTTGCCTGTTGACCGCTGGGGTGCGTTGCAAACTCTAGGAGACGTCGTTGCAGTTTGCCTGTTGTCCACTGGGGTGCGTTGCAAACTTTAGGAGACGTTGTTGCAGTTTGCCTCTTGACCGCTGGGGTGCGTTGCAAACTCTAGGAGACGTTGTTGCAGTTTGCCTCTTGACCGCTGGGGTGCGTTGCAAACTTTAGGAGACGTTGTTGCAGTTCGCCTGTTGCCCACTGGGGTGCGCTGCAAACTCTAGGGGATGTTGATGCAGTTCACCTGTTGACTGCTGGGGTGCGTTGCAAACTCTAGGGGATGTTGATGCAGTTCACCTGTTGACTGCTGGGGTGCGTTGCAAACTCTAGGAGACGTTGTTGCAGTTTGCCTTCTGACCATTGGGGGTGGTTGGTGCAGTACACCTTTGGCCACTAGGGTGCTGTTACCTAACTAATGCTTGGGTTAAACTGGTTTCAGCGTGTTCCTTTGTATAGAGCTGCAAAGCAACTGTCCTATTTGGAGACCCTAAGAGGCTTTCCTCGACTTGGGTTCCTTTGGGCTTTAGTTGCTTGCCCTGTAAAGGGGATTTAGCTTTCCAGTATTTTATTCAAGCAAGATTCAAAGCAACAGCATGCACTATGGCTGGATTGTTTCTTTTCAAATGCACATTGAGTGGTCAGGCTGGGAAGCCACTTGTATCATGCAAGTTCAATCTCCAAAGAGCCTAGGTGGCTCGGATTACTTTGTGTTAAAATAAGGCCTTTCGTTTTACTGGCAAAGTAAACTTCTAAACAACATACACACAAACTTTGCAAAGGTGATTGAAACATGCAGCCCTGGGCCTCTTTATGGCAGGGCAATCTTCTTAGCTAGCCCAAGAATTGTCTTTCTCTTTCTGTCCTTTTACTGCCAAAGGTGATTCAAACATGCAGCCCCTGGGCCTCTTTATGGCAGGGCAATCTTCTTAGCTAGCACAAGAACTGTCTTTCTCCTTCTGTCTTTTACCGCTGAGCAGAATACTTCACTCAGGCAAAGAGAAGGAAAGCAAGTTTTGTCACTTTCATGGCTAAGCAAAGGTCTCAATTAGATGCAAACAAAGTCCTTTTATAAGTTGTGCACAGAGAAGAGATGCATTTTCACTCAAACAGAATGTCCATCAATGCTCCGAAAGAGAGGGAGGGGTTCAGGCATCTACATCCTTTTACTGTTCTGTTCCCCAGGCATATGGCTCCACTGGGAACAGGCAGATAAACTCTAGCAAACAGGTTTTCATGCAGATTATATTTATTTGGGAATCCTTGAACATATAAGACTTACAATCATAGTGAGTCCAGCTGAGGTGCATCCATATTTCATAATCTGTCCCATTTCCTAGTGTAAAAGGATGGTAGTTCTGACTCCCTGTTCAGAAAGCATGTTCTCTCCTCTGAGGTAATTCAACATATGGCCAGGTCTTTGTTCTAAAATCCCGGCAGAGAGCCTCAGTGGCCAATCAGACACACAGATAAGGTCACATGTCATGGACTACATTTCCCATAATGCAATCTCTCACTACATCTCCCACAATGCAATCTCTTAAGGAGACAGCTCTTAATTCTTAGGGTAACTACTTACCGCAACTCACTATCTGTAACAGCACAGTGTTTCTTAAGCTTCTTGAATTGTGTTCTCCTTTAAGATTTTCATGCATGGAATCCTTCCCAAACTCTCTCCAAGTTTGTTAAAATCAGCTTTTTTAAAGTCTAAGACACTGATTTGATTATGTTCTATTGCTTATGTTTGCATTATATTGAATTCCAATATGACATGGTCACTCTTCCGCAAAGTTCCTAAAATTTATTTAAACTTTCTATGAAAACAATTCCAGGAGTTCCAAAACTAGGGAGAAAATTAGATAATTTATTACTATCTATGGTGTGGTTCTATTCCACCTTCATTCTTGAACTTTTGAGATAGACTCATTGGAAGCATGGTAGATTGCTATCTGACATCTTGGTTACCTCAGGCAATAATTGAAGTTAATTATCTTTGTTGCAGCATGTCATTTTGTAAATTAAATGATGGATAGTTGCAAGATAGAAACACATAATAAGGTAGGACAGCCAGTGTAAAACTTCCTTCCATTTCAGACTTAAGAGGTAAGTAGAAAAAACTGCTGGGAAAGCCAAGTAATGGATCTACAGACATATTTCTGAAACAAGGTTAAAATAACTTTTAATTCACTCCAATCAGAACATTATTTTATCAGCTCAGATGAATCTCTACATGGTCAGAGCCTTTATACAGCTCGTTAATCATTTCAAACGAGAAAGAAAACAGAATTATTAGTTTGCAGAAGGAAAGAACCTGAACCCAATGCTACTTAGATACTACTATTCTATGACAGCTTTGTTTCTTTATTTTTTTTAAAGAGAAAACAAATAAATGCCTTTTGTTTTATTAGAACAGAATAGAATAGAAATTGCAAATAAAAGCCATATGATTTGCTACTTAACTATTTGAGTTTTATACACCAATTATTCCATGTTATGAGATAATTAATATAAATACTGCTGAAATACCAGGGAAGTACATCTTTTTTACTACTTTAAATTAATGTTACATAGAGACATTCTGTCCATGACTAATGTAGCAGAAAATTTAAAATGTTTTCAATTAAATTAGATATCCAGTAGAGGAATTTGATCAAATTGTCTCCACACTGTTGTCAAGAATGCCTCATTCTGTCATCAAAAACTACAGGATTAGATATATAATATCTAATTATATAGATAGATATAATCCTATCAAGATTTACAGCAAGGAGAACTGACAGGTTAAGACAGATCTGAGATATTTATTTATTAAGAACAGGGTTTTTTCTTTGGGTGGGGGAAAGATGTTTATCTTAAATGTTGTGCTTCTTTCAGTGGTTTGAAACCAGTGGTGGCAGCTGGGAGGAGAAGGAAGGCATTGAGAAGAAACTGGTACACCTCTAAGATCCTATTTTATATATTATATACTAGCTGATAACTCAGCGTTGCCTGGGTATTTATGTATCCCAATCCTTGCAGACTTTTAAAAGCATACGTACAGTATACACATTATACACATTATAAAGTAAAATCGTACACAAAATCACTATAAGTCTTTGGGCCCTACCCCGTCTATCCTGCTGCCCACGCCTACTGGTAACCACCATCTGGCTCCTGGTGGCATTGGGGCTGTGCATGGCCGGCTGCCACGGTAACCACCTGGGCCAACACCCATCTGGTGGCAACAGTCCTCCTCACTGTCCGGAATGGCCAAGCGGGTTGTGCATGGCCGCTGCGGAAGGTCACCAGAATCTGAGCGGTACAGCTGCTATATTTATCCTGAGCGGTGTTAGGGGTGTCTTACCCCCACAGTATTTTTTTCCAGAGAGTATGTCATCCCGTGTAGCAAGTTTGGTTAAAATTGGTCGAGGCCTTCCAGAGTTATGCTGGAACACACACACACACACACACACACACACACACACACACATATATCTGCCATTTCTCTTAGGCACCTCTGTAGTTCTTGTTCTTTCATTTATAGTTATTAGCTTTTGCTTTCTGCCCTTTGTTCTCATGTTAAATATTATGGCCTTTTGTTTTGAGTTTATTTATGGCTGTTTTACATAAAATATTTCACTTGAAATATTTAAATTTGAGAAACTTTTCTTTTGTATTCCTTTATCCTTTGTGGTTATCAGCCCATAGAAATTATAGTTATGTTTTCATTATAACTGTTCACATGTTTTATGATGAAGGCTGGATTGTTTTGAATTGTTCAACATTTTTCTTTTATCAATCCCTTTTACTAATTTGTGCCTTTCCACATACCTAGGATTCTTCTCTGTTTCTTGTAAAATGCTGGCAGTCACTAAATGAAAAGCAAAACATTTAAATAGCATGCTTTGCTCATCATTGTGTGTGTGTGTGTGTGTGTGTGTAGGGGAGGGTGGGTTGTCTGTACCTCTATGATGTATATGTCTATGTGAATCATATTATTTTTAGTTCTAGTCTTACTTTAAGCACAAAGCTAGTTAGGTGACTTTGGACCAATCACTATCTCTCAGCCCGAGGAAGAAAGCAATGGCAAACTTCTTCTGAAAATTTTGCCAAAAAATAGAAGGACTACTCTAGGCAATTCCCAGAAGTCAAGACTGACTTGCAGGGGGAAAAAAATTGCTTATAAAACATTAGTAGAAGACTCAAAATCATCCCGTACACTTAATCTATATGTCCTTTAACTATAATTATTTGCATTAGGAAAACTAAAGAATCATCTTGAATAGAAACATAACATGGATTTTATTGCTAATATAGTTTTAATAAAATGATTGTTTGTGCTTTTATATCTTGCATTAATATTCAACAACCATATATAGATTCTTTCCCATTCCATAAGCTGGCATTTATATCTGGTAACACAGCTGATAGGAAATCAGTAGGGGAAAATTATTAAATTAATTTTCACCATGACGAATAATCAAAACTTTATACACAGTGAATATGAAGATACCAATTCTTAACTTTTGACTCCATATATACATAAACTAATTCTTATAGTATTATGGAATGTCCTATCAGGAAGACCATGTATTCTATATTATGTGAATTATAGCTTCATTTTCAAACAAAATTATTATTGTTAGTAAAGCTATCGTACTGCAAACACGTTTTGCAACAATTTATAATATTGCCCATTGAGATATTTTTAAAGGCCATATTAGTGTCACATCTACAAGGACTTTTTTTAAAGTGGACACGAAATGCTAAGCAACAATCTATACAGCCATAAATTGTATTATTATTATTAATAAAATAATGTTATTTGATTGAAGTGGCTGTAATTATCAGCTGCATTACTTTTAGCTGAAAAGAACTGTCAAATCATCATCTGTGTTTCATTTATCACTTGTATCTTAGACTAACTGTCAACTCACAAAGCATCCGCAGAGCTGGGATGTAAATTAAGTGAGGTCAGAGTTGGCTTCACTTGGAACGTGCCTACATGAAGCTCCTAATGAATAACTGGATTTCTTTTGAAGCTTGGCTCGAGGCTCATGATTTAATTAGGGCATTGGTAGGAACCCTGACATTAACATCATGTATTTTCCCTAATATCTGTATTGCTAATCTATACTGTTTACAAAATTCATGAAACTGAGACTGATTGAATTGTTGATTACAACAACATTAGGACTTCGTTGAAGAAAATCAGAAAATAATCTGTCAATAACTGATGCTTAAAGAAAAATTGTTTCAACTGTTCATGTAACATCAGAAATGCATTACTACTGAAGATATCCCCAAAGAACAGGAAGGAATATTCACTGTGGAACGTTATATATTATGCTAATCATACTGTATATTTTTATGTTACCCTGACAAGTTAAACAAATTGATTACAGAAATAGATATGTAACATTTCTAACTTGGATCCCTCAAATAATCTATATATTATAGAGAAAACACAGGGAATACGTGATACTTCTGAAATTTATTTCAGTATAGCAGTATAGATTAGCATTTAGTAATTTTGGAAGTTTATTATAATAAGTATATTATAATAAAATAATGAAATAATGATATAATTATAATAACAAACACTACATCTCTCAACATCACTTCCCAAATCTCTAAAAGACCCCAAATTTGTTATATGTGTATGCTTCAGCTGAATAATAAACAGTAAAAAATATAGCCTACTGTAATAGCATTGATCTTATATATGACTTTCAGTATGCAATATACTGCCACTATTTATAGAAAAACTTTTTAATAATCATACATATAACTGAATACTGCACTATATTCAAAGATCGACACAGAATTGATTACTCAAACAGAAACAGCAGCAAAAGTATGATTTGGCATGGAATGGAACAGAATAACAGAGTTGGAAGGGACCTTGGAGGTCTTCTAGTCCAACCCCATCCTTAGGCAAGAAACCCTATATCAGCGATGGCTAACCTTTTTGACATTGCGTGCCAGGACGGCAGGTGGGGGTGAGTTGCACACGTGTGTGAGCGTACACTCATAATTCTATGCACCCCACCCCCACACATGCACACGCGCCCCCTCTCCCCCGCTCCCGGCACGCGATGGCCCGGTAGGCCTGTTTTTCTCTCTCACCTGGCTCCAGAGCCTCTCTAGGAGTCTGGGGAGGGCGAAAATGGCTTTCCCCACCCCACCAGTGGCCCTCCAGAGGCCAGGAACAGCCCGTTTGCCAAGTTCCGACAAATGGTTATCCAATCTCTTTTTAAAAATTTTCAGTGTTGGAACATTTACAACTTCTAGAGGCAAGTTGTTCCACTATCTAATTGTTCTAATTTATTGGAAAAGATTATCATTTATGACATATCTTTATTATGCTAAGTAGTAGATCCTATTTCTCTGCTGCATCATAATCTGGATAGCATGTTGAAAAACAAGTTGTTTCATATTTCTACTATTAAAGAAATGAACAATCTTTTCCTTGAAAAACAGCTGATAATATGCAAATAGGATCATTTGCAATGTGAAATGAACGGAATGAAATCTTCTGAAACTATTGAGCCTCAGGCCTTCCTGGTTCACTGGTACGGGACACACTTTTCAGCCTGTATTGCAAACTATTAATGCAAGTGACATGCAGATTATGTGGGAAAAATGTTATATCTATAAATACAATTTTAAGTTATCCAGAATTACAAAATAGGTAGCACTGATGTCAGAATCTGGCAAGATTCTTTGGTGTCATACTTCAAAGCAGGACAGATTAGAACAAACACTTAGAATATGCGGCTGACTATTTTGTCATAGTAAAATCACAATACAATATGGAATGTGGCTGACTGCACCAAATGAAATATGTGACTATCACTTATTGGAATAAACCATATTGCCCAAAGCAACTGTCAGATCCCTATCGTGATACTGCCATTCAAGTGGGGAAGGGACCCCGGATCCTTTTACTCACTTATTGCTCTCGTCCTGTTTCCCTATGTATCCTGTAATTCCCTAGTTTATAACTTTTACCCTGTCACCTATTCTGCCCTGTGCTTTGATTTACCTTGGGGGATGAACAAGGGGGGAGGGCAGGGGTGAAATCCAGCAGGTTCTACCAGGTTCTGGAGAATCGGTAGCAGAAATTTTGAGTAGTTCGGAGAATTTATTATTTATTAGTTTGATTTATATGCTGCCCTTCTCCGGAGACTCAGGGCGGCTTACAATGCTTTTAAGCAATAGCCTTCATACTTTTGTATATACCTGCTTAGTAGGGCTTTTGGCCCCCGCTAAGTGGTGTTCTATACGAAGTCAGCTTATTGCCCCCACAAACCGGGTCCTCATTTTACCTACCTTGGAAGGATGGAAGGCTTAAGCCTGGTGAGAATTGAACTCACAGTAATTGTAGGCAGCTGGCAGCTAAATACTACTTTAACAGTAGTTTAGTCTACTGCACCACCAGTCTCCTAAGAACCGGCAAATACCACTCTGGCCGGCCCCCGAGTGGGGTGGGAATGGAGATTTTGCAATATCCTTCCCCCAGGAGGGGAGGGAATGGAGATTTTGCAGTATCCTTTCCCTGGATTTGGGTGGGAATGGGGATTTTGCAGTATCTTTCCCCTGCCACGCCCACCAAGCTACGCCCACAGAACCGATAGGGAAAAAATTTGGATTTCACCCCTGGGGGAAGGCCATCTGTTTTCTTTCAGTTTGGAAGAAACTTATGGGAATGAATCCTTATCTTTTTCCGGCTGACTGTTTCCACAACATCTTTGCACCTGTGGATTGGCTCATTCAACATCAAACTGAGAGGAGGGGTTTTTAACCACTTTATCCAAACAGAATTGCCTGGTTGGGGGGCAAACTCAGACCCTGCTTTGATTTTGTCTTGCAATCACTCCCTTTCAAATAAGGTTCCTTTTGAAATGCTGCTGTCTCAAGACTCCGAACTCAAGACTCCCTGGGTGGCTCAGTGGCTAAGACGCTGAGCTTTTCGATCAGAAAGGTTGGCAGTTCGAATCCCTAGTATAGGTCTCCTGCATGAGCAGGGAATTGGACTAGATAACCTCCAAGGTCCCTTCCAACTCTGTTACTGTTACTGTTGATTGGGAAGTAGAGGCAGGATTCTACTCCACAACTTTCAGAAATCAATGTTGTATTGATTTCTAAAAGCTGTTTCTTTATCATGATGGATAACCTCCAAAGTATTTCTGCTGTAGCTTGGTCAGAAGAGGAAAGAGGTGCTACCAAAGTGGTGAGAATCAAACCTGATTTACCATTATCTGCTGGGCTCTTAGGCCAAGGCTTTTTCAATGCTGAGGGAGATTAATGATTCACAGGAAATACAGCTGCCAGTGAGGAAACTCTGCTTCTGTAACAGGCAGAAAGAAGCTTGAGGGTCTCTTTGAGTGAGGCTGGAGGTTAAGGACTTGATATTGGCAGTGCCCTTTTAAACATCTGTTTGTTGCAGGAGCTCAGTAACTGGAGAACTCTAATTCCCTAAGTCAAAAATCATTGGTAGGTCTTGTCTAGAGAGGAAAATTGAAACTCAGGTGCTGGTACTGCTTTTATTTTTAAAAGCTTCCAGGATAAAGAACAGGTAGCTCCAGTATTTTAATAAAATTGCAACAATCAATAAAACCTTGCAATTGTCAAGTTTTGAGTTTTTATTTCAAAGTGACAGTTCCATGTCCCTGTGACACTGAAATTTTCACTGAATTTTTACAAACAGCTTAAGTCTTATGCTAGACAGCAAATGTTATGGTGGCTGCAAACAGCATCAAAGCAGGGGTGAAATCCAGCAGGTTCTGACAGATTCTGGAGAACCAATAGCAGAAATTTTATCCTTACCCCAGGAGTGGGGTGGGAATGTATCCTTACCCCAGGAGTGGGGTGGGAATGGGGATTTTGCCATATCCTTCCCCTCCTATGCCCACCAAGCCACACCATGCCCACCAAGACACGCCGATTGAACCGGTAGTAAAAAAATTTGAATTCCACCACTGCATCAAAGGCATCAACAACATAGGTGGACTGAAAACAAGACTGTCTAAGCCAGGGGTGACAAACTCGTGGCCTGCAGGCCAGATGTGTCATGCACTGGCCACGCCCACCCATGGTTTGGCGAAAAGTCACAATACATCACATGACGACAACATAATGTCGCGAGTTTGACACCCCCGACCTAAGCCCAAGAACTCTGATGGTAGCCAAAGGTTTTCATGGATAGCTTAGTTGGTCATAAGTGTGAAAATGGTCATAAGTCACTTTTTTCAGTGCCATTGTAATTTTGAATGGTCAATAAATGAACTATTGAAAGTCAAGGACTACTGTATTTGGCCTCTGTTGGAAGGGGGAAAAAAATCTTAGTGGAAATAAGTTTAAAGTGCAAATAACAACGTTATTGGGATTCAGTAAGTTCTGATAAATATTACATTTTTCAATTAAAATGAAAGCACTTTTTCTATCTCCTTTCTTTCAAAGAAATGGCAATGCGGGTTAACAGTGTCCTTGTTAAATTAGCATATAAATTCTTTCAAATACAACTGCTTCTCAGTTTAAAAAAAAGGAAAAAAGTTATTGAAAAATATGTCGTCAGATCAATCCTTTGAAGGTCTCTCAAGCTGTCTACTTCAACTATCTCAAAAGACCAAACCACATAAAAATTCTATTTCCTTTCTGTTTCTAAGCTTTATATGGCTTGGGTTTTGTTAAGGGTGTATGCAGTTTCTCAGTTGCATCTGAAATTAGATTGCTTGTAGAAATAAAGTGACAGAGTGGCAGATAGTAAAATGAATGACGGGCTATGGAAGATGCCTTTCTAAATTCTGTAAGGATAAATTTTACTAGGAATGACAGCATTTTTAATTTCTGGGGAAGTAAATATTTTATTTCCTGGCAAAGAAAGTAGATATATAAATCCATTTTTCCCATTTTCTTTTAAAATTAAATAGGTCATCACTCTAGCGGACAGGCAAGGAGTACTAAAAGCTCCTAAAGCAGTATTCCTATCCCTGGATTCCTATAACAACTTGAACTATTTCTCCCATATTTCATCCTTACATACACACAAACATTCATGCATCACTGCAATAAATCTGTAATATCAGATGCTTGGTAAGGTAATGTAGAAAGTAAATTAATTTGAACTGAAATAAATAAGATATTATATCATTCAAATACAATATAAAATTCCATCATAATGTTTCTGGAAGTTCAACAATCTAATTTTAGTGGGAATTATTGAGTCTGTCATTTGTACCTCTATAACTGTCTGGTTTGGCACAACAAACAAACAGGACAAGCACAGACTTCAGCAGACAGTTAGGACTGCAGAAAAGAACAATTGCAACCAGCCTGCCTTCCATTGAGGACTGAATACCTAAATACCTCACATCCTGGACATAAATGTTTCAACTTCTTTACTCAAGATGACGTTATAGGGCAGTGATGGCTAACCTTTTTGCCATCGCGTGCCAGGAAGGGGGGTGGGGGAGGTTCGCGCACGTGTGTGCCCACACCCATAATTCTATGTGGGCCATTTCGGGCCTCCGGAGGATGTCTGGAGGGATGGGGAAGGCTGTTTTTGCCCTCCCCAGATGCATAAAGAGGATTTGGATCCAGGTGAGAAAGAAAAACGGGCCTTCCCCACCCACTCCAGGCCCTCTGGAGGCAGGAAAAAGCCTGTTTCCCTACTTCTGATGGGCCCAGAAGGCCCGAAAATCAGCTGGCATGCACACTGGAGCTGAGCTGGGGTGCCCACTGATATGGCTACGCCTGTCACCTGTGGCACGCGTGCCATAGGTTCGCCATCAAGGTTATAGGGCATTGCATGCCAAAACACTACACATAAAGACAGTTTTTTTCTCCCTGGCCATCACTCTGCTAAACAACTAATTCCCAAAACACGGTCTTATGCCCTAGGACCGTGATGGCGAACCTATGGTACATGTGCCAGAGGTGGCACACAGCGCCTTCTGATGGCGCTGTCATCCCAGTTCAGCTCTGCTGCACATGCGTGCGCGCCTCCCACCAGCCAGATGGTTTGTCAGTTTTTTGCCACGCATGCACGGGGAAGCGGGGCGTGTGCGGGAAGTGCCCTAGGATATCAAACCATGTAGTAGATCTGTATTACTATTATCCTTCTCATCTTTCCTATTACGTATTCCTTTAGCATCTTGTGACTCTCACTTTGTTATCTGTATCTTATGATTCATGTTGATTGCTTTTATTTAGTGTGTTATGACTATTATTGAGTTTTGTATCTTATGATTTATGATGATTGTATTATGGATATGATCACGATTAATCACTTGTTCCTTGTATGTTAAACAGAGTTTATGCACTTGAGATAAATTCCTTGTATGTCCAATCACACTTGGCCACTAAAAATTCTAATTTAAATAAAATCAAAAATGCAATTGAATAAACTTCCATCAGAATGTTTCTGGAAGTTCAACAAGCTAATCTTAGTGGGGGTTCTGTTAAATAACCCCAGGACCAGGAAGAAAATACATATTTACTCACTCCCATCTCTATTACCAGGATCTTACAAAAGGGAGAAATAACCAATTTACCATATCTTTACACTGGATGGTAGAATTCTAACTTTCATATATAGGGAAGTGTTGTTTTCCAAAAAGCGCTTTAATAAGGCACAAAGCTAGGACTTTGCATTTGATATGCCTTTAAAAACAAAAGAATAATTTTTCTCTTATTTCTCCCCTTCTTCCTTCTTGTAGAGGGAGAAAGATTTACAAACAGTAAAATAAATGAAGAATAACTACTTCTATACATTGGATTTCAACTCTCACACTTGGATATAATGTGCTTTGTTCAACACATTCTCAAGTTACATATGAACCACTGGACTATTTTAAGACAATAACATGGCCTATATCAATATGGAAACAGATTTCTGACCTGGTTTTTGGGTGATTCTCAGTAAATGGTTTGTATTGGTTAGTAATACCAACACTACTATTATATTTTTCCCATTTAGGCTGCTGAAATTAAGGAAGAAAGTGGATAACATGGATTGTTCCCAGATGGAAAACTATTGCAAGCTTAGTTCAGATTTTGTTTTGAAATTGAGTGCTCAAAGTGCCAGGGATCCATTCTTTTATCCTTCATTCTGGTTGTTACTTTAAATATAGCAAGCATGGGTTCTGCTCACGACCAGTGAAAATGCAGAGAATGCTGACTTAGTTTGTCACATATTATTGTAATTTTGAACCAGCTAGGCTTACCATGCTGAAAGTCTTTTTTAGATATCCTGTTCTATATAATTGTCATTTTTTTGATGCTGTGTGCATGCATGGAAGGTGCACACTCATTTTCGGTTGTGGGCAAACCTGTTGTTACAGTATGTGACGCCCACCTCTGTTTATAACACATTATATGTACGTATAATACTATCAACTATTTGGAGTTTTATAGGATTCTGGTATATATAAGGCAGACACACAAACAACTGTTTGCAAAGAGGACTCATAGTTTCTCCCTTCCTGCTAAACCTGATACCAAAACTCACTTAGGTGGTTAAAAGTCACCAAAATGAACAGTGCATAAAGCTTGGTTTGCCTGTGTAACCTGGCTACTTATCACATTAATATAATCATATTATTTACGTAGTTCCTAGTTGGTTGAAATAATCAGGAAGACTAGAGCATGGATTGTAAACCTTTGTTCTCCAGATGTTGTTGAACTTCAGCTTCAGCTCCAGCTTTTATGGTCAATAATGACCATTCATGTTTAAGTGTAATAGTCAGCAGGAATCATGATTCTATTTTATTTGTGTTTTGGATAATACAGGCTGGGGAAGGGAGAGGGCACAATGCAATCATAACATCATCTTCGAATCTCACTGTTTGAGGAAGTTGCATAACATTCTCAGAGACTCTTCCCATCCTGCTTACAATCTTTTTGGACTGTTGCCTTCTGGCAGAAGATACAGAACAATTAAAACTCGGACTACACGTTTTCTGAATAGTTTTTATCCCAGAGCTATAATTGCACTCAACAATGAACTAAAGGGCCACCATCAGTGAGCTGTTGGACAGTATTACTTGGTCTATTGTGTGGATGTTTGGGTGGTTTAGGGGTGGGAAATTGTGGTGGGTGGGAGTATGTTTAGAGATTATGTGTGTTGGACTTGGTCTTTGGGTGTTAAGTGAATTTCGTTGTATATGTATATTGTGTATACACATACAATGGCAATAAAGTTTATTTATTTATTTATTTATTTATTTATTTATTTATTTATTTATTTATTTATTTATTTAACTGCATTTTCTAACAGTTTATACATTCATTCATTCATTTAGCTTAGTTATACATACAAATACCTTAATAAACCAAATTTATATTTGTATAATATCTAAACTTGATAGTACTTCTCTCATGGAATCCATTATGATTTTTAGCTTGATTTGATTTTAGCTCTCTTTGTTTTGACAAATGAAAGAAATAACATCAAACTTCAAGAAAATAATATATTATCATTTACAAATGAAAGGTTAACATAATTAAACATTATTGCATAAGCAATTTAATTTGTAGTGTTAACATCACTTTGTTCATAGACATACAGTATTTAAAATAAAAATAGAATAATGCTCATTAATAAAAGTACCTAAGGTAAGAATTAAAAAGGCAATAAAAGTACTAATTAAAATAATAAAACAAGTGAAGTACAAGGCAGTTACTAGATGTTAACAGAAATAAGAATTTTTTAACATCTACTATTGCCAACAATATGAGCATTAATATAATTTTAAAAAATGGATATGAAATGCTGAAAGTGAAGTACAAGACAGTTACTATTAATAAGAAATTGTTAACATGTACTGTGACCAAGGATATGATTGCTAATATATAAAAGATGGATATGGAATGTTGAAACTGTAATTTAAAGCAAACTAATATAGTCTGCATTAAAATAACTGTTCTCTATTTCTGTAATACAATTTCAAGGATAATTTTTATTACTTTGTTTTAAATATGAATATTAGGCATAATATTTTGTAAGCTATTAGAAAATTTTTATATGTTATATATATGTGTGTGTCTGCATATGTATGTATGTGTGTGTGTGTGTACACACACACACACACACCCCGTATTTTGAGGACTATAAGATGCACCGGAGTATAAGACGCACCAAGATTTCGAAGAGGAAAACAAGAAAAAAAAATAGTGTTTGTCCTCTACACATTTGGTTTTTGCCCTCCCCAGACCCCAGGAGCACTCTGCAGGCTTCCCAAATCCACTGCGCATCCCATTTTTACTAAAAACGGGTCTGTTTTTCACAAAAAAGGGATGTGCAGAGGGTTTGGGAGGCCTGCAGAGTGCTCCTGGGGGCCAGGGAGAGCAAAAGCGCAAAGCGTGGAGGGTTTGGGAGGCCAAAAATTATTTTGTAACTTTTGCTATATATGACTTCAGAAGTTCTGCACTTCTTCAGAAATTTCTTTGCCATGGTGAATCAATATGGTGAGTTCTTCTCTGTGATGAAATTTGTGAGATTTGTATCGGACATTTTTAGTTTTAGTTTAATGAAGTACTAATATAAGTGCCAGTCATTCTTTCTTTAATAGATTGATTGAAAAGAGATAAGTGGGGAAGATTGGGATTAGTATTTTTCCTAGTGGCAAATCACAAATTTGCCACTAGGTTGATTTTATTTATGGAATAAATGAATCAAGCACCAAACTTTGTTCCTACCTTGTCATTCAGACCAGAGTATTTGCAGCAAACTGGGATTTTGCCAAAATGATAAAAAGTATACTGTGAAATTGTGATGTCTTGTATGTGACATTTTAAGAAATAGCAGAGGAGTTTGCAATGAACATCAAAGCACATATTACCAGCACACATTGCCTCCTTGTTTAATCTATCATTCTGATTCCCTTTATATGTTAGTGGCTCCACATGATATGCAAGAAAATTTGAGGACTGAATATTTTTCTGTAGAATTCTCTGTGTGCACCCATGTTCTTCTGTGTGTACATGTATTTGAGATTGAAACTTGCATAAAAACTGCTTCCCTAACATTCTCTAATAAAGACCTTCATGAATTTAGCACAAGGAGAACTAGTTAAGGACATCAGATTTATAGGCGTAATTCCCAATTATGAGCAAGTTAGTAAGGACATCTAATAAAATACACTTACATTTTTACCAGTTGGACTGCTTAGTACGGTGATGGCTAACCTTTTCTGGATTGAGTCCCCAAAGAGTGTGCGCACATATGCGCCTGAACCTCCAAAATGCAATGAGTGTGTGGCCCCCATACACACACCCGCCCCGCGAATGCACGCGTGCTCCCGTAAGTGCCCTACTCCCGTGCATGCACACATGCCCCCTCATGCATCCCTCCCTCTACACATGAACATGCCCCACCCCCCACATGCATGTGTGACCCTCACACACATGCCCTGCCCTCCCACATGCGCCGCAGAGACCTGAAGACCAGCTGGCTGGTGAGAGGCGCACCCACATGCACGGCAGAGCTGAACTGGGGCGATAGCTCTCATGCCATCAAAGAGGGTGCTGCGTGCCACCTCTGGCACACGTGCCCTAGGATCGCCATCATGGAACTAGTATCTGAAGTTTTTTGGCAATATTTTCAGAAGTGATTTGCCGTTGCCTGATTCCTAGAGCTGAGAAAAAGTGATTGGCCCAAGATCACTCAACTAGCCTTATTAGAGTGCCTCTCATAATGCACACACAGAAAACTCAGTATAGACAGACACTTTCTCACTCTTTGTCTTTAGATCCCAAATTCTGGGTTTTAGCAATTATCATCTGAAAAAACAGCATTAACATGTACACATTAGTATTCTAACGGCTTATTTTTTTAATCACATTTGCAAAAAATTTATGACAAGTATTGGGGCAGGGAAGTGGCAATTAGTTTCTATTGAAAACAGATCAAAAGTTCTGTTGCTACTTTATTAAAAAAAATAGTTCTGCCATTAAAAACAGATTTTTATCTAAGTTATTATGACTAGATTCAGATTTGTCTTGTTAAATGTACTGGATGGACTTTTCTCATATAAATATAAATGAATTCAGCATCCACCCTATTAAACTAGCAAGAGTTGAACTCAAATATATCTGAGGGCCCTCTGGTCAGGAAAAATAGGTTAGAATAGCTTTCAATGTGAGAAAAATATTCTCTGACAGTTTAGAAATATGACATAATACTTGGCTTAGGAACTCCCTATGTATAATTATACATTTGTACAAAAACAAAGGGTACTATGAACATTTAAAATTTCTAAGTGTCAAAAATAAATCCATGTATTTTGCTGACACTCAGCTTATTTCAGAAAAAAATATTTCAGAAAATAAATGGGACAAAATGTACATAATTTTAAGGTTAAACTTTTATCTTCATTATGTTCAGAAAATTATTATAGTAGCTATTCAACTGTAACCATTTCTTTTTTAAAAATGACAAGCATAATGCAGTTAATTGCAAAGTTTAATACAACATTAGGTTGTAGAATATGTCATCTTACCATAATGAGAGCTGTTAAGATTTATTAAACAGTCAACAGAATTACAAAGGCAAGGGATGATTATTAAATGTGTTCTCTCTCTGAAAATTAAAAGAAAAAAGAAAAAAACAAGGAAAAAAATCCCAAGCATTCATAAAAAGAAAGGCATTGCTAAGTGGATCTTTAATAATTATGGCTATGCGTATAAGAATCAGTTCTGATTCAATTTGAGCTGGAAGTTAGAAATATAAAGATTTCTAAATATAGATTCAATCTGGTTGACAAGCTTGGTTTTTATTTCATTAAAACCACTCTGAGATTAAATATTAAAGAAAAAAACTTGCAATTTAGATCTCCCTCTCTCCCTCTCCCCCCACTCTCTCTGTCTCAGATAGGGAGGGAAGGAGGGAGGGAGGAAAGGAGGGAGAAGGAGAAAAAGATTAGACTTGCCCAGATAAAGCAGGCACAGTCTTAAATCTTGTACTCATTTTGCCTGGGCTCTTCTTTCACCCATTAGTTATTTAGTAAATTACTGTATTTTTCGGATTATAAGACGTACCTTTTCCCCCCCAAAAAAGAGGGTGAAAATCTGGGTTCGTCTTATACCACGAATGTAGGCCTGCCCAGCCTCTCAAACAGAGGTTTCAGAGGCTGAAAAAAGCCTCAGAAATGAAGCTTCAGAAAAAAAGCCTCTGAAAGAAGCTTCAGAAAAAAAGCTGTTTTGGAGACTTTCAGAGGCAGAAAAAAAAGTTTTTCCTGAAACAGAGTTTCAAAAGTTTCAGAGGCTGAAAAAAAAGCAAAGCACAGAACTCACAACCAATGAACCTATTGCTAAAATTCATCTCTGGGAACAGCTGATTGGGGGTATTCCAGGAGGCGGATGCACCAGCCAATCAGTTTTTTTCTTATTTTCCTCCCCAAAACCTAAGGTGCAACTTATACTACGAAAAATATGGTATTTATACATTTATTTAGTTATTATTTTAATTTATTGATGTGCGGATTGTACAAGTTCAGTTATTCTGCAAACACAAAATTTGAAGAATTCTGCTGTAAATTACCAATGTAACGGAGTATGCCAATTACATTCATAACCCAAGGATTTGTAAGAGTGAATCACTACTACAAATCAGCGAACACTCCCTGCTTTCGCCAACGCGTTCTCTAACAGAATGCGCAGGTCGTTAAGTGCACATGAGATATCTCAGGATGGGGAAGATCATGGGGTGCTTAGCGATGGAATAGGCCACCTGCTTCAGACCACTCAAGGCCTCGCTCGACCCACTGAGATACCTCATGCTCCCTCCCCTGCGGTCCCCACAATTGGTCCCCTCCCATCCTGCCACACTGTGTCACTTACTTTCTGAAGATCTGTCTCCTCTCCAGCCTCTCTGCTGCACTTTCTTTGCCTGCTTGCAGTCTTGGCATGAAAACTGTTTGCAAGCCAGCAAGACTTTGGGGCAGCGAAATAGTCTTGCTTCAAGCCTCCCATCACCTTGCAAATGCTTTTCCTGCCTTCCCAGTCTCAGCACAAAAAGTGTTTGCAAGCCGATGGGAGGCTTGAAGCAATGCGATTTTGCTGCCCCAAAGTCTCATCAGCTTTCAAGCGCTCTTCGGCTGGAACTGGTATGTGACATCACGCAAGATCAGTAGCGTGAGATCTCATGCTACTGATCTTGTGGGATCTCTCACTACTTTAGCCCTGTTTTCTGCAAATGCACTGAAGCAGGTGAAGGATCTGATGGCTCGCTAGATCGTTGCAAGGTAAGTGGGTTTCCACAGGCCCAATGGCTGTGGAATCCTTGCAGGGGGAATACGCAGGGTAAATTTTGCCGTGCCTCTGCCATCATTCGTAAGTCTGAACAAATGCCGTGGTACTGCAACATTCATAACTTTGGGACTGGGTCATAACTACTGGGGGGGGGCTATGTCGTAACTTTGAACAGTTGCTAAATGAACTGTCATAACTCAGGAATTACCTGTATATGGGAAACACAAAATATTTCTACAACTTTATTTGTTTTTAATCACAGGGTTGGATGAAATTAAAAGAGGAGATAAGATTCTTTGATATCATGATTCTAGTTTTACCACAAACAATTCTTGAAATATGTATTTTTTTAAAAGATAGAGAGGACAAAGAACATTACAGCAATTCTAAATTGAACAAAGAATCTTCGTCATATTAAACCAGTTCAGGAATCAACCTATTCCACCTTTTGAATAAAATTTTCAAAGTGCTATCAAAGTAAGCTCTTGTTTTTCCATATGGTCTCCTGAATAATCAGTCTCTCCTGAATAATCAGTCTTGGCATGATGCCAAAAAGTATCTACTAATTTACTGGGGTGAATAATCAGTCCTGATATGTTGTCAAAAAGTATCTATTGACTTGCTGGGGAGAGTTGCCTCTGATTTCTTGGTGTCAGGAGAGTTGGCATAAATAGCTACCCTGTTTGCCCGAAAATAAGACCCAACTGGAAAATAAGTCCTAGCATAATTTTTTAGGATGCTCGTAAGCCCTACCCCCAAAATAAGCCCCAGTTAAGATTGTCAGCCAAATGGGTGCATTTAGTACTGTATTTCCCCAAAAATAAGACCTACCCAGAAAATAAGCCTAATGAATCTTTTGGAGCAAAAATTAATATAAGACCTGGTCTTATTTTTGGGGAAACATGGTAGTATGCTTGCTCTGTTCAGGAATATCTCCCCTTATCACTAGCTTTGATAAGATGACAAGTTAAATAGAGTACCTAACTTACCACCTTATCAAAGTACCTAACTTAGCAAAGCTTGACCTGTTATGTGCAGAATTCAGGAGAATTTATCTCTGACTTGGCCTTACATACCGGTAGTACTGTAGTCTTGTAATCTAAGACTGCTGAGTTTTCCTGTGATACTTAGAAAGTTGCCAAAGCAGTTTAGCAAGCTTTTGCTTCTTCCTCGGGAAGTGGGGGTGGAAATCTCATCACTGCTCTAACACTTGTGATACCCTGTATAATTAATTAGAACATGGCACAAAACTAGGAACACACACACACACACACGAGAGAGAGAGAGAGAGAGAGAGAGAGAGAGAGAGAGAGAGAGAGAGAGAGAGAGAGAGAGAGAGAGAGAGAGAGAGAGAGAGACAGCTTCGGCATGCCAGCCGGGCCATAGCTGTCATTCGGAGGGGAGGCAGCCACCTCCCTGGCTGTCCTGAAATGTCCTGGATGACTGGCTGGGAAGGGTCCTCCAGTAAAGGCTGACTGACAGTGAAGGAAGAGGACCAGTCCTCCTTAAAAATTTACTGCAGCAGAGGAGGAGGAAAAGGAAGGCTGGACTTAAGGCGGATGCTGGCTTCTTCACATGTGTTTTATCCCCTGCTCATTTCAGGGTCATGTGTGAGGGAGCTGCATGAGTGAGTGGGTGGGCGGTGCTTATAGTTTAAAAGATGGTGGGGGGCATGGGTGGTTAGTGCTAACAAGAAGTTCCTTTTGCGATTGTAAGTGCGTGCCAAAAAAGAAGTAAAGCAGGCAGCGACAAACCAGGTTTGTGTTTGACTGTGTTTCTTTCTTTTTTTCTGTTTGGAACCTGACACACACACACACACACACACACACACACACACACACACATGTATGGTTCAGAGAAAGTAGCCTTTAGAGCAGGAGTGGGTTTTACTTACCTTTACTATCGGTTCGCAACTGGAGCACGCACGCACATGCGCAGATCGTATCTAATCATGTCTGGGTGGGTGGGAGGAGCCTCCCGCCACTTTTCCTGCTGGTTCTCAAGAACCGGGAGGAACCTACCATTGCTTTAGAGCCTTACATCTCCTTTTTTGAGTAATAACTATTTGCATAGGAACCTTTAAATATTGATTTGGCCCAATTCTCATACTGAAACTGCTAAAGTCATGTTGTCAGAACTAACAAAGAAATGCACCATCAAAGAAATCAACCATAAGAGGCAGCAAAGCTTAGAAGGGAGAAAATGCATGAGACGCCCTAAGCAGTTCTTGGCCAAATTTTGCCTCCACAAAAGAACCAGGATAGATACAGAAGAACCTATCAACTAATTATTCATGCTAATGTCAGTGAGCCTATCTCAACATCATGCAGCCCCCAAGCTTTCTCCATATGAAAGTGAATTTGCAACTTCACATATTGTGTCTTACAGTCAAGAAGCAATAGAAAAGTCATAACATAATAGCAATAGCACTTAGACTTATATACCACTTTACAGTGCTTTATAGCCCTCTCTAAGCGGTTTATAGAGGCAGCATATTGCCCCCAACAATCTGGCTCCTCATTTTACCGACCTCGGAATGATGGAAAGCTGAGTCTTGAGCTTGGTGAAATTCGAACTGCCAAATTGCAGGCAGTCGGCAGTCAACAGAAGTAGCCTGCAGTACTGCACTCTAACCATTGTGCCACCGTGGGTCTTTTCTCAGAGGAAGAAGAGGTCCCTCCCCCCATTTTTATTAAAATACTCAAGTATGCGTGAAGCTAGAAGGAGCAGGAAGTCATTTGTTACATATCTTTTTTTTTCCAACGCTTTTTGCACTTTTGGGTTTCTTTAATTTTTAATATTTTTGTTAGTTTGTATTCGTTTTTATATTGGTATCTGTAAACTTATTGATAACTCAGCTTTTTTTCCAAGTAAAACCAGTTAGCCAAATGGTATATACAAAAAATAATGATTAAAAATACGCTAACAAACCCTTGACTCTATATCGCTTTCTGCTAAAGACATAAAGAAAGACTCTTTTACACTTAATGTGGATTATGCTGACTTCATGGAGATATCAGTAATGGCTGAAACTGGCATTGAACGAACTAGGCTTAGAGACAGACAAATGTTATCTGGATAGCTCAGCCATCTATACCAGGCAAATGGGCCAAGTATCCATCAATTAGAAAGGCAGAAAGAAGAAGCCAAAAATTGACATGCTGGAACACAAATACAGAGAGATTCTGCAGTGAGCAATCAAATAACTTGTTAAGGTTTGTCTGCAATAAAGACTTTAAATTAGCTAGTGGTGTATAGAAATTTTCTGCTAAGTCTAGCTGAGAGCTGAACTAAAGGTTAAGTGCCTGGAGATCTAGGATTTACTTCCAAGTCTGGATGGTTAAATATGGCAACACTTGTGTTATTTATTTATTTTTTTGGTCAGAAACACAGAAGGCCTCTGCCTTCTTGTTCTCTAAGCACTTAGAATAAGTACAGTTTCAAATAAGCAATTTTATTTATCTTTATACGCTGTCCTTTAAAGTCATTTAGCTGTTGAACTAAGCCATTAATTACTTCTCTCTTTTTTTTATTTGCAGACATACCAATTGCTGAAGTAACTAAGAGATCTAACACAAACATTAAAACTTACCTCTCTTATCACTTCTGCCTGCACTTGTGGACTTTTCTGAAAGGCAAGGACAACGTCCTTCACACTTAGCTGAGATATGTTTTCCTGAGGCACAGGCTTGATAGTCTAGTTTGCACTGTAATAGAAAAATAATATTTATTATTTATTTATTTATTGGTTCGATTTATATGCCGCCCTTCTCCGGAGACTCAGGGCGGCTTACAATGCATTAAGCAATAGCCTTCATACTTTTGTATATACCTGCTTAGTAGGGCTTTTGGGCCCCCCTAAGCGGTGTTCTTTTTTATACAAAGTTATCTTATTGCCCCCACAATCTGGGTCCTCATTTTACCTACCTCGAAAGGATGGAAGGCTGAGTCAACCTTGAGCCTGGTGAGATTTGAACTTGCAGTAATTGCAGGCAGCTGGTGCTACTTAACAGCACTTTAGTCTGCTGTGCCACCAAGGATATTAATCCTTATAATAAACAAACAATGTAAATTGCACTTCACTAAATGCACCTAAATGTTTTTCAGGTAGCTGGAATTTACCATTTATTTACATGTTTACTTATTTATTTCGCAACTAATTAACTTGGTGAATCCTAGAGGTTTACAGAAAATAAGCATAAAACCAGCACCAAGGAGAATGATGGTGTGAAGCCATTAACCCAGATTAAAATTTGATAAGGAACAGGCTTTAACTCTATCTCATAGTAGTACAGGTAAGCCACCTCATTATTCAGGTAACTGTGTTGTTACCTAAAGACAAATTGTAATTCTTGGCTGTGCTGAAAATTCTGGGAGCTGAAGTTCACACATCTGAAAATTGCCAAAATTAGAAAATGTTGTATAACCCCAATTAAGCAGCATCTATGTCTTCCTGACTTCTCAATTTATTTGATACCAGCTCTCATCTATAACCTGAATAATCTTCCTATTCCCTGTATTTTCTTTCTTCTCCTACATTTTATATAGATTTAATCAAATAATGAGTTCTGTTTGAATGCTCTACTGATTCTTGATTTTTTAAAAAAAATTTAATGAATCCATACATTTTAGCAGTTTAAAGTCTAGCCTATCATGTCAGAGTTTTTTCTTCCCTTTGAAAATATCAGTTTTAGCATGTTTCACTGTGGTTCCATCGGTCTGAAAATGTGGTTTTGGGGAGTACATAAAATAGGATACAGCATGCATGTAGAAAAATCACATAAAACATATCACTTGCACTATGTCAATTTTCACAATCATTCAATAATTAAACAAACATTAAACAATCATTAAACAGTAACTCAGTTTTAGCCTCAAACAGAAGATGTAATTGATGGGTTAGGATGACAAAATGGCTTGTCTATAACTCTAGACATACATTCATAGGAAAATGATATTCAAACTAATAATTTTTTGTTTATAGCATGTGGAACAATCCTTAATATGTAACAATGCAAATGATAATGCTTTAGCTATTTTTTATTTAAATTGAATCAGAGCATCCTATACCCACTCCAAGATAAAAGGGCTGACCCTAAAACTTGTTAAGAAAGCAAAGGAGTTTGGATTAGTGAAACATGCAGTAGATAGTATCATAGTCTATTTTATTGCCTTTTAGATTGTCATAGTATTTCTGTGTTCACTGAATCTGTAATATGTTTCTGACTAATCAGTCATTACAACTATTACAAAAGCTAATGATTTGAACTGCTTATTTCTTGCCACAACTTCCTTCAACGGGAATAAGAATAACCAATGAGATTCTAATAGAACAACAAACATAATACTGAGACCTGAGTTGGGGGTATGATATTTTTTTCAAATATGAAGGCACTTGTTTTCTTATAGACGAATATCAACCTCTAATATAGAAGAATATTTCAAAAGAGTTTAAAATTTGGATCCATTTTGGTGCAACATGAAAAAATATGCAACAAATATTCTATAGCTTTGCTATAGCAATAGCACTGATTTATATACCATTTCACAGTGCTTTACAGCCTTCTCTATGCATTTTACAAAGTCAGTACATTGCATCCAACATTTTTGGTCCTGATTTTACCAACCTTGGAAGGATGGAAGGCTGAGACAACCCTGACCCAGTGAAAATTGAACTGCTGGCAATTGGCGGAAATAGCCTGCAATACTTAGAATTAATAATTTATTAGAGTAAGCATTGTGAATTTTATTCAAGAAGTTCAATTATTCTTTTTCTTCTCTACTACATTTGTTAGTGACTCATTTATGAAATATGTATCATACTATAATGGTTATTATAATTTGACTTCTTGATGCTGTACCATTTCTTAAACAACACCCACTGATTGCATTGCTAATTTATCAAGACCAATTTACTCAATTATCTAAAGTTGAAATATTTATAAAGTTGTAAGTGAACTGAAATATCACATAAAGGGCATGCTCATTAGTATTATCGAAAGATTTGTACATAATCATATTAATCAAAGCATATTATTTGCTGCTTTGGGTAAAAAACTGTTTTGTGAACTTTTACATTTTTTCTTTGCTTTTTACTGGAATATTTCACTATGGACATTAGTAAATTTTGGTAATATTAAATCCATGCATAAAAATCAGCACCACCATCTACAGAATATGAGAGAAAAAGAAGATCCATCTGTATACATGAACTACTTGATAATCAACACTATGTTGTATTAAATTTTTTAGAAGCCTCTACAAGCTCTCAGTGCAAAGGAAATGATCCCTCCAGTTAATCTACATGGGTCAGTTAAAGACCCTACATCTATATATGAGGGAAGTGTTTTAGGAAATGACAATTGAAATGTCAACAACAGTGGTGTTCTGCTTGCCATAGCACTTAGATCCAACAATTGGATTAATTGGGAGACACAATATAAAGAGCCTTGGTAGTGCAACAGACTAAAGCACTGTTAAGTAACACCAGCTGCAATTACTGCAAGTTCAAATCTCACCAGGCTCAAGATTGACTCAGCCTTCCATCCTTTCGAGGTAGGTAAAAGGAGGACCCGGTTTGGGGGGGCAATAAGCTGACTTTGTATAAAAAAGAACACCGCTGGGGGGGGAGGGCGAAAGCCCTACTAAGATGGTATATGAATCTAGTTATTTTATTTGTTTGAATCCCATCTTTATTATTTTTACAAATAGCTTAAGGTGGCAAACATATCCTTTCTCCTCAGTTTTTCCCCACAATGAAATCCATGCAGCTATTATTTCTGACATGTTACTGGAGTGAAATTTAAAGTTCTCTTTACATTCCAATTCTCTTTGTGTTTGAAAGAATCTTAGAAATCTTCAGTTTTTTTTTAAATGAAATACTGGGATTTCATGGTGGAGAAAAACATAGGAGAAAAATGGTTTCCAAGATCAGTTGATACATAAAGGATTCTCCAACTGATGCATCCAAGATGAACCTGCTAATAAGAAAAAAATGTGAAAAGGATATTATGGGACATCATGTGAATTAACAGGACATTGCTCAGGGGCAGCTACATAAAGTTTCCTTTTTTATTATGGCAACTTCTGAACTAGTGGTGTGTTGCTCCCGGTTCTGTCCAGTTCTTTAGAATCAGTAGTAAAAGCGGTGGGAGGCTCCACCCACCCACCTGGACGTCATAATTGATGATCTGCACAAGCGCAAAGCTCCTGTTGCGAACTGGTAGTAAAGGTAAGTAGAACTCACCCCTGATCTGAACCTACTACAGGCCAAAAGAATACAGCAGCACACAAAATGGGATAGTATGTTATGTGGCAACAAAACTCAGTTGAAACATGATATTCCCTTTTAGATGTTTAGGAAACTGGTCATTTCAAATATGCTTCAACTGTACGTACATTGGCTATTATAATGTATAACTTCATGTTATGCATCATTACTGCCAACCGCCAGATTGGGAGGCCACTTTGTATATACATTCATGCCTTAATCATCTCCCGGGTGAAATATTACAACCTGTTCTAAATGAGGTTCCTTTTGAAAACAATCTGGATCGTATAATTGGCCCACGATGCAACTGTGCAGACAGTAATGGGTATAAGGCAGCATCATGTGACACTGCTATTCCATGGCTTCCTGTATGCTTCTGGTTACAATTCAAGATGCTGCCTAATAATTCTTCCTTGTCTTTACTTGGAATTATTAAGCTATTTTTGTCTTTTTTAAAAATTATACATTGTCCAAAGTTAGATTGTTAGACCATATAAATGTTTCAAAAAACCAATGTATTCTTTAAATCAGAGTTCCCCAAGCTTTTTGGCTTTGTGGACTGGCGGGGGAGGGGTGAGGGAATGGTTGCACATGTGTGGTGGGCTTGTCGTATGAGGAAATAGAGCGTACATGTATGCGCTTTGCTGCCACTTCTGCAGCCCGATTACAAAAGGCTCAAGGTCTGGTAGTGGGCTGCGGCCCGTGGGTTAGGGAACCCTGCTTTAAATTATTAAGAAATGAAAAATGAAGCAATTTGACATTCCAGATTCTATGTCAGCTAAGATTCTGTGAAGTTCGGAAAACCCCAAATCCCACTCCTGGCTGGCCCTGCCCACCCATCCCAGGAGCCCCCATGTAGCCCATTTTGGCTGCAGGTAAGTGTAGGCTGTGTGCAGAGGATCGGGGAGAGTGAAAAATAGGCCTCCTGGAAGTTTGTGAAGGCCAAAACAGTCCCGTTTCTGGCCTCCAGAGCCTGGGGAGGCCATTTTTGCCCTCCCAGAAGCTCGAGGAAAGCCTCTGGAGCCCAGGGAGGTAAAAAATGCTCCCCCACCATGGTGCATGAGGCGACTAGGCCATGTCCACCATGGCCACGCCCACCCAGCAACCGGGCAGAGAACCCCTTGCTAAAATTTTTGAAGCCCACCTCTGTTCTGCGTAATATAGACCCAGCTCTGTGGCAAAATCTATAAGTTTGGGGAAGTAGAAGGAAAAAGAAGATGAGGAGAAGCAGCAGTTAAATGGATAGAATTAGTTATAGTGGTAATGGGTATGCCTTTGGAAGACATGAAGAGCCAGATTGTCCTGGAAAACAGATAATTAACGGCAATATAATTAATGATAAGATGCAGATGAGGAAAACAGTGGAGCCTAAGGAACTGAATTTAATATTGAGATCTAACCTTGATGACAACAGATTTATTCCTATTAGCATTAAAGTCATAAAAGCCCATCCCGTTAGTAAAAAAAACGTTATCTTGGTTCAGCGTATTTTAAAACAATGCTTGAACTTTAAAGCAATGCTTAATTGAATATACAAAACATTAAAATTATATTAAGAAAATAAACACAAGCATATAATGCATTCTAAAACTGAGTTTGTGACTTGCTTTTTAATGCACTGCAGAGTTGCTATAGGTTACTGAAGAAGGGAAGAGTTGCTGTTATGTCAAAAACTGATAACTGAATAATCTTATTTCATTTTCTTCAATAGGACCTTTAACAGCCTGAATGTTCTCTAAAGTTTGGAAATTTATTTGTCTAAAAAACTGGAATTAAACTAAGTGCTACAGAAACCAAAGGTTGCCTTTTTTAATATGGGACATCACTGTATACAAGACAGTGGTGGGTTGCTCCCGGTTTGGTCCAGTTCTTGCAAACTGGTAGTAAAAGTGGCGGGAGGCTCCACCCACCCACCGTGACATCATTGTGGATGATCTGTGCATGTGCAGAAGGTTCTGAGCATGCGCAGAAATGCACATGCACACAATAAAGTGCACGCGCGCAACCGTTGTGAACCGGTAGTAAAGGTAAGTAGAACCCACCCCCTGATGCAGGATATTTACAATACTTTCTCTTTTTTCTATTTGTTATTCCTACATTAATTCAGTCCTTTAATCTTGTTTAAATTATGAATATGTATTTAAATTATTTAAATACAGTTCACATAAATGAAACATATCGTTTCATAAACAGTTTGGGGAGGTAGTCATATTTTGGTTTTCTGACCTTTTTCCTTGGATATTAAACAATAAGATTTCTAAACATAAAAAAAAATCATTAACATTGGATGCTACATTTTCTTTATTTTGTCAACAGTATGTAGTACTGAAAAATCCATTACAAAACTTACTTATTCAAATGATTCCTTATATACTCTTTTACAATCTCTTTTATTAGGAGCTCATTTATCAAACATTTATGGGATATATGCTTATTTAAACATGAAATTATATGTTATTGTTTTCACATTCATCTTTTTGAAAAATAGACAAAAAGACTATTATTCGGTCAAATCTCTTATGATCAGTGATCGTGAAAATGCATAAACAAAACTATGCTTTGATATCTGACTGTAAACTAAGTCTCAAAAGCCAGGTTGCATAAGAAATAAAATTAGTGGCAAATAGGTTTGCATGGGTTAAAATATATTTCAAAGTCTGAAAGAACATAGTATAAATAGGTAAAGGTTCCCCTCGCACATATGTGCTAGTTGTTCCCGACTCTAGGGGTGGTGCTCATCTCCGTTTCAAAGCCAAAGAACCAGCGTTGTCCGAAGACGTCTCCATGGTCATGTGGCCGGCATGATTAAATGCCAAAGGCGCATGGAGTGCTGTTACCTTCCCACCAAAGGTGGTCCCAATTTTTTTACTTGCATTTTTTACGTGCTTTCAAACTGCTAGTTTGGCAGAAGCTGGAACAAGTAACGGCAGCTCACCCCATTACGCGGCACTAGGGATTCGAACCATTGAACTACCGACCTTTCGATCGACAAGCTCAGTGTCTTAGCCAATGAGCCACCACGTCTCTTAAGCAACATCTCTTAGAGGCACCCTATTGGAAAGGGTGGTCTAACAACCCTCTTCCTTTAAATGAATATCACTTCAGTGCCACTGAACTACAAAGATTCTGGCAAAACCTTTTGAAAGTAACAGAATAAACAAAATAATCACTATTTCAAAATTAAAAATAAGTAAGGCAAGGATCTCAATAGCCAGATAGACAGAAGGGTAATATCCTTCCCGGCACCATGAATTGACAGCTGCCTATAGTCCATAACAATTATAATCATAATTTTACGGCAGTGTAATAATGTTGATATACAATTTTGAGTGGCAAAAGCCAGCAACAAAATAGCTAAACCTTTGGATACTTGTTCTTCTGGCTCTGGTCTTAGAAGCCCTATCTTTCTGACAAAAAACCCCCTCTGCTTCGATTCCCAGGACTTGTCAATCAGTCATCAACAAAACCACTCCTCAGTCCCACTCCTCATAAAGAAAGACAGAATATACTTGTTTTTAGAAATACATAGATAATACTTAATTATTTAATTTTCATACAACATAATATTTTCCAGCCTTCACATGTAGTGTGAACAGTGTGATTTGAATGGCAGACTAAAAGGAAAATTAGTGAAAAACTGATGAAATTTAAGCATAAATTACAGAAATTAGACTAAGCATAATACTACTGCACTAAGTTTAGTAAGTAGTCTACATAATTTCTGACCATTAAAAAAAATTCATCCAATTATAATTCCTACTGTACTTTGATTAGACTATCAGAAAAGTCGTGGTGGTGCAGTGTTTAGAATGAAGTATTATTGTAGGCTAATTCTGCTGGCTACCGACTTCCAGCAGTTCCATCCTGACTGGCTCAAGGTTGACTCAGTCTTCCATTCTTCCAAGGTCGGTAAAATGAGGATCCAGATTGTTGGGGACAATATGCTGACTCTGTAAACTGCTTAGAGAGTGCTGTAAAGCACTGTGAAGAGGCATGTTGCTATTTTTAGTATCACAAAAATTCTAGAACAAATGTTATAAGGAAGATGATATTATACTATTAAGCATTTATTTTACTTCTATAGCAGTAGTGCAGATCTTAACATCTTCTCAAAAATGCGTTGTATAATTTGCAGAAATCATCTTGACATGCTGAAAATAAAGCGAAGTAGCTAAACCATACAAAGCACATTTTTTTTTTATTTTAAACAAAGTTTATATATCTTTTCTGGAAATTTGAACACTGATTACTCTTCAAAATAATCCTGCATTTGTATAATACAATGTGCAATTTGAAAGACTGCCTCCAAATGACCCCGTCTTTAATAGGATAGAGAAACAAGCAGCAAGGACTTTTAAAAATATGTACTATTATATTTAGTTATTGTAAAAAAAATAACTTAAGGTTACTCTAAACATTTCATACTATTATGTTTTCTCTAACATACCCTCCTTTCTCCCCAGTCATCCATTTGCATTGATTAGAATGAAATAAAAGTCTTCAGCCTGTCACAACCCTTGACTATGCCCACCGTGGCCACGCCCACCCAGCTGGTCATTAGGGCAGAGAACTAGTTAAATTATTTGAATCCCACTACTGGTCTAAAGTAACTCAGGCTTTCATGTCTAATTCAGAATTAGAATGTGAATATGTGGAACTGTAATGTAAAGCATTCTTCTTCCCTCCCTCCCTGATGCCCCTCTATTCCTATGAAAATATGACATGGAATAAAATACACTTTAAACTGAGTAGATAACAACAACAGGGAAACGGAATTCTCTGAAAATAAGCTGGAGGCACTTTCTGTGTGAAGCTTTCACTAATGGAAAGAAATGTTCAGCTTGCCTCATTGAGAAGGCAATGTTCATATGTTGCTGGATTACTTGGAAAAGAAATCCCTAAAAACCTGCTATTCCAACCCAAGCAAGAAAAAAAAATGATGCTGCTATCTACAATTTAGTGGGTTGCTCCCGGTTTGCAAGAACTAGTAGTATAAATTTGTAGCAGTTCGGAGAACCGGTAATAACATTGGCTGGCTGATCTGTCCCCGTCTACACACACACACACAAACACAGCCAGCCGAGGGTTAAGAAAGTACTTGGCACCCACACAGGTCGTTATCTCAAACTTGGCAACAATATAAGCACCGTCTGCCAACAGCTTTACTGCAACAGATAACACAAAATTACATACGCATTGCAAATAGTCCAGCAAAACAATATCCCTTCGGCAGCTTCAGACGTTGTTCAAGTGACTAGCCAAAGTTAGTTTTTGCTCGTCACAGAGTTTTACCAGCCACCACCCTCTCTTATATAGTCTCTGGGGTGTGGTCCAGTAACTCAGTTCTAATCCCTAGCACGCTTCCTTAACTGCTGCAACCGTTTATCACGCCTTCGTTGGCGTGCATCCAGGAACGACGGCTCTCCTTCCTCGCCCTCATCAGAGACACCTGGCTCCTGACTAATTTCCTCTCCCTCGGCTGGCACCTGAGACAGTGCCAGAGGGGAGGGGCCTGGAGAGGGAGGCCTGGCTGACTCCTCTCCCTCATGTTCGGAGCCTTCTTCCTTCGATGAGATAGGCTCAGAGGGCGGGGCCACAACAGCTGGCCACGCCCCTGAAGTGGTCCCCGACCCGGTCACCGCTCGCTTACCACCCACCTCATCAGAGGCTTTTTTTTTACTTTTAAAAACATTTTTTCTACAACTGCTTCGGCTGAAAAAATGCTTTTAAAAGTAAAAAAAAAAGCCTCAGATGATTGTGTGTCTCAGCTGGGATCGTCAGAGGCTTTTAAAAGCATTTTTTCTTCAGCCAAAGTGGTTGTTTGAAAAAAAAAATGCCTTTAAAAGCCTCTGGTGATCCCAGCTGAGCTGCCTGATCGTCAGAGGCTTTTAAAAGCATTTTTTTCTGCAACCTCTTAAGGTTGTAGAAAAAATGCTTTTAAAAGTTAAAAAAAAAAGTTGGCCACGTCCACCCAGTCACATTACCTCCCTACCAAACCCCGCCCACAAAATAAGCCCCGCCCACAGAACCGGTAGTAAAAAAATTTTTAGAACCCACCCCTGGTTCAGATACAAAATCAAAATGATAATTTCCATGTGATTAAATGTGGATAATCTAAGTATATGTTTGACATGTTTTTTGGCTACAAAATAAAACCTTTTCATGCTACCAGGTTTTCCCAAAAATAAGACCCTGTCTTATTTTATTTTGAACCCTGAAATAAGCACTGGGCCTTATTTTTGGGGAGGTCTTATTATTTTGGGGTGTGTGGAGCAAGACAGGGATCCTCTTGCCGTGTTACCTGATTCCAGCTCTGTCTCCCTAATCCTAACCAGTGGAAATGGCGGGGACTGGCTGTACATGCATTTAAATATTTTCGGGGAGGGCTTATTTTCAGGGGAGGGCTTATTATCCAGGGAGGTCTTATTTTCGGAGAAACATGGTAACAGGATTTATCTTTCACCATGAAAGGAAAAAAAAGTTGTGAAAATATAGCTAATTATATCTATATCTGTACATATGCATGCATACACACACACAAGTATATAAATGTGAAACAGATTAATCTCCCTGCCCCATGTATTCAATTGAGTATTTGAGATGTCAAATGAACAATGGAGAAGCTGGTAATAATAATATTTTAGTGTAAAAATTAATATCAAAATCTGTGACTCGACTTTATTTCACTTTGCTTTACACTGTTTCAATTATATTTAATTTTTCCTGGTAATACTTAAGAAAACTTTTAAAATAGTAATAAATAGAATTACCCAGTATCGTGATTCTTATTTTTTATTTTATTTTAATGTATTAAATTTGTTTGTCATCCATCTTGCTTCTGTTGGAACCCTTAAATAAAACACACACATAGGTCCCAGAAGCTGTCCTTTGGCCAAATGGCGCCTCATTAATGTTGTTGATTTATGGACGTATCCTTTGATGGCCCAGCAAAAGGCCTATGGGTCCACCTCTCCAGCCAGGGGACAATGGCCCAGAAACTCCATCCTGAACCAAGGATGCAGTCACTCCAAGTCTCTGCCTTGGGCTAGAATTGTCACACACACACCTTTTTCCTCGGATCAAGTCTCTTCCCCCACCCTCCAGTGAATCCAGCATTCTCACCTAACAACCTTTTCCTCCCTTTTTATAACTTCTTCTCCAATCCCCTTCTCCCAAGGCTGCCCCTTCCTTTCTTGCTCTGAGCTGCTGGAGTCTGCAGTCCTACTCCCAAGCACTCCGATTTAACTGCTTCTGCTGAAAATTACATCTCCCATAAATCTAGCTCATTGTCCCTTCCTGTTCAAATTCCAGGGTGAGGCTCTAGCCAGCCAGTCAATCACTGAATGCTGGCTAACTTCGCTGCCTTCTTGTCTGTGTCAAAATACCAGAGCAGCTCAGGGGGGAAAACAGCCAGTCAACAACAGCTGTAAGTCTTTGTGGGATTTATAGGATGAAAGAAAAAAGAACCGCTGAGGAACAAGGCTGTGATATTATGTCAGTTCAATTGTATAGATTTAAACAAGTTTATAAAGTTATTTAAACTGAACAAACCATACAATGTTTGACAGTAGAATGCTATATATATTGCACAGAATAGATAACAAGTCTATTCATTGGCTTACCTGAGAAGAATATGTGTGACCATCTGATCCACAAACTGGATTGGTATAAATTACAGGACACTGTTTGCATTTTGATGAAAGAGAACCAACTCTCCATTGTTTATGGCTTAAACCAGCTTCTTTCATCCTGAAAGAAATCAAATCAGGTAAGAAATGTATGAAAAGGGGACCAGAGAAGTATTTTATATTAAACCAGTTTGTTGAATAGGTCACAGTGATTTTTCGTAATTAATGCAATGATGAGCCATTTTTCTGTTATCTATTGAGGGTAACAGAAGAGCGAACACAAGTCACATGGTGGAACAAGAGTAAATGAAACCAGATCCAAATCTTGATGGAAACTCCATACTTTTTTTGTCTTATAGCTCCTTCGTCTGTTCTAAACAGCAATTTTTAGAAAACAACCCATATTAAAATATGATTTGATACCTTGAAAAAACATTTATTAAACCAGTTTGATTAACTACATGAAATAGGTTAATGATAGGTTTATCCACTACATTACATCCAAACAATAAATCGCACTGTAGCTTACTATTATTTGAAAACTATGCCACTTTCTTCGTTAATTTAAACTAATATTTGCATCTTATATTAATATCTTGGCTACCGCGGAGAAATATTTACAACTCTATAAGAAAGATCAATCATTGTCAGGACTGAATAACACTATTTAACATGTTTCATAACCACAGCCATTGTGTTTATTATGTTGTTCCTGTTTGATTATAAAAACACAGACCTTGGCCCAATTTATCAACAAAGTCTGTATGTCTTGATATTCTAGCAAAACTATTTATATTTGAGGATGCTGGAACACCTCTAAGAAAGAGAGATGATTTTTATTAAGTATCTATTGTTCATACTCCGAGAAGGACTATGCAAATTCTGATTAGAAAGTGAAATATATGAATCATTATGAAAGCTACCAATATAAACTAATATTTAAGAGAGAATAAAATGATTACTGTAGAGTCAACCAACAACAGACTAAGCATTCTAATCAATAAATTATGAACAAGCCATGTATTAGAATACTTTGTTAAAATTAAGTTCTAAGCTTAACTGGTCATAATTCTCCACTTCGTCTTCTTTTTTAAAACTCACCGAAGTAACAGGAATAGAACAAATTACAAAATGAAATCTATTTCAAAACAATGGTTTAAAACTTTGCTACGCATTTGATAGTTGATTAATCTAATAAGTGTTGAATCTCAACGTATAAAGAAGAAATAAAAAAAAGAACAGAAGGATGAAGTATATATTCCTTTGGCGTGCATATATCTGAGCTTCTTAAGACAAAATATGCCATGTCCGAATTGCCTTATTGATTCATGATGCTTCTTAATTCTATGATCAATTCGTTTTATGAAACCATGCATTTTCTAAAACATTTTCACAAGATAAAGGTAATGGAAAAGTTCCCATTTCAAAAATGTTTCTGTGGAAAATATTTCATTTCCTATTACTGAGATAAAGCAGCAGACACTAGCAGAAGGCTGCACAATGGATATACATCATGTATTAAACTGAACAAGCCAATTAAATTTAGCTACAGCTCTCCTGTTTTCCATAATGTTCAAAACCATCTTACAATTTGGCAAACTGTTTATCTGGACTTGAGTAGTGTCTCCTCTCCGCTGTTTGAGGAGTAAAACATCTGTCTCACTATGGGATAATTAGAAGGCAGTAACAGCACAATTAATCCATTTCATGTCAGCTAAATCCCTGTTATTTCTTATTTTTGCAAATAATTAAAGTTACAGTGGCAACTTTTGTATCATTACATAGAATTCTTTTCCCTCTCTTTTAACTAAGCATTTGGGGAAAAATTAACATTTTTTAGATAAAATATATATCACAATGAATGTTAAAAACATATATTTAAATATCTTTTTAATTAAATCAACTTTTTTTTTCATTTCTTTCATGCCTTCTATATTAGCTTGAAGCTATCAGGATTACATTCCTTTAATAATTATATTTCTATATCACCAGTAATCACAATTCTCTCAGCAATTCACAAAACCTTTAGAAAGAATCATCAAACAATGTTTGGGAATGTTATTTCTACTTTTATCCAATACTAAAGGTAAAGGTTTGCCTTGCACATATGTGCTAGTTGTTCCTGACTCTAGTTGTTCCCGACTCATCTCTGTTTTAACGCTGAAGAGCCAGCACTGTCCGAAGACGTCTCTGTGGTCATGTGACTGGCATGACAAAATGTTAAAGGCACACGGAATGCTGTTACTTTCCCACCAAAGCTGGTCCCTATTTTTCTACTTGCATTTTTTACATGCTTTTGAACTGCTAGGTTGGCAGAAGCTGGGACAAGTAACAGGAGCTCACCCCATTATGCGGCACTAGGGATTCAAAGCGCTGAATTGACGACCTTTCAATTGACAAGCTCAGCATCTTAGCCATTGAGCCACCATGTCCCTCCAATATTACAAGTCCATTAATATTCATGAGTGAATACAAGTGAAAACACTGGTTGACATACTGAGAGTTCAAGATCTACGGTACATCAATTAATAAGTTATTTGTTTCCTAGACTCACTAGTTCTGGAGAAGCAAGAATAGCAGTACTGATTGAGAGATACTGATTGAGAGAGTACTATAGCTGTGGAGGATTTGCCACTTATTATTTTTGTTGTTGCTGTTACTATTATCGATGATATAGAACTCCAGGGGGTAGGTAGAAGAGACAAAAGACACAAGAAAGTAGTAATTAATTTATAATATTTTCTTAGAATCTCTAAACCATAGTTTTAGTTTACCAAATCTTTAAGAACCTAATTCTATTCAATAATATTTCATGCCAGTGAACTCCATAAAACCACCACTGTACAGAAATTGTAATGCTAGAACCATAGCATACATAATAGAGTACAATATAATTCACAATTCAGTTATTCTTGACTGATAGCATATCATGAAGACAAAATGGCAAAAATGCAAAATCAAGACGGCAAAAAAGCATAGAAGAATTACAATTGCTTAATTGTAAATCTTAACCATGAATGTACTCACAAGATATGTTGACAGTATGAGTAGCTTCATTAGTAGAATAAGGAAGCTACTCCAGTACTATCAATGTACCTTCTTCACATTCAAAAGGGAAATGTATGACAATAAAAGGGACACCCATGGGATCCCCAATATCAGGAGTCATTGCAGAAACAGTACTGAGCGAATTAGAACACCATAATTTCAAAACTACTCACATGCATTCTGGTACTGCTACATGGATGACATTTTTGTCATCATCCAAGAAATGCACTGCAAGAGTTTTCATACCATACTGAACTCCATCTTCTCAGACAACCAGTTCACAAGGGAGGAAGGAAGAAACAGCCAGACAATTACCATTTTTAGATATGCTTGTCAACAGACAAGAAGATGGAAAAGATCTGCCGCCACCAGACGATCCCTTGGGATCGCTGCCCCATTGCCTGTAAAGAGCCGCCTTTACACTTGAAAGGCGGCTCGAAAAAACTCCATTTCCATGTGGAAATGGAGAGAGAGCCGGCGTGGGCAGGTAGAGCTCTCTGCCTAGCCCCAAAAGTTTTTTTTTTTACTTTTGGGGACGAAGCTGTCGCTCCGGGCTTTGGGAGACCTCTGCTTATGCAGAGCTAGGCGACAAGATCAAGCCTACAAAAATTAACAGAACAATTAAAAAGGATATGAGTTGGACCTGTGACCCTGAATCGCAAGTATTTCATTTATTTTATAACAATTATTGAAGAAGGAAAAGGAAAAGGAGAAAAAGAATTTTTAAAAATGGCGACTGCCGAGGCTTGAGAAGGGGCTGAAAGGGAGAGTCCTTCCATTTTCTATTAAGATACAAAGTAGCGGAATAAATACTACAACTGAAGATAAAGCTCTACTTTTGTGTTTTGTTCTTCCTGGAGATCTGATATTGATCTTGGTTGGAAAGAAGTTTTTTTTTTTTTTGCCTCTCTTTTCTTTTTTTTAAAATAGTTTGTCTGTGTGGAAATATGGCATTAAAGCTTGCAAAGCCGGACAAACAAGCAGTGGGGGGGGGATTCCCCCATTAATAAATTACGTGAACAAGTTCTAAATCTCCAGTCTCAGAAAACTGATTTTAATATAATTGAATTTCTTTTGGAGGAGATTGTAAGAAGGGATGAGATTGTGAATCAGAACTTTGAAAAATTTAAGCAGGAAATTAAAGAATTAGTGCAATCAAAGTTTGATTTTTTGGACCGAAAGATTATAAAAATGGCTAATGGTTTTGCAGAATTTATGATCAAGTTGGATGCAAATACTAACTTATTAGAGTCTAAAGTGGAAGAAATTGAGGACAATTTGGATAATAGAATACAAAAAATTGAAAATGATTTGACAAATATTCAAGATAATAGTCCAGAAGAAAAACCTAAAATGGAGGCTGATCAAAAGACTGGTAATGTAGAAAATGTGCAACAGAGGATTGAAAGAGAAGTTTTAATGATGCAACATAATTTTACTGAATATGCGATTAGACTGAGAGGTTTGCAGGAAAATGACAGAGATGATTTAAGGAAAATATTTTCTGAAATTCTGGCTGGGATCTTAAAGGTTCAACCTGAGGAAGTATTTTGTAGGATTGACAGAGTTTATAGAATAAATTCCTGGATTGCAAAGCAAAGGCAATTGCCTAGAGATGTGGTGATTTATTTTACAGATAAAGATATAAGAAATAATATTGTGCAAAATTATTTCAATTCTACTTTGCAATTGTTTGGAAGAAAGATTTGGATTTACAAAGAGCTCCCGCCTAAGATGTTATTGGAAAGGAAGAAATTTGATTTTCTGGTGACTGAGTTAAAAAAAAAGAAATATTTTATTCAGGTGGGACGCTCCAGCTGGTATAATATTGAGATATCAAGGAGAAAGATACCAACTAAATACTGTTGAAAAAGCGGAAGAATTTTATCAAAAATTTTTGAAAATGAACTTAACATCTCTAGGCACAATACAGGATAAGCAGAAGGAATTGGAAATAAAGGGAAAACATCGAATTATAGAGGCTGCTGTGGACAAACTGCCTTTGGATTCTTTAGACACCTCAGATGGATTATCTACAAATACGAGAGAAGTGGCATCGGACTCTAACGTGATGATTCATCAAGTCACAGACAAGTATGGAAACCAATTAGCTGATACACAATTGATAAAAAAGAAATATGAGACACGAAAGCAAAACCAACAAGATCAAGTTATAAAGCAGAATGAAAATCGATCAGTTGATATACAACTTATAGAAAGGAAACCAGGATCGAGATCAAACCCACAAAAAGAAAAGAAAAAAAGAAATAGGTCTCACAAAAATAGAAATTTCTAAATTAAGCAACAGTGAAGCCAGTTATTTTAAAAAAATGAATGAATATATGAAAAGATAGTGGAGGCGAAGTATTGGTTAATATTATCCTGAGGAGAGTGACAGACCTCTGCAATGACGTAATTTTGGGATGTGAAAAGAGCCTTAATTTGTTGGATTTGAATTATCTATTTTGGACTTCTTTCTTTTATTGATAAATATATTATATTCATCTTGAGCTATAAGGCAAGAGAGCTACGCTGGGGCACGCAGAAGATCTGGTTGTTACCCATTAGGATGATGGGAATTAATAATCCTGATGAAAGCCACAAGTACAATTATATGGAATATAATCATAATGTTACTTGGGTGGTTGTTTTTTTCTTTTATATATATATGAGGATATTCATTACTGATGGGGGCAGATGATGACTGAGGATTTTGAACAAAGGATTTTGCACCAGGATGCTATGTTACCCTAATATGGATGATGGACTCAACAATCCAGTGGAAAGACATCAAAGAAGATATTATATGGATTATAAATTTAAAGTCATTGACTTTCTTTTATATAACGGAACATACATACATACATACATACATACATACATACATACATACATATATTAGCAGAGTTGGCAGTGGATTAAAGATATTAAGAATTGTTGTGCATGGCAATTTTGTAGGAAAGTGGGTGGAAATAGGTTAGTTTACTGATTGTTTAGTTTAAGAAAAGGGATGTTTAAGTGATATATTTAGGGAAGTGGAGCAAATGGATAGAGTTGAATAAATGTTAAATTAGGATTTATGGGGTAGGCTGCTTTGAAATGTTATATTAATATACACAAAAGATTAAATGTTAAAGTAGGATTTATTATATAGTTTTAAAGTGGAAGGTTGTTTTGAAATGTTGTATTAATATACAGATATAAGTATGGAGGAGGAGAAGAAGGGCAGAATATTGTTAAATTGGGAGTTACAATAATATTACAAGTTATAAATTAGAAGTTATACAATGTTACAGTAGAATGTTATTTTGAAATAAAACAAGTAAAAGGGGGGAAGTAACAATATTAATAATACTATTAGCAAGTAAGGGTCAGTACTTAGAGGAGGGAGTAAGGGGATGGTAAAATATTATATAATCTGTTATGAATTAGGTCTTTGTTGTGAAGAAGTCACAGGGGGGATGGGTGGTGAGGGGGTGTTGGGGGGGGAGGAAAAATGGGGGGAAAATTTGTATTCAAAAACTTTTTCAATAAAAAAAAAAGAAGAAGAAGATGGAAGCCTAGAAACCAAGTTTACCACAAGGCCATCAACACTCCACACATTCTGAATTTCAACAGTAACTACCCATTGTCACACAAAAAGAGTTCCATGAGAACACTATACGGCAGGTTGAGAACGTACTGTAGTACCTAACAAGCTAACAACTGGAGAGCGGGTACCTATGCAAACAATTTAGGTAGAATGGGTATCTACAAGCATTTGTTACAAGATGTCTGATCAACATAATGGGAAGAGAAAGAAAGAAACAAAGTATAAAACCAACCACATGATACACACTGCCATACATCAAAAACATTTTGGAAGCAGTAAAATGCAGCTTTTGAGATCTGAACATCGGCATCAATGCCTAGAGGATACCATATGAGGACAAATTATACATTTGTAAAGATTGATTGTACCTGAGAGAGACTTCTAATGTAATATACCAGATCTCCTACATGGATTGCTCCTGTGACTATATAGAACAGGCAGGGAGGAAGCGATTCACCAGATTGCAAGAACTCAAGTGAGTGGTCAGATGAGGAGATCCGAACTCATTGATAGTCTCACATTACAATGAACAAGGACATAAAATCAATTTTGCAGCTACTAAGATTGTTGGACGAGCAGATACAAAAACAGCCAGGAAAGTGATTAAAGCTGGAAATGAGTCACTCATCAGTCAACTGGAGTGTTGATTTACCACCTGCTTACCAAGTACTTAGGAGGCAAGGGCTTGGCAGCACAAAGAAACAACAGCCAATGATTTAACAGCCGGCCATCAACACTCCAATCAATAACTTAAAAACCACAACCAGGTACCATATAAAGAACACATACAGAATAGTCCAAATCACATACTTTGCTAGACAGAAGTTCTCTGAAGATGAGCTCCAGCATGAGTCTGAAAGCTTGGAAGACTAAACCTCTGGTCCTGATGATTGGCCCAGATTGGATCCTAGAGATTTACTAGAATTATTTTATGGAAATTACAAATAGACATGGATAAAGATAGGAATGTTGAGAGAAGAGGCAAAGATAGTAGAAGAAAACAGGAATTTTCCAACAAGCCAGCATCCTTACCACACACTATTGGAAATGGGAATTCCCATTCAAGAAAGGCCAGTCTCCTTTGTGCGGGACCAGGGAGCACTGCCTCCTCCTCTTGTTCTCCAGAGATCGATCAAGGCAGAAGTTGAGACTCAGAGGAAACTGCTTCCTGAAAACTTTATCCTCCAGATTTCTACACACAGCAGCATTGTCCTCTGCCTCCTGCTTTGCTGGGAGGGGGCTTCAGACAGGGAAATGCCAATGATGTCTGGGATTGGGAGAAGAACATCTCCTTTGGTGTGCTGTACACATCACGCACCCACCCACACACACACACACATAAACTCCATTCCATGTTTGGAGACTTTTATCCGCATCTGAGCTTACAAACTGCCAATCATGCCTGGGTTTGAGGAGAAAGCCCTCTCATTCCTCTGTGGATAAAAGTCCCCAAACATGGAATGTAGTATGTGTGTGCACACATGTGAAGTACAGTACATCATTGCCCATTTTCCATCAATAACAAAAGTCCCAGGTTTCATTAAAGGCATATACTTTTCCATGAGGTTCTATTCTTTCCTTAATACATAACTTCCATCATCTGTATGCCAATGTATAATTCCATGTTTTTGACATATCACTATAGAACTGTGATGGCGAACCTATGGCACACGTGCCATAGGTGGCATGCAAGCCGTCGCCGCAGTTCAGTTCTGCCACGCATGTGCGCGCACCTCCTGCCAGCCAGCTGGTCATCAGGTCTCTGCCACGCATATGCAGAGGGGCAGGAAGCATGGGGGGGCACGCACACATACACGGGACACATGCAGGGCCACACATGCATGTGCAGGGGGCATGCGCATTCCATTTTGGGGGTTCAGGCACATGCATGCATGCTTTGGGCACTCGTTCCGGAGTTAGCCATCACTGGTATAGAATGTTATACTTATGCAAGAACATTGTTTATTAATTAGCAACCACAAGTCATTAATTATGGTCTTGCAGTATAAATAAAACATGAGTGTCATGCACCTTGCACAAATTTTTTTAACCCTTACTTCTTCCATAAAATTAAAGTTGATCATAGCTTATGCTTTTCAGGGTTTGAAAAACGAAAATATGATGCCTTGTGGGGTAGTGTTAAGAATCATCACAATTGCCCAGTTATAGAGTAATTGGACCAATCAAAGCTATATAATGTTGCCATTGTCACTAAGAAAGTCTTACTCATTAGTCCATTACAAAGGAATTAGCGTAAATTCAACCTACGTGCAACATCACTTCCTGTACAAATAAACACAGATAATAAAACAACCTTGAAACTTTTCCAAACTAGCAGATTGGCAGCACAAATTACAAAGTGAAACAGAAAGCTTTCACTAGATTCAACAGAGCTCGGAACATAAGAATGATTAAATGTTTCTATACACCAAGTACACATCACAATAATGAATCAGACTAAAAATTTCCAAGAGATTCAACTGTGCCAGCTGGGCTTCTTCAGACAGCAGCATTATAATGCAAAATGATGACATTCTAAATAGCTTTGTTTTCAGCTTCTGTGCAATCTGTCTAATGCATGCCTTTTAAAAAGCAAGTGAGGCAGGAAGGAGGAGCAGCACAGGAGAAGACCATAATTAAAAAGGAGAACAGATTCCACATGCCTGTAAATAGAGAAAGAAGTGAAAACTGTCCCAGGTTTTACTTTCTTTTTTTAATCTAAAATCCTAACATCCTTATTTCTCAGCAAGTAGGCATTTATTAATAGATATATAGTTATACCCTTGAATTGATGATACCGCCTTATCCTGTAAATTAAGACTGTAGCTATGAGCAGGGATGGTTTGCAGGAGTTCGGGAGAACCTCCAGCTAAGATTCTGTGCAGTTCAGAGAACCCTCAAATCCCACTCATGGCTGGCCCCACCTATCCCGCCCCAACTCTCCCAGAAGTCCCCACGTGGCCTGTTTTGGATGCAGGTAACTGCAGGGTGTGCAGGGATGGCTCAGGAGGCTCAGGGATGGCAAAAAATGAGCCTACCGGAAGTTCGGGAAGGCGGAAATGGGCCCATTTCCAGCCTCTAGATGGCCTCCAGAGCCTGGGGAGGCCGTTTTCGTCCTCCTGCAGGCTCGAGGAAAGCCTCTGGAGCCCGGGAAGGGCAAAAATCCCGCCCCCCCCAGTGCAGGAGGCCAACTAGGCCACAGCCACCCAGCAACCCCTTGCTAAAATTTTTGAAGCCCACGCCAGGCTATGAGTAACAACAAAACAAAGCAATTAGAATGCATATAAGAAGAAGCACATGCATGCTTACCAAGCGAAGTTTAAATCAGATTGAAAGATTTATGATCCCTGAATAAAAAAAAGAGGAAAGTGCAACTTTCTGAGGTTTACATTATCATTATATGGCAAACATTTCTTTACTTCCTCAAGCACTGGTAAAGCTGAAACCTATGTATTCAAAGACAATACTCCCACAATAAGTTAACAAAATGTACATAGTGCAATTCTAATTTAATAGACCCTCTCTGTGTAGATTTGATACAAAAAATTAAAATTTTTGTTCACATATCCCCCCAAAGGAATGGACGAGGCCATTATAGTCAGAGTCAGGATAATGCATTTAAATTTTACATCATTTATAGTGATATGCATCATTTGTGTAATAAAATAATTACTTAATTTATGTAAATAATCCTGGATGCCATAATTTACAGATTAATGGACATTCTGGTCTAACAGACACTCACCTCTGCTCAACCAAGCCGGTTTCACTATAGCAACAGCACTTAGACTTATATACCACTTCACAGTGCTTTACAGCCCTCTCTAAACAGTTTACAGAGTCAGCACATTGCCCCCAACATTCTAGGCCCTCATTTTACCCACCTCAGAAGGATGAAAAGCTGAGTCAACCTTGAGCCTTCAGGAAGAATTGAACTGCCGAACTGCTGGCAGCCAGGAATAAGCAGAAGTAGCCTGCAGTACTGCACTCTAGCCACTGCGTCACCATGGCTCTTATTGTTTTATTTTACATTGGGCATGAGAGTTGTACCATAAGAATGTGAAACTTTCTTCAGTTGAAATATGGATTCCAATTTTCTCCTGTACATCTTATGTATAATTTCCCTGAAGAGCATCCCAAATGATTAGGGGGGAAATGAAGTGGGGGGAATGCTTCGAGGGAGCTTTTATCCATTGCCGTATGAATCAAGCTTAAAAAAAAATCACACTAAGAAATATAACAGGAAAAAAATAATATTTTCAGGTCTCCAAAAGTGGAAACAACTTTAGACGTGTCCTTCTCTCCCCTCCCCAAAATTCCCATGTTCTGAGGAATCCTGAAAAGCACTAAAATACTCTGAGCTTTTCCAAAGAACTTGAAAGACTTCTAGAAAATGACAGAACAAAAATTTACAAAGAATGCCAACCCATTCCACCAAAGCAAAGCATTTTCAATCAGTAAGACAAACAAACAATATTTGGTAAGAGGACAGAAAGAAGCAGAATGCCAGAACAATCTTTTCGATAACCCTGATTCAGCAAGAAAGATAGCAGAGAGAAACAGACAAGGATAAGGGTAGCTATGGGATTGAAAAATGAGACTGTTCCTAGTAAGGAAAATAAGATTGTTCCTTGTGAGTTTGATCCAAATCTTCAATGGGCTGGAGATTCCCATTTTTCCTATGCTGAGTCTGAACAATGTGCTAACATGTTTACAAGCAGGCATTTGAAATAAATCTCCCAACTAAACTCTACTAAATATTAGTAGAAATATTGCTTTAATTAAATGTACCATGCAATCCAATTTTTAATCATAAAAGTCACACTTTCTTTCCTCTTACCCTTACCTTACCTTTCCTCTATCCATGTTCAATCTACCAACTCATCCATCATCTGAAACCTATTCCCAAATGGACATATTTAAATAAAAAGATTACCAGTTACATCTACCTCATATTTTCTTATACAATAATAACAAGAGAGCAGCAAAACTTAAACATACACTAATCTTAATGATTTTTACAAGCTTACATTAATTACAGTTATTAATGGAAAAAAAACTTTAGTGGAAGAAGTGAAGAAATTCTAGCTTAAAAATGACTATATAATAAGAAAAGAAAGATGTTTCCATCTAAATTACTGCCTGTGCAAAGATGTCAGCTCTCCCAGGTAAACCAGACAGGAAACATGACTAGATGTACTTATTCTATTTTATTGCAAAGCTACAGTAACAAAATCTTGGAAGTCTGAAACTTCTCATTACCACTTTTAATTGTTTAATTCTTAGGATGGTTCATTCATCAGTTTCTTACTCTAAGCATTAAGTCACTGGGGGCTCCTGTCTCTCTTGTCTGATTGTCTGGCACGCCTTTTCTTCTGTTGCACGCGCTTATCTCTGCGACGCTGCTGAGGATCCAGCCAAGACTCATTTCCCTCATCACTGTCCATCTGTGGCTGCGTGGACGTGCTTGGCCCCGGCCCTATCTCTTGACCTTCGGCGGACACCAAAGGCATTGCCAGAGAGGAGGGTCCTGGAGAGGGAGGCCTTGCCAACTCCTCTCCTTCACTCTCGAAGTCCTCTCCTGCCGATGACACAGGCTCAGGTAATGGAGCCACAACAGCAACATCTCTTCCCCTTGTTCCCCAAGATGATCCACACATTCCATTTCAAAATATAAGAGCATAATATTCCATAACCTAAGACATACAAGAAAAATTGTTTCTTTAAAAAAATAGTAAAGAATATATAACACTATATATTATAAGAATATATTTAAATAAAGAATATACAGTGCTTAATGCATTGTAAGCTGCCCTGAGTCGCCGGAGAAGGGCGGCATATAAATCAAAATTAAAAAAAAAGTTGGACTCAATCCAACAGTTCTTATATTTTGTCTTGTTTTTTTCCAAGAAATCCCAGAACAATACCTGGGAAGATCTTGGAAAAGATAATCAAGCAACAAATCTAAGAACAGCTAGAAGCAAGCAAAGTTATAACCAGAAGTCAAAATGGGTTCATCCAGAACAGATTATGCCAAACAAGTTATTTCATTTTTTGACAAAGTGACTAAATTAATGGATCAACAAAATGCTGTGGATATAGTATACTTAGATTTCAGTAAGGCATTTGACAAAGTAGACCACAACCTACATCTTGGTAAGTTAGAAAAATGTGGGATAGATAGCATCACTGCCAGATGGATTTGTAACTGGTTGACAAACTGTACTTAACATGTACTGTAGTCCTCAATGGAACTACATCCACATGGAAGGAAGTAAATAGCGGGGTACATCAAGGTTCCGTTTTAGGACCAGTACTCTTCAATATCTTCATAAACGATCTAGATGAGGGAATAGAAGGAGAATTTATCAAATTTGCAGCTGACATTAAACTGGCAGGAATAGCCAACACCCCAGAATTTAGGCTCAAAATCCAAAAGGATCTTGAAAGACTTGAACACTGGGCCCTATTTAGCTAAATGAAATTCGGTGTAGATAAAGTAAGATTTTATACTTATGCAAGAAAAAAACAACTGCACAGGTATAGACTAGGTGAAACATGGCTTAATGCCAGTAACTGTGAGAGGGATCTTGGAGTCCAAATGGACAATCATTTAAATATGAGCCAACAGTGTGCAGCAGCAGCCAATACAATCCTAGGCTGCATTAATAGAAGGATAAAATCAAGATCACGTGAAGCAACAGTATGGCTTTACAAAGCCTTAGTGCGGTCATACTTGGAATACTGCATCCAGTTTTGGTCACCACAATATAAAAAAGATATTGAGACTCTGGAAAGAGTACAGAAAAGACCAACAAGGTTGATTAGGGGGCTGTTTCGTCTAGTGAAAAGAAGGACTAGTGGAGACATGACAACAGTGTTCCTATATTTGAGGGGCTGTCACAAATATGAGGGGGCTAACTATTTTCCAAAACATTAGAAGGCAAGACAAGAACCAATGAATGGAAACTAATCAAGGAGAGGAGCAACCTAGAATTAAGGAGAAATTACCTAACAGTGAGAACAATCAACCAATAGAATTGCTTGCCTTCAGAAGTTGTGGTTGCCCAATGACTAAAAGCTGGACTGGACAGCCATTGTATATAGGTAAACAGCTCATGTAGGGAGTTGTTCTGTAGTCTTTTCTCTTGATGTTCAGTTTATTCTATAACCCTTGCATAGTTCAGCCTTGTTTATTTTACTGATACAACCAGAAAGTGATCACAGTTGCTAATCATACTATGCAAGTTATGTTGTGGACTGTTATTAGCATAAAAGATTTGAAAGTGAGCTTTGTATAGTATTAAGTTTCTTTTTTTAAAAAAAAACTGTTCAAAAAGTTAAAATGCAAATTCCCCCCAAAAATTAACAAAGAACAAAAATAGACAGAACATTTTTTAAAAGTGCATTAAAGAGGACAAAAAATAAAAACACATATACAAACATTATCCTTCCTAGATGATTACTGATAAATATATTGCAAAATATTAACTTCTCCCCCTTGAAAAGCAGGCCCACAATCTATAAACTTCTACATCTATTTACAACTAACTTAGCTTGTCATCTATCTACTATATATAAAAACAAAATACTTAACAGGTAAATCAGCAACAAAGTTAAACTTCAAAGCCCTCTGTTATTTAATTGCATTTAACTCTTCAATGGCTTCTTATCTGCCACAAGTCACCAGAATCAGCTCATCTGGCAATAACAACAGCAGCAGCAGCAGCAGCAACAACAACTATGGCAAAGGCAAGCAAGGGTAGTACCAATACTAATAGGTGCCTTGGGTGCAATCCCAAAACAACTGGAACACCACTTGAACACCATCATTGGCATTGACAAATTTGCCATCAGTCAATTGCAGAAGGCAGCTTTACTTGAAAGAGCTTCCATCCTGTGATAATATATGTAACACTGTCAAACATCCATATTTGCCTATCCCGTGTCCTTGGTAAGGTCTCGATAGGTAGACAAAATGCCAAATCCAGTCTGAACATATGGCTGTGCAATTATTATGATGATGATGATTATGATTAATATGATGCATTTTTGAATGTTCAGTTGACTGAGTTTCATGTTTAATGAATAAAATACATAATAATGTTTTAATTTTTAATGTTTTTATATTTGGTTTTTATTTTATTTTTTATTTTTATAAATATAAACTAAAAAGAACAATGAAACGTATAAAACATAAAAATATATAAACATCCATTTCAATACATGTCCAGTTTGTCGCAACTATAATATACATTTCTCTTTGTATTTTGACTCTTCCTTATTTGGTCATTCCCTTTTATCTATCTAATATTGATCTTTGTTAACCTATGTCTGTTCATGTTTCCATCATATTATATTTGGTCATTTTATTTACTTCCTATTGCTTCATCTCTTTCCTATCTTTCAACCAACTATACCACTTTTCCCATACTAAGTAAAAGTCATGTTCTTCCCTATTTTGTAATTCCTTTGTGAGTCTATCTAATTCCGCACATTCCATAATTTTATTGATTACTTTATCTGGTGTTGGTATATCACTACTCTTCCAGTGCTGAGTCTTCGGAAAAAGGTGGCATACACGTTGGACAAATAAATAAGTAACAATAATTTGGTTGAAACCTAGGATGCAGGCAGCAACATCAGCTACAGTCAATATTTGTGATGCATTTTTAAATGTTCAGTTGACTGAGTTTCATGTTTAATGAATAAAAGAGATGATGATAATAATAATACTGAGTTTCATGTTTAATGAATAAAGTAAATAATAATAATAATAATAATAATAACAACAACAACAACAACAACTGTGCATTTTTGAAAGCAAATATGCAAAAATGGAAAACAGTTCTAACAGCAAATGGGGAGGACATTGGTGAAGTCAACACCAGACGATGAATCTTCCAGGGGGATTCACTTTCACCACTACTGTTCAACACTGAATTAATTCCATTGACAATAATCCTACGAAACACAAAACTGGGATACCAAATCTCAAGCAACATGGCAAGATAAACCATCTACTATACATGGATGACTTAAAAATGTATGCGAAAAGCTCCACTGAACTTAAATCAATATTTAACACAGTTCAACTGTTCAGCAGCAACATCAAAATGAACTTTGGACTTGAAAAATGTGCTATATTATCCATGCAGCAAGGAAAAATGAAAAAAATAGAAGAAATAGAACTGGGAAATGGAAACATAGTAAAAGCATTAGCAAAGGGTGATGGTTACAAATACCTAGGCATATTGGAAGCAGATAACATCTTGAATGGAAAAGTCAAAGAGTCAACGCAAAAGGAATACATCAGAAGGGTCCGCAAAATATTAAAATCAAAACTGAATACTGGAAACATATTTAGAGGCATTACTACATGGGCAGTTCCAGTGATACACTACTCAGCTGGAATCAACTGGACTTTGGCTGAACTGGACCAGAAAACACGCACACTTTTCAATATGTACCATGCTTTACATTCACGAAGTGACATCGACAGGTTGTACCTGCCAAGAAAAAAATAGGGGACAGTGGACTATTGCATATCCACCAAACTGTAAAAGAAGAAAAATGAAGTTTGAATGATTATGTGAACCAAAGTACAGAAAAATTGCTGCAGGCTGTGAAAACGGAGAACATTATAAGAACAACAGAAACAAAGGCAGAATATAAGGAAAAACAGCTGGATGACAGATTAAATAGATGGAAAACCAAAGCTTTGCATGGACAGCGCTTGAAAAACATTAAAGGAAAATGTGATGACAACTTTACATGGGCATGGCTTAAGATAGGAACCATCAAGAAAGAAACAGAAAGTTTAATACTGGCTGCTCAAGAACAAGCACTACAAACTAATGCCATGAAAGCAAAGATACAAAAATCCACCAACAATCCAAACTGCTGACTTTGCAACAACAAAGTCAAAACAGTTTCACATTTAATATGTGAATGCAGCAAAATCGCACAAACTGATTACAAAGCTAGACACAACCAAGTTGCTAAATTAATCCACTGGTCATTATGTAAAAAATACGACTTACCTGTATCCAAAAAGTCATGGCAACATAAAGTGGAAAAAGTTATAGAAAATGAAAAGGTGAAGATCTTGTGGGACTTTCAAATACAGATGTCACTTGGAACACAACACACCAGATATCACAGTTGTCGAAAACTGAAACATACAATTTATTAACATCAGGGTACCAGGAGACGCCAGACTTGAAGAAAAAGAACTGGAAAAAATCATGAAATATCGCGACCTGGCCATAGAAACTACACAACTATGGATGAAAAATATCACAGTGATACCCATTGTCATCGGGACACTTGGTACCAAGAATTTCACAAAACACTTCAAGAAATTGCAGCTTTGTGCAATAACACCAGCGGGACTGCAAAAAACTATGCTACTCGGAACATCACATATTTTTAAGAAGGTACCTGGTTGATACCTAGGACGCTGGCAACAACCCGTATCAACCATTAGCACCAGTCAATGGTATTTGTGACACATTTTTAAATGTCCAGTTGACTGAGTTTCATTTTTAATGAATAAAAGAGAATCATCATCATCATCATCATCATCATCATCTTTCCATTACAATTTTTAGTCGAAGCTTTTAGTTGAAGCGGAACTGCAAAAATTGCGCTAGTTGAAGATTGTACATCTTAAGAAGGTACTTGGTTGATACCTAGGATGCTGGCAGCAACCCATATCATCCATTAGCACCAGTCAATGGTATTTGTGATGCATTTTTGAATGTTGAGTTGACTAAGTTTCATGTTTAATGAATAAAGTAAATACAACTTCCCCTTATGATTTTTAGTTGAAGCTTTGCCAACAATGTCTCATTTTCCAATATCTTAAATCCCTGCTATAAACATTTCTACCACACCCATTGTTGAAACAATCTCCTTGTGAACCAAGGTGTAAAGTCTCTTGTCAGTTGTTCTCTGTTTAGGTATAATGAATCCATTTTCCAACATCAATCCATATTCTCAGGAAAGGGCAGTCCAAATTATTTTTCAATTGCATATTTCTCCCAGAATGCTTAGTCACCACTTTTAAAAATAATTCTGAGCAAATACTTCTAAATTATTCCTTGGGCTTAGGCTTTAAGCGAAAAGGAATCCTCTTCCCCAGTTCCAGTCACTGTTTACCTACTTCGCTCCAGCACCAGTCTTACTTGTTCCTCGGTTGTCCCAGCTTCGTGGCAGCCATCTTTAGGCTGCCTCTTCTCCTTGCCATGGCTGGGAGGGAAAAAGAACCCCGGATCAAACAGGAGAGCTGTGACTCTCTGCGACCTCACAGGGCGCCCCTCTTTGCTTCACCACTCCTACAGGGCGGCTTTGGCTCCTTTCAGAGCCCACCAATGGAGAGAATTCGGCACAGGTGCATGGAGATCTGCACCATGTGTCCGATCCCGCCGTGACGTCAACTGGAAGTCCTTAAGTCCATCTTCTTAAGAGAGTCACTCATCACATCTGGTAATTACAAGTTTGTAAAATCCAGATCTCTTTCAAATTTCTGCAGCAAGACCTCTGCTTTCAACTCCTCTTTCAAATCTTCCAGCATGAATGTAGACTATAGACCATCCAGTTGTACGTCTGGCTTGGCTATGAGATGTTTGGCATCTGGGTATTCTCTTTAGGTTGATTTGAAATCCAGGTAATTTTATCAAGCTTTTTACCAAAGTTTTCAATTTGAACTTGTAGATTAAAAATGTTTTTTTTTTTTTCTGTGAAGGTAGCCCACCAGGCTTTATCTTTAACTTGGTGCATTATTTGCAGTTTTAACATTAAGTACACTCTCTTGCATCTGAACTTACATAGACAAAGAAAACAATTCATTTCAAAGAGGGAAAAATGTAACAAAATGGCTGCAAAGATCATTAAAATGATATTTCTCATAATGAAAGTGTGAAGGGGAAAAAAAGGAAAAATTCCATTGAAAATTAAAAAAAGAAAAAAATCCAAATCAGAGTTTTTTAAGAGTTAAATCCTGTAGTGAAATTCGATATAGATGTGAATCCAGTCTGGTCAATTTCACTGCTCAAAAACTTTACATTTCTATACATAAGGTAATTCAGAGCCAAAAAACAAACAAACAAACAAACAAACAACTGCTTTCCTTGTATAGTGTTAACTGTCAATCCAATGATAGAATCATAATAAATTGATAACCACCATGCTATTCATTAGCTAATAAAACTGAGTTCTATAAAGTATTTCTTTCTAGTTATAAATGAGATAAGGGAAATAGAGGCAAGAGGGAATGGGGGCAGTATCTCAATCACTCTTCCAGTCTTCCCCTTAATGAGATCTTATAGAAACTTTGTCAGCCTTTCATAGGGCCCTAAATAACTTTGTTATGTTCCTTGAGCCTGCGATACTGAATAAGTCAAGAGTCTCATTCCTTGGCTATATTGCTAACTGGCCAAGTATTTTGTTCTCATGTAATTTGGATGTTTTAATTGGTTTAACTGCATTTACTGTTTTAAAATGTTTTTAATATTTTTAACTGTAATGTATTTTTTGAATTGTAAGCTGCCCCAGACTCCTTGACTCCGATAGGAGACCATAGAAATTGTACAAGCAAGCAAACCAGGGGTGAAATGCTATGGGTTCAGGCCGGTTTGCCCGAACTGGTAGTAAAAAATGCTACCAGTTCGGGCAAATAGGTAGTAAAGAAATGCTTTAAAAAAGTTTAAAAAAAAGATTCTGACAATTGCGTGGCACAGCTGATTGTCACAGCTGATCATCGGAACACTTTTTAAAAACTTTTTTACCATGTTTTTTTTATTGTTATTTTTTATTGAAAAGTTTTTTATAAAAATTTTACAAACAATTTTCCCACCCCTCCTCCCCCTCCCAACCCAACCCTCCCCCCCCCAGACTTCCCAGAGCGAAATACAGGGTATAGCATTTAACAAACATAAGCTAACATATGCAAACTATCTATAAACTCCTATCTCCCTCTTGCACTTTAACTCCCCTTTACATGACTAAATGTAAGAATTCCCTTAAATATCTTTTTTTTTCATTCATAAGCTATTTGAAACTTTTTAGTCCCATATTTATTTTGAATATAGTCAATCCATCTTCTCCATTCCAATATATATCTTTCATTTGAGTGATCCTTCAAATATGCTGAAATTTTAGCCATCTCCGCTAAATTCACTACTTTTAATGTCCATTCTTCAATAGTAGGTAGATCTTCCTTCTTCCAGTACTGCGCCACCAAAAGTCTGGCTGCGGTTATTAAATTCAAAATCAAATTAGTCTCTATACCCGTACAATCTGTAATTATACCCAATAAAAACAACTGTGGGGTAAACTTGATCTTCTTTTTAAGAATATTTTGCATAATCCACCATATTTTTATCCAAAATGCCTTGATTTTTTTACATGTCCACCATATATGATAATATGTGGCATCATCACACTTACATCTCCAACACTTGGATTGTAAACCTGGATACATACAAGCTAACTTTTTAGGATCTAGATGCCATCTATAAAACATTTTATAAAAATTTTCTCTCAAGTTTTGGGCTTGCGTAAATTTTACTTTTCTAACCCATATTTTTTCCCATGTTTCCATCATTATTGTTTCCTCAATATTTTGTGCCCATTTTATCATACAGTCTTTGACTAATGTTTCTGAATCTATCTCTATCAGTACATTATACAACTTTTTTATGTGCATTTATCTTGGTCTCTAATTTGTTTTACCAAGTTTTCCTCATTTTGCAAGATACCAATTTTCTGATCCTCTTTTCATCTAGCTTGCAGCTGTCCATACTGAAACCAAGTTTGAATTATCCTTTCTTCTTTTAATACATTCAAAGATTTTAACTGCAATGTGTCTCTTTCCATAATAAGAAGCTCTTTGTAGGTGATCACATCTTGTTTTTGTTCTACACTTATATTCTCTATCGCATGTCTGGGTATTGCCCATATAGATATTTTATTGTTTAGTTTATATTGATACTTTTTCCAGACACATAATAACGCATTCCTTAATATATGACTTTTAAAATTCTTATCCACCTTTTTATCATATAATAAATATGCATGCCAGCCATATACCAAACTATATCCCTCTATATTCAATATTCTCTCTTCTGTTGAGTTAGTCCAATCACTAATTGCTGTGTTTTTTACTACTGGTTTGGGCAAATAGGTAGTAAAAAAATGCTTTATTTATTTATTTTATTTGTTTCAATTTCTATACCGACCTTCTCCAAATAGGACTCAGGGCAGTGAACAGCCAAAGTAAAAAACAGGACATATAAAATTTAAAAACAGTTTAAAATAATTAAATATTTTGGCCGTAAATTAAAACAATCCAATTTAAAATCAATTTAAAAAGTTTTTAAAAGGTTCCAACAATCATCTGTGACAATCATCAGTGCCACATGATCGTCGGAACCTTTTTTTTTTTACGTTTCTAAAGCATTTCTTTACTACCTATTCGCCCAAACCGTAGGAAAAAAAAAGGTTCCAACGATTGCGGGCACAGCTGATTGTCAGAACTGACCGTCGGAACTATTTAAAAACTTTTTAGTTAAAAAAAATGCTTTAAAAAGTAAAAAAAAAAAGTTGGCTACGCCCACCCAGTCACAGGACCCTCCACCAAGCCACGCCCACCAACCCACACCCACAGAACCAGTAGGGAAAACTTTTGAATTTCACCGCTGAAGCAAACCCAGGAAAATTGGAACCATTCTCTTTTTCTGTACTATTTCCTCATATGTTTTATATTGTATTGTTTTGTAAACCAAGCTGCCTAGAGTTGAGAGATGGGTGGCATACAAATTTAATAAATAAATAAATAAATAAATAAATAGTTACAATAAGCAATACTTTATAAAATACTAGTTAAGCCAGTTATATCACCATTCTGGTTTTACATTTTACATACAGAAAAGCTATTCTGACTTCCATCCATTTCTCTGGAAGGAAGGGGATTTGAGGGGTATTAAATAAATCAAGACCCAGATGTCCATTAAGAAATACGATTCCTCATTATCCTAAATTTAATCTTGTTAAATCTAAAATTCATCAACACAAGCTACAATTTCTGTGAAGGAAAAAATCTTTTCTAAAAGCCGATATACCTTCTTCATCAATGCAGGTGCACTCAATTAAAGCTATCTATTTTGAGACCTGTGCTTATCAGCCACCAATGATAGCATAAGCTTGGCAATAAAATGTGTTCCTTTAACTTGAAAAGGATGGCTCATCTTGTTTTTTAAGATAGCAGCCGCATTACAGGATCAAAATCTATTAAACGGAAAGCAAAGATTATACAATCTATCTAAATGCTTAAATGACTGTAAAAGTACTGACATGCATGAAATACTATATATTGTCTTTCGTACTTCCACACTGAAATTTTACTTGTCTAAAATACTAGCATCTATTTTCTGCCCTAAATTTCACATTTCATAACCAATCATTTAGAATTAGATCATGCTGATCAGCAAAGAAATATCTTTCTGTTTCATAGCAATCTGTGAACAGTAAGTAAAACCCTATAAAATACATACACATACTGTATATACATCAATTACACACACACATATATAATATAGGAACAGGCATCATTGTGATTCTTACAAATTTACTTGAACTGAATGATTTATCATTCTGTTTAAAATAGTGATTTTTTAATAGAGAATTTTCAGTTTCAAACTTAGATTTTCCCTATCTTCTATGGATATTTCTTGCATGAAAGCAGATACTCAAGTTTTGAATTTTTTCCCTCTCAATCAGACTATTACACTATATAAAATGAATAGTTCTTATTTAACTGTTTATAAACAGTTTAACTTATATAAACTGGAAGCAACCTCCAGTCACTGGCACTGGTGATGTGACCTAGAAGGATAGTGAAAATGTCTCCAAACTCAAAGATTATACCAAGGATGCCATAGTTGTTACTGAAATGTATCCATATTGCATCTAGTATCATAGAACACCATTAATTTTAAGATTTGAATTCTAATTTACTGTAGAGAATTATAAAATGTATAAAATCCCCCCAAAGGTTACAATAGCATTACGTTAATTCAGGGGTGGGTTTCAAAAATTTTAGCAAGGGGTTCTCTGCCCGGTTGCTGGGTGGGCGTGGCCTAGTCAGCCTCCTGCACCATGGTGGGGGGGGCATTTTAGCCCTCCCTGGGCTCCAGAGGTTTTTCTTGAGCCTCCAGGAGAGCGAAAACAGCCTCCCCAGGCCCTCTGAAGGCTGGAAATGGGCCCGTTTCCAGCCTTCCCAAACTTCCAGTAGGCCCATTTTTCACCCTCCCTGAGTCTCCATGCACAACCTGCACTTACCTGCATTCAAAACGGGGCGCGTGGGGACTCCTGTGAGGGACGAGGTGGGTGGGGCCAGCCAGGAGTGGGATTTGGGGGTTCTCCGAACTGCACAGAATCTTAGCTAGAGGTTCTCCCAAACCCCTGCGAACCCCCAGCAGCCCACCCCTGCATTAATTTTTCACTAATTTCCTTGTTACTCACTGAAATAGTTCAGTCTTTTACAAGCATAAGCACTGGGAAAATACATCTTGACCAGTGGTGGGTTGCCCCCGGTTCACACCGGTTCTATAGAATGGGTAGTAAAACCAGTGGGAGGCCCCGCCCACTGATACTGACGTGATGAAAATGCTTCTGCACTTGTGCAGAAGAGTGTGCGTGCGAGGGAGTGAAGCGAGCGCGTGCATGCAGCCCCATTGCGAACCATTAGTAAAGATAAGTAGAACCCACCTCTGATCTAGACTAATTTGATTTCAAGAAACAATTACCTGCAGAATATACAGGTAAATGTTTACATCACTGAAGAGTTTATAAAGGTTTTGGTATTTATTTTCTCTCATCCAGGAGTTCAATAGTTTTATAGTTCCATGTTCTTCATAGTTGCTCCTTCTGAGCAACTATGTACAGCAACTAGGTACATTATATTTTATCTGGGTACATCAGATTTCTCTTCAAGGTACATCTTAGTGCCTGATTTCCTTGGTTGTTCCTGGTGATGCTGGAAACACTTGGAAGGCACTTATTCCATGCGTTTTAGCAAGGAACCCTGGTGGGAGGTTTTTCTGTGTGAAACTTTTGTTAACCTTATGAAATTAAGTATTGACATTCTTAATTGAAGCATGAATGTATTTTTGTTTAGATTTTTAAAAGAATTTTATATCAATTTGATACACTCTACCCCAAAACTTTGCAGAAAGTTTTGTAATGGACCGTTGGCCTCTTGTGGTCTACTTCATCGCATTATCTGATCCATTTTATTCCTTTTTTTTTTTTCAATTTGCTCTTCTTCCTCAATTCTAAATAATAATTTAGAATAACAATTCTAAATAATAAATAAATAATTCTAAATTTATCTATTTCACTATTAAATATAAAAGAAAGATACTTTAATATGTTTTTTATTAAAGTGTAATCTTGATTATCTCTCACACGGTTGATTTATATCCCAACAGATAAAAGAAAGTTTGAAACCTCTAGTCACATGTCTCTAGACCATATAGCTAGGAGGTAGATGGCATGGGAACGCTGGAAGTATTGTAAATGTGAAACACGGTCATAAGTCACTCTTTTCAGTGCTGTTGTAACTTTGAACTGTCACTAACAAACTGTTGTAAGCTGAGGACTACCTGCATGTAATTGTCAGCCTGATTAGGTAGACCATTCATGAAACACAACCAGATGGGCTAATTCTTCTTTTATTGTAACAGAATCTTGCAAGCCTGGAAGTACTTGGAACTCCGGAAGCACTCTGGAAGTTGTGAAGCTGCTGTGGCCCAGAGATGGCGCTCTTGCCTCCTAATCAGGAGGTCATGAGTTCGATCCTAGGTAGAGGCAGGTGTAGGGTCTCCTGCTTGGGCAGGAGGTTGGACTAGATGACCTGCAAGGTCCCTTCTGTTAATCTGTAATCTATTTCCCTTTCCATGTCCCATTTAAATTCCAAAAATAAGGTGGGGTCATTTCTAAGCCTCTTGCCTTGCCCACATTCCTGCTGAGGACTCGGCTGCCTTTTATGTGACCAGTCTCTTGGATGGGTCTCTACCCTGCCTCCAAATATCATCCCCACATACTATTACAGTAAGATAATGGATAATGTATTTTGCTTTCAGCATTTCATCCTTCTGAAAGAAATATTAATTTTCCAGTGAATTTTAGTGTATAAAATACTTTGTAGAAATTCCCAAATGGGGTGTGTTTGTTTTTTTTGGTCAATGTTTAATTTTTTTGATACTACCTGGAATAAAATTAAAAATGCCCTCACAATAATATAGTATGTCGGAAACTATTCCCACAGGAACCTTACTGAAAATAAGCAAAAGTTGTATATTACTAATTTCAACCCTCCATGAAGGCTCTGTTGAGGATAAGTTACCTACTCATTGAGTCTAAAAAGAACCTTTTTCATGCACAGAATGTTCACAATGTGCATATACCGTATTTTTCGGAGTATAAAATGCACCGGAGTACAAGACGCACCTTAGTTTTTGGGGAGGGAAATAAGAAAAAAGCTGATTGGCAGGTGGATCGACCCCCAGAATACCCCCAATCAGCTGTTCCCAGGTTCCTTGGTTGTGAGCTGTGCCTTGCTTTTTTTTTTTTTGCTCTTTTTTTTCTGCCTCTGAAACTTCTGAAACTCCGTTTCAGAAAAAAACTTTCTTTTCTGCTTCTGAAAGCCTCCGAAACAGCTTCAGGAAAAAAGTCTCTGAAGCTCTGTTTAGGGGCTTCTTTTCGGAAGCTTCGTTTCTGGTACTTTTTTTAGCCTCTGAAACCTCCGTTTGAGAAGCTGGGTGGGGCTACATTTGGAGTATAAGACGCACCCAGATTTTCACCCTCTTTTTTTTGGGGAAAAAGATGTGTTTTATACTCAGAAAAATACGGTATTCTCACAGTTTGCTTACTTCGGTCTCAGATGATGCAAAAATGCAGCAGCGAATACAAATATATATTAATAGTCGTGATTACAGATCAATAACATGGAGATATTTACCTGTGTGTCAGTCTCCGGTGGCTAATGCAAACAGCTGTTTGTTGATCTTGTGCAATGCATACCTTATGACGAGTACATTTCATCTTTAAGCATGGATCTTTAGCTGGGTCTAAAGCTAAAAACAATTGTAGAGAATATTTTTTTAAAAAAACACACCTTTTCCAAAGACATACAGGAAGTATAAGTAACATATTAGTTCCCTAAGGGAATGATGTATCACTGATCTGCTAAAAAGACCAGGCCTTTCCCCGCAATAAACAATTAACAGCTAACAGTGAATTGGGTGATCTTAAATTCAGCTGACTAGAACTGTGGTCCCTGCTGAATGATATCTTATCTATCTATCTATCTATCTATCTATCTATCTATCTATCTATCTATCTATCTATCTATCTATTTACCATGTTTTCCCAAAAATAAGACCCTGTCTTATATTTTTTTGAACCCCGAAATATTTTTGGGGAGGTCTTATTATTTTGGGGTGCATGGAACAAGATGGAGCTCCTCTTGCCCTTTTACCTGATTTCCAGCTCCAGGTTTAAATATTTTGGGGAAGGGTTTATTTTCAGGGGGAGGCTTATTTTAGCGCATGCGCTCAAAAGCCCGATTGGGCTTATTATCAGGGAATGTCTTATTTTTGGGAAAACAGCCTATCATCCATCCATCATCTATCTATCTATCTATCTATCTATCTATCTATCTATCTATCTATCTATCTATCTATCTATCTATCTATCTATCTATCTTCTCTCTCTCTTTCCTTATTCAATTATTTTTCTCCTTATTCCTCAGTTTCCCTTCATTTCACTTCTCAATGCTGCTACAATTCCCCTTTGCCATACCCATCCTGACTTTTGTTTTGTAATTTACAGGTTTCAAATTATAAAATACGACATATTTCAGGCAATTATTTTAATTAGCAATTATTGACAGTATATAATATTGGTGCTAACAATTTTTTTAAGTGTGGCAAAGAAACTCCAACAGGAACTGCATGCTTAAGTTAACAAAGTGCAGATGTTGGGCAATATATAGCATTTTGGTTTACATTTCTGGGTCAGAAGACTTGGGTGATCTTTTGCAGGGCTGGACAGAAGATCTTGTTTAGCATCTGATGGACAAAATTTCTCGTATCCTTTCCCAGTTGGATCCCATGAGTGGAAATAATCCATGTGAGATGCCAGGAAGAGGTCTTGCCCTGTTACCTGGGAATAGTTTGATCATATTGGCCCTGATTAAGTGGACAGGGCGCTTAACGTTGTCAGTGCCACAACTGGATAATATCCCTCCTGGATAGTGAAATCCCCCAAGATAGTGATTAAATGGGTGAGTCCACCAGTGATTAATATGTCACTGGTGGAGGGAACATATCCAGATGCTTTTAAGGAAGCCCTGGTTTGCCTTGACCTTAAAAAGACCACTACTAGATGCCACCTGTCTGGACAATTTTCATCTAGTTTCTAACCTTCTGTTCTTAGGGAAGCCTGTGTAAAAGATGGTGGCCTCACTGCTGCAGAAAGTGGATGAAACTGATTATCTGGATGCCTTTCAGTCAGAATTCAGGCCCAGTTAGTGGACAGAAACAGCATTGGTGGTGCTTGTCGATAATCTCTGACAAGAGCAGGATGAAGTAGTGCAATCATCCTCACTCTCCTTGACCTCTCAGTGGCTTTCAATACCATCGACCATGGTAACCTTTGGGGAGCTAGGGCTGAGGCTGGAGCTGGGCACTACAGTTTTGCACTGGTTTGTCTCCTTTCTCCATATCTGGTCCCAATCGATGTTGATAGGGAGTGAGAGGTCCAAACCTCAACAGCTATTTTGTGGTGTGGCACAGGACTTGGTACTCTTCCAACTCCCTTTCAATATCTATATGAAACCACTGGGCGAGATCATCCATCACCAAAGTTGAGTTATACACAGTATATAAGTATATAAGTAAGTATATACAGTATGTTGAGGATACCTGACTATATATTTCCATTCTTGGTGAGTCAAGTGATGCTGTGGACTCCCTCTTTCTGTGGCCTGGAGTCTGTGGGGGCCTGAATGGGGGACAACAGGCTTCGACTGAACCCAGGCAAGACCAAATGGCTTAGGATACATGAGGCTCCGGGATCCAGGATTTTGTCTTCGACTCTGAATGGGATGGCACTGCCCCAGACAAATACAGTTCATAACATGGGGGTTTCCTGGACTCATGACTCCTGCTCGAGGAGTAAGTGACAGTTGCAGCTAGGCGAGCATTTGCACAACTTTGTGTTGTGTGCCAGTTGTGACCTTTCCAGGATCAGGATTCCCTGTGATCACTCGTTCAGTCCCTAGTCACCTCTATTCTTGAAGATCCTTCAGAAGCTACAGATAGTGCAGAGTCTGGCTACACAGGTAGTTTGGGGCCTCAAGAATGGCCCCTGTGACATCACTGCTCTGCAAGCTGCATTGGCTGCCAGTCTGCTTCCTGGTACAATTCAAGGTGTTGGTATTCACCTTTAAAGTGTCCTTTATGGCATGGATCCAGCCTCTTTGAGCAGGGTGGATTTGATTTAAATCAAGTCGATTTAAATCACGATTTAAATCACTAGTAAAAAGGCTTGATTTAAATCAATTGGATTTAAATCATAATTTTTAAAGAGCAACTGTCATCTCTGTCCCACAGCAGCTCCTCCTCTGGCCCGCTGTTGACTCACTGACAGTCCCATTCACTTTAATGGGACGGCTGGTGATGTGGCAATGACACCACAAAGGAAGAGACCCGGCTGGCAGCAGGTGAGTGGATGCCCACTAACAAGGACCGCCTTGATGGATCTGAAATGACAGGTGCTTTTTAAATGTAAGGACACATTCTTGCTGGTAGTTAGAATCTTTAATATTATTATTTGCAAACAAAATGAAGGTTTCCCATTTAGCTTGCAGAGCTTGGATTCATTGAATGAGTTTATCAAAAATGTAAATATTTCAGAATATACAGCCTCGTGCTACATAACTAAGGTCCATTTCATGCTGAATAAATTATCAATGTATCTTAAATAGAAAATTATTGTCAGCGTTCCAGAAAAAAACCCAACTCCAAGTAAAGACTCTGAAGCAAGCATTTTTCAAAGTTCTATTTACTAGAATAAGTAAACAGGCATATCTAGGAAAATCCAAATCTGAGAGATCCGGGTTTTCCCTCAGTAAGTCAAAACCCCCAAAACCATCCCCTCACTCCTCAGTCGATCACATGCTCCAATCAACCACCGTCCCATCTCGAGACATCACTCTGACCACTCCTTCTCCAGATGCAGGATCACCCTGACCTTGACTGACAGGAAGAATGCTATTATGTCTAAAGGCAACCCCCCCTACTAAATCTCCCCTACTACTTTCCCACACATGAGAAGGTGGCAGCCTGGAAGCTTCCGGCCTAATATGGCTTCCAAAGCTGACAACTATCTTTAGATAGATTTTTACTCCAAAAGCATTTTATTAAAATAAATTTGATAAAAATTTTAAAAATCTGATTTTTTAAAAAATTTTTTTAAAAAGATTGATTTTTATCCACCCTATCCTTGAGGGACCATTTCAACCTACTGGAATTCGCCTGTTTCATTCATGCCTGTAGAGGAGGCATGCTGTGGATCCGATCAACCCAATTATTCTGGCTGGCTAGGGGGAGGGGCTTTTTTGCCCCTAATGTGAGGTTGGCCCCAACCCTCCTATCCTTTTGTTAAAGACTTGGCTCTGACAGTTGGCTTAGGATTCCAATGGGGAACAGTGCAATGAAGTTGGTTGATTCAATAACAACAAATCTCACCTGCCTCTACTCTGCCCTGCACTCTCCACGTGTCATTAGATTTAAATGCTTGGTTTTAATTTATTTGTGTTTTTAATGTATATGTATAGATACATTTTTTATGACTTTAAGCCTCTCAGAGTTACCCTGTGTTAAGATGGATGCCCAATAAATGTTATACATACATACATACATACATACATACATACATACATACTAAAATTTCTAATTTATTTTTATCTGCTCTTCTTTGACACAATGGCTGTCTTAAATTCAGTGTAGCCTTTCTTTGGGAAAATACTTTATTTACATCATTGATTCTTATATGTACATACATGCGTATTGATGTTGGCATGCGCACTGTGGTAAAAGTTGCAATTTTGCAAAAAGATACACTTAGGGCCAATTAATGGATTAATGCCAACATGGTAAACGATGTGATCAGTTATATCCTAAATAAATGTTTTATTAACATTTCCACACTGAACGTTCTGGCAATGCTTTGAATCCTGCTGATCTTTCTTCATACAGAAATTCAGAAGGATATGGCTTTAAATAATGAACACAACAATCATATGACAAATTGCTAATGAAAAATTAATTATATTGATATGGAAGGGCAGAATTTTGATTAACTGTGATTACCATAGATCAGCAGGCAAACATTTTACCATCTCAAAATAAAAATGTAAAATAATTGCACAATCAAGTAACTCAGTAAGAAGAAACTCACACCACTTTGCTCCAACCATATTAAATCAATATTCAGTTTTATGATATTATGCAAAATATGGATTTCACTTGTGTTAATTTTCAACTTAAAGTAGTTTAAACGTTTAATGCATCAATTTTCTTATTAAACAACAATTTTAAGGTATTTAATGCTTAGCAGTTATCATTTCCTAATGGGGAAAGTATTTTAACTAGTATTGCTGTTATAAGTATTATATTTATTTCTTCATAGTTAGAAGTAGGAGCCAATGTTCCCAATTTAAACTTTAAGTATAAGTATAAATATTACTCATTTTGCAGTGGAAATTGTCAATGTCCAATTCTAGCCAAAATATTCTGGATATGTTAGCATTAATATATTCATTTTCATAATAATAAGGGAAGTATTCATAAATTAGTAATTAAGCATCATCTGCACATTTGCAAAAGTAAAAAAGAAACATCGGGCTTCCGGTCTGGCTTCTGTCGCCGCCAGATGGTCCTTTGAGACCGCCAGCCCCGTCGCCCGTAAAGAACCACCTTTACACCTGAAAGGCGGCTCGAAAAACTCCATTTCCTAAAGGAAATGTGAGACAGAGAGGGTGAGGGCAGGTAGAGCCCTCTGTGAAGTCCCCAGAGTTCTTTTTTACTCTTGGGGACGAAGCAGGTTGTGGCTCCCTATTTCCGCTTGCCGCTGCTCCGGGCTTCGGGAGAACTCTGCCTTTTGCAGAACTAGGCGATGGGACCGGACCAATTAAAGAAATTAACAGATCATTTGAACAAGCAGGATGAAATCCGGATCTGGGATTCTAAACCGCAAGTATTTCTAATCCTAAGACTGATTTTAAAAGTAAAGAAGAGTGAAAGGAGGAGTTTAAAATGGTGACTGGCCGAGGCTTGAGAAAAGCTGAAAGCGAAAGTCCTTCCGTTTGAATAGTTTACAACGTTACAAAGTTACAAAGTATCTAACAAAAGTGCTGGTTAGAAGTGAAGAGAAAAAATTCTTATTTTATGTTTCTTCCTTCTTAGAGACTTGTTATTGATATTGTTTGGAGAGAAGTCTTTTTCTTTAAAAGGAAAAAGAAAAAAAATCTGTTGTGTGGCAGGATGGCGCTAAAACTGACAAAGCCAGATAATCAAGCCATTGGGGGGGGGGTTTCTCCCATTTATAAATCACATGAACAAGTTGAGAGCTTGCAGATGCAGAAGAATGGCTTCATAGACCTAAAGAAATTTTTACTGGAGGAGATGGTAAGACATGATAAGACTGTGAATCTGAATCTTGAAAATTTTAGACAGGAAATTAAAGAGTTGGTTCAACAAAAATATGATATTCTGAAGCAACATATGAAAAGTTTCTTAGAAGTAATTCTGAAGATGGATGAAATTATAAACTCAAAAATAGACTCTAAAATGAAGGAAGTTGATGATAAGATTTATAATTTGGATAATAAAATACAAGGAATTGAAAATGATTTAATAAGGATTCAAGAAAAAAGCTCAGAAGTAGAGTTTAAAAAAATAAAGGAAGCTGACTATAAGACTTACAATGTAGATAATATAAAACAAAGGATTGAAAATGAAGCCACAATAATGCAATTCAGACTCATGGAATTTGCGGTTAGAATTAGGGGAATACAGGATTTGAGAAAGATGTCTGCTGAAGTTCTGGCTGGGATTTTAAAGATTAGCCCTGAAGAGGTATCCTGCAAGATTGATAAGGCCTACAGAGTTAATTCTTGGGTGGCAAAGCAAAGGCAGTTGCCTAGAGATGTGGTGATTTACTTTACTGATAAAGAAATAAGAAATGATATTGTGCAAAAGTCTTTTAACTCCACTCTTGAAATGCATGGAAGGAAGATCTGGATATTTAAAGAACTACCACCCAAGATGTTAAAAGATAGAAAGGATTTTGGATTTTTGGTGACTGAACTAAAGAAACAAAACATCCCATTCAGGTGGGATGTCCCAGTTGGTATAATATTGAGATATCAAGGAGAACAATATCAACTAAATACTATTGAAAAAGCGGAAGAATTTTACTATAAGGTTTTTAAAATGGGTTTAACATCTCCACATATAATACACGAGGGGAATAAAGAAAAGCAAAATCAACAAGAGATTGGAATTCAGGCTAAGCAGATGGAGGTGGAGGTAACGGAAAAACAACAAGCTACAGAGGCCTTTGTGGACGAGTCACTTCTGGATTCTCCTTCAGAGGCTATAGTTGGATTACCTATAAATACAAGAGAGGCGGCTTTGGATTCTAATGTGATGACTTATCAAGCTACAGACCAGCATGGAAACCAAACAGTTGATATACAACTCATAGAAAGGAAACCAGGATGGAGATCTAAGCCACAAAAAGTTAAGAAGAGAAGAAGCAGGTCCTACAAAAATAAAATTTTTTAGACCAAACAACAGCGTAATGCCAGTCACTTAAGAGCTGATTGAATATTTAGAAATATAGTTGAGGCAAAGTATTGGTTTATATTATCTTGAGGAGAGTGATAGATCTCTGCAGTACTGTATTCCTGGGATGTGGAAGATGGCCTTAAATTGAGTGGATTGGAACTTTCTATTATGGACTCTTTGACAAATGGATTACGTTTATGCTGAGCTACAAGGCAAGAGAACTATGGGATTGGGGCATGCAGAAGATCTGGTTATTACCCTAACACGGTGGTTGGAATTAATAATCTTGATGGAAGATATTATAGAAGACACTATATGGAATATAAATATAAAGTCACTCGGGTGGTTTTTTATACATGAAAACATTTATTGTTGATGGGGGCAGATGGTAATTGAAGATACCGAATATACTGTTGGAATTAGGATGTGATGTTACCCTAACATGGGTAATGGAATTAACAATCCAGTTGAGAGACATTACAGAAGATATCATATGGATTACAAATTTAAAGTCAATTGAGGATTTTATATATATATATATGTAAATAATTTTTTTTTTTAGTGGAATGGGCAGAAGAATAAAGATATTGAAAATATTATGTATGTAGACCTGTAGGAAAGTGGGTGGAGATAGGTTAGCTTACTGATTGTTTGGTTTAGGAAAAGGGATGTTATCAATATACGTAAAAGATTTGAATTAAGAGATATATGTATGGGGGAGAGGAAATGGATAGATTATGAGTTGAAATTGCTAAATTAGGATTTATTATATAGTTTTACAGCTGAATGTTGCTTTGAAATGTATAGTATAAGGGGGATATAATGATATTGTTAGAAGGATAGATTATGAGTTGAATAGATGAAATTGCTAAATTAGAATTTATTACATAATTTCACAGTTGAATGTTGCTTTGAAATGTATAATAATATTGTTAGAAAGAAAGGGTTAGTATATGGGGAATAAAAGGATGGTAAAGTATTATATAATCTGTTATTAACTTGGGTTTTATTTTGGAGAAGCCACAGGGGGAGGGGAGGGGGAGGGGGGGTTAGGGAGGAGGGGGGGAAAAGGGGGGAAAAATTTGTATTTGAAAAACTTTTTCAATTAAAAAAAAAGAAACATCGACGCTACTCTTTTGTTATGTTAAAATAAGTATTTTAATATATTTTTCATGTTCTTACATTTAGGAACTAAAATAATCTGAATTTGGATAGATCAACATTGATACATTTACATTTTTTTTCACAATTTCAACTCCAGCACTGAAAAACCAAATGGAAGCAAAGCAGCTGCAGTAACTGTCATTACATTTGCACCAGCAAGCTTACAATAGGCTTTAGAGTCAGTGTAGAACAAAAATTAAAATTGTAGTAGCAGCTGCATCTTCTTCACCTGGTTTTTCAGTTTAAAAATATTAAAATGTCCTTTCCTACTTGCCAAATATGATTTCTCCCCCACTCCCTCCTGTAATAAAGCTTACAGAAACTAACTTGTAGGAAGCTGTTTTAAACTTAGAGAAACTTTGCTTTCTGAATCAAATCCTCTCACAGAAAGCAAACTCAAAAATCACTTGGCCAATTATGAGAACAATGGTTACAATCAGGATGTATAATACTATCTATACTTAAAAGAGACTTGATACAGACAGTACACTGTCATTGCAAAAATGGAAAAGTGATTATAATAAAGGAAAATGTATAATAAAAATAATTTAAAAAATAATAACCAGGCCAAGAAACAGACTTTGCAGCACAGGTGAATGTCTGAAATCCATATGCCAAATCCCATTTTTTCCTCCAAAACAAAACAAAGTACTAATTATAGTGTTTCCTCAAAAATACGACCTAACCCAAAAATAAAACCTAGCATATTTTCTGTGCGTCCACCCAATATAATCCCTACCCGCAAAATAAGCCCTACTTAAGCGCCTGCACAGCCAGCCCCCCACCCATCCCACCGACACCAACGACACGAGGTGAGGTGAGGCAGGGAATGGAGATACTCCACACTTCCCGAACCAGTTTACCACAGGGCTCCCACAGTCAGGCCTTCCACGCCCAATGCCTGCCTCACCTCGTGGCAGCTGCTCTGACAGCCCTGTCCAGCAAGACCCCACCTGGCTCCTGGTCCACTTCTTCTTCTTGCTCACGACTGCAATGGAGTAGGCCAAGCGACAGGCTGCTGCTGCAGCCATGAGGCAAGGCAGGTGTTGGGGCATGGATGGCCTTGCTGCAGGGGTCCTGAGGTAAGCCAGTGTGGGGCACGTGGGGCACTCCACCCTCCCCCACCTCATGGCGGCGGCACTCAAAAGAAATAAGGCATCCCCAGAAATAAGCTCTAGTACTTATTTCGGTGCCCAAAAGAAAATAAGACCAGGTCTTATTTTCAGGAAAACACGGGTGCTTAGAAGACAAACTGCTGCTATTCAGCAAAACGGCATTATACATCATTCCTAAAAGTATTCACACAGTTTATACAAAATAAACAAACACACCCATCATTAAAAGAAAATCTGCTGTTTCCAAAGCCACTTCCTAAATCACCAGGATATCTGCTAGTTTATTGATTATGTATCAAAATAAAGACCTCGCTTGCAGCCATCCACTTTTTTTTTTATTATTTTGCAAGAATGCCTCTTGACCCATGGAGCCTTGAAACATTATTTATAAAACTGATTTGAAGATTGATAGACTTAAGGCCTCATATACATGTCACTTCACCATGACTGTCATCATCAGAGCCGCAGCCATTACCAGTAGATGCCTATGATATCATTTATGTATTCAGAAATTCTGGGTTTCAGATCCAAATATAAGTCTGTCTAATTATACATAAAAAGAAATGAAAACATTTTTATACAAGCTATATTGAGAAATCCTAGATCATTGTTGACTTAGGCATAAGGCAATCTAATAAACCTGTTTTAAATTGTTGCACACCAGCAGCTGTCTAGCTAAGAGACAAAAGTCTATAGTATAGTAGAATAGTCTAGTAAAATATGGGAATAGTAAATAATAGTAAAATACGGGAATGGCTGTCTATTTATAGAAAATCTGCCTTACATACACCGCATCCAAACCCTAGTTTATCTGTTAAAGGATAAAGATTCAATTTCAACTGAGGAGGTCCAGATTTAAATCTACTTGCGAAGGTACAGATTTAATTCTAAACCTAAAGTTTGATACTACAGTTCAATAATGCTATGTTTTGCGTTAACATTCCCCAAAGGGCTGATGTTTGAAAATAAAATTAGGAAAGATAACTATCACTACCACCAAATCAGGAAAAATAACTATACCTACCACCTTTATCTTTTGGAAGGAAAGTAAAATATAATATACAAATTAGATATAAATAAATTAAACTGTCATTCATGTAACATTAATCATGTTATGTCTTCCCCTTTAATCTTCTCAAGGTTAAACATAACCAGTTCTTTCTCTTCACAGGCTTAGTTTTTAGTGCTCTGATCATTCTTGTTGTTAAGGTATTGAACAAAAGTGAACACAGTACATGGTACCTAAACAAAGAAAAACTTCTTTGCCTTTCGATCTTACTGTTGAATATAACAAAAATTAAATTATTTTAATATATTCCTCATAGGGCTACCCTTTAAAACTGTTTAAGAGTATTAAGTTATACCTAATACAAATTCCAAAAAATGAATGAAGAAAGAACATGAATTCAAGAACGTAAGGCTATGTAAGCAAGCTCTTAGATACTCTTAAAATTCAAGACTAGCTATTGAGTATATTCTCTTAAATATATTCAGAAATATTTGTATTTATTGAATGCCCATATTCAGGAAACAAGAGTAGAGCTCATTAAGTGAAACAGTTGTGCATGCACAATGATGTATAGACAACCAGAAGTAGTTTTCAAAAGCAGCCAGGACAGGTAATTTTATGATATGAAAATCTATTGTTTTTATGCAAACTGCAGTATAACCATTGCAAAGCGTTTCTTTCAAATGTTTTGCATTTCATGAGGTTTCCTGAATACGAATACTTTGCCTGTTTGCCTTGGATTCAAAAGACCGGTTAAGTAATTTGCAAAATAAATATTTCCACTTTACATGCTTATAGAAAACAGGTTGCATTTCCCAATATCCGATTCAGCTCTGTATTCTGACTTCATCAAGCCAAGCCTTGTGAAAATATATGGAGGGTACTAAAATGGGGAAGATTGATACAGACTAAAAACCTAATTAAGAATAAAATCTAAACTTCTGACAAGTTGATCCTCAGGTTACAAACCATGTTTTGTTAGTTTTTTGAAAAGCCATAAACCTTGGTACATCTTTTCTTCAAAGAGCTAAATGACTTAATGATAGTTTATGTTTCCACCCACCAATTGTTCTCCTGCAATTGGTATCTGAAGGAATACCACCTACAATACAGAAGAACATTTATTCTTTAGTCCTTGATAAAATAGTTTATGATTTATCTAATCTGCTTTTAAAGCCATCCAAATTAGTAGTCATCACGTCTTGTGATAATTAATTTCATAGGTTGCATATGCAACCTAGCGGTGAAATCCCTCCTGGTTCCATTGGTTTGGCAAACCGGTAGCACTGGCGGCGGGAGGTTCCGCCCATCCGCCGGGACGTCATTACATCCCATTTTTACCATCTGCGCATGCGCAGAAGGTTCTGTCCATGCACAGAAGAGGCATGTGCGCGCATAGCACGCGCATGCTTCCACGCGCTCCCATTTCCGAACCGGTAGCAAAGGTAAGTGGATTTCACCGCTGATGCAACCTATTTGTTACATGTTTGTTTAATTGTTATAAAATAATCAAACAGGGACCTCAAGATTTGTTTTTGGATAGTTACCAAATATCAGGCTTCAATGATTGTTGATATATGCACTGATTGTTTATATTGGTTGCATTCGGATTTTAAATGCTGTTATCCTGAGTCACCATAGTGAGGTGAGTGGCTATTTAATTTGATTAATAGATGATTAAATTAAGTGAGGCATTTCTAAGACAGCAATAAAGTGAGGACATAAAACAGGGAATACATGTACTTATATTCACATTGTTAGCATTCTACAGTTAACATAAAATGCAAATGGTACTGATATAATAGCTCCAATCACTCTTGGCAATTTAATAAATTAACCATCCAAAGTGTACAGCTCTTACTACACTACTTCCTGTTTAAATTTTATGAAATGTCTATTGTCATAAATCATTCTTCATCCAGAAATCTAGTAAGGAAAATACAAGCATTAACAAAAGCATTAAAGGCTTTAAATTTATTTAGGTCAGCTTATGGAATGGACAATTTTTTTCTCTTTTCTGATTTCTGAATTTGGCAGATATTGTATTGTAGGTAATAATTAATATAGGCTAAGGGCCCAGTGTCTGATAAAATTCACATATATAGTATCTGAGATGCAAATGTATCATTAGATCTTCTTATGTTGGGAAAGACCCTAAACATACTTTATATACAAATAAAATATACAACAGGATGCCAACAGAACACAATCCTACCCCTGCCCCCCAAAAAGAGAGTTATCCCATGTTATACATTATTACAGTTTAGCATCAGAGCAAATTTTGGACCATTTTAAATATTATATCCAATTTGTTTCAGTTGTTCAAAATTAAAAAGAAAAGAAATTTCTCACAATGTAGTTTCTTATGTCCAACTTGAAATTCTCTTTGTTAATAAGCTACTTCACAGATCAAATAATATATACTTAATAGCACTTAGACTTATATACCACTCCATAGTGCTTTTCAGCACTCTCTGACCCGTTTACAAATATCAGCATATTGTGGGTTCTGAGTTCTCATTTTATAGACCTTGGAAAGATGGAAGGCTGAGTCAACCTTGAGCCAGTCAGGATTGAATTAGCCTGCAAATCTGCATTCTAACCACTATGCCACCATGCAGTATGGTGATGGTTGTTTTGAAAGAAAATGTATATCTATAGCAGTGGTGGGATTTAAGTAATTTAACAACCGGTTCTCTGCCCTAATGATTTCTTCCAACAACCAGTTTGCCAAACTGCTCAGAAAGTTAACAACCGGTTTTCCCGAAGTGGTGCAAACTGGTTGAATCCCACCACTGATCTATAGTTTATATATTCATGTGCTTTTTATCTTAAGATTTACAAATAGCATACTAGTTTATCTGGATAAATATTATGAATCTCAGAGTTTAAACAATTAATTATATATAGAAAGTTATGTACAAACTATTTAGTATTCATGGAAAGTTTTAAGCAGGTGTACATTTTAATAGCCATAATCATATTAAATCTTTTCAATGTAGTAGATATTCCTGTAAAAATATTCAGTAGTAGTAACTACAGAAAAATATTGAATATGCTCAATTGCTAACAAAATGCATGTTATGATTTTATGTTATGATTTGCATACATTGCTCATAATGGAAATTGCTCATTGTGAGCATACATTGATTTGCACACATTGCCAACAATAAAAAGAATGAAACTTGGAAAGATTAAGATGTAGTTGTTAAGTAAATTCAGCTTCCCTCATTGAGCTGGCTTGTCAGAAACTGGCTGGGAAGGACACAAATGACAATGAGGACTCTGCAACTATCATCAATACATGCTAGTTGCCAAGTTCCCCAAAGTTTTAACCTATGATCGTAAGAACCAGACATAGACTTACTTTTGTCAATGTGATTTTTCTTTTTGAAAGTTTGATAAATGAATGGCCATAAGGCAAGGACTACCTTCATCCTTGAATGCTAGAAAATTGACAGGCAACACAAAAATTTGGAAATATTCCATACTGGAGAAATTTAGTTTAATTTAGCTTTTTTATACATTTACATTTAAAATTGTTCAAACTTCAAAATTATAATACATGTAATGTATTAGTTAAATATAAGGACATTTTACTAAATTGTGTAGTAGTGTTATGCACTACTAATGCACTAATCGAAATTTTAAATAATAACAAGCAGTATTCTGCATGCGTGTCTATGTTACAAGAAAAAAAAACCACTTCAATTATCAGCCAAATGTGGAGTTTTTGTTACTTTTTGTTAATCAGCACAAACTAACATTGATATCTGGCTTCATAATAGTATTGGCCTATTTAGTTATACATAAAGATAAACATGCATATTTGCATATACATATCAGTTATATATGCAGAGTTGATTGCATTGGTAATATTCATTATACACAACATTAACATCTGATTACGAATTAATTAAAACGCTACATTAAAATCAAATTAAAGTGAAATCTCAGAATTTATTTTGTGGTTTATTCTATAAACATAGAGCAAGTGCGTAAATCAAACTCAGTTCGGTTATTAATCTCAATGCCTGTGGGCTTCAAACTGAGCAAAGTCCAGGCCTGCCTACTCAACATTCTACCCAAACATCTCACCTGGCTGTATACTTGTTAATTTCTAAAAGGTTGAAACTATGGGATGGATTGCCAGCATACAATTGCAGAAATGGAGTGCCAGTCAATTTTGGTGCTCCCTGAAATATAGTAGAACACAGCACCTCAGTGTAATCTTGGGTACCAGCATTATATTTAGTGTTTTGTTGAATTTGTACTGTTTAAATGAATATATTGCAACACTGAGATCAGTGTCTTGCAGGACATGCTGAAGTTCACGATGAAGAGCCTTATTATTGATGTTGTTTGCCCTGAGTTCGAACGTTGAAAATTCTTTATCCCATAAAGCGTTTAGAAAAATAATGATCAGGGCTATTTTTATCAGTTTAATTAATCGTGGCGATAACTGTCAGAGGTGGTTTTTTCCCCACTACTTTAAATATTAGCCATTACTTTCAGAGCTGAATATTTTATATTATGTTCCTTGGCAGTTTCCATTTGCATAACAAGTATCTACTACAAAAGGAGTTCTGTAAAAATGTGCACTGCATATGCTACTCTACTGAAGTCTTATAAAAGACTTCAGTGTTACCAACAATGTCATAGGTGGGGGTTTTTATGGGATTGGGGTGGAGCTCCTTTATTATTATTATTATTATTATTATTATTATTATTATTATTATTATTTTATTTTAATTAGATTTATATGCCGCCCTTCCCTGGAGACTCAGGGCAGCTTACAATGTGTTAAGGAGATTCAAATTGGTAGGGCTCATTGGTGGGTTACTACCGGTTCGCCCCAATTCTGGCGAACCAGTAGCGGTGGCGGCAAGAGTATCCACCCACCAGACCAGACATCATCACAGATACGTCACACGCTCACAGTTCCAAACAGGTAGCAAAGGTAAGTGAAGCCAGTAGTGGTAAGCCCTACCACTATTGGTAGGGCTTGTATTCAGAATAATGGATCAAGGAACCATTTTGTTCCTAAAAAGACTTGGACTCCCTAATTGTTCCATGAGTTCTTGTCCAGAATGATTCAAAGTTGTTCTTCAGAAGCTAAAATAAGATTTCCTGTGTTAGTTTAGCTTAGGGAGCAAATCAGCTAAACGAAGTAATATTACAAGGTGAGGCAAATAGCAAATTTCTGTATATATTCCTCTGCTTTTGTCCAAGATAGAACTTTGAGAAATCAAATGAGCTTTTTTTTTTTTTAAAGGAAAAAACCAAGTCCAGTTGCCTTTTGAAAAAGCAGATTTGGGACATTGGCTGAGAACAAATTCTGCAAAAACCTTGTCCATTTTAAAATCATATTGGAGCCAATATGATTTGTTTGCTTTTAATTAGCACTGAACATGCATGAATATGACTTCTGTTCCAGGGTCCAACCTGTGAAATCTGTCCTCTATTTCTCACATTCGCAACTAATGTTGAATCCTACACCAAAAGTAGTGAATGCTATTATTCCTCATTAACAGCCAATGGAATTAACAGAATAACAGAGTTGAAAGGGAAATTCTAGTCTGGTTCTTCAAACCGGAATGACACATTTAATGACACGTTTAACCCCATCTTCCAGCTCAGTCTGCTCATCTCGTACCCCAGTGGTTCTTGTCCTTTTCTTCACCACGGACTCCCTCTAAATACTTTTTGTGGCCACCGGACCCCACGAGACTTAATTCAAGATTTAAATCATAACATTTCTTCAAGCCTTCACGGGCACCTCCCCCCACTCCCGTGACAATATCGTGCCCTTAGTGGCTAAGGCATTGAGCTTGTCAATCAGAAAGGTCAGCGGTTCGAATCCCTAGTATAGGTCTTCTGCATGAACAGGAGGTTGGACTAGATGACCTCCAAGGTCCCTTCCAACTCTGTTACTGTTACTTCTAATGCAACCCCTGTTCAAGCAGGACACCCTATACCTATTCAGACAAATGGTTGTTCAGTCTCTTCTTAGAAGCGTCCAGTGTTGGAGCACTCACAGCTTCTGAAGGCAAGTCATTCCACTGATTAATTGTTCTCACTGTCAGGAAATTTCTCCGTAGTTCTAAGTTGCTTCTCTCCTTGGTTAGTTTTTATCTATAGCTTCTTGCCTTGCCTTCGGGTGCTTTGGAGAATAAATTCACCCCCTCTTCTTTGTGGCACCGTCTTACAATATTGGAACACTGCTATCATATCATCCCTAGTCCTTTTTCATCAAACTAGACATGCCCAATTCCTGCAATTGTTCTTTGTATGTTTTAGCCTTCAGTCCCCCATTCATCTTTGTTATTCTTCCGTAAACTCTTTTTAAAGTCTCAACATCTTTTTGGGCGGCTGCAGCACACTTCTCGCTCATATTGAAGTGTTCAGTTATTTAAAAGTTAAGTCCCAGGACTATTTGCTTTCTTATTAGAAATCTTTCTATAGTAATAGAAAATTTTTAACAAACGCAAGTTGACCAGGTCAGCCCAAACACCAAGCCACCAGTCTAATGAACAGAAAACAGGACAAATATGTACTAATACATAATAAATGTTCCATCCTTCTTCCATATAATCCACCCAATGTCTTCCAATTTGTCCTAGTAAGTATTCACTAGGTTAATATTACACATATTTATTAAGCATAATTTAGCTATATGAATTTTGAAATTACTGTCCTTTAAAGCATAGCATCAAAGCATATAAACTTAAAATACCTGTAAAAATTTCTACACTAAGTTTTTATCTAACAATCTAGAGATGGTTTTATTTTCTATTTATTGCAGGAACTTTCTAGAGAGAAATCAGTAAATACAATAAGAAGGAATGGTAGTAAAAATACCCAAATCATTAGGTCTTAAAAATTTAAGTGTATGCTATATCTATTATCTACATGTATTTATTCTCCTCAACAAATGCATGTGCTGCAGTATAAGTATTAAAGAAGTCGAAAACCAAGGACTGTTTTATTTCTAATCAGAAAAATTCCAAAATTCCTATTAGAGAATTTATTTTATTATGCCAGAAAAAAAGAAATCAAAATAGAACTGATTGCTGTTTTTTAAATTCACTTAAGCTCTTCATCAAACTAGGTGTCAAATAAAAGAGAATGGAAAAATGCTGAACCTTGGAGACTGCATTAAGTCCGGCTATTAAGATGGAATATTGAGATAATAGAATGTAATGTAATTGTTTAGTAACTACTATGCAAATTTCAGAATGCATCTAAAACTATAGATTCAAAACATACAATGGTGGATGTTCTTTTCTGAAAATAGACTATCCAAATGTGATCCAGATTTTTATCTTCATCATCCAGCAAAATCTGCACATTATGTTTGTTAAAAGCTATATACAATGTAGGCTGATTGTGAGTAAGCATGAAAAGTAGCATTCCTAATTGACAGGGTTATGTATTCATTCATCATAAAACATTGTAACATAAAGAAAGATACTATTACTATACTGTATCCAATACTGGCTTTTTTCAAATGACATTTTTAACTAAGTAAATTCATTAGTATTGTGTTATAATAATGTGACATTTAGCATCAAAGAAAGTTATTACCGTGTTTCCCCAAAAAGAAGACCCAGTCTTATTTTCTTTTGATCCCTGTAAAAATGACTAGGGCTTCTTTTCGGGGGTCTAATTACTGACTCACCTCACGGTGGCGGCACCGACAGCTCCATGCTGCTGGCCCACTTCTGCGGCCAATTGCCGCCACTCACACGTGTGGTCCTTAGCCTCCATTCTGCCATCAGAGCCTTATGGAAAGCTCTCTGCACCTGAGAAACAGGCTCCAGATTGCCACACATGGTGCTCCCTGTCTTCCATTTCTCTATCAGAACATTCCGGAAAGCCCTCTGCAGCTGATAACAGAGCTCTGGATCAATCTGTTATCGGCTTCAGAGGGATTTCCGGAAGGCTGATGGTGAAACGGAGGCCGGGGGCAATGTGTGCTGTCAGAGTGCGCACAGGGTGGCAATTTTGAGACAACCCAGGAGCAAAATACAATAAACAGAGGTTTGTCTTTCATATAGTGGTTTATCTACAAGGAATATATACATACACATACTAGGCAAAGTCAGGCAATCAATCATCAACTATAGCACAGAAGCACACATGGAGAAAGAGACGCCCTCACAGGGCCTCTCTTATATATACAGTCTCTTAAAAGTCATATCAGCCCAAAAACCTTGTTGACTCATTCCCTGCCTTATATCATTATAGCAGCTGGTCAGCTCTTAAAGTATTTCCCTGACATGCTCATCAATCCGGACCTCATTTCTTGGTTGCAGAGGGCTTTCTGGAAGGCTTCTGATGGCGAACTGGAGGCTGGGGGTGACACACACAAGCGGTAGCAAGCAGCCACAGAAGAAGTGTGTCTGCAAAGCAAGGCAGGTGTTGGGGTGTGCAAGGCCTGGTAAGTAGGGCAGCTTCACCACCCTATTGCCACCCTAGCTTAATTTTTCCCCATGTGCCTCGTCCTATCACCTGCACCCCAGGGTGGACGAGATCTTAATCAGGGCTAATTTTGCGGATAGGGCTTAATTTTAGCACATGTATTCAAAAACATGATAGGGCTTCTTTTCAGGGTGGGTCATATTTTCGGGGAAACACGGTACACATTTTTGTAATATTAATTATTGGTATTTCAATTCATAATAGCTGTCTTTCAAAAGTTAAATATTGCCCAGTGAAATATGGTTTAATTGGTTATACAGAATGTAAACTGTTATATACTTTGTTATTTATCCAACAAAATTCAAAACTAAAATCAGAATTCAAATATATACTTCATATCCAATTCCTTTTTAGACAAGCTAGCTATGCTTTCTTCTATTACCACTTAGTAAGGGACCAAATTTAAGGGACAGTACAACTATCTTTTACTGTCAATTTTGCTAGCTTCATAGTTCCACTTCTGCTTCGCATCTATTGTCTTTTGGATTTCCAGATCCCTGTTTTGTTTGAATGATTAATTACTGGGAGGAGATAAACAGCCCTCCAAACCTGAAGACCTCCAGTTTTTTTGGACCACACCTCATTCCATATAAACTGGAAACTAGAAATGTTATTATAGTAGTAATCAAACATGAATGGGGAGGGGGGGGTCACAGAAGGCAGTCATAGATACTGTGGAAATAGAACTAAAGTTGGATGTTTTGTAGTAGTGCTCTTCAATTTAATATTAATAGCAGTTTAGAGAAATGAGTTGCCAAACTGTATCTGTTTGTCTGTTCGTGTGCATTAGCAATTGAAAAATAAGGTTAATCAGGCTCTGGAATGAAATGATTAATCTCTGTCCCTCTATATTGCAATTGCAATTAATAAATCACAAATGCACTCCAACCTGCTAATATCCTTAGCCATATATGAAGAACCCATTATTAACTGTTCTTTCTGATATCAGTTCTGGGGATAGTAACAATAAAAAAGAGATCTGGATCACATTTGAAAAGGAAATAAAAATGGGTGAACCACATTTTTAAGAATCATCTCATCCGTGTCCTGAGACATAATTTTATACAACTGCTACTGGAAGTATAAAATGTTATCCAACAATTTTTGGCTCCTGATCTCATGTGATATTCAAGCTTTCACAAGGGAGTGGGGAAAATGGCAAGCTTTATTGTGATACAAGTTGAATGATGACTTTATATCTTAAAAACCATTTACTGTGACAGTTTCACTGATAATAGTTATCAATAAAAATAAACATGGAGTGATTACCATTTAACATATGGTATATGGAAACATATAAACTAATCTATTAGGAAATAATTCTCCCAAGAAGGAAAATTAATCTAATTTAACAATCTATCACTTTCTTCACTTTTTTGTTAATTAATGTCTTACACTTAAGATAATGCACTTTATATTATTAAGTGTAAGACACTTAATAATAATATAAAACTTATACTTGCTTTAAATTCACTTTGTAAAAAGTAGATTCAAGGAGAATACCTAAAAAGATAACTTAAACAGCAGCTTTCACTTTACTGCTCACCATTATAAATATATAGAACATTAAAAGCACCCTTTTTTATTTGTATAAAGATCATTTCTTACCTTGATCAAAGGATATAAGCGGACTCCATGTACGAAAATAATCATCCTGCAGCAGAAAAAAGAAAGCAAATGTGCTTAGAATGGGAAAACGAGTGCAAACGCATAAATGGAGAAAGACAGAAATGCATAAAAGATATACAAACCTCAACTTCCTGCACATGGTGCGCAGCAAAAAAACACAAAGGAAAGATACAATTATCATATGGACATACTAATTGCAGGAAACACATCTTTGCTAATGAAAAAAAATCAAAAGAATAAACAGCTAGTCCATAAACCAGATGGAAAAAAAGTATCTGAAAATGCAGAGATTTTTTATTTAGCAGTTATATTTCAATAGTTTCCAAACCTTGTGTTTCATTTTATATCATTACCAACTATTCTGACTGTTGCTTACACAAATTATCTTGTAAAAAATATTAAATGGTATGACTGGAAAACTTTCAATGCCAAATAGCAGTCCATCTACAAGTACTTGATTAAAGTGCTTGCAGATCGTCACTCTACGTACTGCTTTCAAAGCTTACTGTTTACAAAGCTACTGTTTACAAAAGAAACTAAGTTTCTTTTTTAAAAAGAATTATTTTATTTTTATTCGAACATCATCTTCCATTAAACTGAGTACAAATATTTTGTGCAAATATTTTATACAATAGCAATTATGATTTACAGCCATATTTATTATTTTATCTGTTCTTAATTTAATACTAATACTAATATATACCATACCTAATACTATAACAATCCTCTTCTTAACTTATTTAGCTTTGTTAAAACATTTTCTCTATTTCACTTATCTGTTTTTTTATATTTATTCTCTAACCATTGATAAAATAATTCCCATATGTTATAATAATCAGATTTTTTTCTTTAATTTCAAGTGTTAACCTATTCATTTCTGCACATTCTAATATATAATAAGTTTCAAATTTCATTTCATTGCCCAGGATAAACAAAAACAAAACTGAGTACAAAGCAGGGGTGAAATCCAGCTGGTTCTGACAGGTTCTGGAGAACCGGTAGTGGAAATTTTGAGCAGTTTGGAGAACTGGCAAATACCACTTCTGGCTGGCCCCAAAATGGGTGGGAATGGAGATTTTACAATATCCTTCCACCAGGAGTGAGGAGGGAAGGGAGATTTTGCAGTATCCTTCCCCTGCCACACCCACCAAGCCACACCCACCAAGCCACACCACGCCCACCCAGCCACGGCCACAGAACCGGTAGTAAAAAAATGTGGATTTCACCACTGGTACAAAGCAACATACTGTTAATGTAAGTGCTATTAATTTTAGTGGCCTTCACCTGTATAATAAATTAATAATTTATTAATTTATATAGCCATCCCAACTGAACCCTGGACAGCATACTGGGATTAAAACACAAAAACAATATAATCCCTAGTTCCTAAGGATAAAATGAAAACCTCGTTTATAGAGGAACACCTGAACAGCAGTAGAGTTCACCTAATCTCCTGACCTAAATATCTGAAGTCAGGTCTTCAGCATCTTGCAAAAGTCTAACAGAGTCAAGGCCATCCTGATTTTTTGGTAGAAGCTGTTCCACAGAGCAGATGCTGCCACTGAGAAGCAACACTTCTGGGCTTCAAAAAGATGATGCTGTTTCATAGAAGAGACACAAAATATGTCTTTTTGACTGAAAGCGGAAACAATAGGAGAGGTGGTCCCTCAGCTATCAACCCAATCTCTTTATCATTTGAATTATTCTTTTTTGCACTATTTTGAACTATGGTACAATAACTAATATTTCAAATTGTAAATATTTATGAAGTCGCCTAAAGAATTGTAGAAATAATTACAATTCTGATATTCCTAGACTTTGGCAAGTAACACCCAGAACTGAAGGCTACCGTGAAATAATCTGGAGGCACTGTGCACATATTTAAGCAATCATTTAGTAATCAATGTTCAGCTAAATATGCATGAACACTACAATTTAAAATTTAAAATCATTCTGATAACTGCTATCTATTATTAACTGTGAAAAGATTTCTTTCTTCACACAGATGCTATTCTGGAGAGAAAAATAGACCAATCAATTTGGAATATATCTATTCCTCATAAAAGGATACAGATATTTCCAAAAAATATGCAGAAAATTGCTTGAAGAAAATAATGCATGCTGCTGCAAGGATTTCTATTGTTATCTCAGTTTAGACACAGAGAGCAGCTCCTACCCAGAAACTTCACTGAAATAAATTGCTTAAGCCTCACATACATATTTCTATAGTATTCCAAATAATTAATAGCTATATACCTAGGTATAAATTAATATAAACTAACATTCTTTTTAAAAGCATACCGGCTGAAAGTCTAGATTCAGCAATTATATGTGAAATTGCATTCAACATGAAATATGAAATTGTTGATCTGTCAGAAGGAAAATTTCAATATACAAAGCTGCAAGTAACTTAAACATAAATCAGGTGGGCTGTATTTTTCCTTTATCTAATCATTCACATGGTGTGTACAGTGAAAAAGACAAAGTTATATACTTATAGAGATGTCCTCAAACATTTTTCAAAGAGCTGTCCGATCCTTTGCCAGATATATTGTATTTTTCGGAGTATAAAATGCACCGGAGTATTAGACGCACCTTAGTTTTTGGGGAGGAAAATAAGAAAAAAGCTGATTGGCAGGTGGATCAACCCCCAGAATACCTCCAATCAGCTGTTCCCAGAGCTGAATTTTAGAAACAGATTCTTGGTTGTGAGCTCTGTGCCTTGCTTTTTTTTTTTTTTTTTGACTTTTTTTTTCTGCCTCTAAAACTTCTGAAACTCTGTTTCAGAAAAAACTGTCTTGTCTGCCCCTGAAAGCCTCCAAAACAGAGTTCCAGAAAAAAAAGCCTCTGTAGCTCTGTTTGGGGGCTTCTTTTCTGAAGCTTCATTTCTGATGCTTTTTTCGGCCTCTGAAACCTCTGTTTGAGAAGCTGGGCAGGGCTACATTCGGAGTATAAGACGCACCCAGATTTTCACCCTCTTTTTTGGGGGGGAAAGGTGCATCGTATACTCCGAAAAATGAGCCTTGGTGGCACAGCAGACTAAAGTGCTGTTAAGTAACACCACCTGCCTGCAATTACTGCAAGTTCAAATCTCACCAAGTTCAAGGTTGATTCTTCGAGGTAAGTAAAATGAGGATGCGGTTTGTGGGGGCAATAAGCTGACTTTGTATAAAAAAGAACACCGCTTTGGGGGGGGGAAAGCTCTACTAAGCAGGTATATACAAAAGTATGAAGGCTATTGCTTAACGCATTGTAAGCCGCCCTGAGTCTCCAGAGAAGGGCAGCATATAAATCGAACCAATAAATAAATAAAATACAGTAGGTGCCTCAATACTTCAGAAAAGACTTTGCTCCCATGAATCTCCTTTGTTAAATACTCTTCTGAGTGCTTTGGTCAGATGTAATATATAGTCATGAGTTTTACAAAGATTAAGTTTGCTGATATGAACTAAAAATGCCACATATTTCTACCTCACACCAAAGCATAGCACTGAGGTAAGTGAGCAAAGGTAATACTCTTGGCGGCAATAGAGGTAGTCCTTGACTTATATGACCACAATTGAGCCCAAAATTGCTGTTGTTAAGTGAAACATTTGTTCAGTGAGTTTTGCCCCATAACCCCACAGTTATTAAGTGAATCACTGCAGTTGATAAGTTAGTAAGCCAGTCGTTAAATAAATCTGGCTTCTCCATTGACTTTGTTCACCAGAAGTTTGCCAAAAGTAATCACATGATTTTGGGACACACCAACGGTCATAAATATTAACCCATTGCCAAGCATCTGAATTTTGATCACATGATCATGGGGATGCTACAAAAAGTTGTGTCCTAAGACACATTTTTCAGTGCCATTGTAACCTTGAATAGTCACTAAATGAACTGTTGTAAGTCGAGAACTACCTGTATTTACATCCATACATTTCTTCAAAACAAAACTATATGCACAAAAAATCACCAAGCACTGTTAATACTCAAAAGAATTAAGGCATGGGAAAGAAAGATTATGGACCATAAAAAATGCAAAAGAAACTAACAATTTAAATTTAATTATTAATTTAATTTGTATTTCCAACAATACCTCTAAGCCTAAAAATATTCATATGGTTGATGGATGGCAATTACAACTCCAAATAAAGGGTAGGATGAAGTGGGAGAGAATATTTTAGGATGCTTGACTGAATGGTATGGAGTGACCGTATTTACTGGTTTGCCTTCTGTAAATGTGTTTTCATTATGCTGACCATAGCTGCCATTTTATGACCATCCTCAACTCTTTTAAAATTTTAAATGGGTATTTTTATTTTTTTATTTTTTTTATTTTTTTTATTTTTTATTTTATTTTTTTATTTTTTATTTTATTTTATATTTTATATTATTTTATTTATTTATTTATTTATATTATTTTATTTTATTTATTTTATTGAAATTTTATATGTCCACCCACTGACATTACAAAAATTTATCATGGGTTAAGGTAGTAACCTAACCTTACCAACTTTAAGATGAGTGAACTTCAATTCCCAGAATTCCCAGCTAGCCACTCATCTTAAAGTTGTTAAGGTTGAGAAACATTGGGCTAAGAGATTCTGGTTGAGTACATAAGAATACATGAACATGTGCATGTTTTCATTACTATTTCCTCTCTTTTCTTTATGCATGTAATTAAAAGAAAATTGGCATTCCTGGATTTTGCAGAAGGATCAAGTGGACCTTGGGGAAGGAGGAGGAAAGAATGGGAAAAAGGAAAGGAGTTAAATCAAGTAAATAGAAAATAGAAAATAGAAAGATTAGGTTGCAGAAAGAGAAAGTATATATCTTGTATAAAAATGTATTAAATTGTTAGAATACAACAGAGTGAATAGAAAATAAACAAAAGTAAAGAGGATAAAAATTGCATGGAACATACTGAAAACATAGTTTTAATAGTGCTGCAAAATTATAATCAGAAATACAAGAGGTAACTGACAAAATTAGTAAAATATATTTATTTTATATTGGGCAACAGATGTTGATACAAGACTTTTGTTGTTCAGCAGTATTAAGAAATTAATGAATTAAAAATGTTTACTGCCCATTTGTTGATAGGAAAATAGGAAATAGGAAAAAGTGAATGGGCTTCAATTATTTATTTATTTATTATCAAATTTCTATATTGCTTATCACACTTCCCCAATTCTGATGATTTCATGGAATCTCTTCATGAATATTTAAGACTGCTGAATTAGGTAAGAGTGTATGTAATGAACATATGGATGCAAAGAATAAACAAAATGCTGAACATATAGTTCAGTACTGACAGTAAGTAAGAGGATGTGTTAAGTTTTCTTAGTTGATGAAAATATTTATAGATAAATGTACAGAAAATGCTCGTGGGGATGATAGAAGTATGCTACAACCAAAATATGTATTTAGATTAGCATTCAGATTAAGCTATACTGCTCAGAGAATTCAAATGATCTATAATGATTGTTAGATATACTATATGATACAACAACTGGTGTGGACTGAAAACCAATCCATGACCAAAGTAATTGTGTCTGAAAGGAAAAATCAAGGAAATCTTACAAGATAGTAGCAAATGGCAAAAAAAAAAAAAATAGAGCAAGTAAATGATTTTGTGTGTTTTGATAGAATGTTTACAAAAGATAAAAGAACAGATGGATAAATGTTAGAGATGATGTTCTACTATGAGGAATGAGAATTTGCTAAAAGAAACAAAAATGTCACTATGTAACAGCATGCATATTTATATTTTATTATATAAGTGAGAGTTGGATATTTCAGGAGAAATAGAAAAGTTGAAAACTGTAGGAACAGGTTACTTAAAATGCATGGGAGATACAGAAGAGACAGTATTAAGAGACCACTTCCTTAGGTGGTGTTAGAATAATTCTTAGATAGAATTAAGAATTCTTAATTTTTAGATAGTTAAGAATTATCTAAGATAATTCTTAGATAGAATTAAGAGTCCATTATATGTAAGGACCATCTCCTCTCTATGCACAAAACCAAGGATGAAAGCCTGCTGGAGTGTGTATGGGTCAACACAAAAGGAAAAACGAATGACACTGCTATAGCTCTATGCTTACAGACCACCCAACCAAGCAGAAGAAACAGTTGAACTGTTTGCTACCCAGTTAACAAATGTATGTAAAAATACACCACCATAGTAAGGGGAAATTTTAACTATTCTGGCATCAATTGGGAGACCAACTCTACAACAAATGAGAGGTCAAGCAGGATCCTGACCAACACAGCTAACATGAAAATAAGCTAGGGCTAATTTTTGGGGTAGGTCTTGTTTTCAGGGAAACACGATATATGCAATAATTTTAGATTTACAACCAGTCTTCTAATGACCATACAAACTTGTGACCTATCTGAAAAAGGGGACTTAGCCCCCAGATTTGAAGTTCAGATAGTTGCACCAACCCGCAGACATTTCAGGTTCTCGGCAACATGGCTACATGTACAAGTGTTTGCAGCATCCCAAGGTCATGTGACCGGTTGATGGGTGTTGCCAAAACCAGCAGTTACTTCCAGTTTTTGGCAAAATCATGCGATAGAAAGTACTGGATTTCTAAACAACCATATTTTTTTTTTTTAATTTGATTTAGATGCCGCCCTTCTCCGGAGAATCAGGGCAGCTTACAATGCGTTAAGCAATAGCCTTCATATTTTGTATATTTATACAAAGTCAGCTTATTGCCCCCACAATCTGGGTCCTCATTTCACCTACCTTTGAAAGGATGGAAGGCTGAGTCAACCTTGAGCCTGGTAAGATTCGAACCTTCAGTAATTGCAGGCAGCTGTGTTAATAACAGGGTGCTTTAGACCACTGAACTACCAAGGCTGGTAATGTCCATGGTGTTGGCACATACAACTGCTACAAAAATTATAAAGTTGGGTTGATTATTCATCCAACTCTTTTTATCACCATCATAATTTACAATGGTCATGGGCAGGTTCCATTACAGTCATATCCAGGGTTACCTCTACACAAAGAAAGAAAGAATAAGTTGAGAAGAAGCAAAAGACTAAAGTTCAATGCAGATGAAGTTGAGACCTTCAAAAAGAGAAAGATGAGGGGAAAAAATGTATGAAAAATAAAAGATAATGCATGAAGGAACAGATGGACATAGAAGGAAAGATAGAAACTTCCATTACCATATCCTCTAGATCTCTAACTGAGAACATTATTAGAGAAGTGTGTTGATAAATATTTCATAGGTAAGAGGATAATTTTTCTAACCTATCCAGAGCTGGGAAAGAAAGAGACAAAGAGAGGCAGAAACAGAAAGGGACTATGACACATGTATGGATTATATGTTTAAGAAGAAAATATACAAAAATTAGTAGCAAGGAGCATGGATTGATCTGCAGATTTATTAAGTATTTAAGTTTATGTAAATTACCTGATCAAACAATAATCATCTTCATCTTTTAATGACTCCATAATCCCTTGTGCAGGTGCAGTATTCAACAGATATAGTCTCATCATGCCCAGAGAAATATCTGCCTCTACCTAAGATCGAACTCACAGCCTCCCAATTGTGAGGCAAGAGCTTCACCTCTAGGCCACTGCACCAACATAAACATACAAAAGTATGAAGGCTATTGCTTAACGCATTGTAAACCGCCCTAAGTCTCCAGAGAAGGGTGGCATATAAATCAAATAAAAAAAAATAAAAAAAAACATAAAAAAAACATAAACCCATAACTATACTGAATTCATTTAACTTGTTTTATTTTGTTTTACATCCCTTTACATTTTAAACCGAATTATTCACTTTTTGTGGTGAGGCTCTGTGTAACAATTCAATGGGCAAAAGTAACTGGTCAATAAATTAAGTTGTACACTCCTGCCTTATGGATTTTGGGATTGCTTAGTGATTATAAGTTTTGAGACCAGAGATGGACATGAATGGATTTTAAATAATTCTACAGCATAATGTGTATCTTATTACATAAAAGTAGTCAGGTCCTTATTACATCACGTTCATGTTAATTGGCTAGTGCTTTTTTGTGAAAAAAACAACAGATTGAATGAGCTCATGTTTTAAAACCATGCCTAATTAGAATCTCCCACTGGTCATAAAAAATGGAAACTATTACTTTCAGTTCAGTAATTGCACAGCAATAATTTTTTCAGCCTTAAATTCATCATTACATGTTTAAGTGAAGTGAAACTAGTTACAAGTAATTATTTTAAAAATTATTTTAAAATATTTTTTGCACTCTGAATAGTTTTTTTCACTCTGAATAGTTTTAAGTACTATATTGTTTTACAACTCCCTAAAATCTTTTTTGTTGCTCAACCTGTACAGTTTATTTTTCATCTTTATTTTGAACTCTATCATTTCAGAGACAAAATTATTTCAAAAATTTGTACTACCAGAAATGAAATGTGTTCTATATGGGAATGCCCTTGAAGACAATATGGATAATCAAGAATCCAGTAGCATGTGCAATATGTCATGGTAATGCATGTATCTCCACTGTTTCATGAACTGCACTGGATACCAAGCAGCTTCTGGATATGATTCAAGATTCTTGTTATCATCTATAAACCCCTTTATAGCATTGGTCTGGTTACTTGAAGAACTGCTTAATTTATATATTTCTTCTGTTTGGTAAGGTCATGTAGAATGGACATGTTCTCAGTCCTGTTGATCAAATGTTATCTTACAAGACCCAGGAAGCATTTCTTCTTGATGATGGATCCTAACCTCAGGAATTAGATCCCCCATAAAAATCTGTGGCAGCAGTCCCTATTAACTTTCTGCAAACTATTAAAAACATGGTTGTTGTCCCAGGTCTTAGGATAGGATGGTGGTAAAATCCTTTGTGACATTTTGTGTTTGTATTATGGAATCGGTCTTTCTTTCAGGTATTTGGACCATGGTCCAAAAATCCAAAGTTCTTCCGACAGCACTATTCCTTCAGCCAGCATGTTACTTCTAAAATCCTCATTGGGTGTTGACTTTCCATCAGATATACAGATGAAAACACCGTCTGTGCTCCTAACTGTGCACCACTACCTGTGCTCATATCTCTTTTGCCCTCCTGCCTAGCTGCTCATAGTCTCTTGGTATTTTTTTCAAGTTCTTTCTTGTATCATTTGCGCCAATATGGAAGAGGAGAAAATAATAATTAGTGGCCTTAATTATTTTGGTAAGCCTCTCTGGGACATCTTTTATCTTTGAACCTGGGAGACAACATAGATTGTCTCATCTACAAATTGTTGATTCTATTCTTCTGAGAATTGAGTCGCCAATTACCACTACACACCTTTTTTCAGTGGGGAACTCAGTGGACTTCTGTTCTTTGTGACAGTCTGAGTTACTTTTCTTCCTATCACTGGAGAAATTGATAAAGACCCTTCTCCAGATGTCTGCATGTTTTTTTTCCCCACAGGGAAGATATGAAATCAATTGTCCACCTCCAGGGGATGGCAGGGACAATCCAACAGGAACAGTCTTCTCAGGTTTTTTTGTCCTCTGAGCGACATACTGCCAATGCTCTTCCTCTGGGGTTTCATTTTTTCTTGGTAGTTGTTTCTTCCTTGATGAGTTCAGTTTGAATTTAGAATTTAGAACTTAGAGGGATAGAATCAAGATTGCATGAAGTGTTAACACCCCTTTATAATGCCTTGGTATAGCCACACGTGGAATACTGCATCCAGTTCTGATTGCCATGATGTAAAAAAGATGTTGAGAGACTAGAAAGAGTGCAGAGAAGAGTAACAAAGATGATTTGGGGACTGGAGGATAAAACATATAAAGAACAGTTGCTGGAATTGGATATGTCTAGTTTAATGAAAAGAAGGATTAGGGGCAACATGATAGCAGTGCTCTGATATCTCAGGTGTTGCCACAAAGAAGACAGGATTCTTTCAAGACTATTCTCCAAAGTTCTTGAAGGCAAAACAAGAAGAATGGATGGAAACTAATCAAGGAGAGAAGCAACCTAGAACTAAGAAATTTCCTAAGAGTTAGAATGATTAACCAGTGGAACAACTTGCCTCCAGAAGCTGTAAATGCTCCAACACTGGACGTTTTTAAGAAGAGATTGGACAACCATTTGTCTGAAATGGTATAGGGTTTCCTGCCTGAGCAGGGGGTTGGACTTAAAGATCTCCAAGGTCCCTTCCAATTCTGTTACTCTGTTATTCTATTTATTCTGAACACAGACTTCTGCCTTTTCCAGAAATTTCTCGTTTTCACAGATGAAAATGCATAGACTTGCTCTAGATTAGGGATCCTCAATCCCCGGTCTGTGGCATGCCATCAACCTGGCCATGCAAACATCCTACAGGATGTAGGCAGCAGACCAAGCCATGCCCCCCTTCTAGTTCATGGAAAAATCTTGCTCCATGGAACCGGTCCCTGGTGCCCAAAAAGTTGGGAGCTACTGCTCTAGATTCTCTACTTTGTCTTCCAACAATCCCAATAGTTTGCACTTAGTGCAAATTGGAGTCCTCCCTGGGCAGAAATGCAAACAAAGCATGCACAATGCAGGTTGCCATGGCGCTAGCCTCTTTCTCCATGAATGTGTTACTTTTCAGGCTTATACAGGTACAAATAAATATTCCCTTGCAACTTCCCTATTTAGATTCTTAGCCTGAGCCACTGGACAAGTCCCCTTGCTCCCAGTATATCTAATGCAAATAGAATTTTTTAAACAATCTTTTCAATACTATAGTCTTTGGGCCCTTCTTATAGGAAGGAATTTAATTTAATTTTATTAAATTCACAAACCTTCTGTTAACAAATAAGTCTTTTGTTATCTCCACTGTGGCCAATGTTGAAATAAAACTTAAATACACAAAGCAAAGGCAAGTCAGGTTTTCTTCTTAACCAATCATGTCACGTCTTTGTTAGAATGCCTTCTACTCCTTCAAAACACAATTTATAAATCCACAAAGAAGCAGGCAGAATAATTGGGGGAGGGGGAAATCACTCAGCTCGCAAAACAAAAAATGTTCAGCCATAAATTTGCAGTTAATATAAAAGTAAAAAAAAAAAAAACCTCTTCATTTTTTTAGTTTTGCGTGTATCTGTCATTTCTTCCTTCTCACCATTTTCTCTACAAAAGTCTCCAAAACGATGCAGAGCAATAAAAATGAAAAGTAGTCTGCAAGTAAAAAGAAGCCTCCTGTTCTAACTAAACAATTGATTTCTAACTAACTAAAAATTATTAAGGCGTAGCAGGCCATTTTTATTGCCCATGCTTAAAGAAATGGTTGTTTTTTTCCAGGCAAAAAATACCTGAAAGCCCCACTTGGGCTGAACTCACCCATGTAAATTTTTGCTTCAGCTTTCTTCGAACTTCCTATCCCAAAATGTGGACATGTGCAACATATGCTGATCAGGACTTTCTTGAAAAAATGAAAATGAAAAAAATCTGATCAAAGATTTGCATGATTATCCAGCAAGAAAGGGGTAATTTAATAGTATCTAAAAGTATTAAAATTCAAAGAATTCTCAAAATTGTTTGAAGATTCTTTAAAGTACCCAGGTAGCACAAATGCTTTTTTGCAGTGGTTTGCTCTCTGAACTTGCCATTTAGTTTCCGAACGTTTCATTACCACGCTAGGTAACATCAACAGCAGAACTTTGATAGAAATGTCTTGTTCTAGTCCTCTTTAGCTTATATATGACTTGTGTGCTGGTGTGGTCAGTTGGTTGCGTGACTGGCCGTTCATTTGGCATTATAATTAACTGATGAGCTGGTCTGTTCAGTTTGGCTGTTCGAATGATCCGGTTTCTTACATGTTCATACTTGTCCACATACATGGATCTAAATTAATATGCTTGTTACATGTCCACATACATAGATCTAAATTAGTATGCTTGTTAATTGCCTCTTTTGTAGAATACCATACTCCAATAAATCCACATGTTTGGCGAGTGTTGGCATGGCCAATGATTTTTGTTCATCCCAATCAAACTGGTGTTGTTCATTGTTGATGTGGCTCAAGATCAGGGATTTTTGGTTGTGCCGTTTGACTGCTAGTCAATGTCCTTGTTGTTAATTGTTACCCTGTTTGTCGAATATAGAACTGGTTACAATTGTTGCAATTGATTTTGTATGCTATGTTGCTATTGCAAATATATTGCAGGATGGTGACCATGCCATATTTGAACCAATTAAGTGTTATACACAATGAGCACTGCAACATTTACATGGCACTAAATATTAGCAAGAGCATAATTTCTTTAAAAATTCCTTGCTACTGTCAAATAGTTATCCAAATTTTGACAGCCCAGCCCATACTGCAGATTATTTATTACTGGAGTTTGATTTACCAACTGTATCTTTTTTTAAAAAAAAAAACTTCATTACCATTTTTGTTTGACCATAATAGTTTACTAAAGCACCTAGGTAACAAGCAAGATTTAAAAAATCCACCCCTGCTTCTTAGTAACAAAGAGTTATTCCTTTACAATTATGTACAGCATCTAAGCAAAAGAAATGAACAACTTAGTACCTTGAAATGGTCTGTTATCCCCATTAGGTAGAGCAGAATCAATTCCACAGGAAGTTGTAAGAAATCATAATTACTTTCACTGAGATTGATTATAACAACAAAATCTTGCAACTCTTGTGTTCCCCCTCCTTTTTCTTATAGTTCAGAAAATTATGGATTTTTTTCTACTTCAGTTCCAAATGGTATTTATTTCTTTGTTTATTTATTTATTGGTTCGATTTATATGCCACCCTTTTCCAGAGACTCAGGGTGGCTTACAATGTGTTAAGCAATAGCCTTCATACTTTTGTATATACCTGCTTAGTAGGGCTTTTGGTCCCTCCTAAGCGGTGTTCTTTTTTATACAAAGTCAGCTTATTGCGCCCACAATCCGGGTCCTCATTTTACCTACCTCGGAAGGATGGAAGGCTGAGTCAACCTTGAGCCTGGTGAGATTTGAACTTGCAGTAATTGCAGGCAGCTGGCAACTAAGTGCTACTTAACAGCACTTTAGTCCGCTGTGCCACCAAGGCTCCTCGTCTTTCTGAACTTAATTGTTTTACCCCTTGTTGCTTTGGCATTGGAGGTTGAATATCTTTACTATTCTCTACATGTGCATAGATTTCTACTGAAAGGAATCAAATACTCAGCATACTTTCCATTTTCTACATCCAATGCACTGTTTAGATTATGCTAAAGAAGAATAGGAACGCTGACTGTGATATTTTGCAGAACTGGCTCCTGAAGATATATTGATTCTTTAGGACCGCAGGACAAGATTCCTGAAATGAAGCGATACCTGAAGATGACAGAATGAATGGCTGAAAGAAAGAAAGAAAGAAAGAAAGAAAGAAAGAAAGAGGGAGGGACACCTTCTCTTTCCAAAATAGTATAATAAAGATTTTTTTAAAAAAAGAAATAATCCTGCCAATCCAAGAGAGATTGTCATGCAATATATAGTAGTTGCCCTACTTTGATTCTACATGGAAATAATTGTAAAAATAGCTCTATTTATAATGGGGGTAGACTTCACCAGAGACTGAAAGTTTTACTTGCCTAGGGTTAACCTGATACTGCTTGGCCAATCACATCTGAATCACATCTCAGCTTTCCTGTTTTACTATAATTTCCAAACTGCAAGAAATGAATTGCAGGAAGATAGGAGTGTGGGAGAGTCAGCTGAAATAGTTATAAGTGTCCTAGGTGAACACTATTTGACTTAAATTGCTGAAAAAATGCTTCTCATTATTTACATTCAAATGCAAGGAAAAACTCTAAGAATATATTGAAGGTATCAGATCATTTCCTGTGAATCTGCAAACCCTTTCAACACTAGAAAGAAGAGATCATCAAGATCTACAACCTAAGGAGATTAATTGAATATTTATCAGCTCCATGTTACAATACAGCTTATTAGCAGCTAGTTCAAGACCCACCATATAGATAAGAGTACTCAAATTCTCCTAAAATAATTAAATTTTAAATCAACATTGATATTCTTATTTGTCAACCAAACAGCTGCCAAAATGCATGCTGATTTATTTTAAATTCTACTTTTATGTTAATTTAAGTATTAAGTGTGCATGATAAAATACAGAATACAGAATATGAAATACAGAATATGAAGACACTGAGAGAGACATGAACTGAAATCAATGCAAATATTAATAATAAAGAACCTGTCCAAAAAAGAAAAACTGCATCTCACTTATTATTTTAATGGAACAAAAGGAAAAGCCAAATAGAAGAAGTGGATTCCATTGCTTAGAAGTGATGCAAGAGATGACCATCTCCAATATGTTAGATATACAAACCCCTGACAGAGGGGCTTTCTTCAGAAAAGCTTTTCTCTTTTTTTGGTAGAGCTTAATGGTTACATGGGTTCATAACAATAATCTGTCCATATTATTAAAAAGATGTTGAGACCCTGGAAAGAGTACAGAAAAGAGCAACAAGGATGATTAAAGGCCTGGAGACTAAAACATATAAAGAATGGTTGCAGGAATTGAGTAGGTCTAGTCTAGTGAAAAGAAGGACCAGGGCTAACATGATAGCAATGTACAAATATTTAAGAGGCTTACACAAAGAAGAAGGGGTCAATCTATTTTCCAAAATACCAGAAGGCAAGACAAGAAACAATGGATGGAAACTAATCAAGGGGAGAAGCAATCTAGAGAAATTTCCTAACAGAACAATTAATCAGAGGAAAGGCTTGACTTCAGAAGTTGCAAGTGGTCCATCACTGAAGGTTTTAAAGAAGAGACTGAACAGCTACTTGTCTGCAGTGGTACAGATCTTCTGCTTGAGCAGGGGATTGGATCAGACCAGGGGTGCCAAACTCAACTTCATTGAGGGCCAGATCAGGATTGTGTTTGACCTCAGGGGGCCAGGGTGGCCATGGCCAACTTGACATCACTCATGTCATGGGTTCCTGTGGCGGCCCAAGTGTTCTGCCAGCAAAAATGGGCTACCAATCTCTGGTTTTGGCTGCACATGGCCCTTCTGAGCTCCATTTTCACTGGCAGAGGCACCGCAGGCCAGTCCTTCGCTGTTTCCAGGGTGGCCCTATGGGCCAGATGTAAGCACCCCACAGGCCGGATCCGGCCCACAGGCCTTGAGTTTGACACTCTTGGATTAGATGATCTCTAAGATTTCTTCCAACTCTGTTATTCTATTATTCATCATATTCAATCAGAAAATGTTTTCTACTTATGGAATTTTGCTTATTTTCCTTTAACAATGAAACATGTAATCTTGATTCTTTTCAGATTATCTTTCACAACATCTCAGCTGTTGTAAAAAAAAAAAAACCATCAAAAAAATACCATCCTGACTGTTCATGTCCGTGGCTACAAGAAATAGCTTACTATACTCTTTAGGTTCTATACTGAATGAAATATATTCTACATTCAGTGAAGTGTAGTTAAAATGAAATAACCTCTGTGTTTTAGATACAGTGTAAACTATGATCTTATTTAAAATGCAGTGGACTTAAGGAAAAGTTCCTGAATGTCTCCATCACAGCATGCAACAAATATATGTGTTGCTCTTGGGGACAATTAAGCTCACTGAAATGAATAGAAGTTAAATCAGTCAGGATGATAATAAACTGTGAAATAGTGCTGGATGCTTCCTGTGGCTGTAATAATGAGCCCTTTCAGATACTGATTTAGTTTCAAGTAACTTTTACTTAAATATCCACCACAGCCATATGCCAGTATATTTTTTCATGCTAACGTATAGATTACATGTCTTGCCAGGAAAGTGAACCACAATTAATATATTGCCTTATTAAATAATATTAAGTAAAAGGAACAGAGATAAAGTTAGGTCATATAGAGTTATCCAAAAGGGCTCCAAATCCAGCTCTAGGCAAATGTGTGATCCTTTGTACTCTAAATTTTGTCTAATGCTAGAATTGGAAGACATTCAGGCAGTGCTTCTGGATAACAATCTCTGAAAATGTAAGACAGGCTTTTCTGATACAATGGCTAGTAATTGTTACACAACAGTGTTACACAAAACCCAGAAGCATAGTTCTTCCACTTTCTCACTTGACATCTTCCACAATAGCACTTAAACTGATATAGCGCTTCACAGTGCTTTACAGCCCTCTCTAAGCAGTTTACAGAATCAGCATATTGCCCCCAATAATCTGGATCCTCATTTTGGAAAGAGGGAAGGCTCAGTAAGATGCAGAAGATGCAAAAGAAAGAAAACCAGAATTTAATGACCTGGAATTACCTACAAATACGTTCTCCATCTGAAAGCAAAATTATTGCCACAGTTCTATTATCATTTCAAACTTTTTTTTCCAATAAATCTATTATTAGAAAAATAATTTTTCTAATAAATAATTAGGTAATTTCAGTTTCTATTTTAGTTATTTCAAATATTTCATATTTGTATATTTCCATTTAATCAATTTCTGCAAACCTATCAACAGGTGTGTATCAGAGCAACTTTGGCAAAACAAAGTAAGATTGAATCAGTTACTGTCTATGTAGAATGCCCTTGGAAACAGTATATCCCTAAGAGATTAAATTTGTTAAATAAAACAAAACACTGGAAAAACTGTGCATTTAATATAAATCCACAGGCTTCCAGCTGATTTCTCAGGTATTCTTAGATCAAACAGTAAGATTCAGGTGTTCTTGGATTAAACAGGAAGACTACTCCCCCTCCTCTCATTTAGTCTTATTCCAGTTGAGTTTGAAACATTTCATCAATCTTCAGCTATTGCTGACATTTTTCTCAAAATTATCTAAGGGTTGATCGGCACAGCAACAAAAAAACCCTGCTCTGAGCCAGTGTACGAGGTGACGTAAGTATGTCAGCTTGAAAAATTACTGATTGCACTTTGAAATCCTATCCTGCCAGGTTCTGTCTACATAAGAAGTGGCAGGGTAAGAAAAGAAGAAATGGTAGAAATGCAAATCTACTATTCTCCTCCTCCTCTCCTTTAACATTCTCCTGAACATCTATGGCAAGAGAGACAAGAGGACACAAGTGAATTAATATCCTATTTGCCACCTATTTCAAGACCTGAGTTTGTTTCTCTTCTACCCAGAATCAGCAGCCTGTGGAAAACCAAATCAGCACTTATAACTACTGTCGAGTGTCAAGTACCCCTCGACACCGCATTGCCACGTCAGCATGGGAGACCATGAAGGGGGGAATATCGTCGGATGATCCAGAACGGAATCCAGCAACAGAGCATGGTGGAGGGGGGTGTTGCGACTAGGACCGCATGCACGAGTGATAACGGGTGACGGACGGGACACAAGAAGAGGGGGCGGGATACAAGAAGAGGGAAAACCCAGGGAGTTATGGAGTGGATGATAGATGAAGCTGAGGGTGACGTCAGAAATCCATACCCGAAGACAGACGAACCGAGCAGCAGATTTGATTCTATCAGCTGTGGCAGATTACCTGATGATGGTTAACCGCTCCCACACTCTATAAAACCGAGTGGGCGGAGCGCACAGGCGTCTCCGACTTTGTTTCTGATCAACCAGCTCAGTGCCTATGTAAGTCCCAGTGTAGCTATCATTAAACCGGGTTTTGGCTCCATTATCTCGTGCGTGTGTGTGATACATCGCCCAGAGAAGCACTGGTGTCTCCAGAAGGGCTGAGAACTACTGTGTTTCCCTGAAAATAAGACCCTGTCTTATATTTTTTTGAACCCCGAAATAAGTGCTTGGACTTATTTTCGGGGAGGTCTTATTATTTTATTTATTTATTTATTTATTTATTTATTTATTTATTTATTTATTTATTTATTTTTCAAATTTCTATACCGCCCTTCTCCTTTCAGACTCAGGGCGGTGAACAGCCAAGATAAAAACATCTATACAAACATCACAGTTAAAAAATAAAGTTAAAATAATTTGTAAATTTGGCCCATAATTTAAAACTTGTCAATTAAAATCAATATTAAAATATTAAAACTAACCCTAAAATCAAGACAGACCGGCTAACTGAAAAAAATAAATTTTTAGGGCCCGACGAAAAATCCGAAGGTCGGAGATCACTCGTATCTCTGGGGGTAGATTGTTCCATAGGGTAGGTGCCACCACAGAGAAGGCTCTCCTCCTGGGGGTTGTCAGCCGGCATTGTCTGGCCGATGGCACCCTGAGGAGGCCCTCTCTGTGGGAGTGAACCGGCCGGTGGGAGGCTATTGGTGGCAGAAGGCGGTCCCGTAAGTACCCTGGCCCTAACCCATGGAGCGCTTTAAAGGTGATCACCAACACCAACACATTTTGGGGCATATGGAGGAAACCAGAGGAAATGGCGGGGACCGGCTGCGCATGCGTTTAAATATTTTCTTTTTTTTTTTTTTTTTTTAATAAAAAGTTTTTATTTTCTGATCAAACGAGCATACAATATAAACATTCATTCAAACTATCATCAAGAAAAAGAAAAAAAAAATCAATCCTTGGTAAACTCAATCTTCAACCCCTCCTCACCACCCCCCACCCCCGACTTCCCAGAACAAAAACAGGGCATAGATTTCACCAAACATTTGCTATAATAAACTAGCTAACTGCAAGATTTAATAACTCCCAAAACCCCTTAACTCCCCTTTTATAATTTCATCAACCTCCCTTTTTATAAGCTCAAAATAGCGTATAATCCAATAACTCTAAGAGTTTTAAAACCTTTAACAAATATTAAACATTCAAACCTTAAAAATTCTCTTAATATATCAGTAAAGTATTCAATTAACTTGCAAAAACATTTTCCCCCTCTTACTTTTCTCAAAGTTCAGATATTTTGAAATCTCATAACAGAAAATAAACCTTAGGTATTCACTAATTAAATTTCTACATTTTTTAAATTTCTAAGTTTCCCCCCTTCATTATTCCTCCCTCCAACTTTTAAAATTTTAAAAGATAATCATCAACATAATTAACCATTAATACATAAACTAAAAAACCAAAAAAGATTAATCTTACATTCAACCATTAATGCATCATATTTAAAAATCAATATTTAACTTTATACTTTTTCCCCCTCAGTAGTTATAACACCTAAAACATAATCATTTTTAACCATAAGTAGAACAACTGCAAAGCCAAAAGAAAAGGTTAATCTTCCATTCTTGCTTTCTTTTTATATTTTTTCCAGTCTTTCTGCATCCCTCCTACTTCTATTTTGAGGAGGTTTTTCATTTTAATTTGAGGTTGATGTAACTTCAAAGATTGTCCCCTTTTTGAGAAAATTTCCTCTGATTTAGAGCCCCCAAATCGCCTCTTCTTGCTTATATAAATCAGTTCATTCCTTCGCCTGTAGGACCAAAGTTTGTCAAGAGTTTGTGAAAAAAAGTTCAGTTGTTTCTTTTCTATTAAATGTATAAATGCCACTGGCAAATCTCCTTCATCTTCTGAAACTTCGAAAGTCTGGTCATTTACTACTTTTTTCCAAACCAAGTCATAATTTTGAAAGATTCTATCAATTTTTCCAAAAAGAGCAGAGAATAAGCTCGAAAATTCTTGAGAAGATTCTTCCACCTTTTCTGCTGCAATCAGAATATCTCCTGAATTGTCATCATGCTCCGTACTTGTTTTTGTCTCCTCAGTCATTTCTGTTGTTATCCCTTTAAGAATTGCTATTTGATTACTTATAGCTGCAGTATGATTATTCATGGCTTCTTTTATAAATTCTGTAAATTCTGCATCAAAATCCTTATAACTCTGTAAATCAGACAACTGTTTCATTTCTGAGACCTCCAAATAGCTTCCAGCACTTTCAGGATCTCCTTTCTTAGAAGCCATTTTATTTTAAAAAGATTTTCTTTCTTCCCACAACCATAAAATCATAAAGTCAGAGCCATCCTTTTGAGCAGCTTTCAGCAATTTCTTTATAAATCACCAAACGAAATAATCTTTTCCCAAACAGCTCTTCAAAATCTATTCCAGCAACTTAAAACCAGTCTCTGAGCACCAGTCTATTAGCAAAAACTTTCCTTTCTAACTTTCACTTTTAAAATCGCAACAAAGAAACGCCATCTTTACTTCCAGCTCAGAAAATCCAATTAGAAACATTGTATCCCCGGAGTTAAGTATTATACTTGCAAAAAGCTTGTCCTCCTGCTTCTGTTCCGCCTGCTTTTTTGAAATCATTTAATCTTCTGTTTGACAGCAGAAATTGGATGCAATGCCTAGCTCTGTAAAAAAAACAGAGTCCCCCCGGATCCGGAGCTTCAGTGGGCTGAACGGGGAGCTCTCACCCTCCTAACCCCTGGAATTAATCCAGGGGTTTTCGGGGAGCTCTACCCTCACCCACCTGCTCTCCTCCCCTTCTTTTCCCGAAGGGGAGATTTTCAAGCCGTTTGACAGCTGATTAGCGCTGTCAGAACGGCTCAACGGGATCGCAGGGGCGGCGGTCTAAAAAGACCGTCAATGGCGCTGCGGAGCCAACCCGGAAGTCGCGTTTAAATATTTTCAAGGAGGGCTTATTTTAGTGCATGCGCTCAAAATCCCGAATGGGCTTATTATCAGGTGATGTCTTATTTTAGGAGAAAAAGGGTGAATTTAAATTATTGAGGTGAGGTGTATACTTGAGGTATCTTGAATGGAGACTGTAAGCATCTTTGAAGTTGTTTGAGTGAGAGGTTCTGGTCAGATTTGGTGTGCACTTGTAACCAGTCATTTTGAGTTTTTCCGTACACAGGTCTACTTGTCTTTTGAAAGGGCTAGCTACAGTAAGAATGATAAACCATTTACCATTCTACTGGCAAACCTAGGTCCAAAAATATCTTGGTTAACAGCTGGTTGGAAAGAGAAGTGTGGGTGATGTTTCAACAGTTCTACAAGCCACCAGCCCATTAGCTGGACTGTTTCCGAAAAAAGACTTAACAGTATTGCAAAAGATGAGCAGAAGTATTTACTATTCTTCCTGCCACTTGGTTGGAAATGGAAAACATCAGAATTCTTGTCAAATCCACCCCAGTTCCTAACTGTTCCAAAGGAGTAAACATTACATAAAAACTTTGGCAACAAGCAGCAGCGGGAGCATCCAAAAATATCGTATGAAATATGAAGAAGAGTATTACAACATAGGTAGTCCTTAACTTATGAAAGTAATTGAGGAATTATAATCATAAATAATGCCAGTCATTAAGAGAATCATGTGACAAAACCCAATTTTACACCATTGTTTGTAGGGGTCATGAAGCAAATGCTACAATCATTAAGTGAACCCACTGTCCTCAATGGACGATTTTTCCTGGAAACTTTTTTGCCAATTTCTGGCAAAAAACAAAAAAAAGAAGTGGTAATGTGTGTCTATGGGACACTGGAAACGGTCGTAAAATCAAGCCAGTTACATAGCGCCCAAAGTGAGATCACATGACCAGAGGACTATGAATCTTGATTAGAGTACCTTTTTGGGGTCCTTCATAACTTTGAACAGTTGCTAAGCAACCAGTCATAAACCAAGGACTAGCTGTATGCAAAATGGCACCACTCTAGTTCATTTACACAGAATATTCTTGGTCAAATAACAAGCAGAGAAATGGAAGTTGAAGAGTTATATTTCCTACTCACTCCTACTGAAATTCTTGAACTATTCAATAGTGCACCAGCTTCTTGTCTATACAGAAACTGGTGCAGCAGTTTTCTAGTATATAATAAATTCACATAAAGCTGTAATGTGCCTCCCAAAGCAAAGTGAAATTAGGCTTTATATGGGAAGATCCTTCCCATGTATATACAGATATATAAAAGTGATTATATTCTTAAGGAAGTTAAATCTATCCACTTATAATATTGATCAATCTTTCTATTGCATAGATAAATAGAGGGAATCTATTTCTTTGGGATTTTGGATTGAAGTGATCCAAACAATCCAAACTTATCTTTTTATCTACAGGCCAAACTTGGCAAGTCCAAAATTCTACCTGAGTTATTTATATACAATATCAAATTACCATTTTAAAACCTTATTGCTCTTCCCTATTATGATGAAAACACTCATCTTAAAAATAATGGAAAATGGGAACAAATACAGAACTTTACCAATTTCTTGAATATTATGAAGGATCAATCTTGCCTATGACTATTCCACAGGTAGAGAATGCAAATTATAGATGTTGGTTCCATCACATTACTTCTCTGGCATAAAAATACAATGTGCTGTCCATCTCAAAAAGTCCCTGAGATAACCAATCAATGTGAAAGAATCTTTTGATCAATTAGCAATCAGAAATGTATTTAACATTCTTTAAAACCCAAAGCACAGCAGATTGGGATGGGTAGGATGGGATGAGATGGGACAGAATCAGGGCCGGATTTAGATGAAAACAGGCCCTAGGCTATTCCACTTATGAGGCCCTTTCACCAGTGGTGGGATTCAATTTTTTTAACAACAGGTTCTGTGGGCGTGGCTTGGTTGGGGGTGTGGCTTGGCAATCATGTGACGGTGGGCGTGGCTAGCTGGTCACGTGACTGTATAGGCGTGGGTAGCTCGTCACGTGACCGGGTGGGCGTGGCTATGTGCATAGACTTTTTTCAGAGGGCTGAAAAAAGTCATTTCTGACTGGGCCTCGCACTTTTGACCGGTCCTCACACTTATGACCATCCTCACATTTTTGCCCGTGCAGCTTTCTTAACAACCATGTCACTCATTTCACAACTGCTTTTCTTCACCATGGTGACAAGATAGGGCAAAAACGTAAAATGTGAGGACAGTCGTAAGTTCGAGGACTGGTCAAAAGTGCGAGGACCAGTCAGAAATAACTTTTTCAGCCCTCTGAGTAGTCCATATGCATAAAAGGATACAGCAATAGAGAGGGATGAAGGAAGGGAAGGGAAATTAGAGTAGGAGGGAGGGTAAGAGAGGGAGGAAGAGAGGAGGAGAAGGAGAAAGGAAGAGGAAGTAGGGAAGAGAAGAAGAGGGGGAGGAAGAGAAAGTAAGAAGGAAAGAAAAGAGAGAGGTGGTAGGTTTGAGGAGAAAGATTGCTGTACAATAAAAAAGATGAAAGGGAAGAAAGCCAACCCCAAACAAATATAAAGATATTAAGATAAAGAATGAATTGTTAAATTTTAAAGAATAAAAGAGAACAAATATGAATAAATAACAATAATTAGAAACACACATACAAACATACAATGTATTTTCTTTGAACAGAGTATTTGGCCGGTTCACAAATTTAAACAGTGTTTAGTCATTTCAATTAAATTTATAATTTCTATATTTCCTTTTTGCCATATTTATTCCTCATCTATTTTTGTAAAAAAACAATATTACCCTTCATCCTCATCTCTAATCTTAATCAAATTCAATTTTCCCCTTCTATTCTATATTATACCCCTTCCCATTATCATCTATTTTTATATCCATCCTCACATTGGTTAATTATGTAATATTAGTTGTTTAATATAAATTCAACATTTTAATATAAATCAATTAGTTATATAACTACCTTTTTGTATATTAATCAATATGAACATGAATATTCCAATTATTTCCATGCAATCCAATTTCTTACAAATCCATTAATTATATTTACCAATAATAATAAACCAAATAATTTCCCCCATATATTCCTCCAAACCACAACTTAACCATTTCTGCTTTCAGAAATATACAATTAATAGTATCTCAATTATTACAATTCCCAAGTTAAATAGAGCTTTTTTTCTTTTGTGTTTTAAAATCTCCTCTTTTTCCCTAAATTTCCCGTTGTTTGCACCTACCTTTTTTGGTGAGGAAAAAGAAAAGAAATCTGCCTGCCTAATTTTCCAACGTGCAAAGCCAACAGCCTGCTTTACTTTCTCTTTCGTTTTTCAGTATAGCTAGGGGGGAAAAAATCTGCACTCTTTCCAAGCAAGCAAAACAGCACTGAGCAAAACAGCTGAGAGCAAATCAGCTGGGGGTCGGGAGCCGATCTAAGCAAGGGCTAATTAGCCTCTGCTGAAGCTCCCGGGGCCAATAAAATTACAAAAAAAAACACTGAACCCTTTGTTAAATTGCTGGCTCCCCCGCCCCTTGCCCACCACTATTTATTGGCAATAAATAGTGGTGCAGAGGGGCGGGGCAAGCCAGCAATTTAACAAAGGGTTCGGCTGCACCACTGGCTTTAGGGCGGCCCTTTGAAGCCCTGCAGCAAGAATTTGCAGTTTTTTTTTTCCTCTAGCCATCGGAGGCAGCAATAGATGGGGAGTGGGCGGGGTAAGCAAACAGCCGGCGATCCAACAGAGCAGAGAGTGAGGGTGAGTGAAGGCTGGAAGCTGCTTTCTCCATCCGGAGCCGGTGGGGAACCACATGGCAGCCCACGTGGATCCCAGGCAGTGGAACTCAGGCTAGGGAAGGGATGGGCAATTGTGGCTCTTTTACAACCTGTGGCCTTCAACTCCCAGAATTCCTGAGACAGCCAAGCTGTCTCAGGAATTCTGGAAGTTGAAGTCCACAGGTTGTAAAAGAGCCACAATTGCCCACCCCGGCTACGGTAGGCTGGCGCCGTGCGGGTGGGAGGCGAGGGGCGGGCGAGCCAGCAATTTAACAAAGGGCTCGGCCGAACCCCCTAGAACCCCCAGAATCCAACCACTGTGTAGGCCCCTCTTGATCTTGAGGCCCTAGGCTGAAGCCTAGTTAGCCTATAGGAAAATCCGGCCCTGGACAGAATACACCATTTCAGACAAATGGTTGTCCAATCTCTTCTTAAAAACTTCCAGTGTTGGAGCATTTACAACTTCTGGAGGCAAGTTGTTCCACTGATTAATTGTTCTAACTTCAGGAAATTTTTCTTTAGTTCTAAATTGCTTCTCTCCTTCATTAGTTTCCACCCATTGCTTCTTGTCCTACCCTCAGGTGCTTTGCTGAATAGCTTGACTCCCTCTTGTTTGTGGCAGCTCCTGAGATATCAGAAGACTGCTATCATGTCACCCCTAGTCCTTCTTTTCATTAAACTGTTCTTCATATGTTTTAGCCTCCAGTCCCCTAATCTTCGTTTTTCTTCTCTGCATTTTTTCTAGAGTCTCAACATCTTTTTTACATTGTGACGACCAAAACTGGATGCCATATTCCAAGTGTGGCCTTACCAAGGCATTATAAAGTGGTATTAACACTTCACGTGATCTTGATTCTATCCCTAGAACTGTGTTGGCTTTTTTGGCAGCTCCAGCACACTGCTGGCTCACTTTTAAGTGATTGTCCACTAGGATTCCAAAATCCCTCTCAGTTACTACTATTGAGATATATATATATATATATATATATAAAATTTAGGTAGGCTGTTGGGTTGCTGCAGTCTCCCGAGTTCCATGCTTTTTCATTCATTATATATGAAACTTTACAACTGAATGCTGTCACCATAAAGTGAGGCATCCACTTAGACATCTTTTTAGGGGATTTACTTGACCTCCATCTTTAGTTCATTTCTGTGCAAAAAAAATAGGTATATATTATCCAGTTCAGGTGCCAAGCATTTTTTATTATTTTGAAAATTGTGACTTACCATATTTTTCGGACTATAAGATGTACCCACTTTTTTTGGTGAGGAAAAGAAGAAAAAGAAATCTCCCTCTGCCTCTGTGCAATTTTGCCTTGTTGCAGCAAACAGCAAACAGCCTGCTTTACTTTCATTTTCGTTTTCAGCATAGCTTGATTAGCACAAGGGAAAAAAAATCTGCTCCAGCAATTTACCTCTTTGCTGCAAGCAGCAGAGCCCTGGACAAAACAGCTGAGAGCAAATCAGCTGAGAGTTGGCAGGCTGATCCAATCAACTTGTGCAAATTAGGCTGTGCTGAAGCTGAAAGGAGCTGTTTTTTCTTGCTGTTTGCTTGCAAGGAGGTAACTGCTGGGAGGCAGAGGCCAAAAGGTGGGGGCCAGTGGGTGGGTGGGGCTACATTTGGTGTATAAGACGCACCTAAATTTTCACCCCCTTTTAGGGGGGAAAAAGGTGAGTCTTATACTCCAAAAAATACAGATAATTCAGGTAATTCAGAGGAATATGATTTCTTTCCATTTCAAGCAGCAGCATTTTATGCTTTCTTCAAGCGTAAAAGTTGGATATGGATTTTTGGAATTAAAAAAAAAAGCAAAAACTGAGGGAGCAAAATTGCAATATTGGTATGCTTGCTTCATGTACAGTGATTAATATCTCTAATATCAATTTTAGGCTTAGACAAAGTGTTTGTATATGTAGTTTTGTTATAATTGTGTATCTGTGGCAACCAATTTGTCTTGCCTGGCTAAGCCCTGTAAAGTTCATCTTAATGTTCTGCTAGCTGAAGTAATATTTAAAAGAAAGGATGTAATGGACATTTCAACTTTATGAGTAAGCTACTGCTGACTCAGTTGTATTAATTATCAAAAAAGCATAAAATACTTTTTACACTTGTTATTCTATATTCCCATGTTACATGAAACACATCAAATTTCAACCATATTTCTTAAAGGAAGTCTAAGTATTAGTGGTAAAACACAATACTAGATTTTTACTTGATTATAGATAATCAGTGTCTGTACCTACGGTCAGTGGTGGGATTCAATTTTTTTAACAACCGGTTCTGTGGGCATGGCTTAGTTGGGGGTGTAGCTTGGTGGTCATGTGACTGGGTGGGTGTGGCTAGCTGGTCATGTGACTGGGTAGGCATGGCTAGCTGATCATGTGACCGGGTGGGCATCCCTATGTGCATAGGGACTACTCAGAGGGCTGAAAAAAGTCATTTCTGACTGATCCTCGCACTTTTGACCGGTCCTCGCACTTATGACCATCCTCACATTTATACTCATTGCGGCATTCTTAACAACCGTGTTAATCATTTCACCACTACTTCTCTTCACCACGGTGACAAGATAGGGCGCAAAACGTAAAATGTGAGGACAGTCGTAAATTCAAGGACTGATCAAAAGTGCGAGGACTGGGTAAAAAATAACTTTTTCAGCCCTCTGAGTAGTCCATATGCACATAGGGACTACACAGAGGGCTGAAAAAAGTGATTTCTGACAGGTCCTCGCACTTTTGACCGGTCATCATTTATCTTCTAGTCCAGAAATCTCCAACCTTGGCAACTTTAAGCCTGGCAGACTTCAACTCCCAGAATTCCCCAGCCAGCTATGCTGCCTAGAGAATTCTGGGAGTTGAAGTCCACAAGTCTTAAAGCTGCCAAGTTTGAAGACCTCTGAGCTAGGGCTTTGGGGCCAGCCTTTTGGGGAGGGGGTCCCATTCGGAGAGACCCCCTGCCTCTCAGGAAGCATCAGGCCCAGGCAGAGAAAATTGTCAAGGTTGGAGATCTCTGGACTAGAAGACCTCCAAAGGTCCCTTCCAGCTCTGTAATTCTGGTATTGGCAAGCAAGCACAATTAAGCTACTTAAATCCTCCAGAGCAGGGGTCCCCAATGTTTTGGACCTCAGGGACCACCAAGTTCATAATTTTAAATTTCGTGGACCACTAATATGAATCCAATGTGTCGCTTGCTGAAGCACAGTGACGGGATAGGGTCCTTCAGGCACTCTCCCCCCCTTTCTCTCTCTCTCCCGTTCTCTCTCTCCCCCTCTCTCTCCCACTCTTTCCCTCATTCTTTCTCTCCCCCCTTTCTCTTCCTCTCCCCCACTCTCTCTCTCATTCTCTCTCCCCCTTTCTCCCCCTTTCTCTCCCTCTCCCCCCACTCTCTCTCTCATTCTCTTTCTCTCCCCCTTTCTCTCATTCTCTTTCTCTCTCTCCCCTCTTTTTCTTTCTCTCTCTCTCATTCTCTTGCAGGGGGCCGATCTGGTGTCTGCAACGGAGAGCAAAAAAAAAACCACCTCAGTATATTTGCGGCGCAAGGCAGCCCTTGTTTCCTGCCGACTCGGAGCGGTAAACAGCATCTGGTTCGGGGAGCAGGCAGATTTTGCTCTCCATTACTTTCTCAGCCCCCTGCAAGCTCTCATCTCTCGAGAAGCCCAACCAAAGTTTCCCGCGTCTCTTCAGGGAGCGCTCCTCGAGAGACGAGAGCTTGCAGGGGGCCAAGAGAGCAATGGAGAGCAAAATCCGGCTGCTCCCCGAACCAGACGCTGTTTACCGCTCCGAGTCCCAAGCAACAGGAGGGCTGCCTTGTCCCGCAAATATGCCAGATTTTGCTCTCCATTGCAGACACCAGATCGTAATGCACCACCTGCAAAAATGCGAAAATTTCCAAATGTAGCCCTGCCCTCTTACAGCTCTCCTAATGTTCAACTGTTGTCTTTCAAGGAGGATACTTGGCCAGCTTCATGCTTGATGTCTCCCACCTTGGCAGCTTTAAGACTTGTGGACTTCAACTCCCAGAATTCTCCACAATTCCCCAGAATGGGCTAGGCGGGAGTTGAAGTCCAAACGTTGTAAAAGAGCCACAATTGCCCAGCCCTGGGTTAGGGTAGGCTGACGCCGCGCAGATAGGAGGTGGGGCAGGGCCAGGGGCGGGCAACCCAGCAATTTAACAAACAGTTCGGTGTGCTGCGGGGCCAATAAATTACAAAAAAAACCCGAACCGTTTGTTAAATTGCTGGTTCGCCCGCCCCATTTATTGGCAATAAATAGTAGTGCAGAGGAGTGGGGCAAAGGGAGGGGCGAGCCAGCAATTTAATAAAAGGGTTTGGCTGAACCCCCTAGAACCGGCAGAATCCCACCGCTGCCTACGGTATAATATTTATTTATTTATTTATTTATTTATTAAATTTATATACCGCCCTATTCCTAAGGGACTCAGGGCGGTGAACAGCGAACGATAAAAATACATTTAATACATCCCAGTTTAAAATAAAATCAAAAAAGCAATATAAAGGGAAAGTTAGGCCAGGCCGGCCTGCTGAAACAGGAATGTTTTGAGGGCACGGCGGAAAGTGCGCAGATCCGGAATCTTCTGTATCTCTGGGGGGAGCTCGTTCCAGATGGTGGGTGCCCTCACAGAAAAGGCTCTCCCCCTGGGGGCCGCCAGTCGACGTTGTTTGGCTGACGGCACCCTGAGAAGCCTCTCTCTATTGGAGCGTACTGGGCGGTGAGAGGCTATTGGTGGCAGAAGGCGGTCTCGTAAGTATCCCGGTCCTAAGCCATGGAGCGCTCTAAAGGTGGTAGCTAAGACCTTGAAGCGCACCCGGAAGACCACAGGGAGCCAATGCAGCTCGCGCAGGAGGGGAGCCACATGGGAGCACCATGCTGCTCCCATAACTACCCGCGTGGCCGCATTCTGGACCAGTTGGAGCCTCCGGGTGCTCCTTAAGGGGAGCCCCATGTAGAGAGCATTACAGTAGTCCAGGCGTGAAGTGACGAGGGCATGAGTGACCGTATTTAATGAGTCCCGATCATGAAAGGGACGCAACTGGCGAATCAGGCGAACCTGATAAAAAGACCTCCCGGCCACAGCCGTCAAGTGTTCTTCTAAAGACAGCCGTGAGTCCAAGAGGACGCCTAAGTTGTGAACCCTCTCCGTGGGGGGCAATGACTCATCCCCAATAGTCAGTGATGGCACCAATTGACTATATCGGAACGTCGGAAACCACAGCCACTCGGTCTTGGATGGGTTGAGCCTGAGTCTGTTCCTCCCCATCCAGATCCGTACAGCCTCCAGGCACTGGGACATCACTTTAAGGGCATCATTGGGGTGGTCCGGGGTGGAGATGTATAGCTGAGTATCATCAGCATACTAATGATACTTCACCCCAAAACCACGGATGATCTCACCCAGAGGCTTCACATAAATGTTGAACAGAAGGGGTGAGAGAACCGACCCCTGTGGCACCCCACATACAAGGGGCCTCGGGGTTGACCTCTGCCCCCGTCAACACAGACTGCGACCGATCAGAGAGAAAGGAGGAGAACCACCGCAACACGGTGCCCCCCACCCCTAACTCTTCCAACCGGTGCAGCATGATACCATGGTCGATGGTATCAAAAGCTGCTGAGAGGTCTAATAGGACCAGGATAGAGGAGCAACCCCTGTCCCGAGCCCTCCAGAGATCATCTACCAATGCGACCAATGCCGTTTCCGTGCTGTATCCAGGCCTGAAGCCCGACTGGAACGGATCTAGATAAGCCGATTCATCCAAGTACTGAGGAAGCTGTCGCGCTACCACACTCTCAACAACCTTCGCAACGAAGCGAAGGTTGGAGACTGGACGGTAATTAGCCAACACTGCTGGGTCCAGGGAAGGCTTCTTGAGGAGAGGCCTCACCACCGCCTCCTTCAAGGCGGCAGGGAAGACACCCTCTCTCAAGGAAGCATTTATAATCCCCTGGAGCCAGCCTCGTGTAACCTCCCGAGAGGCCAGCACCAGCCAGGAGGGACACGGGTCCAATAAACATATGGCCGCGCTCAGTCTGCCCAGTATCTTGTCCACGTTTTCCGGAGTCACAGAATCAAACTCTTCCCAGGTAATATTCTCAAGACTTGCCTCCATCCTCCCTCCCGAACTTACCCAGTCAGAGTCCAAATTTTCCCGAATCTGAGCGATTTTGTCATACAGATATTGTACAAAGGCCTCGGCTCTACCCTCCAAGGGGTCCTCCCGCGCTTCCTGGTGGAGCAGGGAGCGGGTCACCCTAAACAGGGCGGCCGGGCGATTATCTGATGACGCAATAAGAGCGGAAAAATAGTTACACTTTGCCGCTTTTATTGCCACCAGGTAGGTCTTAATATGAAACCTTACCAGTGTTCGGTCAGATTCAGAACGGCTGGCCCTCCAACTGCTCTCCAGGCATCTTTTCCGGCGTTTCATCTCCCTCAGCTCCCCGGTGAACCAGGGAGCCAGGTGAGATCGACACCAGGTCAGAGGCCGCAAAGGCACGACCCGGTCCAAAGCTCCAGTGGCCGCCCTATCCCAGGCAGCCACTAGATCTTCAGTCGAGCCGTGTGCCAGAGCCTCAGGAAATGGCCCAAGCTCCGTCTGGAACCTATCCGGGTCCATCAGGTGCCTGGGGCGGAACCACCTCATCGGTTCCGCCTCCCTGCGGAGGAGTGTGGCGGTTCGAAGGTCAAAGCGAAGGAGGGAGTGATCTGACCATGACAAGGGCTCGATCGCTATATCCCCTATCTCAAGACCACTCATCCACTGACCAGAGACAAAAACCAGGTCCAGCGTGTTTCCCCCCGTGTGAGTAGGGCCATGAACTAATTGGGTCAGGTCCATGGCCGTCATGGAAGCCATGAACTCCTGAGCCACCTCAGACGCCTCACTGACGGATGGCAGGTTGAAGTCCCCCATGACCATAAGTCTAGGGGTATCAATCGCCACCGCGGCTATATCGTTGAGTAGCTCAGGCAAGGCCGCTGCCACGTTGCAGGGAGCCAGGTACGTAACCAGCAGGCCCATCTGCACCCCATGCCCCACTTCACAAGGAGGGACTCACAATATTGTTGCAGAATGACAGCTATGATTTTAAAACTGCTGTTTTTAAAGCAAAAACCTAGAATATATCAGAGATAATGTAGTTGTAATAGGGAATAACACAAAAGAGTCTCTAGATATTTGTCTAGAAAAAGAAGTAATTATTTGTACAAAGACTCCTAGGTCAAGTTCTTGGTGTTCTCTGAACTTGTTTCTCTTCCTGTGGGTAATTTATTACCAGGGTAGGTTACATCATCAGTGCATGGGAGAATATAATGTGTTGGTTATTTTATATATATGGTTTGACCTACCAATCTTGATTGGGCTATTATTTCTTCCTGAAAGAAACAATGCTCCAATGAAAGTTGATAAAACAATTATGTGACCAAGATTTTTTAGCTAACACATTCACATCCTTTAAATACAAAATCTTACTGCTCTTGGGAACTAAGAAAAACTATAAATGTATAAAATAAAATAAAAACCATTGCCACTTAAAATCAGTTGGTTTAAATAAAGAAAGGGGTAAATATTGAGAAAGTGTAATTCAATAGGAACTATCTTCTTCCTTGCTTAATGCTTTTCTTTAAATATAAACTGAATATTTCTATCCGTAGACTAAAATGACAACACAGCTTTTAAAGTTTAAAATAATAACCACCCTTAAAGAGTAGGAAAACAGTAACAAAGAGATAATGTAAATAATTGGCATTATAATTCAACTCAATATTACTTTGTTACGAAAGTAAGGTATCTAGTAACCAGTTCCATCAATCTTTTGCTGTTGACACATCTACACTAATTGTCTACATCACATTTATTTTCTTGGTAAACATTAAAAAAAATCCTTCAGAAGTGTTACATTTTTATTCAAGCACAGGAGTTTGTTCTTAGTATTTGGAAAGAAAGACAGAAAGGGTTTTTTTTTAAATTTTATTCAATTTCTAAGAATAAGTATATAGATAACCATCACTTTTTATGTCTACAAAAGATGTGGTTATCAAATACATATAACCAGCCTACTTGGACACAGATGAACTTTCAATCACACATTATAGTAATACTATATTTAATCTCATGTTGTTACTGTATTTAATTGGGTCAAAATTATTTTAGTTTAGTTTGTATATGTTTTTTGTGTTTTATATACATTGTGAGACTATCTGAAGACTTCAGCTGTCAAGCAAAATATGAATGTTCTAATCTCCTATTTTAATTTTCTAATTGTTATTAACTACATTATTATTTAAGAATAATATAAAAATTAGTAAATATATATATATATATATATATATATATATATATATATATATATATATATATATATATATATATATTCTATGCTAAAGTAAAGTATAACCAGTCCTCCCCTCCTTGTTCCCAATGAACACACATAACTGCAGTTTGCAAAAAGGAAGCACACATTTCCACATATTTATTTATTTTAGAGTTGTCATATGTCCTACCAGACCATCTTTTGCTGGAAAAACTGAGCAGTCTGGGTCCATTTTATTAAAGATAAGTACCTAAAGAATAGGTGCAAAGGTATTAGGTAGCCAAGCAACCCAGACACCTGTCCAACAAAAGGAATCACATGCAAAAATAATCTACTCCCAATCTTGCTCAGAAATTTAAACTCCTTTATGACACTGGTTTTCTTCAGCATTCAAATAGAGCTTGGAATACAGCTAAGCTTGGGAAAAAGTTTTCATGAAAACTATCATTTCTGAGGTGGCGTATATAAAAAAATAGTACATGAATGTCTTTACTAAAGTTGGCTGTAACCAAAAATCAATTTATATCGGCTTTTGCAAATTGATTTCTCTTCTTCCCTAGAAACTGATGGACACTCCAAAGATGACTAAAAATCTTCCATTATCTGTCACTTTCCAGAACATCCAAATCTCTTCTTTTTTTCAGAATTGTAAAATATTTTTCATATATAAAATTTCGCCTATAGATTCTGATTTCAGTCAAGGTATAGACTTATTTTCAAAATCTGTGTTTGAATCTGATACTTCCAATCAGGGTATGGTAAACTAGACATCCCTGAAGGAGCAGGGATGATGGAGATCGGCAGCCAACAGTAGATTCTGGATGGCAAAATCTTTGGAGAAAGGTGAGATTGCCCAACTTTACTTTGAACAAGTAGTTCTTGTAAGTGGGCTTTAGGAAGCATGGCTTTTGAGGTTAGCTAGAAGTCAAGCAGCTGAGTGTCAAGGGATTCCCATTAAGCTCACAGTTGTAATATAGACTACATGGCCTTAAAGCTCAGCGGAGCCCATTTCTTAATAACTTTTGGAATGACCATTTTTACTGCTCTTGAACTTTTGGAAGTTTGATGGCATTCACTAGATAGGTTTCCTTCAATCCTTAACAAAAGAGGTTTTATGTACGAGTTTAAGAAAACAAAAATTATTTTGGGAGGAAATAAACAGGAAAAGGTGATTAGAATGATATTCTGAGAAAAAATAAAAATATCAATAAAGTATAGCAATTAGGAATCAGGCTCATATAGAGGGAGACTCTATCTTTTAAATATTATTGCAATTTAAAATTGCATTGCACAATATTCTATGTTTCTGACCTTGTTTCTACAAGTAGCAAAGTAGTAGTTGAAACTTGTTTATTTCTTACTGTATTACTAAAATAGTTTCAAATTATGATTCCAAATCAATTGAAAGAGCTCAAAGAAAGGCAAAAAAAAAATGAAGATATTATTACATATTGTGGAACCACCAAATGAAGTGGGGGGCACCCTTAGGGCTGAGTAAAGAGACATTCCAGTTTAGAGTTTGATCAGGGGAGGTCAAACCAGTGGTGGGATTCAAATAATTTAACAACCAGTTCTCTGCCCTAATGACCAGCTGGGTAAGCGTGGCTCAGTGGTCATGTGACTGTGGGCGTGGCCAACTCAACGTTACTCACATCAATGGGCGAAGCACCTTAGCTGTTACAATGTAATAAGGGTTAACCGGAGAGGCAGTTTTTGTAAGCAAGGCAATAAAGATTAGGCTAGAAACAACACCAGAATGTTTCCTTCTTGCCTTCCTTACAGGATTAGCCCTGTAAAGTGGAAAAAAAACAAAATAAGATTTCTTCCAACAACCGGTTCTCCAAACTGCTTAGAAAGTTAACAATAGTTCTCCCGAATAGGTGCGAACTGGCTGAATCCCACCACTGGGTCAAACCCTTTTGACTATATGTGCCGTTTCCCAAGGGAAAGCAAAAAGTCTGGCAAGGTTCTTGTAATATAGGTGATTGACAATAAAATAAAACTTGGGCCTATTCATGAGTGGTTCTGGTTGCTTGCATCTGTCACTAAGATGTGTTTTCATTCAGTTTCTTAAATCTGCCTATGTATTTAAAAATCAAATATATCAATATTCTGCGAGGATGGCAGCTAAAGGCCAACTTAATTTTAAATCCTGGTGACTACATACAGAATTTTCTTGGCAAGAATACAGAAACGATCTGCCACTACTTTGGTTGGGAGTGTTATTTTCAATTTCTTATTCTACAGTACAGTACTGAGATTTTTCTAGTTGTCCAGATCAAATTGTTTTCCAGTTAACTGTGATAAATTCATTCCCCTATTTCCTTAAATCCTCTTAAAGAAGGCCAATTTATCACTTATCCACTAAATCAGTTTTCTGCTGTTATATAAGAATGCAGGCTTGAACTTCAGGAAGGCATATGGAGTCAACTCAGTTGTAAGTCTGTAAGGTCCATCAAATCTACTGCTTTCAAATCAGATTCCTTTTGTGGGTTTAATTTATACAGTTACTTGCCTCCAGGGTGGATAAAAATCAATGATTTTTTTTAAAAAATCAAAAAAATCAGATTTTTTAAAATATAAATTGGATTTTTTTTAAATAAAATGCTTTCTGAGGAAAATATATTACCATCCAAAGGTTATTCCATCATGAAATAAAGATTAGTTTTTTAATTATGTAGATTAAGGCTGTATATGTTTAATTTTTTTAGTAAATAAATTCCATTAATCCATTCACATGCTCTTCCATCCATTCATGCTCTTCCAGAGATTTTTGTAAGATTATTGGGCAGTTTCTCTGCCTACAAGATATTATCACAGATGCTTGGTTTACTTTTGCAGTTCTCAAAACTGAATTTGACTCAGCAGAGATCACATGCCTCTTCTTCACAGCAAAAATGTTATAACATGAACAGAGTTGAGAAAAAGACCTTAATCCTATTGTTCTACAAACCTATGAATACAGAATCAACCGCTTCAGTGCTAAGTTTCAAGAAGTTCAGTGAATAGAATAGAAACAATATTTTTCTAATTGTTTGGAGTGGAATAGATCTCACAAGAAGAAAGTGAAACTAAGTGTGAGGAGGAAGGGGCAAGCAGACAAGCAGTACAAAATGAAAATGAAACTTTCTGAGCACAATACTGCACAGCCACAGACAGACAAGTCTTTGGATCTTTTTGTGTGTATGACCTGAGGTTTATCACATTCTTTCCTTGGAGGAAAAAACCTATAATGGCAGCAGGCCGTAAAAGAGACCTAGTTTGGCAATATTTTAATGAAGTTCCTTTACCTATCGGTAAGGCAGGCATGTGTGCAAACTGCAAACACTGCAACAAAGAAATGCAAGGCCTGGTGGCCTGAATGAGGCAACATCATGAGAAGTGCTGTGATGAAAATGACCAAAGAAACACATTTGAACAGACAGGATCTTCAGGTTGGTAAACATTTTTATTGAATCATATTTCTAAAGACTGCCTTGAACTGTCATGTTTGAGCAAAATTATATTTCTTATTATTACTGCATGTTACTGTCATTTGGTACAGTTATGAAGAAAAGCAAATATTCCTTTTGGGGCAGTGCTGTGAACAATAAGCAGAAATTGTATAAACAATAAAATAACAGCATTGGCTTTTTTGTTTAGGGGAATTCATGGATTCTGGAAACTATCTACCTTCAAGATCACCATCCTCCTGTTCTACAGTTTCAGAGTTATCCATCCAGGATAGTGCTTCATTAGCATCATCATCATCAGACATCCACAGCCACATATCACTATCACCTAAAAGAAAGAAAAAACCCTTCCCTCCTGGAACCACCATAGATAAGTTTGTGATAAAAACTAGCAGATTAGAAAAAGAGTTAATTGATGAAAAAATTGCCCAATTTATTTCTGCAACAAACTCTTCTTCCCGTCTGACTGAGAACCCACATTTCATTAATATGGTTCAGTCACTGAGACCAGGATGCAGTCCACCCAGCAGAGCAGATGTTGCAGGGAAACTGCTGGATAAAGTGTATGACAGAGAAATGGAGCAAAGTGCAACAGCTCTGGAGGGTAGAATTGCTAACCTAAGTATTGATGGGTGGAGTAATGTCCACAATGATCCTATTGTATATGCTTGTATAACAACAGAAGAAGGGAAAGTCTTCCTTGCACAAACAATTGATACGTCAGGAAATGCACACACAGCAGAATACTTACAAGAAGTGGCAGTAAAAGCTATAATAACATGTATAATAACAAGAGCCTTGATAGTATAGTGGTTTAGTGCACCCTGTTATTAACACAGCTGCCTGCAATTTCTGCTGGTTCGAATGTCTCCAAGGCTCAAGGTTGACTCAGCCTTCCATCCTTTCTAAGGTAGGTGAAATGAGGACCCAGTTTGTGGGGGCAATAAGCTGACTTTGTATAAAATATACAAAAGAATGAAGGCTATTGCTTAATGCATTGTAAGCCGCCCAGTGTCTCCGGAGAAGGGCGGCATATAAATCAAATTAAAAAAAAACACAACAAAAGTGAACAAAAATTCAAATGTCTAGTACGCAGTTTGGTCACAGACAATGCTGCAACTGTATCCAAGATGAGAAGAAATTTAGAAGAGCAGGAAGGGAATACAAAGCTAATAACATATGGTTGCAGTGCTCATTTGCTGCACCTCTTAGCCAAAGACTTAAGTGTTCCAGAAATAAAGACTAATGTTGTTGAAATTGCTAAATACTTCCGTAACAATCATTTTGCTGCAGCAGCTCTGAAAAGGATGGGTGGAACCAAGCTAATGCTCCCACAAGATGTTAGATGGAACTCTGTGGTGGACTGTTTTGAGCAGTATATCAAGAACTGGCCTATTCTGATGACAGTTTGTGAAGAAGTTTTTCAGGTTGGGCTGACAGTCTAAGTTTCTTAAAATATATATATTTTATACAATATATACATACATACATACATACATACATACATACATACGTATGTATGTATGTAAGTTTTCACGAGTATGTATGTGTGTATAGTTAATATTTCAGGTTTCTTCCCGTGTAATTGTGGATATATCCCTAAAAGGGTAGAAGCGACGTTTCGACAGAATCCCATCTGCCATCATCAGGCTTATGTCAGCAGTCATTTTGTACTAACTGCCGTTGGTATTTCAAATCTGGTGCTGGTATTCTGGGATGGCTCCACCTTTTCATTCTGATTGGTTGGGAGTCCCAGTATGTGTTTATTGGCTTGGCTTCGGGTGTATGGTCGGTTTTTCTCCACTAGGTGGCAGAGCTTCATCTTTGTGGCTGGTTTGAATATGATTTGGTTGGGATTTTTTTGATTAATGTTTGGTCTATGTTTTATATATGGTGTTAAGATTCATCTATCTATGAGAGCAGGTTTCCAAATAGTAGGCAGACGTGAAGTGTCATCCCGTTTATTCATGCAATATGGTCTTTTTTCTATTTCTATTGCTTCTCTAATTATCCTGCCATTGAGATGTTCTATTTTTGCAACTGTTTTTGTTTTATTAAAATTAATGTTGTGTCCTGTTGTATTTATATGTTGAACTAATGATGATGTGTGTTATTGTTTTTGTATTGAGTTTTTGTGTTCCTCGATGCGCACACTCATTCTTCTGTTGGTCTGTCCAATGTATGTTGATGGGCAGGAAGCACACGGGATTTCATATATGCCTTGATCTTCTAATTCTATTTTGTCTTTGGGGTTTCTCAGAATGGACGATATCTTTCTATCTGTGCAAAATATGGTTTTGATGTTTTGTTTATGTAGTACTTTGCTAATTTTGTCTGTTGTTCCCCTTACATAGGGCAAGATGGCTTTCCCATTGTTTTGTTCCTCTTGTTGTTTTTTATTATGTCTTGGTGTTGTATGTTTGATCATATTGATGACTTTATTTCTACAGAACCCATTTGATGTCAGTACAATAGTTAGTGTATATAATTCTGTTTGTAAATGTGCTTCATCAGCCAGACGTTTAGTTCTTGTGGTTAATGTTTTGGCAACAGAGTTTATTTGTGCTGGATGGTGGTGTGATTTGGCGTTGAGATAGTGGTTCGTATGTGTCTTCTTTTGATAGATGGTATGTCCTAAGGTGCCATCAGATTTTTTATAAATTAATACATCGAGGAAAGGTAACTGGTTTTCTGATTCTATCTCCATGGTGAACTTTATTTTGGGATGGAGGCTGTTCAAATATACTAAGAAGTTTTCCAATTTATCTCTTCCATGTGGCCAGATCACAAAGGTGTCATCAACGTATCTGAGCCATAATTTTGGTTTGTTAACAGTTTTTTCTAAGGCATTGGATTCAAATTCTTCCATGAAAAGATTAGCGATGACTGGTGATAATGGTGATCCCATTGGTGCACCTTCTACTTGTTTATATCTCTGTCCTCTGTGTATGAAATATGTGTTGGATAAACAATGTTCTGTTAAGTTTGTGATATGTTTTGGTAGTTGATATTTGTTTTTAATTTATGACAGGGCTTCTTTGACAGGTATTTGTGTGAATAGTGATACAACATCAAAGCTTACAAGAAGGTCACTTTCTTTTATGTGTTGCTTTTTTATTATTTGTATGAAATGGTATGAGTTCTGTACATATGAAGCAGCAGATTCTGCGTAAGGTTGAAGATGTTTTGCTAAATATATGGCTAGATTTTGTAAAGGTGAGCCTATGGAACTTACTATGGGTCTGAGAGGTATTCCATCTTTGTGTATTTTTGGGAGGCCATACAGTTTTGGGCATTTTGAAGATTTTTCTCTGGGAATAATTTTTTGTTGGATTTCTTTACTTATAGTACTTGATTTTATCTTTATCTTCATGGTTTTTTCTAGATATGTTGTTGGGTCTGTGTTTATGGGTTTATATGTGACGTCTTGAAGTAAGTCAGACAGTTTCTTTTCATAGTCCACTGTGTTCATTACTACTGTTGCATTGCCTTTATCTGCTGGTAATATCATTATGCTATTATCGTTTTTTAAAACTTTCAGTGCTTTTTGTTCTTCTTTTGATAAGTTGCTTTTAGGTGGTTTACTAGTACATAGAATGTTGGTGACGTCATGTACCATCCCAGAATAACATTAGTCTTTAGTCTTAAAGATGTTAGATGGAACTCTGTGGTGGACTGTTAAATGGAACTCTGTGGTGGACTGTTTTGAGCAGTATATCAAGAACTGGCCTATTCTGATGACAGTTTGTGAAGAAGTTTTTCAGGCTGGGCTGACAGTCTAAGTTTCTTAATATATATATATATATTATACAATATATATATATATATATATATTGTTTAGCCAAATTATTTAACGAACATGGATGTTTGTTTAAGCAAATAATATATGCACAGCATAATATATGCTATGTTATTGTTTCAGTTGAATAAATCTATTTAAATTGTTATTATTAAGGTAATGATTATTTTTCTCCTTCCTAAGTACAACAGAAAAGTTGTCCAAATATGAATGATTAACTTATTAAACTGGGGATAAAAAAACGAATATGAAAAGTTGTTATTCTAAAAATCTTCATCTACTTGCATATTAAAGTTATACCAGCAAGAATTAGTCTTTATGTAGAAAACTATGATTTAAATTTAGTCTTACTGACTAGTGATTTAAATCGTGATTTAAATCAGTTTGATTTAAATCAAATCCATCCTGCTTGCCTCTGAATATTTTCCACAGTCTTTATCAATTCATCAAACTTTTTTAAAAAAGTTTTCAGCTAGGAATTACATGGTCTTTTTTGAGAGTCAACCTCATTCCCTTGTCTCTAATCTTGTATGTTGTTGTTCTATCTAGTAGAGTTCTTCAAAACAGAATAAGAAAATACACAGAAAAAAAGGCAATATATATATTCTGGAGATTTCAATACAAAATTAAAAGATTGAAAAAATAAGCTCCAAACTTTTTACAAATTGATAAAATACAAAATCCCTGTAATGAATGTTCAATAAAAAGGAAAATAAAATAAAAGCACTTTTACTATCAAGGAACACACCGTGATTTTCCTTACAGAAAAGCAGGAGTTAATGAAAACAGCCAAACAAATCAAAGCAAAAAAGCAAAAAGATCAAATCCAGCAAGGGGTATAAATAAATCAGTATTCAACTAGCCAGTTAACTTTTAAAATTAAAAAAAAAACCAAAGCAAAACAAAGGCGTTTAAAAATGAAGTTAAAAACCAGGCTTGCTTAAGAGAATGGTCTTCTGAAATGAAAACATGGCTGAAAGATCAGTGACATTCTAGCTGCTCCCCAGGGAACTGCAGTCTTTCCTCCTTCCGAGGAAAATCAGATTTTGTCATAGTAGCAAAATCAGCAGATTGTCAGCAGGAGAGAAAAATCTTCCTACCAGTGAGCAGCCATTTGGGGAACCAAATTTCAATCTCTCCTTTTGCAATGAGAGAGTTTGTATGGAAGTTTTTCCCCCCCTTAATCTAGCAACTATGCCTAATTATTTCCAATATATAAGATTACTTATGTTTATTGCCTTACATTTTAAATTCTAATATTTTCCTGAAGTACAATTACTGTATGGACCATATATATTTTTATACTTGTAGCACACGCTCAAATTCAGTTTAAACAATGATCTGGAATTCAAGATCTAATACCGACTGGATTCACATAACTTGTGGTGCTATTTGTTTCTGGTTTATTGATAATCCAGTATTGGCTAGTTTCATACAATGTACTAAACCAGAGGTCCTCAAACTTGGCAGCTTTAAGACTTGTGGACTTCCAATTTCCAGAATTCTCCAGCCAGCATAGCTGCCAAGTCTTAAAGCTGCCAAGTTTGACGACCTCTGTACTAAACCATAAATGTGTTTGATGTATTCTAATGTCTAGCTTTCACCAAAATTAATCAAACTATTTGCCCAAACCAATTAAATTATATCATAATTTGACTCAGTGCAGTGTATGAACAGGTTCTCTGAATCACTACTTCAGTGAATTACAGAAAAGTGCTTTAAGTAAGGTTGTTGTCTTGTATTGATTGTTTCCTTATAATTTCTACTATAACCCATAAAAAGATAATTAACAGGCATCTTACAAAGCTGCATTGTTTCAAATTTCCCTTGAAAAATCTAATTGCTGCACTCTTCTTGGAAAATGCACTCAAGTTACCATTGTAATTCTATTCCTGAAGCCTGACAATTTACTGGATGTTCCTTTGTTTTATATAAAGGCCTAATATACAGTAAAGAATACTGTTATTACAACTAATCTTCCTAAAATATCAGATCATTTAATGAGTAGCAATGGCAGACTGAGGATTCAGCTTTGTTCAAAATTATGAGATTTTAGGCAAACATGGTATAAAAAGAAAATCATATGGTAAGTTTCTTCATGGATGTTATTTTGTCCAAGCTGCACTAAGTGCAGAATACTTACTAACGGGTGAAAGCTATACTACCAACTTTTCCTTGAACCCTCCAACTTTGCCCTGCCCCTTAACTCTACAGTGCTTATGACAGCTGCTTTACAAACCCCAATGACTTATCTTGCGTCAGCTCAGCAAGGGTATCATTTTTGTGATTTTTATGGTACATGAGACGTAAGAGGAAGGACACAAAAGGAACACAACAATCAATTAGAGTTTAGAACAAAAAGAACAATACTAAACAATATTCTAGTACTGCATTACAAAGTAAGACTACACTTGGAATACTGTGTCCAGTTCTAGTCAACACAATATACAAAAGATGTTGAGACTCAGAAAAGAGTGCAAAGAGGAGCAACAAGAATGATTAGGGGACTGGAGCTAAAACATATGAAGATGCTTACAGGAATTGGGTAAGTTTAGTCTAATGAAAAGAAGGACTAGAGGAGACATGATAGCAGTGTTCCAATAAATGATGGGATGGAAGGCTGAGTCAACCTTGAGCCGGTGAGATTTGATCCGGTGATCTGCTGAACTAGCTGCAGTACTGCACGAAGTACTTCGTGCAATACTGCACGAAGCTATTTTTTTCAAAGATTGTACAGTACCTCCCTAAAACATGCCTTCAGTAAAGTCACATGAAGCCATAGTCAGTCAACGAACTACAGAACATATTCAACAGATAAATATATTCCAAGATGCTTCTGTAACAGAGCAAGAGTAAGGGCCAAAGAAAATGATGTGGCCAAAGCCAATATTTAGCTGGCTATGTCTCTCAAACAAGTAGTTTAAGAAAACCTGGTAGAGAATAAATTATAATTCAGATGTACAGTATATTGATTACATTTATTTTTCATCACAATTAAGCATAAGTTGAAAAGTATTAAGAATTTGATTCTTCTCCAACACATATACGGTCCATCTCCCAAAACATGTCTATATAACAGATTAAATTGTACAATGATTGCCCTAATATTCTTTGAATCGAATAGAATTAGAATGTTCCACAGATCAATTTATCATACAACATAGCTTCCTTAGCTAAGATGCAAGCTCTTTCTAAATGACAAAACTGTAATTCTTCTGTCATTATCTATTCTGTTCTTATAGGAAAGTATCACTGCTGGCCCCTTTACTTAGTACGCTGAAAGAGCCTAGTGTGTTCCTTTAATTTACAAAATACATCATATTTAAGAATCAATGAAGAAACCAAATTATGTTAGCTACTGGATAATGAAGATCATTAATTTTATCTTGCAAAATATACCAACCATTAAGCAACTGCTCATCCTAAAGGCTTATCAGTGCAATAGGAAAATTACATTCATTAATAGAGGTTGTTACACTGCATCAGCTGCATTTCTGGCCTCCCACCTATATCAAAAGATGCAAACCTGTTCCAACTTCATGATTCAAAATATTCTCTTCTATAAATATAAGAATTTATAAGTAAATGAATGAATATAGTACATGATCTATAGCTTAGTCAAAAATTAGATCAAAGATGAAAATATTCTCTCCTATACAGAGAGATATACAGGTAATCCTCAATTTAAAACTACCATTGAGCCAAAAAATTCCATTGTTAAGTGAGACAGTTGTTAAGTAAGTTTTGCCCCATTTTACAACTTTTCTTGCCACAATTGTTAAGTGAATCACTGCAGTTGTTCAGTTAGCAATATGGTTGTTAAGCTAAACAAGTTTCTCCGTTGACTTTGCTTGTCAGAAGATCGGAAAAGGTGGTCACTGCAACTGTCATAAATATGAATCAGTTGTCAAACATCTGAATTTTGATCATGTGACCATAAGGATACTACACCAGTCGTAAGTGTGAAAAACGATGTCACATTTTTCAATTCCATTGTAATTTTGAATAGACCCTAAATGAACTATTGTAAGTCAAGGACTTTCTGTATTAGGACCAAGAGAGGTACACTGACATATAGACACTGATAAAAATCAACACCAGCCATATGCCTGGGCTTGAACCTTGACTGAAAAAATGAATCCATTTTCTGAAGGTTTCTCTCTAACTGAATTGTTTAGATAAATCCCTAGATATTCACTTTAGCACAGGGGTCTCCAACCTTGGCAACTTTAAGACTTGTGGACTTCAACTGTCAGAGTTCCTCAGCCAGCAAAGCAAAGCTGGCTGAGGAACTCTGGGAGTTGAAGTCCACAAGTCTTAAAGTTGCAGAAGTTGGAGACCCCTGCTCTAGCATGTTCATATCTCTCAATTCTTTCTTTTCTTTTTGAAGTTCTAAGACTTTCAAAACCTCTGAATTGTATATGGGCTTCCACAGGAGGCCAGTAGAAAAAAGGTGCTTAGTTTAACATTATTTGAGTGACAGGTCCACTTGCTCAGTCTGTCATCATAATTGGCAGCCTCTGTTTTATAGCGATTCTGCTTTATTGCATGGATCAAGATCTGGGATTACCGTAAAACTCAAAATGAATGTGAATATGGACTACATAAATGTTGCATGCACAGCCCTGTGTTGAATGCAGGTAGAAGTTAGTGCAAGAGTTTTTTACATATCATGGACCCTATCAAGAACATTTTTTCTTGAAAAAAGCCATTTCCATGCAAATCTCTCAACTCTAAAAGACGATTCTGGCAACTTGAATTATTTTCATGACAACATTTGATGCACATACTTTAACCACACAAAGCTGATTTCCTTAATTCAATACATTTTTACTTTTTAAAGACTTACATTTCCCATTCTGTAGTCACCATTACCAAGCTTTCTAAATCTAATATTACTAGTCAAGCAAACAAAAAATAAATAATATGGTTTCAATTCAGATATTAAATTTAAAACAGAAAAGAAAAAGAAGTTCATTCTTAGGAATCTAAATGTTGAAGCCATATTACATTTGGAGTTGTAATATGTTTCATACAAACTGCCCCCCTATTCTGCTGCTACTACCCATTTGTACAGTAGAAAGCTATTTTTAGTGGCTGTGGTTTATTAGGCACAGATGGCAAAAGTCAATTCCAATAAGAGTAAAGACGTAAGACAAACTAATGATGTACAGCCATATCCACTGAATAACCTATGGCAACTTTAAGAAAGATTATGGATTGACAGAAAGACAGTAAAGGCAAAATAAAACAGTTATCTGCTTTACCTGATCTTACAAGGCCAGCCTACAGAGTGGCATATTAATACTTTTCTATCTTTGAAATATCCAGCAGTTTAGCTAGCTTCCCTCAGCTAAACATTATCCATGGGTAAATAAAATATCACTAAGTAACGTATTTTCTTATTGCTTTTTAAGTAGTCCAACCTACCGTGTTTTCCCAAAAATAAGATCTCCACAGATAATAAACCCTCCCCTGAAAATAAACCCTCCCCGAAAATATTTAACCACATGCACAGCCAGTCCCCACCATTTCTTCTGGTTATGGTTAGGGAGACAGCTGGAAATTAGGTAAGACAGCAATAGGAGCCCCGTCTTGCTCTAAGCGCCCCAAAATAATAAGACCTCCATGAAAATAAGGCCAAGCACTTATTTCAGGGTTCAAAAAAATGTAAGACAGGGTCTTATTTTCGGGAAAACACAGTAGAAATTACTCCAAATTATCACTTAAGTCTCTTGACACCGAATTAAATTAATTTAAGAATCATTAAAACATGGAATTGTTTATAAAGTATTGTAGAAGACTCCAAATTATTTATCAAAACTATAACATTTATAGATAAATACAAGGAATTGGGGGTTGCTTTCAAATGTACTACTTATTTTAGATTTTACAGAATCTCTCCTCTATTTTATCAATTCAGAAACAGCATTACTGCTGAATGAACTGGGAATTTTATATTACACATCAAAAGCACAAAGCATTTGAAAAACTCTGCCAAGAAAAGCTGAGTTTTAGTATTTCACAAGTCTGTATCTGCTTGGCAGGCATTGATGGAAAGAGAGCATTCTCCTCCAATTTGTTTCTGAAGAGAAGAAAAGAGCCTATAGATAGACCTACGCTGCCAGAAAACAGCAGGCTTGGTTACTGCTGCTGTTCATTTTGTCATTTCCAATCACAGAATCAAAAGAGTCGTCAATAAGGCTAAAAGAATTTTTGATCTTATGGTTCCTTTTAGAATATACACGATTTCTTTAGCCTGTAGGCAATTACAGGAAAGTGACACAACTGAGAATGTTAGCAGCTACAACTTTAGTTCAGAAGAGAAATAAGTAAGAAGAATGATTACTTTAAAGAATTCTACAAGAATATAATACAACTGTGACAAGAATTTTAAAAACAGACCTGTCATTCATAAAGCAGTCAAATATTGTGGCATTTTACAATGTGCATGTTAGAATTTGCATGTTACAATAACAGCAAATAATATAGCAAAATCTGTGCTGATGTATGGGGTCGTTTTGATTCAAGGAGTCTTGAAATTTCAGGAACTTGTTTTCATAAACACTGAAATCCATGCATAGGAAAAATTACTAGTGCTAAAACCTATGGTTTTTGGAAAGAATGAACATTGGACTCATCTTGAATGTTCCATCTATATGCACTGCTAGAGAGTCCAAGCATGGGTTAATTTCAGTCTGTTATGATGTCACTGAGTTGGAATTTCTTTGGCCACGCCTTCTTCCTCCGGCCGAGCCTCAGTTTTTTCAACGAAAACCAATGGAACCAAGGAAGACGAGATACATCCGAAGAACCGACCACTCCTGGACCCCGGACCCATACAAGCCAGGGTGGGATTGGTCTCTCTAGCAGTGCACATAGATGGAACGTTCAAGGTAAGTCCAACGTTCAATCTCCTGTGCACTCTTGGAGAGTCCAAGCATGGGATATACCCAAGCTAAAGTGATGTTGGGAGGGAAGCAGGTTGGTCCAGGGTCCCCTTGGCCTGCAGGACTCTCTGTAAAACACACCTCCCAAATGCTGCTTCAGCCGAAGCGTACTGATCCAACTTGTAGTTCCTCATGAACGCAGAAGGGGTCGCCAAAGTGGCCGCTCTGCAAATCTCCAAAATTGATGCTTGTGTAGCCCAGGCCGCCATGGTGGCCGCACTGCGAGTAGAGTGCGCCATGATGCGTCATGGTACAGGATGAGCTTGTTGTTCATACGCTAAGGCAATGCATGCCTTGAGCCAACGTCCAATGGTGGATGGAGATACCTTCTTCCCCATCGAGGTGGGCTGGAAGGACATTATTATTATTATTATTATTATTATTATTATTATTATTATTATTATTAATTTAATTTGTATACCGCCCTTCTCCCAGAGGGACTCAGGGCGGTGAACAGCCAAAATTAAAAAAACATACAAATACAAAAGTTAAGATAATTAAAAGAATTAAATCATTGGCTACCCAATTTAAAACCCCAAATCCATAAAATTTAAAATCCCAATTAAAAACCATTTAGGCTAGGCCGGCTTGATGAAATAAAAACGTCTTCAGGGCTTTACGGAAGGTCCGGAGGTCCGGGATCAATCGTATTCCAGGAGGCAGCTCATGAATAAAGCCTCCGGAATGACGCGGTGTGCTTAATGTACCTCTTTAAGGCACAGCATACATCCAACGTATGCCAGCGCTTTTCCCTCAGATGTTGTGGATTGGGGCAAAGGTCTGGCAGAATAACCTCCTGTGCCCTGTGGAACCAGGAATTTATCTTTGGCACAAATGTAGGCTCCAATTGAAGAATAACTCTGTCCGAGTGAAAAATGCATAAATCCTGGCACTTTGCAGGGCAGACGTGATCACGAATAAGAACACAACCTTAAACGTAAACAGTCTAAGCGTGGTAGTTCGCAGTGGTTCAAAAGGAGGTAAAGTGAGTGCTTGTAAAACCAAGGATAGGTCCCAGATCGGGTACCTATGTACAGTTGGAGGTAATAAGTTGGTCGCACCCCTCAGAAAGCTACGAACCTTAGGATGGTGTGAGAGAGGAATAGGTCCTTCGCCAGACAAGATGGTAGCCAATGCTGCAACTTGGCGCCTGAGTGTATTGGTCGATAATTTCTTCATCAGACCCCGCTGTAGGAACTGTAGCACTGTGGGACTATGGCAGAGGAACTAGATTTACAGTGGCGCACCATCGACTGAAGGAAGCACAGGTGGCATTGTATATTCTGGTCGTAGACTGTTTCCTAGACATAAGGATGGTAGAAATCACCTCCGGTGAATAGTGTCCTTTCCTGAGGGTCTCCCGCTCAAGCGCCAAGCGGCCAACTTGAGCCACTGGGGGTTTGGATGTTGAAAGGCCCCTTGGCTGAGGGAGACTGTGTGCAATGGCAATATCCATGGAAGTGCTATTGACAGTGACATCAGTCCGCGAACCAGGGACGCCTTGGCCAATGCGGGGCCACTAACAGCACCTCCGCCTCCTCCTCCAGAATTTTCTGGATCACCCTCTGGAGAAGAGGAATGGGAGGAAAGACGTAAAGAAAGTTGGGGGGGGCATGGACAACGAAGGGCGTCGATCCCCTCTGCTGTTGGAGTCCAAAATCAGGTGAAGAACTGAGGTAGGTGAGTGTTTGAGGTGTGGCAAACAAGTTCAAGATCGGAACCCCGAATTGAACTGTGATGCGATGAAACAAGTCCAGATGAAGGCGCCATTCTGACTGGTCTATCGTCATTCAACTCAACCCGTCTGCTGTGGAGTTGGATGTTCCAGTGATGTGTTCCGCCCGCAAGGACAGAAGATGTCATTCCGCCCAGAGACCCAATTTCTTCACCTCGCACATAAGGAGTTTGGAGCAGGTGCCCCCTTGGTGGTTGATATGTGCCTTGGCTGTGACATTGTCTGTTAACAGAAGAACATGCTGATTCACCAACTTGGTTTGAAAATGACAGAGCCCCAGATGGGCTGCTCTCAGCTCCAGCCAATTGATATCATTGTGTAGCTCTCGCTGAGACCATCTTCCTTGAGTCACCTGGGTTCCCAGGTGTGCTCCCCAGCTGAAGAGACTCGCATCCAATGTCAGGATCAGTCTGGGAGGATCTCGAAACAGGCAGCCGCCTTCCATGGCCTTCGACTTCCACCAATCCAGGGACTGCCATACCTGTAGAGGAACTCTGATTCTGCACAGTGAGTTGCTGCGCCCTGACCTCTGACTGGGGAGAAGTAGCCACTGCAGGGGGCTAGAGTGCAGATGAGCCCAGGGAACTATAGCTAAGCAGGAAATCATTTTCCCTAACAGCTGGGAAAGAGTCAGTAAGGGCACTGAAACTGACACTTGCACCTGTTGAACTAAGTCTTTTATGCTTTCGTATCGGTCTGGAGACAGAAACACTTAAGATAACTGCATGTCTATCACCGCCCCCAGATGAGTAAGTCTGGTGGATGGTGTCAAATGGCTTTTCTCCCAATTTACCGAAAACCCATGATCCTGAAGTACCTGAATCGTGAGCTCCAGTTACGCCTGCCTGAGCGACGATGATTGAATCAGCACATCATCCAGATAGCACTGCAGGTGAATGGGATGTGCTCTGAGACGTGCTGCTATCATGTCCAGCAATTTGGTGAAGGTGCGTGAGGCTGAGGAGGGGCCAAAGGGAAGTGCCCGATATTGCCCATGGTGTCCTGCAAATGCAAATCTGAGAAACCTCCTGTGAGACTCCCTTATGGGGACATGAAGGTATGCCTCCTTGAGATCTATTGATGTTAGATAATCTCCCTGTCGGAGGCAACTCAGAATTGAATGAAGAGATTGCATTTTGAATCTATTGTAAATTATGTGAAGGTTGAGGTCTTTGAGATTCAGTATAGCTCTTTGGCCGCCTGAACTCTTGGGAACCAGAAAGAGTACGGAGTAAAACCCCAAACCCCTTTGTCCAATTGGTACTGGTTTGATGGCCGAGATATCCAGCAGGTATTGAATCTCGCCTCCATCATGGCCTTTTTGATGGGTTCTCTGGGGACAGGGCACTGAAGAAATCGAAGAGGGATCTGGAGCAAAATTCTAAGGTCAGACCTAGGGTAATTGTCTGTAAGACCCACGCATCTGTGGTGGTATCCCGCCACTGGTCGGCAAACCTCTGTAGTCTGCCAATTGGGATTTGAGCCCATGAGTCATTTGGAGCGGTGGTAGGGGCGTCCCCCTGAACCCCTGTAAGGCTGCCTTGACTGCGATTGTCGAAATCTGTCTCGAAATCCTGATCTATCTTGCGCTCTGTCCCCCCCCACCCCGCCCAGGAAAGTGTTGCCTGTGTTACTGGGAGGCGGGGAATCCCGCCTCCGTGATCCGAAAGGACTGCCTACAGTACTGCCTATCAGTTCTCCTAGTCTGCTGAGGAAGAACCTTCCTCTTATCCCTGCCCTCCACTAGGATCTAGAGCCTCTCCAAACTGCTGGCTTCCCTTAAAGTGGACTTTGTGTCCACTTGCCACTGGCGCAGCCATAATAAACGTCTGAATGCAACATTAGATGCTAGGGCTGTAGAGGCAAACTTTGCCACAGCAATAGAAGCGTCAGCCATGTACTCAGTTGCAGCTATTAGTTTGCTGATGTCCTGTTGTAGACATACATCCTCTGGAAAGATCCTGGCCTGCATCTGTTTTAGCCATAAAACAGACATTCTAGACATAAATGAGGCTGCTGTGGCGGTCCTAACTGCCCAAGCCGCTGCCTGATGAGTTTTACGCACAGCCAAATCCACCTTCCTATCCTCAGTCTTCAAACCTTCAGCAGTATCAGAAGGGAGAATTGCAGATAAAGCCAAATTAGCCAATGGAGGATCAACTCAGGGAATCTGAAGAAGATCCTCCAGTTCCTTCTCCACAGTATACATCTTTTTGTCCATGCCACTAGGTGCAGGGATTGAAAGAGGTTGAGCCCATTGCCTCTGAATTACATCTACAAAGAATTTTGGAGAGGGAATAATGTCCTGCATAGTAACCCACTCTGTAAAGAGACTGGCACAAAGATTCTGAGATTCTCCAGCCTCAGTGGTAGATCTTTCCATCTGACCCATATTAGCAGTCATTTTTGCTTTGAGTAGTAATGTCTTGAAGAGATGGGGATGAAATAAACCAGAATAAGAAGGATTGTCCTGGGCAAGCTCTTCATCTCCAGACATTTCAAAGTCACCTAATTCTTCCTCTCCTTCCAGTGAAGCCTCACTGTGAAGTGATGGAGATGCATGGCGGGACCCCTCCCTATATTCTCTGTGCTGATGCGAATGTTGATGCATAGGATCTGATCTGGAAGGCTCTGGATGTAAAGGAGCCAAAATTCCCCTTTGTGCAAGTGTCTCATCAATACCTTGGGTAATGGTCTGAACAATGGCAAAACATAAATCTGAGGATAAGGTTTGCTGAGTCACCTCTAGGGGGCGCAAGCCCATTGCTGTGGGTGTAAACATGGCTGATGGTGCACAACGCTGCCTGCCAGGCACCTGAGAAGAATCAGATGGGGGCTGAGGGTCAGGTATAAAACCTTCCTGAAAGGGAACTGCCTGAAAACCATGTGATCCCATGGGTACAGTGGGAGACCGGTTAGGCTGATCCTACTGAACATCTTGCTGCAATTCTGAAGATACAGGATTAGAAGTCTCACCCATATCCTTAGACCCCTCGAGGGATTTAGAAGCTGCAGCTTGTTGCTGAGCCTTTGCAAAATGCTTTTCTAAGGCTTTTTGTCTCCTCAGTGCATCTTTCTCAGCAGCCACAGTTGAGGATTTGGAAGATTTGGCTTGAGTGGTAACAGAAGCCTTGCTAGATCTTAATCTGGGCTTTTTAAGAACAGGACAATCAGCCTGATATTGGGAATCTTCAGAATCACTGCTATTAGTCATCTCTAACCTTGAAAGCAGGCTTAAAAACCCCCAAGAGAATAAAAGCTGAAAGATTTACTCACTGTGCAGATCAGAGTTCAAATCACGCCCAAGCCAGCGAAATGGTTTGTTAGGCTATGATTACAAGTAGCAGCAACAATGACCAGACACTTCAGGTGTTAGCAGGGCTTGTTCCCAGCAACGTGGCAACCAATCACTCAAATAATGCTTTATAAACCGATGAAACAGTTTTTACTTGCGTGGCCATGATATTCTGTGATGGTCAGGCCTCCGGAGAAGGTCCCTTGCTCCAAATGCTGCCCTGCTGGTCAATTTTCCCAGAAATTTGCAGCTTGTATGCTGCTACAAAATGGCCACCGCCCACAAAATGGCGGCTACTGGCCCCATGATCTGTGCGCTTCCCTCCGGCCTGCTGCTCACCAGCAGCTCTCAAAATGCAGGGAAACCGAAGCCTCGGACTTCCCTAGTGCCCACGATGCCTTCCAGATGGTCAGGGATGAATCCCAGTGCGATCTGAGCCAAGTGGTAATGGCGGCCGCCACAGCAATCTAAACGCTGTTTGTAAGGTCTGCAGCGCTAATCACTCTCTGCGCTCTGTTTTCGCCACTCCCAAATCAATTTAGAGGCTCTAATTACATTAATTTGAAAGGAATTTAAAAATAGCCAATTTTCCTAATAGAACTAATTTTTTAAGTAATTTATTTTAAGGAACCAACTCAAACAAGTCTTTCATTCAGACTGAGTTGAAAAAACTGAGGCTCGGCCGGAGGAAGAAGGCGTGGCCAAAGAAATTCCAACTCAGTGACGTCATAACAGACTAAAATTAACCCATGCTTGGACTCTCCAAGCAGTGCACAGGAGATTGCAAAAAGTGAGCCCAAAAATATGGAGTCAAGGATTTTAAGGAGCAAACTTAGCGGTTTAGGGTTTGCAGTTATGAGTGACCTGGGAGCCATAAATGAGATACTGGAGCAGTGCATGTTTTAAAATCCCTACTCAAAACTCAGAGAACCTTCTTCCATCAGAGGCCATTTGGAATCATAAAGAAAGCCCTTTTGGGATCTACATTGGAAAAGACAGCTGATAGGGGAATATTTCCCCCCAAAATTTCCTTCATTAACCTAGAAACCATTCTAGTGCGGAGGAGGGGAGTAACACCCTGAGTTGCATAGTATACCAGTTTAACAAAAACATTTTCCTTTTACTCAGTCTTGTCCAAAAACATCATTTTACTTGTCTACATACAGTTATATGGAAGAATTTTCTAAAAATCCCAAATTTTAAATGCATCCTCTTCTGTTCCTCCAAGCTGGTGTCTTCTAGATTTTGAAAGTTCAAACCTCATAAGTTTACAGTAAAGCAGCATAAAGAATGGAATAGTATTACTTCTTTTGTTTATCATGGCAAAGGTGTTTTATTTGTTGACCTGATCAACATATTGGAAGGGAAATCATAAAGTCAACAAGATTTTCTGTGTTTCTAGCAATGTCTCCTTAGAAAAGCTTCCTTTAAACTTAAAACCATTCTTACAATAATGCAATACTTTTTAAGTTTTGCTAAACAATTGGCAATAGAAGTTTGATACAAAACAAAGTTTGGGTGTTTGCATACATTATATTAAGTTATACAAGCAGTTGGTGGGTTCAGGTATGTGAAGCCAAAAACAAACCATTGAGATTCATAAACCATGATTTATGGATTACTATGCTGCACAAATTCAGTCAGTGGTACTTATTCATGAATAAGTGATTTAGCATACTATCACTTAGCACACTAACCATGATGGCATGCTAAGTGATGAGATTAGCAGGGAAGAAAGAGGCTCTTTGCTGGCTGACAAAGTTAAATATTAAAATCTAATCTAGATAATTATTAAGCCTGTGTGAAACATAGATTTGCTTTGTTTTGTTCCCCAAAACTCTATATTGTTTCTTATCATGTCCATATTTACAAATGATAAAAAGAAATGTCTGTATACATGCTTGTGCTTGAACAGAAATCTCATTTGCTTTTGTGAAAGATGAAGGATTCTAAGAAATTTTTTTAAAAAGAAGTATGTTGCAGCTTTTTCGTAACATTCTTCAACTCTTGGGAAAGTTTGAGTCTTCCAAGCTTTACAAGGGACATCTTGAGGGGCAATCAGGTACACAAAGCAAAAAAAAAAAAAAAAAAAATCATCATAGAATCAAAAGGTCCACTTTGCACAGTCCCTCAACATACCCTATATCACATAATACTTTAGCTTTAAAGAGATGCCTTGCTCCATCTTTTCTCAAGAAAGCAATAATCCTTAGAAGTTGTGCAGCCCTACAAAATATATCCTTTAAAACCTATACTTTCGTCTGTTTTTCTGTAAGACAAGTTTTATGTCAAGAGTGTTAAACCACTTCCATAAAAGTGAAAATAAACATTCAAACAGGTTTTACACAATATTCTTTGGAATGAACTTGTTTTAGTGGATATAATATTAATTATTCAACTAGGAAATCCAGTGCCAATCTAATAGGAAAAGGTACAACAAATCTTAAATAAACTAAGGTTATAAATAGTTATTACTGAACTGCTCTCAATTCCCTTCTATTGTGTTCTAAATCACTTTTGGAAAGCTAAGTCAATGAGCCAGAAGTTGGGGTCATTATGTGATACATAAATCAATCTTGTCAGTTAATTCCTGAGTTAAGCCTATAAATACTGCTTTTCACATTAGAAAAATTTGTCAAAGGCTTTTCCTTTATTTTACAAAACGCATGCTTGAAATACAATTTAACACTATGTAAGAAAACCTAAATAATCACTGCACTTGAATGAAGTTAAACTGCATAAGCAGGATACAACAACATAAAGCAGGAAAAACAATCTAATAGGGAAAATAACATTTCAAATTTTAACTGCTATTAGAGGCAGAATTTAAATCATTTCCAAAATAACCCTTTTAAATTAGTGTGGTCTCCCATTGGAGGCACCTCAGAAATATTACATTGCTAAGGTCAGAAATTTGCAACCAGAAAGGGCCAAAAGTTGAAGCAGAACACATCTGCAAGCCACAAAGTGGTAGAAAGGCTGAATTGGTCAACTGACAATCACCATTTCTTACTGCTGAAACAATCATATTTTCCTACTTAAATGTTTTTTAAAGACAACATTTGCAATAAATCCAGATATTAGTAAGTATAAATAAGACTCTTAATTTTTTTTCTGATGTGGGATCAATGTCTTTAACAACTGCATGATAATGAGAAATTAAACAAGTGATATATCAAACTATACCTGTTGAATTTGGATGGGGAAGTTAATAGTGGTAAAAACATAGTTTGGGGACCCATCAAGGAGGAAATCTATGTAGATGCTTAAGAGTTGATACCAACTTGATAGCACATAATCAAACAATCAATTTGTTATAGGTTAATATAGTAATAAAGTACTCTGGTATATTTGTTTCTACAATTGATAGATTTAAGCTTTTATCAGAAGATGAGTTAATATCATTAGAATAAGTGTTTACTCATTTATTGACCTAATGCATTTCAAAAACAGTTATTCTAACTTTTTACTGAATGACTGTCACAGAAAGTTATTAAAATATTTACAGAACATCATATTAGCCATTCCAAACCAGATTTATGCTGCACTGACATTAGCTGGGCTTAATTTCAAGTAAAAGTCTACAGTAAGTCTATAGCTAATTCCAGTTAAATAATTTAAGCAGTTAAAAGGATTTTTTAAACAAAAGTTGGAAGAAGTTTCCTCCAGTACTGTTTTTTAAAAATAAAAATAAAAATCAGATATCTTCAAGATTTTCTATTATAAGGATGATATTAGCAATCATCATACAAGAAACATGATTACATACACATTTAGAAGCAAAACAGCCTAACACCTGAGTAAACACATAATTCTCATGACATAAGGCAAAAAAATCACCAAACCCCACCCTAAAGTAATGTTTGTGTACACTTATGGTGAAACATCAAGTTCATTCTATTTCTCCACTATAACATCCAACGTTTGTAAATTAGACAGTGTTTGATTTCAGGCTGCAGCCTCATTCACACCAACTTTAAAACCTTTGAATAGGGTTAGTACATCATTTATATGCTATTAAAGTTTATATACACATCAATCTCTCTTTGGCCAATTGCTCTGGTTTTCCATACAAAAACATCAGCTCAGAATAAACAGAATGGAAAGCATGTAACTTCAGAGTTCCCAAAAGTATACTTTAAAAAAGTATCTTAACTGAGTTTTCATATTATGTTTACTCATTATGTTCAGCTATGGTTGCTGTCCAGACATTGATAAAACTATTGAAGGAATCTGCCACTATCTTAACCATATAATTTCTTTTCATAAATAAGAATGCTTAGTGCCAAAGTATTATCATCTTAAGAAGTACAAACCATTCTTTTTTAATTATCTGTAAAAATATGGTAGATCAGTGTTTGCTAACATTTGTAATTTATGAACAATAGTATTATTTTTTAAGAGAGTGCTATGGATTAAAATCCCACTTTTATCCAATAGAAATAAGTGCAAACTATCACAAAATTTGTGATGCCTGGGGGTGACAATCAATGCACTCAATTATCACTCAAAACAGGAAATATGTACTCATTACATGACAGACTAAGTAACAAAATCCACTTGACATCTTAAAAAAAAACAGATTAAGAAAAACACTGATAACAAACACCAATCTACTAATTCATGGTCTCTCCTGGTAGCAAGCAGAAAATCAAAGTGACACTCCTAGAAATTAATAAGTAAAGGACACACTCTGTAGCAAAGCAGGTTTTCAATTAATATTTCACATTCTGCAACTAAACAACTAAAACAAATGGCTAGAAAAATTATTTCTACAAAATGCACACCATTTTCCATGACTATAAACTTGAGATACTATGTTATTGCCTCGGTTTATCCCCATCACCATGAACAGATCCCTATTTCTCATATTCTCGTTCATCAAATAATATCTTTTGCTATTTTTGTAGCTACCAGGATTTGTCAAAAGCCAACACAAACTTCTCTCAGTTTGTGAGAGAAAACAAAGCAAAACAAAGATTCTGAATTGATGCAGTCCTGACAATCTATGGAGCAGAAACCAAAGTGCTGGCTGGTGGATTCAGAAACATCAACCGAAATGCCAAGGGAGTCCAATATGGAGATTTCAAGGAATGTGAGCAAACTCTCTTAGGAAAATATTAGTGTCTCAAGGGCAGAAATTACCATCAGTGTGCACTAGGGTATGGAATTTCTACATCTTCAAGCTATTTAACAAGAAAGTATATTAATCATTTTGTGAATGCATCATTATTATTCATAGTAAATATAAATAATACAAGTAGCAAGCTTCTTCTCCAAGTACAGTTTAGAAAAAACTATAAAGACAATGTTAGGGCTCTGGACAGGTATTTTTAAAAGAGAAAAATAGAAACACCAATTCCTTCCAAAGAACTATTTTCCAAACAACACAGGGCATACAATTCAGTCAGAATAAAGTGCTACTACAATAAGTATTATTTTCTTTCCAGGATGTATTCAGTCTGGTTGCAAACATCTGTAGGCATACATTTCAATGAATGATTAATTCCAATTACACGTTTAGCTCAGGCTGCACAAGTCAAGTTATGCCTTCAATATAAACCTTCAAGCAAGCATTTCAATGGTTCAGAAACTAGTAATTTAACCTGTTTTAATCTAGTGTAAAAAATGGGGACTTTCTTTTCTTTTCAGTAGCTGCATTGTTCTGAACGCTTTAAAAGTATACAATACAGTGTACTTAATATGCCTAATTAAAAATAGATGAAGCAAGCAGATAGAAAATGGCTTACGGGTGCTTTCCAATTCACAACAGTTTTGCATCCCATCTCAATTCTGTCATTCATTGAGAAGCATTTTACACACTGAGTGAACTTCTTGGCTTTGACCCTTCTAAACAGGCCAAATTAGAAACAGGAAAAGAAAAGACACAGTGATTGCTTTGCATCAGCTGTAACCCTGTTGCATGCATGCATGCATGATGCTGCTTTCAACTTTCCTTACTTTTTTTCCATGAGGCTAAACATTTAAACACGGCGTCCTATGGCAGTAGAAAACCGGTCAGTTACCAATTATATATATATATATATATGACGGGACATGGCAAACAGGCAGACTCAAAAAGCTTAACTCATTTCCATCAAAAGGGGTTACAATGTTTTTCTATCCTCTTTCTAGACTAATGAAGGGAAAAAAACACCTTATTTTCCACCCTGAAAACCTATTTTTGCTTGGTGGTGATGGTTTTTTGTTGTTGTTGTTGTTGTTGTTGTTGTTTGTAGCATGCTGAATACGCTTTTTTTTTCATCCCCCCCCCTCCTTTTTTTTTTGCAGCACAGTTTCCATTCCCTGGACCTCAGAAATGCAATATATGGCTTTTATTATACAGTACGATTTTCACAAGCATCCAAAAGGATGGGGTATCTTCTTTCCTCCCTCTTCCCCTTTTCCTCGGTGCTATTTAACACATCATCATCATCAATTTTATTCATTCGTGGACATTTGAAGTCCTCCAAAGTAGCATTGTCTCTTTTCATTCCCCCCCCTTTTTTAAAAGATTCCATGAAGCCATAAGATAGATGCCTGCCTTCTTTTTTCTTTTTTAAAAAATAATCTTTATTTACATTTATCATTAAAAAAGAAGACTGCCTTCTTGATACATTACCTAGAGAAAGATTGGGGGTGGGAGTTGGGGGGGGAAGGGAGGGAGACGATGCACTTTTGCAACTCCGATGTAAAACAAATATAAAACAGAATCACTTTTGCCCCCCCTTCCTTATTTTAATACTCCAAACCTTCTTTTAATATTCCAAAACTCCCCATTGGGGAGCAATGGGAAAAGTTGGCCGCTGTACGGGGCGCCTAATAGAAGGACTAATTTTGGTCCTAAAATAAACTCAAGCTGCAATACAGAATTGGCGAAGGATGGTTGTTGAGGTGGGGCGGGGGGGGACAGCCCTGCTGGATTCATAAAGGACAGAAAGAGACAGAAAGCCGAAAAACTTCCCCGCGGAAAGATAATCCCGCCTGCAGCCAGGACGCAGGTAAGCAGCCTTGGGGGCAGGAAGGCAAAAAAAAAAAAAAAAAAAAAAAGGCAGAAAGCGAATAGCATCCAGAAACCCCGGGGGGGGGGGGCTTGCTCAGCTCACACTTACGTCTCGGAATTTGTTCCATTGTCCGACCTCCTTGTCGTATTGGGAGATGGTCGTAAGCCATTGCTTATCATCTAGGAAATTCCCGCTGTCTGACCTGCCTCCGGCTCCCGTCGCCGTCGCTGCAGCTATCGACCCCGCCGCCGCCACGGCTGGATTGCACCAAGCGGCTGCCCACACGCAGGCGAAGGCTGCTACCTTGAACATCTGGGGGGGGGGCGAGAGAAACAAAAAAAAAGAGGTGGTTAGCCCCAAAAACAAAAAAAAGAAGCAACCTAGGCGCACCGCGAGAGGCCCTCCCCAACCGAGCCAGTTGGAGGGGGGGAGAAGGAAAGGGGGGGGTGCTGCTAGTCTAGAGAAAGCGAAGCAAACGGGGGAGAGACGGCGAGCAAGCTTTCCCTCCCTCCGACAAAAGAGTTGTGGGGTTTTCTTTTTCCTTGAAGGGGAAGAGTAGTTATCTTTAAAATTAAAAAAAAGGGGGGGGGCAGATAACCAGGCGGTCCATCACCTTGCTGAAAATTCCACCGACTCCAGCGACCGAGAAGGCAGCTAGCTGCTGCTGTTGCCGCCGCCGCCGCCAATGGTATCTCTTGTTGAAGATGCTGCTATTGCAATCCGCCCGCCAGCCGTCCACTCAGCTCCTTTGCGCTCAGCGCGCGCTCTCCCGGCCGCCCGCCGCCGCTGCCGCCTCGCAGGCCCTCCTCCTCCTCCCCCCCCCCACTTCAACCCACCCCGGCGCGCAACTCTAAACGAGCGGCAGGCAAAAGCCCGGGCTGTCTCCCCTTGCGGAGAGTGGCGGGGGTGGGGTGCTGGGCTGAGGCAGAGGTCTCTGAGGATATGGGGCCGTTAGGCTGCCAAAGCTCAGCTCCAATGAGGCGATTAGGCGGCGGGAGGCAAAAGAGAAGGGTTCGCTCGGTCGCTTTTATTTTGAAAGAATGTCGGCTCTGGGTTAAGGAGAGGGTAACCTGAGAGGGGAATAAGTCCTTTCCCCGCCTTTTTCTTGCTCTTTTAGCCGGAAAAGGGCAGGAGGCAAATCCTGCCAGAAAAGCCCGCAGGTTCATCCCATCGCCTTCCATTTATCAGGCTGGCATTAGTCTCTGAGCTTTGCCACTCCTGGTTGGGTGGGGAGGGGTGAGATGTGAGGAGGCGGGAGTGGGGGGACACACATGGAACGGGGTATGCCAAATAAGGCAGAGATGGCCCCTACCTCAATTTTCTTTCTTTACTCCCCTTATTCTGTTGGGCTCCAAAGTTGGGGCAGCTGGGAAGAAAACACCAGAGGTTTCTTTCCACGGGGGAGCCAGTGAAAGTGGCATCTTTATCACCTCTCTATTCACTCATTCATTCCTCTGCTCCTCATTGCCTTGGCCAATTTAGGTTTCTCCTTAGGCTGTAGTTCACATGACACAGCACACACTTGGTTATTTTTAGACCTGTGTGTGATGTACAAACTCAGGCTTAGGGTGCCTGGATGAGGTGGCTGCTTTTTCTTTATAGTGACTGCACAGTCCTGGGAGGTGAACTGCAGTGGCTAGGAGAGGCGTTTGTGGCTCTGCCTCTAAGCTCCCTGATTGAATCCTCTCTGCAATGCCCAAGAAAATAAGCAAAAGAGAGGAGGTTTGGGCTTGCACACTTTTGCTGTTTGTCCCCAGAAAATGGCAAAATTTGGAAAAGAAGGCCCGGGAGAGGAAGTTTCAGGAGAGACAATTTAAAGAAAGTTCAAATTGAAGCAAGTTTATATCAGCGTTTATGGAACATTGCGTTTATTTATTTATTCGATTTATCCTTCTCCGGACACTCAGGGCAGCTTACAATGCGTTAAGCAATAGCTTTCATACTTTTGTATATACCTGCTTAGTAGGGCTTTCGCCCCCCCCCCACAGCAGTGTTCTTTTTTATACAAAGTCAGCTATTGCCCCCACAATCCGGGTCCTCATTTTACCTACCTCAAAAGGATGGAAGGCTGAGTCAACCTTGAGCCTGGTGTGATTTGAACTTGCAGTAATTGCAGGCAGCTGGCGCTACTTTAACAGCGCCTTAGTCTGCTGCGCCACCAAGGCTATCATGTCTATAAAGGCTGTCATATGTAAAGATGACCCTGTGACATCTGCCATAGAACCTTTTTCTTCTGGTTCCAGCAGGAGCCACTATGAGACCTGTTGATGAATAGGTTGATGAAAGAAAATGACAGTAATAATATGGTGACCTAGGAAGGCAGTGGCAAAATACTTCTGAAAATCTTACCAAGAAAGTGTAGGGCCAGGATGGTGAACACGCAGGTGACACGCAGAGCCCTCTCTGCGGGCACACTAGCCATCGCCCCAGCTCAGTTCCACCGTGCATACGCACGCGCCTCCCACCAGCCAGGTGGTCTTCGGGTCTCTGCTGCGCATACGTGGAGGGGGTGCTCGCATTGCACTATGGGGGTTCGTGCATGTGCTCCCCCCACACCCCATTTTGGGCCTGGAAAGCCTTCTGCAGCAACCTGGAAGCCAAAACAGGGTGTGGGGACACCGCGTGAGGCCCCCACACACCCCGTTTTGGGCCTGGAAAGCTTCCTGCGCCAACCTGGAAGCCAAAACGGCACGGGAGGCAAGGCGCATGTGTGGAGGTGCTCGCACTCCATTTGGGGGGTTCACACACGCACACATGCATTCGTGCACACACACGTGCATTGGCACTCAGCACCAAAAAGGTTAACCATCACTGGTATAGGAACTAGTCCAGGCATTCACCAAGAATCAATATTGACTTGAAGGCACAAGGCAGAAAAAGAAAGGGAAAAGGAAAGGGAGAGAAGAGTGTGGAATAGAGAATATGTGCATTCTTGCCTTCCAGAAACAGTCAGCAGCCTGTACTAGAACTGGAGTAAGCATTTATGTGACTCAGCCTTAACTTATTTCCTCTGTTGCCATCATTCAGAAAATATCATCACCTACATCTCTTCTGGTAATTCACTATACCGGTGATTAATACTAACTACACAAGGGAAGTAATAATACTAAATTTTCCTCAATGTTATTTATTTCTTCTTGACATAATCATATGGGGACTTTCCAACCCATACATTAAATTCCTCATTAATCAAGACTTTGTTGCCGCAAGATCTTCATGCTACTAACCAATCGACTTAGAAAGTTTTCTATCTCCCATTACAGGTCATTGCCTATATTTCCATCAGTGTCTTATAGATAGTATACGTACGTAGGCAGATAGGTAGGTAGACAACAGACAGACAGTTTTTTTTAAAAAAAAAAGATCAAAGAAAAAGATTCAGAAAAGAATAAAAATGTAAGTGCAGAAAGGAAAAAAGGACAAAAGTAACAAAAAGTAACAAAGAATGACATCCAGCTTTCTTGGTATAGATAGATATAGACATAAGAATACATTCAACTCTTACTCTGAAGCTAACATATATCTACATAATTTTAATAATCCCATATAATGCTAATAATCAAGTCCCAAAATCAACTTTTCATGTAATTCCATTCTTATAAAACTATTTCCAAGTAAAAATAAAATATGTCCAAGTCATTTCTTTCATCAAGATTGTCAATTTTACCATCAAGGCCAATTCCACCAGCTTATCCCAAATTCTTCCAATGTAGGTATTTGTAAGACCTTCCATCTTTGACCATATAAAAGTCTCATTCAGTTATGTATAAGAACAACGTTCCATAAAATGTTTTATTTGTCCATTAAGATTTTTAAAAAGGCCTCTAGTTTCAATTAAACGTTCACTTTTAAAATCTTCTGCATCAAAATACATTCTCCATCCCAATATTTTCTACCTTTGTTATATATTCACCAAAGTTTTTTTAAGAAATGTTCTCTCTTTTGATTAAATTAAGTTTGAAATTCCCTTACCCATTTTTGACAATTTATCTGCTATCATATACTAAAGATACATCATTTGATAAAAATGCTCTTTAAGATTCCATTTTTCCCATTTTATTGTATAGTTTTTAACTTGTCTGTCCTATTTCCATTTTCAATAAAAGTTTATATGTGTTGGCAGTAATCTGATGATCATTTCTACAGAACTCTACATCAAATTCAGTTTTCCCTTTTTCAAATTGATAATTTTTTTTATCCAACTCAAAACTTTTCATTAGCTGATCATAAGAAAGCCAATGACATGTAAAACCTTCAATTTTTAAGTTAAACTCTCCTTAGGAAAAATTCAGCAAGTCAGCATAACTTAAACATTTTTGTTTAACTATCATTTTCCTTTTAAAAAAAGATTCTTGTAGTGACAATCATAAAGGGATTTAGATGACAATTTTACCATATACCTATTTCAAATTCTCTGTATAGCATAACTAATGATTTTTGAAATCTATATTCACTTTAACTTTGTCAAATCCACAAACAGTTATGCCATCCAATCTTAAATTTTGTCCTTTCTATTCCAATAACCTCCTATTTTTTATTTCCTTTTATCCAAACTAAGTAAGAAGCTGCCAAATACAATTTCAAATTCTTAAACCCCTCTTTCTTTAGAATTCTGCAAGAATTTAATTCTCAGTTTCTTATCCTACCAAACAAATGTATAAATATTGTTTTGCAATTACTTAAATGGAAAACCAATTGTCAATACAGGTATTTGGAACAGAAATAAGATTCTAGGTAAAATACTCATTTTAATAATAGAAATTCTTCCCAAGAATGAATTGTAACTTCTCCCATCTCAATATATTTTTAAACTTCATTCTATACTTTAGTATTGTTATTTTGAAACAACATATACTTCATATTAGTATGAAGGTAACCCCCCAATATTTAACCCTTTTCTCAAGTTTAAAACAAGATTTCTTCATCAAAATATCTTCATTTTCTGCTTATTAATCTTAAAACCTGCTAACACACCAAAATGTTTCAATTTGTTCATCAAAAATTCAATAACTTTCAATTCAGTGATCTTTCAACTGTAAGATCAAAAATGAAATGAAATAAGAGAATGGTACACTTTTGCATACTGCATATGCAATACAAGTATAATGCTGGAGTATGATTCACTAGTGAGTGGCCAGTGGTGGTATTCAGCGGGTTCTACCCTGTTTCCCCGAAAATAAGACTGTTGAGTCCTCACAGTTACGACTCCGCTCGCTCGGCCCGTGTTGCTAGCTGTCGCCGATTGGTTCAGACGTGAGCAGCTAAGTTAGCGGGAAATCGCTGCTCACGCATTGGTTCGCACTGATAGCTTGCTATTTAAGCAGCTGTCAGACAGGCCGTTCTGTTGTTGCCGCTACGCAGGTTTCTTGTTGGAGTTGTTGTTTTAAATAAAGTTAATGTTCCGAGCAGCCAAGCCTCCGTTCCTGTCTGCACACCGGACTTTATGCCTGGCAATGAAGGTGGGATCGTCCTGAGGTGACGGTTGCCGAAGACCCAGACCGAGCTGAGGCGGTGAGCTTGATTAACAATAATAGTCATAATGGCGACTGGTCTTCCGGCATTCACCCCATTCGAACCAGCTTCGGAGATCTGGGACAATTATCTCGAAAGATTCGAATGCTTCTTGCAAGCAAACGATCTGACTGACTTGTCAAGTGCCCGGAAGAGGGGCTATTTCCTCAGCTCATACAGCCGCGAGATTTTTGGGACAGCCAGGGCTCTGGCCGCCCCTCAGCCAGTGTTCACAGTGCCCTGGGAGACCTTGCTGGAGAAGCTAAAAGTCCATTATTTTCCCTCTCCCTTGAAAATCGCCAGGTGACACGCATTTCACCAGAGGTCACAGAGAGAAGGAGAGTCTATTAATGAATACATGGCCTCTTTGAGAATAGTTGCACTGCATTGTGAATTTAGGGAGCTTGACGATATGCTCCTAGACCAGCTGGTGTGTGGAGTGAGGAACCTGAAGGTGCAACAGAGGTTGCTGGCCCGTTCCGACCTAACTCTCCCAATCGCCTTAGATGAGGCCAGGGCTGCTGAGATGTCTGCCAAATCCTCAGCGGAGATCCAGCGTTTCCAGCCCAGGGGTGGGCCCTCCCCTCCCCTCCCCTCCTCTCCCCTCCTCTCCCCTCCCCTCCCCTCCCCTCCCCCCCCAATGCCCCTCAGTCCATCCACTATGAAGAGTCGGACCTAGAGGGTGCCTCTGATGTGGACGGAGAGGTCAAGACTACTCAGAAGAAGAAGTGGACACCTGCTGTCAAGCCCTCCCAGGACATCTGCCTGGGCTGCGGCAAAGCGCACAACCGCAACGAGTGCAAGTTCAAATCCGCTGTTTATCGGTGGTGTGGGAAACAAGGGCACCTGTCCAGAGTCTGCCCTGTGGCATTCCCAGTCTCAGACGATGTGGGGGAGCCTGGACCCAAGCGTCAGAAGATCTGGCGGCCTGGCCACCGGGAGGACAGCTTCGTGATTTCTCATGATGCCGAAGTTGCGGCAGTCGCTATCAGCCATGCCACCACCTTGTTCTCCGATAGCAAGATCTATCTGACAGTCCTGGTGGAGGGAGCCCCTTGTAAGATGGAGGTTGACACGGGCTCCTCCAAGTCATTGATTGCCTGGCCAACACTTAAAACCCTGCTTCCCACCTTCTCCCAGCGGTGTTTGCAGCCCTGTCACATCAAGCTGAAGGACTACCAGGGGAGACCCATTCCCACCCTGGGCTATGGCATGTTCCACGTAACCTATGGTTCCTTTTCAGGTTGCCTGCCTCTGATTGTTGTGAGAGATGGCCTGCCCAGCTTGCTTGGGTTGGACTGGTTTGCTGCCCTGCATCTTGGCGTTTCTGGCATTCACGCTACTAGCCCTGAGGTCGCTGCTGAGCTTACATGTGAATTCGCTGATGTGTTTGATGGCCAACTTGGTAAATACACGGGCCTCCCAATTTCATTTAATTTGGATCCCCAGGTGGCATCCATATGCTTGAAACCACGGAGGGTGCCTCTTGCCCTGCAGCCCCGGGTTGACTGGGAGTTAGATAAATTCATTGCCCAAGGGGTCCTTCAGCCAGTGGAGCACTCCAAATGGGAGACTCCTATCGTAATACCCTTCAAGCAGGATGGCTCGATTAGGATCTGCGCAGACTATAAGGGCACGCTAAATAAGGCCCTCCAGGCCAACCATTACCCTGTGCCCGTGGTACAACACTTGCTACATTCTCTGGGCCAGGGGAAAATCTTTGCGAAGCTGGACCTAGCTCAAGCTTATCAACAGCTTCCGGTGGATTATGCCACCGCCCTGGTCCAGACGATTGTCATGCACCAAGGTGCGTTTAAGTGTACCCGCCTCCAGTTTGGGGTTAGTGTCGCCGCGGGGATCTTTCAAAGTCTCATGGAGCGGCTGCTCCATGGGCTTCTGGGGGTGGTACCCTATTTCGACAATGTCCTGTACAGAGCTGCCAAAAGGCAGGAGTGGTTCCTCAAGAGGAGGTCTCCTTGAGAGTAAAGCTTGGGGCTAATTGGCCACTCCCTTAGCCTATTTAAGGAGGAACGCCGACTGAAGCAATTTGCAGGGAACAACTCCATTCACATACCTTTGTGTCTTATCTTGCTTATCAGCTTCCTGCAAATTGCTTCTGGGCATTCTGCCAACCATAGTAAGCTTTCGGTTATTATTCTTTGAATGCTTGGCGGCTGTTAATGCAATTAATTAACAGCCGTTGTTGTAAAAGACTGGTTTATTCAGTAAATTAAGGTTTGAACGGACTTTGTGTGTGCTGCGTTCTTTGGGGTCCATAGCTGGGGCAGAACACGAGTGCTCATATTTGTGAACCAGTAGCGAAGGTAAGTGAATACCACCCCTGTGAGTGGCTATTGATTATTTTCATTGACACAGTCTCTGGTTAACACAATTGACAGATTTTATAAGTTCCTTTAAAATGTTGGTGCTTTCTTCTTTTTACTAAGCTGAACATAAATAAAATACATACTTTGGCTAGAAAAGTAGTATTTTTATCTCTCATTTTCTAAAACAATTAACACACATATTCTGTCTTTCTAAAAAAAACTGACATAGGAGCTGTTATTGACACCATAGTCCTAAATATATCTCGTTCCATCAAAGAAATTAATACCACATGATCTAGAAAGTATCCATTCTCACCTTGAAGGACAGCTGTGCTGACACATGGGCTGAGAAGCCGGCCAGGTTGCCAGCAGGACTGTTGTGAGGAGATATAGATACAATGCAGGGGTGTGTTCTACTTACCTTTACTACCGGTTTGCAACAGGAGCACATGCACACTTCTGCACATGCACAGATCATCAATTATGATGTCTGGGCAGGTGGACAGAGCCTCCCTCTGCTTTTACTACCAGTTCTAAAGAACTGGACAGAACTGGGAGCAACCCACCACTGATACAGTGGTTCCATTGGTCCAATAGATGTTGGGGGCTTGAGCCCTGCAGGATACCCACCTCCTATGGGACATGCTGCCAATTGATCTAAAATTGGAGAGAGAATGACAAATCTCTGTTAAGCAAATTACAATAATCCTTTGCATGATAATAAAGATCTTAGTACAGGGCTGTGAAACTCCTGGCCCGCGGACTGGATGCATCAAGCTGGCCATGCCCATGCCCAGTTTAGCCAAGAGGGAAAAAGTCCCGATACATCACGTGACGCTACTGTGACGACATTAGTTTGACGCCCCTGCCTTAGTATATCCATTTCCAGTTAAGTCACTAATGGCACAACAGCCAGAGTTCAGAAAGACCATCTTTCCCATAACTTCTATGAGCAGGAACAATGCAGCCTTATCCTTTCTCTCTTCCTCCCACTTTACTCCACCACCACTCTCTCTAAGTGAGGTATAATTCCATTAAGAGTCAAAATTGGTATTTCATTGAAAACGGCTGCTCTTGGATTGAGTCGAAGCATGTTTCTCTTCTCAGGAGCTGATTGACTCCAGACACTAGGTTATGACTACTTCAACATTGTTTTGGCCCATGATGGAGGTATATGAATGGGTATTATAAACATATCCCTGTTTCTTCATCCTAAACCAGTGGGTGATCTTCCCTAGCAGCTTTATTTGGATGTTCAACAGGATTGGGAGAAGACTAGGTCTTGGGGCACCCTATAATCTATTAATGTATTTTTTTTTCACAACATCCTATTTGTTTTTTTAAGACTAATATAACAACACATAGGAATTTGAGAGTGTTGCTTTCTTCTAGAAATTCAAGAAGGGAAATATTCATAGACATGAAATGCAATAATTTAAGGGTCCCCAGGCCCTTAAACCAGGCTGTGGCCCATTCAGAACCGGTTCCCTCTCCCCCCAGCCACCAAGCCATAAAGGTTGGGGACTGCTGCAGTAATAGAAAATCGGACACCCTTGTAATAGATTGGGCTAGGTCAAACCTAAAATTGATTCCTTCAAACCAGATACTTATTTTCCCAGGGTGGAGAAGACTGGATTAAGAAGATTTTATTTATTAAGAACCCAGTTCATCAAAGTTTATTTTAGTAGAATAGAATATAACATTATGGCATCTATGGCAAAAAAAAAAAAAAGCAGACACACAAAAAAGCAGAAATTTCAGAATTAAAATTGATAGAAATTTTTCAACAGTTCCTTGCTGGATAAATAATTTGATTTGCCATAGGCTGCTAGGAATTGCGTAGGAAAAAACAGTGGTTCTGTTGATGTTATCTAAAAAAGCTCAGAACTTTTTTTTTATTATTATTATTGAAAAGTTTTACAGGAAAAAAAGAATTTTCTTCCCCCCCATGTTCCCCCCACCCTCTCCCTCCCCTCTTCCCACCCTCCCCCTCTACTTCCCAGAGCAAGATACAAGGTATTTCATTTAACAATCATAAAATAGATTAACAACCTACTTATCCTCAAACTACTAACTCCCCCCGAGACCTTAACTCCACTATAGATAACATAATACTTCTAATACTTAATGTTTATTCATAAGCTATTTGATATTTTCTTGTCTGATACTTATTTTGAATATAACCAATCCATCTTCTCCATTCCGATACGTATCTTTCTTGTGTATAGTCCTTCAGGTACGCTGAGATTTTCACCATTTCTGCTAAGTTCGTTACTTTCAGTGTCCACTCTTCAATAGAAAAATATGGAACGCTTCACGAATTTGCATGTCATCCTTGTGCAGGGGCCATGCTAATCTTCTCTGTATCGTTCCAATTTTACTATATGTGCTGCCGAAGCGAGCACAAAAAAGCTCAGAACTTTTGATAGATATTTGAGTTGCTTATAGACACATTAAAAATATTTTTCCTGAAAATAACACTCATAAATAATCCACATCCAAGAATTACTATATTTATTATGTTTCTGCCTGCAAAATATTATCTGCATGAATTCTAGCAACAGCTTTTTTCCACCATGTTGAACATTAGTTTTAAATACTGTATTCTTCAGCTTCATCCTTATATTTTTTTTTCTGAACATAGTTGACAGTCCCTTGTAGTTAATCTTAATGGATTTTGTCTTGCCGCGGTTTGGGCTATTTTCAACTGTAAATTCAAGGACTTTAAATTCAATAAGATCCCAGGACATTTCCATCTAGCTCCTATTTCTACTTCCTAATCTTTCAAAAAAGTGCTTGAAGATGATCCATACTCATATTTACTGCTGCTAAATACTAAGAACCAGAAGCAAGGAATCACTGCATAATTCCTGAAGAATTATAAAAAACTATAAAAAATAAATAAAAAACTCCACCTCCCCATCTATATTTTTATGTTATTCTTTCTTTTTATGCAAATTTATTTATTTATTTATTTATTTTTCATATTTGTATACCGCCCTACTCCCGAAGGACTCAGGGCGGTGAACAGTCATAAATAAATACAAAGACATATAAAAGTTAAAGACTATTAAAAACAGATTAAATAATTTAGGCTCAAAAAATTAAAACCAAAACATCCAAATTTATCTAAAAGAGATCAAAAACCCGATTTAAAAACCCGATTTAAAAGCCAATTTAAAAGGGAGAGTTAGGCCAGACCAGCCTGTTGGAATAGAAACGTTTTCAGGGCACGGCGGAAGATGCGTAAGTCTTGGATCCTTCGTAACTCTGGGGGAGCCCGTTCCAGATGGCAGGTGCCCCCACAGAGAAGGCTCTCCCTCTGGGGGCCGCCAGTTGACATTGTTTGGCCGACGGCACCCTGAGGAGCCCCTCTCTATGGGAGTGAACTGGTCGGTGAGAGGCTATTGGTGGCAGGAAGCGGTCTCGTAAGTACCCTGGCCCTGAGCCATGGAGCGCTCTAAAGATAGTAACCGAAACCTTGAAGCGTACCCGGAAGACCACCGGGAGCCAGTGTAGCTCGCGCAGGAGGGGGGTCACATGAGAGCGCCACATTGCTCCCGTCACCACCCGCGCGGCCGCATTCTGGACCAGTTGGAGCCTCCGGGTACTTCTCAAGGGGAGCCCCATGTAGAGAGCATTACAATAATCCAGGCGTGAGGTGACAAGGGCGTGAGTGACCGTGCGTAACGAGTCCCGATCCAGAAAGGGACGCAATTGGCGAATCAGGCGAACCTGATAGAAAGTCCTCCTGGCCACGGCTGTCATATGCTCTTCTAAAGTCAGCCGCGAGTCCAGGAAGACGCCCAAGTTGTGAACCCCATCTGTGGGGGCCAACGACTCGCCCCCAATAGTCAGAGATGGCGCCAACTGACTATATCGGGACGACGGAAACCACAGCCACTCGTTCTTGGATGGGTTGAGTCTGAGTTTGTTCCTCCCCATCCAGATCTGTACGGCCTCCAGGCATCGGGACATCACCTCGAGGGCATCATTGGGGTGGTCTGGGGTGGAGATGTACAGCTGGGTGTCATCAGCGTACTGATGATACTTCACCCCAAAACCACGGATGATTTCACCCAGCGGCTTCACATAAATGTTGAATAGAAGGGACGAGAGGACCGATCCTTGCGGCACCCCACATATAAGGGGCCTCGGGGTCGACCTCTGCCCCCCTGTCAACACAGACTGCGACCGGTCAGAGAGAAAGGAGGAGAACCACTGTAAAACAGTGCCCCCCACCCCCACCCCTTCTAACCGGTGCAGCATGATATCATGATCGATGGTATCAAAAGCCGCTGAGAGATCTAATAGGACCAGGACAGAGGAGCAACCCCTGTCCCGAGCCCTCCAGAGATCATCAACCAATGCGACCAATGCTGTGTCTGTGCTGTATCCGGGCCTGAAGCCCGACTGGAACGGATCTAGATAATTTGATTCATCCAGGTACTGAGGCAGTTGTCGTGCAACCACACTCTCAACAACCTTCGCAACAAAGCGAAGGTTGGAGACAATAAAAATAAAATAAAAACCAAAATCATCCCCCCCCCAAACCAGATGTTCCAATGAAGGAAAACACCAAAGCCATCAAAACAGTGGTGGTATTCAGCCAGTTATATCCGGTTCGGGCAAACTGGTAGCAGCGGCTGCAGGAGGCTCCACCCACCCACCCAGACATCATCATGTCCATTTTTGATACTCTGTGCATGCGCAGAAGGCATGTATGCCGGGGTGGGTTCTACTTACCTTTACTACTGGTTCCCAATGGGAGCGTGCACAGATCACCAAATATGACATCAGGATGGGTGGGTAGGCGGAGCCTTCTGCTGTTTTTACTACCAGTTCTCAAGAACCAGACAGAACCGGGAGCAACCACCACTGGTGCACACTCACATTTGCAAACTGGTAGTGAAGGTAAGTGAATACCACTCCTGCATCAATCCATATTTTCTTTTGAAAGACTTGGCTAAAGCTCAAGCTCCAGATATAGTGATGGAGAAGGGGACATATGTTGTGAGATTGGGGAGGGAGGAGGAAGCCATGCCAGGAGAAGAGAGACTGGAAACTGAATGATTACCTCTACTTATTAGCACCCCTCCTTCCTCAGTCGCTAATCAAAAGCAGACAATCAGATTTCTTGACAGACTTAGGTCAATAAACATATTGACCTTCTTAGGTCAATATGTTTGAATACTACTTTCTATGTGTAATAAATCTAATATCGTATAAGATTTGAGGGGATGGACCTGGCATGTGTCATTAAGACATGGATGGACAAAGAAAGGAGAATCACTCTTTCTCTCCAGTCAGATTTCCTACAGTTCTGGGACAGGAAAGATAATATGACAGTTGTGAGAACTGTGGTCCTTGCAAGGAGCTCTAGTCCTGGGACAGACAAGTATGAGGCTATATTTGTGAAGCTGAACCAGAGAGACAAGCTTACAGTGCAGCTATTGTACTATCCCAGCTGCATGGTAGCACCCATTCCAGAAATAGTTAATCTCATACAGGGATGGTTGTGTAATCTTAAAAATGGACAATTTTGAACTTTCTTCTCTGAGTTCAGAGACAGCTCATGACTTTATAGCTGCCATGATAACTATGGACCCTTTCCATGTCATCACCGGTCCAAAACACATAACTGGCCTTTCTTTTCAGTTGAATGTGGTCTAATTCTTGGAGATGTTTCCATCAGTTTCATGAAATGAACAGATTGTTTCTTTTGATAATGGGATTATCTGAAACCACTAAGCTCTGCAGGGTGGAAGGTCCAATAAAGATAGGGGTGAGAAGGCAAGCTGTCAGATGCTCCATTGTAGTCCACTCCTCTATGTTGTTAATGTATAAAGCAGCAGTGAGATTATCATCCATGGATTAGGGTTGAGATATTAATTTGTAGATGATACTAATTTGTACATCTCCAGCCCAGGCCAAATGAGAGATGTGATACATGTCCTGAACTACTGCCTAAAGTTATTAAAGTCTGAATAGAGAGAAGAAGGTTCAGATTAAGCTAAACAATGAAATATCTATTTAGAAACTGCTTGTTTCCTTAACAATACTATATTTTACTTTGAGTGGGGGTGTATTACCTCAGAAAGACCACGCACAAATCCTGTAAGGGAAATGTATCTTGGTTTACAATTCAAAAGTGCTAAACTTTGTATCAGTTATAATCTCTGGAACAGGATGTACTGAGGGCATTCACTGATGTGCTATCATATTTCATTTAGATTTCTTAGGACTGTCTTTGAAGATCATCCAGAAACTCATCATGCAGCAGGCCATATGATTCACTGATCAGTTTTGGTACTGTCATCTTATATCATTGCTACTAAAAGGTAATCTGGTTGCCAGCGTGAATTTAAATGCAATTCAAGATGCTGATAGCTGCTTTTCAAGCCATTAATTACTTGAGTCTTAGTTATCTAAGAGACTGCTTATCCTCAATTGAATCTGTCCATCTAACCTAGAGAGCAGGGGTGAAATCCAGCAAGTTCTAACAGGTTCTGGAGAACCGGTAGCGGAAAATTTGAGTAGTTTGGAGAACGAGCAAATACCACCTCTGGCTGGCCCCAGAATGTGGTGGGAATGGAGATTTTGCAGTATCCATCCCCTAGAGTGGGGTGGGAATAGAGATTTTGCAATACCTTCCTGGTAGGGGAAAATTTTGGATTTCACCCCTGCTAGAGAGCCAGACAATGATAGTGTCCCCTCCCATCAGGAAATGCAATTGGCAAGTAAAAACTTGCTTTTGTCAGAGGAATTTTGTGAATTAAGTAAGATTTAGTCTTATTTCATTTCATTTATATATTGATTATATTTTATATAATGTACTACTATTATTGTATTTTGTTTTATGTTGCTTGAATTAATTGATAAAATTATGTTTACAAATTCAATAAATACTGTAATCATTTAAAATACTGTAAGTCCAATGGGATATGGATTGGATTGAGACAGTATATAAACTTATTGTAAATAAAGCCAGCAAGTGTCCTTGGAAAAAGGAAAATGGGTTGTCAGCAAAGAAAACAACAGATCTGTTGTGGTTTACTGAGGCGATAAAAAGATTAGTTAGTACCATGAGATTGCACAGCTCTAAAGCTACTCCCAATCTTATGTACAGTCCTCATCTTGAAGTGCCGTCAATTCCTTAATTAACATTTTTTTTTGTTTGCAATATTTTATGTTGCCAGTTCCACTCCCAGTAGTTTGCAATTTTTTATGAAATCATATAAATAAATCACATTATAGAATAATACAAGATGGTGTCATGTCTGCCTTGTTAAAAGCTTGATGGAAAAGTTCTTTTTTAAACCATGCTCCAAAAAGTTTCAGAATGCATGCTGTTCAAATTTCCAAAAACAATCTAATTTACAGGAACTAATGTTGGAAGAAATGTCCATCTGGGTTCAGTTCCAAGTGGGGAAAAAGACACTGGAAACATGGAGACTGCTTGGAAAGATGGTTTAATGGTGGACAGGAATCAGATGGCTTGAGTTACTGAACAGGAGAACATGCCTTGAGTTCCTGAGCAGAATCACATGGCTTGAGTTCCTGAGTAGAAAAAAGGGGGTGGGGGCAAGATGCTGGAAGTGCCTTAGTTATATGCCCTCTATTGTGCCCCACCTCAGAGTTTCTTGTTCCTGTATAAGAAATGTATCCTGATTGATTATGAGACTCCCAGGGGATGGGGATCCTAGCTAACTTTGTAGGCTGTCTCCCAAACTTGCTTGAGCCTTGCCATGTGGTGAGTTTCTGTTGCTAGATGGGTCCTATTGTGTTACAGCTGACGGTCCATTGACAAAGGTTGGGGGAATGAGTTCTGGCCTTAATGGCCCATTCACAAAGGTGGAAGGGACAGGGAGCTGCATTGTCCTTAAAACATGTTTCTCCATTTCTCATCCAGGGAAATATAATATTCTGCCTTTTTAATATTTCCTAAAATGTTTCATTCTTATAGGAGAGGGGTGAGTGCTAACTTCCTACACTAAAAAACATTATTTCCTGCCCTCATCAACCATAATCCACTATATCTGGTATAGCAGCTGAGATTGAGCAAAAACCTTTCTAATCATGACCTCTACCTACTTATCTAACTGTAGCCATAAGTCAAAAGAAACAACAAAATCAGACACTTTCTCCTTTAGGGGATGTACCATCTGATCCAGGATTACAACCAAAACATTCAGAAGTTTTTTGAGCAAATAGCTGCTCCAGCTTTTAAATGTTCAGCTTCAGTTTTTTCTTCCCCATTGAGCCCCTTTCAGCTTCTAGATAGCAGCTCTAGACTTCTACTACATCTCCAGTCTGACCTGAGTTAGAGCTATTGTAGATCATCAGCACACTGATGACATCTTATTCTGAACTGGCACGTGACCTGTCCTAAAGGATTTATGGATAAGAAGACAACTTACTGTCAGCTGGATCTCCAGCATGTGTTTATGCAGCATGCTTGCTATTGGCTGCCATAGAAACAGGGAGGGGGCCATGAGCATTTGGGATGAGGAAGCGTGCTGGGGTGTAAGTCTCATGAGAACTGAAAGGAAGGTTTGCACTCATGAATTATGTCGCTGCTGAGTGGAGTTGTTTAAACTCCGTCAAGGCCAACCATCCTGAGACTCCAGATGCGAGAAATACCCGAAGAAGAACTTTCCAATAATAATAATAATAATAATAATAATAATAATAATTATTATTATTATTATTATTATTATTATTATTATTATTATTTTATTTCTATACCACCCTTCTCCCGAAGGACTCAGGGCGGTGTACAGCCTATTTAAAAACACAGACAAACAACAATTTAAAATTTAAAATAATTAAATAAATTGGCTCAGATTTAAAACCCCAAAAAATTTAAATACCCCAATTTAAAACTATTTTGTTGATAGTCCGGCCTGGCGGAACAACAGGGTCTTCAGTGCGCAGCGAAACACCCGGAGGTCGGAGATCTTACGTATTTCCGGGGGCAGTTCGTTCCACAGGGCTGGGGCTCCCACAGAGAAGGCCCTCCCCCTGGGTGTCGCCAGCCGACATAACTTGGCCGATGGCACCCTGAGGAGACCCTCTCTGTGGGAGCGAACTGGTCGGTGGGAGGCTATTGGTGGCAGGAGATGGTCTCGGAGGTACCTGGGTCCTATGCCATGGAGCGCTTTAAAGGTGGTAACCAACACCTTGAATCGCACCCGGAAGACCACTGGGAGCCAGTGCAGCTCGCACAGGAGGGGGGTCACATGGGCACAACGAGTTGCGCCCATAACCACCCGCGCGGCCGCATTCTGGACCAGTTGGAGCCTCCGAGTGCTCTTCAAGGGGAGCCCCATGTAGAGAGCATTACAATAGTCCAACCGGGAAGTAACAAGAGCATGAGTGACCGTGCGCAGGGCGTCCCGGTCCAGAAAGGGCTGCAACTGGTGGATCAGGCGAACCTGATAAAAGGCCCCCCTGGCCACGGCCCTCATATGCTCTTCTAAAGACAGCCGTGCGTCCAGGAGGACACCCAGATTGCGAGCCCTCTCCGTGGGGGGCAAAGATTCACCCCCAATAGTCAGCGATGGCACCTGCTGACTATATCAGGGTGCCGGAAGCCACAGCCACTCAGTCTTGGAGGGGTTGAGTCTGAGCCTGTTCCTCCCCATCCAGACCCGCACGGCCTCCAGGCAGTGAGACATCACATCAAGGGCATCGTTACCATAACATGATACTGGATGTTAATTGGACTCTCAGTGCTGGACCCTGGGAGGAAGGATTTGGGATGACTTTCAATGTATAATTTTTGTGCATTTTAAATTAGATCTTGCCTTGCTTTCACTGCTATCATTTCAAATTTAGTAAAAGTACTTCTTATTTAATTCAATGGAGTTGAGGGTTTTCTTTCTTGAGTTTTAAACAGAGGCAGGCCTGACACTTATCCTACAAGGATACAACTGTCAGATCAATTTTTCCTGTCCTCTGCTATCCATTACAATTGTCACACAGAAAGGAATGGAGCTGCTTTGATCAATGTACCCTACTCCCAATGAACACAAGCAATCTAGAGAATACCATAGTAAATTTAGTATCTATTTTTTTAAAAAAAAAACATACAAGAATCAGAAGTCATGCAATTCCATTCTTTTAGCCATTTTCTTTTGATTGTTTTAACCGTCTTGTAAACTGTCCAGGGTCACTTGGCAAGCACCTGTCCTTCAAAAAATTTCTCAACTTCACCAAAACCATATGGTTGGAATCCAGGAAATAGTTGTTTAGAACAGCTGGATCTAGACAGGGCATTTTCAGGAGGGAAAATTTTCAGGAGGGACCCACACAGCAACTCTTTCAAGGCAACTTGTATCATCCCCTCCCCTTAAGAGACATTGACAACCTCCTAGATCAAAGCCCAGGTTCCTTGACTCCTGAAAACATAGCTGGGGCAGGTATTGGGCCTGCAGTTGATGGTGCTTCTACTGATGGACACTGTGTTCATTTTCATAGAACTGATGAAGTTCTAACTTCAGTCTCAGGTTAATCTCAGGTTACCATGCAAGATGTTTCCCCCCCCCCCCCCCCACCTTCTCTGATCTCACCCATGCAGAATCCAGACCTGGGTGAATTTTAATAATTTTATCACCAAAGTACTGAGAAAACATCTTTTCACACTTCCCTTTCATAAGTGGAGCAGGTCACCTAAATAAAGCTGCTAAAATGCAGCTGCTAATGCAATAAAGGAAGCTATGTAAGTCTGCTTTGTCAACCTTATTGCCACTGTGAATATGAATATGCAAAGGGTCATGCTGCATATTGACCTTACCTATGATCTTTAAAGCTTTTATTATATAAATATTGCTTAATTTATAAACTGCTAAAAGATAAACAGTAAAATCTGTAACTTCAAGAATCCAGTCTGTCAAGATAAGATAAGATAGCTGTCATCCATAAAATTCTGAACCCAACTTAAAATTATTCATGTCTGCTGTTTTATATAGTCTGAAACACCCTATGATCTTTACTAGAGCCCATTGGCAACTAGAAGGACAACAAATTAAGCAAAATTGGCTAATCACATTTTGAAATAATTGCAGTGATTCATATTACCATCTAAATGGGACTAATAAGACAGGCAGAAAATAGCAGCATTGTTTCTTTGACCTCCAGGTTGACACTTGGCCAGCCCCTCCAAAAGCATGTGTTACTAAATAAAAAATATTTTGTATTTAAAGGCATTATCCCTTGAGTCTTATACAATTCCTACCAGTAGTTAAGAAGTAGGGAAAATGCTACTTGCTGTATTCCATTCTCATTTCTTGTCAATTGTCAAACATAAGTTTTTTCCAAGCCTTCCATCTTCACATAATGTGTCCGTTATCTCAGTAGTATGTTCCTTTTGACTAATGTAAAAAGTTTGAACTCACAAATAATCATATTTTTCACAAATAAATATGGTCTCCATTGATTTCAAGTCTTAGAAGATACAAGAAAATTAATATTAATGAGAAGCAAAACAACAAATAGAATTTAAGCCTAGCAAGTTATTTTATATGAAAAAACTTCTTGCAAAATTTATGTTCCCATGGTTATTCAAATATTAGCAAAGAATGGAGAGATTGGAACTTGGATTTCCCACTTGGTTCACTACTAAAGCTCTAGTTTTAAATCTATGTAACAGTGAAGAACAATTCCCAAGCGATTGAGTTTGTTCTACCTTTGACAGATACTTTTGCATAGCCTGGGCTAAAAGACTAAATCTGAAATGAGTTTTACTTAAATTGGTAGCCCTTGAATCATAGGGAGTTCAAAGTCATTCCTAATTAGAAAGGTAGTTGGTTGCTCATGCTGCATTTCTTTATATCAGTACAGAACAGACGTTGTCTGAGATTGCTTTTGGTGCCGATATTTCACATTTACCAGAATTATCGTACAACTACAAGGCCTGAAGGAACAAGACTTTCTTGCCTGTTACTTCAAGGCAGAATTTGGATCCCCTTAAATAGAGATATGCATATAATCCAGTCCATTCAGTGCCACGAAAAGCATATGGAAATATTTTCTATGTAAACACTGAAGAGGCTTGTGGCATTTTGATGAATACCAGATTTGCAAAGACATGAATGTTTATGAAATACAGACTATTTCATCATTTTCAGTTGGCAAATAAATACATGTAGAGCCAAATGTCCATGAAATGCACATGGTTACTTTCATCAACTAAGTGGTTTTTAAATGAAGAAAAAAAATGCAACTTTGCAGGTGACTCGGGTTTCTTTCTATTGCATTTGTAACTCTGTGAAAGCCAGGAGAAAGTAGCTATCCAATACCTTTTGACTGGTTAAAAACTAAAAGCAATTTTTAACTGAAACTTTTATCCATGAGATAAATTTCACAAATACATCCACTGACCTTTAATCTTTAATTCATTTACTCTCATCTGGACAAAAAGGGTAGGAATTGGAATTGTTTGGAATAACATAAAGGTAGGTATGGAGAATAAGTATTTTTACTGCAATATTTTGCTACATAAACCCCTTTTAAGTCACTGTTATTTATTAAAAATATTGATGGGAATTCACAACGGGGAAAATTCCCCACTTTCTGAGATGAGCTTATTGAGGGTTCTGGATGGACACCATCCTAGACCCCAGCGTAGAGGTGAGAGCAGGGGTGAAATCCAAAATTTTTCCCTACCGGTTCTGTGGACATGGCTTGGTGTGTGTGGTAGCGGAAGGATGCTGCAAAATCTCCACCCCATCAGAGGTGGGTTTCAGCAGGTTCTGACCAGTTCTGAAGAACTGGTAGCAGAAATTTTGAGTAGTTCGGAGAACCGGTAGTAAAAATTCTGACTGGGCCTGTCCCTATCTATTCTCTGCCTCCTAAATCCCAGCTGATCAGGAGGAAATGGGGATTTTGCAGTAATCTTCCCCTGGATTGGGGAGAGAATGGAGATTTTACAGTATTCTTCCCTGGATTGGGGAGGGAATGGAGATTTTACAGTATCCTTCCCCTGCTACGCCCACCAAGCCACACCCACAGAACCGGTAGTAATTTTTTTTGAAACCCACCACTGATCCTCACTCCACTCCAGGGGAAGGATATTGCAAAATCTCCATTCCCACCCCACTCTGGGGACAGCCAGCTGTGGCATTTGCTAATTCTCGGAATTACTCAAAATTTCTGCTACCGGTTCTCCAGAACCTGTTAGAACCTGCTGGATTTCACCCCTGGGTGAGACGGAGTGACATCATTTGAGATACGTGCTGGGGCCGTGCTTCTCAGATCACTAGATCTGTTTAGCTGGACACTAGGAGGGATCAGTAGAGACTGTTGCTGTTGTAACAGCCTCCCTGCTATACAGCAACTCCCCTGGCTTAGTTTCTGTCACCCGGTTGACAGTGGAGCTCCCCAGGTTTATAATCTGGAGGGACTTCAACTGGAGTTCCCTAGGCATGGGATCTGAGACATCTTGGAAATTCATGGCCATTATGAGAGCCACTGGCCTGTCCCAAATTATCCAGAGTTTAATGTGCAATAGTGGTCATATGCTTGACCTGGGTTTTTGTTTTTGTTTTTTGAGACATTTACTACATATTTTTCAACTCTACATGTAGAAGAGAATTGGTAACAAGAATGTTACCAATATTCCCATATAGATGTATGTAGATGCATTGTGGATATTGGTAGTTTTAATATCAATTTGTTTTCTACTGATCCCCAGAGAGAAGGATGTGCTCTTTTTACAGCTGTTCCATTTTACATTGATGCTTTCTCTACCTACTACATAATCCTATCATTTTTTCCCCCCGCTGAGTTTAGAATTTGTCATTTACATTTTAAGCTCAAGACATTTCTGAGCAGCAGCTTTAATAAAAACAGAGTTCTGTGTGTAGAATGCTTAAAATATTTGGAACGCTTAAAGTATAGGGTAATAAATGCTCCCAACAGGAGCAGCTTCCATTTTCATTTCAAAGATTTCTCAAAGTTCATCTGAGGTATTTGATTATGGCATTTTTCTTATGCAGTTGATGTGGCATGGAAAGCTTTCAAGTCTCTTTTGTTACATTTTTTGTCAACAGTTTATTTGACTAATTATCTTCTATTTGCTCTCTACTCCTCAGTGTGATCAACACATTCCAGATTACTTCATTATTTATAAGTATTGATTTCCTCTTTAAAACATTTATAAAATCACTTTAGTCCAATTCAGAAAAAAAAAGTCAGCACATACAAACACAAACTTTTTATATTATCAAAATTAGATATAGCATTCCTAGGCATCTCACTTATGGAGAGGTTTTACTTAGCTTTTTGAGTGGGATATGGATTTATTTGACTAACTTCGTTAGAAGAAAATTATTGGACCTGTTTCTGACCCTTGTCACAAATGAACATACTGGGCAATTTGCTTGAGGTGGAGGATGATTTTATTCAACAGCCTTACATGCAGTATAGCTGTCGAAGTTGGCCACAGTTTGAACAACAGAGACAGCAATATTTATACAATATTTTTTCTTAGTGGTGAGTCTTTCGGACATGCCTGTAGATGTGTTTGCTGACTGGGGACCAGTGGTGGGTTCCTCCCGGTTCGGTCCAGTTCGGCCGAGCCGGTAGCGGTGACGATATGACGTCACTGAACCGGTTCTCCCCCCCTCCCTCCCACCCCCCCACCCCCCCTACGTTATTCTTACCTTTTATTTGGTCCCACCCCCAATCTATTGCTGCCTCCTGGGTCCCAGCTGATGACTAGAGGGAAAAAAACTGTTTAAACTCTTGCCGCGGGCCTTCAAAGGGCCGTCCTACAGCTGATCAGTGTTAAAAGCAAACAAATGAGTTGGGTCGTAAGTGCGAGGACCTTCCAGAAATGACTCTGACCAGCTAGCCATGCCCACCTAATCACATGACCTCCAAGCCACGCCCACAGAACCGGTAGTAAAAAAATTTAGAACCCACCCCTGCTGGGGACGAAATGTGAAGTAGGATTAGTTAATCCTAATCTTTTGTGTTAAAATGTTGAATTTTGTATGGTGGTTCTGGTGTTGGGGAGTTGCCTTTATGTGGCTAAAAGATTTCCGTGTCTTAGGAAACTTTAGTTAGTCATGATTAAATTTGCCTGATTTTACAAATTTATGAACAGAAGATGTACTTTGTCAATTTCAACTTATGTGTCATTATAGGTACAAAGGTACAAAGGTTTAAGGGTGATTTGTTTGAATGTGGTTCACTTTGGGCCAGGGGTTAGGGAGTTTGGGAGTGGAGTTGGCAAGGAGTAAAGTCGATGACTGGTTGGCAAATGGATATTTTCATCCCACAACCTCTAATTCATAACACCAGGGGTCAAGTATGGCCTCTTATAATTCCCCTCCACAAAATTCTCCTACTTAAATAAACAAAACATAAAAACCACACAGGAAATAGAATATCATGCTGGTTTTGGCCTTAGGTTTATCTAGTCCAGCATTTGTGGTCACCCTACAGCCAAATGGATAGCCAGATAGTGGTCTTGCTAAATTTCTAAATAAGCCATTCTTATATTGGCAGTTCCATTTTCAGTTTTCTTACTAATGATTCCAAGTGTAGAATTTGCTTTTATTTACCCCAGCTGAACACGAAATGCACATTTGCATTGATTGTTTCCACAATGACGCCAAGATTGCCTTTCTTGATTATTGACTCCTAGTTTAGATGCCATAAAATGTAGCTTGTGTTTTGTACTAAAATGCATAATTTTGTATTTGTTTAGGAAAACTTAGATCCTGCGGAAACTCTTATTGATGTTACCAACCAGAAAACTTTGATCTCATTCTTCCTCAATACTAATTACAGATCTTTGATTGATTTATTATCTGCCATCATTTTCTACTCCTAGTGACCACATTTTCTTCATGATTATCTGTCCTCTGATAATCATGAATCAGATTCATTATTATCTGGTCTTTCAAGTCTTTCCACAGTGCCAGATCATTGGTTATAATTTTAACAAGCACCGGGTCCTAATGCTAATTTCTGGGTTCTGCATTTTGAGTATTTTGCCAGTGTAACATCTGGTGATTTTTTTACTCAGTGTTCCTTCTTTTTCAAATTGCTACCAATCCATAAGAATACTTGTCCCCTTGTTCTTCACCAGCTGCATATGCTAAGGAATCTTTGATGACTTTGTTGAAAGCTTTGTGAAAGTCCAAGTATAAAACATCTACTGTGTCTCCTTTATCTATAGGTTTAGTGCAATCCTCAATGGAAGCTATATTTTCTTTATCCCCTCCCCATCCCCTTTTTAAAAATTGGGGCTATATTAACTAGTATCCAATCCTTGGAAACCAATGACAATATTAAGTCAAATTACATATTTTTGTGAAAAGATTAGCATATTCATACAAGTAATTTAAGAATATTGTATGCCTAGCTTCTGGATTAAGGAGTTTATTTATTTCTCACTTTGTCAGTTGGGTTGTAAAATGAGTCTCATTAACTGTGATTAATATTCCTAACTGTTTTATAACTTTTGGGTCATAGCAAGATTTTGAGCACAAGGTAAGATAATGTTTAATATTAATCTATTCTTGTTACCCTGAATCTTCCAGGATATAATCATTTATGGCAGGTGAGGGCAATTAATTTTCTGAATGGGCCACATAAGAAATGGAAACTGTTGTGGAGGGCCATCACTACATCAGCCCTGCTGCCACCCTCTCCTCCCTGATGCCACTCTGCCCATGTTGTTGCTGCCCTGCCCCTTGCTGACACTGATGCATCCCGCCAGTACCAATGCTCCACTTCAATGCCCCCTCAGTACCGATGCCTCCCCATTGCCATCACTCTGTCTTCCGCCCTCACCACCACCAATAACACAGACCATACAGAGACAACCAAAGGGCCAGATGTAAAATGCCCACGTCTGATTTATGATATTTGGTCTAGATAATGGTGACCGAATTCATCCATTACTGTTACATCTTTTTCAGATTCCTTTCTCATTTCGTTTTCCCTCTCTAGGGCAGCTTCAGAGGGGCAAGAGTGTGACTCCAGCACCAGGTTTTGTTTTTTTGTTTTTTTTTATATTCATACAAACATGCCCAATGACTTAGTGGAAAAGTTGGCTCCATTGGTAAGTCTTGGAGACAATAGGATTCTAGGCTGTCTTCAGGACTTTACCCTCAGAACATGTCCCTTATATAAAGATCTTATATTGCAAAATAATCATATCCCATTTCCTATTTACCTGTAGTTTTCAGAGTACAAAATGCACCGGCGTATAAGACGCACCTTAGTTTTTGGGGAGGAAAATGGGGGGGGGGATTTCTGCCTACCAGGTATTCATCTGGCTAGCGTCCTTAGCCTGGTCAACTTCAGCACATTAGTTTGCTCGCTGGTTTTGAGGTTGGGGCTGATTGGGGCTAAAAAACAGCTTCTGAAGCACAGCTGATCATTGGAAGGAGCAGCAATTAGAAAAGCAAGCAAAGCAAGGAAAATCGTGTTGGGCTGAAAAACAGCTTCAAAAGCACAGCTGATTGTCAGAGGGACCTCCAGTGACTAGAGCAGGCACGGAAAGAGTAAGAGATGGTAGCAGCTGTTACCGGTAGCCATTTTGGGCACTGCGTGTCGCATTTTCAGCCTCCAAACACATTGCGTTTTCGGGCAGCGATTGGCAGCGATGTGCTTTGGCGATCCCCGCAGCCTTGAAGGGCTCTCAAATGGAACATTTAGAGGCTGAAAACATGACGCGTGGAGCCCAAAACAACAAGCCAATGTCAGTGGCAACCTCTGCAATCAGGAAGAGGATGCGCAGAGGCCGAAGGGTGGGGGCCGGTGGGTGAGCGGGGCTACATTCAGAGTATAAGACGCACCCAAATTTTCAGCCTCTTTTAGGAGGGAAAAAAGTGTGTCTTATACTCAGAAAAATACGGTATATTCCAACAGATTTTGTTTTCTTGTAATGGCAGCACTCCAACTGTCCCAGACACTTGCATATAAACTTTCAATTTTTTGTGGTATAGACTTTTCCACTTGCTTTTATGAATCAGTACATACAAGACTCCAATACAGTCAGTACATAAAAGAATCTCCTGGAGTTGGATAGCCAATCAGTTGGAGTTACTAAATTTTAAAGTATTTTAATACTAATTTCCTAAGTCTTAACTGTTCTTTTTGGTCTCCCACTTCCTAGATGTCCAGCTCATCCCACACTCTGCTGTCCATTCTCTTTCTCTCTGCCTCATTTACCATTTTTCCAGTATATGAAATTCCCGTGTTGCTATGCCAATATGTATAGGAGAATTTTTTATATATCAGAAGTAGGGCTTGTTCATATAATTCATTTGGTGAATATAGATTAATATTATTTAATAATATAAATATTTAATTGAAATTTAATTTTTATCATCAAACCCATTTTTAAATCTTTTATATGACCTCATTCAATGCAATGCAATGTAAGCTCCTAATATATATTCAAAGGATGATGTAGCATTCAGTAGAATAACCATGGCAGATTATTGATCTAGTAAATTTCATAAGAATAAATACATGTAGAGTTTTCCACATGAAAGGTGAAAAAATTAGGACATGTTGCAATGGAAATTAGGAATGTTGCAATTGAAACTCTTCATGTGAGTGTTATTATGTAATTGCATTATTCTTTTGCTACACTTGATATACTTAATATTTTATTGCTCTCTCTTGTCATTCTTAGTGTTATGTCCTTATAAGGACATCCATCCGGATTGGCAGCCAGCCATCGGGCGGGAAAGTTTGAATCTCTGTCAGGGGCGGTGCAACTGCCGGAGCGAATATAAGGACAGCTCCGGCAGCGCGCAGGCAGTCTTGTCTTGTCTTGTAACTGTAGCTAATAAAGTTACTAAATGTATCGAGCTGGTCACGTCTTCATTTCCTGCGCCTGATCTAACACTGGCGACGAAGGACTAGAGAAGAGAACCTGAGCAAGACTCGTGGCACGATCGCCAACCGAGCTGAAGTCACTCAACCGCAGCGACCTTCAGAATGGCAAACCCGCAAGCGCCGATCGCCTCACTGAACCCATTTGACCCGGCACGAGAGAAATTGAGGTCGTATATGGTCAGATTCCAGCAATTCCTGCGAGGGAATGGATACCAGAACCTCGACGACGAGCGGAAAAGAGCCCTTTTCCTGGCTCACTGCGGGTCCGACGTCCTGGAAATGGCGATTGACCTTGTGGCGCCCAGGGACATTGAGGAGATGTCCTGGAATGATCTGCAGGAAGTCCTACAGGAGCACTACGCACCCACAGGCACCCCGATCGCCAACAGGTTCACCTTCCAACAGAGGAATCAACGGGAAGGTGAATCCATCAAAGAATTCGTGGCAGCGCTTCGCCAAATCGCTGCCAATTGCGAATTCGACAACGTGGACAATGCCATCCGGGACCGCGTTGTTTTCGGAATGCGGGATGTGGGTCTTCAGAAGAAGTTCCTGAGCCGCAAGAGGATCCCACTAAAGGAAGTCCTCGATGAAGCCACAGCCGCCGAGACGTCCGAAAAAGCAGCCGCCGCGATGGTGAAGGCGAGAGGGATCCACAAGATCCACAAGTCCGGCCCGAACTCATCTGATGACTCGACCACGCCATCAGAATCCGATGAGGAAATGGCCATCCACAAGGTTTCCCGCCCTCCCAGGCGGGAAAACCCCCAACATGGCAACCGAGGGGAACGGTGCAGCAGCTGCAAAGGCGACCACCCCAGGGCAACCTGCAGGTGGAGAGATGCAACCTGCCGCTGCTGCCTGAAGAGGGGACACATCGCCGAGGCATGCAGAGCAGCAGATCCAGCCCCGGAACCACCCAGGCCGAGATTCCGCGAAAACCGCAGAGAAACCCAGAGGACATCCAAACGGTCCTCGAACCAGTCCAGGCGCGGAGATGAGGAATATCCCCACAGCAGAGCAGTGCACCAGACCACCATCGCCCACACGAGCGATGAGGCGGCCACCAAGTTCCATGTGACACTGCTGGCAGAAGGGTCACCGTGCAAGATGGAAGTAGACTCCGGGTCCGCCTACTCCATCATGGACTGGCAGCAACTGAAGCACCTAAAGCCATCCTGCAAGAAGACCCAGCTGAAACCCCTGAAGTCGAGGCTCGTGGATTTCAGCGGAAACCCCATCGGAGTCCTGGGCAGAACCACCATCCACATCACCTTCAAGGATTTCCAAGGCGAGCTTCCCATCACAGTCGTGGAGAACAGCCGACCGAACCTGCTAGGAGTGGAGTGGTTTAAGCCGCTGGGGCTATCCATCGGAGGCATCCACCAAATTCACAGGGACGAACTCGACAACCTCATCGAAGAGTTCAAAGAAGTCTTCGATGGTAAGCTGGGGAAATTTGTGGGAAGGCCAATCTCCTTTAATCTGGACAAGGGAATCACCCCGATTAGGCTTAAGCCCCGCCGGGTTCCTTTTGCCCTGTGGCCGAAAGTAGACGAGCAGCTGGATAAGCTGATCGCCCAGGGCGTCCTGGAACCGATCGATCATGCTTCATGGGAGACCCCTATTTTGACCCCACTGAAGCATGATGGGTCTGTGCGCATCTGCGCCGACTACCGTTGTACCATCAACAAGGTGTTGGCACAAAGCGCATACCCAGTCCCAGTAGTGCAACATCTGCTGCATTCCCTGGGAACGGGCTCAATCTTTGCTAAACTGGACCTGGCCCAGGCTTACCAGCAACTGCCAGTGGACGAAAAAACGGCAGAGGCGCAAACAATTGTCACGCACAGGGGGGCATTCAAATGCAACCGCCTCCAATTTGGAGTCAGCGCTGCCCCCAGCATCTTCCAATCTATGATGGAATGCGTTCTCCAAGGCGTTCCAGGGGTGGTGCCTTACTTTGACAATGTGCTAATCTCCGGAGATTCACAAGCTCAACTCCTTGAAAGGCTCAGGCTTGTCCTGCAGCGATTCAAGGCCAAGGGCTTGAGGGTCAGGCGTGATAAGTGCATCATAGGAGTACAGGAAGTCGAGTTCCTGGGCTATCTCATTGATAGCACTGGCATCCACCCCACCAAATCAAAAGTGAAAGCAATCCATGAAGCTCCGAGCCCAAAAAACAAAACGGAACTTCAGGCATTCCTTGGGTTGCTTAACTTCTATGCCATCTTTCTCAAACAGAAAGCCACAGTTGCTGAGCCACTCCACCGCCTGCTGGGGAAAGCGGCTTCCTGGAAGTGGGGCCAAGAAGAGGAAGCAGCATTCCGAGCCATAAAAGGACTCTTAACTTCCAAAAGCGTCCTCATCCAGTACAATGAGATGCTCCCCATCAAGCTGACTTGCGATGCATCACCATACGGGGTGGGGGCAGTCGTCAGCCATGAACTGCCCAACGGCGCTGAAGCCCCAATCGCATATTTTTCCAAAACCATGTCCGGCGCGGAACGCAACTATAGTCAGCTGGACAAAGAAGCCCTGGCCATCGTTGCAGGAGTGAAACGATTCCACGAGTACCTCTATGGGAGGAGTTTCATCATAGTCACAGATCACAAGCCACTCCTGGGGCTCCTCGCAGGCGACCAACCCACCCCGACCTTCATGTCCCCGCGGATGACGAGATGGGCCATCTTCCTAGCCGGCTACTCCTACAGGCTCGTGCACCAACCAGGCACAGCCATAGGAAACGCTGACGCGCTAAGCCGATGCCCATTGAAGGATCCTGTAGTAGACCCAGCCCCCACGCTCCATCTATTCCACATAGATGACGATGCCAGCTGTCCAGTCTCATCCGCAGATGTGGCCACCCACACCCAAAAGGACCCCACACTCCGCCAAGTGAAGTCCTGGATCCTCAGGGGGTGGCCATCGGAGAAGACGGAGGAGAAGTTCAGCCCGTTCACCAGGAAGCAGAGGGAGCTGTCCACCATGAAGGGCTGTTTGCTATGGGGACACAGGGTGCTGATCCCAAGCACTCTGCAACGGCGGACGCTAGAGACCTTACATAAGGGGCATCTGGGCATCGTCCGCATGAAGGCCCTGGTACGGAGTTACGTCTGGTGGCCCTCACTGGACAGAGATATCGAAGAGTGGGTCTCCAGATGTGACCCGTGCCAAGAAGTACGCCCAGCGCCGCCACAAACCGAGACAGCGATGTGGGAGACCCCCAGCAACCCCTGGTCACGGATCCATATAGACTTCGCGGGCCCGATGCAAGGGCGACACCTCCTCATCGTGGTAGATGCCTTCTCCAAGTGGCTCGAGGTGGTACCCATGGCATCAACCACAACAGAAGCAACGATCTGGGCCCTGCGCCACCTATTCGCCACCCATGGCCTACCGGATGTGCTGGTCTCCGACAATGGCCCGCAACTCACATCCCTGGCCATGGAAGCGTTCCTGGCAGGACTGGGCATCTGCCATGCCCTGTCCGCCCCGTACAGGCCGGCTGGGAACGGACAAGCGGAACGGATGGTGAGACTCACCAAGGAGGTACTCACCAAGATGGGCACGGGAGACTGGCAGGAAAGGATAGACAACTTCCTCCTCACCCAGCACATCACGCCGCATGCCACCACCCACAAGAGCCCGGCCGAACTGTTGATGGGCAGAAGGTTGAGGTCACCCTTGGACCGGTTGCACCCCCAATACAACCCAGAAGTGACCGCAACGGCCAGCCGCCCGCTTCGCGCCTTCAGCAAGGGAGATTCAGTTTTTGCGCTGAATTTCAACAGCTCTCCTAAGTGGCTGAAGGGGAAGATAGACAACACAACCGGCCCGAAGTCCTACACCGTGGAGCTGGAAGATGGACAGGTCTGTAGACGGCACATCGACCAGCTCCGGAAAAGGTGGGGGGGAGCGCACGAAAACCAGCCTGACGAGGGAGGCCTACAACACCCCGACGAGGTAGGCCTGCAACACCCCGGCGAGGTAGGCCTACAACACCCCGGCAAGGTAGGCCTACAACACCCCGGTGAGGTAGGCCTACAACACCCCTGCGAGGTAGCCCAACGCCACCCCGACGAGGCCGGCCAAGCACATTACCAGGCGCTATCGCACCGACAGTCCAGTGCGGTAGACTGGGGCCAGCCGCATGGGGGATGGCAACAGCAACCCAGCGAGGTGGGCACCTGGCACGACAGGGCAAGGGACTGCCAACCCAGCCCCCGAGTAGACCGGGATCTACCCAGAGGGGAAGCATCGCACCCCGCCAGTGAAGACAGCCGATGCCAGCCTGGCCAGGGAGACCTCCGCTCCAGGCGAGTAGACCGGGACCCAGCCAAAAGGGGCGACCCACGACCCATGGGTGAGGGTGGCACATGACTCCCCAGCGAGGGGGACCCCCACCCATCACAGGAGACAACCCGGCAACAACAACCCGACCCAGACGGCCTCAGTCACCAGCCGGCGGGAGACCAGGGACTAGGGCGAAGGGGAAGCCAACAACAACCCGGCCAGGGAGACCAGCACCACTCTGGCAGGGGAGACCTCCGCTGATCCGCAGAGGTAGCCCCACAACAACACCCCGAACAGGTCGACCACCGCCGACCCAACGGGGCAGGCCAATGCCAGCCCGACCGAGGGGACCTGCGCCACCCCTGCGAGGTCGGACAGCACGACACGAGCCAACACCAACCACAGCCGGCAGACCGTACCCAAGGGCACCGACCTGAACCACCCCCCAGACGACACCGATCCGAACCGCAGCCGAACTGCAGCGCCCGGGAGACCGGGGAGGAGCAAGTGACAGCCTGGGACTTACCGAGACTCAGACGCTCTTCCCGGGTCGGAACCGAGCAACCGCAACGAGATGATAGATCCACAGGCCAGGAGGAAGACAACCAGAACCAGCCATCCAAGGTCTGCGGTCCGGCCGGAGGAACTGAGGGTGACCCCGCACACTTGCCAGCTGAACCGAGCCCGGTTCCAGGGAGGGAACCAGGAGGCACAGGAGCCCCGTCCGTCCAGGTCAGGAACGAGGAAGAAGTGGGACTGCACAGGTCAACTAGGGTGCCGAGGCGTCCTACGTACCTGCGTGATTATGTGACTTTCATTAATGAGAATTGACAGTTCCTCGGACTAAGAGGGGAGGAGTGTTATGTCCTTATAAGGACATCCGTCCGGATTGGCTGCCAGCCATCAGGCGGGAAAGTTTGAATCTCTGTCAGGGGCGGTGCGACTGCCGGAGCGAATATAAGGAGAGCTCCGGCAGCGCGCAGGCAGTCTTGTCTTGTCTTGTTACTGTAGCTAATAAAGTTACTAAATGTATCAAGCTGGTCACGTCTTCATTTCCTGCGCCTGATCTAACACTTAGGTCACAGACAAACCAAACTAACTATGGGAAATGCTGAACAATTTAAACTAATGAAGAAGCATTAGAACAAATATCAGAGCAAGCCATGTAGGCATTACAATAATATTTGCCAACACATGACAATAAAGAATCAGGATTTAAATCAGGATTAGCTGAAGTCAGTTGCTATACAGCCAAGTCTTCCCAAAATGATCACATTTTGCTAATGAACAAGCATCCTATGGAAGAAGACTGGAATAAACAACATTAATAACAACAAAAACTCATAGAGAAGGCTGGAACTAATCAAGAAGGAATTCAGCCTAGGATTTTTTTTAAAGTTAACTATTGCCTTAGCAAGAGTTAAGTGCGATATGAAAGTCTCTGTGTTAAATATGATAATGGAATCAAACAGGTCAGGTGAGTGTGTTTCAGCTGGCTGTATGGGAGACACAGACTTCATATTAGAATACCAGCCTAACCAGGGGTGGGTTCTACTTACCTTTACTACCGGCTCACATTGTACCCGCGCCCACGCAGATTACCTATGATGACGTCCGGGTCAGTGGGCAGAGCCTCCCGCTGGTTTTACTACCGGTTCTTGTGAACCGATCCGAACCGGGGACAACCCACCACTGAGCCTAACATGTACTAACATGGTGTGTTTAGCAACTGGTTGTAACAACTAAAGTGAGGAGTTAAGAAGATGTCTCCCCTCTCCCCAACAGATACAGTATAATACACTACTTTTTTCCAACATTTTTATTGCACAGTGATTACAAAAAGAATCCTTATTATGCAAATAAAGCTTTTGTCTTAGTATAATTTATTGCCAAATAACATGAATGTAAACCCCATATTACTAGTGGAGCAAGCCAACAACAATGAGTGAAATCATGAAATATCTGTACTTTAATCAAGCAACCCATTGCTCTCTTAAGATCTTCAATGCAGCACCATCATGATTGCTTCATCTTAAGGAAGCAAAACAAATCTAAATTTAATATAGTGAATTGAAACATTCAGCATATCATTCACAGAATTCAGAGTAACTACTTTAATAAAAGTGATGATTTAACAGTAGATATATGTATTATGTATATATTGTTTCAACTTTTTTTACATAAGGCACATATATAACAGATACATTCCAGTAAGAAAGCAGATTTGCTTAAATATCAGTTGTAAAGCATTAGATCAAAGTGAATAGAATAGAATAGAATGTTACCTGTGTTACATTTCTTATTTTCAAAAAGTATATTTTTTGTCTTCTTTCATCTGAGTTGCTATTTCTTTAACCAAGAAATATAGGCTAGCTTGTTTTTATTCATTTACTTTACTTCCACAGTTTTCATTGTATGCTGCATCTGATTAAAAAAAAATTAAAATCACTTTGCTTGCATAAATACTTGCTACTTTAGCTTATATTGTATAGCATGACTCATATTCATACAAGCCTAAAAACACTACCAAGATGTCCTGTAGCGCTCCAGAATAAGTCTAGGAATGCTCTGTATGCAGAATAATTATCTCATTTTAACTTTCAATTACTAAACCTTTCCAAGCAAAGAGGATTGTGCAATATATTGGGCAAGAATGAAATCCTTAATTTCTTTTGGAACATCACAGTAGTCAGAACCCCAGGTTTGTTGGCAATAAGGGTCTAAACTAGACATATAGATAATAATGTGGATTTCTTAATCTTGCTTTGTTGATCAATTGTTCTGTTGCTGATTTCTTACTTAATCTTACTTTTAATCTGTGCTCTTTTAATATGCATTCGCAAAATGCAACTTGCACTAAGATATATGGTTTCTGTTTGTGTATAGGAACACTAGCTCCTGTCTTGGACAGGAGTGTTGGGAGGTCCTTGACATAACATGAAGTTTTGAAGCGCATATACTGTCTGAAGAGGGACGTGGTGACTCAGTGGCTAAAACGTTGAGCTTGTCGATCAAAGGTCAGCAGTTCAGCAGTTTGAATCCCTAGTGCTGCGTAGCGGGATGACCTTCCATTACATGTCTCAGCTTCTGCCAACCTAACAGTTCAAAAGTATGTAAACAATGCAAGTAAAAAATAGGGAACACCTTTGGTGGGAAGGTAACAGCGTTGTTTGCACCTTTGGTGTTTAGTCATGCCAGCCACATGGCTGGCTTGTTGCCTGAGCTTGGCATCATGTGTTGAGAGTAAGTGATTGGTCACCTAGCTCAGAGGTCTCCAACCTTGGAAACTTTAAGACTTGTAGACTTCAATTCCCTCTGGGAATTGCTAAAGTTAGAATCCCTGAGATAGCTGACTTTCATGCCTAAAGTGGGAATAGAACTTGCAGTTTCTAACCTGCTCTCTTAACTACTAGACCAAACTTACTCTAATATTACCCCACAAACATATTACCCCACAAATATGAATCCTCAATCATAGTAACTTACTATTCTGCTTCTCTGTGAGATCTAAGAAAATTGTTGGGCGAATGGTTTTCTTTATCTTTTCCCCCCCTTTTTCTTTTTGCCTCTTTCTTTAATGTATGATTAAAGACCTCTGATTTAAATCCAGTGGTCTCAGTTTACAAATTATTATCATGCTGTTATCTACAGAAACCAGGAGAGGGCAAAATTATAGAAACTTTTTGATCACGGGAACTCTAAAATAAGAGATTGTATCCCAGTGGGATGTTGCATGAAATTACATAGTAGGAAAAAAAATCTAATTTGGTAAAAATTATTGTCAGTTTGCTTAGGGATATGTCCTCTCCTATTCAATTTGCCTAGTATCTGCTTGACAAGATTGCATTTCAAGAAATTGCAAATGTTTTTTTTTTTTTAATTTTGTTACTTACAATAATTGGAATGGTCATCTAAAATTCATTGGGGTTATTATTTCATGCTTATTCATAAAAAACGCTCTGTGTGCCTTGAGTGGCATCATATTAAGAACAAATACAAATAAATTGTTTTCACAATTATTTATGAGAAATATATTCTCACAGCATAAAACATTATTTTTTTTCAATGCTTCATTCAATTAATTATTTTTTCTGCAATACAAAGGAGGACCAAAATAACTAACTTTCAGTTAGGATGTGGATGTGTGGATTATTTTGAATTGTTCAAGAAAGCATTAAGTAATTATTTTCATAATTTATAAAGAGACATGATATGATATGATATGATATGATATGATATGATATGATATGATAAAATAAGATTAGATTAGATTAGATTAGATGTTGTGCCTGTTAAACTACTGAATTTTGCTGATGATGCAACATTGATTGGTCTCATTCGAGACAACGATGAATCCGCATGCAGATGGGAGATTGAACAACTAGCCTCGTGTTGCCACTGGAACAATCTGGAACTGAACACACTCAAAACCGTAGAAATGGTGGTAAATTTTAGGAGAAACCCTCCCATAATACCACCTCTTGCAATACTAGACAACACAGTATCAACAGTAGAGACCTTCAAATTTCTAGGTTTTATCATATCTCAAGACCTACAATGGACACCTAACATCAAAATCATCAAAAAAGCACAACAAAGAATGCTTTTTCTAACCCAACTCAGGAAGCTCAAACTGCCCAAGGAGCTGCTGATACAGTTCTATAGAGGAACTATTGAGTCTGTCATCTGCACCTCTATAACTGTCTGGTTTGGTTCTGCAACCCAACAAAACAGACACAGACTTCAGAGGATAATTAGAATTGCAGAAAAACAATTACTACTGTTGTGACCCCGACTCCCAAGCTTGTCCTAACAGAGGAAGAGGACTCAGAAGGTGATGGGAATGAACTGATAAGGCCTCCCTCTCCAGGATCCTCCTCTCTGGCAATGCCTCAGGTTCCATCCGAAGGCCAAGAGGAACAGCCTGGGATATGCCAGGAGGAAAGCATATCGGAACAACAACAGATAGGGAGCGAGGATGATGAATCCTGGCTTGATCCCAGGCAGCGTCAGAGGGAGAAGCATGCACAGCAATGAAAGAGGCATGGGAGGGCCAAAGATTGAGCTGAGTCACTGAGCCACACCCCACAAGGAATAAAAGTGGGTGTGATTGCTCTTCAGACTTTGTGACGGTCAAAGTTAAAAACCTGAGAGTCACAGCACGTTACCTGAAATCTGGCTTGTGCATATTTGGGATTGGACCTTGACGAACTATTGCTTCAGGGATTACTTTTTGCTATTGAATCGGACTGAGGATAAACTCTCTCTTGCTTACTGTGAGTGAAAACTGACTTGGCAGGCATTTCACAGTTTACTGCCAAAACTCTTATCTGCAAGGGTTTCTAGTCTGATTGCTTAATAAAATCTTGGCAGGCATGCCTGGTTGTGTGTTTGTCTGTGTGGGGAAGGGGGACAGAACAATTACCAACCTGCCTTCCATTGAGGACCTGTATACTGCACGAGTCAAAAAGAGGGCTGTGAAAATATTTACAGACCCCTCGCATCCTGGACATAAATTATTTCAACTCCTACCCTCCAAATGACACTATAGAGCACTGTACACCAAGACAACTAGACACAAGAACAGTTTTTTCCCAAATGCCATCACCCTGCTAAACAAATAATTCCCTCCACACTGTCAAACTAGTTACTAAATCTGCATTACTATTAATCTCATCATTCCTATCACCCATCTCCTCCCACTTATAACTGTATGACTGTAACCTTGTTGCTGGTATCCTTAAGATTTATATTGACTGTTTCTCTATGACTATCATTAAGTGTTATACCTTATGATTCTTCATGAATGTATCTTTTTTTTTATGTACACCGAGAGCGTATGCACCAAGACAAATTCCTTGTGTGTTCAATCACACTTGGCCAATAAAGAATTCTACTCTACTCTACTCTACTCTACTCTACTCTACTCTACTCTACTCTATTTCAACTTAACTCTTGACAATTGCCTAGATTAATCTTTCTTGGCAAGTTTTCAGGTATGGTTTGCCTTCTTAGGGCTGAGAAAGTATGACTGGCCCAAAGCCATCCAGATGACTTTGTGTCTAAGATGGGACTAAAACTCAGTTTCTCAATTTCTCTCAGCTTCCTTAACCTCTACACTAATTTAGCAGGACTTTCTAACATTCATTAAATCATGTATTAGTCATTCAGTGGTATTAGAGATATATTGCTCTTAATTCAGGGGTGTTAAACTCAAGGCCCAGGGGCAGATGTGGCCCATGAGGTGCTTAGTTCTGGCCCGCAGGGCCACCCTGGAAACAGCAAAGGACTGGCCTGCAGGGCTTCTGTCAGCAAAAACAGAGCTTGGAAGAGCCACCCCCAAGCACAGTTTTCACTGGCAGAGGGTTGCAGGAGGCTGTTGCAGTGGGAAACAGAGCTCACGAGGGCTATGTATGGCCTCCCCAAGCTCTGTTTTTACTGGCAGAGGGTTGCAAGGAGGCTGTTGCAGCCAAAACCGGAGCTCAGGAGTCTGTTTTCATTGGCAGAACATTTGGGCCACCACAGGCACCTCCAACATGAGTGATGTTGAGCTGGCCATGCCCCCCCTGGCCATGCCCCTCGAGCCCCCCCCCACCACCCGAGGTCAAACAGAACCCTGATGAGGCCCTCAATCAGGGGTGAAATGCTACAGGTTCACTCCAGTTCGGGCAAACCAGTAGTGATAAAAACTACTGGTTCAGGTGAACTGGTAGTAAAAAAAGGCTACCGGTTCGGTTGAACCTGTAGTTTAAAAAGCAACCAGTTCGGGCAAACTGATAGTTATCTACCAATTTGGGCGAACCAGTAGTTTAAAAAGCTACTGGTTCCTCCAAACTGGTATTTCCGATGATTAGGTGTGCATGCGCAGCCAGTGAACCGGTAGCAAAACCATTTGGATTTCACCACTGCCCTCAATGAAATCGAGTTTGACACCCCTGTCTTAATGGATCAAGTAACTTTCACTGGAATTTCTGGTGATACAATATTGGTACTAATTATTTTTAAGGGACAGTTTCCAAAATCAGAGTACTGTTTGTTCTGCATTGGCATGAGAGTACATAATGATAAGGGGGGCAGGGGGGACCTGCATAGAATTACAGAATACTTCAAATATCTTGGGGATAAATTATTTCACTTGATTCCTAAAGAAACAAAATTAAAGCATATAAAGCAATAATACATGAGACTGTTTTCTAATTTTAATGTAAGGCTTTTTTATTTTTTTACCTTTAAACATTTCAAAAACATTTAAAGCATTAGAAGAAAACAAGTGAGTTTCAAAAACTATGCATCTCATTATCCCTTGCTTTGTTTTAAGTATTTAGAGAGGAAAGTTAAAAGAATCTATTTCAAAATTATATGAAGTGAGAACAATTCCTAACTACAAATCCTTTGAGAATGTACACATTTAATTAAGTTTGCCCAACAGCCATGTAGTTATCTTAGCTGTTATCATGTTATTTGATTCTTTTGACAAAGAACATTTCAAGGTGTCTACATACCCAAATTGTGTTTCATTTACTCCTGATTAGTTGTTAGTGATGGTTTCAAAATTTAAACTAATGTAGTGATAATTACTTATAAAAAAGATTATATTATCTGATATTTGGTATTTCATGTTTAAGAAAGATATAATTGATATTCAATGTGTTTCCTTTCTGTACTTGTGGGTAAGAATCAGGAATCTGCAATCTTCTTACTCACAGTTAACAATTCACCTTTTCATGAATCCAAATGCATGAGGAAATGTGCTCTCCAGTCCCACTGTTACATTTTATTATCTTCCTCCTGACCAACCCTCCCATCTTCCATGGGAATGTCTAAAGAAATTCTCCCGTATGTCATTGTCATGCCATGCAAAGAATTCAATCTTCATTGGTTTACTCATTGATTTGGTTGACAAGAACAATCCCCAACATTTCTTTTGTTGAAACTTTTTACAAAATGGTTGCTGGGAAGAGCTATCCTATTGATGAAGAACACAACCAGTTACAAAGAACTATTTCACTAGCCATAGGTAAAGGTAAAGGTTCCCATCACACATATGTGCTAGTCGTTCCTGACTCTAAGAGACGGTGCTCATCTCCATTTCAAAACCAAAGAGCCAAGGAGGCAAATTGCTGGGAGTCAGAGGCCAAAGAATGGGGGCTGGCGGGTGGGTGGGGCTACATTCGGTGTATAAGACGCACCCAAATTTTCACCCTCTTTTAGGGGGGGAAAGTGTGTCTTATACTCCGAAAAACACGGTATATAATAAAAACATATGATATTATATCATATAAAATAGTATTTTGTGTGTGTGTGTGTGTATCTCAACTAAATGATTATATAATTATATTGTATAACAAAATGAGAGAAGGGCAGTATTCATTGCATTTCCAAACTTTTGGAAAGTTTTTCTCAATGCTACAATATTATCATTAAAACAGCAGGTTTCTAAAAATATATATAAAATATAGCAATTTATTCTTTGGCAATAATGATGAATAAAAGTGATTCATAAGCCTTGAAGCCTTTATTTTAATGGTAGCAGCAAAAAGTGTAAAGCCTTAGATGCTATTATTATAAGCTACTTACTTTTAGTTGAAGAATTGGTGGAGGTGGGGAAATTATAGAATGAAAGTCACTTTTATCAAAAGGATTGCTAAGAAAGGCAAATTTGGCTTAAAGATTGAGGAGGTAGAGAAATAATAGGAAGCTGTTGCATAGAATTATTCTAAAACAGGCACACTTAACTCTGGACTCTTAAAAAAAATACTGTATAGTAGAGCCAATTTTTCTAGTGGTTTGGGAATCTCTTGAAGGATAAACCATTTCTATTCATTTACATCCGTAGGTATCATTGTTGGTCATCAGTTGCTGGTTTAGAAAAAGCCACTAGATTGCATCTGGACTAGAACTGACCAATACAGAAGCAATGCATAAACAGATTTGTGACTAAGAGAAGACAGAATATAAATATAAGTGTGTGCAAATGTAGATTCCATAAACTGAAGAAGTTGTCAACTACATATATACCAAGACAGATAATGTCTTTACCTATTTCATTCAACTGTTTCTTCTAAAATCCTTTGAGAGACAACTTTCATTTTAGACTTTGATAGCCTCTATTGTGGTCCTGTTTTTTATTTTTTTTTTCAGAATGCCAGATCTCAACCCCATGTCATGCATCTGATTAGAAAATATCAACAATCTAGTCCTACTTCATGATAAACATTGCTCAGGATTCTTGAAGTATTTCCACACGTTAAAACACTCTGCCCCAAGTAAATGCGCTGCCACTTACAAGATGTTTTGTGTGCCAGCATAGGAGTCATAGGATAGGTTGCATCCTGTCAGTCTTTCATGTAATTTGTGATGGGTATGAACTATCTGGCAATTCCTCCTCAAGCATTGTTTCCCATAGCATTGGTTCAGAACTACTCTTAAGTTTGGTTGCTGTATCTGTCAGCCTATCCTTTCATCTAGATTGGGGTGTCAAACATGCAGCCTCACGGCGGCGTCACATAATGTGACTTTTTTCCCCTTCGCTAAACTGGGTATGGGGGTGGCCAGCATGTGATGCATCCAGTCTGCGGGCCGCGAGTTTGACAGCCCTGATCTAGATCTTGACCCTGCCGATGTTTTACCTCTTCCCCATCCGAGTATCTTCTGAGCATAGCAGCAGCTATTTAAAGCTGCAGATAAAAGCACATTATTATATTCTATTAGATACCTCCTTATTTTTTTATTGTATTTTATTGCATTGAATGCAAGAGAAGCTTCAGAAGGATATGCCACAGAAAACAATGCCATCTGCTGTCACTGCCCACAATAAAATAAGTGCCAAAGAATCACCAGTAAAAAACAAAATAAATTCTCAAGCACCTTGAGAATAAGGTAGCGGGGAAAGTATGTTTCACATGGGTACAAATCAACTGAAAAAAATACAAGCAGCTTTTTAACACGGCATTAATTTGTACAGATTCACACATACCAAACTGATAAGCTTTGTCTACAGACAGACATCATTCTCTCAATGTCTTAGCTGTTCTTTATAAGGCAACATCAACAGAGACACATAAATAAGAAAAGCCCCTTTCCCTCTCTGCCACTACAGACTAAACCGAAAAATCAACATTTGTTAAAAAGGCTTTGTGATCAGAAAGATTGTCTAGAGAATGATACTGAAAAAATAAATTAGGAAGATATATAAACAGAATGCTAGGGAACAGATAACCTTCGCACATTTTCATTCAGTATGAAGTACCAAAATTCTCATAACTGCAAGTACCACTGTAAACAACATAAAATTGTTTTATTTTGCTACATTTGGCTTTCAAAATATATAGGACGCCTGAGGTAATGTGATCAGAGTTCTGTTTTATAGCGAAAGTCCCAAAGTGGAAGGCACTTGAATAAAATGCAGAGTTTCATTAAAATTCATCTAAGAGAAATCTAAGCAAGGAACAATGTACTTGAACTACAAGCTGTCATTAGGTGAAGATTTAAAGAGAAGGATAAATAAAAGTATGATCTAGAATTTTAATAAAAACCAATTGGGACTGTGTCGAGTGGAAAACTGTCATGATTCTCTGGAATGCCTTTAATTATATCATGGAAGGAAATGAATATAACTGACCAGGTATAATGGAAACTAATATGGAGGGACGGGTCTTTTGTGGATTTACTTTTAAGAGTAAGGTCTCCATAGCCCATTAAAGCCAGTGACAAAAGAATCCACTATGCTTTTTATAGATGGGACTGCTGATGTAAATGCTATAGATTGGGCTGCCCTTGAAAATTATCTAAGAGCTACAGCTAGTTCAAAATGCAGCAATGGGTGCTTTACTAGCTGGCTTCCAGATGCATTTTCAAGGTGCTAAATGTTATCTTTAAAACCCTTAATGGCATAGGACCTGACTACTCTTTCTCCCAGTGTTCCTGTCCACCCAGTACGTTCAAGCAAGGTGGATGTGCACCAGGTTCCTCCCATTATAGGACTTCATGGGATTTGTCACTTTATGAAATCTACAAAATATATCTTTTCTGCTGTAGCCTCTGGCCTCTGGAACAACATCTGTCCAGGCATATGGATAACACTTTCTTTCTAGGGGCTTTGAAAATCCCTTAAAATCTGGCTTTCGTCTCACTTCTGGAGTTTATGTGTTGTGGGAGTTGTTAGCTTTGTTTTAATAGTTGCCGTTACTCCAGGCTGTCTTCTTTTGTTTTGTTTTATTTATGTCCTTAATTGTTTTAATATAATGTTATATTTTGTAAGCCATCCAGAATCCACTGGGGTGGACAGCTATATTAAATTTAATAAATAATAATAACAGAGCAACAATGAGAAGAATCTAATGGCCATTAGTCTGATGGATTGCAATAATGGAATTAAACTGAACCTTTACAGTTAAACTTAAAAGCTATGCACAAGCTTATTATAGGGCTCATTACAAAGTGGGAAAAAATGTTAGTATTTCAAGCTAATTCCAAAACATGCTGCTTGGTTAGATCTAGAAATGGTGGCAACACTACTTCCTTGGGAACATCTTTTGTAGCTTCTCATATCAACACAAGCTAAGACTATTATGACATCAGATAGTTGCCACATTAGGCATGTTTTTTTCCCCTATAATCTATCCAGATGGACTCTGCCTCAAAGCTATAATATATAAATAATGCAATTTCTCTTGTATTTTGGGGTTCCTATCATTTTAATTACCCATTCAAATTTCACATGCGTCATCATGCTAATTGTGACTTATTGTAATTGCTAAATTTCAGTTTTTGTATGAATCTTTATTCCCTCCACAAATATGCTACATTCTCAAAGAACCTTTGAATTGAATAAGTTTCTATACAGATGGGCATAAAATGTCAAACATAGGAACTGCTAACTGAATTGAATGTCGCAAAGTTTTTTAATTGATGTGGTGGTTTTTAGCCCCAGGTCACAGGCCTAATTCTGTCTTTATTAGCTGAATTGTGAATTTCATGGAAAACTCATAAGTCCCTAGATGTTATGTTACTTAAAAGGGTAAAGGAGAGAAATAAGATACTTCTATGGGAAGGGCTATAAAGCAGCATTTACCTCTAAGCAGGGATGGGCTTCAAAAATTTTAGCAAGGGGTTGCTGGGTGGGCATGGCCATGGGGTTCTCCGAACTGCATAGCTATCTTAGTTAGAGGTTCTCCCGAACCCCTGCAAACCTCCAGCAGCCCACCCATGTCTGTAAGATAATGATGGAAATTGCTCTAGAACTATTTGTTTCACTTTAAGAAAGTTTCAAATGGACCATAATTCCACTTGAAGAGAAATGAAAATGAAAATTATTTGGCATATGTAGAGAAGGTATCAGAATATTATGAAGTAACATTACACAAGGGATGTTCTAGTTACATTTTTTCCCCAACAAAGTGCTTTTGTTGGGAGGGAGGCAATGGGAAATTTTCCATCCATCCTTCTGAGATCAGGATAGAGATGAAGGTTAAAATAGAGAGAGACGAGGATGGAGATAATTATGATTTCTCCATCTTTTAGCTTTCTGGGCAGGAAAGTTCTCAAATCCATGATTTCATGAAAGCTGTTAAGTAGTTAGTCCAAAATGTCCTCTCCATACTAGTGGTGGATTCCAACCAGTGTTACCGCCATTTCCCTTCATGCACACACTTTGTTCGCATGCACACCAAACTTGCGCTCTGTGCAAGGGCAGTGTGTTAAGGAACAGCTGAGATGCAGCAATCCACTCTGCCACGCCTTTCAGATGGGCTAAAAACAACCGAATATAAGGTATGTATAACGCAGGGGCGGGCAGGAGGGCCAAGCTAACCGACAGAGAGAACCGGTTCGCTCTCACCTCACCATCTCCGCTACCAGCTCGCCTGAATTGGGTAGCAACTCACCACTGCTCCATACATATATACCTTTGAATTAAATAAGGAAATGGTCTTTAGTTTTTACTTTTACCAGATTTCTTCTTAAGGAGCTAAATCAGAAAATTCATCTTTATGGATCTACTGTAGTTTCCTAATAATAATAATCATAATATATAAGATCTTGTCTAACTGGAATATTTGACAGAAATAATTTACATAGATATGGAAATAGTTTTGGCCCAAAATTTTTTGTATGCCCACATGATTAAATGGAAGGCAAAACACTCTATTTTAGAAGAATATCTTGAATTTTTATTTACCCAATTCATCTATTTGTTTGTTCTCTCTAGTCAAAATACAAGTGAAAGTAATTTTCAAAAATGTTACTTGGCAGTCTTTGGAAAAATAGCATTTGAAAACATAATTGTCCCTCAAAGTACTTGCAAATTATGCAAGTAACTTAGTACAGGTACTGCTAAATTAATGAATTTATTTCTGCCCAGATTATCATTAAAACTCATTTCTTGCCAATTTTCCTTAGTGATGCAATTTGCCGTAAATGCCTACATATCTAAACATTTTGCCAAAACAGTTCTTAAAGCTGAACAAAACAAAACAAACAAAACCTTCTCATGGTTGTTTAAAAGGACCACAACCTCTTCACATAGCTTGCCAAAACTCATCCTTCTTCATTCGGATTCTTTTCTATGTATACTTCCAATGTTCCTTGAGAATGCTTTGCTTCAATCTAGTCTCGAGTTACTGTAAGCATTGTGGTATCAACTCTTCGTTTTGTCTGAGATGGCATTACAACAATTCAGCCATCTGCTGTTAGAGATTACACAATAGCTGCTGCTACCTCCATGAAATCTCCTAATGTGACTTTTCTAACATAGTACCCTTGAAATAGTCTAAAAAGTTTAATACTTCCAGACAATAAACCAATTCATTTGAAAACCACTAGGTTGTTGGAAAATATGTATATATAAATTATTGCTCCTGCTGAAATAAATTCTTCATCCAAAAATTTGTCAAGTCGAAGGTGTTATATTTTATTTTCTTATCTTTTTTAACCAAATTATATCGTGTTTTAATTTTCTCAAACAATATTTTCTTTTATCTCTCACTTTTTGTGTCAGTATCAGGAGAAAAATAATGATATTTTGGAAGCCTCATTCCTCAAATCGCATGCTCTGTTTCTTCTCCATATTGTGCAATGCTTCAGAAGCATCATTTCCTAAATCAAGGGTGTCAAACTCACATTGTCATGGCAGCATCACGTGATGTATTGGGACTTTTTCCCCCTTCACTAAACTGAGCGTGGCGTGGCCAGCGTGTGACGCATATGGCCCCCTTGCCGGGAATTTGACAGCCCTGCCCTAAATCACGTACACATTTTGAGGAATGAGGCTTCTGAAGTATTGCTGATTTAGAGAAGGAATGAGAAGAACAGTTTGGAGAACAAAGCAAGGCAACCTTGGGAAGAAGACATGGTGTGACCAGCAGCTGCCTCACATAGGCCATAACTAGCAGAAGAAGAAGGTGAAGATCAGTGTGGTGTGGAAGATCTGGGAAGCACAGGGGCAATTTGGCCTTTTCAGAACATTACTGGCATGGCTGACCATAATGTAGGCTTTAGGTTGGCATTTCTCAGCTGGCAGTGGTGGTTCATTTTTTCAGCATTCAACAGTTGCAAAATGAATGGTGATAAGTGGAGGATCAGCTATACATTCCAGAATGAATATGATACTGTTTTCCATATTTATTTCTACAGATAAAGTATTGTATAAATATTTCAGTGAACTGCCTTGAAGTGTTAAGATTGTAAAACTCAGCATATTAATGGATATTAAATTAAGGCCGCCATTTCTTTTTTTTCTTCTTTTTTTTAATGACCCTGGCTTCTCTCATGACAATAAACAGAAGTACTAATTACCCTAGTAATACAGTCCATTTTTTAAATGGTGCAAGTATAAATAATTTATTGAAAATGGCTGCTAAAAAAATTAATCTCTGACAATCAAGTTCTGGCAAATCCAGAAGCTAATCTTTTCTGTCTAGTAGTTGTAATTCCGAGATTCTCTTTTCATTATAAAATATAAATGCATTGCTTCTACTTGAGACAGTTTAGATTATAAAAAAATGGCAGAGGGTATCATATGTCTACTTGTGCTTATTTGAGGTGGTCTTCACTATTTCTTATGAAGAAAACAATACAGAATTTAAAATGTTACCTATGCTTCCTGGTGCCTTAATCTCAAAATTAAAACAAAAGACTTTTATGTTAAAGCCGTAAAAAGAAAAGCCAAAGACGAATGACTGATTTCATGTATATATGTTGAAGAAAGACAAAATTTCTTCATAACCTCCATGTTAGAGGCCTCATTTGTTAAGGCTTGAATGATTCATATAAACTTTGTATGCAATCTGTTTTCCATTACCTACAAGGAATGAATAGCATTATTGAGCAGAGGAATACTACAGTGCAGAAAAGAAAAGGTAGGAACAGTAGCTAAATCCCAGTTCCACATGTTTACTTGCAAATAAGTATGCAAATATTTGTGCATAACCCATGTGATAATAATTACCTATTATGCATAAAGACTAAAGTAGAACTGCACAACTTGTACTCTGAAGAAAGTTAGCACCCAACCCCCTCCTAGAAGAATGAAATGTTTTAGGAAATATTATAAATGCAGAATATTATATTTTCCTGGGTGAGAAAAGAAGAAACATGTTTTTAAAGACAAAGCAGCTCCCTGCAGCTCCCTGCCCCCCTTTCAGCTCCAGGGTGATGGGAGTAAGACATGGCCCTAAGGACATGGTAGGATTAGCCCTCTACCCATCTAACAGCAGGGCTCACTGCATTGCAAAATCATCTGAGGACATTACATAAGCCCACAGTTCAGCCAGACTTATCTCAGACAAACTCCTAGGATTTGCACATGACCTCTACAGCAATCAACGGAATACCTGCTCTTGCACAGGAACAGGAAGCTCTAGGTTAGGGCACTTGGAACTGAACCCAGATGGACATTTCTTCCAACAAGTCTATGGACATAATGCAGCTTAGACATCATATTCTGAAGCCCTTGAGATCTTTCCCCTGATTTTGTACTTTATTCAATCAATAAAATAAAACGAGGCTTATCAAGCATGTACCAGGCTGTTATATGTTGCTGGGAAACTGCATCTGACTTGAAGGACCACAAGTTGTAAATGCCTGGACTAGACAGATGTAGCTTTCATTGAGATCAATAGTCTAGTACAGAATTCATTTCTTATCCCAACAGAGCAAAACAATGCCAGATGGGGAATTCCGATTGTTGAAGCCCACACATGTTCAAGTTGCCAAGGTTGAGTAACATGGAAGTAGAACAATGTAGATTTGATGCTTTAGCAAGACTGTTTCTGCCACATTTAGATGAGATTCAAAAAATGTTTTCTGAGGGCAAATCAGGAAAATTTTAGTATTAAATATGGAAGATAAGCAGGTAAGATAAGTTATTATTTTGTCTGAATTTTGGATGCATACTCAATGTTCATAGGGAACTGGCTGCAGTTGCTTCTGCATTTGGTTCTTATTGATCTAAGATAGGGACATTAATTATGGATTTCCCAGAGACACAGCATTAATATATTAAAAAAGCAAACATCTTTTTATCTTTATGCTTGTCATACAGCTTGAAGAAGAGTTATATAAGCTCAATTGCTTGAATTTTTGAAATGCACTTTTTATTTTAAATGGTCTTAATAAAAATATGTTTTATTACTCTGGCATGGTAATATGCATTTATGTTGTGCTAAAAAGTATGTTATTTTATTGTTTCCAAACATCATATTATTATTATTATTATTATTATTATTATTATTATTATTATTATTATTATTATTATCATCATTATTGGTTAATCTTTAGGAGATTCACAGCCTTTGAGGCTGGTTAATAGCTCAGCAGCTCGAGTCCCAACCAAGGACCTAGGAACTGTTAAGGTATTGTCGGAAGATGTAAGCTATTCCGAGTAAGGTGGTTTTTTGTAGAGTCAAAATGTTCAAGTCCGGCAATTTTAGAATTTCTAAATAGCAGGGTAGCCCTTTGGGTATTGCTCCATTATTATTATTATTATTATTATTATTATTATTATTATTATTATTATTATTACTACTACTACTACTACTACTACTACTACTACTACTACTACTGTTATCTCTTTTATTTATTAAACATGAAACTCAGTCAACTGAACATTCAAAAGTGCATCACAAATACCATTGACCAGTGCTAATGGTTGATATGGGTTGCTGCCAGCGTCCTAGGTATCAACCAAGTACCTTCTTAAGATGTACGATTTTCCAAGTAGCACAGTTTTTTGCAGTTCCACTGGTGTTATTGCGGGAAGCTGCAATTTGTTGATGTATTTTATACAATTCTTGGACACGGTACCAAGTGACAATGGGTATCATTGTCACATGTTTCATCCATAATCGAGTAGTTTCGATGGCCAGGTTGCAATATTTTGTGATTTTTTTCCCCAGTTCTTTTTCTTCGACTCTGGCGTCTCCTGGTACCGTGATGTCAATAAATTGTATGTTTTGGTTTTTTGACAGCTGTGATATCTGGCGTATTGTGCTCCAAATGATGATCTGTCTGTATTTGAAAGTCCCACAAGATCTTCACCTTCTCATTTTCGATGACTTAATTTCCCAGTTCCAGTAACAATATTGTTATTTAACTATAGTTTCAATTGGAGAAATGTGACCATCCTAGACCAGGCCAAATCCAAAAATGCCATTTCTAGAAGCCTGGCACTCAGACAAATCAGCCATCAATAGACACATAGACATTAGCAACATCTATAGATTATGCAAAAGAGATAATCAACCAGCACAAAAGAGAACAAAAAGTCTTCAGCACTTTTCCATCAGTAATCAGCACCCAGATCAACAGAGATCAGTGATGGCTAATCTTTTTGGTGCCGAGTCCCCAAAGCACATGTGCGCATGCCTGAACCCCCACAATGCAATACGAGCACCCCCCTGTGCATGTGCCCCACCCCATGCATGCACATGTATCCCCTGCGCATGCTCCCTGGCCTCCCTGTGCCCCATTTTGGTGCAGGGAAGCCGTTTGGACCTGGAAAGCCTCCTGCACCAACCTGGAAGCCTCCTGCACCAACTTGCACCCCTGCGCATGCGCACGCATGTCCCCTGCATGCACCCTGCCCCCACACATGCACGACAGAGACCTGAAGACTGGTTGGCTGGCAGGAGGCGTGTGTACATGCCCAGTGAGCTGGGCTGGGGCTATGGCTGCTGTGCCCGCAGAGAGGGGTCTGCGTGCCATCTATGGCACACATGCCATAGGTTCGCCATCACGGGCATAGATTAACTCCAAAGTTTACTGCAGACCAACAATCAAGTAAACAAAATCCCAATCAAGAAACTACCAAAGAGCCATCAGTAAACAGCCCAACAAAAGAATGTCTAAAACCTCCCCCATCCACACTGACAAGGAAGTCACCAGAATATAAACTGACAGCAAATAATACTCCTTACTAGCACTGATAATATTACCTAGTTTGGGTAATGAAATGTCTTCAAGAAAACAAGCAAGCTCAGAGAGCACCAAGGACCCCTCATACTGTGAATAAACAAACAATTTGTAGGTAACCTCAGCTGAGTCATAGGCATATGTTTTACTACATTGTCTCTTTTACAAGGAGTCTTGACATTACTAACAACAGCTATTGTAAGTAATTACTTGGTGAGATCAGACTCATTTTATACTTCTGTCTTTCTATCTGATTTAAATCCACACATTATTTCTAAGGTGGTGAAATCTATATTGGAGGCCATGCTTACTAGGAAATTATGGAATTAAAGGTGACGAAAAGGTTGAAGTATACATATCAATCCAATTCTGCTGCAGTATTTTATATTTTAAATTGGACAATAGCTTTATGTACATCACTGTTACTGTTTATTGCATTTGAAAATTTTTAAGATTGCTTCCCCCCACCCCCCAAACATCCTACCCAGCTTAAACAAACCATGAACTTAAAGACAATTTCCTTTCATAAGTTCAGTCTAATAAAAGTTTTCAGGAGCCAATCCACTATATTTACATTCTGTCTGAATCTTAGTTGATAGATGATGGGAATCATCATCATCAGTATCTATTTTTGTCCTTAAAGAAATAATAAATAATAAAGACCAAAAAAAACCCAAAACCTCCGCACATTCTCTTTAGTGCCTCTGTAGCTTTCAGCTTAAGTTCTACTTTATCAATCTTCTCATCAAGTTGAAATGAAGCACTTTGTAAGCGCTTGCCTCTCCTCTCCGCTCAAGAAAGTAGAACTCTTGAAACAACTGGCATTTCAAAAGGAAACTTTTATTGAGAGAAAGTGATAGCAAGATAAAAAAAAAGCAGGATCTGAGGATTCCCGTGCAATTCTGTCAGGTTAAAACCAGAGGTGGGATTCACTTACCATCCCTACCGGTTCGCAAATGTCTTTGCTCGCGCATTATGTCTGGGCGGGTGGGCGGAGCCTTCCACAGTTGCCACTACCGGTTCACCCAAACCGGACATAACTGGCTGAATCCCACCACTTGTTAAAACAGATAGAAACTCTCCCCTCAGTCCAGTGTAGTTTAAGCCAATCTGCAGGTGCGAAGTTGTTTTGAGAATCGCAGGATGAGAAAGAGATCAGACGTTTGTTCTCAAGCATTGTTTGCTGGAATCTCCGGCGCTTGAGACAAAATAGATGGCCCGCAGTTTATTCCCTCCGCCCTTACAGTCCCAAGAAGGTAAATCAAAGTACAGGAGAGACAGGCACAGGAAAAAGGTTATAAAATGAAGAATGCATCCATACACTTTCCCACTGGAATTGCAGAGTCCCAATAGGGATCTATGGGACCTGACACACTTCTTATTAAGAGAAGCTTTCAGAGAAAGCCAAAAAAATGCTGTAAAAATGGCTGCATTTTGGACTGTTGATTTTACCATTTACTGTTTACTATTTTTATTTATTTATTACATGTTTATGTAGCCTAAATTGCCAACGTGACTCTAGCCACTTACAGGGATTCAATGAATATACGTGCAAGATATTAAGATAATAAATAAAGTATCAAGTCCTCAGGGCAACGCCATTGCCTAAAGACTTGCCGGCTGCAGGGCGATCCTGATTGGATGAGACGTGACCAACCAGTCGGCAGGAGAACTCAGCCCTGCTATTGGTCCACCCGTCTGACAGCTCCTATATAAATAGCTGTCAGATGGCAAACGTTGCCAGTTGCCCATATGAGAATTTGCCTTATTGGTTCTTGTTGTTAGCAATAAAGGTTGTTATTCTAAGCCTGCCTAGCCTCAGTTCTTGCCTGTCTAGTTCTCCAGCTAGAACATAAAGATTATATTTTTTTTCTTCCTTTTCTTTACCTAAGTGGTTTGAACTAGTAGTGTTTAAGACAAAGCATTAGCTCTGTCTGGCATGGACCTCCTAATCGCTAGCATCAGTAGATTGCTTTGTAAGCTGCCAACTTTTTTCTTTCAAAGTTTTTGGGTGTTTATTCAGCAACAGCAAGCTAAGCAGAAAACTGGTGCAGTTTTTTTCCCCAATCATGGAGATGCAAGGGCAAGCTATATCTTTTAATCTCAGGCGACACAAAGAAATAAATAGTATACCTGTGCTCCCAAGAAAGAAAGAAAGAAAGAAAAGAAGTTCTACTAAAAGAAGATAACTGCCATTTTTCCTTCTACCTTAGCAGAAAGCTTTGATATAATTGTGAAAGATATTGCACACAATTGTTTCAATACATACCCATGTATACAAATTTACAGAACTTCTGTCAGCAGCGTGTCCAAGGATTTGCAGTACATTTTTTTCAAATGCAAGAGATAACAAGCCTGCCTCGTAGATCCCAAAGCTTTGTCATATGGCAGTCTAAGCTGTTTATTTATTTATTATTTTGATTTATATAGCTGCCCATCACTAATATTTGGCAAGTTGATTTCATGTGGGACATCAAATCCTGCCTGATTAATCTTACTTCCTTTGTCTCATTGTGAAACTTCCTTGGTACATGCTGAACATGTAATAATACCTCTTGATTTCAGCAAAATTTTTCACATTATATTCTAATGAAACAGTCTTGTTAAGTGTATGGATGGCATGGCAAGTATCAAATGGAGTAACTCAGTTCATCCCTGGCCAGAATTTCTTCAATGCTTTTATTTAGTATTTGGTGAGCTGAGCAGAGGAATGTTTATTAAAATTTGCCTAAAATATGCAGCAAGTTCTAACACCAAATCCTTGGAAGTCAGTAGTAAAATTAAAACGGATTTTTATGATAATGATATTGAGGGACTGGAAGAGTCCTGAAAATCAAAATAGGATTCAAGATATGTATAATTTACAAATTTTTGAAAAGGTAATTTTTTTTCTTGCCAATCAGAGAACAAAGTTCCTTTTGGCATAGTTTTCATAGTATTTGTCAAGAACAGAGTATTTTTATGAATAATTCGATATTAATCCCAGAAGAAAGGTTTTGGATTTCAATTGTATTTTAACCTTTAAAATCTTCGGAATTGGTCTATGACAGTGACGGCTAAACTTTTTGGCACCAAATGTTGAAACTGGAATGTGCGTGCACATGTGCACTCATGTGTGCCGGAGTACCGGAACTCAGAAGAGAGCTGCTGGCCAGTGAGCATGTGTGCAGCAGCTAGCTGCTCTTCCAGATTCTGTTGTGCACATTCGTGCTGGGTTCTGGAGTGTGCATGCACGCTGCTGGCACACCTGTGCATGCCGGAACCCAGAACAGAGCAGCTGGCTGGCGCGCATGTGCATGACAGAACCTGGAAGAGCAACTGGCAATGGCACATGTGCCCACAGAGAGGGCTCTGTGTGTGTTCTGTCCCCGTCTCCACACACACACACACACACACACACACAGCCAGCCGAGGGTTTAAGGAAGCACTTGGCACGCACACCGTTTGTTATCAGAAACTTGGCAGCAAGACAAGCACCGACTGCCAAGTGCTTTTACTTCAATAAATGGGAGTATCCCTTCACCATATAAACAGAAATACACACAGTTTGCAAATAGTCCAGTTCAAAACAAGAAACCTTCGGCAGAGTTTGCAAATAGTCCAGTTCAAAACAAGAAACCTTCGGCAGATTTAAGCGTTGTTCAAAGTGACTAGCCAGAGTTAGTTTTTGTCCGTCACAGAGTCTTAAATGGCCACCACCCTCTCTTATATAGTCTCTGGGGTGTGATCCAGTGACTCAGCCTAATCTCTGGCACGCCTCCTCAACTGCTACAACCGTTTATCACGCCTTCGTTGGCGTGGATCCAGGAACGACAGATCCTCTCCATCGCTATCATCGGAGACACCTGGCTCCTGGCTAATCTCCTCTTCCTCGGCTGGCACTTGAGGCAGTGCCAGAGGGGAGGGGCCTGGAGAGGCCTGGCCTGGCCGACTCCTCTCCTTCATGTTCAGAGCCTTCTCCCTCCGATAAGATAGACTCGGAGGACGGAACCACAACAGTGTGCTAGCTCTGGCATGCATGCCATAGGTTCACCATCATGGATCTATGAATTTGTATTCTCCCTCCCCCTTTTTTTGCTTTTTTTTACATGTCCACCAGGCATGATAAAAGAAATGTTGCTTACCATTTCAGCCATAGAATTTTAATCTTTGTTAAGAAAATTACTCTCTATACTGGTAGTTCTCTCTCTTTTGTTGTTCAGACACCCTAAATCCATAAAGCATTTTCTATGGCATTGTTGTGGCTCCGTTACCTGAGCCTGTGTCATCGGCAGGAGAGGACTCCGAGAGTGAAGGAGAGGGTTGGCAAGGCCTCCCTCTCCAGGACCCTCCTCTCTGGCAATGCCTTCGGTGTCCACCGAAGGGCAAGAGATAGGGCCGGGGTCAAGCACGTCCATGCAGCCACAGGTGGACAGTGATGAGGGAAGTGAGTCTTGGCTGGATCCTCAGCAGCATCTCAGAGATAAGCGCATGCAACAGAAGAAAAGGTGTGCCAGAGATTAAGCTGAGTCACTGGACCACACCCTAAAGGGTATAAAAGGGGGTGAGGTGGCCATTCAGACTCTGTGATGGACAAAACTAACTACTATTGAGTCACATTGCATCTTTGGAAACAACATTATTGGCCTTGGATTTATTTTATGAACTGGACAATTATTGAACTGTGTGTATTTTGTTTATGAGTAAAGTTCTTGGCAAGCAGCTACTGGGTTGCTGCCAAGCTTCTTATCGGAAGAATTGGTTGTCTGCCAGTTTATTTAACCCCCGGCTTTCTGTTTGTGTGCGTGTGTGAGACAGGGACAGAACAGGCATTCCAGAGAATCACCTAAGCCTAACCAATTTTCTATACTTGTTTCAAGAATACACATTACAGTAATGGGTTGAATTTCTTCTCAAAATGGAATCTGTAAAATTAAAGCTAAAGAATAACAGAATAACAGAGTTAGAAGGGACCTTCGAAGTCTTCTAGTCCAACGCCCTATACCAGGGGTACCCAAACTCTGGTCCATGGACCAGCATCAGGCCGCAACATACCAGAAACCAGCCCACAGAAACAAGCAAAGTCCCATCCACAGGATATGGACAGCACACAAAACCATGCCCTTTCTGGTTCGCTGAAAAACCTCTTGCCATGGAACCAGTCCCTGATGCCCAAAAGATTGGGGGCCACTTCCCTGGGTTTAATGAGGTTTGTAGTGCTTTTTGATATACTGGAAACATATTTATGTCTTCCTCACCTAATTGTAATCTATCTCTCTATTCAGTATTAAGTTTATCAGTGCCAAAGTGTCAACTTGCACAGGTAACATATCAAAAATTGTTTGAATATTACCAGAGCCCTTTTAACAATTTGATAATATTAATTCTATATTTACTGCACATATAGAATCATCTAGAGCCACTTCCTATGATTTAAAACAAAATTGTTGTTGTTGCATACAGTATGTTCATCCACTACTACCAGGTGGATTTGTAATTGGCTAACAAACCATACTCAATGTGTAGTCCTTTATGGAAGTACATACACATGGGAGGGAGGGAGGGAGGGAGGGAGGGAGGAAGGAAGGAAGGGCATATCTCAAGATTTAAATCCAGTGCTCTTTAATATCTTCATAAACAATTTAGATGAAGGAATAGAAGGGAAAGTCATCAAATTTGCAGATGACACTAAGCTGACAGGAATAGCCAAGAAGATAGGTTCAAGCTCCAAATGAAATTCAGTGTAGAGAAAAATAAGGTTTTACACTTAGGCAAGAAAAATCAAATATACAGGTACAGATTAGGTGAAACCTGGCTCAATATCAGTAAATGTGAGAGGTATCTTGGAGTCCTATGGAACAATCACTTAAATATCAGCCAACAGTGTGAGGCAGCAGCCAAAAAAGTCAATAGAATCCTAAGCTGCATTAATAGAGTGATAGAGTCAAGATCACATGAACTGCTAATACCACTTTCAAAGCTTTAGTAAGACCACATTTGGAATACTGCATCCAGTTTTGGTCACCGCATATGACCAACATATGAAAAAGATGTTGAGATACTGGAAAGAGTGCAGAGAAAAGTAAGAAGGATGATTAGGGGGCTGGAGGTTAAAATCTATGAAGAATGATTGCAGAAATTGGATTTGTCTAGTCTAGTGAAAAAAAGGAGTGGAGGAGACATGATAGTAGTGTTCCAATATTTGAGGGGCCAACACAAAGATGAGGGGAGGGGGTCGACCTATTTTACAAGGCATCAGAAGGCAAGACAAGAAACAACAGATGAAAAGCAAGTTAGAACTAAGGAGAAATTTCCTAACAGTGAGAACAATTAATCAATTGCTTTTAAGAAGAGACAAGACAGCCATTTATCTCAAATGGTTTAGAGTCTCCTGCTCAAGCAGAGGGCTGGACTTAAAGACTTTCTTTTTTTAAAAAAAAAATTATTGAAAATTATTAAAAAATACCAAAAAAAAGTATAACAATATGGATAGAATTGCAGAGAGTAATATAATATATAGAGAGTTTCAAAGTATCAATTTTCGCCTAGAGAAAGTACAGACCACCATTGAACCAACTCATCAAAAGAAAGAAAAGCTTATCCAGAAGAAAAAATTCTCAACTGCCATGTACCGCTCCTATAAATATTTACCCACGTTCACATTAAAGTTAAGACTTTCAAGATCCATCCAACTGTGTTATTCTATATTCATTCTTCCTATTCTCCGAGATTAATCTTGGAGGGATTTTATATTGTTTCATTAAAGAAGCTTTTCAATTAGTCAACGGATGCATTTGGAAAATGTACTGAATTTCTAGTACTTCATTAGGCTTGGCAGTTAGCATTATTATCTCAATATTGCTTGTATCAGCAACACTCGGCTTTCTTCACTTTCACAGTGCAACTCTTAACTTTTTCCTAAGAACACTAATTTTGTTTGAAGAATAATTAAGTTGGGTGATAGTTAATTCCTTCTTAAGGGACAGAATGGCACTGCTGGCTCTTAAGGAATGCTTGTGCGTTCCCTTCATAAGAGACTGTCACTTGACCCAACCAGTCTGAACAATTTTTATCCGGTTTCAAACCTTCCCTTTTTAGAGAAATTTGTGGAGTTGCACTGCAGCTTCAAAGGACTCTGCATGAAACAGATTGTCTGGACCTCCTTCAGATTCAGCCATGAGCTATGCAACCTTTTTTTCCTGTCTCAGAAAAAGAAGAATATTCAACTGCCTTTTATCTTCTTGTTGGTGACCCAAGCTCCCAAAGTATTTACACATACCATTGCATAGAATTGAGTTTTATTGGGCACCTGATGTGTTTTGATAGCTAGTTATATTCTCATTCTATTCAACAAAAACAGGCCTGTGAATATTGTCAAAGTAATTAAACAATAATATTTTCATATGATTGATTTGAATATAATTTAAAGGTTGACGTTCATTTTGGGAAAGGGGATTTGCAGATTTAAATCACTTCAGTCAAGAAATATTAATGAAAACTTCCCCTTCCCCTATATTACACAGCATTGTTCTTTTAAATCAAAACTTGTATTAAATTAAGATAAAATGTTTGAGTTTCTTTTTACAGCCTTGATTTTCAATCTGGAATTGTAGACGTCAAAACATTGTGTTAAATGTCAATTGTGCTAAGAAGAAGAAGGTATCTTCATTTATCGGTTAAGAGGTGGGAGAATAAGGAATTTAAATTTTACTATAAAACAAACAAGATACAGGCAATTTAACCTATGAGAAGCAAGATGCAATCAGCTTTTTAAATTTGATTTTATTTTTATCTAAGAAGTAGATATCATAAATACTTTTTATTTATAGATTCATGACAAAATGGTATTATAGAAAATGACACAATTATAAAATGATATTTGTTTTGGGTTTTTTTGAAGAACCAGATTACAATAATTAAAAAATTGGTTTTATCTGTAATTGATTTTTTTGTCATTACTTTGCATTTTATTCCACATTTTACATGCTCCTTTTCAGATATTTTGTTATTGGTACTATTTACATTACAATGGGTGAAATGAGTATACTTTTATATCCAGAAAGTTTACCATTACATTTTATACTGGATGTTTCGCTTGATTTTTATTTCCTGTTGCTGCCAATATACTTCCTGTTGCTGCCAATATCGTAAGCATTTTAATTGCAGGATATTTTGCAAGAGAAATTGGTCTATATTGCATATCCCCCTTATACTTTGGCAACTATAGAACTATACTGTTCAGATGGTGTATTGGTAGCTGGTAGCAATTCAGAGTTTTCCTACCAGATAAATAAGATGGATATAGTTCTATCTTATCTTTAAAATGAAAAACTTGCAGGAATGAATAGCAATAACAATCGCACTTAGACTTATATACTGCTTCATAGTGCTTTACAGTCCTTTCTAAGTGGTTTACAGAGTCAGCATACTGCTCCCAACAACCTGGGTCCTCATTTTATTGACCTTGGAAGGATGGAAGTCTGAGTTAACCTTGAGCCAGTCAGGATCAAACTGAAACATAGTTTACCTTCTCATCCTTCCACAGACAGCTTCTTCTTCTTCTTCTTTTTCTTTTGTCAATACAAACAGCTTCTTCCTCAGGACTTCCTGGGCTTTTTCTTCATGATGCCATTCGAGGAAAGATTCCCCCCCACCACATGAGCCTGGGACCTTTCCAAAGTACCTTGCTCAATACTAGTAACTGTGAGACGGATCGTAGAGTCCTAGTGGACAACCATTTAAATATGAGCCAGCAGTGTGCAGCAGCTGCCAAAAGAGCCAACACAATTCTAGTCTTCATAAACAGAGGGATAGAATCAAGTTCATGTGAAGTGTTAATACCACATTATAATGCCTTGGTAAAGCCACACTTGGAATACTGCGTTCAGTTTTGGTCGCCAAGATGTAAAAAAGATGTTGAGACTCTAGAAAGAGTGCAGAGAAGAGCAACAAAGATGATTAGGGGAATGGAGGCTAAAACATATGAAGAACGGTTGCAGGAACTGGGTATGTCTAGTTTAATGAAAAGGAGATCTAGGTGAGACATGACAGCAGTGTTCCAATATCTCAGGGGCTGCAACAAAGAAGAGGAGTCAAGCTATTCTCCAAAGCACCTGAGGGGAGAACAAGAAGCAATGGGTGGAACCTAATCAAGAAGAGAAGCAACTTGGAACTAAGGAGAAATTTTCTGACAGTTAGAACAATTGATCAGTGGAACAACTTGCTTCCAGAAGTTGTGAATGCTCTAGCACTGGAAACTTTTAAGAAGATGTTGGATAACCACTTGTCTGAAGTGGTGTAGGGTTTCCTGTCTAAGCAAGGTTAGGGTTAATAACTCTGTTATTCTATTCTATTATTTTAAAAAAACTGGAAGAACTTCTTCTGTCATCTTATCTGATCTGTCGATTGTTCCCGGACATTAATAAAAATACATTGGACAGGAAGTATGCACCAAAAGATCGAGAAATAAATGGGGCATGTTACCATGGCCTGCTCATCTGTGATTGATGCCATTTCACTCTAAAAGAAATCTATAGCAGATTTCTCTTATATTCCCAGTTGATGTATGGATTAAGAGTTTATTATTACGATATGTGCCAGCATAGGCATAGCTATGTACATAATATAATAACTTACTCTTTAGGTTGTATCATGAGACATAATTTACTACAATGAGTGTAGAATTTCTTATACTGTTTTTTATTTGGTGATATAAATTGTTGAAGCGCTACCAAACCATTTTAGACAGGTTTATTTTTCCTTACTCCTTTTATTAATAGGCTTTGCATTCAAATGCTAGTGTAAAGGGAATTCTACATTTTTCCTGTTAGAATACTTTCTTTCTCTCTCTTTTCTTTCTCTCTTTTTCTCTCATTCTCTCTCTTTCTCCCATTCTGAAAAGAATTAAATTAAAAAAAATAATTTTTACTTAACTCAGATACTTTTAGCTGGGCTTCACTGAAATGAATTAAATTAATCACCTCCCAAAGACTTAATAATATTTTTAAACAACCCAGAATTTACAGGAGTGAATAATTGCAGCAAATCAAAACTGCATTACAGGCACTGACAGTTTCTAGACATGATGCATGAGTGCTAAGAGAGAAAACTGCCATCTGGTTTCTGTTGTTCTAAATACATTCTTTAGTAAATAAATCATGGCAAAGATTAGTTTTTAGAAAGCATTGTAAGATTATTTGCACCTTAATCACCTTAATTTAGAAATCAATAAAATCCACTAAAAATCAGTTCTCATAAGTCAGTAAATGGAAAGGATCATTATTAGGGAATTTCTTATTTTTATTACAAGAGTGGCTTTCAAAGGAAAGATAGTAAAGAGGATATTTCGTTGGATAATATTAAAACATTTATAGTCTGAATATAATTATCAAACCATTTAATTCTAGCATGGAGAAATAAGATTGAGGTTGAAAGTGAACGTGAAGGACTAAATCAGCTTGGGAAGATAACAAGAAAATATATTTATCTTATAACCATGCATTAGAACCAAATAAATGAATAACATCATGCCTGGGAAAGTTTTATTTATTTTATTTATTAAATTTATATGCCGCCATCTCACTATCAAGCAATCCTTCCCAATCCTTTTGTCTGTAGGAAACAAAATTATCTTTTAAATACAAGATGAATTTTATTTCCCTCCCCCCCCTCCCAAATTTATGTCCTGATTTTCATAAGAAAGAAACCTTTGTGAATTGTGGAGCTCACAAAATTCCTATCATAATGCTCAGGTATTGACTATCTATTAAAAATTCTTCCTGATATACTTTCAGCTCACTATGGCTGATATGAGTTTACTATGGCTGATAAATTAAAATAGTCTACATAGTTAGTAGAAATAGATGGCATCCTTTGTTTCACTAATACTTATTTTTCTGACTGTGAGTTAATTTTAACTCATTTCTGCACTGGTTTGCAAATTCAGCAAAATGAAATCATTATGAATATTTGTATGAACTTTGATATGCTTTTTCTATGTGATTTTCCCCAAATAGACTGCATTTTTATACACTACACTGTAGGGTTTTTTTTTTAAATCCATGTCACCACATTTGAAAAATTTGAAGGATTTCAGCAAATAAGTTCTGGTTTGCATGTAGCCTTAGAAAGTAAAAACTGAAAATTCATATAGTGCTTTGAACAAAACAAAACTTTCTGTCTTGCTTTTTAAAAAAAAGTTTCATTAAGGTTTTGTTACAGCATAAAGTAAATTTTTTAAAAGATGGGGAGGAATACAGTGTAAAAAAAGAGAAGAGGGGGGGGGGAAAGTGTTTACATCTGACCCAAAGGTGATTTTTCAAAAAGCAACTGGACTTTCTTGTTCTTCTTTGAAGACATTTCGCTTCTCATCCAAGAAGCTTCTTCAGCTCTGATGGGGAATGGAAGGATTTATAATCCTTGCAGACAGTTGGTCATTTGCATTCTTTTAGATAAGAAGTTGGAAATTTATCTGTGTCCTCAGGGTTACCTGAGTAACGCAAATGGATGTGGAGCCTTCTTGGAACTGCTAAAAGAGCTGTGTTGTAGACTAGAGATAGATTATGTCCAGGACATAATCAGCAGTCCATCTGCATCAGTGGTGAGTTGCCCCCGGTTCGGACCAGTTCACAAGAACCAGTAGTAAAACCAGTGGGAGGCCCCGCTCACCACCCTGGATGTCATCATCGACAATCTGCATATGTGCAGAAGCTTCCGGTTGAGAACTGGTAGTAAAGGTAAGTAGAACCCATCCCTGAGCTGCATTTAAAAGACAAAGGACCCTCTTTTGAAGATAGTAAAGTCCACATTTTGGACAGAGAGGACTGCTGGTTTGAAAGAAGGGTCAAAGAGGCCATCTACTGTATGTAAAAACCTTGCCCTCTCTCAATAGAAGGGGAGGGATATGACATCATCTAGCCAATTTTCACAATACCCAATGCTAGATTCTCTGGAGAAGCTCTCCATTTAAGATCAATACTATGGATTCTATTGAAACTTGGAACCAGGACTTTATTTATTTATTTATTTATGTATTTATTTATTATTTTTTAAATTTTTATACCGCCCCCTCTCCCGAAGGACTCGGGGCAGTGAACAGCCAAAATTAAAAACACACAATACAAACATTAAAATACTTTAAAACAAAATTAAATTTATCTTTGGCTTCCCCAATTTAGAACCCCTTACCCATAAAATTCCCCAATTAAAAGATTTTTAACCCAGCCCGGCTTGCTGAAATAAAAAAGTCTTCAGGGCCCGACGGAAGGTCTGGAGGTCCGGGATCAGTCGTATCCCTGGGGGTAGCTCATTCCAGAGGGTGGGTGCCCCCACAGAGAAGGCTCTTCCCCGACATTGCCTGACCGACGGCACCCTGAGGAGGCCCTCTCTGTGGGAGCGTATTGGCCAGTGGGAGGTTATCGGAGACAGAAGGTGGTCTCGTAAATAACCAGGCCCTAAGCCACGGAGTGCTTTGAAGATGAGAACCAACTTCATGGCCCTGCTTTTATGGTCATGAGACTGCAAGAACTGACCTTGACTGATACACACATGACTTGAAAGTCTGAGACTTTCACAGTTTATAATATATTTGCTTTTGTGTGAAGCCACACCTCCCTTCTCCTTTATCTACAAGAGTAGAAAATACAAGCAGGTAAGCGTTTAGACTTTCTTTAATACGAAGTTGAGAAAATATGTCACTAACCTCCTCAAAATACAATGGTCTTCCTTATTGCCATCACACCTTCCTTCAGCACTGTTATAACTTCGAATGATTGGTAAACAAATGGTCATATCTCAAAGATAACCTTATTATAAAAATAATATCATTGAATGTTCTTTATGTCATTTCAACAAATTACAACTGATAATTTCATTGATTTTTATCTTAATAGGAATATTTTGGGAGCTTTTCTAATATATTTAAAACGATGCCCTTGAAGTAATGTCCCGATGCCTGGAGGCCGTACGGATCTGGATGGGGAGAAACAGGCTCAGGCTCAACCCATCCAAGATCGAGTGGCTGTGGTTTCCGACGTCCCGATATAGTCAGCTGGTGCCATCGCTGACTATTGGGGGCAAATCATTGGCCCCCACGGAAAGGGCTCGCAACTTGGGTGTCCTCCTGGACTCACGGCTGTCTTTAGAAGAGCACTTGAGGGCCGTGACTGGGAGGATTTTTCATCAGGTTCGCCTGATTCGCCAGTTGCGTCCCTTTCTAGATCGGGACTCCTTATGCACGGTCACTCATGCCCTCGTCACCTCCCGTCTGAACTATTGTAACACTCTCTACATGGGGCTCCCCTTGAGGAGCACTCAGAGGCTCCAACTGGAGCAGAGTGTGGCCGCGCGGGTGGTGACGGGAGCGACGTGGCGCTCCCATGTAACACCTCTCCTGCATGAGCTGCACTGGCTCCCGGTGGTCTTCCAAGTGTGCTTCAAGGTTTTGGTTATCACCTTTAGAGCGCTCCATGGCTTAGGACCTGGTTATTTACGGGACCGCCTACTACCACCAATAGCCTCCCACCGACCAGTACGCTCCCATAGAGAGGGCTCCTCCGGGTGCCGTCGGCCAAACAATGTTGACTGGCGGCCCCCAGGGGGAGAGCCTTCTCTGTGGGGGCACCTACTATCTGGAACGAGCTCCCCCCGGAGATACGGAGGATCCCGGATCTGCGTACCTTCCGTCGCACGCTCAAGATCTTCCTATTTCATCAAGCCGGCCTGACCTAAGTCTTTCCCCTTTTTAAATGGAAATTTTAAATCTGGATTTAAATTATTGGGGTTTTAAATTTGTTCAGCCAAATTATTTAATTCGTTTTAATCTATTTTAAATTTTGTATTTATATGTTTTATTCCATGGCTGTTCACCGCCCTGAGTCCTTTGGGAGTAGGGCGGTATACAAATTCAATGAAATAAAAATAAAATAAATAAATAAAATATTTTAATACATGTGGGTAATCCTTAAATCAATTTAAATCTCTCTTTTGTAATGGACAATGGGTTTATGTATCATTACCCAAAGAAAAAGAAAAAACATTTTTACTTAATTTTGGGCAATTTAGACTGGTTTGGAAAGCACTGATCTAAACGATCTAAAGTGTCTCCAGACTGCAAGTGCCCCAGTACCCCATTCTTTCAATGGATTGTGCCACCAAAATTCAAGACAAATTATTACCAAATGTTGGCTGGGTAATTTTAGTATATTTGGGGACAGTTCTTGGGCTGAAAGAGGCCTTGCACTCTTATTCCTATCTTAAAATCTATAAAAGCATGGTAAAAAAGAAATCCATCCATCCATCCAGGTTTTCTGCCAGATTTGCTCTCCAAGCATCGTAAGAATAATAAACAGCAGTATATAGTTCTTAAAAAAATAAAACTTAAAAATAAGATTTAAAAGGTGAGAAAAAGCAACTTAAGTAGAATAGTAATCAGTTAAAACACATATCAGTCAGCAGGAATCGTTTAAAATAGATAATGTATTTTTTTGCTGATCCTAAGGGATAAAGAGGAACAGAGAAGGAAGAACGCTCATAAGGTTGGGGAAATTTGCATTAATTTTCAAAAAAATAGAAATAATGTGTTCTTGAAGTCAAGAAGGTAACTAACCTTCGAAAGGCTAGTGCTGGCCCACCTGAAAACCATCACGGATCCACTGTTAGACCCTTTGCAATTTGCCTACCAAGCAAATAGATTGACAGATGATGCTGTTAATATGACTCTGCACTACATCCTACAACATCTTGAATCTCCAAAGACCTATGCAAGGGTCCTCTTTGTAGACTTCAGCTCAGCATTCAATACCATCATTCCAGACATTCTTCTAACTAAACTAAATCAGCTAGCCTGCAGCTCTGTGTTCAGCCAGCATACGTCAGCAGCAGCAAATATAGATAAGCGACAGCTCTGGCCCCGCAACAGAGAACCCATAGCTTCTACATGAAACAGAGCCTGAAGATGACAGGGTTGTGAGCCTGTTGAAACGTTGCTTTAAGAAAAACTTTTAAAGTCACTGGTAGGATTTTAGCTGAGGTTTTAAAGGACCTTGCAGAGTGCTCTGTAAGGATTTTTAGAAGATTTTAAGCTGGGATTTTAACCAGGATTTTAAATATTTTAACCAACTTATTTATAATGACGCGGGAAAACACCCGAGATTTTAATTTTTTGCATATGCACACCCGCGAAAACTTAAGAAGACACACACACACACACACACACACACACACACACACACATATATATTTCTTCTAGCCAGGTTTTCCCTACGTAGCCAAGGTTTTTTTGTAGCTCCAGCTCAGTAGAATCACATCTACTCGGTTCTGGGCTTTTTTCCTTTCTAACACCTAGCAAGCTCTAACTGCTAGGTGGGAGACCTAAATAGATCCATTTCTAGCTCGTTTGCTGTCATCAGTAGGCCACACCCATATCTTATGTATCCTCCCTGTAAAGGTACAGTATCAATTTTCTTACTTCTTCGTAGGGTTTATGTGTGTTTTTCTTCTAGCCAGGTTTTCCCTACGTAGCCAAGGTTTTTTTGTAGCTCCAGCTCAGTAGAATCACATCTACTCGGTTCTGGGCTTTTTTCTTTTCTAACACCTAGCAAGCTCTAACTGCTAGGTGGGAGACCTAAATAGATCCATTTCTAGCTCGTTTGCTATCATCAGTAGGCCACACCCATATCTTATGTATCCTCCCTGTAAAGGTACAGTATCAATTTTCTTACTTCTTCGTAGGGTTTATGTGTGTTTTTCTTCTAGGTGTTAGAAAAGAAAAAAGCCCAGAACCGAGTAGATGTAATTCTACTGAGCTGGAGCTACAAAAAAACCTTGGCTATGTAGGGAAAACCTGGCTAGAAGAAAAACACACATAAACCCTATGAAGAAGTAAGAACTAAACGTCTGGCTGATGAAGCACATTTACAAACAGAATTATATACACTAACTAATGTACTGACATTAAATGGGTTCTGTAGAAATAAAATCATCAGTATGATCCAACATGCAACACCTAGACAGAAGAAAAAACAAGAGGAACAAAACAATGGGAAAGCCATCTTGCCTATATAAGGGGAACAACAGATAAAATTAGCAAAGTACTACATAGACACAACATCAAAACCATATTTTGCACAGATAGAAACATATTGTCCATTCTGAGAAACCCTAAGGACAAAATAGAATTAGAAAACCAAGGCATATACGAAATCCCGTGTGCTTCCTGCCCATTAACATACATTGGACAAACCAACAGGAGAATGAGTGTGCGCATCGAGGAACACAAAAACTCAATACAAAAGCAAGAACACACATCATCATTAGTTCAACACATAAATACAACAGGACATAATATTAATTTTAATAACACAAAAACAGTTGCAAAAATAGAACATCTCAATGGCAGAATAATCAGAGAGGCCATTGAAATAGAAAAAAAGACCATATTGCATGAATAAATGGGATGACACTTCACGTCTGCCTACTATTTGGAAACCTGCTCTCATAGATAGACGAATCTTAACACCAAATATAAAACATAGATCAAGTGTTAATCAAAAGACATGTATTAGAAATTAAAATTAGAATGCTTGTAATACATTTGAGGACAGATCCTGCAGTACTAAATGGTAATTTTACTGAAAGTATCTAGATTCTAGTCATACATTAGACATAGACAATTAGACATTACAAATATCAGAGCTTATACTTCAACATTCAAGTCCTCTTTTAGATTCTGAGTGAATTTTAAAGAGATGCCTTAAGGAAATTAGAAGGTAGTTAGGGTTATTTTCATCTCTGTATGGGACTAAGACATGAAGATACCTATAGATTCACAGAGATATAACCCAGCTTTAAGTCAAGTACCATATTTTTTGGACTATAAGACGCATCAGAGTATAAGACGCACCTAGATTTCGAAGAGGAAAACAAGAAAAAAACTAATTTTTCACCTCCGTGCATCTGGTTTTTGCCCTCCTTGGCCCCCAGGAGCACTCTGCATGCCTCCCAAACCCTCTGCACATTCCATTTTTTGCAAAAAATGTGCCTGTGAGGCGGGGATTTGGGATGCCAAAACCAGAGCTATATTCAGTCTATAGGATGCACCAAAATTTCCACTCACTTTTTTTGGGGAAGTGTGTTAAATGGGAAATAACAGCAAAAAGCAACCCTCGTGTTTGTTATTTGGGAACTGGAACTCAGGACCGGATGGACCGAAAAAAAGGTAAAGACATTTTGTTAAATTTTTGCTAGCAAAAGTCAGTTTAGGAACTGAGCTCTTTTTTCCCTCTATAATGACCAAAGACGTTCTTTGAAATTACAACTTATTTATTCAGGAAACAGAAGATAGAAAAGGGGTTATAGAATTAACAAGAGATAATTGCATGTGATTCCTCCTGTGTTTTCAGTGTTTGAAATCTCATGGAAAGTTGCCACGGGTAGTTTTATTTTGACATCTGCTGAATATCAAAAGGTGCAAGTATTTGAATACATGAATGACTGAACTAATTAGCAAAAACCTGGAGCAAAGAAATAAACTGAGTACGTTATTTGCTCAGGTAACAAAAGTAAAAAGATGCTAATAGAACACATCATCGTTTACACACTACGAAATAATAACTAATGTATTCATAATGCCTTACTTTCTTTTTATACTCGCACTTCTTTGTATTCTGAAATTAATTTTAGTACTGTATATTACAAACAGAAATGAAATCTTCTAAATCTGTCATAAATATGTCCCAGTCTGAGAATAAGGCATAAGAACAGTCAGGCAATCCACCCAAACCACAGAACCAATTAATAAATAATATAGCTGTTTTGATGTAAGATTATGAATGCGAGATGAATATTTATTATCTTTTATGAAAAGGCTCAACTGGAGCAATCCATACAAATAGAAGATTGTAGAACTGCAGAGCATAATGCATCTATTTCCATATATAGAATGTACTCATTTGGTTGCAGATTATTTATAAGGACAGAATTTTAAATGATGGAAGAGGCTGCCAGTTGCCACACATACTGCCATCAGCTTACAGATGGTACTTTTAAAAACTGTGAAATACTAATTTGTTTTCAGTTTTAATAGATGATCAAGAACTTGGGAGAAAAGCAACAGAAGTGCAATTTTCAGGATTTGAATTTACATTGTGATTATACCACAGTTTCAAATATTACCAATCGAGAATAACACTCATACCATAAACGGCACACATTGGCAGGCAAGCTATGTTGTGTGAATAAAATTACAAAATTATGTTGAGGATTCCTTGGCTGCAATAACTTCATTGTGATAATTTCACAGCTTTTATGGTTCTTGGAACACCCAGTTTCCCCACCATAGTTTATCTTTATGCTTGCTAATTGTAGGATCTTTTTCTTACCACACAATGAACCCACACAGAAGCTCATTCTAATGTACCATTTGGAACTCACAACGTAAGTTAGTGATCTGATCTCATCAACATACTTTTTTTAAAGAAAGTTGGTTTTCCAAACTTGGAAATAAATTTTGATTGAAAATATTCAGTTAGCATCACCCATTGAACATTACCATTTCTGTAATATTTTTATATGTGATATCAAGAGGTAGCTTTAAAAGATGGCTGTTTTATTTCGAGTATTATTTGGGAATAATTCTTGAATCCAGCTGACTCTTAGTTCACTACCATAAAATGAAAACCTCATAATCCCAATGATTACTTTTTTTCATTTAACAAATGAAAGAAATTTTATCACAAGTCATCAAATTGATAGCAAGCTTGACAAGAACGTCAAGTAGTGGTCTTCCAAAAATTGAAACAGTCTGCCCGTTTCATAAAAATGGAAGTTCACCTTCCTTTTATAAAGAAAGTATGCGAGAAAGAGTAAGCAAACATTCCTGCCCTAATTTGCCTACATATAGTTGAAAGTAAAGTACTCACCAAAATTCTTCTATTTTTATCTTAACCTCCTTTGGAAATAGTCAGGCTCCATAGATACTTGTTTTGGGGGTTCGATCCTCACTGGCTCACAGTTGCCTCAGCCTTCCATCCTTCTGAGGTCGGTAAAATGAGGACCCAGATTGTTGGGGGCAATATGCTGACTCCGTAAACCACTTACAGAGGGCTGTAAAGCACTATGAAGCAGTATATAAGTCCAAGTGCTGTTTTATTAACCATTTCACATCCAGGCTGCTATCAGAAGCCTGATAAATTAAGTGCGGCTACTAGCTATGATACTAATCTATGATACTGTGAAATAATAACTAAGGACAACTAAAATTGTCTCAGAACAATTTATGTTTTCTCTTCCAGTGAGAGCTTTTCTGCTTTGACTTCCCCTAGTTAAATTGTCATAAATAATTGAGATTTTGAAAATAAATAAATAAATCCAAGGATATGCTGCTGTATACCTGATGGAATATGGAAAACAACTTCAGTAGCATCAATGTTTTGATGATATTTTCTTCACATAAGAACATCACATGTATGTATAAGGAGTCTCTCTTTATTTTAATTGTTTTTCAGTGTTGTTGATTTATAATCCTTCTCTACTGTTGTTATTTTGGAGGATATGATCCTATTAATACTGGAGAGTTTTATTATTCCATTTATTCAATAACATAGTTATATGTTAGCTATATAAAGCAGTGGTGAAATTCAAATTCTTTTACTACTGGTTCTGTGTGCGTGGCTTGATGGGCATGGCTTGGTGGGTGCGGCAGGGGGAGGATAATGCAAAGTCTCCATTCCCACCCCACTCCTGGGGGAAGGATATTGCAAAATCTCCATTCCCACCCCACTCGGGGGCCAGCCAGAGGTAGTATTTGCCGGTTCTCTGAACTACACAAAATTTCTGCTACTGGTTCTCCAGAACCTGTCAGAACCTGCTGGATTTCACCCCAATAGAAAGTAATATCTATCTGCCTATTTATCTGTTCATCCACTATCACAATGATGGTACCTATAGCTTTCCTGATAATATTATTTTAGGAAATGAAACTATGCTCTTTGGGGTAATGGACCACATTTTCAAATTTATCATTTGTAAAATATAAGAGCCAATTTGGTGGGCGTGACGGGGGAAAGATACTGCAAAATTTCCTCCCCATTCCTGGGGAAAGGATATTGCAAAATCTCCATTCCCACTCCACTCTAGGGCCAGCCAGAGGTGGTATTTGCCGGTTCTCTGAACTACTCAAAATTTCCACTACCTGTTCTCCAGAACATGTCAGAACCTGATTGGTCTCCATTGTCTCAATTTCAAAGTAAGAAATTTCATAGCCTTTTAATTAGAACTCTCTATGTTTAAAAATAAATACATAATATAGTCTAGCTATTTTATTAAACACTGCCAAAAAAATTATTTGTCAATTTATTTGCACATTGCTCACGAGAAGTCATGTCTTGAGAAACTACTGGAAAATAGAACAATGCCCCTTAAATCTTTCCTGGTATCTCACATCCAGCTTTGCCTTCCTCTAACATGGTATTTAATGAAAAGTAACTTCTATACAAGTAGGAACTTCATGTCAGAAATTTGCACACTAGATACTGAAGCTTAAACTATCTTAAACATGTGATGGCAGGAGTATCAGTGGTGAAATCCAGCCGGATCTATCCGGCTCGTGCGATCTGGCGAGTCTCCGCCCACCTGCCTGGACATCATTTTTGACCCTCTGTTAATTCTCAGAAGGCTCTGCTCACGCACAGAAGTTGCACATTTGCTCACATTTGCAATCCAGTAGCGAAGATAAGTGCATTTTACCCCTGAGGAGTATCCTTTTTCTCCCTGTAATTTTTCTTCATCTCAATGAGGGAATAATCAGCATTATATAAATTAGCTCAGGGTTGCATATGAACTATGATCAAGTTTCATCCTATGAAATCATGCTGTTCTTGATAGCTTGTTTAAAGTGAATTCATGTTTCCTAATATAATTTTAAATAAGCCCAAATTATTTATCTTGTTTTGACAGATTTGACATCTCATTGCTTCCCTCTCCCATATACTGTACCTGTTCATATTAAATAGTGGAAATAATGAATACAAGTTCTAGGCAACATACATTGAAAGGAATGGAACTCTTTTAATAAAGTGTAATGAAGTCAAACAGAAAATAAATGGTTCATGAATAAAGCTCTAAACTTACTCATTCACAATAATGCACTGTAAAATAACCAATAAATATTTATATTACTATTGAAAGATCACAAGAAGTAAAACTGAACAGTGCTTGTTTCTATCAATTACAACAAATTGATTGTGTTATATTAAAGTCAATACTAATAAGCATTTATTTAGCACTTTTGACTCTCTCATTTATAGTGTTTAGAATGATTATGTAAGTATTGTTATTTAAATGCTAATGTAACTGATAACTTGAGTTTAACATAATTCTTCAGTAAAGAATTCTCTACTAGAAATCTGGTAATTTCTTTTTTTTTTTAATTAAACTTTATTATTAAAAAAAAGACATTTAAAAACATTGAGAGAAACAACAGTTTCTCTCAATTGAGAAACAAATTTACATATACAGTACATAAACTTCACCTATTGACTAATTTCCATTATTCTATATAAATATATTATGTGTATTATATGTACATATATACAGGCATACAATAAAATATTCCATATTCTATCTCTCTGACAGTGCTGTTTTTTGTTATATTAATTTCTTCTAAATTTCATCTCTACCCATTTCCTTTCCTCTGGTTTATCCATTGGTACCATCTATTCCATGTTTCATAATATTTAGAGTCCTCCTTGTCCTGTAACTCTAAAGTTAATCTGTCCATTTCTGCACATGTATATATTTTATATATATATATATTATATATATTTATGTATATATAAAATATTATATATATATATATATATATATATATATATATATATATATATATATATATGTATGTATATATATATACATAAAAGAAATCTGGTAATTTCTTATAGAATATATGATTTTTCATCTATTCAGGCATGGTATATGGTATATTCTTCTTCTTCTTGTGCCATATCTGTCATCAGACGTTGGCGATCATGTTGGCAATCCTATTTTTGTCAACAGTCGCATGAAAAAGTTCTGCTGAGTTTTGTCCAAACCAGTCCCTTAGGTTTTGAAGCCATGATATTCTTCTTCTGCCTGGACCTCGTTTGCCTTCAATCTTTCCCTGGAGGATTAAGTGAAGGATGCTGTATTTTTCTGGGTGTCACATCACATGTCCAAAATATATACAAAGTATATAGTATATACTATATGGTATATAGTGCATCCTTAATCAGGAAATATGTTGTAAAAACTAGACTTTGAAGTTAATGTTGTATTCTGTTGCCTTTTCCAAATTAAGTTTAACTAGACAAGAATAATATATTACCGTGCTTGCTTTAATTAATTTTGTCAATAGACATTATTTAATTAGGATAAAAAATGATTAGTTATACCCTTATTTTAATTTAAGAACATTAATCATGATAGTAATCCAACAGACATTAGGAAGCCAGTTTGTTAACATAAAGGCTTAAACAAGCTTCCCCAGCTTGCCACAATGTATTGTGGTTATCCACTGCCAGAGTTCCCAACTATTAGGATCATTGAAAAGAAATTTTGGGAATGCTTCTCCTTTTTAACATTTTTTTTTAAAAAAATTTATTTCCAAATGTAAAATACAAGAGTCATCTATATGTGTAATGAATGTTACATGGACCAAGAAGGTAAATTGTACAATGAAACAATTAATTGAAGTAGCTGTTCCCTATGAAATGAAATATAATCATAAAGATTAAAAAAATGGCAAATGATTTCAAAGCTAGGCATTTATTGCCTTCTAAATCCATTGACTTAACAATATAAAATAATGTTGGCTTTACTGGTGCCTTTCCCATTGGTCTCTTTTTCTGATGACTTACTGCATTTCTTTGATTTGTCCAAGCTTGGCAAGTATCCAGTGCAAGACATTGTGCCAATTTTATAAATGGCTCATGATTCAGTAGCTAGCATACAAATATGTTGCCTCTGAAGAAACGCCAAAAAGCTCAATATGGCATAACCTAAAAAGGGAAAGAGTTGCCTTGAACCTTGATAAAGATATTCATTCTTAATGTAATTAAAATAAAGTGTAAAAACAGCCCCAAGCAATTAGGATGATTGAAATTTCTGCCATGTTAGATAGAAGTCAAGATGGAGGGGAAGATGGACAGCCACTATCTTGGATAATTTTAAAATACATTGAATAAATCAGGAGTGGATTCTACTTACCTTTACTACCGGTTTGCAATGGGGCCATGCACCCGCGCGTGCTCTTCTGCACATGCTCAGAAGCATTCTATAGAACCGGTGTGAACCGGGGGGCAACCCACCACTGGAATAAATTCATGGACAGCAAAGACTAGAAGTTATTACGTCTAGGGTTTGAATACTTGTATTTTATAGGGTGACAATAGCTGGACAGAGTATGTTTCTATCTCTTGCTGGAATGCTAGTAGTGGAAAAAAAATTGTAGTTGTTTTATCACTTTGGACCTTCTTTTGTTAATATGATTTATTTATTTATTTTTATTTATTAGTTTGTCAAACATGTACAAGATAGCAGATATGAATATGAATATAGATATGAACGAGGGAATGAGTATGAATAAATGGGGACAGTAGGACAGGGAGGGTAGGCACACTGGTACGCTTACGCAGACCCCCTTTACGGACCTCTTAGGAATAGGGTGAGGTCCACGGTAGACAGTTTAAGGTTGAAGCTGTGCGGGTTTGTAGATGTAACAACAGAGTTGGGTAGAGCATTCCAGGCGTTGACCACTCTGTTGCTGAAGTCGTATTTTCTGCAATCGAGTTTGGAGCGGTTTACCTTGACTTTGTATTGATTGTTTGCCCGTGTATTATTGAGGTCATTGACAGCTAAGATGTTGTAGCAGACAATTTTATGTACTATGCTTAGGTCAGACTGCAGGCAGCGCAGTTCCAGATTGCCCACAATCTATAATAAATATAATATAATATAAATATAATAAAACACAGATTGATGTGTTTTATACCTCTTTGTAGCTTGCTTTGAGTCACTTTGCCATTTGGCTGTCTTAGAATTTGAAATATCAGTCAGACTGCTCTCAATACTGTTGATGTGAAGATTTAATAATAGAGGTAGCTCTTGACTTATGACAGTTTGTTTACCAACGATTTGAATTTATAATGGCCTTGGAAAAAGTGGCTTATGACCTGTACTCACAATTATGGCTGTCATACCACTTACAAAATCACATGATTGCAATATTGAGCACTTGGCAAATGATTGGCATTTAAGACTGCTTATAGCATCCTAGAATCGTGGGGTTTGCTACTTTTTTTGCCTATCTTTAAACTCCCATTGGGGAATCTGGATTCATTTAATGACCATGGTGATTTGCTTACTGACCATTATAAAAATGGACCTCAATGAATTATAGCAGAAATTGCAGTCCCAGTTCCGGACTATCCGTAGGGAACATTTATGCATACATTCACCACGAAAACTGAAAGTCACACATAGCAATAGCACTTAGATTTATATACCACTTCAGAGTGCTTTACTGCCCTCTTTAAGCAGTTTATAAAGTCAGCGTATTGCTCCCAATAATCCGGGTCCTTATTTTACCGACCTCATAAGGATGGAAGGCTGAGTCAACCTTGACCTGGTAAGACTCGAACTGCCAAACTGGTGGCAGCTAGCAGTCAACAGAAGTAGCAGCAGTACTGCATTATAACCACTCACCACCACAGTTCTCACATATAATCAGAATAGAATTGGAAGGGACCATGGAGGCTTTCTAATCCAGGGATCAGCAACCTGCGGCTCTGGAGCCGCATGTGGCTCTTTCACCCATCAGCTGAGGCTCCCTGTCACTCAAAATATGTGTCACAACTGGCAATGTGCGACACTTGCCAGCATGCGATTTATTGAGCTTTTCAACCCCCAGTAGGCCAACCATGGATAAATCCAAGAAAAGAGAAGTTTCAGAAGAAAACAGAATGTTTAATTCAATTTCATATGCTAGTTTTGTGGCTGCTCTAGAATAGTCAGGCACAGGAAGGGTTTTGTGGCTCCCGGTGTTTTCTTTTCTATGGGAAATGGGTCCAAATGGCTCTTTGAGTGTTTAAGGTTGCAGACCCCTGTTCTAGTCCAACCCTCTGCTCAAGCAGGAGACCCTGTACAATTCTGATATGCTGCATCTATCATTCTTGGAGGGCTGACTTAATCTTGCCTTTAATCATACATTTTCCAAGCTGATCCCAGCAGGAATGCTTCTTATTATACTACAACTTCTTCTTTTTAACTGCAAAGGAAGTTTAAAAAAGTGAAAGAAGAAATTTGCAAGCAATGTGCTGTAATGGATTTCTGCTCTGTGTAGTTTGTTAGCATTTGAAACAGTATCACAGTGCTTGGATTAATATGTGAACATCACTAAATTCAGTGGGAGCAATTCCCAAATAAGTACATATTAGAATGCAGACTGAAGACCACAGAATAACGTAAACTGTATCAGTTTTAAATACTTTACAGGGTGGAGGGGGGAGAAATTATCTAGAATAAAGTATGCAGAAATCTCTGGCATATGTAAAATGCTTTCTCAGGAAGGGCCAGCACTGCAGATTAGCTATTTGGACATATATAACCACAGAAAAATTAATAAAATAAAATAAAATACACCTTCTCGTTTCATTTTAGCTTCAGATTGTGATCTTCAACTTCTTTGAATTAATAAAAAAGAAACTTTATTCCTGATTATGGTGATAATATTATTAGTCACTTTGTATGGTTATACCGGCAAAAAAAACCCCAAAAGAGCACATTCATGTAGTAATGTGTTGGAGAACACAGTTATGTTTTGCACCCAACCTCCTTTCACCAGCTAATATTGGCTTGTCAGTTTACGTGGCTACATTCATAATGGGAGGCTAGCCATCTCATCCTTTGTAACAAGCAGTCTAACTTCTTCTTCCCTTTTAATTTGTTATACCTTGAATATTTGGATATTTTTTTCATAATTTTCAACAGATTTATTCACAATCTAAATACTTTTGAACTTTTAAGTAATCCTATTGAAATATTTAAGTTCGAATGGATCATTTTTCACTTTCAGAAGAATGTGGAAGCAGGATCAAATAATTAGACAAATGGACATATACAGAATGGCTATTTGTCAAAAATAATGAGATCCATCCATCCATGCGTTGAGTCATTGGGTGGAATTGATCAAACAAGTTGATCATTCCTACATGCTTGTTTTAATTAACTTCTTTTTTCATTCCATTAACTTTGTATTCCAGCCTGTGAAGGTTTGTTTATTTGCTTGCTTTTACATTGTGTTCTGTATTTTTCATTTGCTATTCCCAAAATCACCCCCAAAAACCTTTGTAGATAAAGAATAAAATATCTTTTTTTTCTTGAGTAGATTGTGTATGACTTTATAATACTAAACTAAATCTGAGCAATGGTCTGCAACATATATAAGATACAAGAGATGATCTAACATGGTGAGATGCATTGTGAGGCAAAACTTAAATCATAAAAATAACCTCATAGGCAGATTTACTCACATTTATTTAAATTGGCAATTCAAAATTATGCTAATGCTTATCACTACTTGGTTTGCATGTAGTAAAAGCCTGAATTATACTTTCCAATGTTTAGGATTATTCCAATGCCACACAAATACTACAGTTCTCTAGTAAAGATCAATTATTTATTAACATTTCTCTTTCATGCAGTTTGGCCAGACCTAACCGGCTTTTTGAAACTATAGAACATACATACTGAAAAAATAAATTTTACATTTAGCAAAAGCATTCCAAATACTATATGCCCTGTAGTCATCTGTTTCACAATATGAACTGTTTTGAGAATTCTTATGCATACTAAAATTGGATGTAAAAATTATTGGAGCATAAGGTGAGAAAATATTTATCATGGAATCAAAATGCTGACAGAATATTGAGCTTCAGGAAGTTCTTTACTGCAGGATGGTTCTATAGAGATAGCATTCACAGCAGGTATGGTCTCCAATGTAAGTTTTGTAGGAAAATGATATTATAAATTATGAATAAGAAAATGGCCTTTCAAAATCCCATCTTGTGTGCAGATGTTAGAAAGTATGTACTGTTCAGTGTTTTAGCACTAGAAACCTAATATCTTATATATAAACAGTTACAAATAAGAATGGGTTTTCCTTTTTTCGGTTTCCTTTTATTTTTATGATTAATATTACTAATTTAACTGTGGCTATTTTAACTTATCTTTGGATAAGATATGAGGCTGCTGCCCCATTTTTCTTGGTCTAGAACTCCCATTATCATGGGACACTAAAGCTAAGTCAAGTTTATCCCAAACATCTGAAACTAATTTGTTATTTTAGCAGGACTTGCTAAGGATTAAACCTGAAACTGAAAAATGGATGCAATATGTTCTGCTCTCCGCTACACGCTCATTATGGATATTTTGTAGAATGGAATTCTGGCATATTACTAAAAATTAAACTAGACAAGTTAATGTATTTAGACAGAAGCATCTTAATTTGAATCAGTTTCCATATGAATAGTTTAATAGCATTCTCCCTTGGCACGAAGGGAAAACAGATAGAAAAATATCATTCAATGTCCATCAGTTAGCCATCTGTATAAAGAAAATGAATAGGACATGATTCTGTGAATGGATCATTAGCTGATTTCATAAACCATCAATTGAGGTTGCTGCACACTTTCCCCCATAGACATGCTTCAACCAGAGCCATATTAGAAGGACTGCATTGTTATACAATGGTGCTAGTGATAATGATAATATTTTGTGGTTTTTTAAAATCAAGCAAACTCAACATAATTTATAAGTTCGCCTTGGCCAAGTTATTTCATTCTGTCTCAGTCCTAACGAACCATATAGAAGATTTAGCCAGATTGGATTTAATATCTCTCGTTAGTTGCTATGCTACTAGTTTTTTGTTGCTATGCTGTTAGTTTCATTATGGCCTAGGAAAGGTTTTTCCAAAGGTTTTTCTGAGATTGCTTCTATCACAACAACTGCAACTAAACAATAACTGCAGCAATCTAGTAAACTAACTCTTTGTCAAAACTGCTTCTGCTTTCTATACTTCCCACATCTTATTTTCTTTTCCTTCTTTTTTCTTATCTTTCAGCTGACTTCATTGAAAATACATCACCGTGCTGTGCATTGGTCTGTCCTTAAAGATCACCTGGAGCCTTCAATTCATCCACAATGCAGTGATAGGCGCATCTTGGTATGTGCAGGTGACACCTTTGCTTCGCAAGCTGCACTGGTTTCTGGTTTAGTCCTGGGTATGATTCATGATGCTGATGATTACTAATCTCTAGTTGTCTAGGGATGACTATTCGAGGACTACCTATCTCTTGTGATATTAACCTGGCTGCCTCAATGCAATAGTGTTGACATGTTTCAGGTTTTTTCAATCAAGCAGCGTCATCTATTGGGAACCCAGAAACATCTGTTCTGTGCCATGACACTGGCCCTTTGCAGTGAGGTTCCCCTTGACATCCAGTGGTTCCAGGGGTCGGCTGCTGGGGGTTCGCAGAGGTGCGGGGGAACCTCTAGTGAAGATTCTGTGCAGTTTGGAGAACTCCCTAATCTCACTACTGGCTGGCCCCGCCTACCCCATGCCGCCCCTCACAGGAATCCCCACAAGGCCCATTTTAGATGCAGGTAAGTGCAGGGTGCGTGTGGAGGATCAGGAAGGGCAAAAAACGGGCCTACCGGAAGTTCGGGAAGGCTGGAAATGGGCCCATTTCTGGCCTCAAGATAGCCTCCAGAGCCTGGGGAGGCAGTTTTTGCCCTCCTGGAGGCTCAAAGAAAGCCTCCGGAGCCCAGGGGGAAAAAAATGCCCCCCCACCATGGTAGGGGAGGCCAACTAGGTCATGCCCACCATGGCCATGCCAACCCAGTAACCAGGCAGAGAACCACTTGATAAAATTTTTGAAGCCCACCCTTGGGTGGTTCCCACCATGATAGCATTTTGGAATTTTTAAAGGCCTCACTTTTCTCCCAGATTTTAGGCTAGTTGGAACCTTTGTAGGGTGTATGTATGTTGCTGTTGGCCATATTCATGACCAACAACATGAAGAACGGTTGCAGGATTTGGGTTTGAAAAGAAGGACTAGGGATGGCATGATAGCAATAGTCCAGTATTTGAGAGGTTGTCACAAAGGGGAGGGGGTCAACTTATTTTTCAAAGCACCAGAGGGCAGGACAAGAAACAATGGATGGAAACTAATCAAGGAGAGAAGCAAGGAAAAACTTCCTAACCGTAAGAACAGTTAACTAGTGGAACAGCTTGATGCCAGAAGTTGTGGGTGCTTCATCACCAGAGGTTTTTAAGAAGAGACTGGACAGTCACTTTTCTGAAATTGTATAGAATCTCCTGCTTGAGCGGGAGTTGGACTAGAAGACCTCGAAGGTCCCTTCCAACTGTATTCTGATTGATTGATTGATCTTGTTCACTGTTTATTTTATCTGAATTACATATTGCTGTTGGTTATTTTGCTGTGAGCTACCCAGAATTGACTGGTGTTGGGTGGTATCCAAGTCAAATGAAATAAAATAAATAGGCTCTGGTGTCAAGATAAATATTCCTATATTGAGGATTTTATTACTGCTATGAATAAGTATCTGAAAGTACAGTTTTTATATGACTCTGCCATTAATAACATCATTATTAGATAATTCATTGACAAACCAGAACATATAATCTGGCAGCTGATGGAAATCAGAACAGATGAATTGATTAATGTTATCCCTTCTGATGATTTTTTCACTTTTTAAAACATAAAAATCTATTTTATTTCTTTGTGAATAATTATAATGTAGCACTAGTAGTCATTGGTTGATCTTCTGGGAAACTTCGCAATTTCTGCTCTTTCTGTCTTTTCCAATGCTTCAGAGGAGCAATTATTGATGACAAACATTGGTTTCTATAACGTACTGCATAGACAGTCATGTAGAAACTGCTTGTGGGTCATGTGAAGGGTGTTTTGATATTTTAGTATTATTTAAATATATTTTGACTGCGTCGTTCCTTAAATTCTCTGAAATGTTTGAATTACTTATTCTGCATCCCTTGTTCTCTGGTACAGAACAATAAAAACTGTCGACACCAAAAGCAGACAACCTTTTTGACCTTAAGACTACTTTCATCTAATAAGCAGAATACTATTAGAAACCAAATATTTTCAGCCCTTTTGATACACTGGGTTGGTTAACAGGCTCATGTTATTCCCTATTTTGGCTAATTAGCATCACACTCCAAGAATTATAGAATATGAATTAGAAGGAAATGTATAGTCAATTAGTCCATCCCATAAGCAATGAAAGAATTCATGAAACTATTTCCAACAGATGGCTAGACATCCCTTGTGTGAAAACATCTAGAAAAAGAGAATCTACCACACTAGACAAGTAGTTCTAACACAGTTTTAATCTAAGGAAGTATCAGGAAATACTTCCTAGTGCTATATTCAGCCTGGATGTTCTTAAAAATAATAATTTAAAAAATCAACCTGTTGGTTGATTGTTCAGCTCTCAGTTTCAGCAAACAGATCAATATTCTCTTGTATATGTCAAGCTTTTAGATATTTATACAGCATTCTCATATGTCACTTATTGATCTTCCTGTTAGTAGCACAGTGGCTCTCATAGTTAGGATGCTGGGATGGAGGTTAGCAAACCACATTCGAGACCCGAGTGCTGCTGGGGGATGAGGTGGAGCTCCCGTCCTTCGCTCCAGCTCCTACCAGGGACATAAAAGGAGCCCCCAATTAGCTGATTAGATGTCACCAGCTAATCCTTTCAACCCAGAAGTACTTCAGTGCTTCTGATATGAGTGCTATGCTATCTTACTTTTGGAAGACAAAGATATACAATTCTTTTAACCACTCTTTATTGTATATGATATCCCGATTCTGGTAACTCTCATCAGTTCTTTAGAGTTTAGTGTCCAAAACTGAATAAAGTGCTACCTCTCGTGATCTGGATGAAATATAGAAGCAGATAAATGTAATATAATTGCAGCCCAACGTTACTCTAGCTTTCCAAAGCATTGCGTACATTATTTGCTCATATAGTAGTGAGTAGAAGCACTATTTATCATTTGCATTGCTACCAAGCCAGATATCCCTAGTCCTATAATCTCACATTTGATTTTCCTACCCATCCATAGATCTGTACACTCACCACAAAGATCAGAATTGTGCCAGCTATGATATTCCCAGTGACACAATATGAAAATTTGAAGAAGCTAGATAGAAAGAGTATTTACACTTGATAGTTTGTGTTATATAGGCCTGCTGAGAATACCTTAAACATCAAGAAAATAAAGACATGGGTTGACAAACAAATCAACATAGAGTTCCAACTTGAGGAACAAATGACCAGGCTCAAATTGTGTTATTTGGACACTTTGGACAAACCATTTTGGTGTGCTGGTTCAACCAGTTGAACAGGTCCTGCCACCAACTAGTCCACATTTATCCATCTTATGTGCAAAGATTCCTGGAGAAACCTGTCAAGCACATTATTGAGATCATGATGCAGATGTACTATACTTTGCTATGTCAAAGTAGTAGATAAAGTAGATTCTGATATGACATATTCTTGACAAACACATTCTGTCTTCTGATAATAGGAACAAACCTGAGGAGGTTGAAATCCACACAAAAAAAGGATGGAGGGGCAGATCATAGAATGTCCACTGGTGATCTAATAACATTTAGGAGTTTCTGAGAACCATAAATGGGCACCTATGGTTTAGATTTTTGACCGTTATATATTGCCAAAGGAAAGGTATTTGCTGCCCAATTTAGAAGAAATACACACATTTTTCTATTATGTCCTTCTGATGGGAGATAAATATATGAATTCATAAAATGCCCCCACAACTTATTCTTACTATGCAAGGTCAGCCAGTGCTGCCACCAGCATACAGATATTCTCCTCCTTTTGATAAGTTTCATTCTCTCTACCTGTTTGAGTTCTGGTTTGCAACGGAGGAAGGAGCTCCTTGTTGCCTTCCCAATGTCTTTCTCCTCTCTCTTCTATTTTCTGCAAAGTCAGAAAGCCCGCAGCAGTGGGAGAGGAGGAAAAGGTGACATTGAGCAGGCGACACAGACCATTTTCCTCTGCTACGAAGAAGAATGCAAACCCAGCAGAAGATTCCAAAGGTGCTTTATTTTGCCATCTTCACTGCTTATTCATCCTAAGCTTGATATGGGCTATTGGGCAAAGTGGCCGTTGTTTTTGCTTTCCATTTCCAGAATAAAGTTTTGACCACTAAAGTTCAGATGGCAATAAAATCATAGAGCTAGGGGCTGGATGGGAGTAAATGAGCCTACAGCAAACCTATTGAAGCCCAACAGATCACTGTCCTCCAAAGACTCCTCTCCATATAATCTAAACATCTTCATGTAAGTGATTTCCCTCCCCCAGCCTCATTTTTCCAAAGAAAATAATTACTTTCAGGCTACAACATCTTGGTTGGCTTTGCCATTGTGAGACTATGTACTTGCAAATGTAAGTTAAATTTTTTTAAGCTTGGGGAGCAAAGATTTATGAATGAGCCCTTAGTTGTTTGGGTGTTAACCATATTTATTTATTTATTTATTTATTTAATGCAATTTATATGCCGCCCTATCTCCAAGGACTCAGGGCGGCTCACAATGGTAAAATGCACAGTTCCTCATAAAAGCCAATATAAAATTAAAATTCCAATTTAAAACAATTTAAAATTCATTAAGAAACCCCCCATTAGTCCAGGCTGCGGAACAACCAGGTCTTCAAATCGCGGCGGAACGAGCGAAGGTCAGGGGCCATCCGGATCTCCAAAGGAAGCTGGTTCCAGAGGATTGGTGCGCCCACAGAGAAAGCTCTCCCCCTGGGGGTCGCCAGCTGACATTGTCTGGCCGACGGCACCCTGAGAATGCCCTGTCTGTGGGAACTCACCGGGCAATTGGGAATTGTCGCTGGCTGCAGGGGGTCCGACAAATATCCCGGGCCTAGGCCATGAAGGGCTTTGTAGGTAATAACCAGCTAACCATAGAGTTTTCTACCAACAGAAAATAATATATCTAGCTCAGGGATGTATTATGGAGTCCTTGGTGCTTTCTGAGTGTGGTTGTTTCCTTGCAGGCTTTTCATTGCTTCTCTATATATCATGATCAGTGCTAGTGAGTGTAGAGTTTCTCCTATAAGCAGGCAACATGCCCTGGCAGCTTTGCTATGGGTACAATCTGATACATTTCAATGACCATTTGGTCAGTATTCCAGCTCTTGTGTCCTAGCAGCTGTTCACAATGAATAAAGCTAGATTCTCACTCTTTTAAACTAGATGTATTGAAAGGGAAAGATTATAGACATGTTGGCTAGTGGATATGCTTATTTTAGTATCCCATTCATCTCTAAGTTATTAAGAGAAGAATCACTTGATTCTTTGCTAATTGCCTATAGATGCTATGGGAGGTAGCTAGTCATTTTCCTGATAATGTATAGATGTTATTAAGGCAGAACGTTAAAAGAAATTAAATATAAGAGTGAATTAATACGGGGTCAGCCTGAATGATCTCTAAGGGTCCTTTAACTAGTAAATATAAGAGACAAATGCTGGGTTCAAAAAGTTAAACCGCAGAGTTTCTATAGTTGGAGAGTTGAAGAAGAAGAATTAACTAATCTTCCTGTTCAGGCAATAATGGGAGGAGGGAGAGAGCCTAACATGTAGGAGGTTTATTTCACATTTCCTGTTTTGTTACTAACTGAAAAGTATAAAGATACGTGTCTTAAACAAGATCTTTGTTCAGATGTTAGAATTTATATTAAGCTATCTGAACCTTTTGGCCAAAATAAAGCTTTTTTCTGATTTCGAAATTCATCTCTTTTATTTTTCTGCGACATAATAGCTTTGCAATATCTTTGACACACACCTATCCAGTGGTGGGATTCAAATAATTTAACAACCAGTTCTCTGCCCTAATGACTGGCTGGCTGGGTGTGGCCATGATGGGCATGGCCAGGGGGTGTGACAGGCAGCACTCGGCCTCCTGCAACCCCTGGGAACAAAAAAGGGCCACGGAGGAAATGTACTTCACCCCCCCCCCCCGTGTCCTGCTTTGGGCCTAGTAGGCCTCCCTGAAGCTTCCTGGGAGTCAAAATGGGCCACGGGGGACTCCTGGAAGCAGAGGAGGGGGCACCCAGCAATTTAACTACTGTTTCACCTGAACTGGCCCGAACTGGCTGAATCCCACCACTGCACCTATCTTACTTCCCTGAAATAAAGTTAGCTTGTTTCAGTCAGATAGTCTCCAGAAGTGGAATTATTCCAGAACCTATTGGGTATTTTCAGCTGCTGTGGTCTTGCTAGCTTCTGTCTAGTCCCTGGTTACTGTTTTAAAGGGCCATTCTGCATTGATCAACAGCACAACCTGGTTGTTTGAAAACAAGGCAGACCCTTGTTCCTGCCAAGATTCTGACCTAGATCAGTTTGAATAACAACTCCCCACAGGGCAGGGGTGAAGTGCTCCTGGTTCGGACCGGATCACTTGATCCGGTAGTGATGGCGATGCGTGGTTCGGAGAACCGGTAGCAAAAATCCCTGCCCCCCCACCCATGCCCAGCTGAGCCGCACGATCATCAGAGGCTGTTTTTTTTTACTTTTAAAACCATTTTTTCTACAACCTCTTCAGCCGAAAAAATGCTTCTAAAAGTAAAAAAAAAAGCCTCTGATGATCCCGCGGCTCAGAGGCTTTTAAAAGCATTTTTTCTACAATCTCTTTGGCCGAAGAGGCTGTAGAAAAAAAATGCCTTTAAAAGGCTCTGATGATCCCAGCTGAGTTGCCTGATCGTCAGATGCTCCTAAAAGCATTTTTTTCTGCAACCTATTCGGACAAAGAGGCTGTAGAAAAAATGCTTTTAAAAGTTAAAAAAAAAAAGTTGGCCATGCCCACCCAGTCACATTAACCCCCCCCCACCAAGCCACGCCCACAGAACCGGTAGTAACAAATTTTAGATTTCACCCCTGCCACAGGGGTAGGCAGGGAACAAGGAAACAGGATAAGAACCAGCTCCCTTCTACTTTTTAACAAAACAATTCCCCATGTATTAGTTAGAACAGAACATAATAACAGAGTTGGAAGGGACCTTGGAGATCTTCTAGTCCAACCCCCTGCAGAAGCAGGAGACCCTATACCATTCCAAACAAATTGTTGTGCCGTTTCTTCTTAAAAGTCTTCAGTGATGGAGCATTTACAACTTCTGAAATCAAACCATTCCACTGGTTAATTGTTCTCACTGTTAGGAAATTTCTCTTTAATTCTAGGTTGGTTCTCTCCTTGGTTAATTTCCATCCATTGTTTCTTGCCTTGCCTTCTGATGCTTTGGAAAATAGGTTGACTCCCTCTTCTTTGTGGCAGCCCCTCAAATATTGTAACACTGCTATCATTTCACCCCTTAGTTCTTCTTTTCACTAGACTAGACAAACTCAATTCCTGCAACCGTTCTTCATATGTTTTAGTCTACAATGAAATCCAATGAGATGAGTACAGTCTATATAGAGGAAAGAAGAGATAATAAATGCTGAGTTGCTGTGCTTTGTTTCCTCTCTCTTCAGAGTAACAAAGGGGACTGTTGATAGTCCACACTACTCAGCAGAACTCACCTGAGTAAACTTTGCATCCAAGTAAATTTTTGTTTTCTAAAGTTTTTTCTTCTCTTCAAGTCCAGTCTTTTCCTCTATTTGCTATTTTTTCCTGTGGGCATAATTCTGTACTTGTTTGCGGGGGGGGGGGAGGGGGTTGGCTTTGAAGATATTATTTCTGATCATTGGGAAGGAGAAAGGTTGTGTTTATGTCTTCATGTCCAGTCAGTTGTTCTGGCTGCTTTTTAACTTGAGTTTAGCACTCTTCTGGAATATCACTAATCCATATCCAAAGCTTCATTATAAATTGGGCTCCCTTTCAATGTATCTGGCAGGGAAAAAAATACTTGGCAAAATAAAAGTAAGTTTTGATAGATGGATAAATTCATTAGCCTATCTGTCAAAATTTACTTATTCCAACCCTTGCCCATGGTAAGGGGCTTAGTTTAATTAATGAAGCAAGTTGGTATCTTCTCACTTAGGTATGCAAGAGAGATGGAAATACAATAATAATAAGAGTTCTGCTTCAAATACTTTCACCAGCATTTTTTAGCTGAGCCAATTAAAATACAAACTGGAACTCAGAGCTAAGCTCTCTGACTAATGTCAACAAAAGATAAGTCACCGAAATGTATAGTACAGGAGTCTCTGCATCAGCATATCTACACTTCTTTTTTTTTTTTTATTGAAAAAGTTTTCAAGTACAAGTTTTCCCCCTTTTCCCCCCCCCCCTCTTCCCTAACCCCCCCTCTCCACCCATCCCCCCCTGTGACTTCTGCACAACAATAGGCTATTTCATAACTAGTTACATACATAATATCTTTCCTTTCCCTTACTCCCTCCTCAGAATACTGACCCTTAGCATATTATTCTTATAACTCCCATTTTTACGATAATCTGCCCTTTTTCTCCTCCCCTAAACTTATAGTATATTATTACAATTTAACATTTAATCTTTTATATATATTAATATAACATTTTAAAGCGACCTTCTCCCTACATCCAAATTTAACATTTATTCAATTCTATCCAATTCCTCCACTCCCCTAAATATATGACTTGAAATCCTACAATACAATTCTAAATATAATCCACTGCCCACTTTACTAAGATATATACATATCTATATATGCATTCCATTTTGTAAAAAGAAAAAAGACAATAACTTTAAATTTATAATCCATGTAATATCTTCTTTGGTGTCTTTCCACTGGATTGTTAAATCCTCCACTCCCCTAAATATATGACTTAAAGATCCTTTTTCTTAAACTAATCAATCAATAAACTAACCTATTTCAACCCTTCAGTTCCTACAAAATCATGCAATACAATTCTAAATATAATCCACTGCCCACTTTACTAAGATATACACATATCTATATATGCATTCCATTTTGTAAAAAGAAAAAAGACAATAACTTTAAATTTATAATCCATATAGTATCTTCTTTGGTGTCTTTCCACTGGATTGTTAAATCCATCACCCATAATAGGGTAAAATAACATGCTGGTGCAACAGTTTGTTCAAAATCTTCAATCATCTTCTGCCCCCATCAGTAATAGATATCCTCGCATCTGTATAAAAGTAAAAACAACCACCCGAGTGACATTATAATTATATCCATATGGTTATAGTTGTGGTATTCATCAGGATTGTTAATTCCCATCATCCTACTGAGTAACATCCAGATCTTCTGCATGCCCCGACATAACTCTCCTGCCTTATAACTCAAAATAATTATAATATATTTACCAAAAAAAAAATAAAAAAAAATCCAGAGTAAATGATTCAAATCCAACAAAGTGAGGCTCTTTTCGCATCTCAAAATCATGGCATTGCAGAGATCTGCCACAATCCTCAGGATAGTATTAAACAATTGTTCGCCTCCACTATCTTTTCAAATATTCATTCGTTTTTTAAAGTCCCTGGCTTCACTGTTGCATGGTTTAGAAACTGCTGTTTCTATGAGATCTATTTCTTTTCTTTTTCTTTTGCGGGTTGAATTTCCATCCTCGTTTCTTGCCTACCAATTGTGTGTCAGCTGGTTGATTTTCATTCTGCTTTATGGGTTGTTCTTGTTAGGTTAGTTTTATCATCTCATCTTTCTTCTCCGTCACTTGTATGTCAACTGATTGATTTGCACACTTGTCTGTGCCTTGATGGTTCATCAGCTTGGTGTCGGATGACACTACTCTCTTATTTATAGACAGACCAGCTGGGGTATCCAGGGAATCCAAAGACAATTTATCTGCAACAGTCTCTGTAATTTGATATTTTCCTTTTGTTTCCAACTCCTTTTGCTTATCCTGTATTATGCCTAAAGGTGTTAAATTTATTTTTAAAATTTTTTGATAAAAATCTTCCGCTTTTTCAACAGTGTTCAATTGATATCTTACTCCTTGATATCTCAATATTAAACCAACTGGGGTGTCCCACCTGAATAGGATATTTCTTTTTTTTAACTCAGTCACTAGAAAGCCAAATTTCTTCCTCTCCATCAGCATTTTAGTCGGGAGCTCCTTAAAAATCCAAATCTTTCTTCCATGAAATTGCAAAGTAGAATTAAAAGAGTTCTGCACAATATTATTCCTAATTTCTTTATCTGTAAAATAGATCACCACATCTCTAGGCAATTGCCTTTGCTTTGCCAACCAGGAGTTTATTCTGTAAATTCTATCAATCCTGCAATACACTTCATCAGGTTGAACCTTTAAAATCCCAGCCAGAATTTCAGAAGATATTTTCCTTAGGTCATCTCTATTATTTTCCTGCAAACCTCTCAGTCTAATTGCATATTCTGTAAAATTATATTGAATCATTAAAACTTCTCTTTCAATCCTCTGTTGCACATTTTCTTCATTACCAATCTTTTGGTCAACCTCCATTTTAGGTTTGTCTTCTGAGCTATTATCCTGAGTGTTTATCAAATCCTTTTTAATTTTTTGAGTCATGTCATCCAAATTCTCCTCAGTTTCCTTCATTTTAGACTCTAATAATTTAGTCTTTGCATCCACCCGAATCAGAAAGTCTGATAAACCATTAGCTGATTTTAAAATCTTTTGATTCAAAAAGTCAAACTTTGATTTCACCAATTCACCAATTTCTTTAATTTCCTGCTTAAATTTTTCAAATTGCTGGTTCACAATCTCATCCCTTCTTACAATCTCTTCAAGGAGAAATTCTATTATATTAAAATCAGGTTTCTGACACTGGAGACTTAGAATTTGTTGGTGCAGTTTCTTAATGGGGGAAGTTCCCCCCCCCGTTTGTCCAGCTGTGTAAGTCCCGATGCCATTTCCCACACAGACAAGATTTAGCAAAAAAGAGAGAAAAAATAGAAAACAGAAGGACTTTCCCTTAAGAAAAAAAAACTTCTTTTCAATCAACAGCAAGAGAAGACACAGGAGCGAGGTTTTATCTACAAATGTAGCCAGTGATATTTATTCCGCTACATTGTAGTAATAAGAAACGGAAGGACTTTCCCTTTCAACCCTTCTCCAGCCACGGCAGACGCCATTTTAAAAGGCTCTTTTTCCCTCTTTCCTCTCCTCTTTTCTCTTAAATAATTTTTTGAAGGGTAAAATACTTGCGATTCAGTATTAAGGTTCCAGCTCGTCTTTTCTTTAATTATTCTGTTAAATTCGCAGGCTTGCTCTTGACGCCTGGCTCTGCATAAGCAGAGGTCTCCCAAAGCCCGGAGCAGCGGCAGGGGATATGGGGCTTCTCATCTGCTCCGTCCCAAAAGTAAAAAAAAAACTTTTGGGACTCTGCAGAGAGTTCTACCCACCCCTGCCAGCTCTATCTCCGTTTCCTCTTGGAAACGGAGTTTTTTTCGAGCCGCCATTCCGCTGTGACGGCGGCTCTGACAGGCAATGGAAGCTGACGATCCCAGAGGAACGTCTGGCGGCGGCCAGCAGCAAACCGGAAGTCTGCATATCTACACTTCTATCTGAGGTAAATAAGCCTGACTCTGTGATTTCCTCCAAGCTGAGATTGAATGTGTGAACCTCCATAGTCTGATATTAAAGTTATTCAACATCTCCACAAGATGTAACATATACTGCTGTTAAAAAAGAACACAAAACTGCTGTTGTGGCTAGCTTGTTATTATGACATCTATTGATTCTTCAGTGCTATTTGTTCATTATGATTTAAAACAGGGCTGTCAAATTTGTGGCCCGCTGTTGTGGCCCCGCCCTCTGAGCCTATCTCATCGGATGAAGAAGGCTCCGAATATGAGGGAGAGGAGTCAGCCAGGCCTCCCTCTCCAGGCTCCTCCCCTCTGGCACTGTCTCAGGTGCCGGCCGAGGGAGAGGAGATTAGCCAGGAGCCAGGTGTCTCGGATGAGAGCGAAGAAGGAGAGCCGTCGTTCCTGGATGCACGCCAACGAAGGCGTGATAAACAGTTGCAGCAGTTAAGGAGGCGTGCTAGGAATTAGAACTGAGTCACTGGACCACACCCCAGAGACTATATAAGAGAGGGTGGTGGCTGGTAAAACTCCGTGACGAACAAAAACTAACTTTGGCTAGTCACTTGAACAACGCTTGAAGCTGCCGAAGGGATATTGTTTTGCTGGACTATTTACAATGCACGGGGACAGATCACCCGCGAGCCAGGTGCATCATGCGCTGGCCACGCCCATGCCCGGTTTAGGGAACGGGGAAAAGGTTCCGATAAATCATGTGACACCGCCATGACAACCTGAGTTTGACACCCCTGATTTAAAACATTCCAAATACTTCCTGCTACAGATTAGCCACAGAGAGCTGCTGATTTCAGCAGGAGGCCAAAGTATATCTTTTTTTTGCCTTTAATGCTATAAAAAGGTGCCTTTTTCTCTTTTACAAAAAATAAACAAAGGAATGTCTACTTCCTATACAGCCAAGACATATTATCGATGAAACTCCAGAAATCTCACTTCAAAAGACAGAAGTGAGTTCTCGAACACTGGCAGGAATATGTCTAACAAGCCTAGTATGCAAACAAGGTTGTTAGAATTCTTGCTAAGACACCTTGATGTTTAGAGGATTTAAACTACTGTCTTGCTCCCATCACCTTTGATTGGTTTATATTGCAGCCTTCACGGTTCATGGTGCTGTGTGAATTATTGCAACTGCTTTCTTTAAAATAATAATGTTGGTTTATCAGGTAAATGCAGATACTATAATTCTAGATTCAGTAATTATCACATAAAATGGAATCATGCATATGTATGACTTTATCAGGTAATAACAGGTACTGAATATTTATCCCTCAAGCTACAATGAGTGCACATTACAAATTTATTACTCTTCCATATCTCTTCTCAAGTCAGCTTTTGTAGCATTTTCAAATGGACAAAACTTATATATCTCTAATAGACAATGATGGATACTTTTTATTAACTCAGGTTTGTATAATCCCAAGTAATCATGGGGTTGGAACATCCTGCTAAAAATATATGTTACATATTGGTTTGCATGCATTCACCATATTTCAATTTTGTACCAAGAAGTTAATAAGCAGAAATTAAATCCCCACACAAAGATGAAGTATTTTCAAGCAGTTTTCTGGGTCACCTTCGAGCCTAGCACTTAAATAAATGTCTCATAAATCCCTCCTTCAGAAAGATGATCTGTAAAAATATCCCCCAAACTTGGTAGGAAATCTAAAGCTTTTCAACCTAATCTTTGTAGGATTACTTACATTTTACAAAAAAGTTAAAAGCTCTATGTTGAGAATATTTTATTTATTTATTTTATTAATGATATTTCTATGCCGCCCACTCTCCGAGGACTCTGGGCGGCTTACAACAATCGACAGTATACTAAATAGCATATATCCCCCAACAATCTGGGTCCTCATTTTACCCACCTCAGAAGGATGGAAGGCTGAGTCAACCTTGAGCCAGTGAGATTTGATCCGCTGATCTGCTGAACTAGCAGTCAGCTGAAGTAGCTGCAGTACAACACTCTAACCACTGCACCACCTGGAATAAAGAACAAATATGTACAATTCTGAACCCACATCCCTTTTTAGCTAAATAGATGTAAATATTGATATTTTCACATCTATGCTCATGCCAGGATATCTTAAATAAAATAGTTATGTACAGATATTTTTATTGCATAAAAGTTTTACATACTAAGTTTATCTTTTGTTGCTCTTTACAGTGGGACAATTGTCTAGAACAGGCGTGGCAAACTCGATTTCATTGAGGGCTGCATCAGGGTTGTGTTTGACCTTGGGGGCCAGAGTGGGTGTGACCAGAGTGGGCACCGCCAGGTTGATGTAACTCGTGTCAGGGACACTTGTGGTGGCCCGGGCGCTCTGCCAGTGCAAACGGGTTCCCGAGCTCTGTTTTCAGCTGCACCAGCCTCCTGAAACCCACTGTCAGCAAAAATGGAGCTTGAGAGGGCCGCCCGTGGCCCTCCCAAACTCTGCCCCCCACTGTGTGCCCCACCTCCTGGGCATGCATGTGTGACCCCCCACTCCCCCACCCCTGCGCATGCACGCATGAACTCCAGTGCCACTCCCTGCTCTCCCCACCCTCATGCATGTGCATGCAACCCCCCCGCATGCGTGCATGACCCCCCCCCACGCATGTGCATGCATCTCCCGCATGTGCCCACACATGAATGGCAGAGACCCAAAAATCAGCTGGCTGGCAGGAGGTGTGCATGCATGCGCAGTGGACCTGAGCTGGGGTGATGGCTCATGTGCCCGCAGAGAGGGTTCTGTGTGCCACCTGTGGCACATGTGCCATAGGTTCACCATCACGGATATATAAATATATAGCAGGTAACAAATAATATAATTTTTTTCTGGATAACAGGTAACAAAAGTATTATTTATGTATGAAGTATTAATGGTCTAACTTTCTGAATCTGAGAAAATTGTTCACATAAGACTTCCATATCTTAAGAAAAATGAAAACTACTATCTCAAGCAAATGTAGCATTATTATACCATTAACAAGTACTTGCTGATAAAATATATAGACGTACTCTGTAGATTGGATGATGAAAGTTGTGTTCTCACACGAGATTTATCTTCATTGTTAAGTTTGTTTGGTTTGGCTGGCTATAAGAATATTCATTTTATGTATAAAATCTATTTTTCTACTTTTAATGAGGCTTTTAAGTTTGTAATGACTTTTAGGTTTTCACTAAGTCGTCTACCAGATCTCAATCAATCCAAAATAAATGCATTATTTTGTGACAAGAACATATTAAGGGATTGACCCAGAATGCAAATGGATACAAAGCTCATGTTAATTACGGTAGAAAAAGAAAATGATGCAGTGATTGCTATATTATAAGGAATATCTGAAATTATAAAGAATGAATAGGTGAAAAGAAGCTTGATTTATTTGGTGCATGGAACTGCTGCTCCTTCGCAATCACTTCTCATAGAAGAAAATGTAGATGGCAGACCTTATATATAAAACCAAACTTAACTGTTTTCTTGTCACATTACCAGTTTACATTAACTGTGAGGGAGATTGGGATTTGCTGCTGTTTATATGTAGTAGGTTTACCTCAGTGGTGGGTTCCTCCCGGTTCAGCCTGATTCGGCCAAGCCGGTAGTGGTGACAATATGATGTCACCAAACCAGTTCTTTGTTCGGGAGCTGCCCACCACCGCATTATTCTTACCTTTTATTTGGCCCTGCCCCCAATCTATTTGCTGCCTCCCAAGTCCCAGCTGATCGGCTAGAAGGGAAAAAACTGTTTAAACTCTTGCCTCAGGCCTTCAAAGGGCCACCCCACAGCTGATCAGTGTTAAAAGGCAGTGTGGTGGTAGACCAGTGTGCTCGAAAAACAAATGGGTAGACCGGTGCGCTCCAAAAACAAATGACCGGAATGCTCCAAGAACAAATTGGTAGACCAGTACAGCTCTGCAAGCAGTTAAAAGCCTGGTAGACCAGTACTTTTGCTCAATCCTAAAGAATTGTCACATGACCATCAAACTACGCCCACAAAATAAGCCACACCCACAGAACCGGTAGCAAAAAAAATTAGAACCCACCCCTGGTTACCTGCCATTCTTGATTGACTGTGGCTTCCTTCTTGATGGTTCTTTAATTAGGAAATAGTTTCTTCCTTGATTGTTTAATTGGAACACTTTCTTTTTAAAATTTTTTTATTAATTTTCTATTGTTTATATTTGTTAGAGCTTAATAAACATTGTGTTGTCTGGGTTATTTAATTTACTTAACAATGCAGATTATATTCCTAATTGCCACCCCTTTTTTTCCAACGACTGGTAGAATAAATTCCATGTTTGATAATTTTCTGCATCTTCTTTCTGTTTAATTTTCACTGTAAGTCTGTCCATTTCTGCACAATCTAGTATCTTCCTAATTATCTCTTCATCTCGCAGTGTTTTTTCATTTTTTCAATATTGTGCGAATATAATCCTCACTGCTGTTAAGGCATGCAGTATTAAATATATAATTTGCTTATCAAGTTTTTGTGAGATTATACCTAGTAAAAACAGTTCAGGTTTAAAATCTACATGTTTTCCTATCATCTTTTCTAACCATTTATGTATTTTTGCCCATTTTTTTTCTTTAACACAAGTCTAGGAACACTTTCTTGTACACAAAAAAAAAGTCTAGGAAGGAAGGAAACAACCTAGGAGATATGCTGTCCAATTGCCAACACACAGACAAGCAATAGCAACAAACCAAACAAACCAGTGGTGAAATGTAAAATTTGTTACTACTGGTTCTGTGGGCGTGGCTTGGTGGGGGGGGGGGGTAATGTGACTGGATGGGCATGGCCAACATTTTTTTTTACCTTTTTTTTCTAGAACCTTAAGAGGTTGCAAAAAAATTGCTTTTAAAAGCCTCTGACAATCAGGCAACTTAGCTGGGATCGTCAGAGGCTTTTAAAGGCATTTGTTTTTCTACAACCTCTTCGGCCGAAGAAGTTGCCGAAAAAATGCTTTTAAAAGCCTCTGACGATCCCAGCTGAGCTGCGTGATCATCAGAGGCTTTTTTTTTTACTTTTAAAAGCATTTTTTTGGCTGGAGAGGTTGTAAAAAAAATGCTTTTAAGTTTTAAAAAAGCCTCTGATGATTGCTTGACTCAGCTGGGCATGGTGGGGGGGCAGGGATTTTTGCTACCGGTTCTCCGAACCACCTGCTGCCTTCGCTACTGGATTGGGTGGTCCGGTCCAAACTGGGAGCATTTCAACCCTGAAACAAACCCAATTCTCCTTTCAACAATGTATAGGATCTGTTTAGATCAGATTGTATCCAAACTTGAATAAAGGACTTTACAACAGGAAATCCAGGCAAATGACTATTTTGATGGAAAGGAGAGGGGGAAGGACAGAAAGAGAGAGGGAGAGAGAGAGAGAGACAGACAGACAGACAGAGACAGAGACAGAGACACAAAACTAAGTGATATGTCTAGGACACATTATGTCCATATATGTAAATTTGCCAACTGCTTATTTTGTATTGCTTCTCAAAACTGAAGAATTCATAACAAATTGTGAAACTATGATCCATGTGACAAATATTTTTTTCCCAAATGGCTGGTTTTCCATGAGGTCTTCTAGCAGAAATTTAAATGATGGACAGGCTTGAATTCTAATTCAGATTTGTACACAAGGTACCATCAAATTTCAAATGGAGGTTTTCATCTTCCAATTAGAAGAGAAAACAGATTATATCTTGAAATAGCTCCTAGCAACAGCAAACATGAAGCTCAATCATTGTGCAGCACTGTATATTTGGCAGCCTAGGAGATCAAGAGCCTTGAAAGATGGATTCATGGTCTGTTGCACTTCTGCCATATAAATCCACTGAAGGCCATATCAAGGTCTTAGAAATTGTTTGCAGTCAGTGTTGGGTGGTATTGAAAAATGAATTAAATTGAAAGGTAATATCTCTATTTACTTAATAATAAATTCCTTACAGGGCACTATCAGATATAGTTCTTTTGCACCTCTTTATGAACTGACAATCAAAAAATAATGGAGGTCAATGTTATTTGAATTATATTCTTCAGGAGGAGTAGGGAAGAGTAGGCTAGGGTAGAGTAGGATACAGTAATAGGATAGGGGAGGGCAGGGCAGGACAGGGCAGGGAAGGACAGGACAGGACAGAATATTTTATTTGGCCAAGTGTGATTAATCATCCAAGGAACAGAATATTCAAATTATTTATCCATTCATTCAAAAATATTCAAAACACACAAGGAACAAGCAATAGAATATTCAATTTGAAAAATAAAACAGAGGTAAATTTCAGTTCATGCTATAAAATGTATATTCATTATGATATGTTTACTAATGACGATGATGTTGTTGTGGTTAGTTGCGAAGTTGTGTCCAACCCATCACGACTCCATGGACAATGTTCCTCCAGGTCTTCCTGTCCTCTACCATCCCCTCTACCAGTCCATTTAAGCTCACACAGACCGCTTCAGTGACTCCATCCAGCCACCTCATTCTCTGTTGTCCCATTCTTCTTTTGTCCTCAATCGTTCCCAGTATTAGGCTCTTGTCCCGTGAGTCTTTCTTTTCATTAGATGGCCAAAGTATTTGAGTTTCATCTTCAGGATCTGGCCTTCTAAAGAGCAGTCAGGGTTAATCTCCTCTAGGACTGACCAGTTTGATTGCCTTGCAGTCCAAAGGACTCGCAAGAGTCTTCTGGGGGTGAAATGCTCCCGGTTCAGACCGGATCACTTGATGGTAGTGATGGAGGCGGGTGGTTCAGAGAATTGGTAGCAAAAATCCCTGCTCATTCCCCCACCCCATTGCCCAGCTGAGCCGCACAATCATCAGAGGCTTTTTTTTTTAATTTTTAAAAGCATTTTTTCTACAACCTCTTTGGCCGAAAAAAATGCTTTTAAAAGTTAAAAAAAAAAGCCTCTGATGATCACACAGCTCAGCTGGGATCATCAGAGGCTTTAAAAAGCATTTTTTTACAACCTCTTCAGCTGAAGAGGTTGTAGAAAAAATGGTTTTAAAAGTAAAAAAAAAAAAAGTTGGCCACGCCCACTCAGTCACATTACCCCCCCCCCCCCCAAGCCATGCCCACAGAACCGGTAGTAACAAATTTTACATTTCACCACTGAGTCTTCTCCAGCACCATAGTTCAAAGGCCTCAATTCTTTGGCGCTCAATGATGTCCATGATGGAAAGATTCAAACAAATAGGTAGTGGTATTCAATGAGTAATTCAGATGGAAAAAAAGTTAAAAATAATAAACAAATCTAATTTATTAGTATGAAGATAGACCCATTACTTTTTGGCCTTGTAAATGTAATACTGTGCCTGAGAATCACAATTTAAAATTTAGGAATAATCCATAACACTAAAGGATATAAAACAATTTGTTCAGCATTATTCACTTATGGAGTACATTGCCATGTGTATATCAATTGGACAATAACTACCTTAAGTATTTAATATTTTTCCTATGTGATTTTTTAAAAAGTTCATGATTTCAGGACTAGAAATATTAGCTGCATTTATCTTGAATGAAAGGGCCTTGAAATTTGGAACGACTAATTAGATTTATTTCTAGTCATTTTATGAAATGATACAACAGCTCATATATGACTATAATCTCCAAATATTTAAAATATTCTACATATCCTTCCATACATTACATGCAAGAAGTGACCTTTTAATAAATAAAACAAACAAGAACAAAGAGGATTAGGAATCATACCTTGATTTCTGCTTTATTCTTTTGTGTGAAGATTCATGTTTTGGCTGTAAGATTAAAAAATGATTAAATCTTATATACAAATTTGTTATCAAAATCTCTACCAAATAAACAAGCTGAATATGTTTTCCAGTTCTTCTAAATTCTTCTCTAGCATTAACCTACTTCTAGAGGGCAGTGTATGTTAATTAAACACATTTAAGAGTTAGATAGATTCCATAATTTGGAGCATAAAATGTCAGTTTTGTGATGCAGTATGTCTCAGGGGTGAAATCCAGCAGGTTCTGACAGGTTCTGGAGAAGCGGTAGCAGAAAGTTTGAGCAGTTCTGAGAACCAGTAGCCAAAATTTTGAGTTGTTCAGAGTTTTGAGTTGTTCAGAGAACTGGCAAATACCACCTGTGGCTGGTCCCAGAGTGGGGTGGGAATGGGGATTTTGCAGTATCCTTCCCCTAGAGTGGTGTGGGAATGGAGATTTTGCAGTACCTTCCCTTGCCATGCCCACCAAGCCACACCACACCCACCAAGCCACACCACACCCACCAAGCCACGGCCACAGAACCGGTAGTAAAAAAAAATTGGATTTCACCACTGCCTCCACCCACAAAATATTTTCTTATTTATTACAAATGGAAGACCTAAATGATGTTACATCATAAAATAGTTCTGAAATAAATTATCATTTTCTTGGTTGTACCATTTATTAGTAAGGCAGAAAAAAGTTAACAGTTAAAGCAATGACAATTACTGATCTGAATAACTGTCGCAATACATCCATTTGAACTATGGTTTAATAAAATAAAATGAATATGGAAATTTCACTAGGTGAAATTAAAGAGATTGTATTTTCTGTGTTAAAGAACAGAAGTGCAAACATTTCACCTCTCATTGTGGAAATAATTTGGGATAATAAAGAGAATAAGATGGAACATTTGGGGAAGATGTTTCCATTAATTTTAGTAATATTTTTGAAGTGTATTAGGATAATTAATAATTAAGTATTGGTAGAAAAAGGGCAAACTGGAAGATAAGATGGCCCGTAGGTAACAAGTCGTAACTGATGGAGCTATTAGGTAGTGTCACCATCAGTATCATTGGGTAACTATTGAGATCGAGTATTTCAATGATCATTATTGGTATTGAATGTAGTCTGGCTCCCTTGCCTAAGTATTTCCAAATTTTATTTTAAATTTCCAACCACAATCAAAAACAGCTCACAGTGTGTGTGTGCGTGCGTGCGTGTGTGTGTGTACACATCAATATATGATATGGTATGGTATGGTATGGTATGGTATGGTATGGTATGGTATGGTATAGTATAGTATAGTATAGTATATTATAGTATAGTATAGTATAGTATAGTATAGTATAGTATAGTATAGTATAGTATAGTATAGTATAGTATAGTATATGTTCTGCCCCAGCTACGGACCACAAAGAACGCAGCACACACGAAGTCTGTACTAAACTCAATTTACTAAAATAACTCAGTCTTTTTCAAACAACCTACAAGAAACCAAAGATAAAGTAATCACAATCTTATTATGGTTGGCAGAAAGCCCAGAAGCAATTTACAGAGAATCCAGACACGAAGGAGAGTGAACTAAAGTTGTTCCCTACAAATTGCTTCAGTCGGCATTCCTCCTTATATAGGCTAGGGGAGTGGCCAATTAGCCCCAAGCCTTACTCTCGAAGAGACCTCCTCCTGAGGAGCCACTCCTGCCTTTTGCAGCTCTGTGCACCCCTGCATCGAGAAGAGGCTCCTCCTCTTCATCCTCTTCACTTAAAGGAGCTTCTGGAGGTTCTGAAGGCCCTGGCTGAATCCCTGCCTCTGGCACCACATCTTCTCCAGCCTCCTCATTGTCTGACTCGAGTGCCAGCTGAACAGGTTGCTGGCGCAGCACCACACCAGCCTCCTTGTATGGTTGCCAGGTCTGCTTTCAAAAAATAGCGACAAGCGGGGGGGGAGGGGGTTAAGTAGTAAAAAAATAAAAAAAAATTACAATTAAATTATATATTTTCTTACAAACATTTTAACACGTATTAAAATAATCACTTCAAAACTTTACTTAAAATTCAAAACATCAAATATATTATAATAATATGTAAAATATTAAATTACATTTTAATTTCATCATAAAGCTTTTGAATAAAAAAAATGTCCACTATTTTGTGAAAAAAAATAGTGAACATAATGTGAAAAAAGCGGACTGTCCGCTCAAATAGTGGGCACCTGGCAACACGACCTCCTTGTCAGAATCAGCTACAATCCGCACAGGCCGCTGACGGGCCACAACAATAGTATACTATAGTATAGTATTTATTCTTATTAATTTATTTATTTTGTCGCATTTCTATATCACCCAACTCCCAAGGGACTCTGGGCGGCTTTCAACAAAGAATAAAACAATGCGAACAATACCATAAAAAATGTTAAAAAAATGTTTAAAAAAAGAAAAACATTAAAACATTAAAAACGTTAAAAACGTTAAAACACATGCACTCCAATTCATGGCCGGGTCTGGCAAGATCATGTATAGTATAGTATAGTATAGTATAGTATAGTATAGTATAGTATAGTATAGTATAGTAATGCAATGCAATGCAATGCAATGCAAAATTGAAGCCTACAAATGCCATCTTAATTTCATGTTGTCCTAGTGAACATTCTTGTCCCACCACAGTGTGATATTATAGCAGGACTCGCGGCAGCTGGTGAGGGGAATACCTTGTGGATCTCAGCAGAAGAAGCATTTTATAGATGAGAAATAACAGGCAAATAGGAAATGACTAATTTATTGTGAGATACCACAATTTCCTAACAGGGAGACCAATTAATCAGTAGAATGGCTTGCCTTCAGAAATTGTCGGTGCTCCCTCCCTGGAGGTTTTTAAAAAGAGACTGGACATCCACTTATCTAGAATGGTATAAGCTATAAGGACTTTTTGCATTAAAAGGGGTGAACTTATGATTTATGGTTTTTATGATTTGACAATCATGATGGAAAAAAGAAAGTCATAGTATAACTTTGGAGAAAGAAGTAGATTTATAATTGCTGTAAAGAAGTTCAAAAGAGACTTTGTTCTACTACAGTATCTTTTTTCTTCCTTTTCTATTTTTCTTTTACTTACTTTCTTGTATTTTTTTAATTTCTTTTTGTTTTTTATTCCTTAACTTTACATTAGTTTTTATTAGTTTTCAATAAAAGCCACCAATTTTTATACAGTGGGTTAGAAGCTGATCCAGAACTCCAAGTAGTAGAACATCTTGTGGAATTACTTGCAACACATTTTAATGCATTATGATTCATCCATTTTCCCCACCATGATTAAAATCTTATGGAAACCAGGCCTTTATGTAATTTCCATTACAATCTACACCAGCTTTCCAGATCTGCTGAGCTACAATTCTCAGTATCTCCATTCAGTATGATCACTGACCATTTATAACTAGGAATTCTGAGAAATGTGGAACACCAGGTTGAAAGAGATTTCCATATGTAATATCTATGAATTTCCTTTTTTAAAGGCTTCTACTCAATGTCAGTTATTTTCATTTTAAATATCTGATATTAGATATCCTCCCAATGCTTGTCCAGACTTCAGAGAAAAATGTTTAGATGCAGTAGCCTGTGAAGTGAGTACTTGATAAATATAGCAATTAGCAATATAACTATGGGCTGGTAAATAGATGGCTTTTCAACTGCTTTAGCTGCCTACACACCTTAAATTACAAGCAATAGGCATGTCATCTGTCGACCAATGTGGGTGATAACAACAAAGCAAACTATATGCCTTTGGCAATCCCACTGGGTTAAAGTTGCCTTTGAATAGGTACTCTGATCAGTATATCTAATTTAGAAGCATTACCATTTTATAAATATTAGCATCAAAGTTTTTCCCGCCTTTATTTTAGAAGTTCTTGTTTCTTTAAAAAAAACTTATAAAGCAGCTAAACAAAATCCAAAATATGAACCCTTTAAGAACTAAGAATATAGGCCCAACATTAATTACTTCCTGCATGATTTCAATCAATAGTACATTACGAAAGCTTTGGACTACACACCCACTCACCGATTTTTAATTTGATCTGAAACTCTGATAGAACAGAATCTAGAATGTACCTACATAGCACTGAAGAGGTTTCCTTCAGAATTCCAATGCCAACTGAATTCAAGCAACCGGATCAGTGGTGGGTTCTACCAGTTTGCCCTGGATCAGGTAAATCGGTAGTGGCAGCGGTGGGAGGCTCCGCCCATCCGCCTGGACGCTTCTGCACATGAGTAAACCGGTAGCGACGGGTTTTGAAGCCCGCCCCTAAGCCGGATGTGTCAGTGGTCTTTCCCAATTTTTTCATGGCAAGTACATAGAGTTCTCTTCCTGATCAACAATGGAAGCAAGATGTATGAATCCCTCCAAAACTATCCTTGGGAGGCTGGGAGGAAGCTCAAATTAAAACAGCATCTAGCTTTTGCATTGCAAACTCTGCCCCTTTTGGAATGCGCATTACGACTCTGCATGCACACCAAAAAGGAGTGTTGTTTATGTCCTGAGGGTATGACACTTCTTTTGTTATTTTGACACATGCCTTTAATCTCTGAGATGCCTCTGAATCTCCCCAACTTTCTCACAGAGGGCTTTCAAAATGGGAAGAAATACATTGACTTGGAACAAGTAAGTGGGAGGGCTTGTCTTATTTAAATCTTTGTGCAGAAAATAGATAATTAATGACTCGAGTGACTGAGAGGAACTTTAATGTCCCTTAAGGATGGCAGCCTTGACTTGATCAGAATTGTGCCTCATGTACTTAGATCGGTCTCATCCAAATTTAGATGGGAAATTATCTGCTCTGTATTTAACAGATCATCTTGTGTTTCCTTTGCTTGTCAAACCAGATAGGAAACTACTTTTCTTCTGTCCTGTACATTTTACCTCTTCATCTGCTTTTGTTGTATCACCTAATTGGATTTAGTGATCACTGGAATGGATTATCTTGTCATTTGGGAGACCTTACACCGAGATTGACTCTGAGTAACAACGGTGTAGCTTAATTTTTATGGACATGGTTAGGAAATTTTCAAGGATGATTTTTTTTCTTCTTATCTCTCTGTCTTTCTTTTCTAATGTAATATTGCAACAAATAGTTGTCAAGAAATATACATTAGAAAAATCTAATGAGTCCCTATCTTTGTGCATTGATCCTTACTGTCACAAGTAAATGCCTTATTCTTTATTATGTAAATAGTACATGACCAGGATATCAGGGGTTAACTTCACTACTTAATATATTCATATTTAACTACTCCCATATCTAGCTCCACCCCATGTATATATAAGGAGCTGTATGCATTCCTTCTGAGCTTCTATCTGTGAATATTCAGTGAATATAGAATGCCTTCTGCAAATAAACAGTGCTTTATTTGAATATCTAATTCTTAATCTACTTATTGAGTCTGATCCTGAAAATATCGTAACAATCTGGTAGCAGAGGATGGTTAAATTGACTCAATAAAACTTTAAATATGTCTGAGAGAGAAAACTCCAGAAATAAAAGAGAAAGACCCAACACCAGGGCATACAGCAAAGAAATGGAAGCAGATCAAGAAATAATCGATGAGTCCACGAATATCAAGAGAATCTGAAGACTGCACTACTGACAATGAAGAAACAATGGATGAGACTGATGACCAAGAAGAAAACGAAATAGAAAACAACGAACTCAGGTCAGAGATACTAAAACTCTTAAAAAGCCAAAAGAATGATGAAAATCTCATCGCGAACCTCCAAGAAATATTAAAAAACAACAGAGCAGCGAAAGAGAAGCACATCGTTACGAATAAATCTAAAGACTCAAAAATGGTGAGTGATCTGCCTGAAAATAAAAATACAGCGAAAAAGAAAACTAACAGTCCCGCGCAAAATTTCGAATGGCAGCCATCTTGGTTTCAACAGACCCCTAAGATGAGCGAAGCAGTGCCAATCAGAAAGCTAGATTCAAAATACCTGGCGCGAAAAGCCTTACTCGATGCAAGAAATGAAAAAGAGAAAATTTACACCTCAGAAGAATCAGACACAGAGATTGAAGAGACTTCGATAGATATGCAAGTAAAATCAGCAATGAAAACGCTCTTTGCTGCTTTTGGACCAAAATTGAAAATCACTAAAGAATCAACGAAAAGGCAAGCAAGCAAACAAACATCTCAGAATCCACCCACTTCTATTCAAACGACGAAAGCGCCAATGCCTGAACCCAGAGAGCCCTGCAGATACCACCCCACGCCACAGACGATCCCAGGGACCAGCGTTCTCAACCAAAGAAAGCGAGCACCTGCTATCACCAGGACTCCCAAGATCGAGCCGGAGACCGATTCCTCAGAAGAAGAGCGATGTGAGGGAGCTGCGGCAGCGAGAACCTCTCACGACGGCTTCAGGAGCGAAATGAACAACGCGCATGTGCAAGACTACACAGACAACTTCGAAGGACATGAAGAACAGAGAGAACCATTCAGAATCGTCGCAAGCATACCCACGCCATTTTGTAACTTTCAACATTTGCAAGACCACGGACTACCTCCAGTTGTAAGTAATGGATCCAACAATATTGGGAATTTACCCAATGATTTCCCAAAACTGAGAATAGATGGCATTAATTTGCAAGAATGGTGTCAGCAGCTCCAGGTTGTTTTTCTAAAAGAAAACTTATTATTTTTTATCACTAATCCCCCAAAAAGACCTTGGACTCTAAAATTAGACTGTCTGCACCATAGGGCATTTTTCTTATTAATTTCCAGTATATCTCCTGCCATGTACCACAGTATTAAGCAAAATCTAACTGTATCAGAAATTATTCAATGCATGTTTAAATTGTTTCACAGTGAAAGTGTAGCCACTACAACAAGAATGTCTAAAGATTTCTTCTCAGCTAGGATAAAGCCAGGGGTTACCATAAGTGAACATTTAATATCTTTAAACAAAATTAGAGCAGAACTGCATTTAAGGGGGGAAATAATTTCAGATCAAACAATGAAGAGTGTTATCATTAACTCACTAGACCCATCGTGGGATAACTATATATCTCATTTAGACACAATCAATTTAGGATATTTATCCATAGAAAGTCTATCTAACAAGCTAATATCTGACGATAATTCAAGGAAAAGTCGTTGTAACAATCACATGGAACATAAACAATATAAGAGGGTAGTTTTTCAAGAAAGATATCATGAACCAATAGGATGCCACAACTGTGGATCCAAAGAACATAATAGGAGAGACTGTCCAAAACTCCTCAGAAATAGAAAAAATCCTGACTACAGAAATAGGTATCAAAACAGACAGTCATCAATTGATAGACATAGATATAGAAGTCCACCCATCTATAGGGAACATAGAGGGGGCAGGGATAACTCAAAAGATAGAAAGTCTGGTTCACTGAATGGGTTAAACAAACATGACAACACTAACATACAACAGACAGAGGACAATGATTGGCTTATCGATTCTGGAGCAACCAACCACACTACAAATAATAAAAATATACTATCTTCATTTGTAGAGGATAAATTCATAATTAAGGTAGCTAATCAAGAGAAGGTTCAAGTCATAGGTAGAGGAAATATAACCTTACCTGGCCTAGGAAAAATAGAGGGGGTATTGTTAATACCTGAAATACCTCATAACATACTTAGTGCAATAAAACTAAGCAGAGATTCTGGCATAAATATTGTGTTCTCAAAAGGAAAAGCAACATTAGAGAAAAACAGAACAAACATAGGTACTGTGATTATTAAAGGAGGTCTACCTTATCTAATGACAAAAGAAAAATGGTTACACAACATTGATTCCAACATGGAAGGTAACAATAACATAGACAACGAGAGCAGTAGTAATAGTGACAATGAGGAACATGAGATTATTCACAATCACAAAGACACACCCAACAACAAAATACCTAATATTGGTAAACCAATTCATGATGAGTGTGCTCATGTCTTACATAGGAAATTAGGACATGCCAGTTTTCCCGTAGTTCAAAAGATGACTGAACATGCTGAAGGTGTTAAAATAAAAAATTGTAAAAACTATTTGGAATGCTCAGTATGTAAATCTACAAAACTCAAAACTAGCCCCAAACCCAAAAAATCAACAAGATCAACCAACAAAATTTTTGATTTGGTACACATGGACCTAGTTGGTCCATTAACACCATCAATCACATATAGAAAACGTTATTTCCTAACCATTGTGGATGACTATAGTCGTTATGGCTTTGTCTATACACTAAAGCACAAAGATGAAACTTTTCAGAAATTTAAGGAGTTTTACAAACATATAGAAACACAACATAATATTAGAATAAAACAAATTATGACAGATAGGGGATGTGAATTCATGTCAAAAGAATTCTCCCAATGGCTTAAAGACAAAGGGATGTTACATTACACGTCTAGCCCTTTCTCTGCATTCCAAAATGGAGTGGCAGAGAGAAAGAACTCGACATTACAAACCATGATTAGATGCACATTAGAAGATGCTGGCTTAGGAAAACAATTCTGGTCAGAAACTTTACAATATTCCAATTTTACACAAAATAGAACTTGGTCCAGCATTGTTAACAAGACACCATATGAAATGATGTATAATAGGAAACCCAAAATAGCTCATATGCACATATTTGGAGTCACTGCAGACGTACACATACCTAAGCAATTAAGACGTAAAGGTGAGAACGTATCTAGGAGACTCAGGTTCATGGGTTACGAAACAGGCACAAAAGGGTACAGATTTATCGATAATAATAACAGATTTATAGTATCCAGAACGGCTGTATTCCATGAACAGGCCAACTGGTCTAAAATACATCTTAATGAAATTTTCCCAAACAACTATACAAACACTAAACACCAAGAGGAAAGAACTGGAGAAGAATACAATCACAACATACATAAAAACAAAAACAAAACATGGACAAACAGTCAATACAAAATAAAGACAGATTCATTAACAAAAAAGGAAGCTAGGTATTTACATGACAATGATAGTAAACCAAAAAGAACAATCAGGAATAACAGAAACCAAATACCAAACAAATACAAAGATTATATAATGTATACGGATGGAGAAACATCAACACCAAACACATACGAGGAAGTGCTAAAACTTCCCCCTGAAGTAAAAGAAAAGTGGGAATCAGCCATGACTAAAGAGATGGATAGTTTGCAGATATTAAATGTATTCACACCTACACATGCACCTAAAGATAAAACTGTTATTGGTACTAGGTGGATATATAAAATCAAAAACTTAGAAGGAGGCAACACCTTATACAAAGCTAGACTAGTTGCTCAAGGTTATGCACAAAAATATCCCGAGGATTACACGGATACATACTCTCCCACAGTAAGAACTGAGAGTGTTAAAACTGCACTGGTCATAGCATCAGCACTTAACCTTGATGTATTCCAATACGACATACAGACTGCATATCTACATGCAAAATTAGATAAAGAGATATATGTAAGAGCGCCTCACAGTCAATATACGAACAAAAATGAAACGTGGTTACTAAATAAAAGTTTATATGGGTTGAAACAATCTGGCAAAAGATGGTATGAATGTTTAGTCAAAGTGCTCAAAACTATGAATTTTAATGCCACTACTGCTGATAACTGTTTCTTTGTTAAAAAAGAGGATGACTCTTTAGAATTCGTGTTAATTTATGTGGATGATATTTTGTATATAGGTAAACACAAAGAGAAGAGAGAAACATTTGTAACGAAACTAAATGAACATTTCTCTTTGAAGTCATTAGGTAAGGTAAATAAGTATCTTGGAGTTCAAATTAGTAAAACAAAAAGGGGATTCAAACTTTCTCAAAGAGATAAGATTATAGAACTTCTGAACAAATGTAACTTAAATAATGCTAAGCCATGTGACACTCCCATGCAAACTGATTTCTTGAGGAACACAGATGAGTCATCCCCTGAATTTAAAGATAATACACTTTACAGATCAGTCATCGGTTCCCTTCTATATATTTCCAATTGGACTAGACCTGATATTGCTTTGCCTCTCAACTTGTTGTCTAGGCACGTCAGCAAACCATTATTATATCATTGGGAAGCTGTCAAGAGAATATTAAGATATTTAAAGAATAGTTTAGACTTCTGTTTATTATTGGAACCTAATAATGTCAAAGAGCCCATCCTCACGTGTTATGCCGATGCGGATTGGGCTGGTGATACCACATGTAGAAAAAGCACATCTGGCTATATATTTTTCCTTAACGATTGTCCAGTTTACTGGTACACTGGTAAACAAGATTTAGTAGCCACCTCAACGACTGAGGCAGAATATGTTTGTTTGTCTAAAGCCTCAAATAACCTCGTATGGTTTAATGACTTGTTGTCAGACACCTGGATGAAACCTTCATTACCATTTATCATACATGAAGATAATAAGGCTGCTATTGAAATATCTAGATCTGATGCCATTGGACAAAGGTCCAGACATATAGATATAAAATTCAAACATGTGAGGCAGTTATCTCAGGATGGATTTATTAAAGCAGTTTATTGCGAAACATCAGAGCAAATAGCTGACATATTGACAAAGCCTTTGCCTTCTAAGCAGCATAAATACTTGACTTCTAAGTTACAAGTTTTATATTGTTCTGAATCTGAATGTAATTGTTGTAATATATCGAATCGGCATTTAGAGGGGGATTTGTCACAAGTAAATGCCTTATTCTTTATTATGTAAATAGTACATGACCAGGATATCAGGGATTAACTTATTCTTCACTACTTAATATATTCATATTTAACTACTCCCATATCTAGCTCCACCCCATGTATATATAAGGAGCTGTATGCATTCCTTCTGAGCTTCTATCTGTGAATATTCAGTGAATATAGAATGCCTTCTGTAAATAAACAGTGCTTTATTTGAATATCTAATTCTTAATCTACTTATTGAGTCTGATCCTGAAAATATTGTAACACTTACAGTCTATATTAATTTTCTCAAAAACTTTTTTCTTAGTGTTCAGAGAAATATCCATCTGGTTCAGTTCCAAGTCTGGAGAAAGACACTGAAAAAATGGGAGGGTGATTAGAAAGAGGGTTTAATGGTGAAGTAGAAGCACATGGGTAGTTCTGGGCAACTGAGTTGAGAATGAGAGTTATTTATACCTTCTCTTGGGCCTTGCCCTTGAGTTTCCTGTTCCTGTGCAAGAACATATATTCTATTGGCTGTTGTAAGGGTCATAGCTAACCCTGTAGGTTGTCTGAGAAGTTTGGTTGAAGCCCGGAGGGTGATGCAATGTCTCCAGATGATTTTGCAATGTGGTGAGCCTTGCTGCTAGATAATCCTATTATGACCTGGAGGGTCATGTCTTAATCCCATCACCCTGGAGCTGAAGGTCTTTTGTTTTGTAGATAGGCTGACCCAGTCCTCCTCAATGCGCACCAAATATCTGTTGGAGGCAGGGAGTTAAAGCTCTGAGTTTCTGTCTCCCTTAAGATTTTTTTCTTTTTCTTTTAGGGGAAATATTTTATCCTGCCTTTTTAAAAATATTTCTCAAAATATTAAATTCTTCTAGAAGAGGGGTGGGTGCTAACTTTGTACCCTAGGTTTCATATCTGTAGTAATTAGCAATGCATCTTATTCTGGAATGAGATCAGTGGATTCTTTTCCTTAGAGTTGGCACACATCAGTTGTCTTATCCATAGCTGCTAACGCCGATGCACTGGTTTGAAGGCCTTCAGAAGTCCTTATTAAAGTGCATTGAACAAGGTTTATGCTAACCTTGGTTTGATCCTAGCAGCAAGGCATTTTTATTCAGAATAAATATCATACCTTCTCCAGTTCTTTATCTTAGTTGCCATGCTTCTTCACTTTGGAAACAGATGAAGAGCTCCACTATATTTTCAGCATATCCTGCTGGGAGGGTTGATTCCATTTAACTCCCAATTAAAGTTAAAAAAACAAATTATTGTTTAATTAGAACGGTCTTGTGATGTTGATTATATCTTAGTTTAAAAACACAAAGCAACTGAGTAAGCAAAAGAGTTTTAAGATATATTTTTTTCACAGGCAGAGAACCAGAGGCTTTGATGGTGGTGTTTTGGCAGAAATGTTTCCAGATCTGTCAGTTCTTGAGCTGAAATTTTTTTAAAAAATCTTAACAAAGAGTCCTCAACTTGAATATTGCTAACCAGGATTGGGAGAGGCAAGCCCTTTAAAAGGGAGATGAGAGTATTTTGAAAGCACTCTGGTCCAGGAGCATCTACTTAATTTTCCATCTTGTAGACATCATGGTGGAAGTGGTTTTGAATTAAAGCTTGGTCCATCAAAGCAGAGATGTTCAAACATAAAACATCCCATTGTATGGTAAGGAATTGTATAACAAGCAGCAGGAGGGAGGGGAATAGATCAGTCAAAATAATTAGATTTATACATCAGGATAAGATATAATACAAAAATAAGAGTTGGAAGGGACCTTGGAGGCAGGAAATTTTGTTTTTCTTGCCTAAATGTAGAACCTTACTTTTTTCACCATTGAATTTCATTTTATTAGATAGCGCCCAATGTTCAAGTCTGTCAAGATCCTTCTGTATCTTGAGCCTATCTTCCGGAGTGTTGGCTATTCCTGCTAGCTTGGTGTCGTCTGCAAATTTGATGAGTTCCCCATATATCCCCTCGTCCAAGTCATTGATGAGTATGTTGAAGAGTACTGGGCCTAAAACAGAGCCTGGGGTACCCCACTGCATACCTCCCTCCATGTAGATGCTGTTCTATTGAGGATTATACGTTGTGTGCGGTTGGTCAGCCAGTTATGAATCCATCTGGTGGTGATGCTGTCTAACCCACATTTTTCTATTTTATCAAGTAGTAGGTTATGGTCTACTTTGTCAAATGCCTTACTGAAGTCCAAGTAAATTATATTGACAGCATTCCTCTGGTCCACTAGTTTTGTCACTTTGTAATGGTACTTGCTTGTTTAGGACATTATGTGATTCAGCCAGTAATGCCTATCTTGATCTGTGTATACATGCATTGTGTTTAAGTCAACTAATAGTGTCAAGTCAACTTATAATAGCAATCCTGTCATGTAATAATATTATTAGGACTGGGCCCTTTTTGGAGAAGAGAGTTAAAGTGCAAAGATGCAGGCCTATTTTTAGCCTTTGGGAGGAAAATATCCAAAATAAATCATCAATGGGGGCAGAGGATTTGCTGCCAAATATCTATACTGTCTTTACTGAATGGGTACTGCAATAAATGTGTTTAGGTTGCAATTCTGTATGGGTTTTTTTATTATTGGTGAGTGAATTTGGCTGAATTCAAGGGTCTTTGAATAGACACACATAATTTTAGAACTGCACTGTAAACTCTATTTAAATCAAGCTTATTGTTGCATATAATATTTAAAAAAATTAAGCAAACAGAAAAAGAAAAAAAGCAGTCAGCTCTTTAGAAAATCCACTGGAGTTGCAGGAAAACACTAGAAAGGAATACACACACACACACACACACTGCAAAATGTCATTTTGAGTAGTAAGGAAATAAATCTAATGTTATTGTTCATGACAAAAATACTATTTTGAAGGCATATTTGTTCAAAGAGGGTTTTCTCCCACTTTTCAATTTACTATCTCCTGTTTACTTGGTAAAATGCTTGAGATGAATGCCTATAAAGCTAAACATCAGAATCTACTTAATGTTAGTTGGGAGAATATCCAAATGGTAGCTTTGCATTCAGTTGAGATTAGTTATCAGGAGTTCAGTAATTGAATTTCTTTCTAATTTATATGGCGTCTACCTGCAGGGGACATGTTAACTGCTAGGCCAAAGACTCCATAAATGTTCTGCAAGAGCAATATCTTTAGCAAAACATAAACAACGTATAAATGTTAGGGGTTTTTTTCAGAATGAAAAGCAACTGGCCTAAAAATTATAACTCACTGAACAATTCACTTCAATCAGGCACATATAACAAGGACTTTATGTTAACGTATGTGATCCAAATCTTAAATTGTTTTGACAAATATATTTATTTCATGGATTTTTATCCCACATTACCATGAAATTATGAAATAATTACAATTTTGAATTACATAATCATTAAAGAATGATTGGTACTCATTTAAACTATATGTGAATTCTACTTTCAGGTGGTCGTACAACATAATCTTCGGAATAGCTCAAAAATATATATGGTTTTTCAATTTATTTCATCAGAAAATAACTAGATTAACAAATCTCAATATATGGATTAGAAAATTTCCATATATATATATATATATATATATATATATATATATATATATATGTCTTTTAGAATTCTACCATCTGAAATTAATTTCAATTATTATCAAGATAATTTAACTGCAAGCTACCTAGAATAATTTAGTTAAGATGGGAAGCCATAAAAAATCAAACAATTAATAAAATAATACTTTTAACATGTATTCTTATTTACTGATGGATATACATTGGGGGATGTGGTGGTTCAGTGGTTAAGATGCTGAGCTTGTTGATCAGAAGGTCGGCAGTTCAGCAGTTCTAATCCCTAGCGCTACATAATGGGGTGAGCTCCCGTTACTTGTCTCAGCTTCTGCCAACCTAGCAGCTCAAAAGCACATAAAAATGCAAGTAGAAAAATAGGAACCACCTTTGGTGGGAAGGTAACAACATACTGTGCGTGTTCGGCATTGAGATGAGTCATGCTGGCCACATGACCATGGAGACATCTTCGGACAGTGCTGGCTCTTCGGCTTTGAAACGGAGATTGCTTTGGAAAATAGGCTGTCCCTCTCTTCTTTGTTGCAGTCCCTCTAATATTGGAACACTGCTATTATGTCACCCCTAGTACTTCTTTTCAATAGATGGGCACTTAAGAGAGTAAAAGAAGTGTTTATCTATGGTTTACCGTAGCTATCCAGAAGATGTATTATCATAGGTTTTTCTAAAACAAATTCTATTATAGCAAAACTAAAAGATTCATATATTACTTAAAGCTATTCTAAGCATTATAGTGACATGCTTCTGGTCTGTTCATTCTATACTAGTTTCATTAAAATCAATCCAACTTTCCTCAGTAAACCTTCCTCCACTGCTGAGATTTATTTCTACATTAACTGCAACAATTTTTCAAGAATAGATTCTTTCTAAAGTACTTTGCTGTAATCTGTAATGTTTAAAAATATTTATTGTATAGTAAAGGATGAAGCACTTATTTTTTTTCCTTTTGCACATTGAATCATATAATATTTATCCCACTTTTTCCTCATTAAAAGAAGTTTCAAGGCAAGATTTGTGATTTGGCTTAGCTCTTGCAATAGTTTTTGTGGTGCATTTGTATACTGCCTCTATTACAGCCTGTTTGATAACATGCGACTGAAAAGCTATTTACAAACACAACTGAACAACCAGTGTTCCATGACTTTAAATGTTATAATAATTTCACAGAAAACAACATTACTACAGAAGTCCGATGATGCTTAAAATTGAGATATCAGATTCATCAATATAAAGCTAGTATGCTCCAGGTGTTTTAGGATGACAACTCCCCAGTGGGTACCTAAAGCTCAACCAATAAAGTGCCATATTATGAGCAACTTATTTCATGCTACTTTATTTCAGAGAACTACGGTATAATTACTATATTTTTCAGCACATACGTCCATCCATTTGGTATTTTAAGTGGACTGATTCATTGTATATATCAGAGGTCTTCAAACTTGGCAGCTTTAAGCATAGCTGGCTGGAGAATTCTGGGAGTTGAAGTCCACAAGTCTTAAAGCTGCCAAGTTTGGGGATCCCTGGTCTATATTGTGGTAGGCAGTTCCTCTAAATCTCCAAAATACAGGTTTGAAAAATGTATTTCTCTTTTTTAGTGTTAATTTCAAGAATTCTCTGCTACTATAAAGTAATACTGATTTCCATCTATTTTCACGTGATGAAGCCCGAACTTTTATTAAGTACTTCAAGACAGATAATATGTGTATGTAAAGCCAAATATTTATTATAGGCATCCCTCTTGTGGAAATTTTAATTTCATTTGCCTTAAAGAAAAAAGAGGCAATAGTGTCATCTTTTGAGATATTACAAAGTTAGGAAAATGCACAGAATTTCATTTTATAACATTGAATTTGAATAACATTAAATTTCTATTTGTGCATTTTTCTTTTACTATTGATGGAAGGCTCCCCCCCACCCCATTTTAGGGAACGTGTTTACAATTTCTATTCTGATTTGTGGCAAAACAACTTCACCTTCTTTATTCTTATAAATTTTCCAAAAATTAATTTTCCAAAATGATTTTCATATGCTTATAAGCTTTACTAACCAGACCATATTCATATTGTTACTTCATTCCCTTATCATCAAGAAATTAAAAAGCATGTTCCATGCCTCTTTTGATAGTATTTTGTTTCCAATATAAATTCTCCCAAGAGATCTCACCGAGAGCCAGCAAGCACAGAAATCAATGCATTTTACTGTGGCTTTAAAACATTTCATTGGAACATCATTAATTCAAGCTTTTTAAAAAATAAAGTGATTGCTCTCATTTTGAGAGTGTATGAAATGTAAATAAAAAAGAACTTGCCAAGCTTTTAGGGAAAGTTCAATCCATATTTCATATGCTGAACATTGTACAAATATCTACTTTTTAAAGTAGCATAGAATGAATATTTTCATTATAGTCGCTGTCCAAAATTGCAAAGACACATTAAAAATTTAAAGGAAAACCAAACAAGATAAAACGTTACAACTGAGGGTAGATTTATCATTAGATAATAAATGTCTGTCTAATTTTACAGGCACTGTAATAAAAAACATTCCAAGGTTGAATTTTGCAGAATTATATTTCTTATATTTCTTATCTTTTCTAATTCAGTTAATATTTTTTTCTTAGCAAAAACTATTTGGTTTAGAATTAAGACAAAGGGAATTCACAGCTTTGAGAAGAAACTTTCAGAGATATCATGATAATTCTGAAGTAATAGAGTCATCTTCATAGACCGAGGAATATAAGAATTCTGGCCTGTGGTATCTGATCACACATATACTTTTTTGCAAATATTTTTTATTATATTTCATAAACAAACATTAAAATACAAATTAACATAAAACATAGTTTGCAATTATATACAGCTATTAAATACAGCAGAATGCAAGTTTGTTCAGTGTGTATCCAAATAAATACTATTTTTTTTTCTTCCAATAGATAAATGTACTTAATTTCAGCTACATATTGTAAGGCCAAATGGGCCTAGTAGAATAGAAAACATTCCAAAATATTCCTACTAATCATTTCATGATTTGTGACACATAATATTTGGTTTAGTGTTGATCAATTGTTTTAATGTCATTAGAACTAGTTAGAACCAGAATTTTTTTTTTGTTAGGAATGATAAAACAAAACATTAGAAAGGAAAAGAAGTACCTAATATTACATATAATTGCAGCAGCTAGGTTAGCCCTAGCACAAGTTTGGAAAACAGATCAACTGCCATCGGAGCAGCAAATAATTCAAAAAATTTACACATGTGCAGAAATGGATAAGGAAGACTCAAAGTATTTTAAGATATGGGACAGTTCGTATAAATGGATAAACCAATGGAAAAGAAAGTAAAGTCAAAATTTAGTATGGAATTAAAAGTAATAATTATACACCGTCATTAAGGGAAAAGTAAGGGAAAATTAGGTTTGTATATATGTGTACTTATATATATTATATATACTTTGTTGTTTGTTGATATTGTTGATTGTATTTTAAGGTTGTGAATGTTTTATGTAATTTTATTCTTTTTTAAAAAATTTAATAAAGTTTGTAAAAAAAAAAGAACTATTTCTAGCTAAGCCTCAGTTCCTTTAAAATTCAGAGCAATCTCAGAATTATCAACTACGTTACCATCATTGGGTCATATGATTTGTCACAATCTTGTTTTTCCTTTTCCACCCTCCAACCTATATAATTGATGGAAAGAAAAAAACAAACATAGGATAATTGTGTTGGATTTTCGCAGACATATCAAAAGTCAGGGACAACCCCAAACACTCCCCTCAACTGATTTCAGTTGTATAAATCATGTAAATATCCTTACAACTAATTTAGAACCAATTTCCATATACCATTTTTCATTGAACATTTCAATCCAAAATGATTTGTATTCGTCAAGAACAATTTTCAGTGGACTGCTATACATTTTGTGTGAAATTCTCTTTAGAGAAAAGCTGAGTCTCATTTCCAATCTATCATTATTAAGCTATTTTTGTTTAACTATTGCAAAGTCTTTATTACTGTTTTCTCAGCTCCCTTCCACTCTTGCCATAGGTTGCAGGAGGAACCAGAGAAGTAAACATTGAGTCCCTTCGTTTCTTTGTCCTATAAAATCTGATAATTTATAGTGGAAGAGTATACATGTTTTCTGCAAAAATGAGATGTTTATCACCTTTCCTCTCTTCATTCCCACTTTTGTTGAATATTCATTCATTCATTTCATTCATTCATTTGCCACCCAACTCAACCAAGTGACTCTGGGTGGCTTTCAATTTATTATTTTATTATTTTGTTAATTATTTTATTATTATTTTATTATTTATTTGTCAAGCATGTATAAGATATAAGTATAAACATGATTATGAATACAGGATAAGGATACGAATAAATGGGGAAAGTAGGACAGGGACGGTAGGCACATTGGTGCACTTATGCACGCCCCTTACAGACCTCTTGGGAATGGGGTGAGGTCAACAGTAGACAGTCTAAGGTTAAAGTTGTGAGGGTTTGGGGAAGTAACCACAGGGTCAGGCAGTACATTCCAGGCATTGAACACTCTGTTGCTGAAGTCGTATTTTCTGCAATCGAGTTTGGAGCGGTTTATCTTAAGTTTGTATCTATTGTGTGCTCGTGTATTATTGTGGTTGAAGCTGAAGTAATCATTGACAGGTAGGACGTTGTAGCATATAATTTTGTATACTATGGTTAAATCAGACCAAAGGCTGCGTAGTTCTAAATTGTCTAAGCCCAAAATTTCAACCCTGGTGGCATAAGGTATTCTGTTGCAAGCCAAGGAGTGGAGGACTCTTCTCATGAAATATCTCTGGACTCGCTCAATTGTATTAATGTCCGATATGCAGTGTGGGTTCCAGACAGATGAGCTGTATTCAAGAATTGGTCTAGCAAAGATTTTGTATTCCCTAGTTTGCAGTAGAATCAGAAAACTATTAAAACAACTTAAAAACAATAAAACAATAAAAACATAAACAAAACATTATATTCTGTCTCATTGTTCACAAGTGAGCTAACAGCTAAAATTAATCAAGATATTTTGGCATGTAATGCTTACTTTGCTGGAAGCGACAGATTTCAGGAATGGCATGTTTAATGGTATCCTGGAGTAAAAACATAATTTTGAACCTGTAAAAGTAAATTCCTAGCTAAAACTGTATTTGAAATTTTCCTATCATGTCTTTTAAATCTGGACTTTAACCTTTGCTCACCTAAACTGCATCTCATCTGTTGACTTCCTGTAGTCTCTCACAATACAAATCAAAGTTAGCTTGGGGATGTGACAAATTCCAAGCTCTTTCAGGCTAATTAGAAATCCTCCTCAAGTTCTGTTTATAGAAAAATCTTCAAGTCTTCATGTTGAGTGAAGGTGCGGTTGATTACCATCAAAAGGAATGTGGGCATTTGGGCATAGAAGGGCTGCTGTTATGACAATGGTTGCTGTGTCTTGGGCTAATTGTACTAGATTATATCACATCAAGAAGTAATTTATAATCTGGGATAAGTATTAGAATCACTATTGTTTCTTATGCTGGAGCAAGACAGTAATTTGATTGATATTGTTTGACAAAGAGGGCTGTGAAAATATTTACAGACCCCTTGCATCCTAGACATAAATTGTTTCAACTCCTACCCTCAAAATGACGTCCTAGAGCACTGCACACCAGAACTACTAGACACAAGAACAGGTTTTTTCCCAAATGCTATCATCCTACTAAACAAATAATTCTCTCAACACTGTCAAACTATTCACATTAGACTGCATTACTATTGCTATTGGTCTTCTCATCATTCCTGTCGCCCATCTCCTCCCACTTGTGACTGCATGACTTGTTGCTTATATCCTTGCGATTTATATTGATATTGATTGTTTCCTAGTATGATTTGATTGCTTATTGTACTGTATGACTGTCACTGGATGTTGTGCCTTGTGATTCTTGACGAGTGTATCTTGTCTTTTTATGTACACTGAGAGCATATGCACCAAAGATAAATTCCTTGTGTGTCCAATCACACTTGGACAATAAAGAATTCTATTCTATTCTATTAGTAGTTTGGTTGACATTAGCAAGATTTAAAAAGAATTGTGTAAACTATTTAACCTTGGATACTTCCTATGATAAAAGAAGTGGATAAAATTTTCTGTCATATTTCACTCCAGGCATGCCTCAAAATATCTCCAAACTCGTAATCCTTATTTAAGACCTGGCTTCACTTCTGAAGGCTCTCAAAGACAACTCTGTTCATTTTTTTTAAAACTGAAGATTAAAACACAGCCATATATAACAAATTTGCTTCCTGCAGTTAATAGCAATCAGTGCTTGTCTATCTATATCCATCCCTATCTCTCTAGGATTTAAACCCATAGAAGAGTACAAAAATAACTTCAAAGAAGGAATATAGTTTTGTAAACATCAACTGAGCCCTGGGAAAGAAGAGCGAGACAAAAACTCAAGATAACAAGACTTTCTTTGGTATATCAGGGTAAAGAAGAAAACTTTGTCAGGCTTTCAAGTTATTATATCCCCACAACAAAAACGCAGTTCCAGTCAACTTAGTGCTCACTGTTTCCACATCTGACCTGCTTCCAAAGGCTAAAAAAGCACCCTATAGTCTGTCCTCCTACTTTTCTGAGGCAATGTTTTACCAGGTTTTATTTTTAAGGCAGGGAAACAGCTTCAACTGAAATATATAGCTGCTTACTCAGGCTTGGGAAACATTAGCTCCTAACTTGCAAGCTTCTGTTCTGACCTAGGCTTCCTTAGAAAGTAGACAGCGCAATCTTAGTCCCAGAAAACCTCTTCTATTCATATGGTTGTGAATTATTGTCATGCACAGTCTGAAAAGCTTCTCAAACAGTCTTTCAGGGGAATGTTTATAAACACCCACCTTATCTCCCTTGGTATGCTGCCAGAAAACTAATTGCCAAATGCAAGGCAAGGCCAAACTTAGCACAGAGTCAAACAGAACTTTCCAAAGCTTTAACTGACCAGATGAACTAATTACTTCCTGCAAAAGCTCACATCCCGTTCACCCCTCTTTTATGTCTTAGGGGAGAGGCCAATCATCTCCAAGCCTTACTCCCAAGTTGACCCTGTTTTCTTAATTGTTCTTGTCTTCTGGCAGATCTGTGCATGCACACACTGGAAACAGGCTCCCACTGTTCCTCTGTCTCGCTGATGTCAGACTCCGGAGGCTCCAGAGGCAGCAAAGAACTACCAGATGGCCTTGGCCCCCTCTCTGCCTCTGACTCAGAGCCCTCGTCTGAGCCTTCCCCAGACTCCAGGACTAGCCCATGTTCCTCCCCAACCTCCTCACTGTCTGAATCTGCTACCAGCTCTGCTGGCTGCTGGCGGGCCATAACAGCTTCACTCTTAACAGCATCCTTGTTGAAGCTGCTGCACTGACTAATTAGCTACAAAGCTAGGCAGAAGATTTTGTTTTTGGCATATGAGGCTTAATACAAATTGAGACAAAGATACTTGACAGAATGATTTCATTTTTACAGACTTATAATTTGCTATTGGAGGAGATGCTTTTGTGTTTCGCAAGATTCAGAATAGTATCTTATTTTTATCTTTGATTATCCTCCCCAAACCGATTATGGAAAAAATAAGTACAATTTAAAAGTATTGCATTCTATTAACAAATGTAGGAAACAGAATTATAATTAACTGCATATTACCCAGGACTTGGGAGCTAGTTATAAAATGACTAGAGAGCAAAACAGAGGCTATGATATAGATTTTGACTCCTGGTGGTTGCATATCAGCAATTTTCTTGGCAATATCACAGAAGTGGTTAGCCATTGCTTTGTTCTGAGTATTTATTTTTATTTCCCAAATTGCTGAGAAAGAGTGAGATAAAATGGAGACATGAAGAGAAAGAAGGAGGAAATGCTTTGAACTGTGTCAGGAATTTGAAGATTTACTTAAAATTATTGAAAATCTGTTGCCAGCCTGTAATATTGGCTTTTGCTGGATAGTTGGCATGAAATCTTTCAAATGCCAGTAAAAAACAGGGTTGCAGTAAAATATTAAAAAGTAGATATCCATTGATTAGCATTTCCCACTGTAATGGAATTGTCAAATAACTCAACCATCTATCTCAGTACCAGAACTAGCATTGATCTATTTATTGCTTGGAAGAAAATGCACCAATGTTTGGCTTTAATCAGAAATTATCCTTTTTGATGACCTGGTAGCAGAGCAATCACTGAGACATTTTCTATTTATTGTTTAAAGTTGCTCAGATGCACAAAGCAACATTATACTGGAATGAAAAGTCAGTTAGTCATTGGGCAGGAATCTATTTAAAAAGCCTATTAGTTACAGAAGTGGTCTTTTCAATTGGTAGTGTTCAAAATAACATTGCTTGCTATGTGCTTGACCTTACAATAGTGGCCAAAATTGTGGAAACCTTTTGGGAAAAGTGTATTTTTGAGGTTTGATGGCTAATAACACCACTTTTTTTTTTTTTTTTTGGAGTTTCAAGATAATCATATTCCACTGCTGGAATGGCCTGGGAATAGCCCAGACCTTAACCCAATTGAAAATCTATGGAGCTGACTAAAGAAATTTGTTAGTCAGAAACAACCCAGCAATAAAACCCGGTTAATAGAAGCAATCATTCAATCTTGGTTTCACATTATAACAGCTGCAGAACTAAAATACTTGGTCACTCCATGGGAATGCGTTATAAGGTCATAATGCATGCTAAAGATTACCCAACTAAGTATTAGCTGACATGATAATTTTTGTATATCTCATTTTTTCTATGATGATAATTTTTGTGTATCTCATTTTTTCTACGTGTTTCATTTTTCTTCTTTATACTGTAACTGCTATTCTAATAGCAAATCCTTCATAAAAGTTATTGCATTACATTCTTGATTAAATTACCTTTCCATTGATATATAATTTTATGGTACTACTCCCCAAAAAAGTGGTGTTATTAGCTAGTTAGAAAATACATATTAGAAAATACACTTTTCCCAAAAGTTTCGTCAATTTTGGCCACTACTGTATAATTTGCTTGATCTTTAATAACTAACTAATGGAGATTCAAAAATTCAACCATCCCTGATGCTTATGTTCAATATATCAATAATAGTATCTAACGATGCCATTTTTTGCTAGCCACTTTTTCTATCGACTTCAATTTTTCTAAGCATCCAAACAATCTTCTCCAAACAACGTTATTTCTGCTTTATTTGTACAACAATTTAAATATTATTTTAATTGAATTAAGAAGTAATATTACTTCTTCTAATATTGAGTTAAAGCCAATTTGATCTAATGTTTATGGTATCAGTCTAGAAACTGGCAGACTGTGAGCAATAGTCCTATTTTAGCACAAAGTCAACTGGGTGATCTTACTCTCTCACTCAGCCCTAGGAGGCAGGCAATGGCAAATGAAATCTTGCCAAGAAAACTGCAGGGACTTTCCAGTCAAGATTGACCCAAACGCACCAAAAGAAAAATAAAAACGAATTACTTGTTTCTCTTTTTGTCCAAGTTATTATCTCCAGCACCGCAATTCAAAGGCTTTTGTTTTTCATTCAGTCTTTCTGGAGATTCTGCAATTTTCATAGTCATGTATTAAAACTTATAAAACATTATCTTGAAGATATATATATAGTACTTTGTTGTCAATGTCTACGCTTAAAATACTTTCTATACATTTCTTATTGTCTCTCAAGAAGTAGATAATTTCTTTATGTCCTGATTACCATCACCATGTCTACAGACTTTAAAAACCCAGAAAGATAAAAGCCTTTCACTTGGCATTTGAAATTGACATAAACTCAGTTTTATCTTAGGGAGCAGTAGGGGAGCAAGCATCAGACTGGATTTTTACTTCCATCTTCAATAAAAGATTCCTAACATAAATTTCTCAAGATAAGTTTCAGTTTCAGTTTATTTAGATTTATATACTGCCCTACTCCCGAAGGACTCAGGGCGGTGAACAGCCAAGATAAAACACATACAATACAAAATTTAAAAAACAATTTAAAACGTATTAAATAAATTTGGCCCATACTAATTAAAATACCCCTTTTTTAAAAAAAACAAATTAAAATTAAACAATTAAAAAGAGTTAAGCCAGCCCAACTTGTTGAAATAAAAAAGTCTTGAGGGCGCAGTGAAAGGTGCGTAAATCCGGGATCCTCCGTATCTCCGGGGGAGTTTGTTCCACAGGGCAGGTGCCCCCACAGAGAAGGCTCTCCCCCTGGGAGCTGCCAATCGACACTGTTTGGCCAACGGCACCCTGAGGAGCCCCTCTCTGTGGGAGCGTACTGGCTGGTGAGAGGCTACCGGTGGCAGAAGGCGGTCTCGTAGATATCCAAGTCCTGAGCCATGGAGTGCTCTAAAGGTGGTAACCAATACCTTGAAGCGCAACCGGAAGACCACCGGGAGCCAGTGCAGCTTGCGCAGGAGAGGTGTTACATGGGAACGCCATGTCGCTCCCATAACCACCCGCGTAGCCACATTCTGGACCAGCTGGAGCTTCCCGGTGCTCTCTAGTTAGGTCCAGATCAGCTGGACCTAACTAGGAATAAACAACTCCAACAACAAACTGCTGGTAAAATAAAAAAAAAATCCTGTTTGATTTATTTCCCAGATGAATTTTACTAAATAGCTTCCATTTCTGAATCATCTATAGCAGGGGTATCAAACTCAAGGCCTGGGAGCCAAATCTGGCCCGTGGGGTTCAGACTGGTTTGCAAGAACCGGTAGTAAAACTGGCTTGAGGCTCCACCCATCAAGCTGGACATCATCAGGAAGTTTCTGCACATGCGCAGAAGCGCACAAGAACGGTCCTGTTGCAAACCGGTAGTAAAGGTAAGTAGAACCCACCCCTGCCTTCTAAGTTCTGTTTTTACTGGCAGAGAGTTGCAGGAGACTGTTGCAGCTAAAAACAGAGTTTGTGAGTGCTGCGGGTGACCCTGCCGAGCTCCATGTTTGCTGGCAGAGGGTTGCAGGAGGCTGCCACAGCCAAAAATGGAGCTCGGGAGCCTGTTTTCAAGGCAGAGCACTCAGGCCACCATAGGTACCCCCGACAAAAGTGATGTTGAGCTGACCATGGCCCCCCAGCCATGCCCCCCTGCCTGTCCACCCCGAGGTCAAACACAACTCTGATGTGGCCCTCAATGAAATCGAGTTTGACACCCCTGATCTATAGAGAAAAATATGGAAAACCCTTTTTGTGTGTTTGTTTTTCACTCAACAGTTCCCATATGCCATGGGAACTATGAACAATATGTAGGTCTCAGTAATCTAAGAACAAGATTAGGCTTTTGAGATGAATGGAAATGGAAACCTAGATGATAAGCACTTTAAGTTTCAATGATAAAATGATAAAATCTCAGATAAAAATGTGTCCATGAAAATTGCTAAACGTTGATCTTCATCTATGTTATAGACAATGATTAGAAAACACATTATTTCTGTAAAGGCCTTATAGGTGGACTACTTTGTCCAAAATATTTTGGGATAAAAGTCTATAAAACCTCTGCCACATCTGTTGCCTGTTGTTTACCAAAATAATTCTTGTTTCACGTGAATGAATCACCAGATTTTTCAGCTCGACTATTTTTAAAATCTGATTTAGGTTCTCAACTAAATTTCACTGACATTAATTCAGTCATTTTTAAATTTCGAATATGATGGAAGAGAGTTTTTAACGTGATATGCTGCTTTCTTTTTGTTTTGTTTTATGGAATCTGAACTACATGCAAGAGAAGCTGGCTATTGGTATTCTGCCAACTCAGTAAGCTGTTGTCTGCGATGGGTGAGACTTTTGTTTTTGCTCTTCTTGATTGTGTACCCATGATAAATCAAGTGGGAGACACTGCTGGCCATAATTTTAGATAGGAAAAAAAATCTGTTTACCAATTAAGCAATAAAGCAGTTGATTATTCCAGAGGTAGGTTTCAGCAGGTTCTGACCAGTTCTGGAGAACCAGTAACGGAAATTTTGAGTAGTTCGGATAATCGGTAGTAAAAATTCTGACTGGCCCCACCCCATCTATTCTTTGCTTCCCAAGCCCCAGGTGATTGGGAGGAAATGGGGATTTTGCAGTAACCTTCCCCTGCCACACCCACCAAGCCATGCCCACCAGGCCATGCCTTGCCCACCAAGCCACACCCAAAGAACCGGTAGTAAAAAAATTTGAAACCCAACACTGGATTATTCCCAAACGCCATAACTTTGCTATTCGCAATGGATTCGGTTTTAATTTGTTCCTTTTAGTTTTGGGTTCGAAAGAAGATAATAAAAAAATAGAAAATGCTGGAGATTTTATCTCGGGTATATTAATATGTAACACTGTATCATGCTATGTTTTGCGTTTTACAAATGAAGCAGGTGGAAATTACTAAGCATAGGCAAGGGAAACTGAAAATGACAAATATAATGCTTCTAGCATGAATATTGAAGCTAAATTTCTGATTTGCAACAGGTCAGGAGAGCTCTAAAAGAAATGGATGTGTCAATGTTTTGGGGTTTTATAAAGTACCCTTGTAAGAAAAAGGCTGAAATTTCTCAAAATGATTGTCCATAAACCATTATATTGCAATATATATGTACATACACATTTAAATTTAGAGTGCGCCCCAACTCCATCTTGAGTCTAAATTTGTATGTCTGGCTAGTGTTCACTGACAGATTATTTCTTACACTCTGGAGAAATGGCCCAGGCAATCAACTATAACAGAATGCATGTTTTGTCAATCTATTTAACAAGTCCCTGTGAACCTGGTTAAAAATTATTAACAAAAAAGAAACAAGAATGTGATTTGTGGAGGAAGAAGAGCTGTGAAACAGTGCCAAAATAAACAGAATATCTGATGGTTATTTCCCTTCTCTTCACTAAGAACAGATGGACAAACTGAAGCCCCAGAGCTGTGTGTGGCAATGAAATCTTTTTCACAGCTCCTAGAGACCACTTTAAATACAACTGATAAAAAGAAAAGAAACAGAGGAAGCACATGAAAATTATTGTCTACTCTAAGGCAAGGATAGTGAAGCTTGGCAATTTTATGTCTTGTGGATTTCAGCTCCCAGAATTCCCCAGCTAGTGGGGTCTAAAGCCTAAAATAAATTTATCTCACTATTTTGGAAAAATAAACATTCTATCCCCGAAAATCCTTCTCAAAATCCAGCCAGAGATATATATCGAAAGACCTACTCTATACACTAACTCTATCGCATCATTCCTGCTCTGAGTAAGCAAGGTATAGGATCTCCTGCTTGAACCACGGGACCAATGGTCGGATTCAGCTGGTTCGGGTCAGTTCAGGCAAACCGGTAGTTAAATTGCTGGCTGGCTCTGTCCCTCCCCACCACTTCCAGGAGTCCCTATGTGCCATTTTTGCTCCCAAGTTAGTACAGGGAGGCCTCCTCGGCCCAAAATGGGGTGCAGCACACCCCTGCAGTTCATTTTCGTTCCAAGAAGGCTTCAGGGAAGCCTCCTAGGCCCAAAACAGAGTGCGAGGGGTCTGCCCCCCCGCGGCCCATTTTTGCTCCCATGAGGCTTCAAGGAGTCTTCCTAGGCTCCAAATGGGGCACAGGGGTGTGCGGTGCCACCTGCAGCCCATTTTTGCTCCCAGGAGGCTGGAGGTAAGCCTACTAGGCCCAAAACGGGTGCAGGGGAGGTGGCACATCTCCCCATGCAGCCCGTTTTTGCTCCCGGGGGGGTGCAGGAGGCCGAGTGCTGCCTGTCACACCCCCTGGCCACGGCCACGCAGCCGGTCATTAGGACAGAGAACCGATTGTTAAAATATTTGAATTCCACCACTGTGTGGGACAAAGGCCTCTTCCAACTCTGCTGTTATGTATTGTTTGGCTCTTCAACTGATAAGCTTTCTCAAAATGACTGGCATAAACAAATTTCAAGGAATGCCAGCACCAAAGTGAAAAGGCAATAAATTATATTACTATTTTAGATACAGTAACCTAGTTGTACTCCAAAATGGAGTGTTCCAATTTTGTTTCCCCGCACCTTACCTTCTATATCCAATTAATTTGCGCCTTGGTGGCACAGCAGATTAAAGTGCTGTTAAGTAGCACTTAGCTGCCAGCTGCCTGCAATTACTGCAAGTTCAAATCTCACCAGGCTCAAGGTTGACTCAGCCTTCCATCCTTCCGAGGTAGGTAAAATGAGGACCCAGATTGTGGGGGCAATAAGCTGACTTTGTATAAAAAAGAACACCGCTTGGTGGGGCCGAAAGCCCTACTAAGCAGGTATATACAAAAGTATGAAGGCTATTGCTTAACGCATTGTAAGCCACCTTGAGTCTCCAGAGAAGGGCGGCATATAAATCGAACCAATAAATAAATAAATAAATAATTTGATCCTGCTATATTCTTGTGATGTACAAATCTGGCTTCTCAAACTCTCCCCCCTCTTTTTGTAACTTTGTTGGTTTTCAAAAACAGCTACAAAGTTACTGTTTTCCTTCAGTTACTTTTAAATTGAAAGGAGCCATTGGCTTGTGCAACTTATATGATATATACTCAGGGGTGGGTTCTCCTTACCTTTACTACTGGTTCGCAATGGGATCGTGTGAGCACGCTTGCTTTGCTCATGCGGGTGCCGTATTACTGCATGCACAGATCGCTGATGACAACAGGTGGGCGGGGCCACCAGCCGGTTTTACTATCGGTTCTTGCAAACCAGTCTGAACTGGGGGCAACCCACCACTGGATATACTCCAATGCTAAAACTATATTTTTTATACTTCATATTTTTTTTAAAAAAAATCTATAAACAAATAATAAAATCTTGGTAGACTTCTAAATTTAATTTTTATTTCTAAAGTCTACCTTTCCCCCACTTTATTTCATTTGCTTTCCAAACTCCTTTTTTTTTCCTGAATGAAGAAAATCAGGCTATCAAAATATAGCCATATCAGGAAGCTGCAATATCTAAGCATTGCCTGAAGCCAAAGAAACAAAGAACTTATTCATCTGTGATTTATAATTTAAAAAATGATAGAACAAAATAAAACAGAAACATCAAGGTAATAACAAATAGATGATTAGACATCATAGATTCAAAGCCATTTTTCCATCAACCGTTGAAAATGAAGATCCTCATTCTTGCTTTTTGCCAGAATTTTTTTGGCAATCTACCTCAAACCTGAACAGAAATTTTAATTAATTCCTTGCCTAATGCTATTTATTATGCTGTGTAAATATTTATATTTTTTTCAGAGAGTTAGAAAAAAGACACATGATTAAATGTTCACTTTACCAGATTGATATTTATGGGTTTAACCACACTTATTGCTATGTTACAGAACACTTTATTCTATTGAATCAATTCTTACAAAAAAAAAAAAAAAAAAAAAAAACCACCTCTTTTATATTTATAAACAGAACAGAACAGAGTAACAGAGTTGAAAGTCCTTCTAGTCCAAACTCTGCTTAGGCAGGAAACTCTACACCACTTCATACAAATGGTTATCCAATATCTTCCTAAAACTTCCAGTGTTCACAACTTCTGGAGGCAAGTTGTTCCACTGATCAATTGTTCTAACTGTCAGGAAATTTCTCCTTAGTTCTAGGTTGCTTTTCTCCTTGATTAGTTTCCGCCCATTGCTTCTTGTCCTGCATTCAAAAGTGACATTCCATTCTACTAATACTTTATTAAATAGCCACCGAGAGTTTTGAGAATTTCCTATAGCTCATCTTGACTAGAAGCTATTTATAGTCATATCCTTCAGGAATTTATCTAATCCTCCTTTAAAGCTACTCAACATGGTATTAACTTATAGCAGCAAATTCTACAATATATGATTTCATTCCTCAACTCAAGATCAAGTACAATATTTTGGCTAGTAGGTTGATAGCAGTCACCACAGGTAAACTACTTTTGATTTATCAACTTGTTGCATGCAATGGTTTGATTGAAACCCAGTTTTATATGTATACTAAATTGAATTTTTAATGAAATAAAAAGAAATCAGACACATGGCAACTATCACCATTCCTAAAGTAACCAGGTGCTCAAAAAATAAGGATGCAAATTAGCCTTAGGGAATGGGTTATATGATTGAGAATTGCTAGCAGTTAGTCTGAAAATGATTTTTTTCAACAGCAATTAGGAGAAACAATGAATTTTGTATATGTTGAAAAACCTATTGTTTAAGTAAATGTATGGGAAAGATTTTCAAATGAGCAAAGTACAAGGCCAGGATGCCCACTTTCTCTCCTATTATTTACCATTGCCCTAGAAATATTGGCAGAAAAAAATTCAAACACCCAACCTCAAAATTCACAGAAAGGAATATAAGCTTAAATGTTCCTTGATGGTAAAATATTAGCCATTATTCAAACACAACATTTAATAAGATCATTCATAAAAAATGATCTAAGGCTTTGGAGAATCCTCTGGGTATAAATATGGTATTCAAAAAAATGAGAATAATTACAAAATAATTAATCAAGGAGAAGATTTCCTGCTGAAGGACTCAGTCTGCCACATAATACTGGTAGATTTAATGAAATAACTGAGTTGTGTCTGATAGGCAACAATTAAGAAATATATTTAAACAATTATACTTCCAATTATGGAAAGAAATAGATCTTGAAAAATGAAAAATGTAAATCTTTCTTTGTTAAGATAATTACAGTTATTAAAATGAATGTATTACTCAAAATAAACTTCTTGTTTTAATAAGGATCAATTTGAACCCCAGAAAAAAAAACTTTACAAGCATGGCAAAAACAGTGTTTAAAAATTATATGGAAAAAAACTACATTTTCAAGACTCAAAAGATTAAATCGATCTAGTTTTTCTGTACATTATATTACAGAACAACCTATCTGTCATAGCAAACAGTATCAATAAAATTCCCAAATTACTGAACATTAGTAATGTAAGGAGATGGCTAAGCTAATGGGTTGATTGATATTTATGATATAGACACATGAAAAACGGCAGAAAAATAAAATGACTTATTAAAAGACAAAGTTTGATGAAAGTATGAAGCTTTTATCAAGTCCAGCAATTTCAGTATTAATTTCTCCCTTTAATGTTTTTCTGCTGGAGAGAATTCTATATAAAAGTGTAATTTTTTTATTCTTTAATTTTATACGCTGGAGATAACGGTATATAAAAGTGCAATTTCCACTGCATCTCTAGTCCATTCAGATTCAGATACATTATAGACATAGCAAAAATTACTTAGTGAAGGGTTGAATATATCAATGTTGAAATACCTACAAATTGTTAGAAGAATAAAAACTGACCACAAAAACAAATCTTCTTAGGAGGGTCAAGGCATGAAAGTGATTTGATCATAAAGTAGAAATGTTCAGAGTAGAATACATTACTCTTAAACCCAAATTTTCCATAATTTGATTTTTTAAAACCCCTTCCACTACGTCTACTTTCATGCATATTTAACATAATTAATGTAATTATAATATAGTGCAAAGTGGAGATTGCTAAAGTGCCGCCTGGGGACCACATCAAGTCCTTGGTTAACTATCTCAGCAATTTAGAAAGCCAAGAGGTGATCTTGGCTATCTTTTCCAGACTATTTTGGTTCTGATCCCTATGGAAACAGTAAAGAAGAAGCCATCTTCCAAGTAATGAGTAGGAGTTAAAAGAGACCATTTAAAAAAACAAATGTATTCAGAAAATCTATGAAGTCAAACCCCCTTCTCTCCATTCCCAATATATAGGTGGCATTTGCTGGGTTGGCCCATAAATCTGTTTCAAGATTACAGTTCTCAGTGTAATTACTGGAAATAAATGCAACAAGCTACACCTTTAGGGAAATATTTCTTATCTTCAAAACAGCAGCCGATATGACCTCAAGAGTTATTTTCTTTTCAACAGTAACAGCATGTTATCCTACAGAGATGCATCTCTAAAGCAATTGGGCATTTTGCTGGATGCAAAAAAAAAAAAAGGAATAAAATATAGGAAGAAACCCTGAGATGGTAGTTCCACTCTTTAACTTTAAAGAGTTTAATATAGCATCAAATTATATTGCTTGATATAATGCTAGTAAGACCTACTGTAATGAATCTAATGTTCCTTTGGTAAATATGAAATGTAGTGTAACATTTACATCAAAAACTATGCTTTATCTTGCATTTTAATATAGAACTGTCATTCTCTAGTTTATGAATCTCATCCTTTAACATCAAGTAACAGTTATGGCATCTGAGCAGATTAAAAGCTTAAGCCTTTTCAATGTGCGTAATTAAAAATGTGTACTCTTCTTCTTCCTCTTCACTGTAATATGAAAGAACTAGTAACAGCACAAATTGTATTAAAATTGAACATTTTACGAGTAATTTACCAGCACTGAGGTGGCGGGGAAAGGGAAATAGTATGTTTATTTTCTCATTCATCTCTATGATTTGTAAATGTAGAATGTTTCATCCAATACATCACAGGTGGGGAAAGTTGCTTTGATTTTATGAATTAATCCTGTAATCATATTGTTTTCCCAGTGCAGGAAAGGATTATTTATTTATTGCTTGTTTGTGTGTTTATCAAATTTATATGCTGGCCATCTCACTATGTAAGTGATTCTGCACAATTTACAAGTAAAATCCATAACATACTATAGCAGTGATGGCTAACTCTTTTGCTGTTGAGTGCCAAAAGCGGGGGAACGTTGGGGGGTCATGTGCGCGTGTGCCCACACCCATAATTCAATGTGCCCCATCCCCCTATGCATGCATGTGCGTGACACCCCCGCGCGCTACCCCACTTTTGGCAGGTGATAGCACAGTATGCCCTCCCCAGGCTCTAGAGGCTTTCTTGGAGCCTGGGGAGGGCAAAAACGGCCTTCCCCACTCCCCTGAAGGCCCTCCAGAGGCTGGAAACAGACCATTTCCCAACTTCCGGTGGGACCGGAAGGCCCATTTTTCGCTCTCCCCAGGGTCCAGAGGCTTTCTAGGAACCTGGGGAGGGCGAAAACGGCCTTCACCCCTTCACCGGAGGCCAGAAAGAGCCTGTTCCTTGACTTCTGGTGGGCCTGGAAGGCTCGAAAATCAGCTGGAGCTGAGCTAGGGCAATGTTCGTATGCCCACCGATATGGCTCCACGTGCCATCCATAGGTTTGCCATCACAATCCTATAGAAAGAAAGAAAGTTGAAAAATGGAGAGTGGTCTCAAGCCATCCACCACTGCCATTATTGGATCCTAATGCTGGTTGGCAGAGCCCAGTCTTAACATTCTTTCATAATGCCAGAAGAGTAGGGCCTAGTCTCACCACAGGGGACAAGATGTTCCATTGGGTGGGAGCAATGGCAGAGAAGGTTTTCCTTCTGGAAACCACCATCCAAAATTCTTTCGCCAATGGGATCCACAATACACTGATTGAATAGGTCAAAAGTGGACAATGTAAGACAATGTCAAAGTCACCAGGGCATGAACTGATGACAGAGGGACAAAGATAAATCTGCCATCAGATCACATTGCCATCACATTGCTCCAACAATAAAAGTGTGGTCGTACTAAGGCTTTGGAAAGCAGTACTAATACTTCAAGTGATCTTGATTCTGTCCCTCTGTTAATACAACCTAGGAATGTATTGGCTTTTTTGATTGCTGCCACAAACTGCTGGTTCATTTTTAAGTGATTGTCCACTTGGACTCCAAGATCCCTCTCACAGTTACTGGCATTGAGCCAAGTTTGACCTGGTCTGTACCTGTACAATTGATTTTTCTTGCCTAAGTGAAATATCTTACTTTTGTCTACATTGAATTTCATTTTGTTAGATAGGACCCAGTGTTCAAGTCTGTTGAAATTAGTTGTGGGTTCACCCCAGTTCAGGCAAACCTGTAGTGGCAGCCTCAGGCTCTGTCCACCCACCCAGATATCATCATGAACGCTCTGCGCATGCACAGAAGGTTCTGCACATGCGCAGAAGCGCCATGCATCAGCAAAGCAAGCGCATTCATGCGCGCACTCACAATTCCGAACCGGTAGCGAAGGTAAGTGAAACGCACTATTGGTCAAGATCCATCTGGATCCTGAACCTATCTCCTGGGGTGCTGGCTATTCCTGCCAGCTAAGTTCCCCATATATTCCCTCAAGAATATAAGAACATTAGATGATAGATAGATAGATAGATAGATGATAGATAGATAGATAGATAGATAGATAGATAGATAGATAGATAGACAGACAGACAGATAGATAGATAGATAGATAGATAATAGACAGGCAGACAGACAGAGACTCTAGATATAGATATAGGTTACAAATATAGATATAGGTAGAATATAAGAATGTAAGAAGAATAAGAAAAGGAAGTTAATAAATCCTTTGCCTTTGATCCTTTGATTTGATAAGAAAGTGTTATCACTAAAAAGAATGTATAGGAACAGGCTTGCTTTTATCAAAGATATAGGAGCCAAAAGAGACAGTAAAAATGTTCTGTTTGAAACTCTATGAACTCAAACCGAGTTTGTTCAAGGAATCAAGAATAACTCTGAGATTTCAGACAAGGGATTATTTGAGAGAATGCAGTTAACTGATGACCCAAGTCTTCACAAAGCCATCAAATGTTAGAGAATAGAGACAGTGAAAAACACGGTGACCCCTTTTTCACATGAAATAAGATGTAGCAACAACCAGCATTTTTAAAAAAGTAGAAAGAAGAATGGAAAAATGCCCATGACAAGCAATCTAGATACCCTAGAAATATCGAATAAAAAGCAAGCCTGTTTTTTCTTCTGCCTTTACAAGATGTAGGAAAATCAACAATATAAAAGATATTGATCCAGCCAGTGGTGGGCTGCAAATTTTTTAACAATTGGTTCTCTGCCCTAATGACTGGCTGGATGGGCATGGCGGGGGGGGGGATCATGTGACTGAGTGGCTGTGGCCAACTCTATGGTCACTTGTGTGGGTGGTACCTGTATGGGACAGGCAGGATTGGGGAGGGAATCCAGGGGTCTCCAGGGCAGGGAAGAGAAGCCGGGTAAGCCAGACCCAGATGTTTCCCAGATCCCCTCATCCCAGAAGCAGCAACCTCGCACTTTCCACTCTCTGCTAGCCCCCTTCTTTGCACAGTATTGCCCAGCAGCGGAGATGGAGAGGAAGAAGGGGGCAGCGATGGGAGCCACACAGAAACGGGAGCACACAGAAATGCCGTTCCCTTCTCCCTCTCTGTTTCCATTGCTGGGCGATCCTGTGAGAAGAAGGGGCTGGCAGAGAGGGGAAGAGTGTGAGGTTGCTACTTCTGGAATGAGGAGACCCGGGACACGTCTGGATCCAACTCACCTGGCTTCTCTTCCTCTTGAAGCTTTTTTGAGCCATTTTCAGGCTGTTTTTTGGGCCATTTTTGGGCCATTTCTAGGCTGATTTTTGGGCTGATTTTGACCTGGAAAATGGCCTGACAATGGTCTGACAAATGGTCTGTATTTTGACTGTTTTTCAGGCTGGTTTTTTGGGTCTTTTCAAACCATTTTTCAGTCCAAAAATTTCTTGAATATAGCCCAAAAACTGGCCCAAAACCCAGCCCAAAAATGGCCCCAAAGAAGCCTGTTTTTTTGCCTTTTTCAGGATATTTTTTGGGCTTTTTTTGGACTGAAAAACAGCCTGAAAATGGCCCAAAAATGGCCTGAAAATGCCCAAAACCAGACAAAAAATGGTCTGAAAACAGCCCCCCCAAAAAACAACCTGAAAATGGCCCAAAAAACAGGGAGGGGCAGAGCCAGCCAATGGTCCAATTTTCCACTTCTCCGAACCACGCAAAATCGGAACAAATGGTTGGGGCGAATCGGTCTAAATCGGCAACAGTCTACCTCTGGATCCAGCCAGGAGGAACACAGCATAGAATTCTTCACTCTTGCATGCTGCACAGAAATGGTTATGGAGACAAATTTTTAATTAGCGCCACCCAGGGGTGAAATGCTCCCGGTTCGGACCGAATCGCCCGATGCGGTAGCGATGGCAGCGGCTGGTTCGGAGAACTGGTAGCAAAAATCTCTGCGCCCACCCCCCATGCCCAGCTGAGCCGCACGATCATCAGAGGCTTTTTTTTTTTTTACTTTTAAAAGCATTTTTTCTACAATTTCTTCCGATGAAAAAATGCTTTTAAAAGTAAAAAAAAAAAAGCCTCTGATGATCGCACGGCTCAGCTGGGATCATCAGAGGCTTTTCAAAGCATTTTTTTCTGCAGCCTTTGGCCAAAGAGATGGTTAAAAAAATGCTTTGAAAAGTCTCTGACCATCCCAGCTGAGTTCCTGATCGGCAGAGAGGCTTTTCAAAGGATTAGAAAAAATGCTTTGAAAAGTTAAAAAAAAAAAAGTTGGCCACACCCACCCAGTCACATTACCCCACAAGTCACGCCCACAGAACCGGTAGTAACAGATTTTACATTTTATCCCGGCGCCACCTCAAAAGGGTCACTAAAGTCCAGATCAGTTACATTAGATTATTTGTTTGTAACCAAATCTCCACTAAGAATTAATTTCCAAATTAATGATCTAAATGTTAATTTCGGTATAGTTGTAGTGTTCATTTTCAAAGAGATGTTTACTAAATGCAGTTTATTGAAAGTGGAAACTATTCTATACTGTCCTGGTTGGAATTTGGATTATATGGGAATTTTCTATGTGTACATCTAAAAGGAACCCAGTTTGTTTTAATATGGACAGCATACAGGTGAATGGATGTAGATATATGAGTATATGGGACAGGGCAATTACTTCATGGAGCTATAAGCCCAACTAGGATAATGAAAGTAATAGGCAGAACTAAGTGGAATCTGGATATTCAATGGATATCGGGTAATAGCATGATGCATTCTATACAGTATACTAACCTTGGAAGGTGCCTATTCCCTTAATGAATGAAACTAGGAAGGAATTTAAATGATGAAGGGATATGACAACTGTTTTATTAATGCACATCTCAGACATTGTTCAAGAAACATGGCAAAATATAAAATGGAATTCATCTGAAACGGCTCAGTGAGGCTATAACATATGAAAAATATGTCTTCCCAAAACTAAAGAGGGTTTTGGCAATTTCCCATAACATATCAGGGTGCCAAACTGATAACAGGCTCTATAGATGTTTCTCTTCCTGTTGCTGAATTTCAGGATAACCAGCATTCCTAAGATCTTCATTTGAAAATATTAGAGCTATAGGATTTGAATATTATTATAGTCAGGAATGATACTGATGGAATTGTCAACTGTCCACGGTGGGGGTGGGGGACGCAAAAGCCCCCCCACACCTTGGTGCAGCAGAACGACTAGGCCACACCCACCATGTCCACACCCACCCAGCAACTGGGAAGAGTAACCTTGCTAAAATTTTTGAAGCCCACCTCTGTGTACTGGTGTTGCTAATTTATCACACTAATAAGCTAATATTAGTTACTATTAAGATGCTTGGACCAGGGTTGTTGCTTTGGAAGGAGTTCAGGGTGGCACAAGTTGTCTTTTTTTCTAGAATAATAAAGAAAATAATATGCACAAATCAAGAAAAAATGCCTCACCATAGGTGACCTATATGCATGTAAATCAGTGGTGGGCTCCTCCCGGTTTGGCCCGGTTCGACTGAGCCAGTAGCGGTGACGATATGACGTCACCGAACCGGCTCTCTTTGTCCGGAAGTTAGGCCCTCCCACCCACACTCGCATTATTCCTTCCTTTTATTTCTTCTTTTTTAGCCCAGCTGATAGGTGCAGCAGAGTGGATTGCCGCACCTCAGCTGGGCAGATTCCTAACGCGGTTGCGCCGAGCGTAAGTTTGGCATGCATGCATGTGGCGATCGCGCGCAAAGCACGTGCATGAAGAGAACCAGTAGTAAAGCCGGTTGGAACCCATCACTGATGTAAATACCAACATTTCTTAAATAATAACTATTTCACTATATG